>OZ014519.1:609046937-610299437 GCA_963966055.1 Lathyrus aphaca
TGACATCCCCATTAGGAGGGTCCTGTTGGGTGCCATATCTAGATTATACTGATACTGTCTGATGAAGGCCTCTGCCAGGTCCTTCCAGCATCTTACAGTTGCCCTTGTCAAATGGGAATACCATTCCCTCGATGCTCCAGTCAAGCTATCTTCGAAGTAGAACATCCACAATTTCTCGTCCATGGTGTAAGCTTTTAATCTTCCGAGAAAAGATTGCAGATGGGTTCGAGGACAAGAAGTCCCATTATACTTTTCAAAACATGGAGGCTTGAACTTGTGGGGAATCCTAACCCCGTCTACTAAGCCCATATCCATCACGTCAAAACCCAAAGAATTTTGAGATTCTAAGGATCTTAACTTTTCAGCTATTTCGTCCAATCTCCTATCATAAGCATCCTCTCCAGCACCCATTACTGTAAATTGGTCCTCCTGAGGATCCTCTTGAAGTACTCTGGCTGCGGTGGCTGTTCCTTGAACATTTGCAGGGATGTTAACCTCAGGATGTAGATGTGGACCAAACACAGGGGGATTCACATGTGGTTGCACCCTTTCATTATTACTGGTGCCTGCAGTTCCTACATGAGGCTCCTCTTGATTTTGCCTCTCCACCATGGCCCTCAGTCTCTCCTGGCTCTGAGCCATGTTGTTCATAACCTCCATGAACTGCGTCATCTGTGTTCTCATCTCCAATCTTTCATTGGCTAGCTGATTTCGGACATCAGCAAGATCTTGTTGAACTTGATCCATCTGGATTCCCGGAAGGTTGTTTCTAGTTGGGTACCTGTGTGGCCTGTTGAGAGGAAATACCCGGCGGCGAGCAATAATTCCTGAGATTCACAACAGAGGTTAGCAACAACAAAACAAAAGACCTACAAAACAAACAAAATGGTTAGCATGCAATGCAGTTATGCTTATTTGCTATCAAGGTATCCGGTTTGGTCTTCAGTTTTGACCCGTCCAGACCCTTGAAGATGATGCTGTTGAAGTTGCTTTTGAAGTGAACCCAGATGGAAACAAACACAAATATATTACAAAGGTAAAATAATACAAATTGTTCATTTTTTACAACACTAGCCCTCTAAGGGGTCAAAAATACATCACCAAAAAGCAAAAGTTCATGGAAAAGGAACAACAACAAGCAAATAATCAGACTCCAAGGCCAAACTCATCCTCGCGAACTTCCTTAAGAAGTGCTTCGGTCACAGGATCAGCCGGATGCTCCGTAAGATTCCTGATGAGAAGGTTTCTTGTTGCAACAGCTGTAGTCAACTTCTTGTTCCGGCTTTGGTCTTTGGATTTCTTCACTCCAGCTTTGATTTTTAACTCTGAAATTTCCTTCTGGGCTGCTGCCAGGGCTTTTTCCATCTGCTCCATCTTATCTTGAACTCTCTTGTCTTCTAGAGTACGGGCTTCAGTGATCCGGACCCACCTGGCCTGACTCTCTTTCAAGTACAAGTCTGTCCTTGCTCTTTGGAACTGGGCTTCTTTACAAGCATTTTTCAGAATCTGCTCACCAGCTTTAGACTTGTTGATATAGTCTCCAGACTTCTCAATCTTAGTCAAGTGTTCCACTCTCAGCTTCTCCAATCTTTCAATCTCCCTTACACCTTCACTCCTCTCCCTGAGGGTCTTCTGCAGGGCTTGGGATAGCTTCTCATTTCTTTCTTTCAAGCCTTCAAACTCTTCCAAACTGACAGTAGCAGGGGGTGGTGCTGATGATGACTCAGGCATGTCTTTGATGGTGAAGGGCAATCCTGAGATTTGGGCCCTAGCATAGGACCACTCATGATATCGGGCTGATGCCACATTATTGCACTTCCCCAGAATGGTGATTCCCTTGGTTTGAACATGATCCCAGGCCCAGGCAGCCTGCCTAACAACAGTCAAACTGATCTTGTTCTCACAGTAGAGGGTCCCAACCAGGTCTTGTTCCCTAGGAGCATGAACCAGTGCATAGCCTAATTGCCTCTTGAACAGCAGGGGGTTGTAGTTGATACTTCCCTTAACCCCTACCAAAGGTACATTGGGAAAGTGCCCACAGCTTGTGATCATATCTCTGCCCTTGGTGCCTTGGGTGCACCATCTGATGTCTGCTGCAGTGAGAGTAGTGAGCCTCTTAGCCCAGTTGCTTTGCTGATGAGGATTCAGGAATGCATCTGTCCTGGGTAGATGCTTGAGAAGCCAAGCATGGAATAGTGGAGCACAACACCTCACTAGCTTACCCCTCTGTTTCTCATTCCTCTGATGTACTGAGTAATAGAGGTCACCCAACAAGGTTGGCACTGGGTTCTTCAGGATGAACAGGTGGATGGCATTCTTGCTGATGAATCTGGGCTCATCTGCAAACAACACAATTCCATATACACTCAAGGCCAACAATGCACAAACAGCCTTCCAATCCCCCAGGGAGGCCTTCAAACTAGCTTGAGAAATCAGGAAGTCCAGATGAAAACCAGGGATCCCAGCTTTAGAGGTCATATGCTGCTCAATCAAAGCAGGTTCCAGGTGCAAAGCTCTTGCTATCTCTCCATTGCTGGGAAAGACCATTTCAGGGTTAAAAGGAATTTCTCTCTTGATAGGCAAACCAACCAAAGATGCATATTCTTCTAAGAGAGGTCCCAACTGAAAGTCTTGAAAGGTGAAACACCTCAATGGGGGGTCATAGAACTGGATGCAGGTATGGATCAGGCTCCTCTGAGATGGGTCCATGTCTATAACCAAGTCAAGTATATCCCCATAATGCTCCCTGAACAGAGGTATGTGCTCTGGAGTGATCAGGGTTTGGATCCTCCTGATGTCTGATAAGTCCGGTTGGAAGAAATGATAGGTGATATTGCTTTTCTTTGGAGCCATGATGCTGAAGACTGGGTAGAGTGCTGATGACAATGCTGAAGTAGAGAAAACCACTGACTGGCTGGTGCTGAAGCAGACAGCTAAACTGAAGCAGATGCTGGTGAAGATGGGTCAAAGCTGCAGATGGGGTCAAAACCAAAACCTGATGAAAATGGATACCCTGAAAAACAAATAAGCACATGTTAATATGATGCAATGAGGATGTATGCAAATGATATGCAAAGGGTTTGTGACTGAGCTGGATCTGGATAAACTGCCTTGGTCTAGATCCATGTGTGTCCAAGAATTCCAGATGGAGGTCTATAAATCCAGTAACCAGGGTAGGGGACTCAAATAAAGAGCCGCATGTCCAGGGTTTTAGAATCACAAGAACTATCCAACATGGAGCATTCTTAACAAAGTCAAAGTAACAGGGTATTCTGAGGTCAAGGTACCTGCAAACCTGTAAACAGCCCAACCCCCTCACAGGTGGTGATCTAGAACAAGGATCCTCAGACTTGGATCAGTTATGAGAAGTGTAAACACTTCTAACCCGGAGGTACAGTGTTTACAATAACCATAACAATTCCTCCTCTAATTCACCTCAGTTTCTGAAGGTCAAACTAAAAGGTCATCCAGACTTAGCAGGCTTCCCAGATCCCCCTAGCATTGCAGGAAATCTGCAACACAGAGTTCTCAAGAAGAAACCCATATCCGAACCGTGTTTCATATTCCCGCACCAGACCGAAATGGAATGGGAAAGAATATGATTCACTCTATCCTAGGTGTCACTCAGGTCCCAGGTGTAGGACCTTAACTCTCAATGAAATACCCACCCACCAAAAAAAACAAGGAAACCAGATCCAGCCAGCAACAGTGACAGTATGATATATACAAATGCAATAAAGAAAGCGATAAATAAAGCTGTACAGAAAGCAATAAATAAAGCAAATATACAAACACAAATAACACATAACACCCCAATAAACACAAATCAATCAAGCGCTAGGAAGAACCCACGAAAAGAACCAGAAGCCCTGGTTGCAGTATAAGGGTCCCCAGCAGAGTCGCCAAGCTGTCGCTCCCGACAAATGAAAATGGATCAAATGAAGGTACAGACGCGAACGGTCGGCGAAGGGAACAGTGAGAACACACAGCCGTGAACTCACTGGAGAATGAAAAGAGTCACCAGCTAGGCATTTTTATCCCGGAGGAAAGGCAATGCTGCATAAGCCTAGGAAAAGATGGATAAGACGGTTGCGAACCAGAGAGACTGAGAAAGGGGGTTGGTTACAACCTGGGAAGGTATTAGCACCCAGATTGTCCGCCGTACTCGACGGGATCCACGCTTAAAAGATTTGTGTTTTAAAGGGGTAGTGTCAGTGCAATCTGTGTGTAAAGAGCTGGAAAAGAATGTACAGGTGTCAGTGCAAAAGAAGTGAAGTGTGATATATACAGTGTCAGTGTAAGAATGAGAATGAATTGCTCAGGATAATGAGGCTAAGAGAAGGATGCTGGAAGGAGGGGGGAATGTACAGAGACTTTTGTTCGATAACCGTTAAGTTATGCCTACGTATCCTCTCGTGCAATGAGGAAGTCAGAACACCGTAGTTCGACCCAAAGAGACTGAAAGGATTGACTGGTGAACTGCTTGCAGTCTATGCTCAAGTGTATGATCTGTCTGGCACAGATGCAAACTGTCTTGCATTAGACGGAAGAAGCAAGTTCTCGGTTGTGAGTGAAGATGATGAGAAAAGAATCCCGAAGGAGACGATTATTGCTTGTTCTTGTGTTTTCAGTCTTTTATTTCTTTTTGGAGTTTGTCATAAGATAATGAGCTTAAACCTAAATCAATGGATTTGGTAAACTCATCACATCATCCCTCTGATTAGGGGTAATGAGAATTACCTTAAGTGTGAAGTCAGATTCTCACACTTAATCACCTTTGATGTAGGGTTAAGATCATTAACCTACTTGTGATTAATTAGATGTTTTTGTGATTTTTGTTTAGTGTTAAGTAATGAGGTTAAGCCATAATCAGGGATTTAACAGGCTCATTACACTATCCTAAAAGAAGGATAATAGATGAGGGTGTTTAAGCTGAGGGAGGATCCTCAGCTTAATCCATGATTAGGGATTAAACCCATGACAGAACAAACCTTTGATTAAGTGGATTTTATTAATGATATGATGATGAAGTGTTTTTTATGATTTGTAAGACAACTTGAGGGGGACTTGTCCATTAACTTTAGGGTTAGTCCTTCTTAACCAATTAAGGAAGAATTAGAACCCTAATGCAAGGCCCAAGTTACAAGTGTAATGTCTTGATGATTATTAGATGGATTAATTAAGAGAGTTCAACACCTTAAGGGTCCAAGACTTAGGATTAAAGTTATACACTCCATCCTAAAAGAAGGATGCAGGCATGATCTTAATCACAAAGTCTTAAAGCCTTGAGGGTTTAATCCCTGATTATGAGGTGAGGGGAGATGACTCAAGGAGAGACACAAAGGTAAAAACTATGGGGGAGACTAATCAAAACCCTAATTCATTATCATGCTTGGTTGGTCCTAATGTTTGTGAGGTTTTCAAGAACAATCTTCAGATGAACCACCAGGAAGCAGATGAACAAGATCAAGAGAAGCAAAGTGACTTGCTTCATTCAAGAAGTCAAGTCACTTGAAGAAAGAAAGTGGGAAGAACAAGAATGAGCAAGCTCAATCTCAAACACATATAGGAATGCAGCAATGGATGCAAGAGGGATGGAAAGAAAAGTTATGAGAAGTGAAGGCAAATTCACTTCTCAAGTTACTTACCACCTGCAATGTTAGAAAGAAATGCAATGCAATGCAAGAGGAGATGAAATGGCATGAGGCAAAGCACAACCAGAAGCATGGTGATGATGATTATGATGCCATGAGGTGCTGCAAACATGAGGCAAGACCAGGAGATGTTCATACAAGGTTATGAATGCAAATGATGCAAGCTAAGGAACATGAACAAACATGAAATGTTATGGAACATACAAGACAAATGACATGGCAAATATGCAATGCAATGATCAATGATGCTTTCTACATGTCTTAAGATGTCAAATGAATCATAAGAATGCACAAAGTGAAATGACAAGTCAAGTTATGCAAGGAAATGCAAGAAGGATGCAAATGAAAGCCCAAATTAGGGTTCATGGATCAAACATCAAACACAAACCAAAAACAGAAGCAAACCTTAACCTAAAAAATGGAAAATGGTACCCAAAGAAACCCTAGGCCTATAATGAACCACTGCCCAAAGGGGAGCTCTCAACTCTCAACCAAACTCAAGTTATGAATTTTGCAAGTTATTAGGGCTTTTTAGGGTTTGCAACAAAAGAAATGCCAATCAATTAGAAAATGCAAGATCAAATCATGGCCTTTTTATCCTTGAAAGTATATGCTAAATGGAAAACAATGCAAGAAGAATCAATGTCTCAACCTTCACCAATAGGCAGAAATGAATTTTCAAACATATGATCAAAATAATGCACAAAATGTGATTTAATTCCATGAAAAATTCTTAAAATGCATCAAGATCAAAAAAGAAATTTGGTTTGAAGGTTGGACAATGTTTCTAAATGTCTTAGAACATTTCATGAATTTTTTTGTAATTTTTAAATACCTAAAGGTATTTTTAATTAATTAATTTCCATTAATCAATTAAAAATAAACTTTTAAATATTTAAAAATACCTTTTTTAATGATAAAAATAAAATAAAAATATTTTTTGTGTCATAAAAATTAATAAAACCTTAAAGAAAAAGTTTCATAATTTTTATGATTTTTTAGCTATTTTAAATAAATTATACAAATAAAATGCAAGAAGAATGAATTAAAAATTGAATAAAATAAAAGTAAGACAAATGAAAGGCCAGGATGCGTTCTGAGGGTGGGTGGGTTGACTTGGCGCGCCATCTGATGGCCCAGATTCAAACTATCCTAATCTTAATTAATTAAATATTAAACCACAATTAAAACTTAATGATGCAATCCAGACCATACACGCACGCGCGGGAAAGATGATCAAATGGTCCAGATTCAAACTCAGTGCCCTAACCCTAATTAATAATTAATTACTCTCAGGTCACCGGAGACGAGCTCCGGTCGTCTTCTCCGGTGACCTCCTCCCCTGAAAACTTCAAGCTTCTTCCCTAGGTTATTAAAATGAAATCTAAGACCAGGAAAACGTCCCTCTCATCCTCACGAACCAAACCCCTAACCTAAAACAAATTTATATTCCATGAACAAGCTGAATCGAAGCAAGCAAGTTCTAGGTCACGCAAGCTTCAGAATCAAATTAAACTCTTAAAACAAAGCCATTTCAAAAACTAATGGTACCAGAGTGATCAGGCAAGCATGAAGAACAAGTTTATAACAACAAAAGTGATTTCTGGAAAAAAATATTTGGAGCTACCTGAGATTTGAAGCTTTCGGTTTAGGAACTTCCAGGCCTCTTCTTTCAGTGCAAGCTGCTCCTCTTGGTCCCCCAAAGGTACTTGGATGCTCAAAATGAGTTTGTGTTGGCTGGAGAAGAAGATTCGAAAGGAACTGCTTCAGTTCAGTCAACAATGGCAGATGAGTTTTTGGCACTTTCAGGCTGTGAAGAGGGGTTGTTTATGATCTATGAGGTGTGTTGAGAAGGTTTGTGGTGTTGGTTGAAGTGTTTGTGGCTTGTGGAGAGAGATTCGATAGAATCTGCAGCTTGAGGTGAATGATGGCAATGGAGTTTTCAGGCTTGTTTCAGGCTCATGCTTTGGTGGTTTCTTGTCTATGAGGTGGGGTGAGTTGAATGGTGATGAGAGTTTGAGTGTTTGGAAGCTGTGTAGAGAAATTCGAATGAACTTGCAAGATGGAAGGTTTTTGTGAATGTTGTGAATGGTGTGGTTTCAGCCTTAGCTCTTGATGTCTTTAGCTTGCAAATTGATAACATATTTTAATCCAAGTGGCCAGAGGATGTGACTTGTGCAGCTGTGATAGGTAAGTTTGCTTTTGCTCAAAAGGTCAACTTTGTGTAAGATAGGGCATGGGCAAGATCTAGGCAAGTACAAGGCATGGCTGGCGCAGCAAAGGTGAGGGAGAGGCCTAGCAAAGCTCAGCAGCCAATGCACCAAGTTGTAGGAAGTGAATCATGAGTTTTTGCAACTTGGCTAGCTTATGTTTCACATGTGATCCTTTGCATAACCAAACATGAAACCAAGGGCAAACTTAGTTCAAATCTGATTTTGGTAACTTGGAGAATGTTTACATAATGGCTTGACATGAATTGAAGGCTGCATAATGCATTGGTTCAAGACATTGCAAAATTTCCATTTAGTGCATAACTTGAAAAACAATGATTTTTGCTAACTTTGCATTGCCATAACTTTTGATCCATGAAGAGTTAGATCATGTTCTTGTACTTTTTGAAAAGGGAAAGATGAGATCTACAACTTTCATGACCAAAGTTTTTCCATTTGAAGCCTTTTTGGATCATGAATCAAAGCTTGAAAATTGACCTAAAATGATGCATTCTTGAAAAGTCAACTATGCCCAAAAAGTCAACATTTGCAAAAACCCTAAATTCTTGATTTTTATGAACTTCAACCTTCTTCCATGATCAAATAAAGATCATATACACTCAAAATGATGAAGATCACCCATTGGTTGGGTCATTGGGGGCCTCAGATGCCCTGATTTTACACTGACTTGTCTGAAAAGTCAACTCTTGATCAGATGACTTCCCCATGGAATTTCTTCATGAAAATTGATATGCATACTCCCTATACCATATAGAGACCAATGGAAACAAGAATGACCAAAAAATTTGGAGTTATGGCCTCTGAAACCAAAACCCTAATTTTCAGTCAACTGTGCAGTTCATCCTGGCTCTGCATCCACTCAAACCCTAGTTCTTGCGATCCCTCTGCAATTTTGACTTTGTGAGGATGTAACATGATATAAGAACACACATGGACCCCTTTGAGTTGATTAGTGGCCTTTGGAATGGCTCAAGATGCCCTGAGGTTGCTCAGATCACAAACCCTAGGTGCAGATGCCTTAGAAACTATCCAGTGAAACCAAATGAGACATGAGATGATGTGATTGTGTTTATGCATATGAGATGATCACAAGTCATGTGTGAATGGGTGAGGGCAAATTTGGGGTGTTTACACAAAGAACAATGATAAACCCTTTGGTCCTTGAAATGGTTAGTGAAAATGCTATGTTATGTTATGATGTCATGATGTTATGATGTTATGTTTAAAACACGCAAATAGCAAACACAAACAAGTCACACAAGGGCCTTAGGTTTAAGGGCTTGAATGAAGTTCATAGGTAAGTACCCTCCCCACTAAAGTTAGTTGGTTCAACCTGTCCTAGCAATAGTAACCGGGTTCTAAGGAATCTCAATATCACTGATTCTTGTCAAAGGCTGTAGTTCAGTGTGGCAACTGTCTCGCCAACCAAAACATCCCAAGATTAGAATCTCAATGAGCATAGCATCGAGTATCAACCAACTTTAGACTTCACCAAAGCCGGCGATCTCACTACTTTCTATTGGCCAAGATGGGTCAATTAGGGTTCTAAAGGGAAGTTAGTGTCAATGTTACCATATGACAGCCTGACATTATCCTCAACTGACTTGAAGAACATCAGTACCAACCAAGAAGTCACACTAACTGTAGCCACCAGATCAACCATAGCGGTATATGTCGTACCTTTTCCATGGTCTATTTCCACTTACCTAAGGTACACTAGATCCGGGTTAGGATCTTTATCATAGTAGCCCCAAAACAAGTACCCTTAAAAATAAAGCATACAATTCAAACAAGTAAGGTGATCTAACTCTAAGGTAACCCCTCTTTTAAATAGTTAACTCCCCGGAAGAGTCTCCAGTTCTATAACATGGTGGGAGAACTGAATTTGTCGTTTTTGTTTACACAAAAACAATGTTGCGGATAGCAAGAGTCGCCACCGACTTTTCTTTTATCCAAATAGGAAAGGTGGAAAAGAACAGGAAAGACCTTGATTTAGATTTTGAGTTCGGGGGTAGGTTATACAAAGGGAAGGTGTTAACACTCTTTGTATCCATGGTTATCCATGGGCTCTTAATTGCTTAGCTCACTTTACTTTTGTTTGAAAAAATAGTGATGGTGTATTTAGAAAAGGTCCACCTTTGTAATGATTCTCTTATGAATGTATACAAAGGGGGTTTCTTGGAAAATTTTGAAAATGTGAGGTGTAAAGAGTATTTTTTCTTTTGAAATGGTGAGCAAGCAGTTAAGGGTTTCCTACCTACTCAAGTTCATTCATGTTATTTTTCTTTCCTTAGAGATAAGATTGTCCTTACTATTAGTTAGTAAGTAATCTTATTTTTGGATGTAAAAGACAGGCGTAGGGTCATCGTATGGTCATAGAAGGCAACCTTGTAAAGGTATCTTAGCAACTCGAAGGGACTATAATCATTTTCTTAGGGACAAGATCATTTATTCAAAGGCAACTTTGAAGGGACAACGAGGGACTATGATCTTTTTCGTAGGTTCATCGAGGGACTAGATCACTTATTCATAGGCAACTCAAAGGGTCATCGAGGGACTGTGATCTTTATATCGAAGGGACTATGAGGATTTTTATTTAGGCAACTTTGCTAAGACACCTCTACATTCGAGGGACTTAACCATTATTTCGTAAGGCAACAAGAGGGGATACCCTAGAGGTGCATGTGTATTAGGTGTATTGTATTCAGTTATTTATCTTTGTATTAGTGGGCTAAGTCCAATTTTATTTGCATACATATCTTTTCACACCATATTATTACTAACCACGCAGTTTCATTATTTTGTGGAATTTAAAAGTGGAAATAGAAAACCCTAAACTATTATTATATATATGAAAAAAGGTTTTTATGATTTTTTTTATATTTAAGTTAATTATTATATATATGAAAAAAATACTTTTATATGTATTATATTTTATTTACAAGAAAAGAAATTATTAATTTTTCCTAATTTTAGTTATTGGTTAAAAAAAGTTTAATTATTAATTTATAAAAGAAATTGAATAAGAAAAAAAATAAGAAAATAGTTAAAGAAAACAAGAAAATAAAGTAAAAAGAAAGGGGAGGGCGTTGGGTTTCAAATCCAGGCCCTAAGGGTCACATGCGCGCCTCTTTGCCACCAGGCCATTGATGCCTGCTTGAAAAATAACAGCAACAATAAAATAAATATTAAAACAACACGAGAAAACCAGAACCAACCAATCACCGCGCGCCACCTCTCCGTCTTCTTCCTCACACCTGTAGATTTAGCTACGAAACAATTGCGATTTCGCTGCGAATTAGCTACGATTTGGTTCGTAGCAAAAACACTTGAAAATCAAAAATCATGAAATCGCAAGTTTTAATAAATCAAGACCATCCAGTTCTACTAATTTGAACCCTAGGAATTCAATGATGGTGTCCGTTTGGCCAAAAAATGCTTGTATGATGAGATTTGAAGCTTGGAAGGTTTATGCCCTAACAATGGAGACTCTCAATTCTTGAACAATAACCTGGAAACAATGGATCTAAATGATCCTAAACATCAAGTTAGACATGAATATGAATGAAACAACCATGAAAATAACATGTAATGAAAGTTTAAAAAAGAATAAAAATGTGAAGGGCGACCATGTTCATATGTTGTGCTTCATGCGTTTTCAACCTTTAAATATGATAGGGATTGCCTCCTGGGATCCCCTTGATGGAGTTTGGATGTGAAAGAGTAATGAAAACTTGCTACAAAGAAATTTTGTGGTTTTCCCTAATTTTACCTTTTTTTGAATTTTTTTCTAGGGTTTTTGGTGCATGGAAAACTCGTCCTCTGAACTTGTGTATGTGATGAGTATTTATAGAGAATGATTTTAGGTCAGGAATTTGGACTTGGGTGAATAATATTTGATTTGCTATTCAAGTGTGATTCAAATATTTCTATTTTGGCATATTTGGTCATCACACCTTTCCTCTCTTTCCTTGCACGAATTTGGACAACATATTATGACAATAAACCTCAAAATCTGATCCCAAAATAAATCATAGATCAAATATTTGATTTTTCAATATTTATTTTAATTAAAATTTAATTTAAATGAAATAAACCCAATAATATATAAAATAAACAAATAAAATCATAATATATGACTTTTAGGTCATGGGTCATCTCATGATTAAGTTTGGATTATGAAAATATAGGCCCATTTGGCAAAAACTTAAGTTTTGGTCATTATTTGCCTTATACACCTCCTCAAACTTGCTCAAGTTTAACAATGCATAACATCCTCAATTTTTATCATATGAATGTGCTCTTGGACTTTTTAGAAAGCTTAAAGTGTCATTTAATCACTCCTTTTGGTCCCATGTCCATTTGATCTTCCATGTCCAAGTTATGAGTTTTTGAAAAAGTTGTCTTTTTGTTGATTTTTTAGAGGACTTGTTATGTCTTGGCTCATATCTCTCAAATAAAGCATTTATGGCCTTGGCTTGTGAGACACAAAGTTGTAGGGAATTGAATTTCCTTCAAAATTAATTTTGAATGGGAAATTTCTGATGAAGTATGTGAAAGTTAGAGCTAGTCAAAGTACAATTGACTTTCTCCTTAAGAAACCCTAATTTAGTAACTTTTGACATTTGATGAATTTGAGGTTTTCTTGATGAATCATGATCAACCCCTGATCAAATGATGAATCTTACTTCATAATCTTGATGTTGACCAAAAATATTGAAGTTTGACTGTATGTTGACCATAGTTGACTTTTTACCCAAGTTAACTTATTTTTGATTGAAATTCTGGGATCAGGTACGTGATGTCGAATGAGATGTTTAAACACTTGAAGACTTAAACAAAACTTAAAGTGCAGGTAAATTAAACAACACAGGAAACTGTTAACCCAGTTCAGTGTATCTCCACACTTACATCCGGGGGCTACCAAGCCAGGAAGGAAATCCAATATAAGTAATATTAATTCTTGACTTAAACCACTCAGTTTAATCCCTCACTTAATATCTACCCAAGGCAATTTCTACCTAAGACACAACTTAGATATGAGTACCAACTCACTCCCCCTCAATCACACAATGATGTATTACAATGTTTAATAAAATTGAAGTCACACTTCAAACACAACAGCTTGATCTTACTTCACAGTTTCAATCAAGACACAATACACTTTTGCTTAAAAGCTCATAAAGTGATACACATATAAAACCTGCTATTAAAACACAAACACCCTATTTAGTCTTCTTAATTTCGTGCTCTATTCTGAGAGTTTCTGTTGCTTAAATAGATGCTTGGATTTTGGGCTTTCTGTAGGTTATCCAATCTGTCGCTCCCCGGATTTCCATCCTGGTACAAACGCGAAAGTGGCGCGGAAAAAGAATAGAGTCGCCAGCCAGGCATTTTTATCCCGAAGAAAGGGAATGGTAATGCTTCACAAACCAGAAGAAAGAAGAGGAAGGACACGGGTCCTGCGAACCAAAGAGACTGAGTTCGGGAGTCGGTTACGACCTGGGAAGGTATTAGCACCCAGATCGTCCGCCGTACCCGACGGGATCCACGCTTGCAAAAGAAACTGTTTCAAAGGGTGAGGGTATGAAAACTGCAGCAAAGAAATGAAAATGAAAAGAAACTGGAACTGGAAAAGAAACTGAGAAAAGCAATGAATATGAAACAAAGAGGAAAAATGTAGGGAAAATAAAGATTGTGCTCGAACGGGCCCTACCCCGCTGCCTACGTACCTCATCGGGATAATGAGGATCAGAGATGCCGTAGTTCCCCTAACTAGGGGTACTAAAAGGAATTTGCTTGTGAATTAAAGGCTTGAACTGCCTATGTCAATGCTCAGGTGTTGCAGGCTCGGACGACGAGTACGTTACCGTCTTGCAAAGTGACATGTAGGAGCAAGTTCTCACGTAAAGAGTGAATGAGGTGAGAAAAGAATTCCCGAAGGAAAGACGCTTATTGTTTGTTTGTGTTTTTTAGAAGCTTTTATGAGTGTGTCACAAGGAAGTGAACTCAAGCTCTCATCAATGGAATGTGCACTTGTCACTACATTCCAAGATGGAATAATAGAACAAGCACACTCAAGTAAGGAGAAGATCCCCAAAACTTGAACCCAAAGATTAGGGCCTAGGCTCACTAACCTGCTTAATTATTAAGTGCTTTTGGTTATTTACAATGAAGAAGTGTTTTTTATGCTTTTCTTTTATGAAGGAGATACCTTGATCAGACTTGTGCATCACAAGGTAAACTTGTACTATCCCAAGATGGGAAGACTACAAGCATACCTCATGGAATAAGGCTATGGATCAATGCATCACTTCAAAGTTATTAAAGTGTTTTTTATGATTATGAGATGAGAAGAGAAAGAGAACCAAAGGATCAAAAAGGAAAAACTAGGGGGAAGTTTCTATCCTAAGTTAGCATGCATGGAGTTCCTAGGGTTTGTGAGGTCTTTCTAACCTAAAAAGGATCTCAAGAGAAGAAGAAGATAAAAGGAGAGATGAGAAAGGCCTAAGCCCAACAAGAAGATGTTAGTCCATATAAACAATATGAGGAGAGATGAGAAATGGAGATGTGGAACTCAATTCCCACATCTCAAACTTACCATAGACCCTGCAAGGTTAGTTCAACAACATAAAATCAAGGCATGAACCAACAAGTCAGAAGCTACACAAGCATATAGGCATGGCAAAGAGTTCACAAGATGATAAGCAAAGCAACATAAGATCACATTGAGATTATTAGAAGTGAAACAAGTGCAATGAAGGCATGCTTAACACTTAAAGAAACAAAGCACATAAAAGAGACCCAACACCAAGACTCAAAGAGATTCAAACCCTATACTAAGACCAGGAGCAACCATAGACCTCTAAAGGACCCCAAAAGATGAAGAGAAGTTGGCACAAAAGCCCTTCTAAACTTAAAAGAGACTAGAAGACTCAAAGAATGCAAAACAAGGCAAGGTGAGGAAGAAAATACCCAAGAAAAATATCCAAGCACTTAAAAATTCTACCCAACCAGCAAAGTACTCTCTAAACACAAAGAAATGATAATCCAAAAGGGTTTGCAAAAATACAGCACCAAACTAGGTCCATGAAGCTCAAGGATGCAAGGTATCACCATTTAGGGTTTTAAAAATTAAGGCACAAGTAACTCAAGAAAAATCCATCAAGGAAGTTTGTGAAAAATCCAAGATAAATCATGAAGATAGTAGAGTGTATTAGGATTTGAATGCAAAAAGAATGGGGTTCATAGCTTAAAGGATGAGAAAAATAGAAATTGGACAAGGCAGATTGGTCTATGAGAGTTCACAAGAAAGCAATGCTCAATGTTGAATTTATTTGGCCACGTGGGATGAAAATAAAAATCTGGAAAAATCATGATAAAAAACTAGATGAATCAAGGAGTGTATATGAATATTTTTGGATTTTTTAGAGTTAAGGAAATATTTAAAATGAATTAAAAGAAAAATGAGATAAATTGGTAAAGAAAAAAAATGAAAATAAAGCAAATGGGCCAAGGGGGTGCAAGGAGCAAACATGCTAGTTAGAAAAACTCAATGGGTCGCGCATGGGGGGTGCAGATAGCGCTGGGGGGCTGCTGCACCTTCTTCTTCATGAAAAACCCTAAATTCTCACCACCATTAATGAAACAAAACCCTAACCCTAACCCTAGCTTCACGAAAATTCACATCAAGCCACGGCCAGCCATGAAAACCTCCATAATGGACAAACCAACATCATTAAACAAGAATACATGCTTGGATTGGATTAAAACTCAAAGAATCTCAAGATATAAGTGAAAATAAAATTGTCCATCAAACTTTAAATCAACATAACTTTGTAAATACTCAACCATTTCACAAACTACAAAGAGCATTGTAACCAGCACAACATGAGGATTCTAAAACACACAACCAAACACATTTCTATGAGATGCGAAATTTGAGCATACCTGAGGTGTTGTTCAAAATTTGAAGTGAAGAATGGTATAAAATGATGGCAAATGATCTCCTTATCCCCTTAGATGCAAAATAAATGCATCTAAGGCTTTGCAAGCTTGTGAATCCAGCAATGTGCTTCCTTGTGCTTCAAAGCTCCTCAAATGGCCACTTGAACAAACTTCACGATAAATCTAGATCCATGGGTGCTTAATGATCCTTGAGATGATAGGAGTATGAATATGGTCTTGGATTGAAGAAAGCTTGCCTAGATCAAAGGTTATGGCACAAAATGCAAATGTGCACAAGAAATGGGAAATGGATGATTCTTGAAGAATAATCCAAACAAATGGTATGGAAATGATCTATGAGTGATGAGGATCAAGAATCCAGCAAGAGTTTTGTGAATGGATTCTTGTAGCAAGAGTTTGTGGAGAATGAGCAATTTTGCATAAGAGATGAGAATGAGAGAATGAGTGTGTATTCTGGCTGCCTCTAACCCTAATTCTGATTGTTATGGAATATATAAGGCAATGCAAAAGGGTTAGAACAAATGCACGTGAGAGAGGGCTGATTTTTGTGAAAATGCAAATTTGGCCCAAGTGTGCCATAAGCATGCCAAGCTCATGATTTGCTGGCCTCTCTTGCATGTGCATTCACCATCCCACCAATGATTCCCAGCAAATAACTTCAGCCCTTGGATGTAAGCTATCACACAATTGTGATGCCTTGTGCAAATTCAAGTGTAAAATGCAAGTTTTATGGAACTTTTTCATGTGCACGAATTTTGCCACTTTTATTTGAGCCAAATGACCTAAATGAGATGCATTTTGATTGTGTAAACTTACTTTGGACATAGCATAGCAAACTATCCACTTTTGAGCCTTTGTGCAAATGGCTTGGCCTTGAAAATTTGAAATTTGCCCTAGAATGCCCATTTTTTCGAGGGACCTATAGGAAAATCTAGGAATCTCCAAAAAATGCTCTTGTACTTTTTAAAAATGGCAGACCTTACTCTCCAACTTTCATGTTTACCTTTGGTCCATTTGAAAATTTTTTGATCAAGTTAAGGCCTTGTGAAGTTTTAGGTCAAAATAGCCAAAAATAGTAACTTTTCCATGACCAACTTTGTGCACTTTTGCCAAAACCCCTCAAACCACCAAAATTCTTGTACTTTGAGCTCACCAAACATCTTATAACATTGAGTAGACCTAATTTGGCCAAAAACATTGGGTTGGACCCTTTGGAATGGCACAGTTGACTTTTTCTGGGCCCAGTTGACTTTCTGCTTCATCTGCAAGTAACTGAGTCAATGACTGACTTCCACTTGGACTTTTTCCATGAAAATTGACATGTAGGAACCTCTTATCATATAGAAAACATTGTCCAAAATAGTTGGCCAAAATTATGAGGTTAAGGCCCTTGAAACCAAAACCCTAATTTGGTCGCACTGTCTAGGAGCCTTGCATTGTCTTGAAACTTGTGATGATTAAGCAATCTTCTGAGCTTTTGCAAGTGAAATTGGCCTTGCCAAAGGAGTCTAGACTCATCATAGGCCTCTCACAAATCCATTGGAACCCTTGTCTTGGCTTAAATGGCCTTCAACACCTCCCCAGATGGCCATATGCCTCATGCTAGGGCTTGATGCTTGTCATGCTTTATTTTTCTATGCTATAATGCTATATATGATATGCTCATGATGCAAATGGTGTATTATGATGCTTAAAATGAAGAGGGCAAATTTGGGGTTCTACAGCTGCCCCTATTCAAGCAATTGTTGATCTGAAAAGGACGATTGCTTCCGCTTTCGGCCGTTCAAGATAAACTGTGGTTGAATACCCAAGAAAAAACGGAAATTTGCGCTCTGATGCAGAAAACAAGAAATGGGAAATAAACCTAATCCAATGACGTTGCAACTGAGCTGAGAGATGAGCAAACGAGCTCCTTCCAACGAAACCAAAGGTTCTGATGAAACATGAAACAGACGAATCTTCGAATGACCTGTGACGCCAGGTGCATAGCACGGACGAGCCCCTTAAGAATCTTCAAAGTAACCTGAGATAGACGAATCTCCTTCACTAATCCTTACGCAGATAAGTGGAATAAGATGGACGAGTCTTCTTCGGATAACCCTTACGCAGGTTCCGGGAATGCATATAAGTCTGTGGGATAGACATGCAACTAGGATGGACGAATCCTCTTCACGAATCCTTACGCAGATAAGTGGAATAAGACGGACGAGTCTTCTTCGGATAACCCTTACGCAGGTTCCGGAAATGCATATAAGTCTGTGGGATAGACATGCAACTAGGATGGACGAATCCTCTTCACGAATCCTTACGCAGATAAGTGGAATAAGACGGACGAGTCTTCTTCGGATAACCCTTACGCAGGTTCCAGAAATGGTTTTGACATTTTAATCCCACCGTCAGGATTTTCAACCTCTTCACGAATCCTTACGCAGATAAGTGGAATAAGACGGACGAGTCTTCTTCGGATAACCCTTACGCAGGTTTCGGAAATGGTTTTGACGTTTTAATCCCACCGTCAGGATTTTCAACCTCTTCAATGAGGACGAGCATTGGAATGATCATCAAAGAAACACGGACGAGTGTCATAAGTCGACGATACGGACGAGTACCGGATGATGATCTAAGAAACACGGACGAGTGCTTCTGATAGTGATACGGGCGAGTGTCGAAGGATGCGGACGAGCAATCTTCAAAGGAGTAACAAGCACGTACGAGTGCTAAGAGATGCGGTCGAGCATCAAATAAAGATGCGAGTACGGACGAGTACTGGCGACTTTCTTGGGGATATGCCTCAAATAAAGAGGAATCGAAAAATGCACGGACGAGTGCTGCAGGGATGCGGACGAGCATCAAATGAAGATGCGCACACAGACGAGTACAGGCAACTTCACTGGGGAAAAACTTCAAAGAACTAATAAGCACGGACGAGTGCCGAGAGCTGCGGACAGTCATCAAGTAAAGATGCTAGCACGGACGAGTGCTGAGGAATACCTCAAATAAAGAGGGATCTACTGAGGAAAAGGCACGAACGAGTGCTGAAAGAGGATGAGCATCAAATAAAGATGCGAGCACGGACGAGTGCTGAGGAATACCTCAAATAAAGAAGAATCTGATGAGGAAAAGGCACGGACGAGTGCTGAAAGAGGATGAGCATCAAATAAAGATGCGAGCACAGACAAGTGCTAGTAGACATAGACTCTACTGGGGAAAGTGCACAGACGAGTGCCACAAGGTGTTAATTCTTCTAGAGGCTGCGGATGAGCAAACTGAATCATCAGATAAGTGTCTAAGAGTGCGAACGAACACTGAATAAGTATCAACACAGACATAGGCTGATTATGTTGGGGAAGTAGACAATTCCACTCTAGCTGGGGAATGAAGTCCTGGCGACCTGTGGGAGAAGATTCCGGCAACCTGCTGGGGACTCAAAACTTTTAACTCTGATGAAAGCGAAGTGTTGGCAACCTGATGCTTGCTGGAGAGGCTTTCACTGGAAGAAAGACGAGTCTGCGTGAGGTATACTTCGTTCAACTGCTTTGAACCTCTGTTAAGGATCTGATCACCCTGCTCTGACTCCACTGGGGAGAATTTCTTCTTGCTCTGCTAGGGAAATCCCTTGGAAATGAGAATCCCGATGACTCTGTGGGGAAATGAAGTTACCTGCAACTCTGCTGGGCAAGGAGAACTTCTAGCAATTCCGTTGTAGATAATAAACTTCTGACAACTCCACTGAGGATGGGAGACTTCTACTAACTCCTGCTGGGGATTGACCCAACCTCTAGGGAGTGCAGGTGTTCAGATACCTGCTGAGAATAAGTCACTTGTAGACAGGCGCTCTGTCGGGGAAATACCTCTACTTGGAGAATAACCCTCTGCTGCTTGGGGATACGGTGATAACCTGCAAATCCTGCAATAACAGAATACACACATATGCACCAAGATTGGTACGGCCTGATCTATTCATCTGCCGTCACCTGACACTCAAAGCGATGTTAAGTGTTTCTGCAATGTCATTTTTATCAGTTTGAAAAGCAACATGTTTCGCATGCAATGTTATTTGTCAAAAATTCAGGACATTCTTGTAAACAAAATAAACATAACACGGTGTTTGACTGAATATTCTTTTTATTGATTGGCCTCTGAAATAGGCAAAATTTTACATCAGGAAGTAACCACCTGGAAAGAGGTAGCTACTATAAAATTGAGAAAAGAAACTATCCTAATGGCAATGGCACGGCATTCCAAAGAGTTTCCTTCCTGCTATGACTGGCACATCCTCAAGACTTTTCGTTCCTTCTTCGGCCTTCTGAAGAGAATGAGGGGAGTTGATCTCTACCCTTCTGATATGGTCAAGCTGTTTGAAGCGGTGATGTGGTTCAGATAAACCGGAGCGCAGTTGTTCGCTTATTCCCTGATTTTGCGTGGATCGCCCTTTCGGGTTTTCAATCCACCGGGCTACCCTTTTTTGCCTGAGTTGTCCGATGTGGCTTTTCAACTCAACGGGTGTACATTTTTTTCCCTAATTTTTGCCCGAGCTTTTATTCTGTTTTTAGCTCGCCGGGATGCCCTTTTTTTTTTGCCTGGACTATAATTCTGTTTTTGCGTCCAGCGGGTCTTTTATGCGAAGTATTTTTTAACTGCGTCCGAGTTAACAGGGTATTGGAAGTCTTCGCCATCCATAATGGTGAGCATCAGTGCTCCGCCTGAGAATACTTTCTTCACTATGAATGGTCCTTCATAATTTGGGGTCCACTTGCCCCTGTGATCTGAACTGGGAGGAATGATCCTCTTGAGTACAAGCTCGCCTACTTGGTACTCCCGAGTACGTACTCGCTGATCGAAGGCTCGCTTCATTATCCTTTGATAAAGCTGGCTATGACAGATAGCTGCTAATCTCTTTTCCTCAATTAGGCATAGTTGATCGTATTGAGCACGTACCCACTCAGCCTCATCAAGCTTGACATCCATCAGCACCCGTAGTGAAGGGATTTCCACTTCAACAGGCAAGACTGCCTCCATGCCGTAGACTAAAGAAAAGGGGGTTGCCCCAGTCGACGTCCTGACTGACGTTTGGTACCCATGCAACGCAAACGGTAGCATCTCATGCCAATCTTTGTAGGTGATAACCATTTTCTGTACAATCCTCTTGATATTCTTGTTAGCTGCCTCTACCGCACCATTCATCTTTGGTCGGTAAGGAGAGGAATTGTGATGCTGGATTTTGAAGTCCCGGCACAGTTCTGCCATCATCTTGTTGTTCATATTGGAACCATTATCAGTAATGATTCGCTCGGGCACTCCATATCTGCATATGATATCTCTTTTCAGGAATTTTGCTACCACCTGGCGAGTAACATTGGCATAAGATGTTGCTTCAACCCACTTAGTAAAATAGTCAATAGCGACCAGGATGAATCTGTGGCCGTTTGAAGAAGTTGGTTCAATCTTGCCAATCATATCAATGCTCCACATGGCAAAGGGCCAGGGTGAAGACATCACATTCAGAGGATTTGGAGGCACATGCACTTTATCCGCATAAATCTGGCATTTATGACATTTGCTGGCATAGGCACAACAGTCTGCATCCATTGTGATCCAGTAATAGCCTGATCTTAGCAACTTTTTAGCCATTGCATGCCCTCCAGCATGGGTACCAAATGATCCTTCGTGCACCTCGTGCATCAGCAAGTCTGCTTCTGCCCTATCAACGCATCTGAGAAGTATCATATCAAAGTTTCTCTTATACAGGGAACCATCAGTGTTCAGGAAGAAACTACCAGCTAGCCTTCTTAATGTCTTTTTATCATTGGAAGATGCCCCAGGTGGGTATGTTTGATCCTCCAAGAAGCATTTGATGTCATGGTACCAGGGCTTATCATCTTTGACAATGTCTGCTGAGCACACATATGCTGGCCTGTCAAGTCTGGATACTGCAATTTGGGGCACAAAGTTGGCAGCTTGCACTTTGATCATGGATGAAATGGTAGCCAGAGCATCTGCAAACTGATTTTCGTCTCGAGGGATATACTCAAGCTTGACTGTTGTGAAGAAAGTCAACAACCTCCTTGTGTAGTCCCGATAAGGTATCAGATGATCTTGGTGCATGTACCATTTGCCGTTGGTTTGATTAATTACCAGAGCTGAATCTCCGAACACAGTCAAAGTCTTGATCCTGAGGTCAATGGCTTCCTCAAGACCCATAATACAAGCTTCATATTCAGCTTCGTTGTTAGTGCAGTTAAAGGTGAGTTTTGCCGAGAAAGGCATGTGAACTCCCTTAGGCGTAATGAGTACTGCACCAACACCACGACCATTCATATTAACAGCCCCATCAAACATCATAGTCCATTCTTCTGCTGGGTCAGGCCCTTCAGTGTGAATAGGCTCTTCATGATCTTTTGCTTTCATGAACATGATGTCTTCATCTGGGAAGTCAAATCTCATAGGCTGGTAATCATCAATGGGTTGCTCATCTAGATAATCAGACAATACACTGCCTTTGATAGCTTTTTGGGATGTGTACTAAATGTCATATTCTGTGAGAATCATTTGCCATCTTGCAACCCGTCCGGTAAGTGCTGGCTTCTCAAAAATGTATTTAACCGGGTCCATCTTTGAGATCAATAAGGTAGTGTGGGTTAACATATACTGCCTCAGTCGGCGAGCAGCCCACGCTAAAGCACAGCAAGTTTTCTCGAGCAATGAATAACATTGTTCACAGTCGGTAAACTTTTTGCTTAGGTAGTATATTGCGTACTCTTTTCGACCAGACTCGTCATGTTGGCCCAGCACACACCCCATTGACTTTTCTAATACCGTCAAATACATGATTAGAGGTCGTCCTTCAACTGGAGGCATAAGGATTGGAAGCTCTTGTAAGTATTATTTGATTTTGTCAAAATCCCTCTGGCAGTCTTTATTCCACCTAACCGTTTATTCTTTTCTTAATAACTTGAACAAGGGCTCGTAGGTTGCTGTAAGATGAGATATGAACCTTGAAATGTAGTTCAATCTACCTAGGAACCCTCAGACTTCTTTCTCAGTTTTTGGTGCAGGCATTTCTTGAATGGCTTTAACTTTGTCAGGGTCAACTTCAATCCCTTTCTCACTTACAATAAATCCCAGCAGCTTACCAGATCGTACCCCGAATGTGCATTTGTTGGGGTTTAGCTTCAATTGGTACTTCCTCAGACGCTTGAATAACTTCAACAGATTTACCAGGTGATCTTCTTCTGTGAGGGACTTGGCAATCATGTCATCCACATAACATTCGATTTCTTTATGGATCATGTCATGGAATAACGTTACCATAGCCCGTTGATAAGTAGCACCAGCATTCTTCAGGCCGAATGGCATCACCTTATAACAGAATGTGCCCCAGGGTGTGATGAAAGTTGTCTTCTCCATGTCTTCAGGTGACATTTTGATCTGATTGTATCCTGAAAATCCATCCATGAAGGAGAACACCGAGAACTGAGCCGTATTGTCGACCAATACATCAATGTGAGGTAAAGGGAAATCATCTTTCGGGCTGGCTCTGTTCAGGTCCCGGTAATCTACACACATCCTCACCTTGCCATCTTTCTTTGGCACTGGAACAATGTTAGCTACCCAAGGTGGGTAACTAGTCACGGCAAGGAACCCGGCGTCCCACTGTTTCTGTACCTCCTCTTTGATCTTCATCGCCATGTCAGGGCGAGTTCTTCTCAGCTTTTGCTTAACAGGAGGACAGTCTTCTTTTAACGGTAGTCGATGCACAACTATGTCTGTATCCAACCCTAGCATGTCCTGATATGACCAGGCAAAGATGTCAACATATTCACGCAACAT
Organism: Lathyrus aphaca; assembly: GCA_963966055.1. NCBI lineage: Eukaryota > Viridiplantae > Streptophyta > Magnoliopsida > Fabales > Fabaceae > Lathyrus > Lathyrus aphaca. The sequence goes on from OZ014519.1 coordinate 609,070,621, forward strand.
TTCAATCAACCCCTTCTTAACTTCAGTCTGCAGGCTGGCACCTATCTTGATTTCCTTCTTAACCTCTTCTGTGCCGATGTTGATAACCTCAATTTCCTCCTGATGAGGCTGAATAGCTCTTTCCTCTTGCTTCAACAACCTGACCAGTTCTTCAGGGAGTTCATAATCTTCCTCAACCTCTTCATCAGCTTGGTAGATTGGATTGTCGAAGTTATGCTCAGTCATAGCAGGAGAGTTGTCGATGGAATCCGGTTGATCGACACTGCACAAGTGATGTGCTCATTCAGAATCTGTTTAGAGAAAACGCACACCAAAAGCAAGAAAGAAAAACACATTGCCATTTTCTTTATTTGTGCAAAAAATTAAAATTGAAAGAAAAGGAACGATCTGATTGAAAAATGTCCTTTATTTATGACAAATAAATGCTTTCAAAACATGGAGGCCCATACAATGGATCCTTGTACCTTGGGCAGAGTACAGGATTTGACATGCAGTATGTAAAAAAATGACAAATAAACAATTACTTTGTGATCCAGGTGACTTCGACGATGTCTTCCGTAGACCAATTGGGCAGCTCCTCTCCCGGTGCACACGGGCGGATCCAATTATCCAGATCGCACTCGCTATCTCCGCCTTCACTGGTAGCACAAATATGGTTGCGGTCCAGCAACCCAGCACTAGTAAAGGTAATGGTCTTGTTGTCTGATGAATGGACGAGCCCATCAGGCTGACACCCAAGCCCAAACTTGTCTTCCTTCTTTTCCAGCTCCAATAGTCTGCCCCAGCCCTGGGCACTGCCTGATTGCACAACCTCCTTGGCCTGCTTGTAGGAGGTAATAGACGTACCTTCTTTATCTTCAGCCCTACTCAGAGGAGACAAGGAACTAACATTCACTGCTTCGAATGCCTGACACAGGGTTTCATGAATTTCACCATCCATCTCCACATATTTGAATGTAGATAAATGGATCAAAAATATGTCCTCTTCACCGCACACAGTCACAACTTGACCATCCGCTACGTACTTGAGCTTCTGGTGCAAGGTTGATGTCACAGCCCCTGCGGCATGAATCCAGGGTCGACCAAGCAGACAACTATAGGCAGGTTGGATGTCCATCACGTAGAACGTGCTCTTAAACACTTACGACCCAACCTTGATTGGCAACTCAACCTCTCCAAAGACAGACCTCCGAGAACCGTCGAAAGCCTTTACCACCAAATCACTTGGCCTCAAAACAACCCCTTCCACATTGAGTTTCATTAACGCCTTCTTCGGCAAGACATTAAGAGATGACCCAGTATCAACCAGGACATGGGACAGCACAGCCCCTTTGCATTCAATTGTGATGTGGAGAGCCTTGTTATGATTCCTCCCTTCAGGAGTAAGGTCCCTATCAGTAAAGCCCAGACCATGGCTCGCATTTACACTTCCCACTACAGCTTCTAACTGATTCACGGTAATCTCCTGAGGAACATACGCCATCTGCAACACCTTCAGAAGGGCTTCTCTATGAGCTGGTGAGCACATCAGCAGCGACAGGATAGAGATTTTTGAGGGAGTTTGATTTAGCTGCTCGACTACCTTGTAGTCGCTCCTCTTAATAATCCTCATGAACTCCTCCATTTCCTTCTCGAAAGTACTTTGACCAGTAGCGGGAGTGGCATTATCGTCAGTTGCTATTTGCTTCCCTTTGGCTTTAGCAGCAACCTCAGCATCAGTGTCTCCTCTCAAAGTCTGGGGAGCGAATAAGCGACCACTCCTCGTGAAACCTCCACTTCCCCCAACATTCACCACAGCAGGGTCCATGGTTACTGTCCTATCTTCCATTTTCTGTCCTCCGACATACACTTCTGATCCGTAATGCCACGGAATAGCCTTCTCATCTGAATACGGAATAGGCCCAGGCACCGTGATGGTGACGGGACTTACTTCCGGGACATAAATAGTAACCGGCTCTCTTTGCGTTGGCATTTCAGCAGGATCATAGTATATGGTCACCGTTGACACTTCATCAGTCCTCTTATCAACCCTGTCGAATTGTAACAACCCATCATCCATCAGTCTCTGTAAAGCAGTCTTCAATCTGTCACAACCATTCTTTGACTCAACACAGTCTTCGCAATCGAGCCTACAACCCGGAAAAACCTGACCCTTCAACAACCTCTCCTTGACCAGCAACAAGGAGGTCTTCACTTCTTCAACCCTCTCCACCAAGTTCAACCTCTCCTCCATCTCAATAGCATTAACTCTGGCTCCCCCATGATTAGGGATAGGGTTAGTCGTGACATTCGGAGGCGGCACAAAATTGATTGCTTTGGAGTCGATCAATTCCTGAACTTTATAGTGCAAAGCCCTGCACTTCTCCGTTGAGTGCCCGGGTGCCCCAGAATGGAAAGCACATCGAACATTGGCGTCGTAACCTGGAGGAAGAGTTCCAATAGGTGGAGCCAAGGTCCTCAGTTGAATTAAGTTCAGTTCCAACAATCTCTGGAGTAAAGCTGTGTAAGTCATTGGGATCACATCAAAAACCCTATCAGCTTGGCGTGACTGCCTCTGTTGATACGGTCTCTATTGATAGTTGCGTTGCTGCTGTTGTTGAGGCTGTTGTAGAGCCTGCTGAGCTGGTTGAATTGGTGTAGTGGGAATTGTGACTGCAGCTATCTGATTGTATTCTCGCCTATAACCTCTGCCTATGCCTCGGCCATATACTGCGTTAGCTTCCCCTTCTCTTCTTCTAGGAGGTCCACCAAAGGCTTTCCTCGCTCCTCCAGAGCTACCAGCAGTATTAGGGTCTTGAATCTTCCTCGTCTTTAACAGAGTCTCAACTCTCTCTCCAGCAATCACTATATCATTGAACTTGGTGGCCGAGCTAGATGCCAACCTCTCTAGAAAAACACCTTGGAGAGTGCCCATAAACATGTCGGCCATTTCATCCTCTAAGAGAGGTGGTTGCACCCTGGCAGCTAGTTGGCGCCACCTTTGGGCATATTCTTTGAAACTTTCCTTTGCCGCTTGAGCCATGTGCTGCAACTGCGTGCGTTTCGGAGCCATGTCCATGTTATATTGGTACTGCCTCACAAAGGCTTCAGCTAAATCCTTCCAACTCTTGATATTGACCCTATTGAGCTTCATGTACCATTCAAGAGAAGCTCCCACCAAGCTATCCTGAAAATAATACATCCAAAGTTTCTCATCATCTGTGTGAGCAGCAATTCTCCCGACAAATGATTGCAGATGGGTCTTCGGGCAAGTAGTGCCATCATACTTCTCAAAGGTTGGAACTTTGAACTTATACGGGATCCTAACCCCAGGAACCAAGCCCAAGTCGGTTATGTCAAATCCCAAAGAGCTTTGGGACTGAATAGCTTTGATTTGCTCAGCCATCTCTTCGAACCTCTTGTTCATCTCTGCTCCTTGACCTTCAGCTTCATCAAGTAGAGTGAACTGGTCCTCATGATTGTCCATCTGAAGGTTGTGTAACCCATCGTTGATTATTGTCACTCCTGGCTGTGTAACAGGAGGTTCAACCTGACGTGCGCCCGCACCGGTATGATTGTCAGCAGCAGCAGCAGCCGCAGTGTTCCTGTTCTGATTCTCAACCATCTCTCGCAGACGCTCTTGGGTCTGCCCCATGCCGACCATTAGTGTCATAAAATTATCCATCCTTTGTCTCAGATCTGTCAAATCCGCTTGCAACTGGTCCATGACCCGTTCTCTGTTAATCTTGGTTGGATATCTGTGTACTGCTAGTTGTCCCCGAACTTTACGAGGAACTATAGTGCCTGAGATCACAAAACACGTTAGTAACTAAGACAACACCGGCAAAACAAACAAATAGGTTATATGCAATGCAATGTAACTGTTCATGTTCCCAGTCTTAAGCATTTGGCATGCCCCAGTTCTGGCATCTATCTCAGACAATCACTTTCAGTGCTTAGCTTTCAAACTTTCTCTTTGATAAGTGTTCAGACATTAGCAGTATCCAGACAAACGAGTCTTGCGCATTCAAAATGGTAATTTGCACATTAATACTGAACGTGAACAAACCACTGTAGGCTAAAAGTCAGAATACAACCAGAAATATTCCCCGAAGGGTTACATGTCAGTACATAAAGACAAAAGAAATAAAAGCAAGACTCCCACAACAAGCCTGTAGGTAGCCTGAACAATAAACAACTAAGCTAAGGACCCAGGATCTGCCACCTCTGCCCTTCTTTTCTTGACACCCGCTCTCAGCTTGAGCTCTTCGATCTCTTTCCTTGCTTCCTCCAGAGCTAATTGGCTTTGGGCTAGCTGTTGGGTCTTCTCTCTCCGGATGGCATGGACTTGCTCCACTTCCTCCTTCTTGAAAGCCATTTGAACTTCAAAGAACTCTTCCTTCTCTTTGAATTTCTTTTTCTCTTCATCTCTTTGGCCTTGCAGCCAAACAATGGACTGACGAGCACTTTTGAGATCCTTTAAAGTCTCCTTGCGCTTAGCTTCTCTTTGAGCTTCCATCATACCCAATCTGTGGAAATGGACTTCTCTACCGGCAAAATCCTTCTCTTTGTCTTCTAGAGAGGCTTGGAGCTTCTGCAGCTTGTCTTCAGCTTCCTTCTTGGCTCTATTGGCCTGGTGGTATAGGCTTACCATCTCAATATTCTCTACTCTGACTTCATGCAGCTGAGCTTCTAGCTTCTTGTACTCCTCCAAGGAGACTGTACTGCTCTGACTTGGTACCTCTCGGGGATAAAGTGGAGCCTCGACTGAAAAAGGCATGAGAACTGACTCGATATGTCTTTGTAACCATTCAGCATATGGTGGATATGTCTTGGGATCAACTCGGCCGAAGTCTTTCTTCCCCTTTTTTATCCTGTGAGCCCAGGATTGGACTGCTTGTTGAACTAACTCTCTGTTTCCGTCAGCAGGAAAGTACAAAGATTCAGCAAACATTTCCATCTGAGGAGGATCTTTCAAAGGGTAGCCAAACTGCTTTCTGGCTAACGTTGGGTAGTAACTGATGACGCCTTTCCTTCCCAGCAAAGGTACTCCAGCAAACCTTCCACAACTAACCATCAACTCCTTTCCTAGCAAATCCCTGTCATAACCCCTAGCAATGTCTTCTTCAGTCAATCCCATCAGTCTTCTAGACCATCTCCATTTGTCTCGTATATCCTTGAAGGCACCTGACTTAGGCAACTGTCTAGCAAATCATTCAGCAAACAAAGGAGCACAGCAGACCACTAGACCACCTCTACCTTTCTCGTTTCTGTAATGGACACTAAAATAAAAGTCACCCAATAAAGTAGGCACTGGATTGCCTTAAGCAAAGATTGAGATCACCTCTAAGCTGACAAATTCTTTCTCTCCAGGAAACAAGTGTCGCTCCCGGGATTTTCATCCTAGTACAAACGCGAAAGTGGAGCGGAAAGGTTAGAGTCGCCAGCCAGACATTTTTATCCCAAAGGAATGGGAAAGGTAATGTTGCACAAACCTAAGGAAGAAGGAAAGGACAAGGTCCTGCGAACCAAAGATCTGAGTTCGGGAGTCGGTTACGACCTGGGAAGGTATTAGCACCCCAGATCGTCCGTCGTACCCGACGGGATCCACGCTTGCTTGTTTTGTTTCAAAGGGTGAAAAAATATAATTGCTGCTGAATAAAACTGCTACTGGAATGGAAATGAAATGAGAAAGGAAATCGGAAAAGAAAATGGAATGAAAGAATGGGGAAAATGTAGGGAAAATAAAGAATGTGCTCGAACGGGCCCTACCCCGCTGCCTACGTACCTCATCGGGATAATGAGGATCAGAGTCGACGTAGTTCGCCTAACCTAGGCGGGAACTATTTGTTTGTGTTTTTTATGCTGGAACTGCGTATGTCTATGCTCAGGTGTTGCAGGCTCGTCTGGTACGAGTGCGTTTACCGTCTTGCATGAAAGACAAGTCGTCGCGAGTTCGCGTTATGATTGAATGAGATGAGAAGAGAAGTTCCCACAGGATAGTCGCTTGTTATTTGTTTTTGTCTTTTAAAATAAGTGTTTGAATTTGTTTGTGAACGGTCTTGTACTAAGACCTATCCATCGCGGGAAGTATTTACACCTCGCCCCGAAACAGGACGCGTATAAACACTCCGCAACAAAGTCTCGTGTCGTACAAGATTGTTCAGTTTTTATTAAGTGTTTTATTGATTTTCTTTATGAGATGAGAAAGAATGACTCAAGTTGATAAAAGGACAAAATCTAAGGGACTAAGACTCAATCCTAATTTTTATTGATTTATTTACAAGGGGTCCTAATGGTTTGTGAGGTTTTCTAATCCTAATGAGAAAACTAGAAACTACTAGAATTCAACTTACTTCTTAATGAAGTTAAATTGATTCTAAGAACAATGGGGAAACCTATACAAGTTATAAAATCAAATGATAAGGCAAAAACAATAAAATTGGATATAAGAAATAAAATTCTAAAAATGCATTTAAAGGCATGAATTAAAAATAGTCCTATTTTATTTATTCTAATCCTAATTAAAATGGAACTTTAAGCCTAAGTCCTAAACTAAAGGCATCACCTAATATTTTCATTCTAAAAATCCAAATTTAAACTAACCTAAGTCTATATTAAATTCTAAGACTAAATCTAAAATAAACCATATTTTATATTGAACTTTATTTTCATGGCCTAAACTAATGAGAAATACACATAACAAAGTCTAAGGACTAAAATTCTAAAAAAATATCTAAACTTCTGGAAAAATGATGAAAATTAAACCCTAGGGACCTAAGATTACCTATAACATTGTACTAAAAAGAATCCTAAAAAAATCCTATTTTCTATGCCTAAAAATTGTCTATTTTCAGCTAAGAAATACCCACTAATTTCTAAGGGATTAAGCCTCTAAACCTAAAATAAAATGACCTAAAAATCTACCCAAAATTATCCTAAGTTCTCTTATGGGTCCTCTAAGCATGGTAAAAAGAATGGGCCAAAAATCCTACTGGAAGACTAAGAAATAAAATCAACAAAATTATGTACATTAGAAGAAAATCTATTAAGAACTATTTACATGAAAAAATCAACATAAAATCAAAAATAAAGCAAAATCAGAAAAATAAAAATCCCAAATATTTCTAATATGAATTAAAAATCTACCTAATTTTTTTATGGAATTTTTCTAGGGTTTTTTTCTATTTTTATGGAATTATTTTCTAAACTATGTAAAACTAAAATAAATTAAGGAGAAAAGGGGTGCATTAAAGTGGCGAATCGAGATTACTTACTTGATCGAAGTGCCGATTCTTCTTACAAAAGAAATCCAAAAAAACTTCATCCAAGGTCTTGTAGTCTCCCATAAGCAAAATAAATGCTTATCATCCATATTTCCTTCGTGAAGTTTTTCCATAGCCGAAATCGATCCAAATCGAAAGAAAATTCATGAACACTTTAACCTGAAATAAGTCCTCACCAAAGTTCCATATCAATAAAAATTAACGTCTAATGCAAAGGACTTAATTAAAAATTGATAGAATTCTAATTCACAATCTAATGAACCCTTAACATTCTAAAAAAAATATATTACCAACATACTTAACAATTAAAGTTTAATAAAAAATTTGGTGAAATTCCTAAAAAAACTACCAATGTTAAACCAAACTACTCAATCTTAGTACAAACATTAATCATCATTTACAAACCTAATCATCAAACCTGCCAGAAATTAAATCAAGACATCAACCAAATTAAATTAATAATAATAATAAAAAGAAAAGACAGCAGGGGGAGGGGTAAGTGTAAACCAAGAGTGTCAATAACACTTCTGTGGGCTCTAAGGCCCAAACTATGAACAAACAGCGCCTGTGGGGTGTGAATGCGAATTTGGGAAGTGCGGATAGTAACCAGGGAAGCTGAATTTTCCTAGGCCCGGTCCATGTTCCATATGTCAATCAATCCTTAATGTTTTGGTCAAACCCTAAAATAAGAAGAAGCTCCATTGACCCCTTGCGGCGAACACACAATCCCTTTTGTTCTTCCTTTTCTCCTTGATCAAACAATCGCCGCCACCGACGATGACTCTTCTCCAGTTTCGATCAGTTTCGGCTTCGTCATCTCCTTGGAACGCCGCCATTTCTATTTTTCATGTCAAATATCTGTCGTTGTTCTCAATGTCCTTACCTCATGCTCGTCTCACTCTTTCTCAACATCCGTCAAAGAATCCTCCGTCTCTTCTTCAGTTATTCGCCGCTAAGAAGACTCATGGCCGTACCATCTGACTTCACAACGAATCCTCCGCCTCTTCTGCTTTCGCTGCTTTTGAAATGTGGTTGTTGAAGATTCACAGGTCTTTCTCAGATTTGTGAATTGATGATGACGAGGATGATAATGATGAGAAGGTGGTGATGGTGCGAAGAAGGAGCCGGAGCGAAAATAACGGTTGTGTCGTGACGGTAAGGAAGCCGAAGGCACGATGAAGAGTGGTGAGAAATTTCGCTCTGATTGAATGGAAAGTCCCGACTATTGTGACTCTGAATCTGCTTTGAAACTGTCGTCGAATTTGTGTCGATTTCTATTTTCCTCTTTTTTTTCTGTGATTGTTATTGATTCTTGATACAGGTTGTTATTATTGATGACCGCGAATTTGATGTCTTACAGGTCACATAATTGGTGAATGATGATGAAAGTTTGTGATGTTGATTGAAGAGGACCTTGAAGGTTATACCGTGATGATGAAAAGTGCAGTTGCAGAGGGTTTGATTGAAGATGAATGACGATTCAAGATGCAGAAAGTTGATGAAGTTGAACAATAGAGAAGTTCGAAGACAAATTGTATTCCCTGCTAGATGCGGCGAAGACTAAAATTGCAGTTTATATTGATTCGATGGAGGTATTCAGGTATGAATCTTTACCGTGTTCCCATTGATATGAATTCTGAATCGCCATCCCATACTATATCATCTTCTGGCGCTCTTCTCCCTTCTTTCTGCATCTGTAACTATGCTCCTGTTATTGACTAATGATCTTGATTTTTGCAGGTCGCGTGCTCTTGACGGAGATCGAAGTTATGGTTGTTGATTTGTCAAGAAGGTTGAAGGCTTTGACGAAGATGAGTACGGGTTGTTCTTGATTATTGAATCCGAAAGATCCAAGGTTGAAGATCGATGATAGAGGAATGGAGAGATCAAAGAATAGCATATTGCCGTTAGAGAAACTGAGTTCATGAAAGTGAAGGTGAATTGATGATGATGACAAACTTTGCGGTATGAAACTTTATTTCTCTTTTCTCCACGTTTCCGTTCGACTCCGTCTCTTCATGAACAAATCACTTTTTCCCGTTTCTGAATTCTTGTGCGCTTTGATGTTGTGCAGAGCTGTAGAATCTTGATTTTCTGTAGGTTTTTTTTGTCGTGGTTGCAGAGATGATGAAGTTAGAAGTTAGAAGATGAAGATGAAGGAGAGGTTTTAGAGATTGAAGAAGTTGAATCCGAAAATGAAGAATGTGGATTGAAGTTATGTAGAAGAAAGTGAATAAGAAGATTGAAGATGAAGGAGGCTATGGAAGCAGGAGGGAATATGAAAGATGATTATGGTGTGAATCAGAAGTGAAAATTGAGGAAATGGTGAGGATGTAGGAGATTGGAGATGGGTGATTGAGAAATAGTGAAGAGGTTTTGGAAAATTGTGGAAGAAGAGAAAATGGTGGAGATTGGTTCTGTTTTATAGCAATGAATCAACAATTCTTCTGGAATCTTCTCAGGTGAATTCAGTTACGAATTCAGTTACAATTCTGTTATGGATTTGTTCACATCACTTCTCAATTATTCTTTTTCTGCTTTTTTCTGTTTTTTAAAACTCACTTTGTGCCTTGGTTCCTTTTATGTGCAAGGTCTGCATTCTTTTTGGTTGGATTTTGTTGAGGTTTAATGAAGGTTGCTGAATGTGCAATGAGGATTCTTGACGTATGCGTTCCGCGGGTGGATGAAGCTTTGCTTGGTAAGCTTCACTACCTCGACTTCAAAGACTTCTCCTTTGTTCTTCCCCTGTTTTTTGCCGTGTAACTGTTCTGTGTAACTGAGTTGCACTGATGAGGTTAGCTTGATGAAAGAAAGGGTTCTTGATGATTTTTTTTATTTGTGCAGGTGGTGAAGGTTCTTGGTATTGGTAAAGATTGAAGTGGGAGGGAAGGATTCAGAAAAGTTTGAAGAGTGATGTTGAAAATTGAGTGAGGTTCTGAAGATTGAATGACCTTTTCTGTTATTTCTGTTTAGAATTCGTGTATGTGGATTCCCCTCTGGTTATTTTTTTTGTTAAGTTTTTTCTTCTGAATTTGTATAGCATTCTCGATGGATAGAAAATGCATCCATTAGAAGTTTATGTTAGGATCTTCTGTATCAATTTTTGTTGAAGTTTACTGGTGTGAATTCCCTCCTTGTAGCCAAACTTCGGTTAGACTTGTAACTGATTTTTAGAACTAAACTCTCTGAATTTTTGTTGAAACATTTTGGATGTAACTGAATTTTTCAATTTTGGTGTAACAGAATTTTCTTTTGGAATCAACTTGTAATTCAATTTTGGTGTAACAAAATTTTCTTTTGGAATCAACTTGTGACTGTTTTCTTTTTTTCTTTATATATATTTTTATGATGAAATAAACATATCCATGGCTGCATCTTTCTTTTGGTATACGGTGACAGGTATCATTTCCATAAATGGGCTTTTGATTAAAAAAATGGAGATATGGACCGAAATAAAAATCTAAAATTGGTGTTGGATTCAAATGGTTTAAAAGAAGAATGATATTGGTTTTAGATTGTAACTCAAAAATGGATGTTCAACTTTGGATAGGATTATGACTAATAGAACTAAAACTTGGTTAGAAACAAAAATACAATATGAATTTGGTTAAAGATAGAATTTAAAGAAATGGACAAAAAGAAATGGTCAATTGGATATTTGGATATGTGTCTAAAATGTGATTGGGTTTTTAATGGACAAGACTTGGTTTGAAACATGAATTGGGTTGTAGACTAAAAATTGGTTAATCGGACCAAAATATGAGCTATATTTATTTTGAATTTAACAAAAAAAATTATGGATAGAAAAATGTGATTTAATAGTGAAATGGAATTAAAACTAATAGGGATAATTTGGGTACTAAGGCTTGAGACAAAAATATGGGCCCAATGTGAACTTATGAAGATATGTGCCAAGTGTGAATCTTGTAACTGAGGCCCAAAAAGATAATAACTAAATTTACTATTAGAAGAAGCGAACTTCAATTAATAATAAATCCAATTAAATCGATTAATGGCCTGGAGGTCATCAAACATATATCTTTGAACTGTAACCGAACCTCCGCTTGAAATAGAATCCCACCAGTGCAAATGACGAAGAATGATGAACTGATCACTCTAACGGCCAACGACACACTACTTCATATGAATGGATTCCAAATCTTCCTTTCCATGCTCTATAACAGTACCTCAGGTATATCCCGAATTAAACAACCTCTGAAATCCATATGATGCTTTTTGTTATTGAAACGTCCAGACTTTAACGAACAGCTTAATAAACTTCAGTACAAAGAAGAAACCCTAAATCAACATCTGGACCTTCCAATTAAACAAACTTTAACATTGGATGGCCCTCCGTGAGAAACTGTTCACCATGATGAGATTTCAACCCTTCTATCAGTCTTGAGTGCACCATACCTAGATGTATCACCTCTGAGCAAGGAGAATCAAGTCACAAGATCCCAATCCTGGGGAGCCAAAGAAAATGCATGATTAAATGCTATGACCTAATGAGAAATGCGGATGAATGCGAAGCGATGAGCCAGTTAAGATAAAAAGAATGAGGGCAAATTTTGAGGTATTACAACAAGCTAGACCCATATACCATCAATGCAAGCAAAGCTCCAAAGTCATTCCACTTAGCCTCTGTAGCATACTTCTCAGCCTCTGGGATAAGCACACTCCAGGGTAGACCTCTGCCTTCACTCTCCTGCAAAGCCTTTCTGACTGAAACAACTGGCAACCTACAAACCTTGGCTATATCTTCATCTCTGAGCACAACCTCTGACCCGTAGAACGGCAATGTCTCTCTGATCGGAACACTCAGCATGCTGGAGATCTCTTCTAACGTCGGAGCTAAGATGTAACCTGGAAAAACAAAGCAACGCAGCAGGGGATCATAAAATTGCAACAAGGTATGCAAGCTGTCTTTTTGGTCTGCAGTGGGCTTGTCCACAAACTTCAGTATCTGGCCATATCTTTTCTTGAAATTACCTAAGACTTGATCGTTCATCAAACCTGCTAACCTCTGAACACTTTTAACTTTCGGCTGAAGAAAGGTGTAATGCACATTCTTTTTTCTCGGATCTCTTCTGATTTCTGCCATGGGGATAAGAATACCAGAACTGGGAACAGATGTGAGCAATGACCTGAAAAATGGGAAACATAAACAGTTAATGTAAAGAATGATGCAAATGTAATGCAATGCAAGCATATGACCAACTGGGAGCATCTGAACTGGAACACTGACAAGGGCCCCTCTGAATAACTGACAAACCAAAAGTTTATTGAGTCACACCCTTTGATAATCACAACTCTCTGATAGAAGATCACAGAATCACAGTATCAAGCAATCCAGAATTCCAGAACCATAACCTCGGAACCATAGAATCATAGAACCATGGATCATAATCACAGGACCAAAGATCATAACAAGAACCACTGAACAGATGAGTGTATGTTGAGGTCATGGGTTCCTGCACACCTGTAAACAACCCCCCAATCTCACGGGTAAAAGGCTCCGGGTCAGACATCACGGACTCTCAAAGCCACATAGCAATAATACTGTCACCATCTCCGAGAAATGGCTCATGACCAAATCAGGGAATCGGTTTGGCATTATATACTACGCAGGGAGGCCTCAGCTGAGTCCGGGAAACAAGGTCATCCTATGCGATCCCCAAATGGGCCCTCGGATGCGAATGGGTTTGCCACAAAATGTGGGCTGCCACTGTCATCACTAAAGAGGGATGTTTCCACAAGGTTCTCAATGATCGGTCCCCAGCTGCACATAACTGCCAGGGTTATATAATGAGAGAGGAAGATCCCCAAATCAATACATTTCCAAGACAATCGCAACCTGGGTGTGGAACTCACTACTACCCCCATGACAAGATCTCATGAGGCCAAAGTGGAACCATTCTAAGTCCTATGGTGCACTCGAGTCGGGTACTTGGCTCATATCTCTCAAGAACCAGTAACACCCATCCCACCAAAGAAAATCAGTCCAGACAGTCCAGTATATACATGATGCATAAAATAAAGACTGAAAACTGTAAATAAAGCTGTAAATAAAGTTGTAAATAAACAACAATAAAATACAACAAGCCACAACAAACAAACATCACCCAATGAAACAGCAACAAACAAGCGCTAGGAGAGACTCACAGGGGAACCAGGGATTCTCTGGTGTGCAGTCCCCAGCAGAGTCGCCAAGCTGTCGCTCCCCGGATTTCCATCCTGGTACAAACGCGAAAGTGGCGCGGAAAAAGAATAGAGTCGCCAGCCAGGCATTTTTATCCCGAAGAAAGGGAATGGTAATGCTGCACAAACCAGAAGAAAGAAGAGGAAGGACAGGGGTCCTGCGAACCAAAGAGACTGAGTTCGGGAGTCGGTTACGACCTGGGAAGGTATTAGCACCCAGATCGTCCGCCGTACCCGACGGGATCCACGCTTGCAAAAGAAACTGTTTCAAAGGGTGAGGGTATGAAAACTGCAGCAAAGAAATGAAAATGAAAAGAAACTGGAACTGGAAAAGAAACTGAGAAAAGCAATGAATATGAAACAAAGAGGAAAAATGTAGGGAAAATAAAGATTGTGCTCGAACGGGCCCTACCCCGCTGCCTACGTACCTCATCGGGATAATGAGGATCAGAGACGCCGTAGTTCCCCTAACTAGGGGTACTAAAAGGAAATTGCTTGTGAATTAAAGGCTTGAACTGCCTATGTCAATGCTCAGGTGTTGCAGGCTCGGACGACGAGTGCGTTACCGTCTTGCAAAGTGACATGTAGGAGCAAGTTCTCACGTAAAGAGTGAATGAGGTGAGAAAAGAATTCCCGAAGGAAATACGCTTATTGTTTGTTTGTGTTTTTTAGAAGCTTTTATGAGTGTGTCACAAGGAAGTGAACTCAAGCTCTCATCAATGGAATGTGCACTTGTCACTACATTCTAAGATGGAATAATAGAACAAGCACACTCAAGTAAGGAGAAGATCCCCAAAACTTGAACCCAAAGATTAGGGCCTAGGCTCACTAACCTGCTTAATTATTAAGTGCTTTTGGTTATTTACAATGAAGAAGTGTTTTTTATGCTTTTCTTTTATGAAGGAGATACCTTGATCAGACTTGTGCATCACAAGGTAAACTTGTACTATCCCAAGATGGGAAGACTACAAGCATACCTCATGGAATAAGGCTATGGATCAATGCATCACTTCAAAGTTATTAAAGTGTTTTTTATGATTATGAGATGAGAAGAGAAAGAGAACCAAAGGAGAAAAAAGGAAAAACTAGGGGGAAGTTTCTATCCTAAGTTAGTGTCGCTCCCGATAAATGGGAATGGCCCAAATAAAGGTACAGACGCGAACGGTCGGCGAAAAGAACAATGGGAACACACAGCAGTGAACTCACTGGAAAAGAAAAGAGTCGCCAGCTAGGCATTTTTATCCCGGAGGAAAGACAATGCTGCATAGACCTAGAAAGATATGGATAAGACGGTTGTGAACCAGAGAGACTGAGAAAGGGGGTTGGTTACAACCTGGGAAGGTATTAGCACCCAGATTGTCCGTCGTACTCGACGGGATCCACGCTTACAAGATTTGTGTTTTAAAGGGGTAGTGTCAGTGCAAATTGTGTGTACAATAGCTGGAAAAGAATGTACAGGTGTCAGTGTAAAAGCAATGTGAAGTGTATAAATGTACAGTGTCAGTGTGAGGAAAGAGTATGCTCATGATCATGAGGCTTAAAGAAAGATGCTGGAAAGAGGGGGAATATACAGAGACTTTTGTTCGATAACTGTTAAGTTATGCCTACGTATCCTCTCGTGCAATGAGGAAGTCAGAACACCGTAGTTCGACCCAAAGAGACTGAAAGGTGAATTGACTTGTGAACTGCTTGCTTATCAATGCTCAAGTGTATGACTTGTCTGGCTCAGGTGCAAACTGTCTTGCATTAGACGGAAGAAACAAGTTCTCGTTTGTGAGTGAATGAGATGAGAAAAGAATCCTGGAGGAGACGATTATTGTTTGTTTTTGAGTTTTCAGCCTTTTATTGCTTTTGGAAATGTGTCATAAGTTAATGAGCTTAAGCCTAAACCAATGGGTTAGTAAACTCATCACATCTTCCCTCTGATTAGGGGTAATGAGAGTACCTTAAGTGTGAAGTCAGCTTCTCACACTTAATCACCTTTGATGCAGGATGAAGATCATTAACCTACTTGTGGTTATTTAGATGTTTTTTGTGGTTTTTGTTTAGTGTTAAGTAATGAGATTAAGCCATAATCAGGGATTGAACAGACTCATTACACCATCCTAATAGAAGGATAATAGATGAGAGTGTTTAAGCTGAGGAAAGCTCCTTAACTTAATCCATGATTAGGGATTAAACTCATGACAAAACAAGCCTTTATTAGATGGATTTTAATTAGTAGTGAAATGATGAAGTAATTTTTATGATTTGTAAGACAACTTGAGGGGGACTTGTCCATTAACACTAGGGTTAGTCCTTCTTAACCAATTAAGGAAGAATTAGAACCCTAATGCAAGGCCCAAGTTACAAGCTTGATGTCTTGATGATTATTAGATGAATTGATTAAAGGAGTTAAACACATTAAGGGTTCAACACTTAGGATTAAAGTTATACACTCCATCCTAATAGAAGGATGCAGGCATAAGCTTAATCACAAAGCCTTAAAGCCTTTAGGGTTTAGTCCCTGATTATGAGATGAGAAGAGAAGACTCAAAGAAACACAAAGGTAAGACTAAGTGGGGAGACTAATAAAAACCCTAATCATTGTCATGCATGGTTGTTCCTAAGGTTTGTGAGGTTTAAGAAAGAAAATCTTCAATGGAACCACCAGGAAGCAGATGAAAGGATCAGGAGAAGCAAAGCAACTTGCTTCATTTAAGAAGGCAAGTCACTTGAGGAAAGAAAGTAAGAAGAAAAAGAATGAGCAAGCTCAATCTCAAACACAAAGTAAAATGCAACAATGATGCATAAGAGAGATGAAAAGAAAATGTGAGAAGTGAAGGCAAATTCACTTCTCAAAGTTGCTTACCACCTGAAAAGTTAGTGAAAGAAATGCAATGCAGTGTCAAATGGAATGAAATGGCATGATGAGAAACAAAACCAGAAGCACATACATGATGTTAATGATGCTATGAGATACTACAAACATGAAACAACACATGGGGATGATCACACAAGCTTATGGATGCCAATGAAACAAGTTAAGAACCATGAACATACATGAAAAGTTATGAAATGCAAATGGCATACAACATGGCAAATGCAAGATGCAATGATCAAACATGCTTTCAACATGTCTTAATATGTTCAATGGATCAAATGGATGCTTAAAATGTTATGGCAAGTCATGTTATGCAAGCAAGTGCAAGATGGATGCATATGGAAGCCCAAATTAGGGTTTATGATCAAAGCATCAAACATAATCCAAAATCAGAAGCAAACATCAATATAAAAAATTGAAAATGCACTCAAAGGATCCCTAAACCTATACTAACTTACTGCCCAAAGGAGAAGTTCCGACTCTTAACCTAATAAAAGTTATGAATTTCTTAAAATTTCTAGGGTTTTAGGGTTCCTTAACAAGAAAAATGTCAAACAAATGGAAAATGAAAGATCAAATCATACCCATTTAATCTCACAAACTACATGCTAAACACAATGCAATGCAAAAAGAATCAAGGTCCAACTCTCAATGGTTAGGCAGAAATGATTTTTGGAAGTTTGGATCAAAATAATGCCTTGAAATTGAATTAATTCCATGGAAAATTATCAAAATGCATCAAGATCAAAAAAGAAATTTGGTTTGAGGGTTGGACAATGTTTCTAAATGTTTTTAAATGTTTCATGAATTTTTTGGTGATTTTTAAATACCTAAAAGTATTTTTAATTAATTAATTCTCATTAATTAATTAAAAATAAGCTTTTAAATGATTTAAAAATATTTTTTAATGCTAAAAATAAAAATAAAAATATTTTTGGTTTCTGAAATTAAATAGAAGTTTGTACAAAAAATTTCAGAATTTTTAAAATGATTTTGCTATTTTTAATAAAATGTACAAAATAAAACAAAAGAAATGAATTAAAAATTAAAGAAAATGAAAAGTATGCGCAATGGAGGGCCAGGATTGATTCTGGGGAAGGAAATATTGACTTGGCGCGTAATCCAGTGGTCCACATTCAAACTGGGCTAATTTCTGATTTATGAATTAATTAATCCAGATTAATAAAGTCAACTAGGATTAGGGCAAAATGGAGTGATCCTGGGCGTCCAAATGCGCGCGAGTCAACACATCCAAGGGACCAAATTCAAACTTCATTAAACACAGGGATTAGCCCTAATTATTTTCAGGTGGCCGGAGAAGACCTCCGGTCGTCTTCTCCGGTGGGAACCCCACCTGAAAATCTCTAAACTCTTCAAAACTCCACTAAAATGAAAACTATAAAAACAGAAATCATCCCCACATCCCCCTGAATCAAAACCCCAACTCAAAATTCATTTATCTTTCATCAATCAGCTGAATCGAAGCAAAACATTTTTTAGGGCAAAAGTTTCAAAACAAGATAAAATACTCATTTCTCAACCATTTCAGAAAATAAAAGCACCAGAGTGATCAGCAAGACATGAAGAACAACTTAGAAACTTAAAAATCCATTTCTGGAAAAAATGTTCATGAAGCTACCTGAGTTTGAAGCTTTTCAGTTTGCAACTTTCTGACCTCTTCTCTTTGTGCAATCCACTCCTTTTAGGCTCCTGATGAAATCTTGATGCTTAGAAAGAGTTTGTGATGGCTGGTTTGGAAGTTTGAACAAGTTCTGTTCAGGGTGATGTGAGAATCGTATTTGTGATTCTTTGAGTTTCAGGCTGTTTTGAAGGTTGGTTTGTGTTCAGTGAAGCATGGTGAGAAGGTTTGTGAAGTTTGTTTATGAGTTTATGGCCTGTATGATGAGTTTCGAATGCTTTTGCTCAAGAGAATGAAAATGAGAATGTTGTGGTGTGGCTGGTTTCAGGCTTGCTTCTTCTTATGTTTGGCTGGCATTTGATTAACATAAACAATTGGGATTGGTCAGATGACATGATGTGTGCTTTATTGATTGGTATGGGTGCTTTTGCAAAATGTCAACTTTTGTGTAAGAGAAGCATGGGTCACTTTCTAGCCTAGTACAAGGAGGGTGTGCTGCGCAGCATGATGAGGGAAAAGGCCTAGGAGGGTTCAGCATACTAGCCAGCAAGTGGATGAGAAGCTATCATGAATTTTGCAACTTGGCTTGCCTTTGCTCCTTATGAAAAATTCTTGTTCCACAAGCCATGAAACATGTTATTCCTTGGCCCATTCTGATTTTTAGATGTTGTGTGACCATGTTGTGTGGGTTAGAAGTCCATTTGATAGCTTTAGAACACTTAATCAAGTCATTTTGCAAAATACCTCTTTGGTAGAAACTTTGAAATTTAGTGATTTTTGCCAACTTTGACAAACCATAACTTTTGATCCATAATGAATTAAGTCATGTTCTTGTACTTTTTGAAAAGGGAAAGATCTATCCTACAACTTTCATGACCAAAGTTTTTCCATTTGAAGCTTTCTTGAATCAAAAAGTAAGGGTTGAAAAAGTTGCCTAAAATGACATTTCCATTAAAAGTCAACCTTGTCCAAAAAGTCAACTTTGCAAAAGACTTGAAATTCTTCAAATTTGTGAACTTCTAACATCTTCCATGATCAAATAAAGATCATATACAATCAAAATGATGAAGAACACCCTTTGGTTGGGTCATTGGGGGCTTCAGATGCCCTGATTTTGCACTGACTTGTTCAGAAAGTCAACCCTTGATCAGATGACTTCCCCAAGGAATTTCTTCATGAAAATTGATATGCATACTCCCTATACCATATAGAGACCAATAGAAACAAGAATGACCAAAAAATTGAAGTTATGGCCTCTGAAACCAAAACCCTAATTTTAGGTCATCTGTGCAGTCAAGCCTGGCTCTGCTTCCATACCAATCTCAGTTCTTGTGATTCTTTGGCATTCTTGACTTTGAGAGGATATAATATGATACTTGAACACACACAAACCTCTTTGAAGTGATTGTTGACCTTTGGAGTGGCTCAAGAAGCTCTTGTATTGCTCAGATCACAAACCCTAGATGCAGATGACTTTGAATCTATGCAGTGAATCAAAATTGTGGTATGAGATGTTATGATTGAGTCTATGCATATGAAATGATCACAAGCCATGGTGTGAATGGGTGAGGGCAAATTTTGGGTGTTTACAGCTGCCCATATTCAAACATGAGTTAGCTGTGCAGGATGTATGCGACGGCTTAACAGGCAAACAAGATAACTTGTGGTTGAATACCAAAGACAGTCCAAAATTTGCACTCACAGAAGGAAGAAGAAAAGGGATATAGATTGTAAAAGGAAGATAGAGTATATTGTAAAGTGTGGGCGACGGAGGACGACCGTCGAGCAGAGGACGACTGCTGGGGAATGAGCAATGATGGGGACGGCCGACATGCTGGGAAAAAGTGCGGGAAATAAAGCAATGACGGGGACGGCCGACATGCTGGGGATAAAAAAGAATTATGATGGGGACGGCCATCAAGTAAAGCTGTAAAATTCTCTGGGGATTAATGAAACATGACGGGGACGGCCATCAAGTTCATAAAGTAAAGTAACCAACGATGGGGACGGCCATCGGGCTAAACTGAAAGGAAAAGGGACCACGACGGGGACGGCCATCGGGTTAAAGAATAAATGAAATAAACAGATGATGAGGTACGGTCATCAAAGGTGAAGGACGATCACCTAGCAGGGGACGGCTGCTCTGTTAGGTTAAGATGAGGGACGGTCATCTAAGGTGGAGGACGACCACCTGGCAGGGTACGGCTGCCGAAAATATCGCGACATAGGACGAATGCCGGATAAAAGGTCAATGATGGGGACGGCCATCGGATGAGCATGATGGAGGGCGACCATCAAGAGGTGGAGGACGACCACCTAGCAGGGGACGGCTGCTCTCAAGGTTTATCATGACATAGGACGAATGCCAGATAACCAAAATCAACAATGGGGACGGCCATTGGATAAAATGATGAAGGACGATCATCAAAAGGTGGAGGACGACCACCTAGCAGGGGACGGCTGCTAAATATCACGACATAGGACGAATGCCGGATAGAAGATCAACGATGGGGACGGCCATCGGATGAGCATGATGAAGGACGATCATCAAGAGGTGGAGGACGACCACCTAGCAGGGGACGGCTGCTCTCAAGGTTTATCATGACATAGGACGAATGTCAGATAAAAAGAAAATTGCTTTGTTGGTGATTTACTGGGGAATAATAAACACGGACGAGTGTTTACATCCAAGAAATAAAGGTATAAGTGTTTAGATGTTTGTGTATAGATTAAAGATGCGGACGAGCATCCTTAAGACTATGATACGGACGAGTATCGGGTAGAAACAAAAACTGACACGTGTTCAAAGATGATGATACGGACGAGTATCAACTGGTTAACAATGAACACGGACGAGTGTTGAATCTGAGAGGAATCTTCTGGGGAATAGTAGACACAGACGAGTGTCTATATTCAAGAAGACACAAGAAGGTTTGACACAGTGTATGGATTAAAGATGCGGACGAACATCCTTAAGACTATGATACGGACGAGTATCATGTAGAAACAAACGCTTGACACATGTTCTGAGATGATGGTATGGACAAGTACCAACTGGTTAACAAAGAACACGGACGAGTGTCGAATCTGTGGGGATATAAATGGTGTGTACAAGATACGGACGAGTATCTGTATGAGTGTATAGATGAGTGTTTAGCTGCTGGGGAGAGTGACACGGACGAGTGTCAAAAGAAAAGAGTATGGTATAAACAAATATCTGATATACAAAGTGTTTAGGTTACTGTGCTAGAGAAAATGACATGGACGACTGTCAAGGAATTGTATATATATGTATCTGTGAGTGCAAAGAGGATGTCTTTGGCTTTCTGCTGGGGATATGACACAGACGGGTGCCACAAGGAGTATATACTGATGTTTGGGAATGCAAGGCAACTGTGTTTGCCAGGGAATCTCCGCTGGGGATTTTGGGGGGAGTTTTCTGTATGTTGATAGATTGTCAATATTCACAAGTGTTTGATTCAGAATATGGCTTATGATTATGTAAATATGTTGGATTTTTGCCGTAATGCTCCGTATTAGACGGAATGCTACGCTTTGTGGGTGAATATGATGCGAATGCTATGATTATGCAAGGATACCAAACCGGGATTCGGATCCCGATGCTCTGAAGATCTCTTGGGGGAATAGGTCACTGATAGACCCATCCTGATAATGAGGGACCCAGTTGGGGTTTGTAAAAGCTTTCTTCACTCTGTTGTGATCCCTTCATGCGCTGCTCTTCTGGATAGAGGCTGAAACTCTGTGGGGAGATGGTTCCCTGGATTTTGTACTTAGCTGAGGAAGAATGAATGGCACTTCGGCTGGGAGAAGTAACAAGTGGTAACTCAGCTGGGGAGAGAGCACTTCGGGTGCTAAGACTGAGTGTTGATTTTACATGCCCCATGCTGCGCTTTGGATATCTGCAATCCTGAAAAGATAGAGAAACGCACAAGTAATCCTGAGGTATCCTTTACTGGATTCCGTCATAGGAGTTCAGACACTTCTGAGAGTAAGCATATTTCCTGCAAGCACGTGTTTTTCTTTTTGAAGATAAACATCTGTATTCATGCAATCAAATTTTTTGGAGACATCAGACGTTTTGCAAATAAAACGGACGAGACGAAACGTGACTGAAAATCTGATTTTATTAATTCATGTGCCCTGAATTGGCGAGGTACAGTCAAGGAAACATATCCCCTGAAATGAGGATATTGTTACAAATTGAGAAACAAAATGATGGCAATGTTGACGACGCTTCGAGGAGCTTACCTTTTGCTATGACTCGTATGACATTTGACGTTCTTCTCTTTGCTTTCTGAAGAAAGCTGATTCTGATTAAAGCACGGTGCTTTCGAGGTTTACCAGGTTGTAGGTGATACAGACGAATTCAGAATGCAGTTGTTCGCTTATTCCCTTATTTTGCATGGACCGCCCTTTCGGGTTTTCAATCCATCGGGATACCCATTTTTGCCTGAGTTGTCCAACGCGGCTTTTCAACTCAGCGGGTGTACATTTTTTGTTTATTTCCCTTATTTTTGCCCGAGTCTTTTATTCTGTTTTTGACTCGCCGGGATGCCCTATTTTTTCCTGGACTTACATTCTGTTTTTGTGTCCAGCGGGTCATTTCATGCGAAGTATTTTTTAACTGTATCTGAATTCACAGGGGACGGGAAGTCTTCACCATCCATAGTGCTGAGCATGAGTGCTCCACCGGAGAAAACTTTCTTTACTACAAATGGCCCTTCATAGTTTGGAGTCCACTTGCCCCTGTGGTCTGTATGCGGAGGGAGGATTCTCTTCAGCACAAGATCCCCTACTTGGTACTCTCGGTGCCTGACTTTCTGATCGAAGGCTCTCTTCATTCTTTTCTGATACAACTGCCCATGACAGATTGCAGCCAATCTCTTTTCTTCAATCAGACTCAGTTGCTCGTATCGGGATCGGACCCACTCTGCTTCGTTCAGCTTAACATCCATCAACACCCGTAGGGAGGGTAATTCAACCTCAACAGGTAGGACCGCTTCCATACCATACACCAGCTGATACGGTGTTTCCCCAGTGGATGTTCTGATTGACGTGCGGTACCCATGCAAAGCAAACGGTAGCATTTCATGCCAGTCTTTGTAGGTGACTACCATCTTCTGCACAATCTTCTTGATATTCTTATTAGCTGCCTCAACAGCGCCATTCATCTTTGGCCTGTAAGGAGAAGAATTGTGGTGTTGGATCTTGAAGTCCTGGCATAGCTCTGCCATTATTTTGTTGTTTAAGTTGGAACCATTATCGGTAATGATTCGCTCGGGAACTCCGTATCGACAGATGATGTCCCTCTTCAGAAATCTGGCTACCACTTGCCTTGTAACATTTGCATAAGAAGTTGCTTCGACCCACTTGGTGAAATAGTCAATGGCAACCAGGATGAATCTGTGGCCATTCGAAGCAGTCGGTTCAATCTTGCCAATCATATCGATGCCCCACATAGCAAAGGGCCAAGGTGAAGACATCACATTCAAAGGATTGGGAGGCACATGCACCTTATCCGCATAAATCTGGCATTTATGGCATTTTCTGGCATAGGCACAATAGTCGGCATCCATTGTGATCCAGTAATAACCTGATCTTAGCAATTTCTTGGCCATTGCATGTCCTCCTGCATGGGTACCAAAGGACCCTTCATGCACCTCGTGCATCAACAAGTCTGCTTCCGTTCTATCAACACATCTGAGGAGTACCATATCAAAGTTTCTCTTGTACAGGGAACCATCAGTGTTCAGAAAGAAACTACCAGCAAGTCTTCTCAAAGTCTTCTTATCATTGGAAGATGCCCCAGGCGGGTATGTTTGATCCTCCAAGAAGCACTTAATATCATGGAACCAAGGCTTATCATCCTTAACAACATCTGCTGCAAATACATATGCTGGCCTGTCAAGTCTGGATACTGATATTTGAGGTACAAAGTTGGTAGCTTGAACTTTGATCATGGATGAAATGGTAGCCAGAGCATCTGCAAACTGATTCTCGACCCGAGGGATATACTCAAGCTTGACTGTTGTAAAGAAAGTCAATAACCTCCTTGTATAATCCCTGTAAGGTATCAGATGATCCTGGTGTGTGTACCATTTGCCGTTGGTCTGATTAACTACCAGAGTTGAATCTCTGAATACAGTCAATGTCTTGATCCTGAGGTCAATGGCTTCCTCAAGACCCATAATGCAAGCTTCGTATTCAGCTTCATTGTTAGTGCAGTTGAAAGTGAGTTTTGCCGAGAAAGGCATGTGAACTCCTTTAGGTGTAATGAGTACTGCACCAACACCACGACCATTCATATTAACAGCCCCGTCGAACATCATAGTCCATTCTTCTTCCGGGTCGGGCCCTTCAGTGTGAATAGGCTCTTCATGATCTTTTGCTTTTATGAACATGATGTCTTCATCAGGGAAGTCAAATCTCATAGGCTGGTAATCATCAATCGGTTGCTCAGCAAGATATTCAGACAATACACTGCCCTTGATGGCTTTCTGAGATGTGTACTGGATGTCATATTCTGTGAGGATCATTTGCCATCTTGCAACCCGTCCGGTAAGTGCTGGCTTCTCAAAAATGTACTTAACTGGGTCCATTTTGGAGATCAATAAGGTAGTGTGGGTCAACATATACTGTCTCAGTCGGCGAGCAGCCATCGCTAAAGCACAGCAAGTTTTCTCGAGCAGTGAATAACGTTGTTCACAGTCGGTAAACTTTTTGCTTAGGTAGTATATTGCATACTCTTTTCGACCAGACTCGTCATGCTGGCCCAGTACACACCCCATTGACTCTTCTAATACTGTCAAGTACATGATTAGAGGTCTTCCTTCAACTGGAGGCATAAGGATTGGAGGTTCTTGCAAGTACTCTTTGATTTTGTCAAAAGCATTCTGGCAATCTTCGTTCCACCTGACCGTTTGTTCTTTTCTTAGCAGTTTGAACAAGGGTTCACAGGTTGCTGTAAGGTGAGATATGAACCTTGAAATGTAGTTCAATCGTCCCAAGAACCCTCGAACTTCTTTTTCTGTCTTCGGTGCAGGCATCTCTTGAATAGCTCTGACTTTATCAGGGTCAACTTCAATCCCTTTCTCGCTTACAATAAACCCCAGCAGCTTACCAGATCGCACCCCGAAGGTGCATTTGTTGGGGTTCAACTTCAGTTGGTACTCCCTCAGACGCTTGAACAGTTTCAGCAGATTCACCAGGTGATCTTCTTCAGTAAGGGACTTGGCAATCATGTCATCCACATAACATTCTATTTCTTTATGGATCATATCGTGGAATAACGTCACCATAGCCCGTTGATATGTTGCACCAGCATTCTTCAATCCGAATGGCATCACCTTGTAACAGAACGTGCCCCAGGGTGTGATGAAGGTTGTCTTCTCCATGTCTTCAGGTGACATTTTGATCTGGTTGTATCCTGAAAATCCGTCCATGAAGGAGAATAACGAGAACTGAGCCGTATTATCCACCAATACGTCAATGTGAGGTAATGGGAAATCATATTTTAGGCTGGCTCTGTTCAGATCCCGGTAGTCAACACACATTCTTACTTTGCCGTCTTTCTTAGGCACGGGTACTATGTTAGCAACCCACGGTGGATAGCTAGTTACAGCAAGGAACCCGGCGTCCCACTGCTTTTGTACCTCTTCTTTGATTTTCATTGCCATGTCTGGCGAGTACGGCGCAGTTTCTGTTTAACCGGTGGGCATTCCTCTCTCAAAGGTAGCTTGTGCACAACGATGTCGGTGTCCAACCCTGGCATATCTTGATAAGACCAAGCAAACACGTCCACATACTCTCGAAGTAGATCGATCAGTTGTCTCTTCACTGAGTCTTGTAAGCAGGCCCCGATTTTAACTTCTTTCACGTCTTCATCTGTACCAAGATTAATCGTTTCAACCTCCTCCTGGTGAGGAGTGATAATCTTTTCCTCTTGTCTCAACAACCTGGCTAGCTCTTCAGGAAGCTCATATTCTTCTTCAACCCCTTCATCAGCTTGATTGATCGGATTGTCAAAGTCATACGAAGTCATAGTCGTGTTGTTGTCGGTGCGGTCTGGAAGGCACTCTCTGCAAGGGTTCAGTTTGTTCATTTTAGTGATTTGATTTTAATCTTGTTTAGAAAGGTGAAATAAAGTTATCATTTTGAAAACATTTCCATTTATTTTTGTACAAAAAGAAAAATGGAAAAAACAGTGAGCGGAAAAGAAAAAGACTCATTTGCAAAAGATGTCTGATATTTCTTTGATTAATCTTGTTGCACAAAAACTACAGATGGCCCGATTACAAAATGAGTCTTGTCATCTTGGGCAAGATGCAAGACTTGATGCATGCTATAAAAATACAGGAAATAATAATTACTCTGCATGAGTAACTCTTATAATTTCCTGGGAAGACCAGTTTGAGATACTGCTCCCCGGGATCTTTGGACGGATCCAACTTTCCAGGTTGCGGTTGCTTTCATCCTCGTCTTCCAAGTTGTTGACAGCATCAGGGGTGAGCATCCCCCCACTAACAAAGTTGGGCTCCTTAGCAGCCTCTGATTGATCTTGTTGAGTTGGTTTGTAACCCAACCCAAATCTATCCTCCTTCTTCTCTACAGGCAGCAACTTGCCCCAGCCTTGGGCAGTCCCTTCTTCAACAACCTTTCGGGCTTGTTGATAAGATGTCATTGAGGTTCCAGGTACAGCAGATGTTTCATTTATGTTCAAGGCCTCAAACCCTTGACTCATAGTTTCGTGGATCTCCCCATCCATCTCAATGTATTTGTAGGTAGCCAGATGGCTAACAAAAATATCTTCCTCTCCACAGATAGTAACGACTTGGCCCTCCCACTCGAATTTTAACTTCTGGTGAAGGGTTGAGGTCACGGCGCCAGCGGCGTGAATCCATGGCCTACCCAATAGACAGCTGTAGGCAGGCTGTATATCCATCACGTAGAAGGTCGTTTTGAAAGTTTGTGGGCCAATCGTTATAGGCAACTCAATCTCTCCCAGAACTGATCTCTTAGAACCGTCAAAGGCTCTTACCACTAAGTTACTGGGACGTAATGCCAATCCTTCATACTCTAGCTTCACAAGGGCTTTTTTAGGTAAGACGTTGAGGGATGATCCTGTGTCTACCAGCACATGGGAAAGAACTGCACCCTTACACTCCATGGTAATGTGCAAAGCCTTGTTATGATTGCGGCCTTCCGTAGTCAAATCAGTGTTGGTAAACCCTAGCCCGTGACTAGCATTAACATTTCCAACCACAGCTTCCAACTGATTGACGGTGATCTCTTCTGGCACATAAGCTGCGTGCAAGACTTTTAGTAGTGCGTTCCGATGAGCCTCGGAGCACATAAGCAATGATAGAATGGAGATCTTAGAAGGCGTCTGGTGAAGCTGGTCCATTATCTTGTAATCACTTTTCTTGATGATTCTCATGAATTCATCAACTTCTTGATCAAAAGGTGTTTTCAAAGCTTCTTTAACAATTTGCTCTTCTTGCACTATGCTCTTCCCTTTTGCCTTGGCAGCAGCTTCTGCTTCAGCAGTGGGTCTTTGAATTTGTGGGGCAAAGAGACGTCCGCTTCGAGTGAAGCCTCCGCCTCCTCCCACATTGTCTATTTGTGGTGCAGGGGTTGATGATTCAAGAGTGATTTTCTGTCCTTCGCAGTATAGATCAGAGCCGTAATGCCAGGGGATGGCATTACTGCTTTCATAAGGTACTGGCCCGGGCACTGTGATAGTGACTGGACTGATGGTAGCTGCAGAAGGAACCATGATAGTATGTGGATCATAGTATATTGTAACCGGTGCTCTGATAGGAGTGGCACTTTGTGAGTTGTAGGCAGAATCATTTTCAGGATCATAATAAATTGTAACTGTCGAGACATTTGCTGTTGAAGTTGTAGGAGACATTGTTGGATAGATGGGTGTTGTTGTTGTAGGAGATTCTAAATGAAGTGGTGCTGAAGTTGTAGAAGGGATGTTTGTTGATATCTGGTCAGTTGAAGTGACAGATGAAGCATTTGTTGATGAGATTGAGGAGTTGTTCGGAACAATGGTTGTTGCAGTTGTAGAAGACACGGGAGTTGTTGCTAATGAGATTGCTGGATTGATAGGAATTGACATTGTGATTTGAAGTAGGCCACTCTGAATGAGACCATCTATGCCATCTCTCAAGTTATCACACCCATTCACTGAAATGTTGCAATAAGCACACCCTAGCTCACATCCCGGGAACATTTGACATTCGAGGAGCTGAGCTTTAATCTCTACCAACGGTGTCCGAATCTGACCCACACTGGTTATCGAGTAAGACGACTTGTCTTCTTCAATAGCATTGATTCTGGGACCTCCGTGGTTTGGCATAGGGTTCTTGTTAACATTTGGTGGTGGTGCGAAGTTTAGAGCCTTAGAGTCTACCAGGTCTTGTACCTTCATGTGCAAGGCTCTGCACTTCTCTGTACTGTGGCCAGGTGCATTTGAATGAAAAGCACATCTGGCGTTGGCGTCATAATTTCTGGGTAGACTGGTAGGATCTGGAGGTGCCAACGTCCTTAGCTCAACCAGGTTAAGTTTCAGGAGTTGTGGCAGTAATGTGGCATAGGGCATAGGGATCGGATCAATCACCCTATTGGCCTGAGACGGTCTCTGTTGATATGGTCTTTGCTGATTGTTGTTGTTGGTGTTGTTGTAGCTTCTCTGAGGAGGATACTGAGTTTGTTGCTGATAGTGGGGTTGTTGCTCTTGTGGTTGATAAGCTGGTTGTGGATGAATTGGAGCGGGTATGGTGACTGCTGCCACGGACCTATGAACATATTGGGGCCTGCCCCTGCTGGTATGGATAGCATTGGTCTCACCAGTTCTTCTTGGGCCCACAAAAGGCTTCCTTGTGTTGCTGGATGAGCTTGCACCGTTGTCAGAAATTTTGCCCATCTTCAATAGGCTCTCAATTCTTTCTCCAGCTATAACGACATCTGCAAAGCTGGTAGAAGAAAAGGCAGCTAGCCTATCAATGTATGTCCCTTGGAGGGTGTTCATAAACATATCGGCCATCTCCCTCTCTGACATGGGCGGCTGGACAGCAGCAGCAAGCTGTCTCCATCTTTGGGCGTACTCCCGGAAGCTTTCCCTAGATGACTGTGACATCCCCATCAGGAGGGTCCTGTTGGGTGCCATATCCAAATTATACTGGTATTGTCTAATGAAGGCCTCTGCCAAGTCCTTCCAACATCTGATGGTGGCCCTAGTCAGATGTGAATACCATTCCCTTGAAGCTCCCGTTAAGCTATCCTCAAAATAAAACATCCATAGCTTCTCGTCCATGGTATATGCCTTCAGCCTCCCCAGAAAGGATTGCAAGTGGGTCCGTGGGCAGGAAGTCCCATTGTACTTCTCAAAGCACGGTGGTTTAAACTTGTGGGGATTCCTGACCCCGTCCACTAAGCCCATGTCCATGACGTCAAAGCCCAAAGAGTTTTGAGACTCCAAGGATCTTAATTTTTCAGCAATTTCATCCAGCCTTCTGTCATAGGCCTCATCCCCAGCTCCCATCATTGTGAACTGATCTTCCTGGGGGTCTTCTTGCAGCACTCTGCCTGTGGTAGCATTCCCTTGTACATTAGCAGGGATATTGATCTCTGGATGAAGGTGGGGTCCAAATACAGGTGGGTTGACATGAGGCTGAACCCTCTCGTTGTTGCTTGTCCCAGCAGTCCCTAGATGGGGATCTTCCTGATTCTGCCTTTCTACCATTGCTCTTAATCTCTCTTGGCTTTGAGCCATATTGTTCATCACCTCCATAAATTGTGTCATCTGAGCCCTCATTTCCAATCTTTCATTGGCCATTTGGTTCCTGACCTCCGTAAGGTCCTGTTGTACCTGGTCCATTTGTATCCCCGGAAGGTTGTTGCGGGTTGGATATCTGTGTGGACGGTTGAGTGGGAACACCCGACGTCGAGCAATAGTTCCTGAGATCACAACAGAGTTAGTAACAACAACAAAACAAACCTACAAAACAAGCAAAGGTTAGTATGCAATGCAGTATGCTTATTTGTTTCCAAGGTATCCGGCTTGGCACTTGGTTTTGACCTTTCCAGACCCTTGAAGATGCTGTTGATGTTTCTTGAAGAGATCAGGTAAAACAAACCAATACATATATTACAAAAAGTAAATGATACATAGCTTGTTTCTTTTTACAATACATGCCCTCTGAGGGGTCAAAATACAACACAAAAAATAAAAGTACAATGAAATGAAAGCAACAACAAGCAAATGTCAGACACCAAGACCAAACTCATCCTCCTGAACTTCCTTTAGAAGTGCTTCAGTCACAGGATCAGCTGGACGCTCTGTAAGGTTCCTGATAAGGAGATTCCTGGTAGTAACAGCTGCAGCTAGCTTCTTGTGTTGACTCTGGTCCTTTGACCTCTTCACACCAGCTTTAATTTTCAACTCTGAGATCTCTCTCTGGGCTGCTAGCAGGGCTTCCTGTTGCTCTTTTGCACTAGCCTCCAACTGCTCAATCTTGTCCTGAGTCCTCTTATCTTCCAGAGTACGAGCTTCGGTGATCCTGACCCACCTAGCTTGACTCTCTTTCAGATACAAATCAGTCCTGGCCTTCTGGAACTGAGCTTCCTTGCAGGCATTCTTCAAGATCTGTTCTCCAGCCCTAGACTTCTTGATATAATCCTCTGACTTCTCAATTCTGGCTAGATGCTCCACTTTCAGCTTTTCCAACCTTTCAATATCCAACCTACCATCACTCCTCTCCCAGAGGGTCTTCTGTAGAGCCTGAGTCAGCTTCTCATTTCTCTCTTTCAGTTTTTCAAACTCCTCTAAACTGACAGTGGCAGGAGGTGGGGCTAATGATGGTCCAGGTACATCTTCCATGGTAAAGGGCATCCCAGAAAATCGAGCCCTGGCATGGGACCACTCATAGTACTGTGCTGAGGCCACATTGTTGCACTTCCCAAGAATGGTTACTCCTTTAGTCTGGACATTGTCCCAAGCCCAGGATGCTTGCCTGACAATAGCCAGATTAGGCTTATTCTCACAGTAAAGAGTCTCAGCCAAGTCTTGTGCCTTAGGAGTGTGGACCAATGCATAACCCAGTTGTCTTTTGAATAGCAGAGGGTTGTAATTGATGCAACCCTTTACTCCTATCAGGGGTACATTGGGAAACTGCCCACAACTGGTAATGATGTCCCTGCCTTTTGTGCTTTGAGTGCACCACCTGATATCAGCTGAAGTCAAAGCAGTGAGTCTTCTAGCCCAGTTCTTCTGCTGGTGAGGATTCAGAAATGCATCAGTTTTAGGCAAATGCTTGAGCAGCCAAGTGTGGAACAGGGGAGCACAACACCTTACCAATCTTCCTCTCTGCTTTTCATTCCTTTGGTGAACTGAGTAGTATAAATCTCCCAGTAAGGTGGGCACTGGGTTCCTCAGGATGAAAATATGGATTGCATTCTTACTAACAAACTTAGGCTCATCTGCAAATAAAATGACCCCATATATGTTAAGGGCCAATAAAGCACAGACTGCCTTCCACTCTCCTGAGGAGGCCTTCAGGATGGCCTGAGAAGTCAAGAAATCCAAATGTAGACCAGAGATTCCAGCCTTGGTAGTCATACTCTGCCCAATCATAACTGGTTCCAGATGTAATGCCTTTGCTATCTCTTCATTACTTGGAAAAGCCATCTCAGGGTTGAAAGGGACTCCACCCCTGATAGGTACACCAACCAATGATGAATACTCCTCTAATAAAGGTCCCAACTGAAAATCCTGAAAAGTGAAACACCTCAGAGGGGGATCATAGAACTGCAGGCAAGTATGAATCAGGCTCCTCTGTGAAGGGTCCAAATCCATAACCACATTGAGTATGCCTCCATAGTGTTCTCTGAATAGTGATATATGGTTTGGAGTAATCAGGGTCTGAATCTTCCTGATGTTAGCCAACTCAGGTTCAAAGAAATGGTAGGAGATATTACTCTTCTTGGGTGCCATGTTGCTGAAGAAGAGCTGAGACAGATGCTGAGAATAACACTGAAAATGAGCCACTGACAGGCTGGTGCAGGTGACTGAAGTAGGTAGCTGATAGCTGAAGTAGATACTGATGAAGATAGGTCTATGCTGATGATGAGGTCAAAACCAAGCCAAAATAAAGTATGGATACCCTGAAAAACAAATAAGCAAATGTTAAAATGATGCAATGATGATGTATGCAAATGATATGCAAGGGTTTGTGACTGAGCTGGATTTGATCAAGTGCTTTGATATAAGTCCATGTATGTCCAAGAAATCTAGATGGAGGTCTATAAGTCCAGTAACCAAGGTGGGGGACTCAAATAAAGAGTCACATGTCCAGGGTTAAAAATCACAAGAACTGTTCCAAGATGGAGTACTCTTAATCAAAACAAAGTAACAGGGTATACTGAGGCCAAGGGTACCTGCAAACCTGTAAACAGCCCAACCCCCTCACAGGTGATGTTCTAAAACAAGGATCCTCAGACTTGGATCAGTTATGAGAAGTGTAAACACTTCTAACCCGGAGGTACAGTGTTTACAATAACCATAAAAGTCCCTCCTCTAATTCACCTCAGTTTCTGAAGGTCAATACTAAAGGTCATCCAGACTTAGCAGGCTTCCCAGATAGCCCTAGTACTACAGGAAATCTGCAGCACAGAGTTCTCAAGAAGAAACCCATATCTGAATCGTGTTTCATATTCCCGCACCAGACCGAAATGGAATGGGAAAGAACATGAACCACTCTAGCCTAGGTGTCACTCAGGTCCCAGGTATAGGACCTCAACTCTCAATAGAACACCCACCACCAAAGCAATAAAACAGATCCAGCCAGCACAGTATGACAGTATGATGTATGTAAAGCTGTAAAGAAAGCAATAAAACAACTGTACATAAAGAAAAAATAAAACACATATACAAACACAGACAGCACATAGCACCCCAGTAAACACAAATCAATCAAGCGCTAGGAGGAACCCACAAAAAGAACCATAACCCCTGGTTACAGTATAAAAGTCCCCAGCAGAGTCGCCAAGCTGTCACTCCCGATAAATGGGAATGGCCCAAATAAAGGTACAGACGCGAACGGTCGGCGAAAAGAACAATGGGAACACACAGCAGTGAACTCACTGGAAAAGAAAAGAGTCGCCAGCTAGGCATTTTTATCCCGGAGGAAAGGCAATGCTGCATAGACCTAGAAAGATATGGATAAGACGGTTGCGAACCAGAGAGACTGAGAAAGG
Organism: Lathyrus aphaca; assembly: GCA_963966055.1. Taxonomy (NCBI): domain Eukaryota; kingdom Viridiplantae; phylum Streptophyta; class Magnoliopsida; order Fabales; family Fabaceae; genus Lathyrus; species Lathyrus aphaca. The sequence continues at coordinate 609,103,874 of OZ014519.1, forward strand.
GGGTTGGTTACAACCTGGGAAGGTATTAGCACCCAGATTGTCCATCGTACTCGACGGGATCCACGCTTACAAGATTTGTGTTTTAAAGGGGTAGTGTCAGTGCAAATTGTGTGTACAATAGCTGGAAAAGAATGTACAGGTGTCAGTGTAAAAGCAATGTGAAGTGTATAAATGTACAGTGTCAGTGTGAGGAAAGAGTATGCTCATGATCATGAGGCTTAAAGAAAGATGCTGGAAAGAGGGGGAATATACAGAGACTTTTGTTCGATAACTGTTAAGTTATGCCTACGTATCCTCTCGTGCAATGAGGAAGTCAGAACACCGTAGTTCGACCCAAAGAGACTGAAAGGTGAATTGACTTGTGAACTGCTTGCTTATCAATGCTCAAGTGTATGACCTGTCTGGCTCAGGTGCAAACTGTCTTGCATTAGACGGAAGAAACAAGTTCTCGTTTGTGAGTGAATGAGATGAGAAAAGAATCCCGGAGGAGACGATTATTGTTTGTTTTTGAGTTTTCAGCCTTTTATTGCTTTTGGAAATGTGTCATAAGTTAATGAGCTTAATCCTAAACCAATGGGTTTGTAAACTCATCACATCTTCCCTCTGATTAGGGGTAATGAGAGTACCTTAAGTGTGAAGTCAGCTTCTCACACTTAATCACCTTTGATGCAGGATGAAGATCATTAACCTACTTGTGGTTATTTAGATGTTTTTTGTGGTTTTTGTTTAGTGTTAAGTAATGATATTAAGCCATAATCAGGGATTGAACAGACTCATTACACCATCCTAATAGAAGGATAATAGATGAGAGTGTTTAAGCTGAGGAAAGCTCCTTAACTTAATCCATGATTAGGGATTAAACTCATGACAAAACAAGCCTTTATTAGATGGATTTTAATTAGTAGTGAGATGATGAAGTAATTTTTATGATTTGTAAGACAACTTGAGGGGGACTTGTCCATTAACACTAGGGTTAGTCCTTCTTAACCAATTAAGGAAGAATTAGAACCCTAATGCAAGGCCCAAGTTACAAGCTTGATGTCTTGATGATTATTAGATGAATTGATTAAAGGAGTTAAACACATTAAGGGTTCAACACTTAGGATTAAAGTTATACACTCCATCCTAATAGAAGGATGCAGGCATAAGCTTAATCACAAAGCCTTAAAGCCTTTAGGGTTTAGTCCCTGATTATGAGATGAGAAGAGAAGACTCAAAGAAACACAAATGTAAGACTAAGTGGGGAGACTAATCAAAACCCTAATCATTGTCATGCATGGTTGTTCCTAAGGTTTATGAGGTTTAAGAAAGAAAATCTTCAATGGAACCACCAGGAAGCAGATGAAAGGATCAGGAGAAGCAAAGCAACTTGCTTCATTTAAGAAGGCAAGTCACTTGAGGAAAGAAAGTAAGAAGAAAAAGAATGAGCAAGCTCAATCTCAAACACAAAGTAAAATGCAACAATGATGCATAAGAGAGATGAAAAGAAAATGTGAGAAGTGAAGGCAAATTCACTTCTCAAAGTTGCTTACCACCTGAAAAGTTAGTGAAAGAAATGCAATGCAGTGTCAAATGGAATGAAATGGCATGATGAGAAACAAAACCAGAAGCACATACATGATGTTAATGATGATATGAGATACTACAAACATGAAACAACACATGGGGATGATCACACAAGCTTATGGATGCCAATGAAACAAGTTAAGAACCATGAACATACATGAAAAGTTATGAAATGCAAATGGCATACAACATGGCAAATGCAAGATGCAATGATCAAACATGCTTTCAACATGTCTTAATATGTTCAATGGATCAAATGGATGCTTAAAATGTTATGGCAAGTCATGTTATGCAAGCAAGTGCAAGATGGATGCATATGGAAGCCCAAATTAGGGTTTATGATCAAAGCATCAAACATAATCCAAAATCAGAAGCAAACATCAATATAAAAAATTGAAAATGCACTCAAAGGATCCCTAAACCTATACTAACTTACTGCCCAAAGGAGAAGTTCCGACTCTTAACCTAATAAAAGTTATGAATTTCTTAAAATTTCTAGGGTTTTAGGGTTCCTTAACAAGAAAAATGTCAAACAAATGGAAAATGAAAGATCAAATCATACCCATTTAATCTCACAAACTACATGCTAAACACAATGCAATGCAAAAAGAATCAAGGTCCAACTCTCAATGGTTAGGCAGAAATGATTTTTGGAAGTTTGGATCAAAATAATGCCTTGAAATTGAATTAATTCCATGGAAAATTATCAAAATGCATCAAGATCAAAAAAGAAATTTGGTTTGAGGGTTGGACAATGTTTCTAAATGTTTTTAAATGTTTCATGAATTTTTTGGTGATTTTTAAATACCTAAAAGTATTTTTAATTAATTAATTCTCATTAATTAATTAAAAATAAGCTTTTAAATGATTTAAAAATATTTTTTAATGCTAAAAATAAAAATAAAAATATTTTTGGTTTCTGAAATTAAATAGAAGTTTGTACAAAAAATTTCAGAATTTTTAAAATGATTTTGCTATTTTTAATAAAATGTACAAAATAAAACAAAAGAAATGAATTAAAAATTAAAGAAAATGAAAAGTATGCGCAATGGAGGGCCAGGATTGATTCTGGGGAAGGAAATATTGACTTGGCGCGTAATCCAGTGGTCCACATTCAAACTGGGCTAATTTCTGATTTATGAATTAATTAATCCAGATTAATAAAGTCAACTAGGATTAGGGCAAAATGGAGTGATCCTGGGCGTCCAAATGCGCGCGAGTCAACACATCCAAGGGACCAAATTCAAACTTCATTAAACACAGGGATTAGCCCTAATTATTTTCAGGTGGCCGGAGAAGACCTCCGGTCGTCTTCTCCGGTGGGAACCCCACCTGAAAATCTCTAAACTCTTCAAAACTCCACTAAAATGAAAACTATAAAAACAGAAATCATCCCCACATCCCCCTGAATCAAAACCCCAACTCAAAATTCATTTATCTTTCATCAATCAGCTGAATCGAAGCAAAACATTTTTTAGGGCAAAAGTTTCAAAACAAGATAAAATACTCATTTCTCAACCATTTCAGAAAATAAAAGCACCAGAGTGATCAGCAAGACATGAAGAACAACTTAGAAACTTAAAAATCCATTTCTGGAAAAAATGTTCATGAAGCTACCTGAGTTTGAAGCTTTTCAGTTTGCAACTTTCTGACCTCTTCTCTTTGTGCAATCCACTCCTTTTAGGCTCCTGATGAAATCTTGATGCTTAGAAAGAGTTTGTGATGGCTGGTTTGGAAGTTTGAACAAGTTCTGTTCAGGGTGATGTGAGAATCGTATTTGTGATTCTTTGAGTTTCAGGCTGTTTTGAAGGTTGGTTTGTGTTCAGTGAAGCATGGTGAGAAGGTTTGTGAAGTTTGTTTATGAGTTTATGGCCTGTATGATGAGTTTCGAATGCTTTTGCTCAAGAGAATGAAAATGAGAATGTTGTGGTGTGGCTGGTTTCAGGCTTGCTTCTTCTTATGTTTGGCTGGCATTTGATTAACATAAACAATTGGGATTGGTCAGATGACATGATGTGTGCTTTATTGATTGGTATGGGTGCTTTTGCAAAATGTCAACTTTTGTGTAAGAGAAGCATGGGTCACTTTCTAGCCTAGTACAAGGAGGGTGTGCTGCGCAGCATGATGAGGGAAAAGGCCTAGGAGGGTTCAGCATACTAGCCAGCAAGTGGATGAGAAGCTATCATGAATTTTGCAACTTGGCTTGCCTTTGCTCCTTATGAAAAAGTCTTGTTCCACAAGCCATGAAACATGTGATTCCTTGGCCCATTCTGATTTTTAGATGTTGTGTGACCATGTTGTGTGGGTTAGAAGTCCATTTGATAGCTTTAGAACACTTAATCAAGTCATTTTGCAAAATACCTCTTTGGTAGAAACTTTGAAATTTAGTGATTTTTGCCAACTTTGACAAACCATAACTTTTGATCCATAATGAATTAAGTCATGTTCTTGTACTTTTTGAAAAGGGAAAGATCTATCCTACAACTTTCATGACCAAAGTTTTTCCATTTGAAGCTTTCTTGAATCAAAAAGTAAGGGTTGAAAAAGTTGCCTAAAATGACATTTCCATTAAAAGTCAACCTTGTCCAAAAAGTCAACTTTGCAAAAGACTTGAAATTCTTCAAATTTGTGAACTTCTAACATCTTCCATGATCAAATAAAGATCATATACAATCAAAATGATGAAGAACACCCTTTGGTTGGGTCATTGGGGGCTTCAGATGCCCTGATTTTGCACTGACTTGTTCAGAAAGTCAACCCTTGATCAGATGACTTCCCCAAGGAATTTCTTCATGAAAATTGATATGCATACTCCCTATACCATATAGAGACCAATAGAAACAAGAATGACCAAAAAATTGAAGTTATGGCCTCTGAAACCAAAACCCTAATTTTAGGTCATCTGTGCAGTCAAGCCTGGCTCTGCTTCCATACCAATCTCAGTTCTTGTGATTCTTTGGCATTCTTGACTTTGAGAGGATATAATATGATACTTGAACACACACAAACCTCTTTGAAGTGATTGTTGACCTTTGGAGTGGCTCAAGAAGCTCTTGTATTGCTCAGATCACAAACCCTAGATGCAGATGACTTTGAATCTATGCAGTGAATCAAAATTGTGGTATGAGATGTTATGATTGAGTCTATGCATATGAAATGATCACAAGCCATGGTGTGAATGGGTGAGGGCAAATTTTGGGTGTTTACAGTTAGCATGCATGGAGTTCCTAGGGTTTGTGAGGTCTTTCTAACCTAAAAAAGGATCTCAAGAGAAGAAGAAGATAAAAGGAGAGATGAGAAAGGCCTAAGCCCAACAAGAATATGTTAGTCCATATAAACAATATGAGGAGAGATGAGAAATGGAGATGTGGAACTCAATTCCCACATCTCAAACTTACCATAGCCCTTGCAAGGTTAGTTCAACAACATAAAATCAAGGCATGAACCAACAAGTCAGAAGCTACACAAGCATATAGGCATGGCAAAGAGTTCACAAGATGATAAGCAAAGCAACATAAGATCACATTGAGATGATTAGAAGTGAAACAAGTGCAATGAAGGCATTCTTAACACTTAAAGAAACAAAGCACATAAAAGAGACCCAACACCAAGACTCAAAGAGATTCAAACCCTATCCTAAGACCAGGAGCAACCATAGACCTCTAAAGGACCCCAAAAGATGAAGAGAAGTTGGCACAAGTGCCCTTCTAAACTTAAAAGAGACTAGAAGACTCAAAGAATGCAAAACAAGGCAAGGTGAGGAAGAAAATACCCAAGAAAAAGATCCAAGCACTTAAAAATTCTACCCAACCAGCAAAGTACTCTCTAAACACAAAGAAATGAGAATCCAAAAGGGTTTTCAAAAATACAGCACCAAACTAGGTCCATGAAGCTCAAGGATGCAAGGTATCACCATTTAGGGTTTTGAAAATTAAGGCACAAGTAACTCAAGCAAAATCCAGCAAGGAAGTTTGTGAAAAATCCAAGATAAATCATGAAGATAGTAGAGTGTCTTAGCATTTGAATGAAAAAAGAATGGGGTTCATAGCTTAAAGGATGAGAAAAATAGAAATTGGACAAGGCAGATTGGTCTATGAGAGTTCACAAGAAAGCAATGCTCAATGTTGAATTTATTTGGCCACGTGGGATGAAAATAAAAATCTGGAAAAATCATGATAAAAAACTAGATGAATCAAGGAGTGTATATGAATTTTTTTGGATTTTTTAGAGTTAAGGAAATATTTAAAATGAATTAAAAGCAAAATGAGATAAATTGGTAAAGAAAAAAAATGAAAATAAAGCAAATGGGCCAAGGGGGTGCAAGGAGCAAACATGCTAGTTAGAAAAACTCAATGGGCCGCGCATGGGGGGGTGCAGATAGTGCTGGGGGGCTGCTGCACCTTCTTCTTCATGAAAAACCCTAAATTCTCACCACCATTAATGAAACAAAACCCTAACCCTAACCCTAGCTTCACGAAAATTCACATCAAGCCACGGCCATCCATGAAAACCTCCAGAATGGACAAACCAACATCATTAAACAAGAATACATGCTTGGATTGGATTAAAACTCAAAGAATCTCAAGATATAAGTGAAAATAAAATTGTCCATCAAACTTTAAATCAACATAACTTTGTAAATACTCAACCATTTCACAAACTACAAAGAGCATTGTAACCAGCACAACATGAGGATTCTAAAACACACAACCAAACACACTTATATGAGATGCGAAATTTGAGCATACCTGAGGTGTTGTTCAAAATTTGAAGTCAAGAATGGTATAAAATGATGGCAAATGATCTCCTTATCCCCTTAGATGCAAAATAAATGCATCTAAGGCTTTGCAAGCTTGTGAATCCAGCAATGTGCTTCCTTGTGCTTCAAAGCTCCTCAAATGGCCACTTGAACAAACTTCACTATAAATCTAGATCCATGGGTGCTTAATGATCCTTAAGATGAGAGGAGTATGAATATGGTCTTGGATTGAAGAAAGCTTTCCTAGATCAAAGGTTATGGAACAAAATGCAAATGTGCACAAGAAATGGGAAATGGATGATTCTTGAAGAATAATCCAAACAAATGGTATGGAAATGATCTATGAGTGATGAGGATCAAGAATCCAGCAAGAGTTTTGTGAATGGATTCTTGTAGCAAGAGTTTGTGGAGAATGAGAAATTTTGCATAAGAGATGAGAATGAGAGAATGAGTGTGTATTCTGGCTGCCTCTAACCCTAATTCTGATTGTTATGGAATATATAAGGCAATGCAAAAGGGTTAGAACAAATGCACGTGAGAGAGGGCTGATTTTTGTGAAAATGCAAATTTGGCCCAAGTGTGCCATAAGCATGCCAAGCTCATGATTTGATGGCCTCTCTTGCATGTGCATTCACCATACCACCAATGATTCCCAGCAAATAACTTCAGCCCTTGGATGTAAGTTATCACACAATTGTGATGCCTTGTGCAAATTCAAGTGTAAAATGCAAGTTTTATGGAACTTTTTCATGTGCACGAATTTTGCCACTTTTCTTTGAGCCAAATGACCTAAATGAGATGCATTTTGATTGTGTAAACTTACTTTGGACATAGCATAGCAAACTATCCACTTTTGAGCCTTTGTGCAAATGGCTTGGCCTTGAAAATTTGAAATTTGCCCTAGAATGCCCATTTTTTCGAGGGACCTATAGGAAAATCTAGGAATCTCCAGAAAATGATCTTGTACTTTTTAAAAATGGAAGCCCTTACTCTCAAACTTTCATGTTTACCTTTGGTCCATTTGAAATTTTTTTGATCAAGTTAAGGCCTTGTGAAGTTTTAGGTCAAAATAGCCAAAAATAGTAACTTTTCCATGACCAACTTTGTGCACTTTTGCCAAAACCCCTCAAACCACCAAAATTCTTGTACTTTGAGCTCACCAAACATCTTATAACATTGAATAGACCTCATTTGGCCAAAAACGTTGGGTTGGACCCTTTGGAATGGCACAGTTGACTTTTTCTAGGCCCAGTTGACTTTCTGCTTCATCTGCAAGTAACTGAGGCAATGACTGACTTCCACTTGGACTTTTTCCATGAAAATTGACATGTAGGAACCTCTTATCATATAGAAAACATTGCCCAAAATATTTGGCCAAAATTATGAGGTTAAGGCCCTTGAAACCAAAACCCTAATTTGGTCGCACTGTCTAGGAGCCTTGCATTGTCTTGAAACTTGTGATGATTAAGCAATCTTCTGAGCTTTTGCAAGTGAACTTGGCCTTTCCAAAGGAGTCTAGAATCATCATAGGCCTCTCACAAATCCATTGGAACCCTTGTCTTGGCTTAAATGGCTTTCAACACCTCCCCAGATGGCCATATGCCTCATGCTAGGGCTTGATGCTTGTCATGCTTTATTTTTCTATGCTATAATGCTATATATATGATATGCTCATGATTCAAATGGTGTATTATGATGCTTAAAATGAAGAGGGAAAATTTGGGGTTCTACACAATCCTGATACGCATGTTGTCATCACCTTGAATTAGGGTTTGTTACTTCCTTGATTCTAGGTGAGTCAGTTCTTCTATTATACTGAAATCATATAACTAATCTCCCTACAGATGCGCCTTCTACTGTTTTATCCATTCACAATTAATTCCAGATAAATTCCATGAATTTACTCAGTTATGTTAAGCATTATTTAATTCTGGTAGCAGGTTTGAGATGTCACAACATCTGGTGTGACATCCTGAAATCTGAACTTACTTCATTAACTTATACAATGTCACAACATCTGGTGTGACATCCTGAATTAAGTTCATTAACTTATACTTTGTTTGATAATGTCACAACATCTGGTGTGACATCCTGAACTAAGTTCAACACTTCTTGTTTGTCAAAAATTCTGCCAATTCTAAACATATACAAACTCCCCCTTTGGCTAATTTTTGGCTAACACAATCTTCTGGTTTTATCAGAGTGCAGCAGAGTTTCATTTATCAGAGTGTAGCAGAGTTCTTTTTTGTTTTAATCATATGAGAGTTTGCTCCCCCTCAAACCTGTAGGTATTCTGACTTGTTCAACAGAATTTTAAAAAACTTTGTTCAGAAGCAGATATTAAACAGAAAAACAGCTTGTTCATTAATCATGTAAACTGCAGCAGACGTTGTTGTTGTTCTGTTCTCTTCTCCCCCTTGTTAGACATAAATTTGGGCCAAACTACATAAGCAGAGAGAAATACAAAATTACAAAATTACAATGTTGATACAGTACATTTTCCTCACACATTTTCACTCAGAGTCTTCATATTCAGTATCTTCTTCCTCTTCAGTTTCATCATCAGAGTTATCATCAGATTTAGCAGCAGTTTGAGCACTCTCTTCCATTTCCAGCCTTTGAATAATCTCCTCAAGCTTTTGCTTCCGGGCATCCAGCTCTTTGCAGGTGTTCTTAAGCTCTGCAATCAAGGCAGCTTTAGATATGGGAGTCTTTGCTTTTGAAGGTCCAGCAGATGTCCCACTGGGAGCTTCAACATCAGCAGCATGATGGCTTAAGAAAAGTTTGTAATGGAAGGCCAGAGGACTTTCTCTTTTGCAGACTGAATCCTTTTCAGTGAGGATACCTGGATACTGGCTGAGGATGATTCCACATAGCAGAGATGGAAAGGAAATAGGAAGCTTTGTTGCAGATGTCCCAGCATGCTTGAGGGTTTGATCAAATATGTAAGCCCCAAAGTCCAGCTTTGTTTGGGTGCCCACAGCATAAATGAATCTTCCCAAACCAGTTGCTATTGAAGAGGTATGGTTGGTAGGGACCCAGTTGACAGTACCAATCCTATGCAGCATTGCATACTTCCTTGTTAGCAAGCTAACAGAAAGTTTGCCCTTGACTGGCCATGTTTTGACCTGATTGGCAGTGATGACCTTGCAGATTTGGTTGTCAGTCTTTCCCAGCTCATTAGGCCCATCAGATTCTCTCCCTAGGTAATGATTGATAACCCTAGGAGAGAATTCCACATATCTCCCTCTTACATAGACTTTTCTGAATTCATCTGACTTACCATCAGCACAGTCCTCTTGTAGGTTGACAATGAATTCCTTGACTAGAAGCTCATGGCAGGGTGAAAATTTTGAAACTGTTTTAAATAAACAAGCAGATGAAATTAGGTCTATTACCTCAGTGCACTCAAGTGCATTGCTGCCCAGCTCTCTTTCAAGTGCCACCCTTCTTTAGTATACATATTTCCATCTGCTCACACTTGACACATGATGGAATGACACATTGTCCATAGGAGCTTCTGGAACAGCAGAGGTAGACCTTGAAGGTGCTGGTTTCTTCTTTGGTTGGGATGTTGGGACATCCTCTTCAACATCTGAATCTGGTGGAGTTACAGCTTTCCTCTTTTGTGTATTCACCTTGCTCCATTGTTTAGTTGGTCCAAATACCACTTTGGCCTTGTCTTTCTTTGGAGCAGGCTGCTTCTTTTCAGGAGTTGCATGTCCTGCAGTCTTCTTCCCCTTCCTAGACCTAAGCCTTTTGGCTATGTTAGGGTCCACAGATGCAATGATCTCTGTGTCAGAGTCATCATCTATGGCTTCAACAAGAGGAGGTTGGGAAGTCTCCTCTTCAGCAGGAGGATCAACAGAAGCTTGATCATCAGTGGCTTCATCATCATCATCATCATCATCATCAGTTGAGGTCTTGTGCTGGTCCTCAGATGTTTCAACATCTATTAGGACATCCTGTTGAGCAAGATTGTCCTCTTCAGCCTTGTTGCTATATTCTTCTTGTGGAGCTGGCATGGTGTTCAGGGGAACAGATATACCACTCACAACTCTTTGTTTAGATAGAATCCTGTTCACAAGATTCTTAATAGAAGCATCCACATATTTAGAGGCTTTGGGGTTGGTGTTTGAGGATGAAGGAGTCCCTTTGACTTTGCTGAATACAGGTTCCTTTGCTCTTCTCACATTTGGAGTTCTAGGCTTTTGAGAAAGAGGAACACTTCCTCTGATTTCGTCTATGGGAGTTGAATCCATAGGTACCACAGAGATTGGGGTTGCATGCACCACATCTTCTTGGTTGAGGTTTTCATCAGAGAGGTTAGGGTTTTGATGTTGAGACATTTTTGAATGTGGTGGAAGAAGAGTTTAGGTTTGATTGATTTTGATGAACTCTCAAAATTAGCTATAGCATGCAAATGATTTTGAGAAGATAATGGGGAGATGAATAGCTGAGAGCAAGCTGGAACCTTTATAAGAGCCGTTACTTGGAGAATTTTAAGGAGTGGAATACACAGTTTTTGACCAGACTGGTGTTGCCATCTGGTGATCATGCCACACGATGTCATAGGACATGTTGGCACTTCTCCATAATTGTTATATTTCACATAAGCAGATTCCCAATTTACCCCTTAGGTTTTCAAATTGGGTAGCATCCAAAGCTTTAGTAAATATATCAGCCAATTGCAGATCTGTGGCTACATGTTCTAATAAGATCACCTTCTCTTCCACAAGATCTCTGATGAAATGATGTCTGATATCAATGTGCTTGGTCCTGCTGTGTTGGATAGGATTCTTTGATATGTTAATAGCACCTAAATTGTCACAGTACAATGTCATGACATCTTGTGGGACATTGTATTCTGTGAGCATTTGCTTCATCCAAACCAATTGTGAACAACTGCTACCAGCTGCAATATATTCAGCTTCAGCAGTGGATAAGGATACACAATTTTGTTTCTTACTGAACCAAGAAATCAAATTGTTTCCTAGAAAGAAGAATCCTCTTGATGTGCTCTTTCTATCATCAGCACTTCCAGCCTAATCAGCATCACAAAAGCCAGTGAGAATTGGTTCACATCCATGAGAGTACATTATGCCATAGTCACAAGTACCATTGACATATTTCAGAATTCTTTTAACCTGGTTTAGATGGCTAACTTTTGGATCAACTTGATATCTTGCACATACACCTACTGCAAAGGCTATATCTGGTCTGCTAGCAGTCAGATATAATAGGCTTCCAATCATGCTTCTGTATAAGCTTTGGTCCACCTTCTCACCCTTGTCATCCTTTGTTAGCTTTAAATGAGTGGGGGCAGGTGTTCTTTTATGACTTGCACTGTCTATCCCAAACTTCTTGACAGTGTTATTTGCATACTTGCTTTGGGATATGAACATGGAGTCTTCCATCTGCTTGATTTGCAGTCCAAGAAAGTAGGTTAGTTCTCCTACTAGGCTCATCTCAAATTCAGATTCCATTTGAGTGACAAAATGTTTAACCATCTTGTCTGACATCCCACCAAAGACTATGTCATCTACATATATTTAAGCAATCATGACATTTCCTTCTTCATCCTTCACAAACAAGGTTTTGTCTATTCCACCTTTCCTATATCCTTGTTTTGTGAGAAAAGTAGTCAGCCTTTCATACCATGCTCTTGGAGCTTGCTTCAGTCCATAAAGAGCCTTCCTTAGTTTGTAGACATGATCTGGACAGCTTGGATCAACAAATCCCTTAGGCTGCTCCATATATACCTCCTCATTAAGATATCCATTTAGAAAGGCACTTTTCACATCCATTTGAAATAGCTTGAACTTCATGATACAAGCAATTCCTAAAAGTAGTCTGATTGATTCAAGCCTTGCTACTGGTGCAAAGGTTTCATCAAAGTCTACACCTTCAATTTGTGTGAATCCTTGAGCTACAAGTCTAGCCTTGTTCTTTGTAACAACTCCCTGCTCATTTGACTTGTTCTTGTACACCCACTCAGTGCCAATCACATTTATGTCATTAGGCCTAGGAACAAGATCCCACACTTCATTCCTTGTGAACTGGCCTAATTCTTCTTGCATAGCAGAAATCCAGTACTCATCATTAAGAGCTTCCTTGATGTTTTTAGGTTCTATTTTTGAAACAAAACAAGAACCTGAAATCATATCTCTTGATCTAGTGATTACACCACTGTTGGGATCACCAATTATCAGATCTTTAGGATGATCCTTCTGGATTCTGATGGAGGGAGGTTTGCTGGATTGTTCTGTCCTTGTCTCAGTTAGAGTAAAGTCAGGATTATCACTCTTTATTTTAACTTCAGTCTGACTGTCAGCAGATGTTCCAACATCATCTAAAACATCTGCAGGGGCATCATCAATGATCACATTTATTGACTCCATTATAACCTTGGTTCTGGAGTTAAATACTCTATAGGCTCTGCTATTTATGGAGTATCCAAGGAAAATCCCTTCATCACTTTTAGGATCCATCTTTCTTCTTTGATCCCTATCAGCCAGAATGTAACAATTACTTCCAAACACATGGAAGTACTTGACTGTAGGTTTTCTGCCCTTCCAGACTTCATAAATGGTGGACAAGGTTCCTTTCCTTAGATTGACTCTATTATGAATGTAACAAGCAGTGTTCATAGCTTCAGCCCAGAAGTACAATGGTAACTTTTTAGCATGGATCATAGCTCTTGCTGACTCTTGGATAGTTCTGTTTTTCCTCTCAACAATCCCATTTTGTTGAGGGGTGATAGGAGAATAATACTCATGATTTATTCCTTCTGAAGAACAGAAATCTGAGAATTTTTTATTCTCAAACTCCTTTCCATGGTCACTTCTTATTCTGACCATACAGCTTGCTTTTTCTCTTTGTATTCTTTGGCACAAATCTTTGAATACATCAAACACATCAGACTTTTCTTTGATGAAATTTATCCATGTATATCTTGAAAAGTCATCAACCACTACATAGGCATACCTTTTTCCTCCAAGGCTCTCAACCTGCATTGGTCACATAAGATCCATATGCAATAATTCCAAAACTTTGGAAGTTGTCAGATGTTGGAGCTTTGGATGGGACATCTTGGTTTGCTTGCCTATTTGACATTCACCACATACTTTGCCTTCATCAATCTTCAGTTTTGGAATACCTCTTACAGCCTCCATAGATATGATTTTCTTTATACCTCTGAGATGAAGATGACCTAGTCTTTGGTGCCATAGCTTCACTTCTTCTTCTTTGGCTAAGGAGCAAGTTGAAGTGAGACTGAAATCTTGAGGTTCCCACATATAACAGTTGTCTTTAGATCTGGCTCCTCTCATGACAACCTTCTATTCTTTATCAGACACTATGCATTCAGTTTTGGTAAAGTTTACACTGTAACCTTGATCACATAATTGACTTATGCTGATCAAGTTAGCAGTCAATCCTTTTACCAGCAACACATCATCTAGTCTTGGTACATCCGGGCAGTCCAAGGTCCCAACTCCCTTGATTTCTCCTTTAGCTCCATCTCCAAAGGTTACATATCTGGATGAATGTGACTTTAAGTTTACCAGCAGATTCTTCAATCCAGTCATGTGCCTTGAGCATCCACTGTCAAAGTACCAGTCTTCTTTAGCTGATACTCTGAGAGATGTATGAGCTATATATGCAACACCCTTCTTTGACCATTTTTGCTTGTTGTGAGGTTTCATTTGATGCCTCTGCCCTGTGTAGTGTTCATCTTTAGAACTCCAAGGTTGTTTGTTGAACTTGTTCTTGGGCATGTAGCTTTGATCAGCATGAAGACTAGCTTTAGGTACCCATACTTTCTTGATGACCTCTGTCTTCTGCTTAGGAAATTGCTGATATCTTTGATTTTGATGTCCATGCAGCACTTTCTTGATGACCTCTATCTTCTGCTTAGGGGGTTGCTGATGCTTCTGATTTGGATATCCATGCAACTTGTAGCAATAAGGTTTGATGTGACCAAACCTTCCACAATGATGACATCTCCATCTTTGATACTTCTTTTTCATCATGTTCTTTTCATGATGTTGGGACATCTGTTGAGACATCTTGTTTGACTTTATGTTCTTTTCATGATGTTGGGACATCTGTTGGGACATCTTATTTGACTTTATGGGATTTGAAGAAGTTTTGCTGGTGCTAGCCTCAACCTTTTGAGCTTTGTTAAATCCCAGTCCAGTTCTATCTCCTGAATGCTTATTGTTGTTGAGAATGACATCCAGTGTGTTTGAGCTACTGTTCAGCATTCTAACAGATTTGGACATATGTTCCAACTTAGAGTTGAGAAGGCTTACTTCACTTTTCAAAGTGTCAATGATCACCAGATTACTTGTTTTTTCAGCCTTTAATGCCTCAATATGCTTCTTCTGCTTTATACTCTCCATGCATACTTCAGTGCTCCTTTTAACCAGCATCTTGTATGATTCTTCAAGCTCTTCAAAAGTCAGCTCCTCATCACTGGACCCACTTTCAGATTCACATACTCCAGCTAGAGCAGTGATGTGCTTTGCTGATTCTTCTTCTGAATCACATCCTAAGTCTTCATCAGACCAGGTCACAGAGAGACCTTTCTTCTGCTTCTTTAGATAGGTAGGGCATTCATTTCTGATGTGTCCATATCCTTCACATCCATGACATTTAATCCCTTTTTCTTGGTTGGTCTTCTCATCATAATTTGTCCTTCTATCATAAGGTCTTTTATTCTCAAAAGAGTTTGAGTTTCTTCCACTTGGTATGGACTTGCTATCCATTCTTTTGAGAATTTTGTTGAATTGTCTTCCAAGCATAGCAATTGTTTCTGATAAATTTTCTTCAGGGTCTGCTTCATGATTTTCTTCTTCTTTATCAGTATTTGACACCAAGGCTATGCTTTTGTTCTTCTTTACAATTGTATCATTTATTCCCATCTCAAATGTTTGAAGGGAACCAATGAGCTCTTCAACCTTCATTGTGCAAATGTCTTGAGCTTCTTCTATTGCTGTAACCTTCATGTCAAATCTTTTTGGTAAAGATCTGAGAATCTTTCTTACCAGTTTTTCATCACTCATATTTTCTCCCAAAGCACCAGAAGTATTATCTATTTCCAAGATGTTCATGTAAAACTCATGAATTGTTTCATCTTCCTTCATTCTCAAGTTTTCAAACTTGGTGGTGAGAAGTTGAAGTCTTAACATCTTCACCTTTGATGTTCCTTCATGAGTTGTTTTGAGAGTGTCCCAAACATCTTTGGCCAGCTCACAGTGATACACAAGTCTGAATATGTTCCTATCAATGCCATTGAATAAGGCATTTAAGGCCTTGGAATTTCCAAGTGCTGAATCTTCTTCCTCCTTGCTCCATTCTTCTTCAGGTTTCAACACTTTTGCCCCATCCTTGTTGTCTTGGACAGGGTGCTCCCATCCTTTGTTGATTGTTTTCCAATCCCTACTGTCAAGTGATCTTAAGAATGCTACCATTCTTGGCTTCCAGTATTCATAGTTGGATCCATCCAATATAGGTGGTCTGTTTACAGATCCTACATCTCTGTCCATGTTCCCAAAATTTGCAGTCCCTATATCTCACCCAGTTAAACAGGCAGGGTGCCTGCTCTGATGCCAATTGAAATTCTGGGATCAGGTACGTGATGTCGAATGAGATGTTTAAACACTTGAAGACTTAAACAAAACTTAAAGTGCAGGTAAATTAAACAACACATGAAATTGTTAACCCAGTTCAGTGTATCTCAACACTTACATCTGGGGGCTACCAAGCCAGGAAGGAAATCCAATATAAGTAATATTAATTCTGGACTTAAACCACTCAGTTTAATCCTTCACTTAATATCTACCCAAGGCAATTTCTACCTAAGACACAACTTAGATATGAGTACCAACTCACTCCCCCTCAATCACACGGTGATGTATTACAATGTTTAATAAAATTGAAGTCGCACTTCAAACACAATAGCTTGATCTTACTTCATAGTTTCAATCAAGACACAATACACTTTTGCTTAAAAGCTCATAAAGTGATACACATATAAAACCTGCTATTAAAACACAAACACCCTATTTAGTCTTCTTAATTTCATGCTCTATTCTGAGAGTTTCTGTTGCTTAAATAGATGCTTGGATTTTGGGCTTTCTGTAGGTTATCCAATCCTGATACGCATGTTGTCATCACCTTGAATTAGGGTTTGTTACTTCCTTGATTCTAGGTGAGTCAGTTCTTCTGTTATACTGAAATCATATAACTAATCTCCCTACAGATGCTCCTTCTACTGTTTTATCCATTCACAATTAATTCCAGATAAATTCCCTGAATTTACTCAGTTCTGTTAAGCATTATTTAATTCTGGTAGCAGGTTTGAGATGTCACAACATCTGGTGTGACATCCTGAAATCTGAACTTACTTCATTAACTTATACAATGTCACAACATCTGGTGTGACATCCTGAATTAAGTTCATTAACTTATACTCTGTTTGATAATGTCACAACATCTAGTGTGACATCCTGAACTAAGTTCAACACTTCTTGTTTGTCAAAAATTCTGCCAATTCTAAACATCTACATTGATCATCTGAGCATCTGACTCCAAACTTGTAGGACAAGTCTTGAAACTTGACATGAGGATCCTTTTAAGTATGTGGGATACCATGAAGTTGACTTGAGGATTTGGAAGTCCAATTTTCTTTGAGAAACTCAAAACCCTAATTTGAGGTCCATTGCTTAGGAGGAGGCTTTGTCTAATGAAACCTTGAATCCCTTTGAGCAATTGAGAATCTTATGATCATTAGGAGACCTCTTGAGACATATTGTCTTGAAGATGTGAGGGAAAAAATTTGGGGACAACAAGAGCCCTCAAACTTAGGCAGATTATTCCTCTAAAAAAACCCCCAAGGCATGAAACTCAACACGAACATTGTTCTGCGCCGTAGCATGAGCAAGTGCAGCTACCGCACCAGCAAGAGCACGATTTGAAGCCATTCTAAAAATCACCAACAACATCAGGAAAAAAACTAAATCCTCAAAACACTCAAACGCAAAACCGACACGACTGACAACGACACGACACAACCGACAAACCAACATGTTCTGATACCACTAATGTAACACACTTTCTACCCCATAACAATTTAATCAAAACATCAGAGTAAATCTCAAGAAAAGATGTCACATACTTCAAAATAATGCATACGTCATATAATGTCACATTGAGTCATGTCCCGTAACACGGGTTAACAAAAGCATAAAACTCATTGTATTTCTTTTTGAACCAATACGCAGCAGAAAAACAAACAAAACATCATCTTTCTATTCAATAAGATAAAACTCCATAATTTAATCCGAACATCATTTTAAACAAAATTACTCAAAAGAAATAATGTCTTAAATTCAAGCAATTAAAATGACTCAAGCGAAACCCATCCCGATGTTACTGGACACAGAGCAAGAGTCCATTTCTAACTAACTCGACAACTCACTACCTCTGAGTTAAGCATGCACCGAGCTAACCTTGATTATCTGCAGGATGGCATAATAGACCATCACCAGAAGGCAGGCAGGGTGAGTAAATTTACATTCAATAAAATAATATAGAAATGAGAATTTAAAAAAACCTCAAAAACATCAACAATACAATCATTACTCATTCATACACCACATCAAGTAAATATCATCATCACACGAAGATCGATGCAATTCATGCTATGTCATTTAGAATGATATGCAACCTCTTAATATGAATGTGGTACCGAAACATCATCATGGATGGACACTAGGCCATCAACCCTACACTAAGGGAGCACATCATAACATCATATCACTCCAATCCACACAATAGGATTGAATCTACTAATGGACAGAAGTTCCCTCATAATTCAATGTCATGAATGCAAGACGCAATATACACGCACATCATCCTCAAAACATCATAAACTTTGCATATGCATTCATCATTTAATCATCATTCCTCATATGCATTAATTCTATCTTATTGCACATTCATATAACATCATACCCTTACATCATATACTCATACTTCATAGCTCAAGAAAATCAAGAAATCATCATACCTCATATGATCGCAAATTCTACTCATTTTAGCCTCTAAAACACATCATACGACAACTCTACAACATTCATATCAGTCTAAGACCTAAACCACCTCAAGAAAATAGTTTTCGAAACAAACAAAATTTATTTTTGAAAACTTCTCAAGGCTCGCTAAGGGAGACATCTTGCTCGCTAAGTGTCGAGCTCTCGGATTTCGCTCACTAAGCGAGCTTCGCGAATTCTACAGATTTTCTGCGATTTCCAGATTCTTTCCCCTGTGATATAACCCATCAAAACACAAAATTTGATAGCAATACATCAAAAAACATCATCAACATCAACATTCCTCACAATAACATCAAACACATCATCTAATAACATTGTATTCATCAAATCATCGTAAAATCATCATCAAAACCCACAATCATCAATCAAACCTGATACCCTAAACTACATCTCAAAACCCCCAATTTCATTCCCATATTATAATACCGAAAGGAAGATACTCCCCATACCTTAAGTTTCGTAAGCTTTTCGATAATCTCTTCGAAAAATCCTTCCAACCTTCAAGTCCTAGCTTCTCCTCTTCTTCAGAGCTTTTCTCCCAAAAGTGTGATCGTTCTCAAATGATCGTACTCTCAAACTTTCCTTCATTTGTCACTCTTGCCCCTAATACCTCTTTAATCTTTCCCCATAAAACCCTCACTTATCCTCAATTAAAAGACTACAATACCATTATCCTCTAATTCCTCTTATATTATTTAATATAATTTCAAATAGTAAACTAAACCCACTAAACTTAATATTTCTAATATTAATAATATATTAAGCCATCCCCAAAACTCCACAAATCATCAAATAACATCATAAGCATCAAAATTCATAAGAAAACACATCAATTAATTAAAAATCGACTTTGGGGTGTTACACAAAGCACCATTTATCCATAATCTTGAAATTTTGCATTTTAATCCAAATCTTTTATTTTCAAGTCCTCACACTTCCTAAACCCTAATCAGCCTCATTAACACTTCATATATAAGTCAACTACACAAATTATAGAGGCTCATGCACTCTCATTCTTCAGATTCAAAGTCTTTTCCTCTTCCATCATTTCCTTCGATTCTATTCATTCTTGAAGCTTATTGCCATTTTGTTTCCATATTTGTTATCCACGCACCTCAAAGAGTCAGAATATCCCTTGGTTAAAACTTTTGCTCTTGATTTCACCATAACTGAAGTTGGAGGTAGTTGCTTCGAATCTTCATATCCAGGCCAATTTAAGCCTCTATTAGCATTTATTTTGAAAATAGAGCTCAAGAGGAATTGATCTGCATTTTCCTAGAGGTTTCTTTGGTGTATTTTCCCTATCTCCATCTCAGGTATGCTTCTTATTTCATCATCATCGTCATTTGAGAATTGATTGTGTGCATTATGTGTATGAAGTCTCACTGAACATGCTGATTTATTTTTGGTTGAATTTGGACGTAAAATGATGAAGTTGTGTGGATCTTAATTTTTGTGATCTATTCTTGTTACCTTTGATTTATATCATATGCTTGTTGTTTGTGGACTTGAAATGCGTATTTGAGATCCTTGTGTCACTCTGATTCATTTGGTATAGATTTAGGGGATTTCTCGAAAATTTTGGATAATTTGGTTTGAAGCTTGGTCGGAGAAGGTGACCGGAGCTAGGGCTTCAGCCACTTGAGAGTGTCTTTTGTTTTTTAGGCGAGATGAAGAAGACATAATCCCAACCTTTGGTTTGTTTGATCTGATGAACCTGAGCGTGCCAACACATAAAAAT
Organism: Lathyrus aphaca; assembly: GCA_963966055.1. Classification (NCBI taxonomy): domain Eukaryota; kingdom Viridiplantae; phylum Streptophyta; class Magnoliopsida; order Fabales; family Fabaceae; genus Lathyrus; species Lathyrus aphaca. Next base: position 609,124,062 of record OZ014519.1, read on the forward strand.
GCCACGTGGTGTGCATGTGTGTGTTTTATTTCAGTTAATTGTTTTGTTTGCCAACGTATAATAAGTGTGTGTGTCCTAGGATCTAGAGCATTCATTTGCTTGACTTTGTTGGTTGACTCACATTCTGATGTGTTGATTGCTTTTACCTTTTGCTGACTCTTATGAACCATTGGATTGTTATACTTATTTACCTGACTCATTCACACGTGTTGGATCCATTTACTTTTATTTTGTTTGATAGCCCTTAGATCTTATTACCTTTGTGAGACTAATTCTGGAGCGTTAACTGTGAGCACCTTGACTTGTTGTTGACTCTGAACTTTATAAGCACACTGGGCCTGTTTTCTATTCGCATCCTCCTTAAGCCCATTTCCTTGTGTTTGAACTACATTGGGCCTCTGATTGCACCCCTTCCCCATTTTATTTCTTTTTAATTTTTTTATCATTTCCTTTTAATTTCATTTTCAATTTTTTAAATTAGTGATAGGCTTTCAAAAATCCCAAAAAAAATCACAAGTCATCTTTACCATTTCATAAAAATTTTCCAAATTTTATTTTAGCCTCTGATTTAATTTTTTTCATTTATTTTCTTTTGAATTTACTTCTATCATGTACACCCTAACTTGTTGATTTTCTATCTTGAGTTCCCTAATTTCTATGAACCTGGTTCTTTTTTCTTTGTTTTGAGAACATGTGGAGTGGCTTTGAAATATTTTTGAATCATTTTTTAGGTCTTGTTTGGTTGACTTTTGAGGTGTTTCTTTGAGCCTAAGTTTGTGAAACACTAGATTGTTTTGTGTGATTATATCAATGACTTGTGTTCTGAATTTTTTCTTAAGGTTTCTACATGTTGATCACCCCTGGTTGAGGTCCAATCGGACTTGTTTTCATAATTTTTGAAGCATGTTTGGTATTATTTTGGTGCTTGAACCTTTTCTTGCCTATTTTGTGAATGTTTTGGTATTATATTGCTTACTTGTTTAGGAAGGCACTTGTTCCATTATATGAGGACTTGTTTGAAGTTTCTTGGCATGATATTTGATTTCTAGTTGTCATATGTGGAATTCATCTTTACTTGTTTTGAGCTTACCTTGCATGACAAGTCACTTCTCACATGTATGAAGCATGTTCACTTCACTTCACTTTTTCTCCTATCTTCTCCTATTTCTTGGATATGTACTTAAATGCTTTCAATGATGTTTGAATATTTTGTTTAGGCGCATGATTAGGGTGTTTATCTTCTGACTTTGGCATTGCTTGTTGCATCTTAACTTGTTTTGTTTCACTTGTTCACTTCCTTCATTCTCACTTCTTCTTTGGTGACTTGTTTGATGTTTGTGGGACTTCTCCCATTTCTCTTTGCTTGATATTGCATGACTAATCTTAGAGGTTATTTGTGACTAATAGGTTCTGACTTGTGTGGGTTTTAGTGCTTAGACATTTGTTCTTTCATGTTTTGTACTTGTTTGACTTTGTTTTTCCTTTATGTGAATACTTCTAACTTTTCGGGGGCTTTGGTAAGCTTGAGAGGTGTGGATGTTGTTTCCATATCTCAACTTCTTCCCTCACTTATTTTACAACTTTCATACTTGTCTTTGTGATGTGCTTAGTCCATCTTTGTTTAATTCTTCTTCATCCCCCTTTAGGATCAACTTATCTTCTCTTAAGAAGTAAGTTGCATCCTTTGCTCCTTTCTTCTTCTTCTTCATCATCTTCTTCTTCTTTCTTCTTTCCTTATTCTTCATTAGGATAGACTTCAAGCCACACTAACTATGACTCCCATTCATGATAACATTTAGGATTGTTAGCCCCCCCTTTAGTCTTTTACCTTTGAGATCCTTTTGGTGGTCTCTTCTCCTCATCTTCAAACAAAACCCAAAAACACTTAATAATGGTTGAGGTAGTCTTTTGTGTATGGACTTATTCCATGGGGCATTTGTATTCATCCCATCTTGAGATAGTGAAAACTTGTCTAGTATGACGCACAAGTCTAATCATGAGAGCACTTTCACAAAGAAAAGCTAAAAAAATACTTCTTCACTTCAAACCACAAAAACACTTAATAAATTCAACGAGTTAGTGAGATTAGGCCCTAATATTTGGAACCAAGTCTTGGGAATCTTCTCCATGTCCATCACAGAATTTCACCACCCTCCATCTACAACAACAAAGAAAACTAGAGTTAGTGAGCACTACAAAGATGAAAAACAGGGGATTGTAACTCTAACAGAATTTCAGTTAACCAATCATAACAGAATTTCGGTTAACCAATCATAACAGAAACTCAAAACAGAAATGGCAAAAATTAACTTCTAACAGAAAATGAAAAAACTTATCTTCCAGAAGGATCTAGAAAATCAACTCCTATAAGTCAGAGGCATCACCAATCTTCAGTTTTTTCTTCTCACCATTTTTCAATCCTCCCACCATCCTACAACCATTTTTCATTCTCTTCACAATTAATTCATCTCACACACAACTTCACTTCACCATTCCACAATTTACCAAACCCTTCATTTCATTTTCTCTCAACCTCTTCCAATCTTCATCTACTTCTCCTTCAACCTTCTCTTCCCTTCTTCACCATTTTCGTAACTTGTCATCATCTTCATTAACCTGTGAATCCAGAAAACCATAGATTCAAAACCAATTCATAGGCAAAAGCCATAATGGATCAGCAAGAATTATGCAAAAGATGAGGAAGATTGATCCGTGTAAAGTTTTCTTACCTGAGGCAAATCCTCTTATCAATCTCAATCTGTGATCTCATCTGCCAATCCTCCATCAAGCTCAGTCTACGAGTGTTTGTCATCGCCGCCATAACCGTGAAATCTGCATCTGCAAGAATCCGCAGCATTGTCAGTTCACTGAATCGCAACAACAATGGCAAGACTCACTAGCCACATCGAAATGGTTATCCGTAAATGAGAGAGAAAAACATAAAGAAGCTTACCGAGCTTACCTTGTCTGAGACGAGCAGCTTCATCGCTCACACTGTATTGCACTTCGGTTCGTCGTCGTCCTCATAAAGAGCCTTTCATTGCTGCTAGTTACATCAAGCGCCGTCATCCCGTCATCCGAGTCAAGGTACGATTTACGTCTTCGTTTTTGCAATCTCTGCGGTGAGGATTTTGTGTAGAGAGTTAGGTTCTATGGTTCCGTTTTCGGACTTGAAGAAGTGAGTTTAAGTTGTGGCGATTTTGGTTTTGAGATGGAGATAAGGTTTAGGTTGGGGACGAAGATCTTAACGGCGGAAGAAGGGCAGAAGGCCATGGACGTCACCATAGGCTAGGGTTTGTGTTTGACGGAATAGAAGAAGAAGGGGGTGAAGAGGGTAGATGAGGTCTGAGATAGTGGCGGAGAAGATACAAGGAGGTGATGGCGATGTCGAAGGAGATGGAAGAAGATGAAGGGGGTTAGGGCGGTAAGCGAAGAAGATGAAGGAAGTCCGGTTTAGGTTCCGAAGAGGGTGGTGATGGAAGAAGCCGAGAGGAAGAAGAAGAGAGGAAGAAGACGAGATGGAAGAAGAAGAGAGGAAGAAGAAGAGGGGAGGAAGCGGCGGAAAGGGGGGAGAGAGCTGTTTTAGGGTTTAGGTTTCTTTTCCAGATTTTTTTGTTTTGATTTATTTTCAAATTTCTTTAAGTTATGAAGGCAGTTAGGGCATTTTAATATGAATTAAGAAATAATCTTGGAAAAATTAAAAGTAATTAAGATTTTTAATTTTCATTTAAATCCATTAAGCCATCTTAATAGTGCACCGTTAGAAATCAAATGAGATAAAAATTGGAAGATTTTGTGGATTTCCCAACTACACCGGCGGTGACACGTGTCACCATCCGATTGGTTTCTCCTGCGGCCGATCCTGTGCGCACTAGCTCATAGTTAGTATCATGTACCTTTCATTGCTAGCCCTCAGATGAGATCCATTGGTCCTGATCAAGTCAACAAAGTTGACTGATAGTCCATACAATGCACCCTCAAGGGGCCTGCGTATTGGGCTTGCACCCTTTGCTTTCTGCACCTCCCTCTTTTTAAGCCCAATAAGAAATAACTAATAAAAAACACTTAATGACCCCCCTTCCTTTATTTCTTTTTAGAATTAATTTCTAGTTTAGTATTAGTTAGAAAATAATTCAAATAAAATAGAAAAATGCTTAGGAAAATTCCCAAAAAAATTAAGTAGATCATTAATTCAATTTAGAAATGTTTAGCATTTTATTTTTCTGAATTTGCTTTATTTTTGAATTAATTTTGATTTTTTCATGTAAGTGGTTTTTGGTGAATTTCCTTCAACTGTACATAATTTTGTTGATTTTATTTTTTAGTCTTCCAGTAACTTTTTTGGGCCATTCTTTTTACCATAGTTAGAGGACTCATAATAGTACTTAGTATATTTTTAGTGGATTTTTTAGGACATTTTATCTCAGGTTTTAGTAGTTTAATCCTTAGAAAATTATGGTTAATCACTAGGTAGAAATAATTGATTTTTAGGCATAGCAAAATTCTGATTTTTTAGGAGATCTTTTAACACAATATTATAGGTAGTTTTAGGATCCTATAGAATTAATTTCATGATTTTTCCAGAGCTTTTACTATTTTTTAGGATATTAATTCTTAGGTTTTGTTACATGTAAAATCCCATTAGTTTAGGCTAGAATATTAAGTTTCATAAAAATAGTTTAATTAGATTTAATCCTAGGATTTAATATGGATTTAGACTAGTTTAGATTCTGATTTTTTTAGAATCAAAATATTAGGTAATGCCCTTAGTTTAGGACTTAGGCTTAGGATTCATACTAATTAGACTTAGAATAAATTTAGGACTATTTTAGGTTTATATCTTTAATTGTTTTGCTTTGAATTTTATTTCTTACATTCAATTTGTATTGATTTGTATATTGATTGATATTTCACTTGAATAGGTTCCCCCTTTGCTTTAGAATCAACTTATATTCCTTAGGAAGTAAGTTGCATTCTATTAGTTCTAAGTCCTTTCTCCATTAAGCTTAGAAACCTCATTAACCATAGGACCTCTCTTGTAAATAAATAAACAAAAATTAGGGTTGTGTCTTAGTCCCCCTTAGATTTTCCCTTTTGCAATTTGAGTCATTCTTTCCCATCTCATAAAGAAAAGCAATAAGACATTTAATGAAAAACCAGACATTCTTGTACGACACGAGACTTTGTTGCGGAGTGTTTATACACGTCCTATTTCGGGGCGAGGTGTAAGTACTTACCGCGATGGATAGGTCTTAGTACGAGACTGTTCACAAACAAATTCAAAACACTTCTCTTAAAACACAAAAACAAATAACAAGCGACTATCCTGCGGGAGCTTCTTTTCTCATCTCATTCACTCATAACGCGAACTCGCAACGACTTGTCTCGCATGCAAGACGGTAAACGCACTCGTACCAGACGAGCCTGCAACACCTGAGCATAGACATACGCATTTCCAGCCATAAAAAACACAAACTAATAGTTCCCGCCTTAGTTAGGCGAACTACATCGACTCTGATCCTCATTTTCCCGATGAGGTACGTAGGCAGCGGGGTAGGGCCCGTTCGAGCACATTCTTTATTTTCCCTACATTTCCCCCTTTATTCTCATTTCTTTTCCATTCCCATTCCAGTTCCAGTAGCAGTTTTATTCAGCAACACTTTATTTTCTCACCCTTTGAAACAAAACAAACAAGTGTGGATCCCGTCGGGTACGACGGACAATATAGGGTGCTAATACCTTCCCAGGTCGTAACCGACTCCCGAACTCAGATCTTTGGTTCGCAGGACCTTGTCCTTTCCTTCTTCCTTAGGTTTGTGTAACATTACCTTTCCCATTCTTTCGGGATAAAAATGTCTGGCTGGTGACTCTACCTTTTCCGCGCCACTTTCGTGTTTGTACTAGGATGAAAATCCCGGAAGCGACACACACATCTTGTTTCGGGGCGAGGTGTAGGTTATCTACCATGATGGATAAGTCTTAGTATGAGAATGTTCACAAACAAATTCAAAATAATTCTCATAAAGACAAGACAACAAACAATAAGCGACTTTCCTGCGGGAATTCTCTTTTCACCTCATTCATTCATAACGCGAACTTGCGACGACTTGTCTCATTTGCAAGACGGTAAACACACTCATACCAGACGAGCCTGCAACACTTGAGCGTAGACATAAGCAGTTCCAGCGCATAAAAAAACACGAACAAATAGTTCCCGCCTTTAGTTAGGCGAACTACATTGATTCTGATTCTTATTTCCCATGAGATACGTAGGCAACGGGGTAGGGTACGTTCGAGCACATTCTTTATTTTCCCTACATTTTTCCTTTTCTTTTCTTTATCCTTTTTCCAGTTCCCTTTCTCATTCCAGTCCTAGTTAGCGGTTTATTTTAGCAACAGCTTTATTTCTCACCCTTTGAAACAAACAAACAAGCGTGGATCCAGTCGGATACGGCGGACGGTCTGAGGTGCTAATACCTTCCCAGGTCGTAACCGAATCCCGAACCCAGATCTTTGGTTCACAAGGCCTCGTCCTTTCCTTCTTCCTTAGGTTTGAACAGCATTACATTTCCATTCATTCGGGATAAAAATACCTGGTTGGTGACTCTATCTTTTCCGTGCCACTTTCGCGTTTGTACTAGGATGAAAATCCCAGGAGCGACAGTGGGCCCTTAACACTTTATTCTTTTATTGATCAAAATTAAAGGGACCATCTTCATCATGCATTACTCTGTCATCTTCATCACAACAAACATTTTCAGATTTAGTAGAGGATGAACTCGTCGAACATTAGTTTGGTAGATTGAAAGAAAGTCTCATCGGACCATAAGTGTCTTCACGAATAACAATATCGAACACTTTCCCATTAGTTTTAATTTTCACCATGTCTTGGAGTTAGAAAGATAAAGAAACTCCCACCATAAACCTCGTAATGTCCATGTTAGCTCCTCCCACCGTGTTTTCATCAGAGCAAATATAAGACCCCATTGAATTATCCAATTTCTCAAAAAGTTCCAAATTCCACTCATGACTTGGAATTCCATATGCGCTTATCCAGGTAACCCTTTAATCATCGAAGATATCCTCTGACCATTATTTGATCTCACTAAACCATTGCCTCCACCAAGATGATTCTTCAGAAAACAAGTCTTTCAGAGCACAATCTTCAAGCTCTTCCAAGAGACATAATTTAGAACCCAAAGGGGTGACTTTGATGTAAAATACTATTTCATATTCAAAGATCCTCTGAATGTTATAGGTCATATGTGAGCTTGAAGTAGTTCCAACATAAGCCTTCAACATCCTTAATTTATCCTTCAACTTCGATTCATATTTCACGCAAAAAGAAGAAGTCGCCTCTCTGCCTTTCATACATAGATCTTCCACAAATATCTTTCTACCATCATAAGTTCCATAAAACTTTCTTCCTCTCTTTTGAACCCACTACTTTGACGTGTGACAACCAATCAATGTTGAGTTTCTACTCTTTTGTAAAGGTTCAACATTGCTTCTAACAGACCCCCTCTCAAACCGAGGATGGTTTGCGTGGATCTTCTTCCCTCATATTAACACATTATCCAACTATATCCCTAAGAGTTTAATGTCCTCTACCTCTTTAAACCTGGCAAATCCAAACCATTTTACATGTTTGTTCCCCCTATGAGATATTAGCACCTCTACCATATTACCAATACAACAAAAGAGTACAAAAATATCTCTCGACATTATGTGATCTGGGAACTCAGAGAAGAAATAAAAGCTAATGTCGTTTGAATGACTTTTTGGTTTCCTCCCTTTCACGACCGTCCATGCCATAATCAGAAAGAAGGACTAAACTCGAGATGGAACTCTAGAGATGGAACAGACTCTCTCTCTCTCTCTAAATTCATCAGACAATAATTTCTATAATATGTAAATGGTAGAGATGTAATACGATATTGTGTTTGATATGCATTTAATAAAAAAATTATTTAAGGAATAGAAAGGTTGACGTTTTATAATTATTGGGTGGAAAGATATGAAATGTTTTTTATTTTAATTTCTATTTGTGTTTGTTAATTAACTAAGTTGGATATTTGGGGCGGAGGGTGAGTTATTTCATCAACTTGTGTATTTTGGTGATTTGCTCTTAATTTATTACATCTACTTTCTTGGTGATGTAACTCTACCTATGTGAATATCAAATCACTAAAAGATTAAGGTGGAACCTTACATGTTGTAATGAGTTGTATATGGATGTGACTTGATATCTATTTTATGTATAAGATATTCTTTTTAATCTTTTGATTTTGTAGTGAATATTTATCTTGAAGATATTTTTTTTAATCTTTTGATTTTGTGGTGAATATTTATCTTGATCAATTAATTCTATGAGATAAAATATATGTATTTATGTGTTTTTTTATTCTTAACTTTTAAGATATATTTCACCTCATTCAATTTTAACAACCGTGAAAAAATGTGATACGTTTATTTTTTAAAATTAAAATTACATGACTTTTCTCCAAAGTTGATCAAAGGAACTGAAGTGAAAGATTACTCTTTTTAAATTAAAATAGAATAGATAAATAAAGTATTAACTTATTTCTCTTTCCTAAAAGAAAAGTTCTCTAGCGAAAATCCATTTTTATAAACGTACGAAGTACTATTCTTCACTAACCTCAGACATATCTTCTCCAAATTGCATGGAGAAAGGAAAGGAAACATAAAATCGCAAGAAGGATACACAAATTTGATTTCTTTGACTTCTTTTTCACATTTTTCGGTGCATGAAACATTTTCACTATTCATATTATAATAATAATGTTGTTGTTGTCGTTGTTGTTGTTACCCTAAATCCTAGGTTTTAATATTGTTGAGGCCTAAATCCTAGAGATTTAATGTTGTTATTGTTGTTTCGTTTGTATAGATAAGTAAAAGGTTTATTGTTGATGTTGTTATTGTTATTGAGATTGAAGGTTTTAATGTTGTTGTTACTTGTTGAGATTGATGTTGTTGTTTTCGCGTTGTTGCCAAGGGCGAATCTAGACATTATATATTGGTGCGGTTAAACATGAAAAAAGCTATGAACTAAATTATACTGAAACATATTAAATAATATTGTTTAATATAATACGTTTAAAATAAAAATTCTCTACCATCCATTTCTTGAAAATGAGTTAAAATAACATCATTGTTAATTATTCCAAAAACATCTTTCTATAAAAGTTATAAGGCGGATATTTAACCACTGATCACTCATTTTGTTACATAGTTGACTCTTCATAAACTTCATAGCTAAAAAAATACGTTCCATGCTTGTAGTTGCTACCGGAAAGACTAAAGCTAACTTTATAAGCAATAAACCATATGGAATGTGTTGCACTTATTTGCTTCCGCAAGTTTTGCAGAAAGATGTGAAAGTCCTTTTAACTTTGCAAATTTTGAGTCACAAAGAACATTTCTAACATAATTTTGAAGTTGATGTCGCACCATTACTTTCAACACAAGTTTAAAATCATTTGTATAAAGTTCAACCATTCTCAATAATTTTTTCACATCAAAAGTTGCAAATGATGATGAGGGACTCAAACAAACACATTCTAAGAGTTCAATATTATCTTCATCAAACCTAGCATTGAGCTCCTGCAACTTTAAATCTAAAACACTATATAAATAATCATGCTTATAATGATGCAAATTATAAGCACTAGAAGTTGTAGTATGTCGTATAGGTTTCTTCTCTAGCACATACGACACATTCATATTAAGCACATCAATATCACACTTATTTCAAATTTTAATAACCTTAGATATAAGTTCTTCCCATCCATCATTCCTTCTTTCTTGTAATTCTTATTCGGTAGCATTGAAAAATCATTGTTTTGTTATGGAACCATAAATGGTTGGAGATTCGGTGGTTGTGGTGGATAATGGTCGATTGGATCTTCCATTGCAACAAAGAAGGGGGTTGAACTGCAAGGTTATATAGCACTCCAACACTCAAATCAGTATGAGAAGGAGAAGATGAATGAAATTTTAATTTGAAATTATGTACCTAAAATTGACACGCGTTCTCTTTATATAATGAATTGGTTATAACAATATGTTATTGGCTAGGCGTGTGATGTGGGGAGTTGTTACATGTATATCAGATTTGGATCTCTAGTATTCTTCGGTAGGTTAATTCTCCTGTGCTACAAATATTATAAACAAATTGCAATGCATAAAGTAAATGGAAAAGAACAAGCAAAAGACTTGTAAATGTAAAGGAATGGTAAATAACTTGGAATTTTATTAAACTTGATAAGATAAATTGGTGTTGCACACGTACATTTTCCAGAATAAGACTCTTTTCTCACACACGGGTACTTTGAGTATTTTTTTACAGGAAGTTTGTACAAGATTTCACACACGCCACTTCTGACAAGAACTACTCTATTTATACATAAACAAGATAACTGTCACAAACGGATAAATCCTACAAATATCACACTTGGCCTTTGGCATGTCTTCTTTCCACCAAACACTTCCACGCGTCCTTCTGTCAAATGTGTCAATCTTTAAATTTTGAATCTCTTCTTTGTTTTGAAACGACGCACCCTTTCAAGGTTGTCGAACTTGTAAGAAAACAGCATAGTTATTTGACTCTGTCGAAACGTCGAAAAACACATTCTTCATCTGGCTTGGTCGAAAGCGTCGAAAAATATCCTTTTTGTCTGACTCGGTCGAAATTGATTTCTGAAACATCTTCCCTTTTCTAGTCGAAGTACATCACTTTGACCTTCATCTTCATGACGTCGAAAATCCTTGTCTACACACATTCATGAATATTGGTGTTGATTCCACGCTTACGAAGATGATCCCGCGTAGGAATTTTGTTATGAATTAATCTCCATCCGAATACTAACACTTTTAAAGGGATATGAACTTCCCACAAAATCCGGAATACCTCTCGAGATGAAGAATTTGTGCTATCTTGTACCTAAACAGCTGCATGTTGTTGCAATAAAGAGTATGCTGATTTTACCGAAAACATTCTGTCATTTGCTAGATACCAAGACCGAGAAGGGGGTTGTTCAACCGAGACATTCCAGCCGCGTAGCAGTTCAGCCAATTGGGATTGTTGTTCGCACAAAACGTCCATGTCAGTAGCAGACCCATTTCCTTCTATGACAAATTGTTTCCAACACCACACATCACCCTCAAAGTATCCGCTATCCTGCACCAAACAGAGTTTGTCCGCCACCGCCAGCCACAACTCCTGAAATAAACCTGCAAAACAAACATTTCCACACCAACGAGAAAGCCAAAAAAAAGGTTTTCGAGCCATTACCAATGTTATGATGTATAAGGTCCATGAATGAATTACCTCAAAAGTCAGATACAATAAACAAATCTCTCCACCAAATGGAAGAAGGCACACTATACTTCGGAATTTCGCCTAAATGCAAAGAAAGATTATGATCCGGGTATCGGTTCACAATAATACCCCTCCAAATAAAGCTACCCTCCGATAAAATTTATAAGAGAGTGAAAGACGTTTGAATAAACTATGTATTTTTAAATAGTACTACAAAGATTGTATTATATATAGAAAGATTTACATTTAATTAATGGTTGATGTGTGACTAATTCAATGACTGTTCAATTGAATAATATGAAAAAGCCAGTCCCTTCAAAACATGTAAAATGAGTTTCATCAAAAGCATTAGAAACAACACTTGGACATTTTTTATCTAAAAGATCGGTGTATTGATTCAATGCACACATTTCAGGTGAAGCATATTTACCAGTGCAGCAATGCTTGGGCTCTCTAGTTACATAACATGGACTCTTGCAAGCAATCTTTCTCCCTTCATGACTATACACAGCCAACCAATCAGGACAATCATTGTCCAAATTTTGGATGCACATAATTTTCTTGCATTTGGTGTGATCAAACGGGGTTAATGTAACAGGTATATTGAAGCCATCTTTAAAGTCTATTTTATAGGAACTTCTACCACCTTTTGGAACCAAATCAAATTTCACTTGAGTCACAGGAGGTGTTGGTTTCTTGTTATGACAATGAATATTTTTGGTACCACAATCTCCAACAGCACAATGAAAACTATTAGGGTTTCCACTGCAAGTTGTTCTAGCCCATATAGTTCCTGACCATCTATTAGGGATCTTTAGTTCATATTGTTCTTCAGACTTCAATTCAAAACCAGTGGGAATCACTCTATCCCCTCTTTCTGTATACACGGCTGGCCAAATTGTATCATAACCACCATTGATAATTATGATACTTACTCCACCGGCATGTGGATCCCGCGAAGGTCTAGCATTTCCTTTTGAAACCAAAATGGTGAGAAATATTATAAATGACACAAACACTTGAAACATGATTGAAGACATTGATTGAAACAGGCAGAACAGTTGAGTTATTTTTTATCTTCTCTTATTTTTAGCATTAGTCAGTTTTAACCGTTACTCCTTGACCTAGTCTTTTTTCTATATTTCTTTGAGGCTATATTAAGGTGGCATGCTATCTGTTGTAATGAGATTGAATTACTTTTATTACTGATGTCTGTATCAATATATCCAATGATTTAATGCATTTCCGCCCGAAATTTAATATGGTATCAGGATTTAATGCTATGATATTCTTTCAATTTCAACTTTTCATTTTGATTTACATTTTTTTCTGATCCTTATCTATAATTTTTGCGTGTCGTCTCCTTATTGGATCTCCCAAGATTTTTTTTCTCTCTTATATTTCTTCTGAGGTTCTTTCTAGTTTCTTTCGTTCTTTCTTTCTCGTTTACTTCACTCACTCGTGTTTCCTTCTCCAAACTTTCACCGGAATCCTCTCTTTTCTTCGCTTCCTTCCTTTTTTTGTTATGTTTCCAATAAGTGGCAGATCCAGAACTTATTTTATATGGGGGCAAGAAAATTGTTATTAAGAAAATTAAATGTTAATAAACAAATTTAAACATCAATAAACTACCATTAATTTTTATGCGTTTTTCATTTTTTAAATAAATTATTTATGTTATCAATGTTTACAAAAATAAACGTAATATCTTCTTTTATAGATCACACCTCATTTGAAAAATACATATATGTACAAGTATTTCCCTCACCATAAATATGACATAATAAATCTGCATCTTCAAATCGAATTAGAACAAATATTGATTCATGGTAAATATGAAAAACCATGATAACACATTCCTATCCAATTTAAATAATTTTTAAATTTATTGTAGCAATCACATTCCAATTATATTACTTTTGTCAAGAAACTAAAATATTAATTTTTATATACATATAATTCATTTAATTATAAATTTTTGTAAGATTTTTTTTTTGGACAACTTCTTTACACATCACAAAAAAATGGGTTGTGTACCTTCAACCAATCGCATAACACCATTTAATTTTTACTTATTTAATTATTTATAAAATAATATAATTAATTGTTATTTCCAATACATTTTACACAAAAGGTAGCCTTACCCAACCTTTTGAGTTGGATAAATAAGAATTCACCTTCTTTTTTTAATAACCAAGAAATATATTGAAAGAGAGAATTAAGGATTCTCTAATTCTTTCTACCCCATCACAATTATAAAATAATTTAGTCAAAATCAGAGTAAAACTCGTGAAAGGGTATCACATTATTCATAAGTCAAACATCATAAACAATCATATTGAGTCATATCCCGTAACACGGGTTATAAAATCATAAATACTTCGAAGCATCTTTTTCAACAATTATGCAACGGGAAAAAACATCATTTATAACCAGAGTAATAAAAAAAATAACATCTTAGTTCAAGTGAACAAAATAACTCAAGTGAAACTCATCCCGAATGTTACTGGACACAAAGCAGGACCCCATTTCTAACTAACGTCGACAAACTCATTAACTCTGAGCTAACGCGCACCGAGCTAACCTTGAGAATCTGTAGGATGGCATAATAGACAATCATCAAAAGGCAAGCAGGGTGAGTAAATTCACATTCAATACAATAACATCTTCTCGAAAAAAACCCAAGCTTCCAAACTCTAGCTTTTCCTTCCTCAGAGCTTTTCTCCCTTTCTCTCCAAAAGTGTGATTGTTCCCAATTGATCGTACTCTCCAACTTCCCTCTTTTGTCACTCTTGTCCCTAGGACCTCTTTAGTCTTTCCCCATAATACCCCTCACTTATCCTCAACCAAAAGACCACATTACCCTTATCCTCTAATTCCTCTTATTTTATTTTATTATTCTCAAATAATTTGATAAACTCATTATACTTAATATTTCTAATATTAATAAGATATTAAGTCATCCACAAAACTCCACAAAACATCAAATAACATTATAAACATCAAAATTCACAAGAAAACACAACAATTAAATTAAAATTGACTTTGGGGTGTTATAACTCTCCCCACTTAAGAATTTCCGTCCTGGAAAATGTACCTGAAGCAAACAACATCAGATATGATTCCTTCATTTGATCCTCTCGTTCCCAAGTCCAACTATCACCAGCTGGTCCACCCCACAATATATTCACTAAAGAAATCTCTTTACCTCTTAATCACTTCATTTCTCTGCCATCTATTTGTACTGGGGAAACCTCTACAGTCAAATTATCTCTTACTCAAACATCATCCATCTGAATCACATATGACGGATCTGCAATGTACTTCCTCAGTTGTGACACATGAAACACATCATGCAAATTCACAAGTGACGGTGGTAATGCAATCCGATATGCCACCTCTCCAACTCTTTGCAAAATCTGATAGAGCCCAATGAAACACGGAGTGAGCTTTCTGGACTTCAAAGCTCTCCCAACACCACCTCTCTGACTCTTTGTGAAATCTCCCTCTTGAAATTCAAGTGCTTTCCTCCTCTTATCATGATAACTCTTTTGACGACTTTGTGAAGTCTTCATTCTCTCTTGAATCATCTTAATCTTTTACATCGTCTCCTGTACAATCTCACATCCGAGCACAACACTTTCACCTGATTCATACCAACACAATGGAGTTCTACACCACCTCTCATACAATGCTTCATACGAAGCCATACCAATGCTTGCATGAAAACTATTTTTATACGTAAACCCAATCAACGACAAATGATTATCCCATGCACCCTCATGATCTAACACACAAGCTCTCAGCAAATCCTCTAAAGATTGGATGGTCCGTTCTGTCTGACAGTCCGTCTGCGGATGATAAGCATAACTCATTCTCAACTTGGTTCCCAAAGCATCTTGTAAACTCTTCCAAAATCTAGATGTAAATCATGGATCTCTATCCGACACGATACTCGAAGGTATCCCATGTAACTTCACAATCTCATCAATATACATCTCTACTAGCTTCGTCATGGAATGATTAATCTTCATCGGCAAGAAATATGTTGAATCAGTTAATCGATCAACAATCACCCAAATAGAATCATTTCCCTTCATTGTCTTAGGCAATCTCGTCACAAAATTCATAGAAATTCTATCCCATTTCCATTCTGAAATACTCAACAGTTTCATAATACCTAAAGACTTTTGATGTTCAACCTTCGATTTTTGGCAAACCAAACAAGCATACACGAATTTCGCAACATCTCTCTTCATACCCAGCCACCAAAACAGCTTCTGCAAATCATGATACATTTTAGTAGCACCAGGATGAATACTCAACTTACTTAGATGTCCTTCTTCTAGAATACTTTTCTTCAACTCTGGAATGTCAGGAACACACACACACACGATCTTGAAACCTCATCATACCATTTTCATCAATCCGGAATTCTCCTCTGTTACCTTGGTTAATCAAAATCATTTGATCAACCAACTTCAAATCTGATTGTTGTCCTAAATGGATCTCTTCCACAATATCATTCGTCAATTTCGGCATACCCAGCTTCAAACTCTCAGGTTTAGTCTCACACAACAAACTCATATTTCTGAATTGCTCAATCATCTCAAGTTCTTTCACCATCATCATCGACATGTGCAAGGTATTTCTACTCAAAGCATCTTCAACCACATTAGCTTTACCAGGGTGGTAATTCAAATCAAAATCAAAGTCTTTCAACATCTCTAACCATCTTCCATGCCTCATATTTAGTTCTTTTTTATTAATCAAGTATTTCAAACTCTTATGATCGTTGAACACCTCAAACCTCGATCCAAACAGATAGTGTCTCCAAATCTTTAACACACAAAAACCACAGCCGCTAACTCCAAGTCATGGGTAGGATAGTTCCTCTCATGGACATGTAACTGTCTAGAAGCATAGGCTACTACGTGACCATTATGTATCAACACACCACCAAGATCCATCTTCGAAGCATCACAGTATATCACAAAAGATTCATTCGGATTCGGAAAAATCAAAACTGGAGCAGTCGTTAACCTCTTCTTCAATTCAACAAGACTCTTCTCGCACACAACATCCCACACATAAGCCTGACCCTTTCGAGTCAACTGAGTCAGAGGCAATGCCAACTTAGAAAAATCCTCTATCAACTTTCGGTAATAACCAGCCAAACCAAGAAAACTTCTGATCTCCGTAGTAGACTTCAGAGTATCCCAATTCAACACAACATCAATCTTCGAAGAATCCACTGAAATCCCTCCACTAGAAACCACATGGACAAGGAATGTCATCCGCTAAAGGTATGGTCAAAGGACACTTAAAACACACACGGTTAGTTGTAACTCAATCAACATGTTACCATTCATAACAGTCAAAAGCAAATTCAACTTGGTCGCACACTCAAGCGAAATAAACGAATGAGTAGCACCAGTATCAATTACAGCAACCAATTCAACATCATTAATAAAATAAGTGCCTCAAATCAAGTTATCCTTCTTCTAAGCGACTGAGCCACTCAAAGTGAACACTCTACCAGTAGTCTGAGAAGCAGTAGCAACCTTCTCCGGTTTCTGACACTGAGTATTGATATGTCCCTCTTCACCACAATTGAAACAAGTTGGTTCATCATTCGAACACTCGTCCTTCATATGACCCCTTTCACCATATTTGTAGCATTTTATCATAGTAGCAGTGCACACATCAGATTTGTGACCCGTTTTACCGCACTTATAACACTTGAGAGGAGTAGAGCCCCCTCCCCCACTTGGATTTTTCCCATCACTAACCCTTGGTTTCCCCTTGTCTATTGGAGTCGCATAAGGTTTCCCTCGAAAATGGCCCTTGTCTTTCTTCTCACTCACCTGCTTATAGTGAGCGGATCGAGCTCGACTATCCTCATCATAGATCCTACTCTTATCCAAGAGCTCAACATATTTGAGGATCTGCTGACACCCAATCGCTTGCTTGATTTCTTGTCTCAACCCATTCTCGAACTTCAAAAACTTAGACAACTCAACATCATCACGGTTGTAGTGAGGACAAAACTTTACCAACCTCTCAAACTTGGCAGCATACTATACCATCATCATATTCCCCTGCTTCAGTTCTAAGAACTCAACCCCCTTTTTGCCACGAGCGTCTTCAGGAAAGTACTTACTTAGAAATTCCCTCCTCAACACATTCTAAGTTATCATAGCCCCAACTACTTCCAATCTCTGACGGGTATTATCCCACCAATCCATAGCCTCTTCATCCAGCATATGGGTTCCACACTGCACCTTCTGAGCATCGGAGCACACCATAGTCCTGAAAATCTTCTCAATCGCTTTCAGCCATTTATACGCATTCTCCGGTTCATGAGTACCCTCAAACTTAGGCAGATTATTCCTCTGAAATACCCCCAAGGCATGAGATTGATCACGGACATTATTTTGTGTCGTAGCCTGAGCAAGTGCAGCTACCGCATTCGCAAAAGCGCGATTCGAAGTCATTCTACAAATCACCAACAACATCAAAAAACAACTCAACCTCAAATCATTCAAACACAAAAACCGACACGACTGACAATGACATGACACGACCAACAGATCGACCTGCTCTGATACCACTAATGTAACACACTTTCTACATCATGAAAATTATTTAAAAAAATTAGTTAAAATCAGAGTAAAACTCGTGAAAGGGTATCACATTCTTCATAAGTCAAACATCATAAACAATCATATTAAGTCTTGTCCCGTAACACGGGTTATAAAATCATAAATAGTTCGAAGCATATTTTTCAACAATTATGCAGCGGAAAAAAAAAAACATCATTTATAACCAGAGTAATAAAAAAACATCTTAGTTCAAGTGAACAAAATAACTCAAGCGAAACCCATCCTGAATGTTACTGGACACAAAGCAGGACTCCACTTCTAACTAACGTCGACAAACTCATTAACTCTGAGCTAACACGCACCGAACTAACCTTGAAAATCTGCAGGATGGCATAATAGACTATCACTAGAAGGCAGACAGGGCGAGCAAATTCACATTCAATACAATAACATCAGATTCCATCATCAAATAAACTTGTTCATACACAACATCAAAACACATCACATCATAACACAAACTCAATGCAATTCATGCTATGTCATTTAGAATGAAATGCAACCTCTTACTATGCATGTGGTACTGAAACATCCTCATGGATGGACACTGGGTCATCAATCCTCCACTAAGGGAGCATATCATAACATCATATCACTTCAATCCGCATAATGGGATTGAAGCTACCAACGGACTGAAGTCCCCTCATAAATCATGCTATGAATGCAAGACGCAATATACACACATCATTATCAAAACCTTATAAGCATTGTATCTGTATTCATCATCAATCATCATTTCACATACTCACTCATACCATCAGATTACATACTCATTGAACATCATACTACATACTCATCTAACATCACACCTCTACATCATGTAATCATACCTCATAACTAAAAAAAAATCATATATGTCATCATACATCATTTAATCACCAATCCTACTCCTATAGCCTCTAAACAAATCTGACGGCGTCCTCAAAACATCCTAACAGCTTACCACACAAACCACAGGGAATAAAACATTTTTCTGAAATAAAAATATTTTTCAAAAATCACAGGCCTCGCTAACCGAGACACCTCGCTGGCTAAGCGGCTAGCTCACGGGTTTATACTTGCTAAGCAAGTTGTAACTCGCTAAGTGAGCTTCGTGAATTCTGCAGATTTTCTATGGTTTCCTAATCCGTTCCTCTACGATAAAACCCATCAAAACACAACAATTGACAACAGTATATCAGAAAAACATCATCAACATCAACATTCTTAATTATATCATCATACACATCATTATATACATCATAGTTCTCACAAAATCATCATCAACAATCAATTCATCACAAAACCCCATACCCTAAAACTTATACCTCAAAATCCCCAATTTTATTCCCACATTAAAATACCGAAAGGAAGATACTCCACATACCTTAGGTTTCGTAATTCTTCGATAATCTTCTCGAAAAATCACAAGCTTCCAAACTCTAGTTTTTCCTTCCTCAGAGCTTTTCTTCCTTTCTCTCCAAAAGTGTGATTGTTCCCAATTGATCGTACTCTCCAACTTCCCTCTTTTATCACTCTTGCCCCTAGGACCTCATTAGTCTTTCCCCTTAATACCCTCACTTATCCTCAACCAAAATACCATAATACCCTTATTCTCTAATTCCTCTTATTTTATTTAATTATTCTCAAATAATTTGATAAACCCACTATACTTAATATTTCTAATATTAATAAGATATTAAGCCATCCTCAAAACTCTATAAAACATCAAATAACATTTAAACATCAAAATTTACAAAAAAAACACATCAATTAAATTAAAATCGACTTTGGGGTGTTACATGTCGCAAGGAGAATATATATTAACAATGTAATTTAACATATTATTCCACCTAATCTTTATTCCCAAGAAACCAACTCCCTGAAAACTACATAAAATTTCACAGCAACCCATCGTCCATGAAATAAATAAACCACCAGAAGCTCCTATTGAATTCTAGAAAGAGTAGTCGATTACCTCACTCCAAAAACTCCTAGCAATTCCTTCGGTAACATCTGAAATTTAGTCTCCTGCAAGAGAAAAATATCAGTTTTGCCGTTGGAAATAATCTGGGAAATTCTGCTCTTCTTGGCCCTGCTGTCACCCCCTCTAATGTTCAAAGTTCCCACTATCATTTCGCAATATTTGAGTTCTCCATCCCTCCTGACTTACAGTTATGGTTTTTCTTCTCCAACACTTCTATTCTAGCCTTATAGTATCTAGCTGAAGCTCCACCAACCACACCTAATTTTGTTATCGCTTTCCACAACTTATTTCCAACATTTGATCCTAAATTATCTAACATTCTCAAGTTGCTCCTGACAATATCAGATTCCCTCGATTGTTCTCCGTAATTCATTTTGTTCAAACTACCTTTAACAAATCAAGAACCCGAAGCATCAGAAGGAAGAAGCGAAGGCGATAAAATATTCATTCTGCTAGTACCTGGTGCAGGAGGGAACTTGCTTCCAGGTAAACAATTTGAGCGTGTAACCTTGCTTTTCCTTCTTTTAATTTTACTTGACCCACTAAAGTACACATGCTTTTAAATTTCAAAGATTTGCTTCCTCTAATCCTTGTCCCACTATTATAAAAGATGGAGGGATATGTAAGTGGCTTTGAGTGCCCAACAAAATTGATATTAGAATTAGAAAATGATATTGTGCCAGTACATATATTTTGTTTCGAGAGCAAAGTATTACTAAAGGACTTTTCCTTTATCATCATTTCCAAGGAACCGTTTGTAGTACTTTTAGAAGCATTAATAGCTTTGTCAAACACACCTTCCCCCTGTCTAACTTCTGAAATCGACGCCTTGTCCCCGTCAACTTTATGCCCATGCTTAGACTTCTTACTTTTATTGTGTATATTACGTCTTGGACCATAAACCATTGTGTAAAACGTTGTGTCTTCTTCCTCCCTTTCCAAAACTTCCTCCGAACCACCAACAACCCTATCCTCTGAAGCCACCGAAGAGAAAGAATATGTTGCATGAAAACCACCATTGCCACTCTCATTTTTCGAAACAGAGGCAGAATTGTTCATCTCTGAATCAACCTTTCTTCTTTGCTCGAAAAGAGATAATCTTAGTGGACCATGGATATCCTCTCTAACCAAAATCTTAAACTCTTTGTCATCAATCTTGACCATCACCAAATCCGACATCACATAGTCTAAAGGAACTCTCACCATAACTCTTGCTACATATTTCGCATCTCCTTTCATTGTGTTGTCATTCGCACATACGTAGTCACCAATGGAGTTTGCAAGTTCAATAAAAAACTCCATTTTCCAAGCTTGAAGGGGAACACCATAAAATCTCAGCCACACCACTCTATCATATTCCACATCAAGTTTCAACCAAGGTCTGATCGTCGATAGAAATTGGCTCCACCAATTTTCTCCAGCCTGAATCAAGTCTTTGATCTCCCATTCCTTTACTTCCTCTACTTCTTCTAGCAGACAAAGATTTGCACCCAAAGGTGTTACTTTAATAGAGAAGTAGCCCTTAGTTTCGAAACAAGTTTGTTAATTGTAAGACATGCCTGGAGAGCAAACCTCCCCAATAAAAGCCTTCTTCAATATTTCTATAAGACCAACATTAGAGTAATACGTAAGTGTTAGAACAAACATAAACAACAAGAAACAGAATTTGAAAGTAAAGGTTTAAAAATGGTGGAAATCAATTTAAGGAAGAAGATGAAATTGAGAGAGAATTAGAGAAGAGAGAGTAATTGGGATGAATCATTAATTTGGCATTAACATTGAATTGGAATTTACAAAGAGTATATATTGGATACAAAATGAGAGAAAAAACAAAACAATACAACTAAAAGTGCAATGCTGTAAATTCTGTTATTTTTCTGTTTTTGACAGTGGTAACCGGTTACTCACCAGAGGGTAACCGGTTACTGCTGTTGCAGACAGAAAAATACTGCAATTTAACAGCACTTTCAACACACCACCTCACTTTAGTTGATCCAAATCCAGCATGTTCAAGCTCTTCACTAGTCTCTTGAACACCTCATTTGTCACGCCCTTCGTCAACAAATCCGCAACTTGGTCTTCGCTTCGGCAATAGCTCAATCTAAGCTTTCCGTCACCAACTAATTCTCTCAAGTAATGAAACCGCATCTCAATGTGCTTGCTCCTTCCGTGTGCAATCGGATTCTTCGCAAGATTAATCGCGGAAACATTATCCACCAACAATGTTGTAACATCATCACCACATCCCAATTCCTTCATTAGATTCATAAGCCACATAGCTTGGCACGCACTCAACGAAGCCGCAATGTACTCGGCCTCACAAGAAGAGAGTGCTACAACCGGTTCCTTCTTGGAGCACCAAGAGATTGGTGTTTTACCGAACATAAAGATGTAACCCGCCGTTGATTTTCGATCATCTTTATCTCCGCACCAATTGGAATCGGTGTAGCCTAGTAAAGTACATTTGCGTCCCATATCCGATGCGGGAAATAGAATTCCGCAACCAAGAGTACCTTTCACGTATCTAAGGATTCTCTTAACCGCTGCCAAGTGTGACACTTTAGGTCTCTCCATGAATCTACTAGCAATACCGACACTAAAAGCCAAATCCGGTCGCGTATTCCACAAGTACCTCAACGATCCAATCAAACTCCGGTAAAGTGTTGGATCTACATCATCCTCATCCTCACTTTTGGACAGCTGCACTCTTGCTTCACACGGTGTATTAGAAGCGTTGCAATGCTCCATTTCACACTTTTTCAAGATATCAAGTGCATACCTCCTTTGATGCATAAGCAGCCCCACTTTTGACTTGTGGAACTCTATGCCAAGGAAGTAACTCATCACACCAAGATCCGTCATTTCAAACTCACTCATGAGCTCTCCTTTGAACCTTGAAATGCACTTGTCATTGCTGCCCGTAATCAAGAGATCATCAACATACAAGCAAAGTATGATAACACCATCAATCGTATCCGACCTCACATAAACACCATGTTCGGATACACATCGCTTGAAGCCGATGTCAATAAGAAAGCCGTCTATGCGTTTGTTCCAAGCTCTTGGAGCTTGTTTCAAACCATACAACGCCTTATATAGCTTGTAATACTTCCTCTCTTGATCTTTAATCACGAAACCGGGTGGCTGCCCCACATAAACTTCCTCATCAAGAGGACCATTCAAAAACGCCGACTTCACATCCATTTGGTAGATCACCCAATTGTTGCTATGTGCCATCCCAACAACCAAACGAATAGTCTCTAGTCTAGCCACCGGTGCGAATACCTCTTCGTAGTCTATGCCTTCACGTTGCAAGAACCCTTTGGCCACTAATCGAGCTTTATGCTTGATCACCTCACCCTTAGGATTTGCTTTGACTTTATAGACCCAACGCACACCAATCGGTTTCTTTCCAAGCGGTAAATCGACCAACTCCCAAGTACCATTCTTCTCAATAGATTCCAGCTCCTCCTTCATTGCACATATCCATTTAGGATCACTTAAGGCTTCCTCCTCATTTACCGGTTCAGATTCGGCCATAAGTGCGAAATGAACAAAATCACCATCGTTATTCACTTCGGTATCTAAGAACCTCTCATAGTCTCGGAGTCTTTGAGGCATAGCTCTTTGCCTCACAGGTCTACCTTCATTAACAACATTGTTTTCAGCTGCTGTAGGTGCAGGTACAGCGGAATCGGACGCC
Source organism: Lathyrus aphaca (assembly GCA_963966055.1). NCBI lineage: Eukaryota > Viridiplantae > Streptophyta > Magnoliopsida > Fabales > Fabaceae > Lathyrus > Lathyrus aphaca. The sequence continues at coordinate 609,147,734 of OZ014519.1, forward strand.
TCCGGATCAGACAATTCAAAAAACTGATGTTGCTGATTTTTCTGCAGTAACCGGTTACTCACCGGTTGGTAACCGGTTACTGCTGTTGCTGCAGAATTTTTCACTTCATCAAACAGCACGTCCCGGCTTATCACGATCTTCCGATTCTTCTCATCAAACAGCTTGTATCCTCCAGTAGAATGATATCCAACAAGTATCAACTTTTCACCTTTATCATCCAACTTCTTTCTAAGTTGATTCGGTATGTGACGATACGCAATCGATCCAAAAACGCGCAAATGAACCACACTAGGTTTGAAACCACTCCAAGCCTCTTCGGGTGTGATATTCTGCAGCTTCTTAGTAGGACACCTATTCAACAAGTAGGTAGCTGTAGATACGGCCTCACCCCACAATTCCTTAGGTAACTTCTTCCCACAAAGCATGCTACGCACCATGTTCATTATTGTACGATTTTTCCTCTCGGCAGCCCCGTTTTGTTGAGGCGTATATGGAGGCACCACCTCACGCACAATACCCTCAAGGTCACAAAAATTCCCAAACTCGCTAGAGGTATACTCACCTCCACCATCCGTTTTGAGAACTTTGAGCTTCCGGCCGCTTTGACGCTCCACCAAGGATTTGAAACTCTTGAACACACCAAACACCTCATCCTTTCTCTTGATAAGATAGGTCCAAAGTTTCCTACTAAAATCGTCAATGAACGTAACAAAGTATCGATTGTCGCCATAGGTCTCTACTTGCATCGGTCCACAAACGTCGGAATACACCACCTCAAGTAGGCCTTTAGCTCTCCGACCCGCATCCTTGCTAAACACATTCTTGTGTTGCTTGGATGTCACACATTCTTCACACAATTCTGTCGGAATACTAATTAGTGGCAGCCCTGTTACCATACCACTTTGTTGCAACATCTTAAGATCCCTAAAATTAAGGTGACCAAGACGGTAATGCCATAGCCACTCCTCTCTACTTGCCGCGGTAGCCAAACAACGATGCTCCATAACCCTTAACTCAACTTTAAAGGTTCTATTGGCAGCCATCGGCGCTTTTAGAATCAACACACCTTTTGAATCTAAAACACGCATCATCTTGTTTTCCATCCGAATTAAGTACCCTCTTTCAAGCAATTGGCCAATACTTAAAAGATTGCACCTAATTCCCGGTATGTACAAGACATCTTTGATCCTTGAAAAACCTCCACTCTTCCTTCCGATCAAAACGTCTCCAACCCCTTCCGCGCTTAAAGTAGTGTCGTCGGCAAACTTGACTTTACTCTTTGTCGCTTGATTGATTTGCACAAACCAATCCTTACGACCCGTCATATGCGTTGAACAACCGGAATCCAAGTACCATTCATCTTTACTTTGAACTCCATCACGTACGGTAACCAATGCATCTCGATCCGAGCACATTTTTTTACCACTTTCCGAAACGGTACAGCTGCTGTCCCGCGAACTGTCATGACAGTAGCTGCTGTCCGGAACATTCACAATGCCATAATTCTCCTCCGTGATCATCACTAGAACAGTGTCTTCATCCTCCACCTCTTCTCTAGCAACCTTGGCTTCATCATCGCGAGTCTTGTTCAATTTTGCATAACATTTCGATTGAACATGTCCAAGCTTTTTGCACCTAAAGCATTGAACTTTACTCCAATCCTTTTTGAAACCACTACTACGATCACTCTCCTTGGAGCTGCTCTCACCCTTTTCATACATCGAACTCTTCGAATTTTGAGAATTGTTTGCACCAAAATTCTGAAAATTTGGCTTACCTCTAGCTACAAATTTTCCTTTCGACCTCTTGCTCTTCTCATTCAAACGCGCTTGCAAAGCGATCTCCGCTTTCGCTTCGACACATCTCTCATCCATCCTTTGCTCATGCGCTTCCAACGAACTTTGCAACTCATCCTTACTCATAGTCGTTAGATCCTTTGATTCTTCAATAGCAACCACAATGTTATCGAACCGCGATGTTAACGAACGCAACACCTTCGATACAACATTCTGCTCTACGATCGTTTCGCCACAAGACTTGATTTGATTGACTAACCGAGTAATGCGCGTAATGTAGTCGTTGATCGTTTCTTTGTCTTCCATCTTCGTTAGCTCAAATTGACGCTTGTAAGTTTGTAACCTTACCACCTTCGCTTTCGCGGCACCGGCATAAGCTTTCTCCAAGATTTCCCACGCTTGCTTCGCGGATTCACAATCACCAACCTTCTCGAAGTTGTCGTTATCAACACAAGAGTGAATCAAGAATAGGGCTTTGTAATCCCTCTTCTTTTCTTCTTTGTGTGTAGCCCTAATCGTGTCGGTAGCTTGTTCCCCCAATGGTGTGACTCCATTGATGACAATCTCAAGCACCTCTTGATAACCAAATAGAACCTTCATTTGTTTCGCCCATTTGTCGTAATTTTTCGAATCAAGAATTGGAAGATTTGTGGGAATTCGATCATTGGAAATGGTAGCCATTGTTGCAGCGGAATCGGATCAATAACCGAAGCTCTTGATGCCAAATGTTAGAACAAACATAAACAACAAGAAACAGAATTTGAAAGTAAAGGTTTAAAAATGGTGGAAATCAATTTAAGGAAGAAGATGAAATTGAGAGAGAATTAGAGAAGAGAGAGTAATTGGGATGAATCATTAATTTGGCATTAACATTGAATTGGAATTTACAAAGAGTATATATTGGATACAAAATGAGAGAAAAAACAAAACAATACAACTAAAAGTGCAATGCTGTAAATTCTGTTATTTTTCTGTTTTTGACAGTGGTAACCGGTTACTCACCAGAGGGTAACCGGTTACTGCTGTTGCAGACAGAAAAATACTGCAATTTAACAGCACTTTCAACAGTAAGGACGACTGGGTTCATTTTATGAGCCTTATCTTTTGTGATACCGACAACCTCCGCGAAAGATCTGCTGCCATTCCCTCTGAAAGAACCACCACCGTGCTTCTGGAAAAAGTTATGTCTCATCTATGCTTGGAATGGCTTCTGCTGATGCAAAACACCTTATGCTTTCCTTGTTACTCTTCCCTTCTCCCCTTTCCTTTCATATCTTGGAGGATTGGCATGAATTTTCTTGCCATCAATCAAAATATTATCTAATTTTACTGCTAGAAGTCTCACACCGTCCATTCCTCTGAAGCTTGCAAAACCATATCTTTTGCCCAGCTTGTTCCTTCTAGGTGGAATGACCACCTCTACAATCTCCCCTTCACAACCGAAAAGACCAAAGATATCCTCTGCCATCACTCTATCTGGGATCTCCGAGAAAAAAAATTGAGGCTAAGTTTGATTCATTATCTATGGTCTTCACCTTACCCGCGGGGAATACATCCCAACGCTGAATAATATTTCTGAAAACCCTCTTCCTAACTTGATTCCACTTCATCATGAACAAGACTCCGTTTAGAAAAACAACAGTCAGGAAACGAAAATCATGGCGATAACTAGAAGAGAAAAACTTAAAGTTAGAAAGTTAGAGAGATATCAGAGCTTCTCAGGTGTAAAATATGTGATTGATAAGATGTTTTTGTATGATAATCAAATATAAAAATAAAAAACAATTTTATTTTTGTTGAAGAAATTTTCACGCTCTTAAAATAAAATTCTCAGATATTCTTAATTTTATTATTGTAATAGAAACATTTTAAAATAAAATTTCAATATGTTTTTTAATTATCCTAACTACAATGCTATTTGATTTTTCTATTTAATACAAGTCCATAAAAAATATTGTTAAACTTATAACATATTAAAAAATATACCATTAATAAAATACTTAAAATTTAATTAGATTTTCAACTATATTTATAAAATATTATTGAATAAGCTCCCTTCGGTTTCCATCAGCCTATTCTGGATCTGGATAGTTCTCAACAGCACCTTCAACATTATCACAATGTAATTTCTATCTGCAAAAGAATGCGGATTGCAACCGGTTTTGCATACAGACCGGTTCAGTAGTTAGGGACCGGTTTTGTTTTCTCGCCCCTGCAGTAGGAACCGTCTCAACAACCGGTGGGCAGCAAAACGATGAAGAATGATCAAATTCACACTAACAGTGTTTCGGCAAGGGCTAAACTCTTATAAATCAAGGCAGTAGAGGAACTGATGGAGATGCGGTGTGTTTTAGTTTTCAACAGACCCACCAACAATTTGAGAGATAAGGTCTCTTGGGGTTTTGGCGAGTCTTTCTCGGTTATTACATTCTATGCTTTAACTGATATGTATCGTGTGCCTTTTGGTCTGAGAAATCATGATGACTCTACTTTTTCTTTGATTTGAAAAGTTTCGGTTCCTTTGAAAATCAAAGTGTTTGGTTGGAGGTGTTTCTTGAATAAGTTCTCGTCGAAGGATCAACTTGTGCGTTATGGTATAATTCCTTCGGATGATATTGTACATTGTTGTTTTTGAGAGTCCAATCATGAAACTTTATAGCACATCATTCTTGATTGCCCGGTTTCGAGATTGGTTTGGTTAGGAATGGAGGAGTGGGTGGGATTTTCATACAACGGCAATAGAGATTTCAAAAGCTCTTTCTTGGATTGGATTTGCTTTGGCAAAGCAAAGAGATTAAAGGAGGGAAGAAAAGGAAGTTTATGGTTGGCGATCTCTTGGACTTTATGGTCAACTAGGAACGACATTATTTTGAAGAAAGCTAAGTGGGACATTTCCGATATAATTTGGAAGGCGAAGTATTTGGCTTGGAGATGGTCATTTATCTGGGAAATTATGCATCCCAATTGTGATTTGTATAAATTTAATAAAGACCATTTATTTTATTTAGCTTAGGTTTCAATTGGTGGGTAATTTCTTTCGTTGTTTGGGCGGGGTTAGTTTCGACTTTTTACGTATCAAGATTCGAGTACCCTTAGTAGTCGTTTTTAATAAACTTCTTGCCTTTAAAAAAAATTGAATAAATAATCTAATGTGTTTGGTATAACAAAACTCATATTCAAAATAATTTCTTTTTCAAATTACCATAATGTAGAAGAATATGATAGACTAAAATTAAAACACATATGTACTAGTGAATATTTTTTTAATTAGTGAGGGAAAGTATTTAATTTGAAATTGACAAAATAAATAAAACATTAAATAAATATATATATATAATTGGATAATCATAATTATAATTCTTGTGGGGCAAGAGCCCCCAATCCCAACAACATAGATCCGCCCCTGATTTCATAGCGCAAGAAAGTTCTGATGAATCGAACCCTACCCCAAAAGAATCACCTGTCAAAACCCCTTCCATCAACGATTCCAAAAATATCTTGTATATAAAGTAGCAATGTAATAAATTAAGAGCAAATCATCAAAATAATACACAAGTTGGTGAAATAACTCACCCTCCACCCCAATTATCCAACTTAGTTATTTAACAAACATTTCATATCTTTCCACTCAATAATTATAAAACGTCAACCGTTAAATACTTTTTTATTAGATGCATATCAAACACAACTAAGAAAATTATTACAATATTTACACCTGCAGAAATCGCAAAGGTCTTTAGGCGAATAAGGCTGTTATTTAAAATCCTACCTTTGACTACACCTTAGCTATTTATAATTAAAAAAAAACTAGCTAATTCACGACCGGTCAGTTGAATAATATGAAAAAGCTAGTCCCTTTAAAACATGTAAAATGAGTTTCATCAAAAGCATTAGAAACAACACTTGGACATTTTTTATCCAAAAGATCCGTATATTGATTCAATGCACACATTTCAGGTGAAGCATATTCACCAGTGCAACAATGCTTTGGCTCTCCAGTTACATAACATGGACTCTTGCAAGCAATTTTTCTCCCTTCATTACTATACACAGCCAACCAATCGGGACATTCGTTGTCTAAATTTGTGATGCACATAATTTTCTTGCATTTCGAATTACACGGAGTTAATGTAACAGGTACATTGAAGCCATCTTTAAAGTCTATTTTATAGGAACTTCTACTACCTTTTGGACCCAAATCAAATTTCACTTGAGTCACAGGAGGTGTTGGTTTGTTGTAATGGCAATGGATATTATTGGTACCACAGTCCCCAACAGCACAGTGAAAACTGCTATTAGGGTTTCCACTGCAACCTGTTCTAGCCCATATAGTTCCTGACCATTTATCAGGGATTTTGAGTTCATATTGCTCTTCAGACTCCAATTTGAAACCAGTGGGAACCACTCTATGCCCTCTTTTTGTATACACGGCTGGCCAAATTGTATCATAACCACCATTGATGATTATGATACTGACTCCACCAGCATATCGGTTCCGCAAAGAAATATTATTACCACCATATCCTTTTGAAACGGAAATGGTGAGAAATATTATAATTGACAGAAACAATTGAAACATGATTGAAGACATTGATAATGATATTTCCCAATGCGTTAAATTTATATTGAATAATAGGGAGTATGTTTAACTTGGAAAAAATCTGGTTATTTATTTTATGTTTTTTTTTGTAATCATATAAAAATGGAATTAAACTTAATGTACGAATATGCCTTTTTTGGTGTGCCATCACTCGTGTTTAATATGGAGGCCTCTCTAGCAAATCTCAGGAAAAAGGCTTACTGAGGCATATCAAATCTCTATGATAAGAAAAAAAGGAAACTAAATATCATCAAATTAAAAGCAGTAATTAGATAATATATGTCTTTTGAAAATTTTGATATTTACAGAATTCAAGATACAGTTTTATCAAAATTCCTTTAATAAATAAAGCAGAAACTTGATAGTCAATTCTCAATACTAAAAATAAAAAAAATGAATAATAGGAACTAAATACTGTAAAAAGCATAATAATATAATATGTCTTTTGGAAAATAAATTAAAAAATTAAAAGTCGAAGTTCATTATATTACATAGTATACTAATAAAATGAAGTACACTAAAAGAAATTACAAAATAAAACATATTTTATACCAACAATACATATTAAAATATAAATGAATAAGAACATTGTGCGTTCTTTTTTTTTAGAGAGAGATTGTCTGCCCTCTCTCTAACGTTCTTTTTCAGCATCTACCATTAAACTCTTTTCTTCTTTTTTCTGGTTTATAGGTTGGAAGCTTGTAATTATCTAGTCGACTTCAACGGAGTTTTCGTCTTAAACTCCTAACCTTAGAGTTAAGGGTCTTGGTTTTGGAGTGGTCTTGGCTGGATTTTTTGCTAGTCTTCTCAACTGATTTAATAAGATTTTTTCTGGTATTGGATGTTTTCCGCCCTTAGGTTTTCTCTCTAGCTTGTTTTGGTTTTGGAGTTGAGTGTCTTTGGATTGAACTGGACCAGGGTTAAGAATAGGAGGCAAGCGTCAGGTGTTTATAGGTGGGATGTTTTTCCCCACGGTGATAGGAATGTCTCAAAATCTTCGGAAGAGATAAGTTCTTTCTATATCTATAATTTCCTTTTTCGATCTAGTGCAAAAGATTTATTCGTTCTATTTAGTTGCATCGGTAATGTGGTGGAGGTGACGATCTCACTGAGAAAGAACAAATTTGGGCAACGTTTCGGCTTCGGAAGGTTCAAAGATATGGTGGATATTAGAATGATGGGAGTTAAACTAGACAATGTTTTTATAGATGGCAAGAAAATCAACGCCAACCCACCCAGGTTCGAGAGGAATCATAAGTTTCAATTCAATCATAATGTTAGGGAGACTGAAGTTAACAGAGGTAGAGGTGTTTTCCTTGTAAATTACATTCCTGGTCCTACGGAAGGCCATGCTTTCAGAACTCATACCTCTGCTAAAGTAGATTTGTCATATGCTGATATTGTGGCAAATAGAGAGGGAATAAGAATAAATGCAGAACCTTTGCGCTTCGAATCTAGCAAGGAGGACATGGATAGGTTAAAAAAGGCTAGGGTGGGTGTACACAATTATTTTCTACGGTACCTATATAAAAGGAAAATGTTGGTGAAAAGGGAGATTTCGATGCAGACAACAAGAAAGAGCATTTTTACGTCTTTTTCGACAAAGAAGAATAAAAGCTTATGTTCCATTAACATGACATGATCTTCAGTCGAAGGAATTTGTTTGTGACAATTTCGACGGATGTTGAATAAAATACATCAATTCAAATTGAAAGAAGAAATTCAAAGTGTGAAGTTGCAACGTTTGGCAAAAAGGAAGCGTGGAAGCATCCAAGGGAATGAAGGCATGCTGAAAGGTCAAGTGTCAAGTTATTAGAATTCGCCCATTAGTGGCAGTTAGTTTAGTTTCCTATGTATATGGGATAGTTGTTGTTAGTTTGTGTGTGTGATATTTGTACAAATTCCTATTGAACTTAAAGTACCTGTGTGAGAGAAAAGAGTGTGAATCTGGAAGATGTACGTGCGAAAAACACCATCTTTACTTTCTTTAAGTTTTCAATAAAAGTCCAAGTTCATTTAAAATTCATTTACCATTTCATAGTTTTTAGTTAATTACAAGTTTTTTATTTAGACGCATTACGTTACTTGTCTTCCATTACTTTAACATATTCCTAGAAGTTATTTATTTAAATTATGTCAAGTTTCTTCTACTTTTGTTCTTTATTCTTATGAATCATACAAACGTACTTAAGATAATTGAATGAAAGTGAAATCATTAAGGATGACATAATCAAAACATTTGACCAGATACATATGAAATACGCACTTATGTCCTAGGATTTGTATGGTTAATCCTACAAGTTAACTAATTTAGACATTGAATTAGAAACCAGCGGTTGTTCGTCGGAAAATATCAGCGAACAAATTGGCACGCCCAGTGGGACATTAGTGCGTAAAAGATATCATAACAACTCTTAGTCAAAAAGGTTTTAATTTGTTGCATGATTCTAAGAAGCGGTAAGTTAGTTGTAACCGACGTAGAAATGCCTAAACGAACAAGAGTAAGAAGAATGGTGAATCCGCCACATAGTCAAAATGAAAATATTGTGGTGTTTACCCCTACTCCTTCGACTAGAGGAAATACATGGTTAATTTCCGTATCAGAAGCCATACCTTCTTCGTCAGGGTCAACACCTGCGTTTGCAGTATCTCAAAGTAGGCCTAGTTTTTCTTCCATGGGACCCCAAATGTCCATGGGAACGCCTCCCCCTATAGGGAACGTTCATAGGCCCTTTTCGACGAACTTTTCAATGCCCTTGTTTGGTAGGGTACAACCTTAGGGATGCCTACTACCACTATGGTAAGTTTGCAAAATGCATCTTCAGTCTATTCTGACTCCTTGTTGAATAGGTCATCACCATTGCAAGATCAGGATCTGGTGGAAACATGGGAAGAATAAATCAACTCCCACCAGGATTTCAAATTTTTTTGCCAACAATCACCACAAATTCGGCAAACGCCATTAGGCAACAAATGGATGAGAGCAATCACGAAATGGTCCATATGTTAACACAACAAATGGGAGAAGTGTTTAATACTTTGATACGAAACACGACCCAAACCAACCAATTGCTGGCAGAACAAATGACGTGTATTGTTAATTTCTTCGGCGTACCCCAAACACAGCACAAAGAGCAAATAGTTCCAAATCCTAGGACACATGTCGAAGAGGAACCTACCATAAACTAGAGGCTAGTAGAAATCCTCCAAGTAAACATTAGAAACCAAGAGGAAGCAGTCGAACAACCTCAGTAGAAATTCCTGCCCAGTCAGAGCCTAGGAGAATTCTAGTCCAAAGGGGTCAAGACGCTGATCATGTTGTGCAACAAATACCCTATAATAATATGCCTGTCAAAAACAACCTCGCAGCCATTGCCGAAAGAATAATTGCACTGAATGGGGTAAATATAGGATTACAAAGGCCTAGTTATGTCTCCCCATTGTCTTAGTATATTCTACAACAAGAATTACCCCAAAGGTGGAAAGTCCCCAAGTTCACCAAATTTTCAGGGGATACTAGTGAATCAACCATAGAGTATGTCGCACGTTATCTAATCGAAGCAGGAGAAATAAAAAATAATGAAAATCTAAGGACGAAATATTTTTCATGTTCTTTGACAAAAAACGATTTTACTTGGTTTACATCCTTTCCTGCAAACTCCATATATACATGGACCCAAATAAAAAGATTGATCCATGAACAGTTCTACATGGGGCAAACCAAAATAAGCCTGAAGCAATTGGCCAGTGTGAAAAGAAAACTCTCTGAACCAATAAATGACTATTTGAATAGGTTCAGATTACTGAAGACCAGATGTTTCACCCAAGTACCCGAACGTGAATTGGTCGAAATGGTCGCAGGTGGTGTAGACTACTCTATAAGGAAGAAACTAGACACCCAATATTTGAGAGATATGTCACAATTGACAGATAGGGTGAGACAAGTCGAAAAACTAAAGGCTGAAAAATTCAGAGCAAATAGAAACAAAAGAGAAAGAGTGGCTTATGTAGGGATGCGCCAAGAAGATGAAAACGATGTAAATGATGTATACGAACCATCCTGTTTCGATGAACAAGAAATTGACTTAGCAGAATTAAAACAGGGATCACCATATTCTTGTAGGATGTTAGTTTCGGCGAATGGAAAAAATACAGTTGAGCCTGAAAAGAATGATAAGTTTCCTAAAAGAACCTATACGTTCAACGTCACCAAATGTGACGAAATTTTCGACAAATTAGTCGAAGATGGTCAGATGATAGTTCCACCAAGCACTAAAGTGCCTCCTATGGAACAACAGAAAAAGAGAGGTTTTTGTAAGTACCATGGTTTTTTGGGTCATAAAACATCTCAATGTTTCCTTTTCAAGGACCTAGTGCAGAACGCTATTCGTGACGGAAGACTAAAATTCAGTGACAAGCAAAAGCAACAAATGAAAATTAACTCAAATCCCATGCAGACTGTCGATGCCCACTACGTTGAGCCATCAATCATTAACATGGTGGAAGTGGGAGAGAGTTTTGAGCATGGATTTGAAATGGTATGAGCTACTGAAGGCTTTGATACCAATGTCAACATGGTGGAGATTACTGAGGATCTCACAGACAGCGACGAAGCTACTGAATGGCGGGATGTTAAGACAAAGTTTGAGGGCGAATCAACTGATTACAGTAATAAGGTCACTGAAGGCCTCAACGACCTAGCCAAGATTGGAGGCACAGAAGATCTTAACAAGACAGAGGTTGGCGAAGTCACTGAGGATTTCGCCCCAGCAAAAGTGGAGGCCACTGAGGGTCCTACCAACATGGCTAAAGTGAAGGCAACTGAAGGCCACAACAAACCAAGCAACGACGAAGGCAATGAGGACTCCGTCGAAAAAGATTGGAAGGTTACTGACAACCCTAATGTGACAAAGAACCAAGAAATTTCTGGCAACCTGAATGATGCTGAAAAGAAGATTGATGAAAGCTTCACTGACAATGATGGGGTGGAAGAAAGTATTGTCATGCTGAAAGAAAAGGTTGATAAAATGTATGAAAAGCCAACCACCTATGGAATCCTGCGAAGAATAATGGAGGATCCCAAGGGAAGTCAAGTCGGAAACTGCTACTCAGAAGTCTGCGAAGGATCATTTCCAACTGAAGAGGACAACTCAACAAAAGAAATGGGTGAGACTGGGAGGAAGCTGATTGAAAAAATGGACAAGTTGAAGATCACTAGTGGTAAATCGGCTAGTATTAACATGGTAGAAACTTCTCAAAAGAACCCAACATTGGCTCCTGAGGAACGCCGTCGAGAAGAATATCAGAGGTTGGCATACCCTAAGGAGGAAGAAAGTCTGATTGATTTTATAAAAAGGTGTCAAAGGAAGAAAGCTGAGGTGATGTTGTGTCCACGTTGCAGTGCCATTTTCGACAAGAAAGCGGCAGACAATATGGAGGTGATAGAATATTCCAAAAGAAAAGGGAATTAGGGGCCCCAAAGGCAGAAAGATATGATATAAGAAAGGGAGCATCACCAGTCAGGAATTGGAGGTTGATACTGCCATTCATATTAACCAATAAACAAAGGCGTCGATGATAAGTGGGTACAACCCATCAGGGACGCTCAAGGGCGAAAGGAGTGGAGCAGCTTTAACATTCAGGGAGGTTCTTCATTAGCATAAGGAATGGGAGCTGAGAAACAGAAACCAAAGGTTTACCCTTTAGAAAACTACAAAGGAAAAAACCATATGACTAAGTCTCAATGGCGAAGATTCCAGAGGCAAAAGAGGGCCGAAAAGGAAGCTATGGAGGAAGGAATGACAAAGAAAGATATCGGCGAAAAAGGTGATGTTGCACCAACTCACAACATCCAGGAGATAGAGAAGAAAGAGATTTCAGACAACAAAGCTCCAAGTACAAGTATGGAGCAAACAAAACCAAAAGAGAAAGTTCAAGATGACGAAGAAATGACTGACGACTTCGCGTCTGGTTCTGAAGCCTCTTTCGACGTGGTGTGCAATGTTGTCTCAGTGTTTCCCAGGGATTATGACAGATTAATGCAGGTGGAAGAGGAAGACGATAGTGTCGAAGAAGAACAAATGGCTCACAAACCCATATGCTACTACATCATGAACAATGGATGTGTAAAGGAGCATAATGTGTTCTTCGAAAGACCAGACGACTCGCTAAAAGGACATTTGAAGCCCTTGTTTATAAAGGGGAAGATTGAGAATGTTGAAATAAACAAAATACTAGTGGACCGAGGGGAAGCAGTAAACTTAATGCCCCATTTCATGTTGAAAAAGATTGGCAAAAATGACTCTGATGTCAAACCACACAATATGGTATTGTCGAATTACGAAGGAAAGATATGGACTACCATGGGAGTGATCCAAGTGGATTTAACCGTTGGTACAATAATATGACTGTAACACCCCAAAATTTGCCCTCTTATTTATTATCAACCTCGAGCGGTGTACGCTTCATTCTTGCATCATTCTGCATATCATTGCATCGCATTTGAAAAAATAAATAAATCATTCATCATCCTTTGCATGAGGTGTGTGGTCGATCGAGGCTTACCAAACTTTGGAGTCCAAGAGAAAAATAATATACCAAAAAATAATCCAAACCACTTCCAAGCTAACCAACCAAAAGGGAAGAATTCACCTTTCCCTCCTTTTTCTTTCCATTTTCCTTCCACTTTCTTTCCACATTTCCTTTCATTCTTTCCCTCTTGTTTTTCCACTTCAATTCCACTCCATTTCCCTTGGATGCTTCTACCATGTTCTACAACATTCTAGAGTATTCCAAGGAATATTCCAAGGAATATTCCCTTTTCCAACCCTAACCCTAACTAACTACCAAACCATAATTTTGGATCCCAAACCTAATTTTTGGGCCCCAAACCTAATTCCATTCCAAACCTAGCTCCAAGCCTAGCCTCTATATATTCATAAATCACTTCAATGCAAGGGGTTCCCACAATTTTCCAACTTTTCACTCTTTCACAATCACTTTTTCTCTCTCACTTTTCCTCCATTTTCCCTCCTTTCACCAAAGCTTTTTGAATAAGCTCTTCAAGTTTCACATTGAAACTTGAAGGTCTTGAAGCTTAAGCCTCCAACCTCCATTTATTGTGGATTGTAGAAGAAAAAGCTAGTGATTTTTGTGAGGATTTCGGCTTATCGGAAGCACACAAAGGTTCAAGCATCAAGAACGCATTTATTTTGCGAATCTGCGGTTTTCTTGGTTTTCTCTTCGATCAAGCTCCGATTCTTGCAACAATTACCGAAGCACTTCTCCGCTTCGTAGGTTGGTGATCTAAATCACTTCTTCTTTAAGTTATTTTCTTCATCTTGCCACTTTTGGCGTTCTTTAATTGATTTTCGTTGTGCTTGCGATCGATTATGTTTCATTATGTGTTGCTTGCGATTTGTAAGTTTTGTTGGATTTGGATTTAAGGTGTTGATAGTTATAGGATTTATCATGTGTAAATAAGCCCCAATTAAGTAGAAATTAGTGTTAGCATGTTTCTAGAAATATTAGGGATCATTAGAAGTGAGTTTGTGGCCAAAAGCACTTATTTCAAAAGTATTTTTCACTTTATGTTCAGCGTTAACCGGTTAATGCATTTGGTTAACCGGTTAACGCGTGCGTTTTAGCCACAAATTGCTGTTGTTTTAGGTCCGTTAACCGGTTAATGCATTTGGTTAACCGGTTAACGCTGTTGATTTTTGGATTTTTAGTTTATTTGATTGCTCATTCTTGCTTTCTAGTGCCTCTAATGTTCATACATGTTTAGGTAGTGATTTTAGGGAATTTTTGGGTCCATTTCCAGTAGCTCATTCCCCCATTTCGAGTCGTTTTGACATGATTCCGTTCATGTTGTGTATTATGCATTTTTGTGTTCTTTTGTGTGTAGCTTGAGTTCTTGCATTTTGTTGCCATGTTTGTGCATTATTTGGCATGTGAATAATCATGTTGCATTCTGTTTTTACATGTTTGCATGGCATTAAATCATTTTGCATTTCATTGTATCAATGCATGTTGCATTTCACATAATCATGTATGTATGTGCATTTGGTTGCATTTTGTTGCATACTTGATCACATCATCCATATCAATTCAATTCTGAATTTTGCATTGAGTTTGGCATTCTTGTTGAGCTATCATATTGCATGTTCATAATCAATAATCATCATGTTCATATACCATATTCATGTGCTACATTTTTGCATTACTTGTTGCATAATCAACCATGTGATGCATTCTTGCATAATCCTCAAAAATGCTCATTGATCTTTCATTTTTGTATGTTGATTTAGGTTCAAATGCATGTTCATGATGAATTTAGTGCATTTTTCATTGAGTTTGCGCATTAAAAAATGAAAATAATCAAATCTGGATTTTGCATTTCATAGCTGTTTTTGCATATAGGTGCTGTAAAATGTATGTTGTTTGTTTGTTTGCATGCTGTATTTGACCTTTTACACCTATCTTTTCATGCTGCATGTTGACTGTAAAAAGCTGATTTGTGTTATGCATTATTTTCATGGTTGTTTGTGTATTAGGGGTTGTAGTAGGTGCTGTATTTTTGTCTTAGCAATTTTTTAGTCCTCTAGAATTAAGAAAGTCATTAGGATTTAATTGTTGTGTGTTTGCTTTATTAGTTTTAATAAAATACAACATTAATCTTTGTTTTGTAGAGGGGGAGATTGAGGTATGTTTCCTTCACCCTATCCTTTTCTTTTTATGCATTTCTTTTATGCATTAAATTCATTTTTCCTTCCATATTTGTGTTTGGTAGGATTTCCCCCTTTGTTAGGATCAACTTATCTTCCTTAGGAAGTAAGTTGCATCCTTTTTCATTCTTTCTTTTCCTTTTTTCCTTAGGATTAGAAAAACCTCACTAACCATTAGGATCTCCCTTTTGTGCATAATAAATAACTTAGGGTTGGTCTTAGTCCCCCTTAGTTTTTTTTTGTCCTTTTCCGATTTGAGTCTTCTTCTCTCATCTTCAAATAAAATCTAAAAGATACTTAATAAAAACCAAATGTTCTTGTACGACACGAGACTTTGTTGCGGAATTTTTATACACGTCCTGTTTCGGGGCGAGGTGTAAGTACCTACCGCGATGGATAAGTCTTAGTATGATAATGTTCACAAACAAACTCCAAAACACTTCTCATAAAAGACAACCAACAAAGACATCGTGTCTTCTCTTCTCATCTCCTAATCTTTGCGGACGAATGCGACTTGCCTCGACAGTTCAAACAGCGTTATGGTAAACACCCTCGAGTCAGAGCCGGTAACACCTGAGCTAGAGCTATGACAACGTCATCCTAAAAAACACGAAAATAGTTCCCGCCTAGTTAGGCGAACTACGTCGACTCTGATCCTCATTATCCCGATGAGGTACGTAGGCAGCGGGGTAGGGCCCGTTCGAGCACATTCGTTATTTTCCCTACATTTTTCCCATTCTTTCTTTCTATTCTCTTTTCCAGCTCCCTCTCTCATTTCATTTCTATTCCAGTCAGCAGTTTTATTCAGCAGCATTCTTATTTTCTCACCCTTTGAAACAAACAAACAAGCGTGGATCCCGTCGGGTACGGCGGACGGATTGGGGTGCTAATACCTTCCCAATTCGTAAACGACTCCCGAACCCAGATCTTTGGTTCGCAAGGCCTCGTCTTTTTCCTTCTTCCTCAGGTTTGTGCAGCATTACCTTTCCCATTTCTTTGGGATAAAAATGTCTGGCTGGCGACTCTACCTTTTCCGCGCCACTTTCGCGTTTGTACTAGGATGAAAATCCCGGGAGCGATAAAGACCAATAATGTTTATGGTAATAGTATCGAAAGCAAACTATAACCTCCTCTTAGGGAAGGAATGGATACATGGCGTGGGAGTTGTGCCTTCGTCGATGCACCAAAGGATTGCTATTTGGAGACCAGATGGCATAGTTAAAAATATAGAGGCAGATCAAATCTATTTCATGACGGACGTCAATCACGTCGACCGCCTCAGTTTCGACATAAATTTGGCTCACATTCCCCCATGTAGTCCAGCCAATTTTGACCTCAAGAAGACTGACAATGCATATTGCTCCATGTACCTCCACCCTACGTATGTCTTCCAGTGGGATAAAAAAGTGGTGGACGAGTCGAATTACATATGGGGAACCTCCCACATATACAACCAACTGGGTGGGGAAGCGAATTTGTAGACGATGACTGAAGCACCTGCGTTAGAAAGGATTACGGCTTACATAGCCGGAAAAAAACTCAAAGCGGAACTTGAAGTCCAAGTGAAATCCATGGCTATCGAAGCCATTCAAAGCGAGTCCAACCAACAAAGTCTAGAAATAGACATTGAAGAAAATACTAAGAAAATCCCAGATGGTGAATGGCAAAACCAGAAGCTCGACACCATTTATGATGATAAACCTCTAGGGTTCGAATAGGATCCAATGATGACCAGCATGAAGATGGTGGATCAAGACCCATTGGAGGAAATAGACTTGGGACAAGGGGCAGAAAAAAGGCCAACTTACATAATTGCCAAGATGGACCCTCAATTCAAAGTCGAAATAGTCCAATTGCTACGCGATTACAAAGACTGCTTTGCATGGGACTATGATAAGATGCCTGGTTTAGACAGAAGCATGGTCGAATTGAGGTTTCTTATACTAGAAGGAAAGAAGCCAGTGAAGCAATCCCCAAGGCGTTTCGCACCTGAGGTTCTGTCGAAAATAAAAGAGGAGGTCGAAAGACTTATAAAATGCAGATTCATTCGCACAACGAGGTATATGGATTGGATTGCAAACAGAGTTCCTGCAATAAAGAAAAATGGAAAATTTAGGGTATGTATTGATTTTCGAGACTTAAATTCAGTCACACCAAAAGATGAATACCATATGCCAGTAGCAGAAATGCTTGTAGATTCGGCAGCAGGCCATGAGTATTTAAGCATGCTAGATGGATACTCTGATTATAACCAAATCTTTATTGCCGAAGAAGATGTTCCTAAGATAGCTTTCCGTTGTCCTGGAGCGATAGGAACTTATGAATGGATAATGATGCCGTTCGGCCTAAAAAATGATGGGGTGACTTACCAACGTGCTATGAATTCAATTTTTCATGATTATATTGAAACTTTCATGCAGATTTATATTGATGATATTATGGTTAAGTCCATTTCAGGAAAAAGTCATATAGATCATCTTCGACAATCCTTTGAAAGGATGAGGAAGTTTGGTTTGAAAATGAATCCCCTAAAATGTGCTTTCGGTGTGCAGGCGGTGACTTTTTAGGCTTTCTAGTTCACAAGAAGGGGATCGAAATCCACGAAAACAAAGACAAAGCCATAATGGAAGAAAAAGCGCCATCAACAAAAAAGGAGTTGCAATCTCTACTGGGGAAAATTAACTTTCTAAGAAGGTTCATCTCCAACCTTAGTGGAAAGATATAGGTCTTTTCACCATTGCTTCGACTAAAGATGGGGGACTTCACATGGGGGTAGGAACATCAAGTCGCTTTCGACATGATCAAAGAATACCTCTTTAGCCCTCCAATCTTGATCCCTCCTTGTAGAAGAAGAAGCATGAGATTATACATTTCGGCATCAGATAAAACGCTGGGGAGCATGATGTGCCAAGAAGATGAGAATGGTGTCGAAAGAGCCATCTACTACCTCAGTAGAATCCTGAATGACGCCGAAACTAGATATAGTGTTATAAAAAAATTATGTCTATGTGTATATTTTTCTTGTATGAAATTAAAACATTATGTCAAACCTGTTGATGTATATGTATCTTCCTATTTCGACGTAATAAAATATATGTTATCAAAATCTATTTTGCATAGTAGAATTGGAAAGTGGGCTTTAGCATTAACGGAGTATTCCCTAAAATACTTGCCTTTAAAGGCTGTCAAGGGACAAGTGCTCGCTGATTTTATAGAAGACCATTCCATAAAGGAAAATGAAGTGGAATATGTCGAAATGGAACCTTGGAAGTTATATTTTGATGGTTCCAGCCACAAAAATGGAACAGGAGTTGGAATGCTAATTATTTCTCCTAATAAAATTCCAAAAATATTCAAGTACAAAGTTGAAGGCTCGTGTTCAAATAATGAAGCAGAATACGAAGCTCTGATTGCAGGACTTGAAATCTTGTTGGAATTTGGGGCAACAAGAGTCGAAATAATGGGCGACTCTGAATTAGTAATAAGACAGTTGACTAAAGAATATAGATGTGTAAAAACAATTGATCATGTATTTCTTCATAGCCAACAGACTTCTTAAAAAATTCGACAGTGTGGCCATTAAACATATACCTAGAATGGAGAATCAAGAAGCTAATGACCTTGCTCAAATAGCATCCGGGTATAAAGTGTCGAAAGAAAACTTAGAAAAGGCTATTGAAGTTAGAGGGAGAGTTGTATCCATTAAATTGTCCCCCTCATATTTGGAAACAATGAAGCTAGGATATGGTGACGAAGAAAACTTTGAAATTTTCAATGTGGACAACCCAACAGCTGAAGATTAGAGAAAGCCTATTAAGGAATATCTACAAGACCCAAATATGAGGGTCGAAAGGAAAGTTAAGTACAAAGCTTTAAGCTATGTACTTTTTGGGAATGAGCTTTTTAAGAAAACCTCAGAAGGAGTTTTGTTAAAATGCCTAGGCGAAGAGGAGGCTTATGTAGCTTTGTCAAGCGTACATAGTGGAGCTTGTGGCGCGTATCAAGTAGGACACAAGATGAAATGGTTATTGTTTCGACAAGGAATGTACTGGCAAACAATGCTAAAAGATTGTATTGAGTTCGCCAAAGGGTGTCAAGAATGTCAATTAAATGCAGGCATACCACACGTTACTGCGAGTGAACTGCATTCGATTGTGAAACCTTGGCCTTTTAGGGGTTGGGCTTTAGACCTAATAGGGGAGATTCGACTAGCTTCTTCAAAGGGACAGAAATACATTCTTGTAGGTATAGACTATTTCACTAAGTGGAGAGAAGTTATACCTTTAGTAAATGTAAACCAGGAAACGGTCATCAAATTCATTCGACGACATATAATCTACAGGTTTGGAATTCCAGAAATAATAACCACAGATCAGGGATCAGTGTTCACCGGAAAAAATATGCAAGCGTTTGCAAAAGAAGTAGGATTCAAACTCCTAACTTCGACACCATATTATGCCCAAGCAAATGGACAAGTCGAAGCGGCTAACAAAGTGGTGATCAACTTGATTAAAAAGCATGTGGGTAAAAAACCTAAGAATTGGCATAAGACTCTACAATTTTCATGATTATAACTACCTCCGATGTAGGGCGATACTGGCTTCTGCAATTGATATGGTAGACACAATCAATGATCATGTTCTAGGAATCATGCCAGGTTTTGTTGGAGGATTACCTTTCTTTTTATTACTTTTGTATCCTAAAATATTTTTGTTTTTTATGTATTTAACCTATTTAAACCTTTGTATATCATGTTTCCTGACTTAATTAATTTTTCCCATTTTTTCTTCAAGGTGACTTGAAAGATTCTACAATTGTAACTCTGTAGATTAGTCCGAAATACACAACCGGGACATGCTTAATGTTCTGACTCCTGATTTTCTAAGCTCTTTGAAAACATCCAGTTTTCCTAACCATCTCATCAAGTTGAAGATTGGAACACCTATTATGTTGATGCGGAACATCGATCAGTTGGAAGGCTTGTGTAACGATACACGTCTTATCTTTACTAAAATGGATACGCATGTTATTGAAGCACGTATTATGGGTGGAAAGAATAACAGTAACACCCTCTATATTCCAAGGATGAACATCTCTCCTTCTCAATCTCCTTGGCCTTTCAAGATGAGCCGAAGACAATTTCCAATCATTTTCTCCTATGCAATGACTGTCAAGAAGTCCCAAGGTCAGTCATTAGATTGGGTTGGCCTTTACATTCCTCGAGATGTGTTTACCCATCGCCAAATATACGTCTCCCTATCAAGAGTTACAAGCTAGAAGGGAGTCAAAGTGTTGATCCATGATGAAAACAACACGGCCAAAAACACAACTACAAACGTCGTTTACAAAGAGGTTTTCAAAAATGTTTGAATTGGTTTGTATCCATCTTAAATTTAATTATATATTTATATACACAATTACTTAGTGATTATTCTAAGTATTTACTCATTCGAAGGTGAATATTTTGATGGTTTCGTTTTGGAGTCCATTGTTAGGGGAGACGAAGGTCTGGTAGCCATTGGAGGCTATTGCCAACTGTATATGCCTCATTTTTGTATTATAGTCATGGCCTATGTAATTTGACTATTCTTGAGAATTTCAAGTTTTAACACTACAACAATTTGAATAGCTGTTGTTCACATGAGTATTATTTACTAACTCAAACATTTCACTTTTTTAAGTAATGCATTATAACATTTCATAATCATACCCGAAATAACGCTACTATTGTCGGCGATCACGCAAAACTTTTTCATCCATTTCGCCTACGATAAAATTCTCACAATAAAACAAGTTTTCAACAACCAACACTAACATAAAAACCATTAATGGAGGTGAGTTTCTATAAAAACATGTCTCACACATACATTTCAACTAAAAATTCTACATCCAGCTATTAAATCTGACCATATGGCTCAGTGTAAACATTACATTTCTTGTACAATGACGTTGTATCAAATTGAAATTGGAGTTTATCTCCGGCTTTAAATTTTTTGTCCCTATAAAACTCATCCCAACCAAAGCCCAATTTTGTTCGCCGGCTGTCACCAACGTGAAACAATTTCTTCAGTTTCGCCTGGCTATTATCACTGCACAACAGCAAATCTTCATATTGATATTGGCTTAGCACTTCCGCAAAATCCTCCTGCAACTTCTATAGTTGCAAATGACAAACATTAAGATCTGGTTATAGGGGTCTCATTGAACATATAATTTGTAACATTAAATGTATAATTAACTTAGAAACTTAACTAATCTTGGAGATCCAAGTAACGTCTGTATTTAATTAATTGATTTAATTAAATACTATTGCATATTTTCCAGATTAATTGTTGTTATGTTGGTGTTTTTGGTCATTTGTGTCGTTAAGTTGTTTAAGGTGTTTAAGTTGATATTATGTTGCGGGTTAAGTCGCGTTTGGGTGATCGGATTAATTAAGTCGAATAATTAAATAAGAGTTAATGATATAATATTAAGTTGTGCTTAGTTGTAGTGTGAGAGTAGTAAAGTTGGGGGTGTTGTTTTAGGCCCAATAGTGATTAAGCTGATTAGTGATAATTTAGTAAAATTAGACAAAAAAACCTAATTAGGGTATAATCAGAATTTTGTAAGAAGGGAGAACAAGTCTTAGAGGAAGATCAAGAAGAGGCTAGGTTGAGGATTTTCGCAGAGATTTTTTGCTGAATTCGAGTTGTCTTCAATCCAAGGTAAGGGTGGGTTCGAATTCCATAACCGGGATTAGATAATTCGTATGTAGGTTGGGATTTCGTATGATTTTTGTTGTTGTGTTTTTTTATTAATTTGTTGTTGCATTTTCATGTGAATCTGATATGTATGATAAGTTGTTCTTGTTATATTGTTGTTATACGAGTTGTTTATGTTGTTGCAATCGTTGTTGTAACTGTTGTTGTGTTGTTGGACTGGTTGTTGCAGGAAATCGTGTAGAAAAGGAGATTAGGATTTGTAAAAATCAGTAGTAGAACTTAGTATATGAGTAGATACAGAAGATTTAGAGTCTAAAATCAATGTAGAAACCAAATTAGGCTTGAAAGGAGTGATAAGGTTGTGTGATTCTTAGCAGAAGGAGGATTTGTATGCATTCTAGTGTTTTACGTAATAGATATGGTATTACGCGTAACATGAAGGGAATTACGTGTAACAGATCCCAGTTACGTATGCATAACGCGTAAAAGGTAAGGCATTACGTGTAAGAGGTTGCGAGGAAACTAGTCATTACGCGTATGGGCAGAATGGGTGCAGAAAAATGCAGTTTTTGGCGATTCGTCTTGTTTTCCCCTTTGTTTCGAGTTGAGTTGATCTTATACTTTAAGTAGAAATAAAATAAAATGGTTTTAGTAGAATTAAGGATTTAAAAATAACTAATTTAGGAATCTAATTAATTAAGTCGTAATTATGTTTATTCCATGTTGAAGTTTTATTAAGTTGTTATGAGTTGTGTTGTCCCGATCTTGGGGAAAATTACTAAGTTGCAGGTCGTTTGACCAACGTTGATTCAAGTTGTTGTGTTGTTAAGTTGCTGATTATGTCGTTATTGTTGTAAGTCATTCATAGTTGCATACATTTGCATATTTTTAAGTTGGAGCAAATGCTCGATTCAAGTTGGCCTGGATTGGCAAATAAGTTGTTGATGCCTCGATAAACTGGCAAGATTTCAAGTTGGGAGTTTACTCCAAATGGTACCACATGCATATATAAGTTGAGTCGCATTCGAGTTGCATTCTTACCTAGGTTGTTAATTGTTGATTGGTTGCAAGTTGTACATTGATATTACTTGTTGTGTGAAGTGGGTGATTGTATGAATTCTTACTTATATATTGATTATCATACTCATGTTCATGTTATTCGATATCTCACCCCTTCTGTTTGAATGTTTCCCTCTGTTGGTAATGTGCAAGTAACTAAGATTCGAGTACCTAGTCGTCTCAAGTTGGTCTTTGTCGCTCTGATACGTAGCACTTCGGGGGGATAAACGTATGTTTGGTTTGTGTATTTTTATCCAGTTTATGAACTCGTTTCAGTTGTTTTTTGTTGAAAACCATGTTGAAGTATTTGATGTTGAATGTACTTGAAGTTATTTTAAAAGTTGCAAAAAATTTGTTGAATCTGTTGCGTAGTTTGTGAAGCATGATTATTAATGAAGTTTTGTTATTTAAATTTCAAGTTGAAAATGTAATATCCCATGTTTTGGTGAATTTTTATATAACTCTAACTTAAAATATAAAGTCGGGTAGAATTGGGTGTTACAATCCACACTCATGGTGGTTAGTAACATAAATCTCCGGCTTATACACATGTCTATTATGGAAATAAGGTAAATCCCGGAAATGATTAACCTCTATAAAATTATTGATCGCAAAGTTGTTGTTTCTATAGTAACCAAATGTTACCACAACATCGTTCGGTAAGTCGTAGTATGAGGCCAAATTCGGCCAACCGCTTATAACAAGTGGATGAACCTCTTGCTGGTTATAAATTAGTTCATGATGCACATCCATGTTGTTGAGAATTGTCCATGATTTACTTATATCAACATTAAATTCTTTCATAAACTTTTCATCCACTTCTGCAAATTTCTGAAAACATAATGGATCTTAGGGATTCAACAATGGAACTTTGTAAAAACTTGTGTTTTTGGGTTTTCCAACAAATTTGTATGCGAAAATTCAATTGTACATGTGAAGAGAGTTGCACAACTTTAAAAACATTGACGACTTCTGAGTGTTCTAAAATTCCACAAAGGTCCATGAATCTTCTTGACTACTTGGATGGGGGGCCTGGAAAACCTCTTCAATGTTTAACAATGATACACTTTATTTTATATCCTTTATAACTCACCTACCAATTTTATTTTTCACATGGCCTCATTATTGAGTTTTTTTTTTGGAATCTCATAAAGTGATTAAGGACAAACCATTGCATGTGGCTTCACGTGACACCAACTCCATTGTTTAGTTTTTTTGTTTTAAAAGTTTATTCAATTATATTCTTTTTGGAAAGAGTTAAAAAATAAAGTCATACATACAAATATATTAACATTGAATTCTGAATCAGGTTCTTGTCTTATTATATATGGCAAGAATATAACTAATAATGTGATCAATATTGGCCATTTATGATAAGGATTCAATAAAAACAAATTTTTGAACAACATAAAAAATGTGAAGAATAATTGCCATGCATTCTTAACTCCCATGCATACGTCAAGAATATCAAATCCTTGCAAATGTGGTGTAACTTCACATACATTACTCAAACATGTAGTAAGAGTTCACATACAATACAAACATTACACAAAAATAATTGTCCTGCTGTTGTGATAATGTTTTAAGATAGCATCCTAAAAAAACATGATGAAGATTCAAAAATTACAAAATTCAAATAAAAGATTTGTTGACAACCATAAACAACGATTCACATGCAGGACGTTTCCCATATTTCAAGCTCTTGACAGCCTCACGTTGATGTGTGTTGTTGGCGGATAGCTTAGCACAAAGTGAACCTTGTCTCCATTTTCAATCCCTCTTTTTTTGTCAAAGAATACCAGCCATGGCCAATATGTTGCTCAACATGATTGGCCCTTTGACGGGTCGTCACCACACCAATATAACTCTCGGCAATGTCATTGTCATACAACTCAATCTCTTTGACTCCATCCAAGCAACCAGTCTTGATCATGTTTTGACGTAAATGCTGCACAGGTTCATTTCGATTCATCAGCTATGGAAATGTTAACAACTAAATTGTATTTTAATAAGTTACGAATATTATACTTACAAGGACATTATTCATCGTGGTCTTCGCATTTTTAATTACCTTATCCCAAGATATGTGATTTGCAGCAAGAGGATGATCACCATTACGACCATCAGAGACACAAATTCCGTCTTTGGAGTTGGATGCAATCCAATAATATTGTCTTTTAATTATAAATAATAAACACCATGTGAAACTACATTTCTAAGTTGTCTAACACACCTACTGATTTTGTCATTCATAATTTATCAGACTACAAACTTATTTGGAAATATAAATGCTACCCTTACTTGATTGTGGGAAAAACATACAAAGTTGCAACTTAACATCGACATTAACTATAACATGTACGATGTAAATGTAACAACAACACGGTTATTACCTTGAGGAGTCAGACGAAATAATTAAAACTTCATGCTGTCATACCCTTAATTTTGACCAGAAATTTTCAAAATTTCATTCATCTGACGCATTTTTATCGATTTATTTGATAGTCAGTCATTTTTGCATTTTAATCCATTAATCATTAATCATGCATTTTTAACTGATTTTTATCATTTCATACCATTTTTTATTTATTTTATGATTTCTATTTAGATAATTATTTTAGTTTATTTAGAATTGATCTTAGTTTAATTTTGATTTTAATTTATATTTTAATTAAATTTTACATTAAATTTAGTTTAATTTCAATTTCAATTTACTTAGTTTATCTTTGATTTAGTTTAAATTTAATTTATTTAATTCAATATAATTTCTTTTTTTTAATAACCATTTTCAATTTATTATTATTATTATTATTAGTTTTATTATTATTATCATCTTTATTATTATTATTATTAGTTATATTATTATTATCTTTTATTATTATTATTATTATTAGTTTTATTAATATTATTTATTATTATTATTATTATTACTACTTTTCTTTGTTTTTTTTTCATGTTCGAAAAAGAAAAAATGATGAGTGGGTTCACTACAATGTAGTACAAACACTTCACATGGATTGCCAACTTGGAATTATCAATGACCAATAATTATTCTCAAACTTCACATGGATTGCCAACTTGGACTTATCAATGACCAAGAATCATTCTCACACTTCACATGGATTGCCAACTTGGACTTATCAATGACCAAAAAAATCATTCTCATAAAGTCACATGGATTGCCACATCAACACTCCTACCTCATTCACACTATAAATAAAATCTATCTTTCTCTCATTTGAGACTAACAAGATCACCCTTAAAATTCTCAAAATCTAGCACATTCATTACATATTTTTCAAAGTCAAAAATTTTTTTTTTACTTACACAATACCCATAAACATTCACCTTTTTCACCACAACAACAACCTCCATCAAAACATATTCATTTTCTTCTACACAACAAGCTCAACATTTGCTAGCTTTGAAGTTTGTGAGTATCATTCATCATTTTTCATATTTTAGTTTGTTATCTATTTAAATTATTTAAAAAATTCCTTATTAGTTTAAGTTATTAGATTGACTTTAGTTTCTTCATTTCAAAATATAGTTTTGATTAATTTATTTATTAATGTTAGAAGTAAAGTATATATGTGATTAACACTTAAAAATATAAAAAATATTATTGTGTAGTAAGTTATTTAAATTTAGTTTTTAAGTTTAGTTGTAATTTTGTTTAGCTGTTGATAAACTAAAAATTCAAAAAAAGATGTGTCTTTGCTTTTCGATTCCGTTTTGATTTTTATTTGGGCCGATGATATGACAAAAGTCACGATAAATCGTTTCCGGTTAATCGTGACCAATATGAGGCCTTTATTTATTTTATTTTCATTCTATTTGATTTATTCTAATTTTTACAATTTATTCCACTTCATTTAGTCTATTCACTTATTTTATTTATTTTTCACACTTTTATACAATATTTAATGCTAACGGTTTCGATTAATATGTACACTGCACACACGCTTCCTCTTGGGCAAAATACAACGATACCCTTTATTTCTTCGCAAATCTTATGTAAATTATCATGTATCCCCCTCCCGTTTATTTTGAACGCAATTTATTTCTTCCGCATTTATTTTACCGGTTTCGACTTTGCTAGGAGTGCCCATAGGAATTAGAAATCGAATCCACTTAATTAATCGAATAAACACTTCATGCACCTGCATTTGCACACACGTAAGTCGGTCACTATATGATCGTCGTCTGCACGACATTACGCGTCTAAATTAATTAACGAGGAACTGAGCTTCGGAATCTAGCATTTTGCGGGTCTTTAATGAACCACACCTGGGCTAGCCCCACGCGTAGTGTTTCATTTACTTATTCGTTTCCATAAAAACTAAACCCTAATTCATCCAAAATAATCGCAAGACGTCTCTAAATTAATATATTAATTAACGTCAGAACTAAACTCAGGAATCTAGCATTCCTCGGGTTTTTGAATTGGATTACTGTTGGGGCTAGCCTCTGATTTATAATTCATTCGCTCTTTCGTTTTCAAAACGTAAATCGGAACGCCTTAATTCACAAATCAAATAACGAGTAACTGAACTCCGGAGTCTAGCACTCCGCACGTTCTTGAATTAAATCACTTATGGGCTAGCCCCACGCGATGTGGTTTATTCATCCTCTCGTCTCTAAAACACTGAAACCTTTAAATAAATTATACGAAGAACTGAACTCAGGAATCTAGCATTCCTCGGGTGCTTGAACTGAATTACTCTTGAGGCCAGCCTTCGAGTTGTAATTCATTCACTCTTTCGTATTTAAAACAATTCAACAACCTTAAAGGATTAGACATGATTCATCTCCATGGGAAGATATTCCTCATATCCCCACAAACGCAAATCAAATCTTACAAACAATTTTTTCTCAAAGGAAGATTGTGGCATTGCTTGTCGATCCTCGTATCCAAGTTTAAAGCTTCTTCCGATTTTATTTCTCAAAGAAAGAATGTGGCATTGCTTGTCGATCCTCGTATCCAAGTTTAAAGCTTCTTTCGACTTCTTTTCCTCAAATGTTTGTGGTGGAATAGGCGAGATACTTCCCTTAAAGATGATGACTTGTCTCTTTCTTTTTCAAATACAACTTAAAACTTACCAACCAATACAAACTATTTTTCATAATTAATCAGCGAGTAACTGAACTCCGGAGTTTAGCACTCCGCACGTTCTTGAATGCAATCACTCCTGGGCTAGCCCCACGCGTTGTGGTTCATTCGCCCTCTCATTTAAAACACTTTAATAAAGATCAAACATCTTTTCTCTAAACGAACATTGTTTGAATCTTTCTATCTCGCAAACAAGCTAGCGCTTCAACCTCTGCCGCGAGTATAAGCCAACGCTTAGCAGATTAGAAAGCGTTTTCAAACAATCGTTCAATTAAAAAACACAAACCGTAGTTGCACGAACTACGAAGCTCTGACTTTCCCATTGCACAAGAGAATACGTAGGCACGGGGATTTTAATCCTTCGCGAGCACAATAATAAAAACTTTAATCTTTCCCCCCGTAATAATAATTAAAATATTTCTTTAAAAGTAATCTTAACAAACTTTAATCATTAAAAGAAGACAATAATATAAGTTAACATTTAAGCGCAAATTAGACTAAGAGGTTCCTGTTGAGTACAATGGACGTGAGGGGTGCTTAATACCTTCCTCTTGCGTAACTGACTTCCGAACATAGATTAGTGGTTTCGTTGACCATTTTCTTATCCAATTTAGGTTGTGTCTATATCTCCTTTTTCTTTAGTTAGAATAAATAGAATTAGGTGGCAACTCTGTTGTTTATTTTAGGATCGTATTTTTTGAGGTACGACACATGCATCCTCGATCGAGGACGTGAAGCTCCAGTATCCGTTCCTTTCCCACTGCATAAATTAAGCAGACCGAACATATAAGACTTCTAATACACGTTTAAAGGAACAAACAACCCATCCAACTTACAAGTAGTATCTTTCATACCTCCCGTGAACGGTTGTCAACGCCGTTTTTTTAAGGCCAGAATACTTAGGTCTTTTGTTCGGACAGATCGACTGCCACCCATCAACAAGATTCAATTTCCTTTTCTTTTCCATCCTCGCCTCATTAGCCTCCAACAGATCCATGTATATCTCTTCAGCCGAATTTTTTGAATTGTGCAAATCATTTATCAAAACACTATGAATTATCTATTTGCATGCAACTACAGACGACAATCACACTTAAAAGAAGTAACATACGTAAATCAACAAAAAATCATTCTGAATAGGAAATATATTACATCATTATCAGTCAAATAAAATCACTACCCTTTGATTGTCATCAATAAAAACATGCAAATCATCGTTATTCTATAACAGCTTTTTCGATACACAATAGAACACAAAATGACTTACCCGTTTTAAAGTTCTACAACATTTACTTACACCTTTGTGTGGTTGTGGTTGCTTCCTTCCATTATGCTTTGAATCTGCGTCAGGGTTTTGTGAATGGGTTTCGTCTGGATTGGAGAGAATGAGATGAACAAGTGGTTGGAGTGAATGACAATGAACCAGTGTGAAGGGTTGATGAATGTATGGCTTTTGAGTAACCGCACATGAGGAGAATAGTTAACTTTTAAATAAGAAAGTCTTACTCAATACCAATAAATTGTTGTTTCTGTTTTTAAACTTTAAATGGTGTAATTAAAATTCCTTTTCAACCATGTTGACTTTGTAATTACACTATTAAACAATAAAAGACTATAAGTTATTTTGTTTTTAATTTCAGTATTAAATATATATCATAACATTTTAAAAAAAATATTTTTTTTCAATCCATGTACCTTTTTAGTTTTTTTAATTTATTTTATTTTTTACATAATAATTTTTAAACACGGTTAATTGTTTGGTTTTGAATTTTACTATTAAAATAAATAAATATTTATATTTTTTCTATCTATATGTGTTTTTAGTTTACTTTATATGATTTATTTTTTACAAAAAAAAAATTCATAATATGTTAATATAATAACATATTTCATATTGTTTATTCAATTTTAGTTGGTGTCACTTACGCAGACCAAATCAGAACCTGCGGATGTACGGGTTTCCCATTAGTTATTTTATGAGTAAATTAAAATATTAAAAACCAATTAAAAGTAAAAATTAAATTAAAAACTCAACTTTTTCTTTCATCTTCAACCATACTCTAAACTCTGTTTCAATATCGTGTTGTCTTCTTTCATTGTTACGGGTTTAATCTTGGAGTTGTATTTTCTTGTCATTTTTTACTTTGTTGTGAGTTCATGAATCTGAACCATTTCCTTGACCTCTTTCTATCAGGTCGGCAAAACTTCTTAGCTTGGCCTAGTTGTCTTTGTCGTTGAAGTGCTCTTGTTGCCATGTGGGCACGTTGATTTCAACCGGGAGCATCACATTTGAACCGTAAATTGTCCTGAAAGGGGTCTCCTTGGTCGAGGAGTGTGATGAATATAACACCTGTAATATTCAATGATGTTCTCCATAATTATGTTATCAAAATAGACAGCACATCATGTGTAGTAGTTTTTCTTAAGATCTAAACGAGACATATATTGATGTTGATTGACAAGAAGAATAAGAACACCGGTTGAAACAAAGAAAATATAGCGATTGAACAGAACAATCCTTCAGTTTCAAATGCATGAACTTCTCAAATTTTGTGTACACCACTAACAACTGATATTTCAAAAGTATATTATATTGTTCCTTCTAATCGTCACGGGTTTCGTAATGAAGGTTATAAAAGAGGAAGATTTAAATTGCAATCGGGATATAATTTATGAAATTGTTTCAATGAAACACTCCCACCTCAAAACATCCCACAAGTTATTACTCCACCAATGATTATCTATGAAACTTCTACATCTACCATGCACCAAGTCTCTATCCAAATACATATTGATCATTCACTTCTCCTTCACTTCTCCTAGAATGAAGTTTTACATAACTAATGCTAAAGGAGGAGGTTCATTTACATTGCGACTGCACGTTTGTCATCGAATAGGAAATATGCTTCCTGAATCGGGACATCCTCCATAATATGCTCAGCTTTATATATTTGACCCCGACAATGATGACGATAACATAATTAATTGTTTCAGGTAATTATATTCCTTCAAACATGGTAATATGTATGGAGTTATTTATTTTGCTTGACATTGTGTTTCTACCATATATTGCAGAGATAACAAAAATATTGAAAAGGAAATCATCGCAAAATTGAAGTTAATGTTAGATGAGCATAATGTACACACAAAGGCTTTTATAATAGCAAAGGATATGTTGAAAGACAATGCATACCAAGACTTGAGGTTCAAACTTATTTATGATAGACCGAGGGACGGTCGCGTCTATAACATGCCTTATGTTTATGGAGTTGTTGCACTCACTGTGGGTGATATTGACACTGCTGATCAGAGAGACATATTCATCCAAGAACGTGATGGTCAACTACAGAGAATAGATGTGTTCCATGCAAGTTATCTTGATTATCAATACCCTTTGATATTTGTATACAGTGAAGATGGTTACATGCCAAACATATTGCATAAGTATCAACATGAACATTTGGTCACCAAGAAGAATCGTCAAATCATCAAATATTGGTTGTGTTTCCGATTGTAAGACTCTAAATGTGAAGCTAAGACATTACTCCACTCCAGACAGTTTTTCCAACAATGATGGAGTCAAAGCGTTTTAATTGGTTGAGGAAGAATCAATCTAAATTAAGGGTTGGTAAATATAAAAATTTACAGGAGACTAGTGGTGCAAACCCAACCAAACACTTCACATAATCATCATAGAAGTGATCCATAACCTCTAATCACTTATATAACACCATAATTACCATCATCATATCTTACTTGCACCAATTTGCAGTCGGATTCAAGCTAGGAGTTTTAGATGGTTTCAACTCATTCTAAGCATTGCAATATAATCCTTGAGGGTCAAGGAAGTTGTACAGATCATTATATTACTTTTGTAACACCTCCAACAGAGAATTTGATTCTCACTTGCAAGGTAAGCCTCAAACTTTGGAACTCTATGATTCATGCATTGTTCTTGCTCATTTAAGTTCCAGATATGTTTGTTATGATATAAGGATAGTTTCCACTCAGTTAATTGCTTCATATCATGATTGTATAGGATTTTATATTAGATTTTGCAAATGTTAGGGTTTATGTGTTCATAGATGTTATTTTGATATGCACTTAATATAAATGAAACTCAATAGCACCATTCAATTCCTCATCAAATTCTACACAAAATTCGTTTTTACATCATACCATTTGGTTGAGTAATCAGTGAGATAGCATTTTCAAAATTTGCAATGAAAATTATGATGAAAGAGGAAGATGGAGATTGTGGTGGCACGAATTGTTTAATTTTTTAGGATTCACTTTT
The DNA here is from genome assembly GCA_963966055.1 of Lathyrus aphaca. Classification (NCBI taxonomy): domain Eukaryota; kingdom Viridiplantae; phylum Streptophyta; class Magnoliopsida; order Fabales; family Fabaceae; genus Lathyrus; species Lathyrus aphaca. The sequence continues at coordinate 609,180,029 of OZ014519.1, forward strand.
AATATTTATTCAATTGGGTGGTTTTAATAAATGGATTATCACCACCCTAGTACCACCCTAGTGGTTAAGAAAACGTGTGTTTAATATGTTTGTGCAAAATATTTGGGGTTTGAATCCCCCACGCCCTGGACTTTTGCACTTTTATTTTTTAACATTTTCATCATTCAAACTCTCTATATTTTACCATGTACGCATTATATTATAACATTTAGCACATGGACCTGGTGGTAAGATTTTGAGCTCACCACACTTTAGTCACAAGTTCAGACCCTTGTGGCAACAAAAACTTAATTTTTTATCACTATTTTTCATAATTTTATTCACAACTTCCATTATTTATTTCTATAAGCATAATTGATCTTTTTGAACCATTTTTGTTCACACTCTTTATTTATCTTCCCTATTTTAGGAATCCAAAAAAAAACCAAGAATATTATTTATTTGATCAATTTTATTAGGTTGAAGTTTAGTCTATTTTAAGTGTTTTTATGCTTTATAAAATGACTTTCTGACCTAATGGATCATAAATCTTCATGAGACCATAACATGCTTTGATTAATTCTTGTCCAATATTCATAACATATTTGTCTTCATTTATACACCATCAAAATACCATGATTAACTAATTTTCCTTTGAAACATACTTTTGATTAATTGTTTAATTAGGATTTCATTTTAATTAAAAAATTCAAATACTTTGACACATATCAAGGGTTTTCACTTGAGTTTGGATTCCCCAAAGCCCTTGATTCAAACCATGCTTTGCTCATATGCTCACCTTCATAAATTACCTTAGGGTTTTTGCTTACCCTTTTGTGATATTCATGTAATAATTATTTAAACTTTTGATCATTGCATCCTTTGTTTGCATAATTTTGACCATTGATGGGAAAGCTTTGAATCTTGCAAGATGACCACATGAACATGATTTTTCCATACTTAGAAAAAAATATGAAAACCCTAATTTAGTAATTTTTGTGAATTTTTTGATTTCTCTTGATCAAACCTCTTGATAACATGAATGATGACTTGAAATGTCCATATTTGACCAAAAATCTCAAAGGTTGACTTTTAACCTTGACTGACTGTTGACTTTTCCTCAATACATTGAAAACTTCTTCCTCTACCAATTTGAATCCCTTGAAATGATTTATAATGACTAATGATGTATACATGGGTGCCTTGAAGTGTAATTTGAACCATAAAATCATGTTTTGCTCAAAAATCTAAGCACGAGTTGACTTTGACCAAAATCCTAACTCATAGTCAATTGGAAATGAGAGTATGACCAACTGCAAATCTCTTGAAACCCTAATCACCAGATGATTGTGTGAGCTTGTTGGGCTACTTTGAAGTGTATGAAGACCTTGTAACTTGAGAACAACATGATGTTGAAGACATCTCCTCGCTTATTGCTTTGAACATCTCCTCTTCCTCTTAAAGGAAAACTATAACACAAGATTTCTTGATCCCATGTCTTAGAGAATCAATGATATGCATGAATGGTTATGTTCTGGATCGGCCCAATACCTACAATTGGGCCAAGAAAACCAATCCAATAGGCCTGCTCGACGTCGAGCACAATCATGAAAAGTGGTCCTTGTCGACCACAGGCAGTCCGACCACGACGAAGTTCCCTAACGGCTAGTCTTGACCGTTGCCTATTTTCACGGATTCCTCGATCCGCGCCTCATAAGATGGACCAATAATCTTCCATTTAGTCCCTTATATAAACCCTCTCGTTTGGGAGGGTCAGGTATTCAATTTCTCTGACCTTTATACTTGTACTTGCCCACTCTTTGCTCGGTTACTTACTTTGGCATCGGAGTGCCTTGCAGGTACACCCCCTTTTTCTCCTCACCGACCGTCTCCATCAGCTCTCGAGGCCAGTCGCATCGGATCCTGATCTCCAGGTACGATCAGGTGGCGCCGTCTGTGGGAATCTGATTTCCCCGTTCTTCTTTCAAGTTCTTCAAAGAACCAAAGTTTTAACAAGATCCATGGCTGCTCGGGACAACCAGGAAAACCGATCAAACGATGACATGATTCTCACACAACGTGAGAGCAACATCCATCCTCCTCTACATGACGAAACGGTGCAAGACCATCCGGACGGGAAGGCGGCATCACCTTCACCCGATTGCGACCAACCTTTGGAAAGTCGCCCGGAAACTCTTTTTCCTTCGACTCCTTCAGGGTCGGATTTTGCCGCATTGGCCGAGATCCTGAATCAGACAAACTTGCTGCTCCTCGCCCATGGCGAGAAAATTGCCCGTCTCGAAGATAATTCTCGTCGACCACAGTCTCCCGCGAGACCCCAAAGGGAGCATACTCCGTCTCCTGCCAAGAAGAAGAGGAAAGGGCACACCGACGAATCAACAGGCGAAAAACGTTTTCGTCAGTCTTCCCCACGACCTTCTCCTAGAAGAAAATCAAGAAGGAGCAGATCAAGATCTACCTCTCCCCAACGAACAAAGAAACATGCTCACAGGTCTTCGTCGTTCAATTCCAGCGACGACGAGGACGCTCGGGGTCCCCTCTCGTCTGAAATCATGGCGGTCAAGCTTCCAAGAGGCTTAGAGAAACCCCCTCCGTTAGGCTCGTACGATGGGACCACAGACCCAGACGAGCACATCGAGAATATCGATGCACTGCTCGACTATCGGAGTGTACGAGGGGCAATCAAATGTCGCCTCTTTCCTACAACGCTGAGGAAAGGAGCAATGACATGGTACAAAAGCCTCGAGGCCGAGTCCATCACCTCATGGAAACAACTTGGACGCACGTTCTCCAGGCACTTTACCGCATCAAGGCGGCACCCGAAGATAGAGGCTTCGCTCGAAGCGATCATCCAGGGGAGAGACGAGCCTTTACGAACTTACATCGAGAGGTTCAATAAAGAAGCGGTCCAAGTATCCACGACCGACGACATGAAAAAATACTTGCTGGAACGAGGGTTACGCCCCTCGACTGATTTTCATCGGGCGGTCGGCATTGAAACCCCGGCCACCCTCGACGCATTCCTACTGAAAGCCCAAGCCTACATTCAGTATGAGGAAAAACAAGCGGCCAGTTCAGTAAGAGACGCTCGACGCCGTGAAGATGCCAAACCACACCGAGTCGATGAACCTTCGACATCTCGTCGAGGAGGAGACAAAAGAAAGGATGATCGCTCCCGTGAACCGCTGGAGCATCGGGGACCCATCGGTCGGTTCCACGAGTACACACCTCTCCTGGCCTCCAGGGAGAAAATTTTGTCTGAATGCACCAATTCATAATTCAAACAAGCAGGGGTACGTTTTCCGAGGCAACAACCTAGCAAGCCCGGCACGGATAAAACGAAATACTGCAGATTCCACAAGAGTCACGGCCACAACACAGAGGATTGCATCCATCTCAAGGACGCGATCGAAATCCTCATCAAGGACGGGCACCTAAAGCAGTTCACCAAGTCCAGAGACACTCCTCGACAGGAAACACAGGAGACCCAGAAAGTCGAGGAAGCCATGCCCATCCCTGCAGATGCTAACATGCAGGTCGCTCTAAGCATTTATCACCCGGAAGACTTCTTCCTACCGGACCGCGCCGAGGGTTCGGGGTACCTCTCCTCCCACAGCCCATGGGAAGCTTTCCCCTCAACAATGGTCATCTCAGGAGGAGGATTCAACAAAATCACGGTCGGATCCGTGAAACGGAAATTCGACCAGCTAATTGCTAAAGGGCCCGCGCAAAACGCCACCTTGGATCCGCCAAGAGAGGGCTCTGTACCCCTTGCATTTTATCGAGAGGAACTCCTAGGAGGGGCGCCCAACGCTAGCATTCCTCTGCTCATCCGAGCACGCATGGCGAACTTCGATGTGAGGAGGATCCTGGTGGACCAAGGTAGCTCCTGCGACATCATGTACTCCCATCTGTTTTCGACACTCCAGCTAAACGTGACACACTTAACTCCATACGTCGGATCAGACCTGCAGGGTTTCAACGGAGCAGTATCCCGACCATGGGGTTATGTCGACCTATTTGTTACCTTCGGGGCGGGCGAGACAGCCAGGACGGTCAGGGTCCAGTTCTTAGTCGTGGACTGCCCATCTCTGTACCAATGCATCCTAGGACGACCAACCTTAGCCGAGCTAATCGTTGTGCCATCCACCGTCCACCTGAAGATGAAGTATTACACTACTTCAGGTAAGGTCGCCACATTGCACGGAGACGTCGACGATGCCCGCAGGTGTTTCGAAGCAGCATCAAAAGGTCTCAGCTCAATATCATACCAACCAAGTCCCCCGACATCAAATTCACCAGATATTCCCAGAGCTTTCCCTCAGGTAGACTCGATCGACCTAGACTGCAGATTTTCGGACAGTAGCAAGGGCGTCCAAAGGCCAACAGAATCGCTATCCCGACCAATACCAGATGGAGACTTCGAGCTAATTCCTCTGGGAGAAGACCCAGCTCGGTGCGTTAAAATCGGGGCACATATGCCTGAGTTGGTGAAGCGACAATTGGAAGCTTGCCTCAAAGGGAACGCAGATTTATTTGCATGGAGCGCCGCAGAAATGCCAGGGCTCGACCCCGAGACAGCCTGCCACCACCTCTCCATTGACCCAACACACAAGGCGGACGCTCAACGTAGGAGGAAGCAGTCGACCGAGAAGACCGAAGCAGCTGAATCTGCTGTTAAAGACCTCCTAGAGGCTAAATTTGTAACCGAGGTCAGGTACACGACCTGGCTCTCGAATGTTGTACTTGTGAAAAAATCTAGTGGAAAATGGAGGATGTGCGTTGATTATACCGATCTCAATCGGGCATGCCCGAAAGATGCATACCCTTTACCTAACATCGATAAATTGGTCGACAATTCGTCCGGCTTCAAGCCATTATCCTTCATGGACGCATATTCAGGATATAATCAAATACCCATGGCCGTGTCTGACAAAAAATACACGGCCTTCATGACCGAATTGGGCAATTACTTTTACAACGTTATGCTCTTCGGTCTAAAAAACGCGGGCGTAACATATCAGCGCATGATGAATAAGGTTTTCCGAGCTGAAATCGGAGATATGCTCGAAGTATACATGGACGACATCATCGTCAAATCTCAACAAGAAACGGACCACGCGTCCCACTTACGAAAAGTGTTCGATCAGGCACGAAAATGCAAAATGCGCTTCAACCCTGAAAAATGCACGTTCGGTGTCCGAGCAGGAAAATTCCTCGGATTTTACTTAACCGAACGAGGCATCGAGGCTAACCCTGACAAATGTCGGGCATTCGCGGAGCTCCCGACTCCCACTTCTAAAAAATCCATACAATCACTAAACGGAGTCCTTACTTCCCTCGCTCGGTTCGTAGCAAAGTCCGCTCAACACGCTCTCCCTTTTTACAAACTCCTCCGCAAAGAGGCAACTTTCGAGTGGACGGGGGAGTGCGAGCTAGCGTTGTCCCACCTAAAAAAGGCACTAAGTGAACCCCCAGTCTTATCCAGACCTGAAGAAGGGGAGATATTGTATCTCTACCTTGCAGTTGCAAACGAAGCAGTAAGCACGGCACTCGTGCTCGACCTACCCGAAGGGCAAAAACTTGTATATTTCACAAGTAAAGCACTCCATGGCCCAGAAATTCGATACCTCCAGATAGAAAAGGTGGCTTTAGCCCTCCTTCTCGCAGCCAGAAGGCTACGCCATTACTTTTTGGCTCACACCATCATCGTAAGAACCGATCAGCCCATAAGATAGTTGCTCGGTCGACCGGACATGGCCGGACGAATGCTAAAGTGGTCATTAGAACTATCCGAGTTTGACGTAAAATTTGAGGGAAGACAAGCTCTCAAAGCTCAAGTGCTGGTCGACTTCGTGGTTGAACTTACCTTCACCGAACAAGACCCGAAAGCCTCATCCAGGTGGGTTATTTTCGTGGACGGAGCATCTGGCCCGGCGGGTAGCGGAGCCGAAATTATCTTGGAAAACGAAGAGGGGAACGTCATCGAAGTGTCCCTAACCCTATCTTTCCCCACTTCTAACAACCAGGCAGAGTACGAAGCTTTTCTAGCGGGCATACAACTCGCGACCAATCTGGAAGCAGAAGAGATCACAATCTGCACGGATTCTCAGTTGGTCGCAAGCCAGGTCCGAGGAGATTTTCAGGCCAAAAATGATAACATGGCCGAATATTTGGCCCTCGTAAAAGGTGAACTAAAACGGTTCAAAAGTGTGGAAGTCAAACACATCCCGCGAGAAAACAATGCCCGCGCAGACATCCTGTCCAAATTAGCGAGCACTAAAAGGAAAGGAAACAACAAGTCCGTCGTACAGAAAACGCTTCCCCGACCGAGTATCGGGCAATCGTCGGCCCGCGTAGACATTAACATCGTGGGCGACACAAGCTGCTGGATGACCCCAGTATTTAACTATCTAACTAAAGGAGAATTACCGACCGACCCAAAAGAAGCCAGTATTATACGACGAAGGGCATGCTCATATTCTCTAGTAGGTGGACGTATGTATCGTCGAGGATTCTCTACACCCCTCCTCAGGTGCGTAGAAGAAGAAAATATCCCACACGTACTAAGGGAAGTCCATGAAGGAATCAATGCGCGACATCCTAGCGGACGGTCGTTGGCTCGAAAAATCCTACGGGTAGGATACTATTGGCCCACACTCCAACACGATACGAAAGAACACGTGAAGAGGTGCGACAAATGCCAACGACACGGAGACGTGCACGCAGCACCCCCATCCGAGCTAAAATCATTATCATCACCTTGGCCATTCGCATGGTGGGGGATGGATATCTTAGGACCATTCGTCGTCGGGTCCGGTCAGAATAAATACTTAATTGTAGGTGTCGACTATTTCACCAAATGGATAGAAGCTGAGGCCTTAGCCAAAATCACTGCGCTCAACATACTACGTTTCTTCAAGAGAAACATCCTCGCCCGGTTCAGGGTGCTCCTCGCCATCGTGACCGACAACGGCACTCAGTTCACAGATAAACACTTCAAAGAATTTGTTGCATCAATGGGAACGAAACAACATTTCGCTTCAGTCGAGCATCCCCAAACTAACGGCCAAGCAGAGGCCGCGAACAGGGTAATCCTAAGAGGTTTGAAACGAATACTGGATGAGCATAAGAAGCATTGGGTCGAGGAGCTGCATAGCGTACTATGAGCATATAGGACCACGCCCCACTCAACAACCGGGGAATCCCCATTTCGATTAGCATATGGAACCGAAGCGGTGATCCCTATAGAAATGCACGTCCTATCGAAGCGAACAGAATCCCCCATGGACCAAGATACCAATTCTGAGGCCTTGAGAGACGAGCTTGACATGATCGAAGAAGTTCGATCGGAAGCCGCTCTTCGAGAAACCATTCTCAAACAAAAAATAGCCGCTCGGTATGATTCTAAGGTCATAAGGCGAACGTTCGAGGTAGGCAGCCTTGTCCTTAGAAGAAATCACAGAGATCCCCGCGAGGGAAAATTAACACCCAACTGGGAAGGCCCGTATCGCGTCCGAGCAAAAACCGAGAACGAAGCCTATTATTTGGAAAATCTACACGGGGAAGAGCTTGCTCGGCCCTGGATCGCCGAGAAACTCAAACAATACTACAACTAAATCACAAAGTCACCCTGCTCAACTTTCAAGCAAGAAGAAAGGGGGACCGACTGAAAAATGCGTGCCTAGGTACGAGCACGACAGCCCAAATATAACAAAGTCAAGCAAGATCTCCTTTCGGGCAAAAGAGAAACTTGCCGCACGGACGGATACTCGAACGAGTCCGACGTCGCCTAAGTACCACGACCAGGCAGAACCCCAGCTCGCGATGGGATGTTCAAGCCACGGAGCCCGGGCCATTATCTTGGCCCGGGCACCGACCAGGAGTAAGACTCCTAAATCTGATTGGTCCCCCTAACCAACAGAACACACACACACACCCCGTATTTATTCGATCACATCCAATTAATGCAAAGATGCATACCAAACACTTAGTAAAAATAACAAGTAAACTATGTCCTCCGACTGACGCATTGTTACGAACAAATAAAACATAGAAACCGACCATCAAAGTCGTGCACATGAAATTAGAAATGCGACACCAAAGGGCCGACTTGTTCAGGATTACATACAAAGGGGGCCACGCCCCCCAAAAAAGAAAACATCATAAATTATCAGGCACGCAGGCCATAAATTAATTACCCTCGCCTCCCGGGCGGCCTTCCTCCTCACAAGCTCCCTCCTGCTCCGGTTACGCTTCAGGTTGGCCAGGCTGATCAGTCGACCCCGGCTGAGAGTCATCCACCACCAAGTCTGAGGGGACCACGATCTGACCGTCCACGACCTTGTACAGGTAGCTCATTCGACCAGAGTCCAAGGTCATGTCAGGATGAAGAACTCTCATTTGATCCACCGCGTTCTGGAAACTGAGCTCAGTCGACGAGTTCAGATCTTCCATATCATGGTCAATCCGAGCGAGCAACTGAGCCCTCGTCACCAGACTCTTAGTCTCTTCATCCTCATCATCCTTCGGGCAAAAGGCGTCCTTCAGCTTTTTATTTTGCTCAAGCACCCTCTTCTTGTCGACCTCCAGCTTGGCGATGACGGCGGCCCGTTCGGTCGACTCCTTGGTCGCAGCTTTAGCCTCCTCAGTGGTCGCTGTCAGCTTAGCCTCAGAAGCAGCCAGTTGTTCCTTAAGCCTGATATTCTCTCGCTCCAGTCCGGGACTCCCCTCGGCCGTCAGCCAGGCCATTGTTAGGACCCGCATAACTGCGCTTGCGTCTTGGGCCAGAGATAATCGCCAAGCGGGACGGTCCATACCTTCCAAGAACAAAGAATCCGCACGGTCCACCTCCATGCTCGTTCCCTCGAAGAAGTTGCGCATCACGAAACACGGAGGCAGCCCATGCTTCGGCTTTGGAGGAGCGTTGACCGTTAAATCCACAGTGGCCGCAGACTTATGCTTCTTCATCAAGGAGTCGGTCGACGCGCTCGGCGAACCTTGGACCAAGGGGCCCGACCCCGAGCCACTCGTCTCGGTCAGCTTGGTCTGCACGACCCTTGATCTTTTCCTCTGCTGCTGAACCAGACGTTCTTGAATTTTGTCCAATGGGTTCGTCAGGGAGCCTGAAAAAGGAAAAGGATCAGGTTAGTCATAGACAACAGAGTTAAAGCAAAAATTTAACTAACGCAAATAAACAAATACCAAAGAAGTCGGCCACTTCTTGCCCGGTACGGCAAGCCAGCAACTCAGTAACATTGATCAAGGGACGCTCCACAGCTTCCCCCCCATCCTGATCAACTATAACCTTTCCATCTCCGTCCAACAGGGGGGTCGGAGTGAAGGATGCTATTAATTTTCTAAAGGCCTCGAAACTGGCCGCATCATCATCATTCAATGTGTCCCCCACCTGAACGAACTCCCCGACAGGTTTCTCATAATGAGCATGACTCCAGGAAAATGGAAACAGCCACAATCTCCTCGGTATCACCTGACCTTGATCGTCGAGCTTAGGCTCGTCATTCTCGTCAGTGTCTATTCCTAGAAAGCTCATTGCTCTCACGGCCACCGCGCTCGCGGGTTTTATCAAGAGGTAATCAGTTTTGAAGGCCCGGATAGATTCCGAATGGGCCTTAAAAATCTCCGTCCGCTGCTTGAAGGACACGAACCCCTTTCGGTCAGTTCCTCGCCCGACTTGGCGCTGCAAGGAGAACAGGCGGAAGAAGAGGGGAAGTGTGGCACCAACACCCAGATGGGTGCACGTCATCTCGAACGCTCTTAGAAATGCGTACGAATTGGGGTGTAGCTGGGAAGGGGTGACGCAGAGATGCCCGAGCACGGCGCTCACAAAGTCACTGAAAGGCAATGTTACCCCCAGGACCGAGATCGCGTATTCGTACATGGAGAAATCCCGACCACGGAAATCTGAGAAGATACGGTCATCGTCCCCCGGGCAGGTTACAACCCAATCGGCAGGGTCACCAACAACGGACAGTGGCTCCGTTCGAGGTCTTGAAAATGAGGACACCTTGTCCAACAAATATTCCACCACCCATTCTTCGGGCGAGACCCTCGTCTGGTCAGGACACTGGGGCGAGTCTGTCGATGCTCCTGTAGTACTTGTATCCGAACTCTCCGAGGAACTCCCGGAACCAGAATGAATGGACGCAGATGACCCTGAATCTTCCGAGGACGTCTCTTCGAAAAGCACGTCCAACGGATTCACGAGCAAGTTTTCACCTGAAAAGCAGAGGAAAGGCGTCAGTGAATTCGATTAAGAATATCAAATCCACCCTTCCACCGCTCGACAAGTAAAAGGGCGCGCATCAGCTCAGAGACTATGTCCCGAGCTATAGCCCTGGCTGACCATCTCTCGAAGCGACGGCTTACGCCTAACATTATAAGTCAAAGATCTAACCTAGGTATCTATCAAAACCCAAGTCCAATTCGACCAATACCTACGTCGACCCTGAGCTAGGGTTTGCAACCGACCGACTACGGTGGCAGAAGTCCTAGGGTTTACCAGTTCCAAATCTAAAATCTACCGTCAAAACTATCCTAAGCCACATGCATTTCTATAAAATCTAAGCTATAAACACCTAGAAAGAAGAAAAAGAGCCGTACCTTGCGCTTGAGAAGACATTCTTGAAGAAAATAGCGTTCTGAAAGTGGTGGAGGCGGTGGTCGACGGCTGGGACGGTGGCAGTTGAACGAGCAGAGCGTTGAAGAAGAAGATGAAGCGAAAAGTTCAGAATGGGCCCTGAGAATCCTATTTATAGGAAGGGGAACACGTGCAAGCACGCGTGACCCCTACACGCTAGCCCCTAGACTAGCCGTCAAATCATTAATAGGCGCGAATTTCCAGATATTCCAGCTTTTCGTTTCACATTCCTCTGTCGAGCAACGCACCAGCTGCCCGTTCCCAGAAGATCGACAGCGTAGATCCCTGGCCCTAACGCTGCTCATCGCCGAGCACAAAATCATTCTTAAGTCACTGCTCTACCACACGAGCAATGACTTGGGGGGCTCATGTTCTGGATCGTCCCAATACCTACAATTGGGCCAAGAAAACCAATCCAATAGGCCTGCTCGACGTCGAGCACAATCATGAAAAGTGGTCCTTGTCGACCACAGGCAGTCCGACCACGACGAAGTTCCCTAACGGCTAGTCTTGACCGTTGCCTATTTTCACGGATTCCTCGATCCGCGCCTCATAAGATGGACCAATAATCTTCCATTTAGTCCCTTATATAAACCCTCTCGTTTGGGAGGGTCAGGTATTCAATTTCTCTGACCTTTATACTTGTACTTGCCCACTCTTTGCTCGATTACTTACTTTGGCATCGGAGTGCCTTGCAGGTACACCCTCTTTTTCTCCTCACCGACCGTCTCCATCAGCTCTCGAGGCCAGCCGCATCGGATCCTGATCTCCAGGTATGATCAGGTTATGACCTAATGAATGAATGAAAGAAAGAAAGCATAAGCCAATTAGGGTTAAAATGTGAGGACAAATTTTATGGTGCAACAGGTATGGGAGGAAAATACAACTTAACAATATACCTTATTCGACAAAGTTCTCACACCGTCACATGGATGCGCCTATTTTCACATGAAACATTTTCATATAGGTCATATACCATCTTAAATGGTGTGTCCTTTATGTAGGATTGAGGAAACATTTTCATGAGTCATATACAATCTTAAATGGTGTATCCATTGTGTAGGATTGAGGTGTTATATGATATGACCAGAGTACCTATAACTCTCAATGGCGACATTTTTAAACAAAATTTTGAAGAATATAGATCTTCAATCGGAGTATCATTAAAGTTTGCGAAGTATTTAAATAAATTTGAAATCAAACATCGTATAGTTGTTATGTCTATAATCTTTTTGCTTCTTCAAATTTCTTCTTAATTATGTGGATGATAACTTTGTTGGCGAATTCAACATGACCATTAGCTTAAGGGTGTTTGTATTAGCATATTAGTAAGTGACCTACAAGGGGAGATGAAGAGGCAAATGGTGTAACATCTCGTCCAGACAATCAATTAACCATATTTGAAATAAATGGTTAAAAGCACTATATTCAACCTTAAACTAAAAATGTCAAACACCATTGAAATTTTCAACATTCCTCTAGTGACAACCTCATTCTTCACTTTGCCTTTCACCCTTCAAATCGCTTCCATCAAGAACTTCATCATCTAACCATTTGAAGAAATTACATCCTTTCTCCATTTGATTTTTGTAATGCCTACAACCCAAAAATAAATCGAACATTCACATTGCTCAAATCTCTAATAATATGAATAACACATTCTTCTTGGCACCAACACTCCCACTTGTTTCTTATGAGGACAAATCCAAATGTCCCGTATCTTTTGAAATTCATCAACATTTTAGCATAAATTTCAAAGATTGTCTAGATGAAGAGGCATGTTAAAGAAATTTCAAAGATGGTTTGGATGAAGTGGAAAATTAAAGATGAATAGTAACTCTATCAAACTTAAAAAATGTCTGAGTGTGAAATTGAAGCTTACAAAGATGGTAGTGTAGTGTTTGTTGAGTCACTGATTGAAGTATTACCTTGATGTAGTACCTCATTACCAAAAGTTCATTTTTTTCTCACAATTTAACATAAATGATAAAGTTGACCAACAGATTCATTGTTAAGGGACTAACATATAATGTTTATTAGATAAAAGACTAAAATAAAACCTGAAATTAAATTAAAGAACTTTTAAAATTAATTTGGAGATTCAAAAATTAATGAGTATAGGAAAAATCCAGCAAAACTTGAACCTATAATTTAAATTAGTTTAACATAATGTTGCAATTAAAATTAGAAACCAAAAGTAGAATTAGAAAGTCAAGGAGACGAGAGAATAATTAAATGAATAAATTGCCTACCAAAGTTTCTTGTGATAGTTAGTGGCGTTAGAGTTCTTCACGCCATCGTTTCTATTATAACTTTCATTTTCATAGTAGACCATACAATACATGTACATGGCCTCACCTGAATAAGTCAATTACATAAACAACTTAATTACCATTTTCTCTATAAAATTGTCTTGCAAAAAATGGAATAAGTTATCATCCTTCAACTTTGACTAGCTCCAAAACCAACCACTTTTTAATGTGGTGTTGCTTGGACGGAGTTTAGCCTACAAGGGTTGCTTATTGTCTCTGCAGCAATGACTTATCAATTTTTGTATTTCTATCACATTCATGTGATAGGTAATAGATAAATCTATATACCTGTGGCCACAATAGGCTTGAACATGTGGTAGTCTTCTTCTGAATACTTACATCCAAACCGATATTGATATTAAGGGGCGAGGAAAAAGTTCTGAAAACAGATTTCCATATTTCTTTTACTATTCTGAAATGAAATTTACCTTTCTACATTCAGAATGTACAATATGTACCGGTAAAAATCTTAACTAACTGACATAATAAAAAGGAAAGCGATTCACCTAAAACCAAACATCTTCAATCAGAGCAATTATGAAATGTAGAGCAAGCAAGATAAAATGGATGTTAAGAACCAAATGGAAACCACAAACCCGAGTTACTTGCTGCACAAGTAGTTTGATGACCTAAAGAGCAAAATCAGCAATGAACTATGAATATGCACGTGCCTAGATCATAATTTTGCATTCCAACAACCACAATTTAGAGCCATTGTTTGGCTTCATAAAATAGGCAAAAGACTAATCACAAAAAAACAAGAAAGATAGTAATTCTTACACGTGACACATCATGCAGCCCAAGCTCTAAAAAGCTGTAATGGATTTGCAGCTGATGCGCCCGAAAGAGGTTACAACTTAGATGTTTTTATAAATTAAAACCATTGGCTAATTGAAGCATCCTGCTACAGTTTTTCAACTTCCTGAGCAAAAAATTAATATAGGATTGAGAACCCAAAATACTGTTGGAACAACCTTTAAGTGGAGACACCCTTAAACTTAAATACTGTTTGCAACATTGTTGGCATCGGCAGAAGAAGTTACCGAAGGAGCGGGTTCAGAACATGCCTTGAGGACAGCTTCATTCTTCCAAATGGAAAAATAATACATGAACAAAAATAACTGAGTATACATGAACAAAAACAACAGATAAAGTAACAAACCAACATCCTTAATCATTTTTTTCTAGGTATGAGGAGCCTATTTAATTAATAGCATAGAATGCTAAGCTAATATAGCTGATAAGCATAAGAAACTATACTAGCAGGGTTAAGGGAGGTGTTTATTGAAATACCTGCCACACACGGAGAAGACGCTTCTTGGCGTTGGCTTTACGGGTAGTGGTGAGTTTGATTCTCTTCCAAAGAAGTCCTCCAGAATCATGCTTCTTGACTTTCTCCAACACGCGTGTCGCCCAAAATGCACCAGCCATCTATTTGTAACAGATCACTATGAGCACCAACAAATGAGAGAATTAGTATTTAGTTATATTCAGGAGTACATAATAAAATTTGCCCCAAAGTTAGATTTGATACTTTTGATGTATAAACTTATACTCATCACATCAAAGACTATGATTCAATGATTGGATTTTGTTGATGCTACAAAGTGTATATAGCTTTTGCCAAAATCATGACAATAACAAACCAATGTGGCACAAAGTACAAACACATGAATGTTAATATCTTCTGCAAACGACTATGTCCATTTCAAAGTTCTAAACGCCCAGAAATTCTTATTTGACTATAAACTACGGAGTACGGAGGCTTCATTAACCAAAAACGAAGAGAAAAATTGCGTAATTCTAACTAGGGTTCAAAATTCTAATACTGGAAAATCAAAACTCAGGAGAGGATTTATATATACAAAATAGGAAAAGCTAATTGGTAATGGAGAAGTGAGACTGAGAAATCAAGGCTTGCCTTAAACCCTAAACGGCGTTAAGCGATGGCGTGTGGGAAAGAGGAAAGAAAGAGTCGTGGAAGAGAGAGTTAGGAAAAGATATATAAAAATAAAAAGGGAACAAGGTTGTGTGAGAATGAGATAAAAGGATGAAAATGGAAAACCACTTTTTTTTAAGAGCTAGAATTCATTATTTGTAGTCATTTTGAATTTTTTATAATGTAAAATTTAATTGATATGCATAGACTTTTTAAAGATTTTTTACATTGTTATTGGATTTATTAATAAGGTTTGATTTTTATTTTATTCACTTGTCGAGGGTGGTGTTCTGATATGAACTTGTGTTGATGAGGTGTTTGAATTTCCTTTTCATCGAGTCCACGGTAATCTTGTTGAATCCTTTCCTCGATATGACCAGGGTAGAGGGGAATGTCTCATAGGGGTTGTGTGTGGCGAAGTATAGCGGGAAGTTGAGTCCTTCAGGAACGTAGAAATCTTTTGGTCGTGAGACGCTCATGGCGACCTACAAGTCGATATCATTTGAGGATGGTGTTTATTCCTTAACTTTTTTGGACTCCTGGACATCTTGTCGAGGAGTGTCCTTCTTTTCAGTGAAATATTTCAGATGCCCGTCCCTGATCAGGAATTTTATTGCATCCTTGAATGCAATCGTTCGTCATATGCTCGTGGCTTTTGTGGAACCGACGATATTTTGTCTTATCTGTGTTTGGCCTGGCCGGTAACTGCTTCGGGAAACAGACCCCTGCCTGTCAGAACTTTGAGTTCGCGTAGTCAGCGAGAATCTTCTCATACAAGACTGTCAGCGGTGTATACTCGTGAAAACGGCCAGACGACCCTTTGTGATCCCGAGATTCTCGGGGGCGGTCTTCTTTTCTTCTTTTCATTCCCCTGACGAGATGTCGATGAGTCGTCATTCCTCAAGGACTTGGCATTCTCATGGTGTCTCAAATCACGGGTAGTGTTCGCAACTTCGTTTTCTTCGTACTGGATGTACGCATGCACCTTGAGGAGGAGGGTTTCCAGTGTCGTCGGTGTTTCGATGCCAACAATCTTGGTGAAGCCGTTGTGGGGGCGGAGTCCCCGCTTGAGCAGATATTTCTTCATATCGTCAATCGTGGTGACCTGAACAACTTCCTTGTTGAATCTTTCGATGTAGGCTCGGAGAGATTCGTCTTTTCCCAGAATAATGGCCTCGAGCGAGGCTTCTGTCTTCAGATGGCGACGAGAGGCAGTGAAATGTTTGGAGAACATTCTCCCCAACTGTTTCCACGAGGTGATAGATTCGTAGGGGAGGCTCTTGTACCATGACATAGCTCATTTCCTCAGAGTCGTCGGAAATAGCATGCATTTGATGGCACCTCGGACAACACGGTAATCGAGCAGTGCATTGATGTTCTCGATGTGCTCGTCAGGATCAGTTGTGCCATCGTATGTGCCCGAGGGTGGAGGCTTCTCTAGACCTTTGGGTAGTTGAGTGTAATTGGGCGACCTTAAACAAGAGCGGATGTTTCTTTCGCGTCGAGGGTTGTGATCTCGACGGGGAGAGGGTGTTCTTGATCGGTCCTTAGGTTTGGGCGGAGGTGAGTGTTAATTCTCTGTCCGTGGAACCCTTCTTACTCTTTTGATCCCTAGGGAGAGTTGGCCCCTATGAGGGGTACGATCGCGTTTCCTGACGACCATGGGCTCTGGCTCTGTTGGTGTTTGGTGATTCCTTCTTCGTCGGGGAGAAGTACTTCAAGCTCTCAGGTGCTCGCGTCTTAGTGGAGGAGATATGGAACGGCAGACCGTTTCTAACGCTTCAATCCTTGCGCTTTGCTGGAGGATTATGAGGTTTGTCTTATTGAAGGCTTCGACTAAAGCTTTCATAGTTGGGTCAGCGTTGGGAGAAACTAGGATGATCTAAGGATCCCATAGGGGTTAGACCTCCATGTTGTTTGAATGGTCCGACGAGGGAGATGCGGTGACTTTATCCCTCTGTCAGGGAACATCATCCCCGGGAAAGGGGTTTACCTCATCACTGTTTGTCTTGCCAACGGGGGGTGATGGTACTGAGAGCATTTTTGACGTTATCATGGCTGACTATGATTGGAATCTTGGAAAGTTGCTTTGATATTTGAATTCTGGGGAAAAATGATGGAGAAAATATATTTCCCACAGACGGCGCCACTGATCTTACCGGTTGATCAGAACCTGAGTGGGCCAGATACTTCCTCTTTAATGCTGGAAACCAATTAGGAGCGGGTGTATCTGCAAGGCACTCATATGCTCAAGTAAGTAAGAGTGCAAAGAGATAAGAGAGGGCTTAGGTTTTAAAATTGAGTGTTTGATATTGGATACTTGTCCCTCACGGGTGTGAGGGTTTATATAATTCCGTCAGCGTTTGGCCATTGGTCCCTATTTTTGGGGCGAGATAGTAGATTCCCCAAAAATAGGTAACTGACAGAAACTAGTCGTTGGAATGGGCAGATCTGCTCGAAACTAGTTGTTTCCTCGAGCAAGGAAGTGATCACAGGCAAGCGCATTATGGTCGTTCCTGGGTGGCTTTCCCGAGCGTGTCAGGCAGAGAAGTATGATGGAGGGCAGCGAAGGTCCAGTGATATTGGGGTTCAGTTGACCAGGCTTCCTCGGCAGAATGGCAGAAGGAAAATGCTTCCATTTGTCCTCAATCAATTAGGCCTATACTATTGGGTCGTCTTAGGTGCAGAAGTGGATTGGGCCACGCCTAGCCATTGGGTCAATCCGAAACAAAAACTATGTTGGAAAATTGAATTCTAATAAAAAAATGTAACACCATGTATAATATATATCTAGAATAATATCATACAAGAGTTATTATCTGGTACTGACACCATCATAAGTGCCTATTGGCATAATTTACTACTTAATCATTTACAAAAACATAAAAGAAAGATAAAGGTACAAGATATGGAAAGTGTCAAACATAAAATCTAAGATTTTAGTACAATATCATTCATTGTACATAACTCAATACACGAAAGAATAAACATGATCTAAGTTTCCCTTGAAACGTTCAGACATAGCTCCACTTGCAAACTAAACATGCAAACAATACCTGAAAAACAACAAAAGTAGTAAGTTCCCATATCTTATGTGTTTGCTCGACTCTACAAGGTTCTAATAAATTTTTATCTCAAGTCAAAGGGAAAAGGATAATACTTGAGTTCACACAACTTGTAATGTATGGAAACATGTTTCTTGAGTTCACCAACTCAAACAATCACTAATCGGAAACATATCAATGTAAACTTCCTTGTCACCTTACCTACTTCTAAGACTTTTAATGTGGGTCACAGATCCTTGTATCAAACTTTGACATACAAACAGATTTCGGATTCTAAGGGACATATAATCAACGTTATGAATTGTCGTTTCCCATGGGACCTTTTGTCCATCTCAAACCTCTTACTTATAGGCTTCATCCGTACACATGGGACTCAAACAAATGGATTTTGAATTCTAAGGGACACATAATCAACCTTACAAATTGTCGCTTCCTATGGGACCTTCTGCCCATCTCAAGCCTTTTACCCGTAGGCTCCATTTGCTTAAGGGGACTCCTGCCAAGGTATTAGTGCATACATTTCAAATGAGCTCTACATAAGCATCAACTCTTGGGACGAAACATCTCAAAAGTTTGTTTCCGACTACGTGATAAATATAACATAACATGATTATATTCGATAATCATAAGGCAAACACATTCACCTTAATAATTCAACAACACATGTCCCAAATAAAGCTTTCCTCACAACTAGACAACTATTTGCTAGTGATATACACCAAGGCATCACTACACAAGCATTTCCATATATGTTATTCATCATCTCTTAATCACTTTACTAATTCATTTTATTAGTTAATGTCAATGTTTCCTCTTCATTCCTTATAGTTTTTTAGTCATGTTATCACACAACTAATACAACCACAAGATACAACAATGATCCAAGCATAGAATATGAAATGCATTACATAAGCACAATAACAATATACAACATATAATTCATAAACATGCACATTGTTATTCACCATCAATGAAACCTCGGTTAATCCATAATCTCAAAATAGATAGGTCTTTCGGAGCCAATACCCTCACCAAATATTAAACCATTCACATTGTGCTACAATCCTCTACATTACAAGACCTAACAAACCATTCACAACAATATATATAATATTATAATAGTGTAAAATATCTTCATTTGATATTTTGTAATCTAACACCAATTGACCAAATATTAGAGTTATCAAAACGTCTTCTCTTATACTTATTAATATTTTTCTGTCTCTTTCATCAATAATCGATCTCTTCAGAGTTCACTAGCCACTCTATTGATCTCAATTGACAATATTCAGAGCACTTATGAGCTCTAAGTGTTCCAAATGACCAAAGATAGAGTACATAGGAACTCAGTTGATCTCAACTGATATCCAGTTGAGCATTTAAGGGAATATGGGGTATTACAAACAAGAACAACCTTTACTCTTCCCAAAAGAGAGAAATATCTATAATGATTGGAAAATTTCTTCATTTCTCAAGATGATCACACGTTATTCAAGAATATTAATCATCATAAGTAATCATTGCAAACATTAAATCATCAGATATTCCATCTTCAACCTCTTCTATAAATGCACATTTCATATACTGAATTTTCTCATATTCTTCTTAACTTCATATAGTAACATGAGCTCTCCATCTGAGAAGGCTAAGAGCATTATCTCAACATAAGTCACAATTAAGAACAAAATCATCACCATAGTACAATACCATCAGGAGCCAACTAAGGAGGTTCAGTCATCTGGGTCGACTGCTGTCAGGGATGCACTAAGGGTGAGGAAAGGCAAGAAGTAGAAGAAGATGTTGAAGAAGTAGAAGAGAAATGTGTAAAGGAAGATTGTTTACTATGACTCATATGAGGGTAGTGAGGAGTGATTCATAGATTGGAAAGATTCTTGTAGTGATAGAGGATATTGTTCTGATGTGGAAAAAGTTATGTAACCCAAGAAACTTGTATGCTTTCCTTTTGATCATTGAAAAATATGAAGAAAAAAATAGCAACAATAATAATAACAACAACTACACAATCAACAAAAATAAATCTTCTCAACAACAACAGTAATGGAGAATAACAAGAACAACATTAATGGACCAGAGCAACAACAAGAACAATAACAACAATAATAATATACCGGAGAGTAATAGTGAGAGAGTTTTCGTTTGCTATGCCTCCTTGGAGAATAAGTTTCGTTTGCTGGAGAAGAAATGTTCTTTTGCTAAGGCTCGAGAAGTGAATGAGGTAGACATTGGGGGAATAAAAATATAAAGAGAATAATAAAAACAACAATAATGAATAATAACAAGAACAACATTAATGGAACAAAGCAGCAACAACAACAACAATAATAATAATATCCTGGAGAATAATAGTGAGATAGTTTTTTCATTCGCTCAGGCTCCTTGGAGAATAAGTGTTCTTTCGTTTGATGGAGAAAAGTGTACTTTTGTCAGGGCTCGAGGAGTGAATGAGGTAGACACTGAGAAAAAAATATAAAGAGTATATATCACGACTATATTAAAAACCGAGGTAACATATCTGACGTAAATTAAAAAAAAAAACAGGCGCATTTTTGGTTCCAAAAAGAATAAAAAAATATAGATTATTTATATTGATTTTCCTGCAAATCAAGGTAATATATCTGACGTAAAATCTATAAATATTAATGACGCCTTTTTGGTTCCATATAAAACATAAAACTGCATGTGCTGAGAATCGAATCTCAAACTCTGAGCATACTATTATGTCGCATTTAAAAAGAATCGAGGTAACAGATTGATTTTTTTTCTTAAAAAAACAAGACGTTCCCTTTACATACAACGTAGGTTTTATATATTCATTGTGAAAGTTTTGTCATAAAAAATAGTATTTGTTGTAGTGTTCTTATGGGCCCGTTTGCATTGACTTTTTTTAAAAATGATTTTTGTAATGTAACATTATTTTGTGGAAAAAAATTTACAAAGACACTTTTCATAAAAGTTTCAAATGAAAATTTGGTTTGAATAGTTATTCTTAAAATGTTATTTTAGATATTTCATCATTTTATCGGAAAAAAAAATTGGATATCAAAATTTCAAAAAAAATCACTTAATTTTAAAGCTATTTCAAATAGATTTTCATAAAAATTATTTTTGAGATACAACTTTTTTCAAAAATTATGATTTCGCCTATGTTTTGATCTTCAATAATGTATATCTATGTTGTACGATATCAAAATTGGTCTTGTAATTTAGTAAAAATGAATATAGAAAAACTTGTAATATTTTGAAAAACGGGTTTAGAAAATATCCATTTTTCAAAATACAAACAAAAAATTCATTTTTTTTAAAGCTAAAACAAACAGGTTCTATATCGGACAACAACCTTGCACAATTTATATTGTAACTTCCAACCTGTGTCTTCTTATTTGATATGTGCCGCCAACCTTATTTGATATGTGTCGCCAACCTTAGTATCTTTCTGTCATAGGTGATTAATAAATTTATCATTAGTTATATATATATATATATATATATATATATATATATATATATATATATATATATATATATATATATATAATTAGATTAAATGATCAATTAAAGTCATTAGATTAATGCAAATCAATGGTAAAGATTTGGAGTAAGTCTATTAAACTTACTTCTGGAGTAAGAAAATCTTTACCATTGATTTGCATTTTGACTAGATAACTATATTATGATTAAATTAATTGACGTTACAATAATTTTAAAAAATAATTTTATTAATTGAAATTTTAAATAAAAAGAAAAAAATAGAGAAATTTAGTAGTAATAATAACAATACAATATATTTTAGAGATTGCAATAGGTGGATCATTGCACAAAAGATTGTAGGCGGAAGAAATAGTAAATAGGAAAAAATAAATTAGTGTTGGCAAGGATTCGAAGAGAAGATGAGGATAAAGAGATGTGTGAGCGTGATCCTTCGATTTATGTCTGCAGGGAAAAAGGGACCCAATTGCTGGTAAGGCAGAGTTTGCGTTTCAAGCTTATATAGGGGCCGACATTCTGTGGGCACAGAAGGTCTTGGGCGCGTGGCATGCCAGGCTAGTAGGCTTTAGGGGATTCTCCTGCAAGATGCAAGCGATTTGTGAGTGAATTGTTGCGATTAGCAAGTGATTTGCAAGCATAAAGGATTTGCTAGCGATCTGCAGCCTTAAGGTTTGTGCAGGTGTTTTGCTTCAGATTTGAATCGATTTGCTGGCGGGATCACCGCATGATTTTTCAGCGATTTTGGGGCTTTTTTTGCAGGTTAAATGTTTTCTCTCCTTTAATCCTGCGACACAATCGTTTTCTTTCCATATCGATATCAATCGTATGTTAATATTGTGGGAGTGTGTATGGTTTCAGTTGGATATCTCTTAAAAAATTATTCAATCTGAATTTGGTTTTGCCTTGATTCCGGTTGATTCATTATGAAGGGATATTCATCAAAATGGAAATATTAGACAATAATATTTTGATCTTCTATGCGAGGCTAGTTGCCAGGGAGAAGGCCAATCCTTTCCATAAGCGGGGATCTCATAGGAACAAGATCAAATAAGGAAATCTAGATTTAATAAGGAGGATCAGCATCAGAAGAATATTGGTAGCAATAATTCTGCATTTATGTGAAGATTTCGATGTTTTTGGATTTAAAAGGAAAATCCTCAATCAATAAAAGTAGGGACACTAGAATAAGTAAGGGGGACAAGCCAATTATTACCTTTCTGGAAGAGGATTTACCGAGATTCTGTCTCCATAAGTGCATTATAAAAATACATGGGAAGCAAAGGATTTTTCATCATCTCATGTTGGCAAGTATTACAAAGCAAAGTTTCATAAAAATCACTATATTTGTTGTTTTTTGCATCATGGCGCAAGTTAATTCTGCTTAGCAACCCGTGGAAGGGCGTTTCAATGTTGACCCTAACATGTTTTCCCGAGAGGAGTTGATGGATTTGTGCCTGGTAGGCTCTCTAATGACAAACAAAACCATCAGATTAAATGTTCTGCATGATAGACTAGCGCACGTTTGGCAACCTGGCCAGGGAGTTTCAATCTCAAAGATTGAAGAAAACAAGTTCTTATTCCAGTTCTACCACAAGTGGGACTTGGAGAGAGTTTTACAATGAGGGTCGTGTCTCTTTGATAACTTTATGTTTGTGCTGGGAATAATAAAATTTGGGGAGGAGCCACTATCCATACCCATGAATGAAGTGGAATTATGGCTTCAAATCCACCAATTACCTTTTGGTTTCATGAATGATGGGGTAGTTGTTTTCATTGGAAATCATGTCGGAAAGTTCATCTCTTATGATAATAAAAAAAAGGATATGATATCTGGAGAAAATTCATGAGAATACGGATAGTGATCAACGTACATGACTCGTTGAAGAAGAATTGGGCATTTGAAAGAATCGAAGGGGAACAAATCTTGGTCATCTTTAAGTATAAGAAGTTGGGAACATTTTTTTTCTGTGTGGAGTGATTGGGCATTCTGATAAGTTTTGTAATAAAAACTTTAGTCCAAATGATGGGAATACTGAAAGGAGCTGGCAAAATTTTGTTCGAGCTGAAAACTACACGCGGGGAAGCACCAGTACAAACAAATGGCTGAGAAACGCTCGGATTCAAGAAGGAGGCGGTCGTGTTTCTAGTAACGGGAACCATAACTTTCACAATGAAGACCAAAGAGAAACAGACGGTCACCAATCAAATGTAGCCTTGGAGGAAATTAATGGAAAGCATAAGGTTCATGGAAGGGTCCGGATTGACAGAGATCATATTTCAAAAAATGGCTAGTTTTCTTCAAAAACATTGATGACGTAGTAGAGCATATCAGTGAAAAGAACAAGTGGGTCCCCTTTGATCCAACAGAAGCTATTGATGACAATAGCAACAAAGAAACTATGTCTAAAAGTGGATAGAAAGAAGGCAGTTCGGGCATTACAGGAGCTGGAAATGTGCAGTGTGAGGAGGCAGAATTAGCTGATTTGTTGGCAAGGAAGGCAATTGTGAGCACAAAAAATTCGTTAGTCCAATGGCCATTTGTGGAGGATAATGTAAGGACGGTTGGGAACACTAGTTCATTTCAACTCTCTAAAATCAAGCCTAAAACACACCAAGCAAAGGAGTTGCGAAGTTTAGAAAAAGAAGCTATACATGTTGGGACACAAGTAAAATATGACATTTTGGCTAGAGTAAATCCATTAATGGGAAAGATCAACTCTCTATCAAACATTTTCAAGGAGCTGACAGATGGGGTCAAAGGTGTGACTGAGTGGGATAACTTAACTTCAGCTAGCTTAAAAGCTCTAATGGGAGAGGCGATAGGAAACTTAAACGGAGGCATCACAAAAGCTTTTCAAGTGCATATGAATAGCCGTAACTCAAGCGGGTATAAACCTAGAACTCCTAGACAAGAGATCATTGGCAGATCAGGCATAAATGAACATAACTTGGTTGACGCGAAAGAGAAAATTGTGGTTAGAGAATGAGTTGAGTTAGGCGTTCACTTTAGAGACGTTATTAATCAAGTTGGAAAGAACAAAAATACGGCTGAAAACAAACTGAAACTCTTAGCAAGGAACACTAACAAAATTCTTGTCACTAAATTGTCAATGAAAAATCAAGCAAGACGCAAAGCACAGAGCAGTAATACCAAGACACTGATTATTGAGTCAGTAACTACAAAGGAAATCCTCACCGATGAAAAAGTCATGAAGAAAAGGATTTGCCTGCCTGAAGGCATTGACACTGCTCAAAGCATTGACACTGCTCAAGGCCAAAAAAGAGTAAATATTGTTGAGGAAGATATTATGGTTGTAGATGTTGTTGAAGGAAAGAAGGATGTTGTTAGAGATGACACGACCAAGCAACCTAACTCTTTATTTGTTATCAATTATGTAATGGCGGGCTTTGTTAACCATGCCTTCCAAGATCAATGATTGTATTAAATTGGAACTGTTGGGGCCTAGGTAATCTGTGCGCAGTTCATATTTTAAAATACCTCATCTGAAGCCATAAATCGGATCTTCTATTTTTGTTTGAGACAATAAGTCATGGCAATAAAATTGAAGAATTAAGATATTTGTTGGGGTTCAATTGTTCTTTTAATGTTGATAGAGAAGGTAGAGGAGGCAAAGTGGAAATTCTTTGGAAACGTTTCATGCATTGTTCCATTCAAAATTATTCAAGTAACCACATTGATGTTCTGGTCCAAGATACTAGACGTGGTAATTGGAGACTGACATGTTTCTAGGGATACCCTGAAAGTAGACGAAGAAGGTTGTCATGGAATCTTATCTGAAACATCTATGAAGCTTCTAGCCTTTTGTGGTGCATTATGGGTGATTTTAACGACATACTCTCAGCAGAAGAGTAGAAAGGTAAAGTAGAAAGGCCAAACTGGTTAATCAGGGGTTTTATACAAGTTGTACAAGATGCAGGTTTAGTGGACATCCTTATGGAGGGATATCCATTCATGTGGTTTAAAAGCCTTGGTACTGATAGATCCATGAAAGAAAAACTAGATAGAGCAATGGCAAACAGTGATTGGTGTTCCTTATTTCCAGGAGAAAAGGTGAAATGCTTAACAGTTTCTTCTCCGGATCATTATCCTATCTTGTTGAGTTGCAAAACTAGAACACAGTTGCATACTTCTCCCAAGGGTTTTAGAGAATGCTTGGCTAACTGAACCAATATTCTAGGAATTTGTTATTAATCAATGGAAAAGACATGAGATGGATGATATCGTTGGTAAATTAGAGATATGTGGTGAAAATATGAAGAAGTGGAGCAAAGAAAATTGTCATAAGACTAGGAAAGAAATTGAGGATATAAGCAGAAAGATTGATAGAGCGCAACATCATGTGGGGGAAGGAAATATTAATTTCTTCACAACCCTCAAAAGGCATATGAATTCCATGTTGGTTAAAGAATACATGTTCTAGAAACAAAGAACAAAAGTTAACGGGTTTAAAGACGGGGACCTCAATACCAAATTCTTTCATGTCTTAGCTTCTGCCCGGAAAAAAAATCAACATTATTCTCTCCCTGACAATGATAATGGATAAGTGTGTAATTAGAATGAAGACATGTGTAAAATCACTCTTGAATACTTCATAGAGTTATTCCAGAAGAAGACTAACTCTCGTGATAGGGTCCTACAAGCTATTGGAACTTACATTTCCGAAAAGGATAATATTATGTTGACAGCTCCATTTTGGTTGGAGGAATTTAAAGTTGTTATTTCTATGTAGGATGATAAGATTCCAAGTCCAGGTGGTTTTAATCCATATTTTTATCATCAATTTTAGGACACTTGTGGGATGGATATTTGTAATGCTAGTTGCGGTTGGCTGGATAGTGGTATATTCCCTCCTAGTCTTAATATGACAAATATTACACTTATCCCTAAAGGTGAGGTCCAAAATTCTCTGAAAGATTGGAGTCTGATTGACCTGTGTAATGTGTTATATAAAATAATTGCAAAGGTTATAGCTAATTGGCTTAAGAGAGTTCTTGATAAGTGTATTTCAGACAATCAATCAACTTTCGTCCCGGGTAGATCCATTTTGGATAATGCCATGGCAACCAACGAAGTGGTTCATTACATGAAAACCAAAACAAAAGGTAGGCAATGGGACATAGTGCTCAAGTTGGATATCAGTAAAGCTTATGATATAATTGGTTGGGATTATTTGAAAGAGGTTCTTATAACTATGGGCTTCAGTCAGAAATGAGTTAGCTGGATTATGTTATGTGTGGAAACTATTGACTACACGGTGAACATGAATTGCAACAGGGTGGCACTGATTTCCCCAGGACGAGGACTCGGGAAAGGGGACCCATTGTCGCCGTATCTGTTTATTTTGTGTTCTGAAGGATTATCAGCTCTTATCATGCAAGCAAAAGCCAGGGGGACTTCCATGGGACAAAAATTTACAAGAATGCCCCTGTTATTTCTCATCTTTTGTTCGCAGATGATTGTTTCGTGTTCTTTAGAGCGGTAGTGCAAGAAGCTACTGTGATGAAGAATATTTTCAACATTTATGAGGAAGCATCAGGACAAGCCATTAATTTGCAAAAATCTAGAATTTTTTGCAGCAGGAATGTTAATCAGAATGTAAAAAATGCTTTGGTAGACACATTAGGAGTCCAACAAGTGTTGGGAACTAGAAAGTATCTTGGTGTTCCATCCATGATTGGTAGAAGCGTGAAAGCTACCTTCAATTTCGTCAAGGATAGAATCTTGAAGAAGATCAATTCTTGGAGTAGTTAGAGTTTATCTCAAGCAGGAAGGGAAACTCTTATTAAATCTGTTCTTCAATCCATCCCATCTTACATCATGAGTATTTTATTGTTGCCTTCTTCTCTAAGTGAGGAAATTGAGAAAATGATGAATTCATTCTGGTGGGGACATAAAAGTGAATGGGGAAAAAGGCATCCACTGGCTTTCATAAGATCGATTGTCTATGCCAAAATCAGACAGAGGGGTTGGGTTTAAAAATCTGAGTGCTTTCAATTATGCTATATTAAGTAAACAAGCATGAAAGTTTATGACCAAGCCTCATAAACTGGTTACTCGTCTCTATAAGGCAAGATACTTCCTTAACTGTGATTTTCTGGATTCGGTAATTGGGCACAATCCCAGTTATGTTTGGCGAAGTATCTGGAATTCAAAGTTTGTAGTGCAAGGAGGGTATAGATGGAGCATTGGCTCGGGAGAGAGGATTTTAGTTTGGGGGCAAAAATGGCTTAATGATGGTTTAACATTGGTCAATCCTTGGCCAAATCACCAAGAAGTGGTTAATTTAAAAGTTTCAAATCTAATGGATGAAAATGGCAAACAATGGAATTCAAACATGGCCATGTATATTCTTGGGGGAAGGAAATGCGACTAAGGTTTTCAAATCCCCGCTGTTTGAATCGGTACAGGAAGATAAGTTAATTGGAAGATGGAAAAGAATGGCATATTTTCGGGTCGTAGTGTTTATTGTTTCTATATTAAAGAAGGGTTATCTTAGGATTGATAAGAGATGGAACTTAATTTGGAACCTGAAGACTCCTCCAAGGATAAAAAATTTTTTATGTGGTGACTATGCATGAAGTGTGTGTCAACTAGAATGAGATTAAAAGATAAAGGAGTAGACTATGCTTTAGTGTGTGGTGTTTGTGGTCTAGAAAAGGGGAGTTATGAGCATTTGTTTCTTCAGTGCACAAAGAGCAGGGAGTGTTGGGAAATAATGGTGTGTGGACTAGAATGCAACAGTTATCGATTTCTGGAGATGATTTTATTACTTTAATTTGTTCATTCTTGCAAAGGTCTAATTAGAATGTACAAGTTATGTTGTCATCTGTGTTGTGGTCATATGGAGCATATGGAAGAGCAGGAACAATTTAATTTGGAATAACATTGACAATCCCTTGGGTTTCATATGCAGACGTGCTTCTCATCTTTTGGAGGGATGGCGAAATGCCCAAGAAATCAGATATAGGCTTAATTTTCAACATCAAGAGGTCTGTGAATCCAAATGAAGCAAACCTTCTGTTGGGAGGATTAAATGTAACATTGATGCATCTTTCTCTAATAATAAAGTGGGAATAGACACTTGTATTCGAAACGATGAAGGGATGTTTATTGCTGCCAGTACAAGATGAATCACAAATGGGTTTACGGGTTAGGCATGGACAATGTTGATTTTGAGCTAGACGCCAAAAGTGTAGTGGATAGTGTGAACATCTAGAATCCTAATGATTAAGAACTAGGTATTATCACTAAAGAGTGTAAAAAGTTTGTTAGCTCTTCTATTCATGAACTCTCATCTTAAATTCGTTAGGAGACAAGTCAATGAGGTTGCTCATGTTTTGGCATGAGCGGCCCCTAATCTTGCTAGTTTCCATAATTTTATTGATGTATCAACATGTATCTAATCTATTATTTTGAATGAAATGTTATAAGCTTTTCCCGTTAAAAAGAAAATAACAATACTATTAAAATAGTCGTATATATAATTCTTCTAGTAATTGTAAAAAATAAAAAATATAAATAAAAACTATTAAAATAGTGTAACATTACATGTTTTTTTTTCATTCAATATAATTTCAAAAAAATTATAAATATGAAGACAAAAATTGACTATATCGTATTTTCAAATGTCAGCAAAAATATCATTCATTTACTTTAATAGTCTATATGCCATAAACTTGACATTTAACCACAATATTTTTATGTTAATTTTTATTTCTTCTGAGTATTTATTTTTAATTTTTGATTAATTTGGTCCTAATTTATAGTAGGCAATCTATCTACAAGACATCTCCAACGGAACATTTGATTCTAAACAGAACCGACGATTTCCAAAGGAAATCTAAACAAAACAGACAGTTTGCAGTAGGTGTGAGTGTGATAGCAGTGGGAGGCCTCCCAAAACAAGCCAAATCATAACCTGACCTGGCCGAGAAACCTGCCTGAGGATCCAATTTCCATGTCAACACATCCAAAACAGCGGCAGTAGGAGAAATAGCAGACAACCTGAACAATAAACCCTGCAAGTCTGCCAACATAGCAGAGTTAACGGTAGGTTATAATCCTAGATCACCCCAAACCCAGTTGCCATCGGACCAATTACCCATACCAGCAACCATATTTGATTTTAATCTGCTACATCTGTACAACACTGGATAGTACACCCTCCCTAGTGTCAAAAAGTAATATATACTCTAAAAGTAGCAGAAAACATATTAGAGACCGAGGTTTTGAAAGTTACAAACAATATTACTTAGCCATGAAACAACATTAGCTGCAGGAATATGAAACAGCATAAAAGTTAAAATTACAAATACTACAACTAACATAAAAGGGAAATAATAATAACTGCATATACCATTTCTATTGAAAACATACAGCATATCGTCATTGCTTCCGGTAGCTGTCAACGCATGTGGCGACAGACTAATCTTTGAATTTAAAAGCAAGTTCATCTAGGGATCTAAAAGCAAATCATGTGTTCTAACTGAAATTAGATCAATCAGGAAAATAAAAAATAAAATGTTGATATCCCCATAACAAGGAGTCAGTCACATAATCTGTTCGAAAATCTTAATTATTATCGGCACTTCATAATTCTTCATAACACAAATTTGAAAGAAAAAAATAGGTGCTGAAAGTTTCTGCCTTTGATACAGCATGAAATACATCCCTGTCATTTGAAACAATTTCGGTAAATATATTTTGTTGATCTTGTAAACAAACATGTTTAAAGTTTGCTAGGACTCAAATTATGCTGCAAACAAAATTTGAACAACCTATGAATGCTGGTTTCCATGAAAAAGCCTTGAAGATAGACCGCAACTAAACGCTGGGCATGAGGTTAGATGTTGAAGTTGTTTAAAACTAGTTTTGATTCCCACACTACTCTAGTTCCAGGACTAATTTCCGGTCTGTTTAATGTTATAAATGTGTTTCGACATTATTATTCAAATGGGCTTTTGGAAATTGGAATGAGATCCAAACTTAAAGGCATGAAAATATGCAACATGTTTGTTGGAATCATGGCGGGATTTTCAAGAAACACATTGCCAATCAAAAGATTGAATTTACAACTTCATACAAAAAGCATGGGGACTAGACAATTTATGTTGCAGTACCGCAATTCCTAGCACGATGTCCAAACATAGACCTGGCCTCCGCTCGTACCTGCTGCTAGCATCCCAACTTGGTAAGGGTGTGCTTCAAATTTCTCTGGAATTGCAGATAAGAGTGGGCTCTCTAGAGTCATCACAGTTGCCTTTTGAGCTGCCGAGACAACGGCAACCTCGCGTTTTGCACTCCCGGTGAAGAGGTATGAGTCGTCCCAACCCCATATTGTTCTGCACCATGAAATCAAGATAACAAATGTCAACTATTTTTGTTCGGAATCAAATAAATTCCATTCTAACTAAAGAAAACTCGTAACGGTGGGACAAGATCAGCAGATGGAGAAAGGTATAAAGTCGCACCTGAAAAGAGAAAGCCTTTGGCTTCTTTCATGATTAACAAAAGCCGGGTCTTTCAAGTTAACTCCACTGTATATGACAACCATGTTTTTCGCGCTACATCAAGAGAGTATATCAACTCAATCCAATCAAATTCACAATTAGGTAAAATAAAATCAAGGATTAGAATCATCAAAAAATTATCATCAAGGATTGAAAAAAAAACATATTTATTGAATCAAGTTTCTATGCAGAACTGAACATAGCAAAAAAACAATAAATACTAAACCACACAAATAAGCTTACTCATTGCACTAGTAACATTAAGAATTGAAAGTGTTTCATACCTTGTGATCGCGAGGCTACGTCCAGAAGGAGAGAAGTAGGCAGATTGCAAGCTACTTTCATGGGTAAACCTCGTTAAAGCTGGGAGGTTCCTACCCTTATCCAGACCATCAATACATCTAAAATCCCAGGTACATGCAGTTCCATCAGATGAACTAGTAACTGCAATGTGAGGATTTTCAGGGTTGAAATCTATTGTATTAATCCTCATTTGATGCAAAGCAAAGCAGGACGAAGAGGAAGATTTTCCTATCCTCTTATCCCAAACAGTCAAACATCCAGAACCTTCAGCTAAATATAAGCAGTTTGCATCATTCTTTGGTTGTGAGAGAGCATATATAGATGCATTATCACTACTTTTATATACGATATCGAAAATTTCCTTCTCCGCATCCATCATCCTAACAAATCCATCCTTACTACTTGTGTATACCTGCATATTAAAATCAATTATCACTGCATCAGAAAATTCTGCTATTTCGCAAACACGTTAAAACAGAATATGAGAATTCACACACCTTTGACAAGCAATGTGATTGAACCACAATCCCCAAAATGATAGTTTGATGTGGATGATACGAAAAAACCTCACTTTGTCCAACATTCCAGAACCCAATATTCCCATGTCTGTCACCAGCTACAATCATCTTTAAATCATTGGAAGGGAAAAACCGCATTTGAGTTATCCTTCCAGGAACAACATTTGCTATATTTTTAGGATCCAAATACATAGATTCCAACTCAAAAGAACATTCAGTTTTGTTAATTTTTGCAGTACAATTGGATTGTTGTTTTAGGGTTTCAATAAAAGAACAATCCGAGTGTGTGCCTTTGTAAGCATCCTTCATTGGAAGATGATCCAAAGTTTGATGAGTGCTGTCCTTAGTAGGGTTATAAAATAGAGCATTTGTGGGATCGGCTGTAATGCCTGTAACAGAATTGTTAGAATTAGTTGAATATTGTCTCTGTAGCACCGCCAACACCTTTGAAAAAAGTGTGTCAGTGTACGAAAATTATTACTGAAGTC
Organism: Lathyrus aphaca; assembly: GCA_963966055.1. Lineage (NCBI taxonomy): Eukaryota > Viridiplantae > Streptophyta > Magnoliopsida > Fabales > Fabaceae > Lathyrus > Lathyrus aphaca. The sequence goes on from OZ014519.1 coordinate 609,212,352, forward strand.
GACGTGTCAAGTAAAAGTGTGCCAATGTACTAAAATTATTACCGATGTCAAATGTGTCGGTGTCAGTGTTTCATAAAATATTGTTTAAAGTAGTTGGTTAGGTTTGTTACTTCACACATAATCAAAAATTAAAAATACTACCTCTGGTTCGGAGGGAGAATCTGATAGCCTCGGGGGTTTCGGTTTTCGATTTCTTCTCCGATTTGAATTTGGTCACAGAACTGTAAAATTCAAAAAGCGAATGTGATTCATCAAGAATAAACCGATGTTGATATTAGATAAAAAATAATGAGCTATTAGAGAAGAAAATGACCTTGGACGGTTGAAGAGTAGTGAGGCTTTGGAATGTATATTGAGTGCGGAAATCATTTCCTTGTTGCGACGAATGTTTTCGAGACGCTTCAATTCGTAATCAGAAAGTTTCTGAGTCGCCATTGAAGAGGAGGATTCAGGTTTCTAATGGCTTCTTTGCTTAGCTAATATGTTTCTGAATTCTAAAAGGAAACAACATTGAAGAAATCAATGATTTCCCGCGCAAAAAGTACCTCCCAAATGTAGGATAGTTTGGTAATTACATTCTAAACAAAAATCTTTTCATTCTTATTTTAAAATTTGTTCATTTATAAAAGGCTAATGTTGGTGCGGATTCTCGTAAGATTTCTACTTGGATCCATTTGGTCTCTAAGATGGAGAGAAGACTTTCTAGTTGGAAAAATCGTTTTCTAATTTTTTGTGGTAAAATTACTTTGTTGAAGACGGTACTTAATAGCTTAGCTATCTTCCAATTATCTTTTTATAAAGCTCCGGTAAAAATTCGAAAAGATATTATTAGAATCCAAAGTGATTTTCTTTGGTGATTTGGAAGGATCTAGGAGAGTTCATTGGATAAAGTGGAATTATCTTTGTTTACCGTATGATAGAGGTGGCTTAAACTTGAAAACGATTAAAGATTTTAACTTTTCTCTCTCACATAAATGGATGTGGCGTATTTTGAAGGGTTCGGAGGAATTGTGATTCCGCATTTTGAAAGCGCGGTATGAGGATATTAAATTACATATTTCGTCTAGAGACGCCTCACTTCCTAGGTGGTGTTCTAAATCGGTGTGGTGGAATGATTTGGTATCTATTACCAAAGCATATCAAGATGATATCTTCATTAACAATTGTGTTTTCCATGTTGGAAACGGGTTTGATACATCCTTTTGGAATGTGGATTGGACCGGTGCAGGTAGTTTTAGAGAGTATGCACCGGTGTTTTTTGCGGCTTCGCACCTTAAAAATGTCTTCGTAGCTTGTATGGGGGTGGAGGAGTGGAGTTTGAGAATGGGAAGACTTTGGCATACCTAGCATTCTATCGGCGGGAGTATCTATAAACGGAAACAAATAGGAGCCTGATATTCTGCATAATGCAGCTGCTACAATTTCTGTTCCATAAGATGGTTTTGTGGCGGCTTCTTCAACTCCAGAGGTTTTACTTGTTGCGGCGGTTGGTGACGATGGTACTATCGTTCTGGAGTCGATTGGAAATGCTTCCGCGGGGATTGGTCAGCATGTTAGGTTGGCGTTTTCCACTTCGGATCAGGACCTGAATCAACAGCATGCTTCGGTTGATATTTCTCCGTATTTCGCAACTACCTTTTTATCTCCTGCAAAAGTTGTTTTGATTGTTAGTGCTTCAGCAGTAGAGAATAATCATGTGTCTGAAGCGTCTTTTACATCTTATGTTGTTCCTGTTGATGAGATTGGTGTAGGGGCTGAGGTGGAAAACCAGTCTGCTATCACAACTGGTTTAGAATCAAATGTTCAGGCTGGGAATGAAGCTGCGGGTTCTGATCAACAACATGGTCATGTTTAGGGACTTCATTGGAAGTTTTTCCCCTACTCTGGGTATTAAGGATCAGATTTCTTGGAAGAAAGATTCAAATTGTGTCTTTTCGGTGAGCTCAATTTTTCGTTTAACAGATTTTTATCACATTCCTTTTGGTCTGTTGAACAAATGTGATATTGTTTTTGGTTTAATTTGGAAAGTGTTAATTCCGTTGAAAATTAAGGCTTTTGCGTGACGGTGTTTTTGGAATAGATTACCGACAAAAGATAATCTTTCTGTGAGAGATATTCTTCCTTCTTCAAATAATAGTAATTGTGTTTTATGAAACTCTTGCCCGGAATGTTTGGACCATCTTCTTTTTGTTTGTCTAGTGGCTAGGTTGGTTTGGAAGGAGGTTTCCGATTGGATTTCTTTTCCCGGGAGGTTTACAAATTGAGCCAAAGAGAGCTTTTTGGATTGGTGTAATTTTGGAAAATCGAAAGATTTAAAGTGAGGTAGAGAAGGTATTTTTTGGATGGCCACCTGTTGGAACTTATGGATACTTAGAAACGACATTATTTTTAATAATGCTAGGTGGAATATTATTGATGTTGTGTGGAAGGTGAAGATGACGGTGTGGATGTGGTCTAGTATCGGAGAAATTATTCATTCCCATTGTAGTCTTTAGGAATTCGACAAGTTTCATATGTTGTATTTATCTTAGGTTGTAATTGGATTGATAATTTCCCTTCCGCCTCTCTCTGTTTTGTCCCGTTTGTAATCAGGTTGAGTACCCTTTGTACTCCGATTAATACATTTCTTGCTTAAAAAAATTTATAAAAGGCTAAATTACAATTTTTTTAATTATATTTTTTATTCACGAAATTATTATTTTTATTTATTTTTTAAATAATTGTTATCTCTATTTTCATTTTTCATCCAAAGAGCTTTATAACAAAAATAAATTATCGAATTTTAATAATATCTAATAAAATATTAGTATTTAAATTGACATAAGAGGGAAAACATAATAGATTAAGGGGTAGTCGATTCCAAACGGTTATTGCACTAGCTCTCATTCCTTCTCTATTTCAATAGTTATTTTCATCCATTCGATTTGATTGCAAAAATCTTAACATTTTTTTCTTCCAAAAAGCCATTGAATTATATGTGAATACAAAAGGGGTATTCATTCCAATACAAAAGGAGGAGAAATTCTCCACTAACTCACCACCTTATGAGGATCCATACAAAAATCATAGAAAGATGAGTTGGAGTATGGAATGTCCCCAATGCAGCCTCATTTCCACACAAAAAATTTAACATTCCAACTAATATTATTAACATTAGTAGTTACACCCTTAAAGATAACCTTTTTTCTATCCAACCAAATAGCCCACAACATAGCTAGCCAAATTACTCCTTAAAACAGGATTGTGCAAATATGAGTTCTAAATGTGTGGAAGTTATAGATTATGAGTCAGTGCAAATATCAAGTTCTTCTTCTCATTGTAGGAAGAGGAGGATGCAATATTATTATGGTTTGGATTCACCACTTGCGACTACATGGACACCTCCAAATAAATCTAGAATAGAGGTTCTATGGTTGTAGGTTGTTTATGGTACATCTAAATCCCTTGTGAAGATTGATTATTAGTTCAAACAAGCTTAAAAGTTAATACAAACAATAATCCACATAAATTTATAACTCAAAACAAGTTATTTTAAACTACTTAAAAAATTCTAAATATTTTTTATGATTAGTTTGATAGAAATAAATTAATTAATTAAAAGGATAAAAGTGAGCAAAAATTAGACGCAAAAATGCCCTAAAAAATAAAATGAATGCACTAAAATGTTCAGCGTCAAATTAACTTCTCAAATGCATATATGTTTTGATCAAATTTTGAAATAAAAAATGACTGGTTAAAAGGCTTGGTCTGATCAAAAAGCAACTGAAAAAGTGATCCAAAAAATAAAATGAGCACGTCAGGTTAAACTACGTGAATCGTATATTAATAACAATGACGTCTGCAAGCTTGATTTTGAAATTTTTTGCGCGTTAATTCTAAGCATATTTGAAAATTAAATCAACTGATTTGTCTGTAAATTCGAAAATTTATTCTGAGAGACATTTTAAACAAGTATGTGGAATGAAATGCATGTTGTGATAAGTAGAAAATGCACATGTCTAATGAATGCATTGATTTGTTGATCGAATAATTGTAAATAGATAATTAGATGCAAATGAATCATTCTTGGACCATTTGCTTCTGATTCTCAATCACTATTAAAACCCTACAAAGATTCAAATTACGACAATACTCTTGATTGTCACCTTATGGACATATGAAACACGATGAAATGGAATTGACGATGCATTGAGATTGAGAAATCAAGTCTTTTGACTTCTTAATCAACATATGAAATGAATGTCATAAAGGTCAGATAAAATGTCAGAACTCATGACTTTTCATCTAAACCCCGATGAATGGTTTTGACCGAAAAAGTGCATGATTAAAACGAAATGATTATGTTATGTTGATGCAAATAAAAAACTCAAGGTAAAATTTAGGGTATGATAAGTACTTGTTTTCTTCAACTAGTTCTCCATTTTCATCTTTGTCAAGGTTGCATGAGGTTGACATTGGGACTGCTATTAATTTAGACTTCTCCATATCAAATCTTTTTAGCAAATCTTTACAGTATTTAGCTTGATTTATAAATATTCCCTTTTTAGTTTGACGAATTTGGTGTCCTATAAAGTACTTTATCTCTCTCAAGATGGACATTTCGAATTTGTTCTACATAATTTCAAAAAATTCATTATACAAGGATTCGTTAGAAGCAGAAAAATGACAAAGAGAGCATGCACAAGAAAAAGGTATGATTGGTTTGAACAAGAGTTATACAATCCTTCCTTTTTAGAAACTAGTTTTCATGCAGAAAATTGCTCACATTATCAAGCTTAACTCTAGGAGCTTGTAAAGGGCCCTTTTTATTTTGAAGGCATGAGTAAGAAAAGTTTTATAAAATCGGGAGAATGATTAACTTCCTTATGGATGTAACATTTCAAGAGTGTACTCTTTTCATCCATTTGGAAGATTCTGCAAAAATGTTATGCATGTGAAAGCTAGAAACATGGATTCTAGTTGATCTACAAGAGTATAATTTTCATCAAGATATATGCTTTGCAGTTGATTGTAACTTTCTGTAACGAGTCTTGTTTAGTTTATCAATAAAATTTCAAAAACATCAAGCTTTTTGCAAAAATACATTAAGGTTTCAATCACTCAATTAGCTTTGGGAATGAGTTCGCAACCGTTTTTCTCTCAATTTGATTTAAACTTTCATGCATAACAATAGAATAAAGTTATTTGATAATATCTTCATCAATTTTCTTTAGCTCAATTTGTGAAACAAAATCTATATGGTTACGTACCTTTCTAAAGGAGTTTTGAGATGCAATTTCCTTAGAAATATCCCTATTAACAGTATGAATGAGATGGTCCTTAATGATCCTCCATTCTTAAGATATACATTGATTCTCTAAAGTTAACTTCTTTAACTTGAATCACTCTATTTATACTTTATACTTCCTTGTGTCTATGATATTTTTATTTCCCTTGATTTTCATCTTTCAAGAATATTCTATAAGGGGTACCTGCAACATTAACAACCTCTACTTCTACCTACTAGGGGTTAGTTCACTAAAGGTATTGTTCTGGACTGGACCAATGATTAGGTATGGCCCAATCCTCTCTAGCCCATGAAATTTCCCAATGACCCAATGTCTAGGGGACCCATCATATTCATGCTCCCCCTGGATTGGCCGCGACTCTGCGACCTCGTCTGATCATGGTCATTCTTCCTCCTCGTTCCTAATCTCTGCTCGACAACGACAAAGATCACCCAGATTCAGCCTAGAGAGTTCCTGCTCGGAGGACCTTATGCCTGATGCATCATTATCACGAACAGGATGCTCGTCCAACGGTTAATTTTTGGCAGTTACCTATTTTTGGGGGATCTGCGACCCATACCCAAAAATAGGAACTGTTAGCCACACACTGGGGGCTCTCTATATAAATCATCTCACTTGAGGGGGTCAGGTATCAAGTATTCATTCCCTGAACACTCTTACTAGTACTTTTCATCTCCTGTGTTCGTTCTGACTTTGGCATCGGAGTACCTTGCAGGTACACCCCTCGTTCTCCTCAGCATATGAGCAAACCTTGGAGTTCACGTCAGCAATCATTGGAGATTCTGATCTCATGTACGATCAAGTATTTAATATGAGTTTTTCTATAGTCATAGTATCTTTTAAAATAAGATAAAAAAATTGTATGGATCCTCACCAAAGGTATTTTATATTGTTTAATACAATCATTTACAATAAAAATTGTCTACCATCTATTTTTTGAAAATGACCTAAAATTACATAATTTTTAATTATTTCAAAAACATTTCTTTCTATAAAAATTACAAGTCGGTCATTTACCTATAAATCACTTATTTTTTATATAGTTGACTCTTCACAAACTTCATAATTAAAAAACTCGTTTCACGCTTACCGTTAATATCGACAAAGACTAAAGCCAAAATTAGAGGTTTATAAATCATATAAATGTGTTGTATTTATTTATTTCTAGAAAATTTATACAAAAATTGGAAAATCCTTTTTAATTTTACAGGTTTGAATTACAATAAACATTTTAAACATAATGATCCTGCATCTTTTATTTTATTTTATATAATAATAATAATAATAATAATAATAATAATAATAATAATAATAATAATAATAATAATTTAAATTTTGTATATTTATTTTTAATCTTTAATTTTTAATTTTTTTATTATATATTTTTAAATATTGTTTCCTTTTTCATATATTATATATTTTGAAATTTGTATATTATACATTTTTAAATATTATTTTAAAATATTTTTAAGGTTTTTATTTTAATTTTTATTTATGTTTTATTTATTATTTTTGTATTATTTTATTTTTAATTATATATATTTTTTAAATTAATTAATCAAAATTTAATAAAACACATTGGACCTAAGTTATATATGGTTATTGTGTCTTTTCATTTGTACAATCCATCTATAAGTAATAATATATACATTAAATTATTTGGGATAAAAAACAGTTACATCGTCATGTTGTTTCTCTTGGGACGAAATGTTATTACTATGTGAGATTGTTCATTTGTAACCTGGTGTTTTGTTTTACTCATTCTGCTGCTGCTGTTAACCTTGTGGTCGTTTTAATGACAAATAGTCTCACATCTCTTGCATATAGAAAATATAAAGTGTTTATACAGTGAGTTGTGCTTTGAGTTTACCATTGAAAAAAATATTTGGGTTAAATAGTTGAAGTGATAATGGACTTGTTTAATTTTAGCCCAAATAAATAATTTTTAAAATAAAAATTAAATTAAATTAAATTAAATTTAAAATTAATATAATACGAAAATAAATAAATAGAATTAAAAATAAATTTAAAAATACTAAAAAATATAAATAAAAAAAGCGGTAAAATACTAAAAAATATATATTCTGTAAAATAATTAACTAATATAAATTCTGTAAATAAAATAATTAATTAATTAATTAAATTAAAAAACGAAATTAAAAAGAAAATTAAAAAACTTTAAAAATAAAAATAAATTCCACGTGGATTTTAATTTTAAAAAATAAAAATAAAATATAAAACTTAATACATAGTCAACAACACATATGTGACCACGTCAACCAAACCTGATGATATGTGCGCATCAGGGTATTTGCGAAGGGAATCTGAAAAAGTTGAGGGGGAATAAAAAAATTTCTTAGGAAGGGGTAAAACAAAATACGCTCATATGGCAGACGGTAAACACTATTTAACTCATTTTTATTTTAATATTTTGTGTAGACAATGTAATATTTTGGATAAACATTTAAGTTTGTAAGCAAATTATTTTTATTTATTTTCTATGTAAAAAATGTAACGAATTTCTAATACAAAAACAATTTAACTTACCCCTCGGTTCATTTGTAAACCAAGATGTATGAGGCACTAGTTTTGTAAATAATAAAAATGGAGATGCTGGACTTCGAACCCATGTGCAAATAATTTTTTCCTCGGTGTTTAAATAGTCGAGATAATAAGCCTTTACTTTTCATGACGACGTTTGTTACCTCGCTACTTGTTATGAAACATGGCATCCATGGAAATAGGGAGAGAAAAACTCGAATAACTCTTTGTATTGATAAGATTGAATATTACAAAATGAATGAAAAGTATCATTCTACTGAGGTGGTTACAATTTTATATACTATTATTTCACTAGGACTAATATGTGATTACCTATATTCTCAATAGTCCCCCGCAAGTTGGAAGGTGTACCCAACACTTCCAACTTGGGATGAGCAATGAAACATTACACCAAACGAAGGAAAATACAATGAAATAAATGCTTAACCACCATTTGGAAGAAGTTAACACCAACAAATCCATAGGGCCAAATGCTTAATCACCAAGCAGAAGCTATACATCAAAGGTTTAATCATTTGGGGAAAACACAACATCAAAGCCAATTAAGGCACAAAGCTTAACCATCAAGGGTACAAAACACTCAAGATATAAGCACAACAACAATGATTAACCATCCATAGCATAAGCTCAAATGAATACTTAACTACCATGGATAAAAGCTCACAACAAGCCAATAAGGATGAATACCTGTGAAATTCTAGTGTGACAGATCCCAGATGTCCTACAGGATGTCAAGACATCTGGTCTGACTAAATTAGCAAGGTAAAGCATATACAATAACAGTACTAAAGAGCATAAATAACACAAGGATTGTTAACCCAGTTCGGTGCAAACTCACCTACATCTGGAGGCTACTAAGCCAGGAGGAAATTCACTATTAGTAGTATTAATTCAAAGCCTAAACAGTCTCAGTTTACAACTTCTCACTTAATCCCTACCCGTTGCAACTTCTACCTAGAAATCATCATCTAGATATGATAAATCACCATCTCACTCCCTAAATCACCTCAGTGATAATTACAATTAACAAGATCAAACCAGAAGACATACTTCCATGACAATACCTAGCCAAGATTCTTGACCAAAAACACAACTTGGATTTGCTTCAAAGCTTCATCCAAGAACAACACTCAACTTATTACCTATGGGCTTCTGAGTGAGAATACAACCTTATAACTCAATAAACTCAGTCCAACCCTAATATCTGAATGATAAAAGAGAGGCTCACAAATACCAAATCTCTTAGAGAGTGGTTCACAAATAAAGCCATAATGTTTACATCTTTTTTATTCACGACTTCTTCATAAAACTAGGTTACAATGCTTCTATTTATAACCTATTTCCCAACTGGATTTGGGCCTTCAAAACACAACAAATTTGTTGTTACAAATCTGCAGAAGATTCTGCTGCAAAATAGGTCTTCAATCAAATCTTCCTTATCTGGAAAGTATATATATATATATATATATATATATATATATATATATATATATATATATATATATATCTTTGTGAATTCTGATTGAATCTCCAGACTTTTAAATCAACACCTCTTTAAATCAGCGCCACATAGGATTGCATAACATCTCCAGAATATTTTGCCACTATTTAAGATATAGCAGAACCAATCACTCTAGTTCACTACAGGCGCGATGTCATATACAATTTCGTAGGATATCTTCTTCGACATGTTCCATAACAACTAAATAGACTTCCAAGACATTTTCCTATAGGTTAGGACTTCTGTCATAAGCTTCAGAATATCTTCACAATTAAAACATAAGGATTCTTTTTGAAAATACCTTTAAAACATTTTTCATCTTGAATCTCTTAGTTCTTTTAAACAGCTTTAACAGTTCCACCTGTGATAGCATAATATTCTATAGAATATTATGCATAATTTGAATCAAAAACCCAGCACTCCAGCTCCACAGACCAAAACTTCATGACATCTTTCTTTGACATCTATCTGTAAAACACGACAGTAATATTGTCATGACAGTTACAGATGTTTCAACATCTGGCACAACATCTGGCTCAGTATCTGTTTGTAACACATGACAATAATGTTATCATGACAGTTGAAGATCTTTCAACATATTGCTCAATATCTTCCAGTCCTTATAACCCCAATTGTATTGTGCCACCATGTTGGGACATCTTGTTTGACATGTTCATCCTAAATCTAGACCATGATAATTTAACATATGGAACTTCTTATTCAACATGTTCCATCCATATTAGTTTTACCAAACATAATGTCAATCATAAAATCATAGAATTAACAATCTCCCCCTTTGGCTTATTTTGGATAAAACTAATTTACATACATGTGTAGCAGTACCTCATGTAGCAAACCTTAACATCACATCTTCATATCAGACATCAATAGTACACACTATTACTTCTCCCCCTTTTTATCCATAAAAAGACAAAGGCATAGTAATGACCATAGACGTATAAAATCTCTATAAGCTTGAAACGCACACACAAAATTCACAATAATGGCAATAAAACAGGACCATAACTCCCCCTGTTTTATACAATCATTTCTCCCCCTCAATAAAAGCCACGTCGAAAAGAGAGTAACTCTTCCTCCTCAACTCAGAATCACCAGACACACAAACTCTCTCCATATCAACAGTAGAACAAATCACAGATCAGAACTTTCTACTGAAATTATGCAGAAAATAAATCAAATATTTCTACAACAAGATGTACCATATCAGACAAACAGATGTTACGACATCTGATCTGACATCACAAGTAAACTAGCACAGAAGTTCTGCAAACATGTCAAAGACGTCCAACATGACATCAGGAGACAACATAATGTTTTATTATGTAGCCAAACTTAGAACCTTCAATATCCCTCTTTGGCACAGTGTGGCTAAAACATTATCAGAACCATACAACCAGAAAAACACATAACACAGAGATCAATACAGCAGAAGAAATTTTTTTGGTAGCACATGTTAGAACATCTGGTTAAACATCACCCAAACAGAACATTAGCTCTCCCCCTGTCATGGATAACCAATGCTCCTGACAACTCATTCACATATCTGTTGAACATTTTGCTAAACATATTCATAAACTATAAAATCAATCCTGACTTTTACAGATCCAGATATACCAGCTCCTTGAGAATAACTCCAAGCTCTTTGAGCTCCTCACATAACAATGGCATGACTGGAAAATGTCTCTCAGATCCACACAATATCATGACCTTTTAGTTAGACAAGGTGTCATGCATACTTGGTTTAACATCTCTCTAGTGCCAAAATAGATAGTTTCCTTGCTCCACAGGAACCCACTTCTCCACACATACTTAGTTTTCCCAAACTAACCCAATCTCATGTAAGGTTACTTGTAGCAGAAGAAAATAAAATTTTACCAAAATCTTCCTGATCATATCCTCACTGTCTGACACATTCTTCAGCTGTAAATCTACTAGTAATTGTTTGCACTAGTGGAGTCTTCATCATAGTAACCATGCATTCACCAAGCATACTATTGTAATATGCATATTCTGATCCAAAAAATCAGAACTTCATCTTCTGACAACAACGTTGATCCTCAATCCTCTATATCATAATCTCAGAACTCCTTCAGGGGTAACACAAAGTGATATTACAACATCTTTTAGGACATCATATTTTCTTCATTGAACCCAATCAAATGGTTCTTGATATATCATTCAAAGAGATCATTAAATTTGATAGTCCTTTAATACAAGAAGATCTTCAAAAGATCACACCTTCAACAACTAATTTAGGTCATCACACTCCAAAACACCATGAAGAGAAATAAACAACCACATAAAGAAAAGTAAATTCTCTACACTTCTTGAATTATAATGTTCAGATTGTAGTCCTGCACTTTTACATCAGACATATACATAGTCTTCTGTCAATGTATTTTGTCATCGGTTGAATGCACACATATTTCATAGAGAGATATGCATTCAGCTCCCGTCAGAGTATTCACGGTCGGTTAGATGCACATCCTTATCAAAAGTAGACAAATACTTAACACCTGTCAAGGTATTTATCATATGTGATAAGGTAACCTTCTCACACAAGGTATGACATTTGGTCTAACATTTTTCCCCGCACACTTGTGGCAATAGTTGATCCCTCTTTTATAAATCCACAACACTAATCACTTCAGATTAGATAAGTGGCTTAAATTGATACTCCACCATGAGCACAACTAACTTCCTTAGCTAAAACTCAACACCTTTGAGATATTGTTCCAACATTAGATCTGAAACTAATCTCAAACACATGGATTTGATACTTACTAAGGTTTTGGAGGAACATCTGTAGCAATCCATGTACAACTCTTTGTAGGGGATACAAGAGTTCACCAGTAGCTGATCATCCTTTCTGAACATACCATAAATACATTCAATAACTTGCAAGATACATACCATCAACAAGTCTGCATCTTCTACTCATCACGTGGAGACACCACATAATTGGGCCTAAGCTTGATGAAAACTTCCCTTGATCATACACCCATAATTATGGTTATTAGCAACACACTCCTACCTTCTTCAACTTGAGACCTTTTTCATCAAATAGCATAGATGCCTCCTCTTCCAGGTTAGGAGTAGGTTCCAAACATATGTGATCATCACACATTTGTCTATCACCTAAAGCATCCATCATGTTAGCATGATAGCATACCAGTTTCCTTCTTCTGGAACACAAAACTAAGCATGGTTCTAAAGTCATTACTACTTTCAAGATTACTACCTTTTCTTCAACCAACTCCAACTGAAATGCTATGACATTATGAATGATACTTTGCACAAATATAAACTGTCAGTAGCATCTCAAATAGTGTTCAACTTCACAACTTCATAGATCCTTTAAAAAAGCTACAATTTGATAGGTCTGTGACTCAACATTTACCATAAACTATTGGTGTGTAGCGTGATGTCGAGACATTAGGATTGACATATCAAACTCAGCTTCTTTCTTGATGAAACTTCCTCCAGTTCATGATTTAGAAAATCATAAACATGTATCGTCATAAGAGAAATCATCTTCAGATATACCAGAACTACATTGGACACCATAACCAGGAAGATTCTCCTAATTAGCTCACCACAAATAAGCTTAAGTGATAACTTATCAAGATCTTCACCCCTGCATGAAAGTTTTGACAATGATACTCTTTTGCTTTGGCTCCAACCTCTTCTTTCACTAGGAATCTCTCATTAGGAAACACAACATTTTGAACTGAATGTTATCCAGTTCTATAATCACATGTTAGGACATCAGACTTGACATTATGAACTGAAGCCTTACAACAGCCTTTGCATGAAGTACTGGGGAACCACTATCAAACACAACAATAATCAAATAGAACACAGTGAAAATAATAGAGCAATTACTTGGAGAGAAATAAACTCCCTCACAACAAGATCCTACAAAAGAGACTGAAACACGATGTCAAAACATCTTATTTGACATCACAATAACATAAGCAAACCTAAGCGCATAGAACACCATTATATCATACTCCAAATAAATTGTATGATCATCAATACAAATATAACTCCCTCAAACAAGAACAACTATACCACTTCCCAAACACAGTGCATTCAACCCAAGTAACATACAAAATTGGTATAACTTTAGAATATATTAGAGGCATACGCAGCAGTACAGAAGTAGAAACCAAACTTCACAGAAAACAAAATACAAGCCTCATTCAGATGTAGAATTCTCTGAGCCAAGATGTCAAGACATTTTGTCTGACGTCACAGCTACACAGTAGATACACATAAATGTCAGGACATCCTGTCTGTCATCACAACTACACAACAATTCACCACCAAAGTTCCAGGCTTATTAACACCACAGACAGATCCAACACACATGTTGTCACGAATAGTCCATCCTCCACTTCTAGGGACCATTCAAACACCAATAAGAACCTATCACGTTCAAATAGCTTTCTAGTATACCATATTTCTTCCTTCACCAAGAACCAGAAAGTATCTCCCTTGGATCTCATCCAGAAACAGACCAAGATGCCTACTCTAATACCAATTGAAATTCTGGTATGACAGATCCCAAATGTCCTACAGGATGTCAAGATATCTGGTCTGACATAAGCAACAAGGTAAAACATATACAATAATAGTACTGAAAAGCATCAATAACACAAGGATTGTTAACCCAAATTGGTGTAAACTCACCTACATCTGGAGGCTACCAAGCCAGGAGGAAATTCACTATCAGCAATAAAATTCAAAGCCAAAACAATCTCAGTTTACAACTTCTCATTTAATCCCTACCCAGTGAAAATTCTACCTAGAAATCATCATCTAGATATGAGAAATCACCATCTCACTCCCTAAATCACCTCAATGATAATTACAATTAACAAGATCAAACCATAAGACATACTTCCATGACAATACCTAGCCAAGATTCTTGATCAAGAACATAACTTGGATTTTCTTCAAAGCTTCATCCAAGAACAACACTTAACTCATTACCTACGGGCTTTTGAGTGAGAATACAACCTTACAACTCAATAAACTCTGTCCAACCCTAATATCATAATGATAAAATAGTGGCTCACAAATACCAACTCTCTTAGAGAGTGGTTCACAAACAAATCCCTAATATTTACATATTTTCTATTCACGGCTTCTTCATAAAACTAGGTTACAATGCTTCCATTTATAACATATTTCCTAACTGGATTTGGGACTTCAAAACACAACAAATTTGTTATTACAAATTCGTAGAAGATTCTACTACAAAATAGGTCTTCAATCAAATCTTCCTTATTTGGAAAGTATATATATCTCTGTGAATTCTGATTGAATCTCGAGAATTTTAAATCAACGCCTCTTTAAATTAGTGTCACATAGGATTACATAATATCTCCAGAATATTCTACATCTGTTTAAAATATAGCAGAACCAATCACTCTAGTTTAGCACAGGCGCGATATCGTATGAAATATCGTATGACATCTTCTTCGACATGTTTCAGAGCAGCAAAAGAAACTTCCAAGGCATTTTCCTCTAGGTTAGGACTTGTATCATAATCTCTAGAATATATTCACAATTAGAACCTAAGGATTCTTCTTGAAAATACCTTTAAAAACATTATTTATCTTGAATCTCTTAGTCCTTTAAAACAACTATAATAACTCCACCTGTGATAGCATAATCTTCTATAAAATATTCTGCATAATTTGAATCAAAAACCCAGCACTCCGTCTCCACAGACTAAGACGTCATGACATCTTTCGGTAACACATGACAGTAATATTGTCATGACAGTTGCAAATGTTTCAACATTTGGCTCAGTATTTGTCTGTAACACATGACAGTAATGTTGTCATGACAATTGCAGATGTTTCAATATATTACTCAACATCTTCCAGTCTTTATAGCCATATCTGTATTGTGCCACCATGTCAGGACATCTTGTTTGACATGTTCTTCTAGAATCTAGACCATGTCAATATAACATATGGAAGTTCTTATTCAGCATGTTCCATCCATATTAGTTTTACCAAACATAATGCCCTTCATAAAATCATAAAATTAATAACCTGCATCAAACAGGGAAACAAATAACAAAATTAATAGGCCAATGGTGGAGCATGCCCATGTAAATGTGTCTCCAAAACATATGAGAAACATATGCTTGTTGACATATATTCGAACAATACGCTAATAATCTAAATCTTTCGACAATGATGAAACTAATAAGCCAACAAATCATCAAATAATCTCAAAAAATCTATAGCCACTGAACAAAAGTGAAATAGAAATATGAAAGATTATAATGTGTTGAGGAAGCAGAACATAAGAAAAAGAGGGCCACAAAAAAAGGAATCTTGTCAGCAATAAGTTTCTAACCCAATTAGACTTTTAAAGTTGAATATAGAAGGAAGTAGCACTATAACTAACAATGCCATATGTGAGAGCAAATGTAACCACCAGTGCAGTAAACAAAGCTCCTTGGTTGTAGGGATAGAATACAAAAACAATGCAAACATAAAAATGAAGATTGTGATAGTGAATAACTGAGTTCCAAAACCAATATCATATGCGAATTTGGACTTGTACTGAGGGAACCGAAAAACATCACCATGAATGTAGTTCCATCCCATATTCTCTTGATCATTAGTAGATTCCTTGTCTTGAAAATATTTCTCAGAGTCATTCCCATCAAAGAAAGTTAGGCTTCGAAATTAAATCGCTCACAATACTAGTTCCAAATTGAAATCCTCTCAAAATCAGGGATATGTTCCTCTTTTGTAGAATCATAAACTACGACGACGACGTCGAAATTGACAATGATTTGTTATTGAATCTTCCAATGATTAAGTCATGCAAGATGAATTGAATTCGTAATCGCATAACAAACACCTACACATAAACACCATTCAATAAAGAACCCTAAGATTTGGGAATAATAGTGAGATGAAATTAGGATCACAATATGTCTTAGCGTTGAAAAGGAAACAGAAGCAAATTGAAAAGTGAAATCGATTTACCGCAGATTGCAATGAACATAGAATCATAATCACAAGAACAAAAACACGTGTAACAAGAAATCAAAATATCCATTGATTGAAAACTTCAATCGATCAAGAATTCGAACAAGAAATTCAAATTGAAAACGAAATTGAACCAGAAATCAAGAAAAAAAAAAGACACCAACAAAATTGCAATAAAGTGGAATTGCAAGAACAAGATCGAAAAATGGAAATCAATTGAGCAAACAAGAAACTGAACCCGAATCAGAAACTTAAAATTAAGAAATCAAAATGTGTATAGACTAGAATTATTATCAACCTATGGTAACAAAAACCAAAGAATCAAGAAGATACCAAAGGAAAATAATAAAGTGAACGAATTAAGAAAAGGGGAAACAAAAATAGAACTAGAAAGAGAATGAGAAAGAAAATGAAAATTTGTGAAGATTCAGTTTTCTTGAGAAAATGCAGCAGAAAGATGGTTCAAGGTGGATATCATATTTGCTCTGATACCATATTATGAAACATGTCATCCATGAAAATAGGGAGAGAAAAACTCAAATAACTCTTTGTATTTATAAGACTGAATATTACAAAATGAATGAAAAATATCCTTCTAGTGAGGTGGTTACAACTTTATATAATACTATACTACTACATTCGAGGTAAAATGTATTTCACGTCCGACATTAAAAACATTTTTTCTAGTAGTGTTAGGCCCCTTTTTCTTTTTTTTCCCTAATAATAAAAACTTTTTGGAAATTATACCATGTACCCCACGTTTAGCCCGATACCCCTACAATTTTTTTTAATTCCAATTTTGCCCTTTTAATATTTAAATAAAAACGTAAATTTTTTACCGCGAAGTCAGACTAAAAAAATATATTTTTAAAAATTTGAAAAGACGAATCGGATGTGCAATGGGTAAGATTTCCAGTTAGTAAAATTAAGAACCGGAAGTAGGTGTGTTAAGTTTTCCGGTTCATAAAAATAACAAACCGGAAGTAGCTATGTTGCGTTTTCCGGTTTGTATTTTCTTAACCGGAAGTAGCCTGCATGGGTTTTCCGGTTCGTAATTTTTTTTTGTTTTTTTTTAATTTTTTAATTTTCAATTTTTTTTAGGAGACAAGGAACTATCTTTGATGATATGCGCGAAGGATGACTCAAAATTAGATACTACATATATATTCTCTACTACACAAAAATTTCCTACAAGAGAATAGGCGACTCGATGGATCAGGGAGGTTGGACTCAAAAATATGGTTACTATTATAATCACTCGCTCGGACACAAAGACAGGGAAGAAAGGAAGAAGTGACAAAGTTATATTTGGCTGCGATAGAGGTGGAAAGGACAAAGAACGAGAAAGCGAAACACAAAGTGCTTCCAAAAGATGTGAGTGTCCATTCAAAGTTAGATCAACACCTTCAAAGGATGGTTCTGGTTAGAAAATCGATGTAAAATGTGGCGTTCACAACCATTGTTTACCGAATAGATTTGAAGGTCATGCATTTGTTAGTCGGCTCACTGAAGATGACCAACAATATATTTTAGATTTGACAAAACGTCGTGTTCCTCCAAGACATATTTTGTTGTCTTTGCAAGAGCGAGATCCAAACAATATGACTCGAATCACCCAAATATATAAACATAAGAGTAAGATTGAGGAAAAAATTAGGGGAAGTAGAACAAAAATACAACATTTGCTTAAGTTGATTGATGAATCGAATTATGTTTATTATAGTAGAAAAAAGATGAATCAGAAGTTGTGAAAGATATCTTCTGGGCTCATCCAAACTCTATGAAATTGTTGAATATGTTTTCGATTTTGTTGATTATGGATAATACGTATAAAACCAATAAGTATAGGCAACCTTTGTTTGAAATAGTTGGTGTCACATCAACCGAATTAACATTTGTTGTTGCATTTGCCTATATGGAATCTGAGTAAACAAAGACTTTGTGTTGGGTACTGGATAAACTGAAACAGTTATTCACGAAACAAGGGTTATGGCCACAAGTAATTTTAACCGATAGAGATCTTGCTTTGATGAAAGCAATTGAAATTGTATTTCCAACTACAGTCAATATGCTTTATCGATATCACATAACCAAGAATGTGAAAGCGAAGTGCAAGGAGTATGTTGTGGACGATATGCGAGAAC
Organism: Lathyrus aphaca; assembly: GCA_963966055.1. NCBI lineage: Eukaryota > Viridiplantae > Streptophyta > Magnoliopsida > Fabales > Fabaceae > Lathyrus > Lathyrus aphaca. The sequence goes on from OZ014519.1 coordinate 609,230,893, forward strand.
TGATAGAGAAAATTTTCTACGAAGTTAATGTGGCTAGTGATGAGGTTGAGTATCATCAAAGATTGAAGTTATTTGAGAATGCTTGTTTGGATTTTGGACCTTTTATTGATTACGTGAAAGACACATGGTTGACACCTCATATACATAGATTTGTTGAAGCTTGGATCAATAAGTAATGCATTTAGGCAATGTCACCACTAACAGGTAATGTGTTTGTTTTTTATGGGTTTAGACATAGTTGTTTTGTGGTAATAATAATGAAATTGGATTTTTAATTTTATTTTTAGAGTTGAATCTGCGCATTGGAAACTGAAACAAATGTTGGACAACAACTTAGGTGATCTGGTCAAATGTTGGGAGGCTATGAATGGCAACATCAAGGTTCAAGTGGGCAATATTAGAGCTTCGTTTCAGAAGAGTTTTTACGAGGTTGAGCGTGTCCATAGAGGTCCATTTTACGTGAATTTGGTTAATTCAGTATCTAGAGCAGCTTTGCATCATATTGATGAAGAATGGCACAGGGTTGACATGGTGGGTACAAACACCAAGATGTGCAGATGCTTTCGTAGAGCAGTTTATGGGTTACCTTGTGCCTGTGAATTAGGAAAATACAGATTGATAGGTGAACCAATACCTATAGATGTTATTCATATCCATTGGAGAAAACTAAGTATGGAAGGTGAACAAGAGGTGGACACAGAGGAAGGAGCAGAGTTGGATATGACGGCTGCAATTGAGGCACTGTGGAAACGGTTTCATTCATTAGATGTTGCAGGTAAGAGAGCATTAAAAAGTAGGGTGTGTGAAATAGCTTACCCCAATATAACAAAGATGGTACCACCACCTGAGAAGATAAAGACCAAAGGAGGAGTGAAGAGAAAAGGGAAAAAACATGTTGGGTATGATGTTTACCGTGATCCTTCGTATCACGAGTATGTTGAACAATCACAAAACAATTCTCAGAAATCGTCCAAGAGGCCATGTTCACAGTTATCACAGACTTCAAAGAAAAAACCGTCTCACAGATACATTGCACAATTTCCGACACATATCAGAACTTTTATTGACGACATTGTCGATGTTAATGATGATGGAAATTGTGGGTTTAGAGCCATTGCATCAATGCATGGGTATGGTGAAGATGGTTGGTCAATGGTTCGTCGTGATCTGTATAATGAAATCAGAGGACCTAGAAATGGTATTTATGTGAAATTATTTGGTGATCGCTTAGGAAAAGTAAGAGAATCTTTGTTGATATCATTTGTTGGTTCTCAGACATATGATAAATGGATGACAATACCAGAAATGGGTTATGTCATAGCAAATCGTTATAACATCGTTCTTGTATCCTTAAGTTCTCTTAGTTTGACGTTCTTCCCTATGACGACTAAACATAATCCTAATGTCTTCATTTACTGCATTGGTTTTGTAAACTCAAATCATTGGGTTCAGGTAACATTATATGTATGCATTTTTGTAACAGGTTAACATTATATGTATGCATTTAGGTTACAGATTAACATTATATCTATTCATGTGTGTAACAGGTTAACATGAATGAAGGATTTCCTTTACCACCTGTCACAGTGGATTGGCTGGATAATCGCACACCAGATGCAACATCTTGGATAACTTGATTCTCTGGACGGTTACAACATTGACACAAGCTTACCCCGATTCTCCCAAGCCATATTAAATTATAATATGGTTTCATTTTTTTCTATATATTTCTAAAGTACTATCCTTAATATGTTATTTTCTTTTTTATATGTTGGATGAACAATTATAAATAATATAAGTTTGATTTCATCTGAATAATTATGAATCATACAAGTTATATGAAGATAAAAAAACAAAATATTACCACAACAAAAATAACTACAATAAAAGATCACACATCGTCCTGAGGAGCCGGACCACCCTGCGGAACTGGTCCACCCTGAGGAACCGGTTCACCCTGCGCTAGACGTAGTGCTCGGAAGATCTCAACAAACTTATCATCCTCCTCATCAGCCTGGTGACGCTGCAGATAGCAACTCAGCTCGTGTGAAATATGCCATAACCTCGGATCTGATGGTCCACCATCAAACTCAGGAACTGGAACCTGTATGTCCTCTGCCCGAGCTGGTGGAGTCAAACGAGGATGAGATATTGTGTAGTACCAAGCTAGGTACTCTGCCACAGTATCATGTGGAACATCTGCAAAGCGCGCCTGCTGAATCACCTGCCTAACGCTATGGTGGTAACTGGCCCAGTCAACGACTATGTCCAGTGAATCAATGTCAGAGGGATGTGATGGTACGTACTGCTGGTATCCAAACTGTCGTAAGCATCTGTCAGGTAGATAAAGGACAGATGTATTGTACCATCGCAGACCACCCTTGTACAAAGCGATATCATTAAAGGGCTTGTACTGCCTGTGATCCTCGAATTGGCGCCATATCACATCACTGGGTGTCAATCCATCTAACTGAGCCCTGATCTCGTCAACCTTCATCGACGATTGCTTGTAGCACCACTTCATCGCCCTCGGAAGCCGAGTACCAGCACCACCAGACATCTTCGATAAGCCTCTCTTCCCAATACTCGGGAAATACTCGTGAATCCAACACTGTAATCAAAATATTACCATTTAAACGTATTATAAATTACATAATATGAATATTATAAAGTCACTTGAAATAATAAAGTAAATTAAAATTAAAATTAAAATTGTGTACCTGCAGAAGAGTGGCATATCCACCAAGCTGCTTGCACGAATAAAATAAAGCATCTCCCAGGTATCTATAAAGTGTGACAAGTGCAGCAGCTCCCTAACAATATATGTCACATCTGTCAAGGTCCTCAAATAGGGGAAAATACTTTGCCTCTACGAGAGTAAATGTATTATCCGTAAGAATAGTGCAGCCAAGTATCAACAACATATACACTCTGGCCGCACAATCAAATCTCTCCTCAGATCACAGACGAACAAAATGAGTCTTCAACCACCCAAGCCTATAATATGGACCTCTGCATGCACGGACCTCCTCGGTTTCATCCTCCAGCGAAACACCCATCAGACGAATAGCAAAACTGATGGCATCTGAGCTAGTAATGCCTTCTGTCGGGATAAATAACTCTCCTCTAATAGGTGTGTGAAGGAGGCAGGATACATCGTCCAGCGTGATGGTCATCTCGCCAAAGGGCATATGAAAAAACGAGGTCTCGGGATGCCATCTCTCGACAAATACAGATAAGAGGTTCGTATCGATCCTGGATAAGCTGGTCCACTGAAGAGACGCTAGACCTGACTGAGACATCCACTCCTGTATCTGAGGTGGGAGCATAGATGGAACCCATCCAATAAGTTTGCTGCTATGTGCAGCAACCTTAAGCTCCTTCTTCGGTCGTCTCTCCTGAAAAAAATACATATTACATGCTATTATCAACTAAAGATTAAAATAAATTTTATTCATTACTGAAAGTTTATAGGTTCTCTTACCTCACCATCCCACAAATGGCGCGCAACATGATTCTGGTACCTCACCAGAAGAGAGGTATCAGAAGTTCCTCCGGGAAACGCTGGATATGGAGGAACATGAGGCGCAACAGGATTAGCAGCCTGTAGTGCGTCAAGTTCCTGCTGGTATAAATGTGTAGGAACTGTCCTTCCATCGGGCAATCGCCGATGAATATGCCCGTCGCGTCCTCTGATTCGAGACACTGTAAAGAAAACAAAAAAAAATATTAAAAAAAACATTAAAAAATTAAAAATAAAATAAAATAAAAAACAAAAAAACACACAACCGGAAGTAGCTCATTAGCTACTTCCGGTATGTAACGTACACAACCGGAAGTAGCAATGACCCTACTTCCGGAACGCAAAAAAAAAAAAAAAAACAGAACCGGAATTAGCTTACTCAAGTTATCCGGTTGGCAAATATCTGAACCGGAAGTAGCAGCTGTGGGTTATCCGGAAACAAATTTTCACTGTGCGATTTTTTCTCCAAAATTTTGTCTGACGTGAAATGAGGTGAAAAAGTGATTTTTTTTGAATTATTTACGATTTATATGAAGGTAAAATCTTCCAAAAAAATTTGTCGTTGGGGTATCAGGCTAAACGCGGGGGTACAGGGTATAATTTCCAAACTTTTTAGCCATTTTGACCCTAATAGTAATAACCTTTTTATGTCATTTTCTCTTTTATTTTCCTTTTAATAAATTGAGAAGCCTGACATTTTAAATTAACACTAACACGCACAACTAACCAAACAGTTCCCGTTGAGTACAACAGACGTGAGGGGTGTTAGTATCTCCCCATTACGTAATCGACTCCCGAAATCTGATATTGGTTGCGATAACCATATCCTTATCTTTCTTTTAGGGATTTTATTTGATATTTTCTCATTCCCTCTATGGGAATAAATAAAGCTTCAATGGAGACTCTGTGAAGTGCATCCCACGAGCGCGTGATTGCCCTTCGCGAGGTCGTGCACTCATTTTTTGAGACACAACAATTTGATTTTTAATTTGTGATTTATTCAACCCCTCTAGATCGAAGTCTATCTTCTAACAATTCTCTTACATTTAAGTGAGCACTCAGACACATGACCAGTGGAGCTTTCACACTTCCTTATTTTAAAGATTATAGATCTCCTATTTGATGTATAATTTATTTTCAGGAGACTTGATTCTTCTAATTGATGAGCCTTGATATAACTTTTTTGATAGACACTATATTAGAGGTTCTTTAACAAGAGATTATCAAGGACTTCACCGAACACCATCTTACATTATGTGTTCTTCTTACTGAATTTGAATTTATATCTTGATTACAAAAGCATCTTTACATGATATTTTGATCATTAGATTTTAAAAGATGAAGACTTCACATCATGATGTTTGACATATAATATTATCGTCATCAAAATCATCGTGAACATTTAACTGTTGCAGATAATTATGCTTGCAAATACGTTTCACAATTTTTGACAATATGATTTAATGTCACGATATCTCGATGTATTAGTCAAGTCCTCATGAGCCAACATTTTTTATCCAAGATTAATTGATTAATTAATAGATTAGTTAATCATTTTTATTTTTAATGACTTGGTAATATTTTATAATTCTATTAATTTAGGGAGCAAATTATCCCTAAAAAAAATCACAAATTACCTAAATTATCCCTAAAAAAATCACAAATTACCTAAATTATCCCTAAAAAAATCACAAATTATACGAGCACAGTCTAATTATAAATGATGTGTAACCCGGTTATCCTATCATTTATTATTATCAAAGAAGCTATACACGTGCACTCCATGTTCATGTCCAAAACGTGACAACTCATGCTCTGCTCTTTTTTTATTTTTTTATTGGTAGTAAGCTCCTTTATAAGTATAATAAAGATGACTCTAACAAATATTCTCAGCTTATTTTTTCAGGTTAATTTTAGACTTTCTATACGTGATAAAATAATCAATAAATTTTATTATTTAATAATATTTTTTATTTTCTTAAGAGCATATTTTTTTAATTATTTAAAATGATAGGAAAAATATTGATTTGAATATTTACTGTTTTATTATTAGTTGTAGGAGTATTCATTATAGAAATTAATTGTTATGTACTATTCATTATAGAGATTAATTGTTAGACATTGATCGTGTAATTTTTTTTACACTATCAATTCAATGTCATCATCCGTTTGTATTATTTTATAAATTTTTAAAATAAAAGTCAAACATGTTCTAACATTCAACGATTATGATTCACTAACAGTAAAACTATTATCAGTGCATTTCAATTAAATCTTTCATTATAATATCAAAATAATTTTGAGTTTTAAAATAAAATAAAAATTTAGTTTTTAATTAAGTTATTATAAAACAAATAAACTTTCAAGTCATTTAAAAAGCGACAATTAGGTATTGATTATATTTAAAAAAACAATTAAGTATCGTTTTTCTTTATACATAATAACATATTTTTGAAGTTTATTTGAAGAAATATCGGATATTACAAAACAATTCAGATTTTTGAGTTAATATTAAGAAATATTGGACTATTCCAAAATTTCCGATAAAAATGTATCATTTTCTCGAAAATGTATGAATAAATATCAAAATTTTCAAATTTTCGATGCATTTATAGTACATGTTTAAAAAAATCTGGTATTTTAGGGAAATCCATTATTCCCTACCAAAATTTTCAAAAAATCCAGAAAACATAAAAAAGTTCCGGATTTTTTTGAAATTTTCAATATAGGCCCAACTCACAAGGTTCAATTGTGAAAGGACAATCATCAGATGGTTCAAGACCTGTATTTCAAAATTATTGAAAAGCAAACAAGAAGCCATGATAGAAAAAGTGCACTCATTAAAAGGAATAATGCACTCGTCATATTCACTACAAATCATTTTATCTTCTTCAGGGATCACGTAAAGGAAACCCCTTTTGAGGATACATTTCTGAGTAAATGTAGAAGTAGTTGTCGAAACTAAAAGATCAATTCAAGAGATAGAAGTATCATCTTTCGATTTTTGACTCATGGTGTGTGTCACTTCTAACATTTGAGAAAATACTATGGCGTGGAAATACAAATGATGAAAAAAGCAAAGGTAACGCCCCAAGAAAATGTATAACTGAGTCTACAAAGATCGCACAACGTCTTACTAAAGAAAAATAATATGAACTATCAACGGTCCAAACTGCCTCATAAAAAAACTTAAGTACTTTAGTTTCCAAAGGTCATTATGATATAACATATGAAAAGAAATCTAAAGCATGAGGTGCATTTAAAGTGCAAGTTCCCAATGATAAAAATGTCACATCATAGCTTTCCACTCAAGTCAGGCTACGATCGAAAGAGAAAAAACAAACACAACAAAGCATTCACCATATAAAGTAGAGCAAGGGCTTGAGGGATTCAGGGTCAATCATAATACCCAAAAGTTTCAGCTCATAAGATGTGTCGATCCAACAAGTCAATCATGGAACAAGAGTGTTATCAGGGTTAAAGTAAAGATCCGAGTCCAGGATCCATCCAACGACTCTCTGAATCCTACGCTTGCAGATCGGTAAGTTGTTATAAGTACTTTATTATATAAAGGGGAAACACACAATTTTCCAGGTACATTTTAAATTCAAACTTCATTCACTCATTTTACTCTCATAATTACCTGAGTGTTTGAATGAACACCTTGTAGGTTATCCCCTCTCTCACCATATAAGAAGCTCAAGTTCACTATTGTACTCTACAACTCCGATCTTTGATCAAATATTATTCCTTCTCGAAACACAATCCATGATAGTATTACTGATTACATTAGACAAGCCCATAGAAACCAAGGTATTACATATGACATTCCACTATAGTATATCATAAACTTTAGTAATATTCAGTTTTATCCTTACATAACCTTGATTCCTTTTATTGATATTATTTAAATAATTGAAGATATTTAAATCTATAATAGTGTTGTTAGTGGTAAGTCTTTTTTTACAAAATCACTTTGCTTTTCACTAATAATAGAGGGAACGATACTTTTATGTTTGTTGGCGACAATTTTAGTTACTATTTTTAACATGGAATTGCAAAGTGATATAGGTCTGTAATTAGAAAAATTAAAGTGTTTTTTAATTTTAGGAGTAAAGAAAATATATGTTTGATTATAGGCACTATAGCCCCCCACCGTTATTAAGAATATTTAACATGGTAGAGGAGACATAAATACTAATTATGTTCCAGAAAGTTTGGTAGAATAAGGAAGGAAGGCAATCAGGTCCATGGGCTACCATAATTTTCCTTTGAATCATAGTCGTGAACACTTCCTCAACTATGAAAGGCTTGTTAAGATCTGATTTCATCTTATTGATTTAAGTTTATTGAATATATTCCCAATTGAAGATCACTTCCCCATATATAGTTATTTTCATAGATAATTTTTCCAATTGTTATATCATGGCTTTTGGCACAATGTTGTACTGACTTATGCTAGGTTTTTTGTTAGGATCTTTGTTGATTTATTTCCATCTATTTATTGTGTATTCCCTAAGTTTGATTTGATCTTAGCCAGAGGCTTAACTGGTGGACTTAAGTGATTCCATGTCCATGATTGTAGGTTATGTGTGACATGTGAGTCAAAACATCCCTGTAGGTTATGCTTTCAGGATATGTAGGTTTCAGTTCAGGATGTCAAGACAAATGTCCTAACATGTCTTTAAAGAACTGACACGTCTTTCACATATTTGTTATGATTTGTTTATTGCTAATTTTAGCAATCTTTGTGGAATCTCTAGCTGGCACAAATCAATGAGGAGTTTTTAGTAAGTTAAAAGAGTATCTGTTTCAAATATTATGGAGATAATTTTGAATTTTTTGTTCTACTTTCATGGAGAAAGTTTTAGAAAGATTTAATTGGGTTATTTTATTTTATTTGATTGTGACTATTGCCCAAGCCCATGAAGAGTATTATATAAAGACTTTTTAATCCTATTTTCAGGCGGAGATGTTAGTGTGTGAACCGTGTGCTATTATATAAGGATTAAGTTTTTAAGTCTTTTGTGTTTTGTTGCTTGTGAACCATTCTTGTATCATTCTGATGCCATGGTTGAATTGTTTGTTGAGTTGTAAGTTGTTAATCATTAATAAGCTTTTAAGCAATTGATGATTGTGTGTAATTGAAATGTGTCTTCTATTCTTTATACTTTTGATTCTTATCACTGTGAGTGACTGATGGGAAGTGATAAAGGTCTTATATCTAGGAGTGTCTTAGATATAAATTACACGAGTAGAGATTAGGTGAGAAAATTGTAAACCAGAGGTTTTTTGCTGAGAATCTTCAAACTAATTCTATTTAGTGAATTTCCTTCCTGGCTTAATAGCCCCCAAGCGTAGGTGTGATTGCACCGAACTGGGTTAACAATTGCATGTGTCTCTTTACATTCTGTTATTATGTTTATTATTTTGTTCCTAAGTTTATTATAGTTCAAATATTAGTGTCGTGACATCTTATTCGATATCTCATATCTGATACCAAAATTTCAATGATTATTGGGGTCTTAGAAATGCTCGCTATTATAGCCAATTATGCCACATAGGAAGCATAACATATGCATTTTTTCATATCTAAAATCCATTCATGTGACCCTATTTGTTGTACTTCTAACGCACATATTGGTTTAATGAGGGTTGCACATATTGATTTTGACTTACTTTTATCATTGTTGTTATATCTATCATATCAAACATAGCTACTTCACAAATTTCACAGGGCTTTTCCCCAAATTTCAAACCCATTTGTGGATTCTAAGAGTTTATAGGTAATCCCTATATGTGGATCCAAATAGGTGCCTTATAAATTTGTATTGTGCCTAAAGAAGCAATTTGATCCCATTCTTGTAGAATGAACCAAGAATTTTGAAATATGTATGGGTTTCCCTTTAGAATGTGTTTGTGCTCTTCTTGGTTTTCCAAGGAGATCTTAAAAATTGTTGGCTCCAGTTTAGTCACACTTATGTTTTAAGGATTGCACCAAATGTTTGACATAAATGATTTGATAGAGCCCTTGTATGGTTTGTTTGGATTTCTATGATTTCTTCTTCTTCATTAGTTAGGAACTCAAGTTCCTTTTTTTGTGGTTGGTAGATTACTTTCTGGTTACAAGTTAAGGCATCATTTGTTTTTTGTTATATATGGTTGCTTGATATTTGTGTGAAACCATGTCTTTTCCTAGATTATGATAATTTGAAATTAGTGTTGGTATTCGGTTTCCATCTTTGATCATTTCTTCATAGTATCTAACATGTTTATTTCGATCTTGGTGCTTGTGTTTTACTTTTTGGCTTATTTTTTTCCAAATTTGTTGTGATTTCGGTTATTTGTTTGGTAATCTTTGCCAAATGATTGGCATTAGTTTGGATTTCGTTCATGTAACTAGCAGTTATGAGAGGGGGTTTCTAGTGGTTTTCAATAGAGAAAGAGGACTTAAAAGGGAGAAGTAACAAAGATTATGATAACAACACACTAAAGTGGAAGAAAAATGTTTCAACAAGATAGCCACACTAGTGGTCGAGACATAATGAAACCACATAGGTCACACACACACAAGTGTGTGTGTATGTATGATATAGAAAGAGAGAGAGAGAGAGAGAGAGAGAGAGAGAGAGAGAGAGAGTAATTTTTTCATAAAAATTACAAATGGTTATGATCTTGTTTTCTTTGACAACCCAATTTCACGAGAGAATTTTAATAATAACATAACATTATCTACATTAACCATTGAACCTCGAAACATAGTATTATTTATTCCCATCCAAATGTTCCAACAAGTGCCTAACCAAATTGAATCGACCTTACTCAATATAAAATTCCGCCATAACAAATTTCGATGATTAATAAAAGCACCAATACAGTTGGGAGCATATTCCAAATCAATGCCCAACCAAGAATCAAATCCTCCCCGAATTTTCTTTAAACCCGAACAATGGAGCAACAAGTGATCTAGACTTCCTTCTTGTGTAAAACATAGAACGCGAGTTTGATCTCTCAATCCATTAAGAATATCTTTCTTCAATAGGTGCTCCTTTGTTGGAAGTTAATAAATAAGAATCCTTTAGTAAAACATCTGGATTTTTGAGGGAATATTAAGCTTCCATAGATCACCAAGTGCATTACAGAAATCATCATTCAGTTCTACACTTTGTTCCATATTTAACAGAACCTTGTATAAGACTTCATAATGAAAACCTTAAAGGGTTCATAGAGCCAAACAAAATTGTCTCCAAGTGAAGGTCTAGGCACCACTTCGGCCAAACTGCTAAGAATATCCTGCATCAACCAATCAATATCAACTATAGACTCAAAATTAAAATAAAAAAAAAACAACCCAGGACCAATTCAAACCATTCCACGATGCTTCCAAGAGGAAGGTTGAAATTGCCTACAGATCCGAATAAGCTTCCCTTCAATTTTGAGTTCCCAACCACTTGTTATTCCAAAAGGAGATCTTTGTGCTACTTCCTGCTCACGCTTGACATTATCGACAAAAAAATTGAAATCTTGATCACAAATTCGACCTAAACTAACAAGATCTCTCCACCAAATAGAATTTTTACGACTCTCCCTTCTGCCATCATTATTCATCAAAATAAGATTGTGATTATCGTAATGATACTTAAGAATGCCTACCCAAATAGCTTCCTTATCCTGCATAATTCTCCATTTCCACTTTAATAATAACGACTTATTAAAGATTTTTAAGTTCTTGATTCCAAAACAAACATTCTCTTTAGCACAACACACTTTCTTCCAATTCACCCAGTGAATATTGTTCCTCTTATCAGAACCGATCCAAATAAAATTACTTTGAATCTTAGCATTCTCCTTCAAAACTTTAATTAGAGCTTTGTAAAAGGACAATGTATAAATAGGAATAGAGTTTATCACAACATTTATCATAACAATCCTGCCTCCTATATTCAAAAGTCTACCTTTCCAACTAGTTAGCTTTTGCCTTAGCATATCAACAACTTTCATCCAAAAACTAACTCTTCTAGGACTAGATCCAACCTGCACCCCCAAGAATTTGAAGGGCAGTTATCAATACAACAAAAAAGAAAATAAAACGTAATATGAAGGAAATTATTTTTCAAGTTTAAGCCATAAATGTTGCTTTTGAAAAAATTAACACTCAATCCAGGTACTAGTTCAAACCCTCTTAAGATTGCCGTAGTACACCACAAGTTAGTCCAACTATAGTCACCAATAATAATGGTGTTGTCAGAAAACTAAAGAATATCATAAGTGACCTTATTATTCACCCAAAAACCTGAAAATTCATTTAACTCAACCAGCTTCTTCATTAAGCTTGTAACCCCCTCCATAACTAACACAAAAAGGAATGATGATAATGAATCGCCTTGTCTTAGCCCTTTCCCCACTATGAAATCCTTGGTAGTACTCCAGTTAACCAAAAAAAACATAGTACTATTAAAAACAATAGCCTATATCCAAGACTTCCATTTATCCCTAAAGCCGAACCTATTGAGGAGAAATCTAAGGTAGTTCTAACTAACACAATCGTAAGCTCTCTCAAAGTAGATTTTCAGAACCATACACTTTTTCTTTTCTCTTTTAGCCAAGTCCAAAATTTCATTAACATCCTGGACACCGTCAAAAATATTTCTGCCAGGCACAAAAGTTGATTGCTTCACCAATATAATTTTTCCTAAACCCGTGTTTCAATTTACACGGAATTATTTTAGATAAAATCTTATGGAGACAACTAACTAAACATATTGGCATGTAACTGTTAAGATTTTGGTGATGATGAATCTTAGGAACTAGAGTTAATTTTTTTTGCGATTATAGCCTTTGAAAGCCTAACATTAACATGAAAATCCTTCACAAACCGAACCACATCCACTTTAACTATCTCCTAACAATTTTTCAAAAAGCTAAAACTAAATTCATTCGGGTCAGGACTTTTGTTTCCGTCACAATTCCAAATTGCCTTCTTAACCCCTTATTCTAAGAAAGTCTCTTCTAAGAAAACCATATCTTCTTTAGTAAACCAATCCAATCTAATTCTGTAGGGAAATCAAACGTAGGTGCGTGAATTCAAACTCACGACATTCCACTTGTTATTTTTAAAAGGTGGATTTTATCCATTAAACAACTTGACAAAAATGTTTAAAACAATACATAAATAAATTATTAAATTATTAAAACTTTTAAATACAAATATCATAAAAAAACATATATTTTGTGATGATGACTTTAGTAAAACTATTTTTTATTATGCTAATTTTATTAGGTGAACTCAGTATGTTATTGATATTTAAAAACGCTATTAGACATTAGTTGAAAATATTTTAACTGCTTATCAATTTTCCTTTTATTCTACTTTAGTATCATTTTACAGAGTCTATAGAATGCTAGAAAGAGAACGTCCAACCTCTCTCTATACTTCTAAGATTTTCTAAGCATTCATAGAGTGGTCAAAGGTGCAACGCAGGGGATCTAGAAGACTTTAGAGTAACAAATGAGATACTTTCAACATTGAGGTTAAAGGTGGTAGAGTGTATGGAGAACAATATTGCTCGATTTTTATTATGGAGATTCCAGATAGAACTAGAGCGGTAGATTTGTTCAGATTGTTCGATGATTATGGTCCTATTAGGGAAATTATGATACCTCAGCAGAGAAACAAGTTTGGTAAACACTTTGGTTTTGCAATATTCCAAGGGGTGGAGGATGTCGAGAGGCTTGCGGTAAAGTTGGACAATGTGTTTATCAATGGAGTTAAAATTCAAGCAAACATCCCAAGGTTTGAGAGGAGCTCAAAGGAGGTTGCAGAAGGGGGAGGTAATACAAGGAAAGATTTTCAGAACGCGAGGAACAAAAAGGAAATTCTGAGAGGTAAGGTGGTTTCAGAGAAGTTTGTCAAGTCGATATCATTTGTTGATGTGGAGAGGAATCAAGATCAGAGGGAAGAACCAATGAGGAAAGTCCAGGCGGCGTTTAACTTTAAAATAGAAGATAGTGACATGTAGATGTTTCAAAAAGCTTTCATTGGTGAGGTCTTAGTCCCTAGAATGACTTATAACATTCATAATAGTTTCCAACTCGAAGGTTATTTTACAATTAAAATAACTCCATTGGGAGCAAACTTATGCTTGATGGAAGAAAGCGAGGAAGGAGAAATTAGAGGTCTTGTTATAGAGGCGGAATCACTGTTGGGCCAATGGTTCAAATGTATTCGTGAATGGAGATAAAAAGATGTAGACAAGGCTAGAATGATATGGCTTTGCTGTTTTGGTAATTCCATGTCATGCATGGACTTTCTCCTTCTTTGAGATGTTAACCAAAACATTTGGGGAGTATGTTTGTATTGATGACAACACTTCCAATGGTGAATGCATGGATGTGGCGAGGATACTTGTGAGAACCCACTGTGCGGTAGTTCTCAATGAGTTTACTAAGTCCATATTAATGGTGTCCTGTTCCAAATTAAAATTGGGGAAGATAGTCATGGTCCTCTTCAGATTTATCAACCATTGCAGGAGGATAAGAAAAGCGAAACATCATCATCCTCAGTCTCGAAAAGTTTATGGGGTAGGGAGGATGAAGATGGTAAAGAAGATGATTTTGGTGTTTCACCTTTGCAGAATGAAGGGGTGACGAATGATGCTACTAGTTCAGATTCAAATAGAAAGGCGAGTTTCTTGTTAGATTCTAATGATTCAGTCGATGGAGTTGGAAATGGAGTTGGTGAAGTAAATACTTTGGTTATTATCGAGGACTCTACAAATAGGCTTTCTGACTTTGACGCACCAATCAAAGCGGCAAAAGCAATCGCAACAACTTTTCTTATCAGGTGTGCAGGCATCGAAGCGATACGTAGCCTGAACATGGTGACTTTTAAGGAGACAGATGGTGATACGTTGCTTCTAAAATATGTGGGGCCAGAATGTTTAGGGGGAAAGGTGCAATCTTATAAGAATTCAAAAACTAAAAAGTTGGTGGTATTAGGTGGGCTTAAGGTAAAAATAAAAGGGAGAAAACTTTACCTCATACCCCTAATGTTATACCGATACCCATATATTTTTTTTTAAAATGTCAATTTTACCCTTGTTTATTTTTAATTATTTTTATGTTTTACTTTTTATTGTTCATGTCAATTTTTATATACCAGAAAATTTGTCTTAAGAGTTCCGGTTCAGAATAAAACATATATCGAAAGTCTTCTTCAAAGAGTTTCGATTTTGAATGTAAACATGGAAATACCGAAACATTTTTGCAAGTATATTGGAACACATAGTCTCCTTTCCAGGCTTACTTTGAATAATGGTTGTTTATCCACACATGGACAAAATGTGTGAAGTATAATAGAAAAATATTCCAGCTTTGCCATAGATGTGAGACCCCGTCGACGTCACACACACATTCTCTCTCTCTACAACTACTATTTCATTATGTCCCTTCTCTCCACCCCAAGTACTACAATATCACTATATTGCACTATTATTTCAATTTCAATTTCTGCTTTATAATTTTTTATTCATAATTTTTCATCAGGCTGAAGTCAACTTTGGAGGACATGGCATCTCTAGTTGATGTATAAACCTGAAGAATATGTGTTCTGGTATTCTATTTAAACAAACCGAAAGAATGTGTGTTTCGATATATTAATTTACAAACCGGAAGTCTTTTAATATGTGTTCCGGTATACATATTAAATAAACAGTAACACTTGCAAAAAGTGTATCGGTACTTCCATGTTTACATTCAAAACCAGAACTCTTTAAGGAGGACTTCCGGTACATGTTTTGTTCTAAATTGGAACTCTTAGGGAAAATCTTCCGATATATAAAAATTGACATGACAATAAAAAGTAAAAAATAAAATAATAAAAATAAACAAGGGTAAAATTGACATTTTAAAAAATTGTAGGGGGTATCGGTATAACTGTAGGGGTATGAGGTAAAATCTTCGAAAAGGGAAGCCAAAAGCTAGAGTGTTGGGCCGGGTCTCTTCTAGGACGATTGAATTGGAAGACCCGGTTGAAGAATTCTCTCGGCCTTCATATTTTGACTATTTGTTAGCAAAAAAAACAGAGTAAAGTTCCAGATCGTGTGAGCGATCATTTGGAGGATTCAATTATTTTTTTGGAGGAGAAATTTTTTGTCGTGGGTTATTAACAGAATCAGACGTCCGCTTGTGCAATTTTAAGTTTGAGGACAATGCTAAATCAAACGTAGCTGCAAAAGTTTGTAAGGCTGCGAAGGAATTGGGAGTTCGAGAAAAAAAGGAAAGAAGAAGGAATTCGTTAATCTAATCGCAACTATGAAGTCAAGGGACTGATAATTTTCACTGGGCAAGAAGGCGTCTTCAAAATGTCTCAATGATAATAGGGTCTTTCAACATTAGAGGGGTGGGATTCTTTCAAAACACAGAAGGATCAGTAAACTCATCAATTCATGTAAAGCTGATATTTTTCTAATTCAAGAATCCAAACTTCAGGTGGTAGATGATAAAGTTATCTCTGGTTTTTGGAATAACTCTGAAGTTGGATGGTTGTATCGTAAATCAGAGGGTAGCTCAGGGATATTAATCACTATGTGGAATGATAGTTCTTTACAGTCTTTTTTTCTTTTTCTTGGGAAGGGTTTCTGGGAATTAAATTTCTTTAGAAGGAGGAATATGTGTACGTTGTGAACATTTACTCTAGCTGCTACATGTTTGGTAAAAGGAGTTTATGGAAGGAGTTAGTGAAGGTTAGGAGAAAATGGCAGGATGGTTATTGGGTTGTATGGGGAGGTTATAATTCAGTCGCCCATCCTTCTGAGAGGAAAGGATTAACTGATAGTAATTTCAAGTTAGAGATATCTGAATTTAATGGTTTTATCAAAGATGCATAGCTGATTTATCTTCTTGTTAGCGGTAATATTTTTTCCTGGTTCAACAGTAATGGTAATTCTATAAGGAGGCTAGACAGATTCCTTGTCGATTCCAATTTCATCAACATATGAGGAGTCATTAATCAACATATTGGGGTGCGCAACATTTCAGACCATTGTGTTATTTGGTTGAAGGTTGTTAGCAGAGATTGGGGCCATAAGCCGTTTAAGACCAACAATTGTTGGTTCAATAATCCTCAATTCCTAAGGTGTGACGGAGAACATTGTGATTTTTCTGTTGCTGGTGTTTTTAGAAGTTTGAAGGAAATTGTGGTAGTAGATGTCCTACAATAGGATTTAGCTAACAATTTTGATAAGTTGTAGGTGGAAGTGGGTGGGAAAGGTGCCCCCAAAAATTTCCTTGTTTGGTTGGAGGGTTCTTTGAAACAGGCTTCCAACTAAAGACATAATGAGGAAGAGAGGAATAATTCAAAGCTTTATGTGCAATATGTGACTTGGAAGAGGATGATTTAGTTAACTTATTTGTCTCTTGTAAAATTGCAGGTTTGGTTTGGACAAACATTGGTGTTTGGTGTAGGAATTTCTCTTTGTTTAACGGGGATGTTGCGAGGTTTTGGTTGGATGAGTGTGGAGGAAATAGAATAACAGCTTCTAAGTGTTCTAAAGTATTATTTGGCTAGCCATTCTTTGGGCAACATGATTAGATAGAAACAACATGATTTTTAGGGAGGTGGCTACTAGTGTGAATAATTTATGTTGGAATGTTAAATTCTAGATTTAGAAATGAGGTTGTATCAGAGACATTCCATATTCCAACTCTCTTTTCTTGTCTTTTTGCATAAATTCTTTATAGGTTTGAGCTGGTGGAGAATTCCTCCTCTTTTTTAAGAGTTAGAATATCCCTTTATATTCTATTTTAATTTTAATAGCTTTTTGAAAAGAAAAAGAAATTATCCTTTTATTATTTGAAGAACCTAAATGTCTCTTTTGAAACTATTTTAATCTTTTAAAAAAAATCTAACAATATTTTAAGAAGAAAATATAACTTGTTGGGATGTATTTGTTTGAAAAAGTTATTTAAATTTATTTATTTTAAAAACTAAAATATTTAAATATTGATTAATTTATTATTATTATTATTATTATTATTATTATTATTATTATTATTATTATTATTATTAAGCATAATTAGTCTCCAAGTTCCGTTAATTTTGGTGTTTATCTGTTAGTCAATGTCATGGTGGCGTGCCAAATGTGCGCTGAGTCATCAAATATATAATAAAACATTATTTAAAATATGACATGACATATTATTTAACTTTTATAATTATTAATAAAATTATTTTTATTTTAATTATGCCAAATTTAAACTTATGTTATTATTTAATTTTTACAATTATTAATAAAATTGTTTTAATTTTAATTATGTCAAATTTAAACTTATGTTATGGATCTTTAATTCAATATGAAAATTAAATTAATTAATTTACCTAATAAACTCGGAAAAAACATAAATCAAATTAATTTACATAAGTTATATAATTTACATAAATCAAATTTATATAATTTATAAATTAATTTACATAAATCAAATTAATTAATTTACAAAAAATTAGACAAAAAGCTTTATTCTTACATAAAAATCATCCTAATAACCATCATAATTAATTTACATAAAAAACATTCTAATTAATTTACATAAATATCCCTCATCATCTTCTACATCTTTTTGCATCAGTAAAACAATCCTCCCAACAATTTCTTTGAACAACACAATCAAAATTGAGATCTCTCCCCTGCACAAACACAATCAAAGTTTGAAGTTAAAATTCATAATAAAACATATTTTATTTCTTTTATTTAAGAAATTCTCTCTGCGTTTAAAAAACAAACATAAGCATAAAGCATATTTCTCTTCCATGAGACAACCTCACTCAACATTTGAAATCCAAAACCAAAACCTCTAAATGTTAATTTATATAGTATACAATTTCTTACACCAAGCTCCAGTAAAGACATGCATATTCATATGAATTTGTATTCAACCAAACAACAAATAATACCTACTTGCAAGCATGTCAAAATCATTAGAAACATGTTCAGCTTAAAACCATCATAACCAAACTCATAGTGACATTTCAACAAATATTGTGTTTGCGAAATTGAAGCCTATACCAAAATCAAGACGCTCCAACAAGAGTGAACCTAAACCATAACCAGTTCCTCCACAACAACGTTGAAAAGCAAAAATTCTTGAAGACCGGTACAATTATCAGCCAACTTCCTGACACGATCTAAGCACATATCTATGATTTCCTTGCCAACTAAACCACAAACAAACAAAAAAGTCAATAAAAATTAGAAAAACACAAATTAAGGTTAGGTTTAAAGGAATACAACGAACCATTGTAATGTCCTCTAGCAAAATTGTTAGCAGCGTCCTCCTTGTTGGAGATGAGTTGCTCCGGGTGCAAGAGTTGCCGGTGATACCAGACCTGACTTCATCGATTACGGTAGGTTCTAAATCTACAAAAAAGGCACGAGGAACGTGCTTGCCGGAACCGATTTCGTTGAAAAAAGTGTTGAATGCATCGCGCGCAACTCCGATGGAGGTATCACTATAAGGGAGAAGAAGAGACCGAGAGAGATATAGGGAGAAGAGAAAGACACACTGAGGGAAATGTATGGTTGTTAGGGATTTGAATATGGTTGAGAAAGAAAAGAATATATTTAATAAATAATAATAATAATAAGTTTAATAATAAATGATAATAAAAAATACAAAAAGTCAATTAAGTGAATATATGCAAAGTAGACAGTCACGTATGCACAGTTTAACGTTTTTTTCTTCAAAATTTAACGGAATTAATTAATTTGACTAACAAAATCGTTATAAAGAACTATAATATAATATTTTTTAATTGAAAGACCAAAATGAATCAATAAATTAAATTAAAATATAAAAAGATGAATTAAACATTATTATTATTATTATTATTATTATTATTATACAGGGCTGATGGGCATTTAACGCGAATTCCTCGCGGAGTAAGCTGCCTTAACCCTTAAGGTAAAGTGGCAAACAATGACTTTCACAAAGCAAAAAATAGAATATATTTCATATATTATATGGCAAATTAATTCTATTTTCTCTTATTTTTGTCTTTATTTTCCATCATCTAGTGGATTCCTAGTCCCAAATTCTCTTCTTTGAAATATCCAAAATTTTATTTTAATTTAAAGCTAGCAAAAACTAACACGTCTTTGAACTACATAGTAAGGCAAATCAATATTGAGACTTCTTGTTGCGTTTTAAATACAAGTTCCACGTTCCTTGTTCAACAAGTATTTCTGTGTCCAGTATTTTTGAGGTCTTAGTATTTCCATGTGTCTAACAAATTCGAATTATTTTTTGAAAATAGCATATAACACGTAAGTAAGTACTTTTCATTCTTTTGATCATTTGTGTCTACAATTATGCATAAATATTTGAACTTTATGCCTTTTATCATAAATCACTTTTTTGTTGTTAAAGATAATAAATAACTTTTATAAAGAAAAACAAAGTATGACCTTGTGTAATTAATTTACTAATATATTTGTGCGGGATTTTTTAAAGTTTTTTTTAAGGTATATTTAACTATTTCAGTTTAGTTGTGACAAAACAAATAGAGTTTTTGTTTTATTACGATTTAACTTGTATAAAAGTTTATTAAATTCTATTTAATTATGATTTAATTATATCAAATTTTAGGTTTGATATTGTCTTACATACTCTCAAAGATAAAAGTTTATTAAATTATATTTAATTATGATTTAATTATATCAAATTTTAGGTTTGATATTGTCTTACATACTCTCAAAGACGGATATAAATTTATATATCAATCAGATAGAAAATAATGCATCCTCCGATCTCTATTTATCGATAATGCAACATGAAAACATGCATTGTTTGTGGGAGTTAAACAACTTTGCGCATATATTTATTTGGATAATACTAACTTGTGCCTTAGGGGCACAAGTTAAAAATCTAGACTTAAATGCATTTTTGATCCTCCTAATTTGACATGTTTAAACTTTTGATCCCTCTATTACAAAATTTGTGTTTTTGTTTCCTTTAGTTTGTTGCGCTTTACTCCATCCATTCTTATTTATAAGCAAATTTTAACTTTTAAGATTCATTGAATAATTGATGCATCTAACCTATATGCAGTTCAAATACATCATTTATTCAATAAATCTAAAAAGTCAAAATTTGCTTATAAATAGGAATGGAGGGAGTATATTGTCTTGGTCTCCCTAACAAATATGATGACGTGTCTTATATTTTAATGATATGACATATATTATTTTATTCCAGGTCATAATATATTTGACATGTCACTAATTTTTTGTCATGTCATGTTTTTTTATTATATATAATATTATTAATATTGTTTATAAATTAGGGATTTTATTGTGAGTTCATCGCGTTTCTCTTCTCAAGCATTCATACACGTGATCTTCTATCTTCATCTTCTTCATCACTTTCTAACAAACCAAAGTAATACTCTTCCTTACAATATCTCGTGAATCCAGATGTAGCCATGGAAGCAGGTCTGAGTTTCGTTCAAGGTATGTATGCAAGTGTTGTCTCGATGCTTCGTTGATGACAACATGGATGGATGCGAATCCAGGTCTCCATTTTTATGGATGTGGGATGTATAAGATCCAAGGATACAAAAATTTCTCTCACTTTGCTTGGTTGGATAAGGAAATGAATTCTAGGGCAAAAAAGATAACATCTTCACCGTTAAAGAAGTTAAATGAGGAGAAGGAGATTGTTAACACACACAAAGCAAAGGAGAAGGAATTGAAGATGGAGATGAAGATCTTGAAGAAACAGTTGAAGATTAACTGGATTTTGTTATTTGTATTTTTTTTTGCCTTTGTTGGAACAACAATGATGAAGTAGATTAGGGAGAAATGTAATGGAACTTTGGTTGGTTGAAATGAAATGCAATGTTGTAATGGTTGAAATGAAATGGAATGTTTGTTGGATATTTGATTACGCAATTAATGTTGGATCTGTAATGTTACAACTTTACACAACTTAATGTTAACACATTCGGATTCACGAGACATTGTAAGGAAGAAGATTACTCTGATTTGTTAGAAAGTGATGAAGAAGATGAAGGTATAAGATCTTGCGTATGGATGCTTGAGAAAAGGAACACGATGAACTCACAATAAAATCCTTAGTTTATAAATAATATTATATATATTATATATAATTAAAAACATGGCATGGCAAGAATTAGTGACATGTCAAGGCAAGAATTAGTGACATGTCAAATATATTATGACCTGGAATAAAATAATACATGTCGTGTCATTAAAATATAAGCCACATCATTATATTTGCTAAGGGGACCAAGACAATACAAAGCGCAACAAACTAAATGGACAAAAAGCATATGTTTTGTAATAGGGGGATCAAAAGTTTAAAAAATGCTAAACTGGGGGGCAAAAATGCATTTAATAGGTTGGTTGGTTCGTATGACCATCTCAGCATTCTTCCCGCCATATCTGGTCAAGCAAGCAATTATTCGATAGGTTGGTTGGTTCGTACGACCATAATGTGTGCCAGGAAATAATGCCTTAGCCTTCTGGCTGCATTTACGAGCGTGAGGGCGACCTTCTCTATTTGCCGATATCTGAGTTCTTGTCCTTGTAGGGCTTTACTCATAAAATACACGGGCTTCTGGCCCTTTGGGTTTTCTCTAATGAGAGATGCGCTAATGGCCTCAGTGTTGACGGAAAGATACAGGTATAGGATCTCCCCGGTCGTTAGCATGGATAAGACTGGAGGTTCCGATAATGCTCGTTTAAGGTGCTACAAGGCCTGCTCGCATTCCTCTGTCCATTCAAATGTTGCTTCCTTACGAAGTAACTTTAAAAAGGGTGAAACATGTTAGGCATATTTTGCTACAAAGCGTGATAACAATATGAGTATGCCATTTAGGGATTGAATTGAATTCTTTAAGTTGGACATAGGAAATTCTGAGAAGGCGCGTCACATGTCAGGATTGGCCTCGATTCCTCTTTCCGTAAGATAGAAACCGAGGAACTTCCATGCTCTTACGCCGAAAGAGCATTTTTCGGGGTTAAAGTGAATCTTGCATTTCCTTGCTTGGTCTAAGACTTTTTGGAGGTGGGACGTGTGATCGGACTCCTGGGTGGACTTGACAATCATATCATCCATGTAAACTTTGAGCATGTCCCCAATCTGTGATTGTAAGACCTTGTTCATCATGCATTGATATGTGGCTCCCACGTTCTTCAATCCGAAGGGCATTAAATTGTAGTAATAGTTTCTCGTCGGGGTCATGAAAGCGGTGTTCCTCTTATCTTTCTCGGCCATGGGTATCTGATTGTACCCAGAGTAAGCATTCATGAAAGATAGGAATTTGAGAACTATCGACTAATTTTTCTATGTTACGCAAAGGGTAAGAATCCTTCGGGAAAGCCCGGTTGAGATTGGTGTAGTCAATACAAAGGCGTCATTTTCCATTAGATTTCTTTACGAGTACATTGTTCGAGAGCCAGGTTGTATACCTGGCCTCAGATACAAAATTGGCCTCTAATATGTTATTTACTAATTTTTCAGCAGCTAAAGTCTTCTCTTCGAATTGCTTGCATTTGCACTGAGCAATTGCGCATGTTGGTCGGTTGATAGTGAGCTTGTGGCATGCAATCTCAAGGGAGATGACAGGAATATTGGTGATGCTCCAAGCAAAGAGGTCCGTGTTGTTGTGCATGCATTGCTTCAGTTGCTCTTTCACATCATCTGGAAGACTTGAGCCGGTGTGAACTCCTCTGTCTGGATTGTCCCCGAAGGTTATTACCCTTAACTCTCCTGCGGGCAAATGACACAAGATGGCTGAACTGTTTGCAGATGTGGCGTCTTCGGATTCTGCCGGGATACGAGAGTCAAGGTCCACTATGTTAATCTGAAGAGTTAGCTTCTTCTCAGACTGGGCCTTTTCAACTGGGACGTCCCTTGCATGTTTGTTGCTCTTAGATGCGGACTCTATAACGGTCTGTCCTATGGTCACAACCTCAAAGCATATTTGTGCAGCTTCAATGTCTTCGTGAACAGTAGCTATGTGCCCCTTCTATGTGTAATATTTCATTTTGAGATGGACGGTGGATCGAACGACGATTAGTTCGGCTTGAGTTAGTCTACCAAAAATGCATTGGTACAGTAATGGGCAGTCGATGACCAGGAAATGTGTCTTGATCGTCTTGGATGCATCTTCTTCCTCGAACGTGACCATTAACTCGACATAACCCCAGAGCTTAGCGGTTTCCCCATTAAACCCTTGCATATCAGATCCCACGTCTGGGGACATGTTTTGCTGATCGAGCTGCAATGCCCTAAAGAGGGAAGTGTGCATTATGTCGACCGAACTTCCTTGGTCGACGAGTATCCTGAGAACAACCTTCTTAGCCATCTTGGCGCGTATCAGCAGAGGGATATGGGAGTTTTGGGAACCTCCGAGGAGCTCTTCCATGTAGAATGTGATGGGTTGAGATTTACCTCTGACTTTCTCGAGGGACGAAAGTTAATTTGGTGATGAATCGACCAAGTGATCGAGCCTCCTTCTCACTGAACCGATGGTCATCTCATTGTATCCTCCACCTGAGATGAACATGGCCAAAGGAAATGCCTCCCAAGGGTTGTGTGCAGCAAAATACTCGGTGCTCCCGAGGTGTCGAGGAACGAAGAAATCTTTGGGCCTACTAATAGAGAGAGCGACTAACATGAGGGAAACTTCCTCTAAAACTTCACCGACCCTCTTTGTCTCTTCTTGTCGAGGAGCTCCGTCATTAACATGCTTATTTAGATGCCCTTCCTTGATGAGGATCTTAATGGCTTCTTTGAGGTGTATGAAGTCTTCGCTCATATGCCCATGGCTAAGGTGAAAACGACAATACTTACTTTTGTCTGTATTAGCCTTAGAAGCATTTGGTTTGGGGAAGCGAACGCCTCCTTGCTTGAACTCAGTATTTATGCATTTGGTCAGAATCTTCTCACGAGGATCCATAAGGAGGGTATACTCTGAGAAATGACCTGCGGGGCCCCTACTCCGTGAGGATGTTTATCTTTTCTCTTCTCACGTCGAGGAGCTTCAGGATCGTCCCTCTACTTGTGAGTTCGGGAATTCTCCCGGTTCCTTGAATCTATGGTCTTGTACCCAGCATCTTTCTCTTCATACTGGATGTAGGTCTATGCTTTGTGGAGGAGTTCAGCGAGCGATTGAGGAGGCTCAATTCCCATGGCCTTACGGAACTTTCTATTGGAACGCATACCTTTCTCCTAAATGTATCTTTTCATGCGATAAGTGGTGTGTACTTCTACCGCTTCTTTGTTGAACTTGTTTATGTAGTCTCGTAGAGGTTCCTCTTTTCCCTGTATGATCCCTTCGAGGGTGGCCTTGGATTTAGGGTGACACCTGGACACAATGAAGTGTCTTGTAAACTGATTCTTCAAGATTCTCCATGACGTGATGGATCCCGATGGAAGGTGTTTGTACCAATACATGGTTGTTTTTCATAACGTGATGAGGAAGAGCCAACACTTGATGGCTCCTTCGACATTGTGGTATTGGATCATGGCCTCGAGGTTTTCTATATAGTCGTCCGGATTCGTGGTCCCGTCATAAGTGGCCAAGGATGGGGTTTTTCGAGATTGCGAGGAATGTGGGTTTCCATGATTTCGCGACTCAGGGGCCCGCGATTGTCTTCGTCTTCGCTGCTGCCAGATGAAGGATAGGGAGACTGGCTCCATGAGAACTTCTACTATAATGACGGGGACGTCGGGCCTCATTGTAACGGGACTTCTTGGTGCTTTGATCTCTTTCATCTGGTGAACGTCTCAGTTTTTGGGGAGGAGATCGGGTGCGCTTCTTGGCCTTTTCTGGATGGAATCCCTCTGGCCTGTCATGATCCGTCGAGAGAGAGAAAAACGTCTGGAATATTTCTTGTGTTTTCACGGAGAAGACCGTGAGCGACGTGGAGGGCTGCGGGAGTCTCTACGACGGTGTCTCCTTGCAGGAGAGAGGGAGGGACGATCACCCTCGAGCATCGGTATACGCTCGCTTTGCTGGAAGAGCACGGGGGTTTCCTTGTTAAGCGCGATGATATAAGCCTAAGTACTGACACTGATGTTCGAAGGGATGGGGATCGATTCAAACACATGATCTCTGTGAATGACCGATGAATATTTCAGATTGTTGAAAGATGGGAAATGAGGATGTCCCTCATGGTGGTTAGTATCGTGATGGGTTGTTCCATTGTTGTCGTTGTTGTATCTGTCGCTGAGGATGATGGTTATCGCTCCCTGGATTTCCATCCTGGTACAAACGCGAAAGTGGCGCGAAAGAGGTAGAGTCGCCAGCCAGCCATTTTTATCTCGAAGAAACGGGAATTATAATGCTGCACAAACCAGGGAAAGAAAAGGAAGGACAAAGGTCCTGCGAACCAAAGAATCTGGGTTCGGGAGTCGGTTACGACCTGGGAAGGTATTAGCACCCCAGATCATCTGCCGTACCTGATAGGATCCACGCTTGCAAAGAAACTGTTTCAAAGGGTGAAGAAATGAAAGCTTATGCAAAAGAAAGACTGAAACTGGATATGAAAAGAAAAAAAAGGGGAAAATGTAGGGAAAATAAAAGAGTGCTCGAACGGGCCCTACCCTGCTGCCTACGTACCTCATCTGGACATGAGGATCAGAGTCTCGTAGTTCCCCTAACTAGGGGTGGAAAGATTGCTTGTGTCTTAAAAGCTTGAACTGCTTATGTCAATTCTCAAGTGTTGCAGGCTCGTTTGGCACAAGTGCGTTACAGTCTTGCAAAGAGACAAGTAGGATTAAGTTCTCACGAAAGGAGTGAAGGTGATGAGAAAAGAAGTCCTAAAGGAGAGACGTTTATTCTTTGTCTAGTGTTTTTATGAGTTTTTTATGAGTGTGGCACAAGAAAGTGAACTCAAACTCTTTTCCATGGAATGTGTACTTGTTACTACATTCCAAGATGGAATAATAGAACAAGAACACCAAGTAAGGAGAATTTATCCAAGACTTGTTTCCAAGGGTTAGGGCCTACTTGTTCACCGGTGTGAACGACTTCGGTCTGC
This sequence comes from Lathyrus aphaca, assembly GCA_963966055.1. Lineage (NCBI taxonomy): Eukaryota > Viridiplantae > Streptophyta > Magnoliopsida > Fabales > Fabaceae > Lathyrus > Lathyrus aphaca. The sequence continues at coordinate 609,257,482 of OZ014519.1, forward strand.
AGCACTTGAAGATGAAAGCCCTACTTGTTCAACATGGTTTCTGGGAAATGTTGAAGGGAGAGATGGCCATGAATGATGGGTAAATGGCAGCTGAAAAGACGACAATGATTGAGAAAGCATACATCGCAAAAATTGTTGAGCCTTGGTGATAAGGTTCTTCGACAAATATCAAAGGAGACGACGACGTCAGGGTTATGGTTAAAACTTGAAGGTTTGTACTTCACCAAATCATTGGTGAATCGACTCTACCTGAAGCAAGCCTTGTATTCAATTCAAGTTGAGTATAAATCAGTGTCCCAATACTGATGTTGAAATAACTTATATAGATAGCATTCCATATGCTAATATAATAGGTTCTTTGATGTATGTTATGGTCTGTACAAGACCCGATATAACATATGCAGTAAGTCTTGTAAGCAGGTACATGGTGAATCCTGGAAAGGCTGACTGACAAGCATTAAAGTGGATTATAAGGTACATAAATGGGTCTCTAAGCAGAGTCCTAATTTATGGTGGAGCCTTGAGTGAAGATATTAAAGCAGAAATCAAAGGATATGTTGACTCTGGTTATGCAAGTTGTATGTATTCCATAAAATCTATTTATGGATCTTTTCACTATGTTTGGCACAACAATTAGTTGGAAAGCAACACTTCAAAAGGTTTTTGCCTTATCAACCACTAAAGCGAAATATATCTCCCTAACTGGAGTTGTAAAGGAAGCATTGTAGCTTAAAGGTTTTGCAAAGGAGCTAAAACTTTAAGGTTGAGGGATCACTGTTAAATGTGATAGTCAAAGTGCAATACACTTGTCGAAGAACTCAGCCTATCATGAGCGAACCAAGCACATTGATATGAGGTTGCATTTCATCAGAGGGGTAATCGAGTATGGAGAAATACAAGTGTTGAAGGTTTCGACAGATCATAATGTTGCTGATATGATCACCAAGACGTTGCCCAATTGCAAGTTTTTCCACTGTATGCAGTTAATAATGCTGCATGAATAAAGCTAGTTTTGTTTTCTTGTTGGTATAAAGTTTAGTCTGAGGTGGAGATTTATGGAATATTGAATCGAACTCTAATACGAGAGAGATTTAACATGAAGTCGAAGTTGGTTCACATGTTAATGTAGAAGTTATATATACTGTAGTCGAAGTCAGTTATAGTATGTATGTCTAATTAGGCCTTGTGTTATGGATCCAATTGTTTAAGTTAGCTTGTACCCTAAGTTAGCTTATAATGGGTAATTGTTAAAAAGCCCATTAAGTTAGTGTGTTATTTTTCTTATAAATAGCATACTATTCTTTCATCTTTTGAATAAGGGAAAATAAGAAGATAAAACCCTAATTCAAAAGTGAGAGAGGTTATTTATTATTCTTGTATACTTGTAATCTTGTTTTAAGAGAAAGGAAAGAATAACAGTTTATAACCAATCCTTGTTAATATCCTTGGTTACCCTAAACCCTAACCCTTGTGGGTTTCTTGACTGATCAAGAAACCAATTATACGTTTTTTCTAAGGTATCCGATTCACAACAAGATAATTGAAAACCTTCTTCAGAATTGAAGGAACAAGTTGGTCATCTCAATTCTAAGCTTGATTTTATCACCAAATTTGTTTGCATGTTGAATACAGAAATAAGATCCTTAAGAAAATTCTAGGTTTAGATAAGTCATCAAAATACACTAAGGAATTGTATATACTAGTGAGTTATCCAATTCAAATAATATGTTTATTATGCCTATTCGAAAAACTAACTTCATAATTGTGGATCTATGTGCTTGCAAGTATTGTTAAGGTGATTCAAAGTGGTGAATTTTGTTGATATCAAATCTACAATCAACTATTTGGTTTTTATGATGACAATATCTAGTGAAGTCCTTGTATCTCGAAGATAGCTCCAATGGTAAAAAATGCTCAAGATGTTTTATCATGATATCCTTTGGAATATTCTTTTGGAGATCAAGTTATCTCTTTGAAGTCTACATTACGGTCTAATGACATTCAAGTGAAGACTTATGTTTCAAGGTTCGCTGGTGGTTTACTCTCTCAACTCTCTGATGATGGTAATAAACTTAAAGATATATCAAGCTTCATCAAGATACAAGACTCAAGGTTCTTGTGTGATTCTAAAGTCAAAGATAATTATGTCATGGCTTGAAGCTTTTGAGTTGTGAAAGAGAGGAACTCTGAAAGCTTGCTTGGTATAGCCCGTTTGAAGGACCAAATTTTATAAAGGAACAAGGGTACATATGGTAATAATATGGCCAAATCACATATGCACACACTAAAATATTTTTAGAAGCCTCTCGTATTTTATTAAAACCAATTGAAAATGTTTTTAAGGCCTAACTAGCCGATTAAGGGATTACCTAATCAAATTGGAGGGCTTTTTACAACTAGATAACAATTAACCCTAAGGCTCTAATTGGTTATTTTCATTTGTAGAGTCTAAAACCAATTGGGACAATCTCTTAATGATTTTTAATGGCTAAATATCAAAACCTTCCATTTGTGGCTTGAACAATTGATGGTTGGGGTGCAATAATAAATTGGTCTAATCAATTATGGCAGTTAATCCGCCCATGATTTGTTTCCAAATTTAAACCACATTCCGGCCTATAAATAAATAGCTTCTATATCATTTGAAATCACTAAGAAAATGATCTTTGATCCTACTTTCCCGCATTCATATATTTTTTAATAAATCTCTCATTTTCTCGCTTATATTTTTGCCTTAGTGCTTCAAGAGTATTTTTATGTATAAGTGAGGATCATTATTTTAGGTGAGGGAAAATTTTTAATTTACCAAGAGTGTATTATCTCTTACATAAAATATCCTTCTATAAGAAGTTGTTTGGTTGCGAGCTAAACCAATAAAATCTCTTGTTTGGTTTGAGGGATTGTCCTAAGAAGCCTCTGTTTGGTTTCTGAGTTTCTCCTTGAAGAAAAACTCTTTTTTGGTTCCTGAAGATCAATCATAAAAATCTCTAGAAAGGTTCACGTGACCAGCCTGACGTAAAAGCTTTGTTGGTTTGAGATTAGCCATTACAAAATCTCATATTCGCTCCTGAGCTCAACCTAGTGTAAATTCTATGTTGGTTTGAGATAAACCTATGTAAAATCTCATCTCAGTTTGAGGCCATCTTGTGTAAAACCCCAATTCGGTTCAGAGGATAACTAACATAGAAATCTATCTTTGTTTGGAGGATAGCCAATTGAAAGCTCCATCTCGAATGAGAAACTTTGTTCCTTGTTTAGTTGGAAGTTAACCTTTAAATTTTAAATTCTTGTAAAAGGAGGTTCATGGGCATATCATATTTCAAGCTCTCAAGATAATGGATACTCTTAATAAGAATTCTCGAGGATAGAAGTAAGGCAGATAATTAGGTCGAACCTTTATAAATCTATGATGTATTTCCCTTTCACTTATCTGTTTTATTTTTTCAATTATTTCCTTTATTTTGCTTTTTCGTCTATCTCTCTATTCCAATGCATATTTACTCCTTTGTTTTACAAATATTTTCAAACAATGATTTTACTGAACATTTTTATTTCAACCAATGTTTTTCAAACCTCGACAATCCCCCTTTGTGTATGGAGTCACATGTTCAACAAGTTGAATTAGAGCCTAATTCGTATTTAAAAACTAATTGTCTTAGGAGGAAGATGACTTCAAACTTTTCTTATAACAATATGACTTTCCTAACCAGACATCCACCGTTTAATGGTGAGAGGATTGACATGTGGAAAGCTAGATTTAAATTTTTCATTGAAAATAATAATTTTGATTTGCGGGAAATTAGTTCATTTATCCTACTCACTATTTTAATGGTGAAGTAGCGAATAAACAAGATTTCCTTTAGACCAAAGAAGACAAGAGAAAGTTTGAACTTAATTTCAAAGCTAACAAAAATTGGTTATGTCTTTTGAGTGAAAAAATAATTTCTTTATGTCCATAATTTTAATTCCATGAAGGAAATACATGACAATTTTGAAATAATTTATATAGTCTCTCCAAGTATCTAACAAGAGTGAATGAACACACGCGACAAAGAAATTGAAACACCATATGAATGTGAATGTTATTTTTATAGATGGTGTTCAACCATTAGAAATATTGTAAGTCATGTTAGAAATTTAGTAACTAACAATCTAGGAAGTGTTTATGAATTCAGGAAAAATCTAGGAAGGAATAAATCATCGAAAAAGCTTAATGAGTTGATTCAACTGTTGAAAGATGAAGGGATGAAATCAAGAGACCTAGAAGAATGATTATCAACTTTATCAAAAAATTCTTTTGCATAAGAAGAAAAATAATCAACTATAGTAGTTTCTTTTGAAAGAAAAATCTCCGTAGACGAACGATCCTTAAAATATTCATTTCCGATAATGGAAAAATTTTCATCAAGAATATATACTTCACTCAATGAAATATACGAAGAAGTTTCATCCAGTGAAATCTTTGAAAGAAGAAATATGAAATAAGTCTCAATAAGCAATATATTTAAAGACTCAACATTCAGACGAACTCTTGAAGAATTAACATCTGGAAGAAATCTTCGAAAATCCTTCATCGGATGAAGAAGATAAACATGTTTGCTTGAAGATCTCTGACAAAGAGATGGTTGTAAGGTAACAAATCTATCCTAAAAACAACTATTTAAATTTAATACTAATTTATTCAAAGAACATGATAAGATTGGAAAAAGAGACTTATATGTTAAATATTAAATTGAGTTTCTAGCTAATAACAATGAAATGTTAAGATATGAAATTGCTAATATTAGAGACCAAACTAATAAGTGCGAGACTTGTGTGTCAATGAAGATCCTATATTAAGGATGGATTAAGGTTTAAATCAAGTAGATCCTATATTAAAGACTTTAATAGGAAAAAACAATTGATTTGTCCTATCCTTTTGTAATAAACTTGGCCATTTGGAGTCATTTTGTTATTATAAACTAAGAAGGTATAAAGGTAATAACTCTAGACCACTTAGAGCTACTAACACACTAGAACCAAAAAAATATTTGGGGTACTATAACGCCTCAATTTTATTTATCAATTTAAATGGAAACCGTTGTTGTATGTTGGTGTGTGGTGAAAATACTATATTGTTCAATATGATATTATTGGAATAAAATTTAATTATATTGAGTGATTTAATAATTGGAAGAATAATTAAATAAAAAGATTATTTAATTAGTTAAGGAGGGCATAAGAGACTTTTAGTGAAGGTTAGTAAGGACAAAGTGAGAATTAGAAGTTTAAGGGTCTAAGGGTTAAAAGAGGAATGGGAAAAAGAGAAAAGAGAGTTTTTTGGGAACACGACCGTGAAAGGGAGAAAGAGGAGCAGGAGAGAAATAAGCTAGGGCAAGAAGAGGAGATTCCTTTAGAGAAGAAAGAGTTCGTTATCAAGGTAAGGGCGGGGTTCTTTCATCTCATAAGGGTGGAATGATGTATGTAGATTGAGTGGATTTAGTTAGAAACTTAGATGTATGTTTTTGTTGAGTTTTAGGGTTTAGAGAGATTATGTGAAAATTGTTTCTTTTTTGATATGTCGGTAAGTCAAACGGTTGAAATGTGTTAAAATATTGACACCATGAGTTTTATAAATGTGGTATCACTTACCAATGCTTGTATTTCCGATTAGTTTGATTTGGAATCGAAATTGGAAAACTGTCATATAAAATTTTGGGGATTTTTGACATGTTATAAGTTTTCTTACATTATTCATGAAAAAATGTGGTATAGTTGTTGTTGTTTAACAGGCTCATTGGTGTTATACTGTTTCCTTTATGTTTCAATATGAGTGGGTATGTTGGGTTGAGATTGAATAACCACATTGTTCATATAGAAATCCTTATATGAACTATGTAGTGCAGTTTATCCACATGGTTCAATGAACTATGAAGTGCAGGCTATCCACATGGTTCAATGAACTATGTAGAGCAGTTTATCCACATGGTTCAATGAACTATGTATTGCAGTTTATCCACATGGTTCTATGAACTATATAATGCATAATTTGGAAATGACCATGAACTAGTATGTGTATTTGTTGTTGTTTTGGCTATGCGTAGTTGTTGTTGTGGTTACATGATGTTGACGTTGATACATGTTGATGTAACTATTGAGTTATGTTGTTGTTGTTATTAATTATATGTTTTTTTGTTATTAATATGTGATGTGTTATTCGAAAATGGACGAGGTTGCTATTGTCTAGTGTTGTAGATGTTGTTGTATCTTGGTGGTTGATGTTGATTGCATGATGTAGTAGTCATAGATATGTATGGTTGTCATTGATGGTGTATGGCATGTACATAGTTGGGAATGGTATGCCACAGTAGGGTATGTCCATTCAGATCCAAAAGGATCGAGTGATGTTGGTGCGATCATGAAATAGGGATCGTACGAGGGTGTGATCATGAAATATGGATCATACTGGACTATGAAATAGGGGTCGAGGGTGTGATTATGAAATAGGGATCATACTGACCATGAAACAGGGGTCGAGAGTTCCGATGAGAACTGAATCTTGAAATAGAGATTGGAGAATGATACCGCATTTGAATTGAGTCAAGTTGAGTCTCATTGCATATATGATAGTGTCAAATGGTGTTGATATTGTTGTATGCTTATGAGTAAGGGTGCATGATCATGTTGTTGTTGTGATGTATATGATTACCTAGATGATTTATATTCATGTACTTATATCATTTATTCCTTTTGATTGATTTGAGAATCTCACCCATTCTATTTGAATGTTAACCTTGGTTGGTAACGTGCAGGTGAGCAGGATAAGTAGAGAGTGGTCGGTGAGGTCGGTGGACTTCACGATTATGAGTCGGCTCTCATACGTGCTTTGAGTGTTGGAACGATGAATCTTTAATGTGTTTTGTTTAATTTTAGGAGAATATGTTATTCTTGTTTTAAAACATTATTTTCTATTGTGATGAAGTTTAGAATTTTCCGCTGCATGTAAAAGTATTTTATAAGACATATCCTTATTAACCCATGACATTGTTGGAATTGCGACACTCGAATTAATTGGTGTTTTGAATTACTCTGATTTTATTATAAATTTGTGGGGATATTTGGGTGTTACAAAGTTGTATCAGAGCAGGTCGGTCCGTCCTGCCAAGTAGTTGAGTCGTTGTGTTGTTGCTGAGTGTTGTCGTTTAGACTTTAATCAGTGTTGTATTATTGTTGTGTGACAAATTTAGAATGACTGGGAGGAAAGATGCCGCAATGGCTGCAGCTATACAAGTGATGGCTCGAGTTGTGCAAAACCTAGTGAATGCAGGGGATTGTGAGAGGCATGAGTTTCAGAAGAATGATTCACCTATGTTCAAGGGGAAGTATGACCCAGATGGATCATAATAGTGGCTCAAGGAAACTGAAAGGATCTTCAGAGTGATGGAGTGTTCTAAAGGTCGAAAGATATAGTTTGGTGCTCACAAGTTGGTGAGAGAAGATGATGACTGGTGGGTTGACACTCGTCAATGTTTGGAGGCGGCTGGTGAAGTAGTTACCTGGGTTGTGTTCAAGAGGGAACTCACGAGGAAGTACTTTCCTAGGGATGCTCGAGAAAAGAAAGAGATTGAGTTTTTGGAACTGAAGCAAGACAATATGTCAGTTACCGAGTATGTTGCAAAGTTCACTGATATGGCAAAGTTTTACCCACACTATAGTGAAGCAACTGCTGAGTTCTCGAAGTGTGTCAAGTTCGAGAATGGTTTGAGGGCTGAGATCAAGCAGGCGATTGGTTACCAGAGGATCCGAAGGTGTGATCATGAAATAGGGATCATACTGACCATGAAACAGGGGTCGAGAGTTCCGACGGGAACTAAATCTTGAAATAGAGATTGGAGAATGATACCGCATTTGCATTGAGTCAAGTTGAGTCTCATTCCATATATGATAGTGTCAAATGGTGTTGATATTGTTGTATGCTTATGAGTAGGGGCGTATGATGATGTTGTTGTTGTGATGTATATGTTTACCTAGATGATTTATATTCATGTACTTATATCATTTATTCCTTTTGATTGATTTGAGAATCTCACCCCTTCTGTTTGAATGTTACCCTTGGTTGGTAATGTGCAGGTGAGCAGGATATGTAGAGAGTGGTCGGTGAGGTCGATGGACTTCATGATTAGGAGTCGACTCTGATACGTGCTTTGGGTGTCGGGACGATGAATCTTTTATGTGTTTTGTTTATTTTTAGGAGAATATGTTATTCTTGTTTTAAAACATTATTTTCTATTGTGATGAAGTTTAGAATTTTCTGCTGCATGTAAAAGTATTTTATAAGACGTATCATTATTGAGCCACGACGTTTCGTGGGGATATTTGGGTGTTACAGGTACCAAAGATGAAAACCTTATTTGTTTTATAGGAATGCTTTCAGCTTCAATGGAGTCTTACTGCATATTAAATGAAGTTGTGCAAAGCAAGATGTATACCCTGAGTATACAAAAGAAGGTCATACCTTATGGTTTTTGATAATCTTGATGCATGTGATCAAGGTGTTCTCATTGATGAGGTATTTCAACGAACATGATCAAATTATTCTCGCTAAGGATGTTTCTCAACAACTTTAAATGATATGTGATGATCATATAACCTCTTAGTAGGTTAAGGTGCAAGTCTTGGATGGATTTTCTAGTTTTATGGTTTAAACCAACTCTCGTATCAAATGATTTGCAGAGAAGGATTTATAATAGTGGTTTGTCGTTCCCTCAAAATAGGAAGTTTACTCAAGTTAATTTGAGGTTTAATGTGGTACACTTTTTAGAGGTTGAAATATAAAAAAACTCTTATTAATCCTCTAAATAAGTGGTTTGATGATTTCTTAGTCAATTATAATTATTTTGTGTTAACCCTCGATTGATATTTTAAGACTTTTTTTGGAGAAAATGGTTCAAATAAATGAAGAAAAGGGTGCCAAAATCAAAATGACAAAGCCCAATGTGAATGCTAGGCCCAGAGGATCAAGCATAATGAAAATACAATAAACAATCTATCAGACCTAATGGAATCATTGATTAGAAGCTTTTGAATTTCATATTTTGCGCGCTTTAATCGACTAGCCCTAAAGGGATAATAAATTATAGCAAGCCAACCACTTTCTCAACAGTCAATCGAATGCATTAATGGGATAATAGATTATTAGGCCATGATAATCAATAACCTTTTTGTTATTTAAAGGTATTCTTTATCCTTTATTTTCATCTCATCTTGCATTATTCTCTTGTGTGTTTTTGTAATTGTTAGATCAAAAACTTCTTTTTTCTCTTCATCATTACCGATAGCACCCAAAAGATCCTGCGCATCTGAAGGCTCCTCCTCCTCTGCTTACTACTTAGAATTATTTTCTTATAAATATTAAGAGGTTCATTTTACCCTAAAGTTTGAATTAAGGGAGATCCTTAATTCATTTACTTAGAAGAAAGAGTTTTCAAAGATTGAGCCTTTCTCTAGTTGTTTTCTGATACACAATTGAAAAGCTTCATCTACGACATTCCGAATGAAAGTTTATAAGAATATTATACCCAAACCTCAACTAAGTTGATGGGATTTATACTTTTGAACAGAGAAAATCACCTTATGCTTGATGAGAATATTATACACATGAATAGAGAAAATCACCTTATGCTTGATGAGAATATTATACACATGAATAGAAAAAATCACCTTATGCTTGATGAGGATAAAAATCAACAATGGAGTACCAGTTCAGCTACCTCCAAAGATAACAAAAGAGAAGGAGATGCCGAGTCACATTTCTTTAAACAACAAAAAAAACCCATAAATTAACGATTTAGACACGAATGAGAAAAAAAGAAAAGAGAGTAAAGATATGTAAGAGTGAAATTTTGTGATCATTTGTAACTTTTAAATAATTTTATTGTTTATTATAACATTTTCGACATAAATATTTTTGTATGGTAGTTAAAAAATGTAGGAGAGTATTTAACTCTACTTCTTTACTATATTATTTTAATCGTAGTCATTTTGAACTGAATTTACGCGGCTAGTTTCTGATGCAGACACAATAACTTACAAACTAAGAAAACTCAAGTCAAAATCGAAAAGGCCGTAAAAAAAGCTGTAATTTATTTTAACACTATTTAAATTAATTAATTAAATTATTTCTAAAAACAAAAATAAACAATGACGTGTAAATTTGTGGACCGTCCATTCTTTCTATTTCACAACAAAAAAGATGCCATTTTGTTTCTTTCTTTCTTTCTTCTTCCTTTTTCTCTTCACTTTCTCTCTCCTCTGTGTATTCTCTCTCTTCCATTCATTCAACAGCATCCCTTTATATAGACTCTCTATTCAAAACCATATCTATCATCAACCAGAAAAAGATTATCTTTTTAAGGATATCCACACTCTGTTCTTTTTTCCATCTCTCGTTTTTTACACCGAATCCCTATTTTTTAGGGATTTTGTTTCCACAACCCAGAAATCTAGACACCACAAACAGCAAAAATAATTCATACCCAGATTTTATTTCTCTTAAATATTTTTGGGGTTTTTCTGTTTTATTTTTTTATTTTTTTTCACTTTAACCTTTCAAAATTTCATTTTTCACCTTTTTAGTTGAAGAGACCAAAGAAGTTGAAGAGACACAAAAAAAGCTTGTGTGGAGGATCTGTGTTTTTTTTCTTTCTGTTTCTGTTTCTAGTGGATTGTGTTAAGGCGTTTTGAGATTTTTTTTGTTCAAGTTGTATGCTGAGAGGAACTTTTGGATTAAGTGCTTCTTCCATGGCTGCTGAATCAAAAAAATGTAATCTTTTGTTTCTTCTCATTCGTTCTTTATGCTTTTGATTATGATTGGTAAATTTTTGTTGTTATAAAAACGAGATTTTTACTTTGTTGTGAATTTTCTGCTTTTTACAGCTGCGGATGAAATGAATAAGAAAAAGCTCCATGGTGACTCTTCAACTTCCGAGCATAATAATTCCAACATGGTAATCTCTATTTCTATTGCATGTGATTTCTATTTGATTTGAAATTAACTGTTTCATGAGTTCTATGCATGAGATATGAAGAGACACATGTTTTCTTATTTGATTTGAAATTAACTTTTGGATTTGTTGTATGTTATGTTCAGGTTTCTTCAAAGGGTGGTGGAAGTTCACCATCTGATGCAAGATCATGTGTATCCTCGATAGGAGATGCTTCTGGTAGTATTAAAGAAGGGGAATTGGATCATGATTATCAATCCATGGATCCGAATGTTCCGTATTATGGATACTATTATCCAGGTTAGCTTCAATGATTCCCTATTCATCGGTGTTGTCACTATTTGATTGCGGAAAATAGCGGTTTGTTCAAATTCTGCTATAGCTATAGCTTGTTATTTGGCAACAATTTAGCGGTTTTGTTCAAATTCTGCTGTAGGTTATTTGACAATGATTTGTACTAAATAGCGGTTTTGTTCTTATTGACTCAACAAAAGCATCCGCCACGTTACAACACCACAATAGCCGCAATTAGACAACACTGCTATTCGTTTATATTGACTGTATATTTATGTTTTCATTTCTTACGGTAGAATGATCACAGGTTATGGTGGTTTCTATGGAGAGCCAGAGAATCAAGGATATTACGTTGGTGCCGAAGCCGTCGATTTTCAGTATCCGGTGAGTTTCTGGAGCTGGTATATTTTGGACGACCGTTTACTTGATCTATGTAAATATCTTAATTTTTGTTCGTTTTATTTAGGTCATGCAAGCAGATAATGGATCTTATGTCTATCTCATGCCAGGATTTCAGACTGGCTACCCTTCATACTTTCCTTTGAATACCGCCGGTGTCGATGGTCAATATCATGTCTACCCTCCCGGTTCCGTCTATCAACAACCAATCGGATCCCCTGGCTATTATTCTGCTTCTCTACCTTACGCAGAGTTACTTCCATCAACATACTCTTGGGATTCATTGTTAACGTCACAAGATGTATCACAGAGGAATCATTACAATAATTTGGCCAGTAAACCGAGTGGTAGGTCTAATTTTTCTTCCGGTAGTGGTATGGTGTCAAAGTCTATGCCTTCATCTAACGTGAGCAACTCGTCCGAAGTGAAGGTTTCGCCGCCATTGTTAGAGGTCTCGGCAACTCATGTTAAGCGTAACCAGCCAAAACAAGCAAACAAGGTAACCTTAAAATCCTTATAACGACAACTAAAAAGAAACAAGGGTGATATCAGTTTTCCTTAATCTTAGATTGTTCTAACGAGCTTGTGCTGTTTTTCAGGTGTCTAGTTCTGGTCCAGTTCTTCATTCAGATGCAACGACCAAAGGTTCTTTTCCTGTTACGAAGCTTTCTACGTATAATCAAGGAAAGAGTGGATTCGCCTATCAAAACACCTTGCTTAATGTGAAAGCAAATACGAAGGGATGGGTTAGTACTGAAAAACTGAAACTGAGAAACAAGGTTAACGATTCACTTAGTGAACAGAATCAGGGTCCTAGAACTTCTGTTCCAAAAGGTGCTTCAAATTTGGGAGATAATTCTGCGCAAACGGTGGCCTTCGATGAGAGTAGAGACAGGGACAGCAAAATCAGGATCGATCAGTATAACCTTCCTGATTTTCCAACTAAATACGAACGTGCACTTTTCTTTGTCATCAAATCATACAGCGAGGATGATGTTCATAAGAGCATCAAGTACGACGTATGGGCGAGTACTCCTAATGGGAATAAGAGGCTCGACAATGCATTTCAGGATGCACAGAATCAAATGGAAGAGAAAGGAAGCAAGTGTCCTGTTTTCCTTTTCTTCTCGGTATGCTAACCAAATTACTCAAGCCCATGTTTTATTTTCTCATTTATTTATCTCCAAAAAATTATGAATTCGTCACTTAAATGTTTTTGTTTTTGGTAATTGCTTTGAGTTCAGGTCAACGCTAGTGGTCAATTTTGCGGAGTGGCTGAGATGATTGGTCGCGTTGATTTCAACAAAAGTATGGATTTCTGGCAGCAAGACAAATGGAATGGATATTTCCCTGTCAAATGGCACATTATAAAGGACGTTCCAAATCCTCAACTACGACATATTATCCTCGAGAATAACGATCACAAGCCTGTAACAAACAGTAGAGACACACAAGAGGTTCACATTTCTTCACATTGCAACTATTTACCGAAAATTTCCTGGTTATTTCTTCTGTATACTTACCGTTGTGCTGAATATTTCCCCTTTTCAGGTGCCTTTTCCGCAAGGTATTGAAATACTCAGCATTTTCAAAAACCACGCATCAAGAACATCGATACTAGACGATTTTGATTTTTACGAAAGCCGTCAGAAGGTGATGCAGGAGAAGAAAACAAGACAACCTATGCAACATACTAGCAATACACAGGTTTGATTTTACATTTGTACCTTATTCTTATTCCAATGTTCTCACTTTTTTACCTTGATTCCTACGAATCCTTTTTCGAATTATTAATGAATGTGTGCATGTGATCGTGGGACCAGTTTGGCATAACTTTAATAAACGCCTAGTTGACAAACTATTCTAAACTTGATACCCTTTTTTGTTGGCAGCATATAGATGACTTAACAAGTGCGCTCGGGTCGGTAGACATATCAAAAAGTGTAAAGAAGATGGAAGATTCTAAGTTGGTTGAGAAAGTTGATGACTGAAGAGAATGGAATCTGATGCTGTTCCTGTGGACCTCACCGCGCTGGTGCTATTCCTGAGCTATGAAGCAAGAGATATCATGAGTTTGAAGATGAAGTTCCTAAACAAAAGTTCTTGCTGATGCTTTTACAAAGGAGAAAATGATTGAATTGAAAAATTGAAAAAAGTTTTCAAGTTGTGGAAGGAGTAGGTGACTTGTGTTACAAGGAAAGGTTTAGTTTAGTTTGTTTTTTGTGCACATAAAAGGTTGAGTTTGGTTCCTTATTATTGCCTTATTGGTATTATTTTTCCTTGTAATTGTAGAATTGAACATTACTATAACAGATGGTTTGATTAGGACAGGTACCTGTTTGTAAGATGTTGAATGGATGATAGAGAAATTATTGGAATTGGAAAGTTTCTAACCAATCATAATTTGAGGTATATAATACTTTGGGGGGTTCAAGATTGAATATTTTACTATATCATTGAAATAAGTGGTCTGAGCTGGATGTGTGGACTTGTCGGTAGAGTTTTTCTTATATAAATTGATGCATAGTATTGAATTTATTGGTTTTTAAAGTAATTGTTGAGGATGCAAAATGAATTTCATGGATTAGATTTATAATTGATGGATCAAAGCAATCCGTTAAGGGCATTGCTCTTCCCACTTTATGTGATTCTCACACAATACAGTGAAAATTTAATACATACTCTTAAATTCTACTTCATGCAATTCGTTTTTTTTTTAATGTCGCCTTTGCGTAAAAAAATTGTTTCATTTTAACTGTAGTTTTTTAAATTTAAGGTAACATTGATTGTCTTTATCAAAATGATTCATAACGATGAAATATATTTCACATAATCCCTAAATCTTCACTTGTCTTTAGTTCAAACTTGTTGAAATGTAACTTTTTTTCCTGTCAATCAATGGTGAACATTAATAGAGTTTCACAACTCTTTGATTGTTTGGGTATCATAAGAGATTCTCTAATTTAGATTTAGATCAAAATGTGTGAGGGATAAGAGATTCCTCTAATTTAGATTTAGATCAAAATGTGTGAGGGGTGTCTGTGACCCAAAATTCAAGAGGGGTCCTCTCGCCGTTGAAGTAGACAAATGCGAGATGAATGACATACATATTTATACAAGTCTTAGATCAATATAGGTCTTAGAAACTCAATTCTCTCTTAAGACATATTTTGGATATTGAAATCCGAATTCACCCTTTTAACACATAAATTTGGAAATCTGGTGAAGCATTGCCAAAACGATAACCATCTGGACCGAATGCGAAAGATCCATGGGTTTGATTACGAATGCCCTCGATTTAATGCATGAGGAAGTTACGACCAGATAAATCTGAGGTTGGATCTAAGATCGTGGAAATCGTTAAAATCGAAAGTCAATGCCCACCGACAGCGCCACTGTTCTGATCAGGAACCAAAAATGGATTTAGTTGGTGAACTAAACCTCTTGAACTTGTGGTGTTGATCTCCGTTCTAGTAAAGCATTGCCGAAATGATAATCGTGAACAAGTTTACAGGTTCGGTGGAGGCAAGGCCTAATTTAGAAGGGACTGTGTTTAATTCTCTTTCTGCTAATGAAGTTCTGACATTGGAAGCCCCTTTCCAAGAACAAGTAGCTAAGTAGGAGGTTTGGGCTTGTGATGGATCTAAGATTCCAGACCCAAATGGTTTTAATTTTTTGTTCATTAGAAAGTGTTGATCATTCATGAAAGATAATATTTGCACATTTTTGATAGATTTTCATAGCCATGCTTACTTACCGAAGGCATTCATTTCTTTTTTTTTTTGTTCTTGTTGCGAAGGTTGCAAATCCTTTGGAGTTGAATGAATATATGTCTATTTGTTTGGTGGGAAGTATGTATAAGATTCTAGCAAAGCTCTTGGCATCGAGACTTAAAGAATTTATTAGTATTAGACGGAGTTATTGTGGCAAATAAAGCTATTGAATTCGCCATTAGAGAAAAGAAGGAGTGTGTATTGTTTAAGGTAGATATTGTAAAAGCCTATGATTGTGTGGATTAGACGTTTTTGAGAAAGACCATGGTTAAGATGGGATTCAGTAAGCGATGAATGACTTGGATGGATGCATACTTTTTTTTGGGTTATGTATCTATATTAGTTAATGGAAGTCCTACGAAGGATTTTGAAGTTTCGAAAGGATTACGACAAGGTGATCATCTATCTCCATTTCTTTTTGTTATTGTAGCGGAAGCGTTAACTAAATTAGTTAATAAGACGTCTACTGTGGAAATTTTTCCGGGGTTTAGAATGGATGAAGATATTGTGTTGGATGTGATTAGGGGTGGCAAAATGGGTCCGTCCCGTTGGACATATCCGTTTTGTCCGCACTTTAGTGTGGGGTGGGCCAAGGGTTTAGGCCCTTTAGTGTGGGGTGGGCCAAGGGTTTAGGCCCGTCCTATTTTCTTCGCGGGCTTTTGCGTGCATGAACATTTACTTAAATTTTTACATTTTTAGGCTTAAAAAATGTTATGTCTGTAGGCTTTCTTCGCCCCGTCCTCACTTTTGTGAGACGGACTTAGGTTTTAGGCCCATATCCTCTACTTTGACCGCCTCTCCCCCCATTTTTTTGCGGAATTTTACAGGGCGGGGCTAAACGGGGCAGACATGTCTGTTTTCCACCCCTAAATGTGATCCAATTTGTTGACGATACTTGTCTAGTGGGGGGCGGTGGTTGGGAAAATCTATGGGCTTTTAAAGCCATTCTTCGAAGCTTTTAATTAGTCTCAGGCTTGTGAGTAAATTTTCACAAAAGTAGGCTGGTCGGTTTAAATGTCAATGAGGATTTTATTAGAGCTGCTTCTAGTTTCCTTTTTTGTAAGGTGGATTCAGTTGGTTTCAATTTTCTTGGGATTCCTATTGGGTGCAATCGAAAAAGAATTTCAACATGGAGGCCCATTTTTTATAAGATCAAAGGTAAATTATCTTGTTGAAAAGGTAGATGATTATATATGGGTGGAAGTATATCTATGATCAATTCAGTTCTATCTAGTCTCCCTATTTTTTATTTCATTTTATAAGGCACCGGTAGCGGTGTGGAAGAAGATTGATAAAATTAGAAGTTTTTTTTTTGTGAGGAAATGAAGAAGGAAAGAATAAGATTTACTAGGTTAAATGGGATAAGGTTTGTAGACAAAATAGCTTGGGAGGTTTAGGGGTTAGAAGCCTTAAAGAATTCAATCTTGCTTTGTTATCTAAATGGAAGTGGCGTATTATTACCAATTCCAATAGTTTATGGAAGAAAGTGTTGAAGGCTAGGTATAGTCCAATCAATTCTTTGGTTTTAAGGGAAACTTTTAACTATAATAAAACCTCTTCAAATTGGTGGAAGGTTTTGGTTTCTAGTATTTCATTTGGAGACAATGTTGATTTCAAGTTTGGTAATTTGATACGCTTCGGTGTGAGAATGGAAAAAGAACTCCTTTTTGGTCGGCGGTGTGACTAAAAAAACAGATATTTGTTAGAAGTTTTCGCTTTTGCTTTTAGTGCTAGCAGCAAGAAAGATGTGATGGTGGGGAATATGGGAGGCTGGATTGCAGAGAATTGGGAATGAAGTAGTTTAGGTATTTAATTAAATAGGGAGGCTGTATTTATAGCAGAATTTTCGACGCTGCTTGCTGCTCTGTCCGCGGTTAGGATGGTTTATGACGTGGATGGTAAAATCGATTGGTTGGAAGAGGGGCAACAAGATAAAATCAGTTAGGATGGTTTATGGTTGTTGGCGCGTATCGTAGCATGAGGGAGTTATCGTTGAATGAAGGTATGGAACATGATTTTATTACTAACTTTGTGAAACTTTGGAGTTCTAAAGTTCCTCTAAAGATAATTCTTTTCGGTTGACGGATTTTGTGGAATAGACTTCCAATAAAAATTCTATTGAAGAGGAGAGAAATTTTACATAGTTCTATTTGCAGGCTATGTGATTTGAAAGAGGAAGATCTAATTAATTTGTTTTTCTCTTGTAAGTGGCAAGTTTAGTTTGGAAAAATATAGGATTATGGTATAAGAATTTTTCATCTTTTAATAGGGATGTGGTGAGGTTTTGGTTGGATTGATGTGGAGAGAATAAAATCTCAGTTAAGTGTTCAAATGAGACTATTTGGTTAGTTGTTCTTTAAGTTATTTGGATCGATAGAAACAACATTATTTTTTGGGAGGTTCATACAAGTGTAAATAATATAAGTTGGAGTGTTAAATTCTTTGTTTGTAAGTGTAGATTAGTGAATTAGTGGTTAATCTCTCATTTTTATAAGGGAAAAACAAACAAGGCATGTACATCAGTGATTCAGATAGAGATTAATTACATTACAAATTTAATGCTTCTTTACTTACCATCTTTCAAATGGTATTTGTACCCACAATATTGTTGTTTATAATTATTAAAGCATTTGACATAAAATGCAAGATCCATCGACACCAAAAATGCTTCAAATAAATTGGATTAGGCATAATCTTGATTAAATCAAGTGTAATATAGATGAATCTTCTAGAGAAACCTTAGGGCCTCAACTTGTGGTGGTATATTAAGAGATTATTTGAACACTTTCTTTTAGACTTTTTTTCGATTAAGGTAGAAATAATTGGGATGAAAAACCACTTATAGTTGAAAATGATTCAACCTTGACAATTCAAGTATTCTATCAACATATTTTTGTAGAGTGTTTTCAATGAAGTTTCAAACATGACTAAACTAAATTAATATTATTTTAATAATAAAATTTAATTATGGGCCCGCTTGACTTTTTTTAAAAATGATTTTTATAGTGTAACAAAATTTTGTGAAAAAAAAATTACAAAAAGAAACTTTTTATAAAAACTTCAAATGAAAATTTGGTTTTAATAGTTATTCTTAAAATGTTATTTTAGATATTTCATCATTTTATCGGAAAAAAAATTAGATATCAAAATTTAAAAAAATTACTTAATTTTGAAACTATTTCAAATAGATTTTCATAAAAATCATTTTCGAGATACAACTTTTTTCAAAAATTGCGATTTTGATTATTTTTTTGTCATCAATAATATATGTTCATGTTGTACGATATCAAAATTAATCTTGCTATTTAGAAAAATTGAATATAAAAAAACTTGTAATATTTTGAAAAACGATTTTACAAAATCCATTTTTGAAAATACAAAGAAAAAATCCATTTTTTAAAAACTAAAACAAACAGACTCTATAATACACCGTGTAAAACAATTTTATAGTGTTAATGAATGATAACTATTATATTTAAAATTATATTTAATTTTTATTTTAAATATATTTAAAATAATATTCATGAATGATTCTGATTGATTATTGTGTAAAAAATTTCACTAGCCGTTGTATAACAATTATTCTCTTGATAGTACTGAATTTTTAATTAACTTAAACTAATGGTTATCAATTTCATCACCCTTTCATGTCCTGGGCAGATAATTGAAACCTTACATAAGTATTATCAGAATCACCACCCTTTAACTAATGGTTATCTTTCAAACTAATTAAATTAAGAAACTTACAATCTTGTTTTAACTTAAAAACCCATAAAACTCCAAAACTCATCACCCTTTCATGTCATGGGCAGATAAAATACGATTAATGAAAATTGAGTACAAATTAATTATTTTTATTCAATTTAAATCATTGTAGTTCATAATTTTTTTTTGGAGATTTGAGCCAAAACTATGACAATGTAAATTGATTAGTAGGGCAGGCAAAATCACAAGTTAAAAGTAGGTGAAGAATACAATCTAAATTCCTAAATGGGAAAATGTTATGATATATTAGTTGAGAAAGAAATGAGATGAAGGATTGATTTCATTAAATGATCTAAAATGGCACAGCCTATAAAGTGGTATTAACTTGGGGTGAAAGTAACAAAATGAATAGGTTAGGTGGATCAAGTGAGGTTGCATATTGATGATGAGACTATATTAGGTGATGTGTAGGAATCAAAGTAGCTTCACTTGTAAGGTGAAAATATGTGGTTTAGGACTCACATCAAGTAAGATTTCAATTAATGTTATTTATTGACAAGGACATTTAGGATTCTATGAGTTGCAAGTATCATGGATGCGAGAATTTGAGGTTCTTGCAATGGGAGATAATGAAACAGTTGATGAATACTTTTTAAGAAAACTTGCTATTGACAATCAAATGAATGCATAAAGAGAAAAGTATTGGTTGTTGAGGTCGATGTCAACGATATTCAATTGTGTTTTGTGTTCCATTAAAGTGTCCAATGATGATATGCAAAGTATTTTGTTTGTGCATGAGTGAAGAGTGAAGGGTCAAAGAGATTTAATTGAAGACCAAACCCTGAAGGAAGACTCTCAATTAGAGGTAGGAAAAGTAGAAAAATTGTAGAATCTTGCAAGTATCAAATGAGTGCCCTAGCTTGGAAGAAAATCTTAACTATAGCCATTTAAGATAATTCTTAACAATGTTGAAGTCCTTCTCATTTTCATACTTCTTGATACCACAAGGAAGATGATCATTATCTAGAGAAGTTTATGTCATTTGTGTCTCACCAAACGGTGGATTCAAACCTATTTTAAATTAATCACTCATTCCTTTACAAACTTAATATATCTTACTATTTGCTCTTACCCCATTGATCATAAATATCAATAAATTTAATATCTTAACAAAAGGTGTTTAATTTTAATGTGCTTTGCACTTGAATGATAATAGGATTTTTTTAATCAATAAATAGAAGATGTATTGTTACAAAATTAAAATATATTACTCTCTTTAACTTGATAATCTTTCAGCTATCCTTTCTCATCTACATATTTTTACACTAAACAAATTTGATTCTAAAAAGGATTATCCACTTGGCCTTTTATTAAACATCCTTGAGCTTGTTTCAAACTATAAGATTATTTATTCAATTGAAAATCATAATATGAATATTTATTACCCTTAAAGCCATGTAGTTATTTCTCATAATCTCTTCAATAATAGGTTAAATACTCTTTTCTGTCTCTTTATTTTTGTTCGGGGTCCATTTTGGTCCCTTAATTTTTAAAATATTTAAATTGATCCTTTAATTATTTAAAAGGGTCCACATTCGTCCTTTCGTCTGTCTCCGTTAGTGATTGTACATAAAGTGTCCAAGTGGCTTTGACGTGGCTTTAGTTGGGTTACATGGCAATGATGTGGCTTTTAACATGTTATATGTTGTGCCTTTGTGTTAACATTGTCATTTTAAGCGAGACATAGTTCCAAATAGCGTGCAGAGAAGAGGAGAAGAACGTGAAGAGAAGTTGAAAATCATCGTTCCATATAGCGTGGTGTTGCGTGGTAACATGTTAGTAACTCTTTTATCTACGAGTTCTTCAAGTTTATAATCTGAGAAATTGGGGTTCTACGAGTTCTTCATCTTTCTAATTTGAGAAATTAGGGTTTGTTTAAAAAAATTAGGGTTTTGCATGTTTTCAATCTTAGAATCAGGGCTTTTAATAATATTTCTTTTGAACTGGTTAGGTGTAATGGATGAGTTTATTGTACCAATAATTCATCATATTGGTGAATTCGTTGATGGTGATCTTAGATTGTATGAATGGGAAAAGTTGATGAGCTGAAAATGGATGTGGACAAATGGAGTTACTTTGAGTTGATAGGTACACTTAAGGACTTAAGTTACAGGGATTTTGAGAAAATCTAATACAATGACCCGACATTTGGGATGAATTCATTGAAGGATGATGTAGGAGCATTAGAAATAGTTGATCTTTATAGGATTCACTTAGGTGTAGACATTTACATTGTACACAAACTTGATCAACCAAATTACTATGATGGACCTATAGAAGAAGAATTAGGAAATGGTGACAATGTAAATGAGGAGCCTGGTATAGTTGAAGAATTTCTTTCTAAATTGTATGAAGAAGTTCAAAATTGTGAAAATGTGAATGAAAATGGTGATAATGTCAATGAGGATGCTGAAAATGTTGTTTCTAATGCTAAAACGTTGTTTTGGATGTTAAAAATATTGTTTTGGATGCTCAAAATATTGGTATGGAAGGTGGTGAGGTGGATGGTGGTCTAAATAGTGATGATAGTGAGGTTTATTTGTACAAGTATGATATTGCTCTGGAAGGTAGCCTTTGATGACTCTTCAGATGGATTAGATGATATAGATGAAGATGCGTTGAAAAATTTACTTGAACATGAACAAATTGAAGAAGGAAAATCCATAAAATAAAAAGAGAATATGGAAGAAGATAATGGTGAATTTAAAGTGATTGACAATGAAAGTGATGAGCTAGTGAGTGGTTGTGATAATTATGACATCTGTGATGTTCAAAAAAAAGGCTTACACAATGTTTAAGATACAAAAGGACATGATTTAATTCAAATAAGAGGTAGGTGTGTACTTTAGTTCAAAATATGATTTCAAGAAGGCAACAACATCATGTGTTACCCATAGTGGTAGAAATCTTAAGTTTAACAAAAATCACAAGGTAAGGATAAGGGTTAAATGCAAGGATGGGCGTGCTTGGGAAGCATACTGTTCCAAATTGTCAAATGAAGAAACTTGGCTATTAAGGATGGTTAATGATGTACATAGTTGTAGCAAGGATTATAATGTGAAGATGATGACTACCAAGTGACTAAGCAAGAGGATCCAAAACTCTCTTAAAACCAATCCTAGGATGAAAATAAGGGATATAAAGGCAAAATCACAAAAGAAGTGGAATGTAGGTGTGAACAAAACTAAGGCAATAAGAGCAAGGTTTAAAGATAGAGATCATGTTGATGGATCATTCTAAGGGGATTACACCAGAATATATGATTATTGTCATGAGTTGTTGAGAATAAACCTAAGATCCACAGTGAAGCTTGGCGTTGAACAAGAAGGTTCAGATGATTAAAACCATTGGTCACCATGGTGGAAGAGATCAAAATCATTCAATCTAGACATTACAATTTGCCCTTTGCCATCTTGAGCTTCCTCATAGAACCATTCAAAATACCCACACCCAGGTTGCATTGTTCCGTGCATTTTACCATGGATTACTCAAACTGTAACAATGGAGATAAAAGCCTTGTACATATCACAAACATACCTTAAAATGAGAACAACCCCAAAAATATTTTCCATAGCTCTTTGTCGTTGTAGATCTACGAAGAATGGTCGTGTCTCCACAATGACAACTCGATTTCCATGGAAGATTCGAGCTCATGAACACATTGGAGTTCATACTTTCATGACTTTTCTGTTTCATGGGGGATGAGGCGTAACCTTATTTCATGGAGGATGAACCCTAATCTTCAGTGATAACTAAATCCTAGCAATGGAGAATGGACAAAAATTCCAGATGCATAAATTGGAAATTACAGGAAATGAGAAATGAAGAAAGGAAGAAGAAGAAGAAGAAAACATGTCATGCCATCTACCACGTCAGCTCCCCCAAAAAGTCGTTTGCCTAAAATATACAGAAAAGACTAATATACGCTATTTTAAATAATTAAAGAATCGATTTGAACATTTTAAGAAATAAGGGATAAAAATAGATCCCGAGTTAAAGATAAGGGACGAAAAATAGTATTTTGCCTCAATAATAAATTCGTTAAAAAAAATACATTTTTTACATCCATTTGATATAATAAACATTTGATATAAAGACAAAACATGGTGTAACCTTTTTTTCTTCTAAATATACCCTTTTTAATTTTTATTTTAAATCTTAACTTATCTTTTCTTACAAATGATGATGGTTATATGACGATTTATTATCTTTTATAGCATGAGGAGTGCTAGCAACACTCTCTTTCCAACAATCTCTCAAACATTCACTCTTTTATTGGTTGAAACATGTGTGAGACCCTCACTTTGGAAATAAGTCCCATATAAAATGGTAGGAACCACACATATTTCAACCAATGAGAGAATAAATGTTTGAGAGAGTGTTAAAAAAAGAGTGTTATTAGTATTTCTCCATAGCATTATCTATTATTAGTATTTTATAAATAATTATATAAAATTAAAATTAAATAAAAAATAATAATACAATTTATATTTTACGTACGTGAATATTATAATAAACAGATATATGGATACACGAGTGCCCGTCATCACACTAATAATAATAATAATAATAATAATAATAATAATAATAATAATAATAATAATAATAAAGCTTTTCAATAAATTTAATGTTTAAAAAAAATTGTAAGATGTTTTTTAAAAGTTTGATTACCAAACAAAGTCATAAATTTTTATTTTGCAATACATGTTATTTGTTCTATTTTATAACTAGTATTTTTTTATTTACAAAATACAATAAATTTGATATCATTAAGATTTTGCAACAATTTACAGTTAAAAAATACAAAGGGGACGTAACATTTTAAGACTAATTCGGAACATGTCCATATACAATTAATAAATGTTATTCAAACTTTATAAGCGTTTTACTCAACTTGATTTAGCTTGATTTGAATTTAAAATCTGGTCTAATTCTATAAGAGCATTTAAAATTAAAATGTAATCTAATTGTAAGACGAAATTCATGAAAATAATCGTTAAACTGCACTAAAAATTGAATTTCACTTTTACAGTTTCTTTTATTATTTTCCTAAGGTAATAGAATTTACACAACTATAAATAAAGGGAATGACAGTAAATTCTGCAATCGAGATAAAATAATCATTATATAAGGTTTTTTAATTAGCATGAGGATCTCATTAATGGAAGGAATGCGCATGAAATAAAATCACCATTCGAGGATATCAAACATGAAAATCGATATCAATTCAGCATCAAGGTGATATGTCTCAGTAATAAAAATAAAACTAGAAAGCAGAAAGTGCAAAACAAAATTGTATTCACATCATAATGATTGATTGTCGATTTACACCTACTCATAATCAACTATTTTACCAGACTAGAGGAAGTTTATAAGACCCGATGCAAAAGTCAAATATTGTTTAACATTCTATAACAGATGCATTACGTTCATGCATCATTAGATGGTGGTCTCCGTCCACGACCCCGAACAACCCGACCACGGGGAGCTCTTCCACGAGCTCTTGTTGTGGTTGAAAACTGTGCAGCTTGCCTCAATTGAGCCCTCTCTCTAGCTCGCTCTTGTAAATTAATGGTAGTTGTTGTAGACGTACCACTAATTGGTGATGTTGGCTTTACCTCTTCTGTTTCCGAGGGGACACTAGTGGTCCCTTGCTTTGGAACGGGTGATTTTGAGGAACTACTTTCTGCAACGCTGCTCTGCAAATTACTCTCGCTTGCAACAGGAGCGAGCTCAGCCACCTGATCACTCTCAACTGATATTTGTTCATTGCCATCAGCTAATTTTTCAGAACCATCAGCGGTATCCTCTACCAAGTCACCTTCATCATTCTTATCATCACCAGAAACTTCAGGAGAATTAATCTCACCAGCCTCTAAAGCATCAT
Organism: Lathyrus aphaca; assembly: GCA_963966055.1. Lineage (NCBI taxonomy): Eukaryota > Viridiplantae > Streptophyta > Magnoliopsida > Fabales > Fabaceae > Lathyrus > Lathyrus aphaca. The sequence goes on from OZ014519.1 coordinate 609,282,582, forward strand.
CATCACCCCTAGATGGGGAAAGTTCAGGGGTTGCTTCCCGAGATTCTTGGTTTTCTATGTTAGGTGCATCACAAGCACCCTCGGGATCTCCGGCTTCAGGCAACAACTCTCCTTCTTCTGTCTCACTACTGGGAGGTAATGTTGATTGCTGGTTGTCTATCTCAGTATGATCCTTTTGCACCTCATCAGACATCATTTTTGTTTGCGCTGGTTGATCCAGATTCTCAAATGAAATTCCAGTCTTGTCAACTTGTAATTCCTCTTGAACAGTACCATCCAAGTGTAGTGGATCTTTGGATTCTTCATCCTTCCCAACAGCAGTCTCATCATCATTTTGAGCCTCACTGACATCCTCATTTTGGCCTTGTGGCAACTCACCACTTTCAAATGATTCTTCAGCAACTGGATGCCTGCTAGTGAATTCAGGGGTTGAAGCAGGCGGTTCTTCGCCACTCTCTTCAGGAGACTCTGATCCTTTGGATTTCTTTAACGCGGGTGCTACTATATCAGAACTCTTCTCACCAGGAGCGACAGATTCTTCTCGTAATTCAGATGCTGAGATAGGAGCAACACGTTTCCGAGCCACTGGTTGAGAAGATGAAGCAAAATTGCTTTGAGTTTCTGGGTCACTAGAAGGTCCAGGTTTGTTGCCCCCAAGCCCTTCAACATCAGACATTTCAGTGTCACCCTGTGGTTCATCTGGTTTTACTAGTCGTGGCCTGACCAATCTCCTGGCAGTTTTACGGGTTTCAATACTAGACTTTGTCAGTGCAACCCGTTTCTCACTTTCACCAGTGGCCTTGGGTGGTAAGCTGCTTGTTACAGGGGCCGCCAAGGGTACTACGCTAGGGGGTTGAGCATGGACCAGAGAACCTGCCATGATGAGATTATTCTTTAAGTTTATAACAAGAACCAAATGAATCATTGTGACACATTATTGACAACTGCATTCTTTTTGTCTCGTACTTTGTACACTTTTCTTAAACACTTGCATTTCAAACAATCTTGATGTAAGCGACATTATATAGTACAAAAATAACCTGTAGCAGCTGCAGAAGTATCCATGGCTGTTGATGCATCTCCAAGAGGGACACGGCCACCAAACTCAACAAATACTGCATGAGCTTCCTTTTCAAAACTTTCAACAGCAGATATATAAGGTGCAGAGAAGTCATCAACATTGGATCCTGAAAGAAGCTGAGCAACATTCGTTCCCTAAGAAACAGAAAGAATAAAAATTAGCAAAAGCAAAACAAAAAATAATTAAAAATAATTGACTTTTAAATATAACAATATAACTCTTAAAGAAACATTTTTGTTCTATAAAATAATGATTTCTTTTGTTTATTTTTTAATTTTAAATAACTTACCTATTTTAGTTCTACTATCAGACTCTGAAATTAAATCTTTCAATAAAAACAGTTTTAATAGTGACAAGAATGATAAGCAGTGGACCAAGGACAGATTTTGATATAGTTCTAATTCTGTAGTTAGCTAGCATGAAAGTCAAAGGGGTGGACGTTGGCAGAGGAGACGGCTAGGATTAGGAGATGTAAAGGTGAAGAACAAGGAACCGGGACACAATAAATAATATCAAATAGTTACCTCAAAATTTATAGGAATCAAAAAGTTATTTAAGCATAATATAGTATCTGTTAAGAGTCCCACATCGGACGATATATGGCCTGAACTTGTGTATATAAGTGGGGGCAATCCTCACTCTACCAACCGGTTTTATAGGTTTGAGTTAGGCCCAACCACTATTTCTTAACAGTATCAAATAGTCAGGACACATAATTACAAAATAATCCCAGCAAGCCAAGGCAACCGTATCCCTCAAAATTATTTCAGTTGCATAATAAATAATTTTTTTAAATCATTACCTCAGGAAGATTGCCAACAATAATCTTAAGCTTTTCAACTTCATCAAACAATCGTTTTAGAGCATCCTTATGCCTCTCGAGTTCATTAGTAAACTGTTTTTTCTCCTGAAAGTAAATAAACCAATATGATTGATAGAACTTGACAGAGAGTAAAGGAAACACAATAAGATGCCAGTAAATCCACAACTGTACTGAATAAGTGAATTATCAGTAATAATGCTTTAGTCTACATAAACTCGTGAAATCTCGTTGGGGATAGAGTTTACTTGATACAAAAGTAATGTTTAAAATTTTGACATAATACATAACACAATTTGTAGAGCCCCAAACCTTTAAGATCTTGGCAGCCTAATATTAACTGGACAACTCAAAGAAGATCAAACCAGGTTCTAAATATCATGTTGTGGCTATGGGATTAAGATAAAAAGATGAGAGAAATAAAGTAGTTTGAATATTGTTGATAATAGCAACTTGATACATAGACTCAAACCTAAATTAATTGAAAAATCATGAAACAAATAATAATAATAATAATAATAATAATAATAATAATAATAATAATAATAAATATGGAGTATAAGAAATAAGTATCAAAAGCTATTATAGTATATACATTAGCAACAACTGTGCACTGCACACAGGTTAGAGTTAATGTAACAGTTCAGTCTAACCTACACACATAGTTGTAACATAATATGGTGAACTATTTCATTAACAAATCTAACAATGAAAATCAGAATATTCCAAAATAGATTTAGTTATTAATTCTCTGAAATCTAACAAAAGAAGAAGACAAGAAAATATAATATGGTGAGGCAGGAATTACCAGCTCAACATTGGTGTAAGAGTCCATTATAGCCTTCTCATTTTTCAGTCGTTTATTTTTCTCCACAGATTTGTCTTCCTTCTCCTTATTTAACTCAGCTCTCACTCTCTCCAGTGTTTTTTCCAGAATCTAGCAAACAGAAAGTTGAATCACTTGTCTACCTTTGCCCTTAAAACAGGGAAACAATCTAAACCACTAACCTGTATTCTGGTGTCCTTTTCTTGATTCATTGCTTGTTCACCAGTTGTATCACTTGTTGATCTTTTCCCTAATATACAACATCCAATAATAAGAATACATTCCACCAATAGATAGTGAAAAGGTACAAAAAAGTAATGGATAATTACCTTGTTGTTTAATTTCATCTAATTGTCTAGTAAGTTGCTGATTCTCTTTCCCGAGATCTTCCTTCTCCCTTGATAACAGATCAGTCTTTTTCTGTAAGTATGAAAATGAAAACCGAGGATGAAAACAAACAAGAAACCAATAATAACAAAAAAATATATCTTACTATACAGTTATAAATAGAAAATGCTCCTCATTTTTCAAATAAGAATTTGGATTCACCTTAAAGTGGGCCAGCAGTTTTCTATTCCTCTCCACATCCTGTTTTAGATTAGCCTGTTTAAACAACCATATAACAACAGCTTGTTAACAAAACAAAATATTCTTTTACAAACATTTAAAAAAAAGATCAGAATATGTTGAAGACCTCAATTTTAAGAATCTCGGTAATTCTCTTCTCTTTCTCCACAAGCTCTAATTTGCAGTTTGAAAGGTCTTGCTCTAAACGTGAAAGAGAATCCTGCTTTTCAGAAATAATTTTACCAGTCTCCTCAATCTGAGAATCTCTATCTTTTAGTTTATCCTGACAATGAAAACGAATATATTTCTTCAATTAGCGTATAAATAAATTGAAAACAAAACAAGTGCGAGCATTCTTATCTTTAAGTTTATCCTGGCAGTGAAAATGAATATATTTCTTCAATTAGAGTAGAAATTAATTGAAAACAAAATAAGTGAGTGTGTGTGTGTGTATTTGTGTGTCAATAAAACCAGAAAATAAAAATGATTTGCAACTCAATTTGAGCATAAACCGGCAAAAAAGAAAAGAATGCACCATTGTTTTTGAAAAACATTGCAAGGCAGCAACTTTCAAATAACCAGCCCCAGCTTGCTAATTAACCAAGCAATCCCGATTTACTAAGAACAATGACTGAACAAAACTATAAAAAGCTTTTGACCAAAGGAAAGACTGGTCGAAGTGATATTTTGAGAATGTACTCCAAGAAAATGAATATTCTTGCAAATTGAAAATATAGGTCCAGAACCATCTGTTCATTTATAAACATGAATAACATTTTAAATGGTCAAAGCATAGGCAACACAACAACTAGAATAATCGAACAGTAAAAAGAAATGCAAGGAATTAGAACAATTCAAGCTATTAAAATTTATGAAAGGAAGAGTGTCAGCCAACAGGCTATTCATGTTCATGGGAACAACAATTTCATGTATAATGTATAAGAGGAAAATGAACAAGTAACCACTAAATGCTAGACAACTGCAAAGGGTGAGAGGCATGAAATTGAAAAACAATAAGAATTACTATAACAACCTGCAAATCTTTTACAAGTTTCTTTACTCGATCATAATCTTCCGCATCAACATTTTTACACCTTTCAAGCAACTTAGATGATAAAAAAAGTTGAAATAAATTAGGATTAACAGTGAAGACAGATTTAAAATGTATAAAGCTCGGTAATAAATTTCTGGTGTTTCAAAAGGCAATGCAATACCTCAGAAACCTTGTGATTGAGATGTTCCTTTTCCGCTTTTAGTGTTTCAATTTCATTTTTACGACCTTCCAGCTCAATTTCTCTTTCCCTTAGATGATTCTCTAGATTCTGTATCTCAGCTCTTGCCTTTTCAGCTAATTCACGCAATTTCTAACAAAAATCAACAATTAGCTTATTAGAAACATGAGAACTAGGTGATACAACTGAGATGACAAATTTTAAGCTTATAAACAGCACTTCTATGAACTTATATGTCGAAGTAACATCAGAATCAGAAGATCAAAAGTAAACAAAGAAATATTAAATACCTGACACTCCTCAAAATTGTGCTTATTTTCTTCCCTGAGCTGCATATTACTCTCACGAAGCAAGTTCATTTCCCGTACCTAGAAATAATTGAGTAAGCAACTCTTAACGTCATCTAAAAACATGATTACTGGGTAAATATCAACCTCATATACTATTACCAATAACCATAGATAATGAATAAATTTAGTTCCTGATTATAGGACTGTCAACCTGAAGCTGTAATGATTTGAATTCTTCTTCAGTAAACATAAATGATCTTGATTTTACACGCTGAGCTTCTAGAGATGCATGCGCAGATTCTGCTGCCTTCAGAGCACTCTCAAGCTACATAGAATTAAGAGGTCAAACAACTATATACCATTTCAAAGGTGCGTCAAAAATCATCACAAAAATAACAAAGCCAAATGTAGTTATCACTCACTCCATGTATTCGTGTAAAAAAAATTATTGGATACAAGAGATTATGTCAAGTACAGAGTTATTTCGATTAATAGTGTTATAACTAAGTAAAGCTTTATTGGATACAAAAGATTATGTCAAGTACAGAGTTATTTCGATTAATAGTGTTATAACTAAGTAAGCCCGTAGATATTCATATTCTATATTGATTGTTTGTATTCCCTAAGTTAGTGATTAAATAATCAATGTATTTATCGTAACAACATTATTAATACATGTAGTGCGATCTAAGTATAGACACCGAACTTACAAATACCGAACTTACAAGTACGGACTATCATTGTTTATCAACTCTTTCCGAGTTTCATCAATCATGAATGAGGGATTTCGGATTCCCAATATAACTGCTTCGACCGAGCACAATTGGGCTAGATGTGCATACACCAGTTCATAACTAATCTAAGTTAGATGTGCATACACCAGTTCATAAGAAATAAGAAATATAATGAAAAGCATGGTTACAACTAGGCATGACAACGGTTTGGGTGTAGGGAACAGGTTTTACCTTCCCTGCACCCAAACCCCCCGAATCCTAGTTGAATACTTATTCCCCGCCCCAAACCCAAACAAGGATAAATAATTGAACCCAAAATCCATCCCAAACGGATTCGGGTATCCCAGCCCTACCCTCAACCCCACATCAGAATCAATTTTATTGTTGAAATAGTCTATTTCTTCAAATCCATAATTTGTCCCGAACTCTAATGAACATTAAGATACATTAGAAATAATAAATTCAAATAATCCTAAAAAGTTTCAAACATACGTTTCAAATAATAAAGTACAAACTAAAATATCAATGTATTGACCAAACAACTATACTAAATCATAAAAAATACTCCAAATTATCAACGGGGCGGGGACAGGTTCCGGTGGGTACTGGTGTTTCCATACCCATCTCATCCCCAACTTTTAAAATCGGGGAAAACCCAAACCCTGTCAAAATCGGGGTTCCCCCGTCTAACACGGGGCAGGTTTAGGCTGGTACCCCCGAGTACAGGTTTTGTTGCATATCTATGTACGTATTACCTGCGACTGTAATCGTAGCTTTTCCTGTTTTAACAATGAAACTTCTGTTTCCGCCTGTGAAAGAAGAAAACTGGTATTAACAAACCAAGAAATTAACATACAATTGAAAGAAAGAAACAATATCATAAACACAATCGTATTTACAATTTCTTTTGAACGGCGGAGATAATTAACAACATTCTGAAGGCCGGCATCACCAAATGTATCACCAATATTTCCAGATGAAATACCGGCAGCATTGCGCTCCTTCTCAGCCCGTTGAATATGCACCGCCTCCAGTTGGCTATGTAGGATTTTATTCTGAAAAAATGTTGATGTGGTTGGTTACGTATATAAAATGGTGGCAACCAACATAGCACAAAAATGCAAGTGTGATGACTACATAGTTCGGTCTTCCATATATTAATAATCCTCAATATAAACTACATATATATCATAAATATATCTCTCTTCAAGGCTTAAAGTCAAATACTCATATCTAATTTAACCTAAACATGTGCATTTGATCCAACAGGGTAAACCACAACTTTAACATGACTATTGATAACGAAATCGGAGGACACATGTGACTACAACTGACACTGCCCTTGATAGCACACCAGTTGATCATTCAAGTTCATGTTATAGACTTGATGCACGTATGCCAACTTATAATACACACACCATACTTGGCACATAATATCTTATTAACGGCATTCTTACCGCAAGACTTCAAATGGAGTCACCCTATAAGCAGTCCATGATTCATTTATATAGAAACATCCACATACATATATTACAAGGTTTGTCCATATTTTATATATGCCAACTTGAGAAATGGTCAGATTTTGTTTTGTATATTATAATGTAGTAAATTCAAATAATGAAAATATTCATGTTTATAGCTTGTGTTAGTTTTGAATTTTTCCTAGCTCATCCCTAAAAAGAGTTTATATAGAGTTACATTCATCACCTTACAACTCAGTTTTCTATGGATGAGTTAGGCAAAAGCAAAACTCAAATTGTAATATGGTATCAAGAGCCTATCATTCGGGCCACCCATCATTTATTTCACACACCATGCCCAATAATGTTTTGGAAAAACAAAATCCCACATATCGACAATTCAGGCCACCCACTGTATATATCCACGCGCCAAGCTTGATAGTGTTGGGCATGTAATGGGAAAACACAAAACCACATTGGTCAAAGATAGAGCCTAAAAAGAGTTTATAAAGTGTGGCACCCCTTCCCTTAAAAGTTTGTTTTGTAGGGATGAGTTACACCAAATTCATATTGTAATAGCTTGTTTCTTTTCCTTCTCCATTATTTTCCTTCTCCATACACACAATTTAATGCAAAAGAAAAACCAAGAATCTTTCTTTGCTAATATACAGAAAAATTAGTTGACAAGATATTCTTCAAAAACCTGTTCATTGATTTCATCGTATTTTTTCTCAGCATCACACTTTGACTTCTCAAGTCTGGCCTTTTCCTCTTCCCACTTTGCCTTTAGTTCATTCTGTCAAAACAATATATATGTGGTGAATTAGGTTGGCAACAATGAAAGAAACCAATAAGAAAAGTGATATATTATGACACAGATGACTCTAGATTATATATTAATTGTGCAATAAACACTATCAGAAGCCTAGTCTTACAGGTAAGACAGGCACAGTTGAGTTTAGATTCACGTGTTCCATAAAACTCAACAAGATCTTGTCAAAATTAATGGTAAGCTAGTAACACGGCAATTTTTGTTTTAAAGAAAAGAACAAAATTTCTTTGATTGTGTAAACAACAATCTATTCACATTGAAAACAAGTTTTAAACATATATCCAATAATGTTTCATCATATTTTCACATCATAAATTGATGCAAACCAAAGTCACGTAAAATCAATAACACAAGAAAGATAAAACAATGCAATTTACTTAATTTATATACTGGACAGCATACTTGCTTAATTTATATATACTAGGAATACGAGGAAAATAAATAAATGATGCAATTTACAAGGGAGCAATCAAGCTAGCACTACTTCCTAAGATACATTAAATACATTCAGTGTTGTAAAATATCAGCCACCGGTGTAAGATATTTTACAATAGAAACCAATCACAACATCTAACGAGTGACTTAAAGTAGTTATGATTGAGTCAAACAATTTTAATGGAATGAAAGAATTTGATTGATTGAAGGTGAAACAAATCTTAACAAAGTGTAAATACAAATACAAATTAAGCTCATGTTAGGATAAATAGTTTAATTAAGCACTTATAGCATAAGAGCTTAATTATAAGCATTGACCTATGAACTACAAGTCATGTTATTTGGACAGAGAATTGACATCGAATTTCAATTTTCAATGGATGATTAATGAATATAACAAGATGTTGCACCTCATACCCCATTCACTAACATAGTTAACCACAATTTTGAACATCATTAATCATGATTTTGAAGTGTTCAGATTAATACTTTTTTCTGTTAATCATCCTAATAATGCTCAAGCATACATGATTTAGAGTGTTCAAATAAACATAATATACGAAACCACAATTTGTATACAAATAAATACTCAGTCATGAATAGTTGTGTTCAGTAGATGAATAATGAACTGCAATGTTATATTCATCCAGTCAGCTGAACTCCGTTAACCACAAATTTGAACTGTGCTAACCCTCTAATTTATTGTTGAATTTGACTTCAAAGTTGTGTCAAATATAATTTCTCATAAACTATTTCTATAAATAAAAACTAAATGTAGTTAAATTGTTTTTATGTAAAATATTTTCATATATTATCCTAAAAGAGTTGAGGGAAATAAGATGAAAACAACTTATGGACATCTCATTAACTATTTTCATAACCTCTTACAAATATTCTCACAAATGTTTAATCTAGAAGATAAATTCAAATAAATCAATCTAAACAGACAATAATTCTATGATAGCATATATCCAACACACAACTTTCACACTTCTCGGTGCCACCTAAGCAATTTCTTAATGCTCCTTTCAATTCAGCTTGACAGACTCGCAAAACTGTAAGCCAATACCACTGATGTGCAATCTGATAAACAGTGCCCATTTATTCCATTTGTAAGCCAAATATGGGTATAAAACCTCAGGTAGAATTACTCAAACATTTCATCAAGAAAAATCACTGATATTTAACGGACAGATTATTTCATGGATCTCAAACACCATAACGAATTTTTGAACTTAACAGAGAAATAATTAAAATATAGTGTACTGTGTATTGAAAATGAAACAGATAGTAAGCTTAAATATTAAATTGATAGGAACTCTTACATTTTCAATTTTCTGAGCATCAGTTAATTTATGTAATTTAGATGCCTCCACCTGCAGCGAGGCTAGTAATTCAGATGTTTTAGTCAACTCCTGAATAGTCTCAGACTGGAGAACAACCTGAGAAATACAAATCACCAAAGATTAGAAGCAGGGAAAAGAAAGCAAATATGGCGAAGATGCAATATTTGTCTGAACAAACAAGCAATAGCAGCAGAAAGAAGTCATGGAATAGCATGTATTAATCATAAAACTGACAGGAAACAATATGAAAAATCCATAAGGGAAAAATAATAGGAGATTAAGCTTGAAAGTCATAAGGAAAAATATCAAAGAATCAATAAGATATTTGCATATAATCATCGCATGAGAGAGTTTGAATATGTGTGTGTGAAAGCTATGATGAAAAAGGAGCTAAGATTACTCGTATATAAGTAATACAAAGAGTCACAGATGGAGAAATGGGTGTAAAAAAGAGGGTGCAAATAGAGAAAATAACTTTCTTTACATATTTTAAGAGAAACAGAACATCACACCCACTTTCATTACCACATTAATGAATAAGTGCACAGGCACATTAAGAAGACCAACTTTATTTACACTTATCTGTTAAAAGGATAAACTACATTAGTGAAAGTGGATCAAACTACACAAAATTGGAGACCAAGACAGAAAAGAAACCCATAAATAATAAATCGATGCAGGAACACAGTCCACACTCTTAAATAACTAATGACAAGCCAAAGTAAGGTTCATTATTTTCCAACTACTTGAATTTAAATATTATTCACAAATAGCATCAGCAGTCCAGCATCCGAGATAACAAACCAAATCAAACAAACTACTCCAATATTATCTAAAGAGAAAACGTGTTCTAACTTGTCTTTCGTAGTTCATTTGAGCAGAACGCCATTTCTGATGCTCCTTGTCCAGGTGTTCCTTTAAACCAGACATCTGAATTTCCATCTCTGAAATTTGAGAACTGTATGCATAAAATGTTAATTACATCTAGCCAAAGAAGTGGTAAATTTTACAATGCAGTACAAAGATAGAACGTACGTTTTGGTTAAAATTTCTTCTTTAAGATTTGTTATCTCAGCCAAAGCAGATGTCAGAGCCTCTTCCTTTCCAGCAGTTGCAGATACCGCCTCTTCAGATTTCAAACTAGATTCCTTTTCAAGCTCTGAAACCTTCTCTCTAAGTGAATGCAGTTCAGCTTCAAGAGCTTTCTTTGTATTGTCAACCTAAATGTGTTTACAAACAAAATATAATTAGCAGGTTTAATTTGACTTTTAGTCCTTTTCAAGCTCTGAAACCTTCTCTCTAAGTGAATGCAGTTCAACTTCTAGAGCTTTCTTTGTATTGTCAACCTAAATGTGTTTACAAACATAATATAATTAGCAGGTTTAATTACACTTTTAGTCCTCCAAGTTTGGACTGTGGGATTGTTGTGGCTCTAGTTTTTTCAAGCTAACCAACGCCCTCTAATTTAAATGTTTGGCAAATATAGCCCTAGTAGTAGTAGAGTGAGAGTTGAGACAAAAAAAATTGTATAGTATAATGAAATTTTGATAACATGGAGTTTTGTAAAATGTGTTCATTAGGTTTTGAGGAGGACGGGAATTTGGGATTTTTTTACTTTTCAGGGAAATTTAATGGATGGATTGGTGTGTATTTTAGTAGAGAAGGTTTAAAACAATTTCATTGATTCAATTTGTGAAAATTTTGAACAGATTGAGAGAAGTTGAGAATTTAAATATTTGGAAAAAGGAAGGTGATGGAGATGACTTGATTTTATCAATTTCAAAGTTGAGGACCAAATTTTGATCTAAAATGTTTTAGGGGCCGGAATATCTAGCAATAATAGACGGGCTAAAAATACAACTAAGCCTATTCAGAAAAATAACAAAATGGCATTGAAATATATTTCAAGATTCAGCCATGCTAGAGTACCTCTATCTTGTAGTCCTCATGTGTACTCTCTATTTGTTTCAGTGCATCTTCATTCACCTCGGCAATGCTTTTATACTTCAATGTAAAATGTAAACAGGCAGTTAGGTTAATTAAAATTTTAAAATCAAATGACTGAAAAGAATAAAATGATAACCTGTAGCATGTGAGCTTTGTTAGCATGTACTTCTTCTTTCAGTTTCTCAATCTCTTCTTTTGCTGTTTGCAATTCAGCAGTAACCTAGAGCAGGTTAAGAAAGTAATGTCAAACAGAAATGCAACACAAGTACAACACTCCAATGCACTGTAAAATAATTTGAACATACAAAAGGAAAATGTTGAATGGAGTCTTGCACAACACATTTGAGCTTATTTATACTGATTTTTGCTTTTGATTTGAGTTTGAATTTGCTTTATCTCGGGAGAATTCACACACGCCAAGCATAAATAAGAAAAACTTGCATTCCGAGTATAAGCCTTGTGCAACAGTGTAACAATCGAAGACTTTTCTAGTTGATGACACGCTATATAAATAGAACAACATTCATGTCCAGACAAGAACAATCGCCTTAGACCACTATTGCCATACTTTGTCTAATCAACTTTTAGGTGGAACTTGTTTTAGCAAAAGAGCACTACAACCAGGGACAGACGGAGGTTAAGTTAATTATTTAATTTTATTGAAAGTCATTTAATAATCTTTCACTAAATTAAGTATTATCCCCAATGAAAATTATGAATCTTTTTATATATAAAGAATTAAATGCACAACAGTGTAAGATATAAATTAATGAATGTTTATTGATAGCTAACATAGAAAAACATATTTTTCATAAATGTTGAAAATAAAAAATTTTAGTCTTAAAATATGAAGCCCATGGAGATCAATTATATCGTGTAGATATTGAAGTATCTTTATTTATTTATATATAAGGAACAATATTATAATCTCCAAACTTTGGCTTATTGATAGTTAAACATGTATTATTATATCAATTTACATTAATGTATCCTTCGCTGACTACAACCACCGTTATTAGCCATGCATTTTTTAAGATATTATCATTTGTTAGAAACTATTTTCTTTTAAATCCATATTTGCATAAATCATATAATCTTCCTGCACAACTAGTATAAATGAATGGAAAAACATAATAGCTATGAATAATAGCCTCTAAAGCTCAAAGTTCATAACCTCAAAGCACACGTATCTTAGTAGAGTCTTCAAGCTCAAAGCTTATCAATTCAAGCCTTTGCTTGTTGAAATTAATTTATCACAAGCAAAATGCTTGGAAGTTGAGATACTACATGAATTTGCTTTAAATCTGCCAAATTTATACTACTGCATGATTTTGTTTTATACCTCCTATTTTTTAATAACCCATATTTATAACATAGATAACCGGGCAGTTAATTCTTCATTTTAGATTTATAATATAGACGGTTTTTTATACATCATCCTAGATAGAAAAATCAACTATTAAAATATATCAATTGTTTTAGCTTGCAAAAAAATAAAATAACGTGTAGTCCACATCCTGTTATTGTTATTTGTAGGAGTGAGGAAGTCACCCAAATTTTATTCATAAATAAATGGAAGGAGGCTTTCCACTAAAGAGACTATGCAACAGGATTTTCACTTACCTACCATATATATTCTCAACTGAACACGGTGCACTTTAATAACAGAAAATATTGGTTTATTTCATAAAAAATGGCACAAGCAAATGCATAGGAGTAGAGGTGAAATCAAGATATATAAATGTACACCTACCTCGTCATTAGATAAAATGGAAGGTCCACTCACTGAATTCATATTGACAAGCTGTATTCAGTAATACAAGGTGTTAGAATTAACAGAAGAAGAAAAATAACATAGTTGCAGGAAAGTGACAGTGGAAAATCTAATTAAACACCAATTAATACATGTTGGAATTTAGTCCCACATAGGAGGGAAACAAAGAAAATGGAAGTGTTTATAAGTGGTGGAGAGCTTGAGTGGAACAGTTGAGTCCATTGATTTGAACTTTTGGCTATGGGCTTCCACACTTAAGAACACAAACTAAACAACTAATATACAACACTCCAATTCGGACTGTGCAATAATCCCCAACTGGTATCAGAGTCAAGTCCCCTAGCTAACAAAAAGAAACTACAGAGCTGGGCCTTGAGACTCACTAACAGGTTTAAGAAAAGAAAAAGAAGGTACCGGTAGCCGAATGGCCTGGCCCCATTGAGGACAAGCCCATAAAAAGAATAAAAAACTTTTGAAGTCTCAAATGAGTAAAACAAAATAAGAGTCCCGTTTAGATTTGAGAGGGAGTGTCGGAAATTAAGAAGTCTCATACTATTAATTTACAAGTTTTTCAGTATATTTATTAATTAAGAAGTCTAATACTATTAATTTACAAGTTTTTCAGTATATTTATTTAATCTTACCATCGCAACTAATGGGTTACCATTTTCTAAACAAAAATGAACTAAAAAATAATAAAAACAAACCTTCCCATCTGTGGAACCCATTTGTTTTTGAATACTTGAGAGTTTTGCCTGTGCATAGAGATCAATGTTTTTCTTTACAAGTAGAACAATTAATAACAATAAAAATAAAGCATACAAAAGAGAGCAACCAAAATAATACCTCAGCCACAGCAGCCCTAGATTCTGCAGATGCAAGTGCACCCAGTGCATTAGTTAACTCTTTGCTCATATCCTCAACCTGTCTCAGAGAATTTTTCATGGTCTGATCCCGATCAAGCACAAGTCTCCGCACATTTTCTCTCTCTTCTTGTAACTCTTTCTTGGCTTCAGCCCATTCCCTCTGACAATAGCAATAAGAAAATCATTAAGGAATGTCGAATGTATAAAAGCATGAGTTCAGCATCAGGAAAGGAGTGATACATCATGGACTTGAGGATACAGGAAGTTTTAAACGCTATATAGGACACGACATGATTGATTGATATAAAATAAATATAACTGAGAATCAACAATTGTGTAGCATTAGAGATTGTAGACATGATATAATCTCATCGTTTATTTAATAATCTTTCGATATAGATATAGAATTAAGAATGCACGGCTAGTTGAAGCACAGTGACGAGTGACGACCAATGGAGAAAGGACACGCTGGAGGAGAACATGAACACAAACCAAAAAGATGACCAAGTAGAAGAAAAAAAGTTGAAAAACCAACTCCCAGGAAAATCAGAAGTAGAGGCCCTTGAAACACGCCATAGTAATGGGACTCACAATAGAGAATATTCACTGGTAAATAGAGAATATTCCCAAGAAAGTAGAAAACTCACCTCCAATTGCTTTGAATGTTCTTCTTGTTTTACCCTCTCAGCAACTCTTGCTTCCTACAAATTAGAAAACAAATAAAACTTCCATAAAAAAAGTATTGGAAAAGTAATAACGTAACACACATCGAGGAGAATGATCTACCTCTCGAACTTCTTCAGCACTCTGTATGGTACCCAATGTAGCCTACAATGGAAAGAATAAGAATATGCAAAATTTGAGAAATATAAAAAAATATTAAATACTGAATAATCCTGACCTGCAAGCGGTACACCCTTTCAGATAAATTGCGAACCTCATCAGATGCTCTCTTTTCGGCATTTAACAAGACTTCCTTTTCATTCTTTAAAGCAGACAACTGAAATAACAATAGAAAAGGAGTTCATCAAGGAAAGGATATATTTTTGTTCAAAGTTCACAAAAATGTAATCAGAAATTTTTAACTTCGAGAAAATCTCAACCTCCATAGACAGTCTCCGAGAGACCTCCTCAGCAGCATTTAATGACTCTGAACTCTCCCGCAATTTTCGTTGGTAGTCGACAACTAGCTGAGAGAACTCCACATTTCTTGCTAGAATGCCTTTTGCTTCAGCTTTCTATATTCTCAAAAAAGTTAATAAATTAGTACAATACAGGTGTGCATGAATAAAACACTTGATATGACAGAAAGTAATTGCCTGGAAATCAAATTCCTTCATAAAGCTATCAAGCCGCTCTTTAACAAAATTTGCTTCTAGTTCCATTTTGTCACGTTCTGATCGTAATACAATAATCTCGCTCCTGAAAATACACAAAAGTTCAGCCTATGAAATTAGTTATGAAGCTAAAAGGAAAGCAAGGGCAGTAGAAGGATCATGAACTTATGATAATCCAAAGAATCATTAAAAGAAAAAGATTAATATAAAAGGGTATTATAGGTTTGACAAATGTACATGTGTGCGCACACACATAATATCGAACATTGGATTAGCAAATATCAGAAATTTTAAAAATATTGTTACATCACAACTATGAGAGATACATTATACATGCAATGTAAACCTGGAAGTCTAACTAGTTCAGTTATTTTAGTTGAACAATAACACTGGATAGCTAGGAAACTGTTCTATAGTTTCTCTTCAGGCGATCTATATCTATTCAATTCAATGTATCAAAAGAAATACTCATTGAAAATAAGTTTTTGAACACTATTAACCAACAAGAGGCATAATGAATAAGGCACCCCACTATAGAACTACATAATGAATGTGGATAATAGGAAATTTCAAGCACCAAGTAGCCATCAGTAACCAGTATAACTTTCTGTTCTTAATTTAGCAGTATTAGAATATTTCTAGGTTTCTGCCAATTATAATATTATATGAGCAATGCTATTTAGTGCATTCCAAATTTTGAGAGGGAAAAACTCTGCTTCTTATTTCTACAAATAGAAGAACTCCATGATAGTAACTAGGAACAATATTAAAATGTTGGCAATTGCAAACTACATGATAGTAACTAGGAACAATATTAAAATAAAATGTTGGCTATTGCAAACTACATGATAGTTACAGTTACACCAGGATATTTCTGGTCATTTGGCTATTGCAAACTACATGATAGTAACTAGGAACAATATTAAAATGTTGGATAGCCAACTTAAAGCCGGCCCTGCTCTTAACTTCCTTAATCGTGGCAAATTTGGGCTTTCAATGCATCCTTCATCACCTTCATTGTGTTAGGTGTGAAGGGATATGTTTATCCCAAATCAAATTTTGTGAGGTTGAGTTAGACCCTTAACACAAATTATAAGGTAGTATTAGAGCATATCAAGGATCTGCTGTTGCACATGAAAATGTAAGTCGAAAAAACACATCAATTGCCGTCCGCATTTGGCCACTTTTATAGCGGCAGCAATTTTGTGCTGTCTCCGTTGCAGCCTCAGGCACCTCATTATGCTGGATGTCAAGGGATATGCTTGGTCTCAATATGTCCTAAGTAGTAGTTATGAGGCACTAGACACAGTAACATACATAATAAACAACAATAAAAAATCAAAGCAATTTAATAAAACCTTACCTAGACTTTGCTAAATCATCCTCAAGACATCTTACACGCTCTGCAGCTTTTTCAAGTGACTTCTTAGCAGCTTCCTATAATAATGAAAACGAAAAAAACTATATAAATGTTAAATATACAGCCCATCATTGGATCGATACATACAATGAAAAGGTTACAACTAATAGTTTGACAAACTAGTATAACAAAAAACATTTGATAGGTTACATCACAATAATTACAAGCAAACAAGTATACAATGAATAAGGAATAATCATAAAATGAGAAAAAGATCAGCCAAAAACCTAAAACACTTAACACATCCTAGTATTATAAATAATATAAGAGTTCAGTTTTGATATAAGGTACAATGGACTAATGCAATCTACACACATCAAATTCAAAACTATCTTGCATGCTATTTAGTCAGTTGTGAATAACAAAGTGTAGGTCCGACACCCAAAACATTATGACTGATACATTGAAGTGTATGGGAAACAAAACAAGAAATTTATACTACACATAAAAGTTCAGACAGAAGAATGCATAAACATGAACATATGTTCATAATAACTAATTGATTTTGTTGTTTCCGATATTTAAACCAAATAAGTTTTAACCTCCAAGGCTTAAAACAACTCATCTAAGCATTTAAAATTAATAAAAGTGATTCCTTAACTAGAATAATATTCAAGCTTTTCCACATCATCATGTTCGCTTTCTTCACGTCTTAAATAAGTTTTTTTTATGTAAGTTGTTAAAATCACACAAAGTAAAGTCAAAATAGCACACACAAGAGCACCATTAAGGATTTGTTTGGTTCAACGAAGGGGAGGGGAAGAATTTTAATAGAGGAGAGGGGAAGGGAGGGAATGAGAGGGGAGGTATTTTATTAAATGTGTTTGGATCAAATAAGGGAAGAGGAGGTGAGAAAAGGAATTCTAATTAATATATGCTTGGTTCACAAGAGGAGGAGAGGGATTTTAAAACAAATTTGCCTTTTTATACTTTAAATTCTACAACATTCGTATCAAGTAAAATAGTTATGCCCAACAACAGTTTTGAGTATATTTTCCCAAAGAGAAATTTGTCCATTCATAAACAACTCAAATAATCAAACACAATTTTCAATGTTTCAAATAAAATACAAATGAAGAAATAAAATAAAAAACATGAAAAAATGAATCCTGGTCTGAAACTCAAGGAATAAAACAACAATAAAGAATACAAAATAAACACATGAAAACAAAAAGAAGGTAGAGTCATAATAATGAAAATAATGAAGTTGCCGTGAAAAAATAATATTGAAAATGATGTTGATTTGGAAAAGAAAAAAAAAACGGAAGTTAAAATGGTTGTAGCATATGAGGTTGACTTGAAGCAAAAACAAACTTTTAGCAGCAAAAAAGAAATTCCCAATGTAAAAAAAGAGAGAGAAATCGGATAGAAAACCTAAAGTTTTGATATTTTCTCATGGATTGGATTTTTATTTCAAAAACTTGAGGTTAATTTCTTTAATATAATAAATTATATGGTTGCTACAGGCACTCTACAAGGTGCATATTATTTACAAATCATTGTAAATAATCGAGACACAACTGCAAGGGGTTACCTGTGAACTTTCAATTGAAGTCTTGACGTTGTTTCTTCCAACTTCAGCAGCAGCTGAAAAATCAAGATACAACTAATATGAGGTAACATGCCAACTGGTAATTTTTAAAACTAAAATCTTATTTAGATTATAACATTCAATGCAAACTGGTAACTTTCATACTATAACAGCAATACTTTATGCGCACATACACAACAAACATACTGCCACGGTACTCTTTCCCTAAATATAAACTATGTTGCCTAAATTGAGGGGATTAATAAACTAGGTAAGTTGGTAGCACTATTAAATTTTTTAACAATTTATTGTGTTTCTATAAGTTTGTCCCTCAAGAGAGAGAAAAAGTTTATATTCCAATGATAGTATTAATGGTTGGTTGCAAAAAAAATATGTCAGATAATTAGGGTGTGTCAGTAAAGAAATAACTATTATTATAGTTAAAAAATAAAAGGGATAGGGTTTAGGATTTAGTAAAGAAATAACTAATATAGTTGAACAATAAAAGGGGTCCTATAAAAAGGGACAAAGAAATCCCATCAAAGCCCCATTCCCATTCAAATTAATTGCACCAGAAGGGGTGAGGAGGGAACAGATTTAAGAGTCAGAGGCAGCAAATAAACAATTAAGTCACCTGCAAGAGCGTCTGAAGAATGGGTGTGAGATAAATGAAGACTATGCTCCTCCTCATACAACCTCTTATACATGGCAACCTACAAGAAGTAAGAATTGATAGTAAGAATTCTGAGGCATGAATAATAAGAATAAAACACAAGTAAAAGAAGTAAGAATACTACAACACGAAGGGGTCATAATAAAATGGAGCATTCAAGCCAACACTTGGTTAAATTATATTTAGGGTTCTATAAGTCTGGTATTATTATAACAGTAGGACCAGCAGGGTCCTCTCTTTTATAGAAAACTCCAACCCCCTCCCAAGGTTATAAACATTCCACTCAAACATTCCTGCAGGGTTCTAAAATCAAAAACACTACAAATGCTTACAGATGCATGAAGCGATTCAATCATCTGTCCTTGCTCTTCCGCTCTCTGCAGAACAGCCGCAACTTTAGAAGCAGCTTCTTCAGTATGTCTTTTGAGTTCAATTTCAAGTTTTTCCTGCAATTCAATTATATAAAAGGATAACCATATAATCTAGGTGCCTTTATGTTTAGCAGTATAAGGAGGGCAAAAACAAAATTCCCATCCAACCTTAAATTCCACCTCCTGATTTTCAAGTTGTCCAGAGAGACTGCGTACAAGGCTTCTGAGTTGAACATTCTGCTCAACTAGTCCATTAATGTCCTTGAAGGTTAACTGTGTCTCAATTCCCAAATTGAAATGATTAATTGCGAGAATGAAATGCAGAAGTTCAAAAACTAAGATAAAAATAAATCAAAAACTTACAAGATTCTCTGAAATGACGTTTTCAGCTTCAGTGTCTGTACTTGTTCTTGCGGCAATATTAGTTGCATTCGAATTGATATTATTACTAAAAGACCCACAACGAACTTGTATGTCTTGGCATTCCTTCAAAAGCACTGTCACCTATAAAAATTCAATTGTCAATTAATAAATTTAAATATAACAAAGTTTGTCAATAAACTGACCCATACCAGAGGTTGTGAAGTTAAAATCATGGCAATGTCCACTACGATGCAAACAGAATTAGACAGTGATCATCCAGAGACAACAACTTTGGCACAAGAAGTTACAACTTAACAAACTAGAAGAAAACTTTCTAAGCAAGAACTATAGAAAAACAACATTTTCATTGAGTTAAAGCTGAAATTTGTTGCTTTCCAAAGAAAGCTTTGGTTGCACCAAAATCACATCCCGGATACAGGGATAAAGTTAGCACTTTACCACAAATGCACAAAAACCTGAACATCAGGGTTAACCACAACTATTGAATGTAAGCTAGGTTAGCAAAGGCTTAGGCATAATGCAATCATCAAAACTGACAACTGTCAGTTTTGCATAGACTTTACCTGCTACTGCAGGTCACATTATGTTTGATCTATAAAAGACAAACTATTAGGCTTTGTAACAAACTTTTCATGAAATGAAAATTCTGTAATGATGGAAATGAAAAATCTATACATTACTTCCTAATAACAACCACCGAATTTGTATAAATAAGATAATTTGATCATGACAGAAGAATACCAATTTGACACAAGTGAGAAAAGCAGACAAATGGAACACAATCCAATTAAATGGGACTAGATTGGAGAAAGAGAAACTAAAAACAAAGACTGAGTGGTCTAACTGAAATTTTGGTTTGTACTAGTAATATGCATTGACCTGTGTAACCGAGCTCACCCTGTAAAATAGGCTTGGTCGTTCCTCTAGGCATTTACATTAACATGCATATTATTACAGCAACAAGATAACAAAATGAAGATTCCAAACTAAACTCTTAAGCAAACTGCTTGATGAAATGGATATACATAGTAAACTACTAGAAAATGAAAAGGACACTCCAGATTACCTGTTTTCGAAGGTCGTCAATTTCTTTCTGGGCAAGATTATAATCACGTTCATGCCTTTTGAGGTCCGCCTGTAAAATCCGCACTAAGAAAATCTAAATGCAACAAAAAATAGTAGATAAAACTGTATTTTGTTATGCAAACCTTTAGTTCCAGGATGCTTTTCTCCAAGTAAGAATTTTCATTGAGGGAGTGTTGCAATTTTTGGTTCATCAAAGAGTATGCATTAGCCATTTTTTCATGTTCCACTGCATGATTGCCAATTCTTATTTTAGCAAAAAACTTATGGCTCAGAACATGACAAAGATAATACTTGCATAGCATACAGTGACAACAAGTGCAAGCAAAATTCAAAATTTAAAAAACAAGTGTTGTTATGATGTATACACAAAAATGTTCAACCAAATTTTAATATTTAGCTTCGGAGTTACTTTATTATGGTGTAGATTTAAACTTTGAAAAAGAATTAGGTTGTGGTCCGACCAAACTATTTATATATATTTATATATATATATATATATATATATATATATATATATATATATATATATATATATATATTAGCAAAATAGTAAGAATAAAGTAACTACAAAATAAATATATATATATATATATATATATATATATATATATATATATATATATAAAATAAAAGTACAATTCAAGCACGAAGATATTTATTTTGTAGTTACTTTATTCTTACTATTTTGCTAATATATATATTTGAATTGTACTTTTATTATCTTACTATTTTAATAAAACTACAATTCAAGCACCAAGATATTTATTTTATAGTTACTTTATTCTTACTATTTTGCTAATATCTATTCTACATTTAACGTTGAATCAGTGAAACAACAAAAAGTGCCCCTAAAGGAAAAAGGTCAAACATCAATTCATGAGTCAAATAATTTCCTCTATAATATGCATCTTTGGGTGTCTGAATTCATGCTATAGTAAAATGAATCTCAGTTTCTATCAAATAGAAAATAATTGGAGATTCTTTAGGTTCGGATGAGAAGAAAAAGTTACAATTTTTAAAATGTATTTATGGTGTATGGGATATCTTTAGCCTCAATTAAAATGTGGTTTTTAATATTGGTGTAAGTACTCAATGCCTCACAAATTCCTGCACAGGTATATTGAGATTAAAACATTCAAAAATTACAACAGTAAATAACTTAATGTATTTTAATGTTTAATGATTTTTCTTATAATTAGGACCAGCAGAGGTATATAATTAAAAAGAATCAAGATTTAAATCCAGTTCTAACTTTTGATTGTTTATTGGACCTGGTCACAACAATAAGGACAAAAAAGTGGACAGGAATTAATTATATCTTCATCTTTAGCAAACTATTTACTGACTCACACTCAACTCAACAAAAAGTCATACCTCTCTCATCTTCTATGGCTTCTGCTTTCTCCTCCAACTCGTACAGAACCTGAAAAAAATGATAGAAGATTGCAGTATCTTTCAATAAATATACATATTTGTGTTTAAATGTGTATTAATAAATTTGATATAATGATAGTGAATCACAAAAATGAAAACCTCATAGATAACAGTAAACATTACTGACAACAAACGCCTTCTTATTTTAGACAATTGTCAATTTCTATTTCATTTTTAATATGCATCAAACATCATGTCAGGGGTCTTCTGGAAGCCCCTAATATTGTATTTGGGTCTTTATGTAAATTGAAGGCGAAATGAAACCGATCACATTCTAACGGATGTTGCATACTTACACAATTAATTAGTCTATACCTCCCATCAGAAAGTCGTGTGAAAAGAGGAAAGCAAGAACCTAGGGATCGAAGTGCTTAGGTCCTTGTAAACAGAATAACTAACTACAGTTAGGTAGTTGGAGTAGTTTGGAGAGAGAAATATATTTGAAGAGTATGCATTGTATTGTATTTGGTGTGACCTTAAGGAGAAAAGAAGGGAATTCGATGTATTTGGACCGAGTTTGTGAGTAGTCTAGTCACTAAAATTTCATGGAATTGTTTATTTTTTCTTACTCCTAATTCTGTGAATCCGCTGGTATAAAATTTCAACCTTTTTAAATTTAGATCAAATTTATCAAAATGCTTCTTCATGATAACAAACTAGTAACCATACAGACATGAAGAAATACATAATAAATGATGTTTGCTCCAAATTCCCTCCTGTCAATGTTATATAAAAAGATGACCACATCAATCATACCCGTTGTAAAATTGCCTCTGACTCCTTCCTTCCCAATTGTTCGTGTCTCAAAGCATCAACAGCCTCTTGGTATTTTGCATACATCTTCGCCAACTTCGACAAATAGAAGGATACAGTAAAAAAAAGATTTATGTGTGCGAACTTCGACAAATCAAATGAAAAAACAGATCAAGAATTGAAAGTAAATTTCAAATAACTCACACTCCACCCATCTCGCAAAAGTGATGCAGCTAATGCTGTTCCAGAAACTCCAACAGGGAGCTTTGGGACTATCGCATTATTATCCTCATCCGTATTATCAGCTACAACAGATGTCAGCCACCTGTAACAAAATAGGAAGGTACTGAGAAATATGATCCTAGGAGAAAATAAAGGCCTACACTATTAGGCATGTTTTTGAAACTAAATACATAAGATTGATGAGATTCAATTACATACATTGATCTTGCACAAAATGCCAAAATGAAAACTTACATTACCTTTCACTACTACTTCGTAAAGCATCAATATCAATCAAGAGCACAAACTGTTGAGATACTCAATTTCAAAACTTGATTTGAAAAGGAAAAGTACAATTTTCTTTCGCTAATTGCTGATCAAATTATCTTTTGTAAAAACAAAGCTATTAGGTAAAGATGTTGAAAAACAGCCGCTCAAATGTTAATATTCAAATTACTATTGGTTGTCATATTTCTCTATTATCTTTTATCAATAATATTTGTTAATTGTTTTTCAGAGACCCCACCATGGCTGAGCAGTGACGGGTTTTCCACACACCGCCACAAAATGGTGGTGTCTAGGCAGATTTTGTATGGCGGTTAACAAACATGGGCAGCCAGTGGCATGTGGCGGAAAATGATGGACCATTTTTATAAATGAAATTGGGGACATATGAACCAATTCAAACCCAGCCTGGGAAGGATGTGAAACCCAAAAGATGAGAAGTTACTTTTTCCATATGATCCTTTATACCTGAGAACATATTTTCCAAATTTGCAACATAGGAATATTCATTAACAGCCCATATATTCCCGAGAACGTTATTCCTAGAACAAACACCCTCCAAGATAAACATAGCAACCTGTATATGGTCTTAGACTTTCCACGCGTCACTGTCTTTGCAAGGACTGATTCTATTAGAAACCAAATCCTAATGTTTTGAAAGTGGGCGATCTCATTAATTTGTAGTTGCAGGCTCCTTCATAGATCACCTCCGCCACTAGCCAGCAAAAACCCTAAGAGGAGTATACAAGTATTTTTTAACTTGACAGATAACAATGAGGTGGTTGCATTGCAGCCATGGGTGTGGCCTAGTAAGCCATAGACATAATAAGGACAAGTGTTATCTCTTGCATTGTTTTCTAGACAAATCCAATAGTGTAACTCATCCTCAGCCATTAAAAAATAAAAATTACAGCAGCATCTAACTACGAGGTTGCTAATCTTTATATTTTTTAAGATAATACGGTAACATCTTAATTAAATGTAGCCCACGCAGTAATTATACTGCCTGCAGCACTTATTCATAGTTCATTGTTTGAAAGCGGAGTTTTAGTTTCCCATTATACTGATCACAGTGCAGATGAACCACTCTTTTTCCAATTTTTCCTTTTCACAAATACCTCATCATATTACCATTGCAAATAAACACCTCATCACATTAGCATTTGTGAAGACTGACCAGTATCTAAGTTCAAAGTGATATAATCGAACATAGAAGGACAGTCAAACCAAGGTAGTCAAGATCGAGTGCTGGATCGTAAGATCTTACGTGCCGAATCCACCTTTTAGTGCTACAATCTTGAAAAAAACTTTTGTGTATCTTAGTAGTCAAGATTGAGTCTTCCATAGTAAGATCGTAAAAAATATAGTGCTGGGCGCCTGTTTTATTGGGCTTTTTAATCGGGTCGGTTTTTTTTAAGTGAACCCGATTTTTTAATTAAGTTCTCAAACCTAACCTAAAACACCAAAACGACTGCCTCTTTACTCCTTAATCGATACTCTTCCTTCTCCTTAAACGATTTTTCTCTGTGCAACTTTCCACCATCATCATAGCCATTCTTCTGCCTCTGTGTTCACCTTCTTCCTACCACCGCTCTTCTCTCTATGGTTTGAACAGGAAGAGAATGAGGATGAGGAGGAGGATTCATATGACTATTATAATATGGGAATACTTAACATCTTAGATGATTAGACTTGTTAGATTTATGTCTTGTTTGTTATATTTATGTTTTTTGAGCTACTTAGTTTGAACTTGGTCTTTTGAACTTATTAAATTATGAAATGATGGTTGAGTTATTAATTAAATTGGTTGAGTGTTGTGATTTATAGGTTATTTTGTTTATTTATATAATTTTTCATGTCTTTGTCCATTTGAAATTACCATTTTACCCTTTAATAAGATCTTCCGTGCTACGATCCTAGATTTACGATCTTTCACAGGCTGTCCGATCCTACTTAAGATCTTGTGTGTTGACTACCTTGAGTCAAACCTTTTGTGTTCTTCCAGATAATGCTCTGTATATTCCTGCTTTCAATTTCCAAGAATTGCAAAACCTTATTGTCTCAGTCACAAAAGATTATTAGTGTTAAGAGTCCCACATCGGATAATATATGGTCTGAACATGCATTTATAAGTGGAGGCAATCCTCACTCTACCAACCGATTTTGTAGGGTTGAGTTAGGTCAAACTCTAATTCTAACATGGTATCTAGAGTCTGCTAAGAGGCAATTCTTTCTTTGTTGTGCTTTACCCGATTGACCCACTGTCTTCCGGTGAGAATAATTTTTTTTGCAAACCGTGTTGTCACTCCGGTTTGCCTCTCATTTTTCATATTCTCCGGTAACCACCCTATTGCCGCCACTGCCGCCGTTACGATTCCGACAAAACTTCCGACGACGTTTCGGAAAACCGTTCCCACCATTCGACTCGCCGTCCTCCGATCTGGCCGTCGCCCTTTTTTTCCCGCATGTCCGACCATTTTTCCGCCGATCTACTCGCCTCTCCCCACCCATTCCAGATCCGGCTTCTGTTTTACTTTCCGAACCACGGAAAACAGTGCTCCAGTGCAAACAGCCCCGATTTCACTCTGTTTTATGTGTCACTAAGCCATGAGAGACACTGATTATGTCCCGTTTACTAAAATTCCGCTTATCCCATGTGAAAAACTAACCAGATCAGCAAACTATAACATATGGGCACGTGTTGTCGATATGTGGTTTTATGGTTAGGGATATGAAGATCACCTAACCACAAAATTGATTAATGTTTCTGCCGCCAAACTCGCTAAATGGAAGAAAATTGATGCCTCTCTGCTTACCGTGTTATGGTTCTCCATAGCACCTAACCTCCAAGCGCAGTATCAAGCCTTCTCCACTTGCAATGAGGTTTGGGAAAAGGCCAAGAAAGTTTTCTCCAACGACGTTCATTGTCTATACAGTGTCATCCTCAAACTCGACACACTAAAGTTCGAGAATATGGATATGCATACCTATCTGAGTAAGCTTGATGCCTTGAAAGCTAGTTACGCAACCCTCATGTCGTACGCAAAAGATGCAACAGCTCATGCCAAACAACAGAGTAAATTTTTCATGGTCATGGCACTTAAAGGACTACCAACGGGTTTTATAGGGTAAGTAAGGCACAACCACACTTTCTTAACATGGTATCAGAGCCTCGTTTAAGATCTGGTGGGCCACCTACTATGGTTTCTGCTATCGGGCCACCCACCATTTATTTCCACGCTCCAGTTGTCTAATCCTGAGCATGAGGGGCGTGTTAAGAGTCCCACATCGGATAATATATGGTCTGAACATGCGTTTATAAGTAGGAGCAATCCTCACTCTACCAACCAATTTTGTAGGGTTGAGTTAGGCCAAACTTTAATTCTAACAATTAGAATGCTTTGAACCAAATCGATACGAAAATTCATGCATCTCTTTTTTGGACATGAATCGTGATACATTCTTATTAATCGTATGAATCATATTTATCACTTAAATTGTGGCCAGGCTAGCAACTTCTTTTTTGACATTTAGATTTACAACTTGAATCTCAAATTTTTTTGAAGTTCATAATTAGATTAAATTCATAACTTAAAAATACCCTATTTGTATTGATTGTGTCTAAGAGACCATAATTATATAATATTCGTAACTTAAACAAAATTAAATATCAATAATCAAACAGGTCCTCTCATTTCAATAACTATGATAGTGACAGGCCTGGGGTACTCATCAGAAATGAGGCCTGGGGTACTCATCAGATATGAATAGTGATGGATTGGGCAATCAATAACAATGATGCGAAATAAAAAGGGAAAATGAAGTGGAGAAGGAGGCAATCATTCAAGGTTGTTTTGAGCATGTTTGTTGTCGATGAACAGAGAAGGTTTGGTTCCTTTTCTTTGTATTTCCCAGCAGTTTTTCTGCTAAACTAGGAGCTTTGACCTCTGAACTACCTTATTTCTAAATAAATCATAATTCCTATTGTATTCCAACACTATAATCAAATGATTGAAAATGACCTTTGTTAGGTTAGTGGAATATACCAAGAGTCACTTCAATTTTCATAGAAGAAGTGGCAGATTTTTGCATATTTTAGTCCTTGTTTCTCAACAAACAGAGGAGAATGAAATTCTAACTATTTCCGATGCCACCCAAGGCTTGCCATTTCCAGCTACTTGAGCGAAAAGCAGCACACACAAGAATAAGATGGGAAAATGAGCATAATCAAGTGCCTCAAAACAGAAGAAGAAAAAAATAGCAACAGAGACATACGGTTCAGCAGAGAAGGTTCTTAGTGGAAGAATGCTTAGTTCATTCATCTTCTTGCTTGTCTCAATTTCAGCTTCACACTTCTCAAGCTTTTCTTTCAAATCAGCAGCTTCCTACAAGCAAAGAAATAGACATAAAATGAGATTATATGTGCATTTCCACGTGTGATAAATTTTGAGCCAATATCTACCCAGGACCCACAAATAAAATGAAACAGCAACCCCATGTCGTTGAAGCATTAATCATCTTCAAGCATAACATAAAATAATATACTTCAAAAAATAACAGCCAACAGAAAAATTCAAGTTAGTTACTATTCTGTTCAAATAACAGTCTGCTCAATACAAAAGAATAAATTACCTTTTCAAACTGCTTTCTAACAGAAAATTCCTTCTCGAGTCTGTCTTTATAATCGTCTTCAACTTGCTTTAGGTGTGACTGCTTAAACACATGTATTACCAAAAAGTACTCAAGAACTCGATCTCTAATATGATAAATTCCAGGCACTAGAAAATAGTGTAATAGAAAACAATCTTCACCTCCATCGCTTTTATAGCACCCTCTAGGTCCGCTGCTTTTCTGGACCATTCCTCGGAACTCTCTTTGTAAAGCTCGTTAAGCTTATTGACCTATTAGCATTGTACATGCAAGTATTTAATTCAATAGGTAAGAAAAAAATACAGCACTAAAATTTATGCTCATTATCCTGAATAATGTACATCAGAGTTGTTAAATGATAATTTGGGTCCAAATGGGAAGTGCACACATCAGCTGCCCAAGTTCATGTTGTGGCAGATGCCAAAACATAGGATTTACTTGTTTTAAAGGATCTCCCATCCATCCTCATCATTGTTGTACTACACCTCTCTTTTATGTCATTTTATTTTAGTATAAAAAAGAATAACATAGATGTTTGACATTCTCAGAAACGTTGCTAGCACAAAAACAGTGACCATGAAAAATGAATGATTATTTATGACAACAAACCATTTACTCAATGGTATTTACATTGTGCTAAGAGTACTATGAAGCTGAAATTTCAGATTCTATAATGTAAAAAAGAGCATCATACATGAAGCATTTTCTCCCTATAACATATTCAATTTTACCCTCCAACATGGACAATCTAAATGTGATACCACAACTCGCCATATTCCTGACACGTGATGAATAAATGATTTTTCAATTATGAGATTGTGACTGGCAGACTGAATAACATAGATGTTTGACATTCTCAGAAACGTCGCTAGCACAAAAACAGTGACCATGAAAAATGAATGATTATTTATGACAACAAACCATTTACTCAATGGTATTTACATTGTGCTAAGAGTACTATGAAGCTGAAATTTCAGATTCTATAATGTAAAAAAGAGCATCATACATGAAGCATTTTCTCCCTATAACATATTCAATTTTACCCTCCAACATGGACAATCTAAATGTGATACCACAACTCGCCATATTCCTGACACGTGATGAATAAATGATTTTTCGATTATGAGGTGACTGGCAGACTGAAGTTTATAATTCATTGGCAGGGCAAAATATAGGGAAGGAAACCAGCATTTGCTTTATTGTTTACTTTATTTTGTATGCAGTGTAGTTAATGATAGAATAGAACAGACCACTAAGCAGAAATTATGAAATTGACGTCAAAATTACTGTGAAATTATGAATGCAAAATATGACTGTCTATGGATTAAATTTAAGATATAATTAAGAAAAAATGATCTTTAGCCATATGCTATGAATCTATCATGAGTCAGGTTGTTGTCAAGTTCAAGAATTGAATATAAATATTTAACTTAACAAAGATTCTTTTCTTATGTAAGCATATAATAGCAGTATTTGAAAGGGAAAAAATCGGGGTAATATTTTGGGAAGGGGTTCATGTATGCCATAGCACTCACAGTTGAAAGTTCAGCAGATAATTGCTCTTCGTTGGCTGCAGCAGCATCTTTAGCTGATAGTAATTCCTACAAGTGTATAAAAGCTCAATCAGGCAAGGTTTCGGATGAAAAGAATCATACATCACATTGCAAGATAAAGAGAATGGAATGTTGTCAACCTCTTGCATAGATTTAAGTTTCATTTCAAGCTCCCTTACTCGATCCTTATTCCATTGCAGAGATTTAGAGCATTCACTCAACTGTCTTTCAACCTGAGAGTGATGACAAAAGATCAAATTACAATCAAACAAAAAAATAAAAACAAATTAAAAGTACGCAGTGCATAGTACACATTGTAGTTTTAAGATATAATATTAAACTCACATCTGCAAGTTTAGAAGATGTATCGGATTCTGATTCTGTATGTTTTCTGCGCAGCTCTAAGAAACTGTTAGTTTTAGTAGTCAACTCCTCATTAAGCCAAGCATTCTGCCGTTCAACAATCTCCTTTTCCTGCTTACATGCATTAAATTGTTGTTGTGAGATAAAAAAATGGAAGTGTTTTGCGTTCACTCAAGACGAAGGAGTAAATGCACAGTACATAACACAAGCAGTAGTAAACATCAGAGCAGACCAGCTCATTTAAAATGTTCATTATTAAATTGCATCACTGTAATCCATTTAGAAATTAGTCATTTACAAGAAGAAAAATAAAAAAGTCAAGCAAAGGAACTGAGTAGCACTTATATACCTCAGGCAGTAAGACTAATGGTGAATCAAAGAAAAATATAATGAACCTGCTCAAGGCGGGTGCAAGCAGCCCGGCATCTTCCCATTTCTGCCTCAATTTCACTAAGGCGTGCATCCTTATGGGCAGCATTTTCTGTCGAATGGACCTTCAACAACACCATTTTAACACGAGCATCAATACAAAAGCATTCATCAAAAAAAGCAAAACCAACTACAAAACCAAAAAGCAGAGAAACTAACAATCTTATCAAGATAGCTCCTGATGGTAGTGTTCTTCTCACTAAGCTCCAAATCCTTCTGTTCATTCAACTCAATCAACTGCCTCTTTGACTTGTGCAGCTCGCTCACTTCTGTCCTTAACCGCTCTATCTCTCTATCCTTCTCAACCTAAAAAACCATAACCAATCAAACAACTAGCAACACAACTCTACACATGAATGCGGCCAATTGCAAAGATTCTAAAACCTTTGATCAATTTGAACAAACTTGTCCTAATGCACTTGTGATAGTTTATAAAACAAATATATGTTGACATAGACATCTAAGCTCCTAGAACGTTACCATAAATGAAAAATCAAAACTTCATTCTAATATAGAAGCTCGAAAAAACTAGAAACTAGTCAAAACGGAGCACAGTGATAACTACAATTAAGACAAGATTAACTACAATTTTCAAGTGCAATGCTTCCTCGACAGTAATAACTAGTAACAAGATAAATTGTTTCAATTAATTCCGAAACGTTTTCAAAACGCACCAATTGCAAGTGAATTTGGTGATTCTGCGCTTGGGCATCAGAGAGGTCACGGAGGTGTTGATCAAGGGAAGATTGGAGGTTAGAAGCATGGGATTCGAGCTTGGAGAACTCGGCGGAGAGGGAGAGATACTTCTGCTCAACGAGGGAGCAATTCTGTTCAGCGTTGATGTCGGAGGCATCAGCCTTAGCACGGACGGTGTCGAGTTCGTTGAGGAGGCCGCGGATGAAGGTGTCAGCTTTTGCGGCTACGGCGGCTGTATCGCCGGATAGCCGCGAGAATTCTTCGTCGGAGAGGAAGAGGGGCATATCGACGATGCCCTAATCGGAGAGTTGGTCTGAAATGGTGAATGGGAGAGAGAAAGAGAGTGTAGGGAAATGAGAAGAACGGGGGAAGTAGTGAAATTTGAAGATGAAGCGAAATGAGGGGTTCTACATAGGAATTTCGTGGGTTTGGTAGATTTTGTAGTCATTTTTCTTAATGGGCTTCAGGCCCACTTTAATTTCAGGAAATCTCCTTGCCACCACCCCCTCCCCTCACTTATTTCTGGCACCCCAAATTTACATAATGGCAAAAATATCCCTTAATTTTTAACAAAGAATTTCCGAAACAAATTCCCGGTAGGTATAAAAAAATTCCCGGTAAGAGACCAAATTTGCGGTAGTTTATTTGAAATTATCGGTATGCCGGTAATTTCAAATTATTGGTATTTGCCATGAAATCGGAATTCAAATCCTTTGAAAATCCCGTTAGGCATAATTTTAAGGTCTTTTAGGTTTTTTTTAAACGGCTGAGATTCTGCCTACAGTTTTATATGGTTGTGATTGCACCGATAGTTTGTGTGGTCCAGAATTGTTGCACACTAGTATAAATATGGGTTAGGTCTTGTGGTTAAACATATATGGAAAAAAAATGGTTATTCCAGTATTTTTAATTAAGGTAGAAATTTACTTCAAGAGAGGTTCTCAATCTGTCCAATTCATACTCCCGGATGACACGACCTTCTTTGTTGACCTGACTTCGAAGTTGAAGGAATTGTTATCTGATGGTGAGAATAGAAAGATGTTGAAGATCGAGTTTTGGGAGGATTGAGGGATGGTAGTGTAAAATATAATCTAATTAAGCTGAAGAACGATGAAGATGTCAGCAAGATGTAGAGATTATTTAGTCGTAGGCTAACAAGGGGTCTGTTGGCTTTAGATGTGCAGCTGGCAAGATCAGTTGATGAAATAATGGCGATGCTGAAACGCCCTGAAGAATCTGGTAGTGTTTAGGTTTTTAATATCGATTAATTATGTTGTAATGGTTTTTTATTTGTTTAAATTTTTTAATCAAGATCAGTGCAATATAAGAGAATAAATGAAGACATAATAATAATATATAAACCATAATAAACATATAATACAATAATATACAAATCATCTAGAAATAAAAATAATACTAAATAGGCCCCCCACTGGCTAAGTGTGCAATACTAGCTAATCCAACAGCCAGAGTACCATCAGGGTCTACCAAGTGCGTGAGTTCATCAGCCAGCACTACTATCATCATAAATCGGTGTGCGTCCTCATGGTGTTGTGCTGGAACAGGAGGAGGAGGTGTGTCACCAACAGGATCCTGACCACCAGAAGGTACATCCTCTAAATGTGCTTCCTTAGCCGTCGGTGGAGTGATGTGTGGATGGAATACGCTGAGAAACCACTCCAAGTAGCCATCTTCACACTACGATGGATACTGCACAGGTGCAGATCTAGCAACAATGGTGCGAGCATAATTGATGAAGTGCGTCATAAACCACTTATCAATACCCTTAGAAGGTGTATCCGGAACTGTTAGTGGTATGGTTTGGATGTACCCAAACTAACACAGACATCTCTCTAGGAGGTGCCTGGCAATCAACGTCTCCCATCGCATATAGCCAAAGTATAATGTCGAGTCTTCAAACGGACGTACGACTCTATGCTCATCGCAGGGTGTCCAGATGACATCCTCTGCGATCAGCGCATCCAATCTCCTCTTGTACTCAAGTATCCCTCTAGGGTGTTTCTGCCTCGCCTTCCACACTCAATGAATGAGTCGTCCAGAATCTGCCGCCGATAGGGAGATGGAACAAGGAAGCGACATAATCCAAATTCGCAGTCATCTCTTCGAATGAGAGATGAATGAAGACGTCTCCTTGTGTCACCTCTCAACAAAGGCACTGAGCAGTTTCGCATCCAACATTTCCAAGGAGCAGTGACCAAAATGAAGCAAGTCAAAGTCCCTCACAATCGTACTCGCGACATCAGGGAAAGGAACACGAGGGAAATCTTTCATCTTCGAGCCATGAGACTGGACCCTCAGTACTAGTCGCACATGTGACACCAACCAATAGCCAAATTTTTTAATACATAAATAATTTATGCATTAGTAAAAAAATGTTAAAATTAAACGTAAAAAACATATACCTCTCTCTATCATAGACACAAAGCTAAGTGCTCATTGTACTTTATAAGCACAAACCTATCAATCGGCCCACCAGGGAATCCTGGCTCCGTGTGTACGGATGGCTCGGTCGAAGGAAGTGTAACATCCATCTGAATAATCTCCTCTAGGTCTCCTGTATTGGCGGCCCCTTCAGTGTCATCACCCTCGCCATCAACATGTCCCTCTTGCACGCCCTCAACTGACACTCTAACGGTATCCTCTATGACATCCCTAACAACATCCTCCACTGGAACATCTCTCAATAGCATCCACCGGCTGAGGCTTAATATAAGGGACGACCTCTAGTGTGACCTGCTGTGAAGAAAGACCTACACGTCTCATAACCATGTGAGGTGTCTGGAAATGCCCTCGTTGCTCAACCATCCTCTTCCGGTGAGAACCGGTTGGGACAACTCGACCAGCTCATACATGGGTAGATTCAGCATCAGGAGTGATTTTACCCCTTCCCTACCAGCTACAGCTATGTCACGCGTCCTCCCAGGGGTACCATCAGCACCTGTAGTCCTCACTAGAAAGAAACACATATTAAACAAATAATTAACCAAAAATAAATAAACTACCGGGAATTTGAAATTCTCGGAAAAACAAAAAAAAATCAAGACTATCGGTAATTTTAAATCACCGGTAAAAAAGTATAAAATTTGAACTACCGGAAAATTTAAATATCTGGGAAATGGTTACCGGTAGTTTTGGAATTTCCAGTAAATATCACCATATTTTTTGAAATTTCCGGTATTGCTTACCGGTAATTTAAAAAAATGGTAAAACTTACTTGTAAAATCCAAATATCCGGTAGTTCAATCAAAATTCCTAGTATCGTCAATTTTTTTGAAATATTTGGCAGTGTGTGAAATGTCAATATGTTTTCTTTCAGGGTCAATTTGGTCTTTTTCATTGAATTTTGGGAGTGTCAGGAATGAGTGGGGGTGACAAGTAGATTCCTCCATGGGTGAGAGTGGACATACTGAAAATTCCAATTTGTACATTGTATTCTGGAGATCCATAGACACATCTAAAATGCACATAAAGTTTTATAAGTGAACCACCACCTCATATTTGTTAAAAATTGGTCCAACCATCTACTGAATATTTACAAAGATGCGTCTCAGGTTTAGCCTTATGAAAGCATTATGTGTTTCACAAGTGAACCATCAATCCAAAATTTGTCAAAATAATGGACCGAAGATCTACGTAATTTTTTCGGGATGATTTCGTACATGCATCTTCGGAATAACCCATACAAGTATCTGGGAGTTTTTGTCTTAACAACAAGTGTCTCATATTGATATTTTTGTAGGTCATTTACACTAAGGATATTTTTATGCCAAAATGATATGTTTTTTTTAAAAAAAAACCCTAAAAATTATACCAATATAATTCAAGTATGTCATATGTAAATTCAAACATTAATACATGATCAAACATTACCACGATACACAACTTGTTCAAAAAATACAAATAAAAATACAATTGTTACCAAAATACAAGTGTGGCCTCAATGTGCATTGTATGTGGAACAAAACTTACTCATCATCATCTCTAACCTCCACTGCCGCAGTCGGGTGGTATTTGTACAGTTCTGTCGAGTATGCAAATCAGACATGGTTTAGTAATATTCCCCTAATCGATAGATGCAAAAGGCATGAGACATCCTCAAGGGTGATGAACATCTTA
Organism: Lathyrus aphaca; assembly: GCA_963966055.1. Taxonomy (NCBI): domain Eukaryota; kingdom Viridiplantae; phylum Streptophyta; class Magnoliopsida; order Fabales; family Fabaceae; genus Lathyrus; species Lathyrus aphaca. The sequence goes on from OZ014519.1 coordinate 609,318,116, forward strand.
CCACGAGGGATGTTGAAATATAAAGAAGGAATGGGTAAGGATCTGACGCGAGGTATATTAATTAAAACTCGTCTGAAGATGCATCTCCGTAAATTCTACTGAGCGTAAAACCCCGAGTTTTAAAATAAGGGTTATTACGGAGATGCATCTTTAGGGAAGAAAATTGGGCAATATGGGGTGGCTCATTAACTACACCTTTGAGGTGTGTAATTTGGATGCGTTCCGAGTTACATCTCTGAAATCTATAGGCTCTTGTGACTTTTTAATGCAGCGAACTAGCACCCCATGGGGTGAACAAAGTAATGCTTAAGGAAATATTGTTGGAAAACTTTCTCAGCCACTCTTCTTGCTCTTAATACTAGGCAAGGCAACACAACCCGAACTCACGGATATTAATCTGAACCCGATTCAAATTTGATGAAGAAAATCCGCTTTGACTGAATTTAAAGTTTACATTTTTTCCCGATTATAAAATTTCGAGATTGGTTGAGAAAGGGGGCGCTAATATCCCAAACTCATATGGTTTCACTACTACAAAAAACACATATGACAACGGTTGGCAAAGACATATAATGATCATTGAACGTCTATTGTTAGGTATCTTGTAGTTGTAAGTGTGTTATTTATAACCACAATCGGTCACCTATTGTAGTAAATTGAAAGCGTGCTCCCTATAATCATGATTCTATTGAACAATTGTAGTGAAATATTTATAGGTCATGAGTTCGATACACAAAAACGTCATTTTTTAATTTATTATTTTGGATAACGATCTACCTATAACAATTGTTGTGTTAAACAATTGTTGTGAAATTATTTGTTTTTTTTAATATATATTTTCTAATTTCACAAAATTCTCAATTTTTTAACCTGAACTTTTTCTGAATTATATCAGACCAGAAACAGTCACACACAAAAATTTGTATTACATCAAAAGCCAAAATTGCATTAAAGACCAAAAATTGTATATAATTAAAACCAATAATGACACAAAACAATCTACAGTTTACATATCATTTCATCAAATAATAGTATTTTGGTGTCTTGATATCTTTTCTTTTGGTGTCTTGACTTTAAACATCTTTTTATTCCCTATATTCAATATTTTATGATTTTTTTTGTGCCTTTGATTTTACTAATGTTTTAGTCTCCCTTTAAAAAAACATCTTTTTATTCCCTATATTCAATATTTTATGATTTTTTTGTCCCCCTTCACATTTGATTATTTGGCACCTTGTTTTAGGATGTGGCGTTGTTTTTACCATGCACATGTGGCACCACATAATATAAATTTGCCATGTCATATATTTTAAACACAAAAATTTATTTTACAATATATAATATTATATATAAAAATAAAATTATAAATTATAAATTTTCTTTAAAATAATTATATTATTTTGAATTATTATTTTTATTGAAAATTTAAATAATTAATTAATTAAAGGAGTTTTGAGATATTATTTAATTTTATATGTGCAAAATGATATTTTTTACAACAGGGGGAAATCGAACTCCTTCACTTTAGGTTGGTAATGATTGTATCCAACCAATTAATTTAGAATACACTTTGAATTGTTTTCCCCTTGTTTTATATTTACTACATAGTTTTAATACATAGTTTCTAAATCTTAATACTATTCATTCGCCCCTAAAAAACACAAACCCTAGAAATGACGAAGAACAATATCCACGGTGTCTCAGCTTCCAGATTGAACTTCTTCAAATTTTCTCTGAAAAACTAAACTTATTTGTTTTTGTTCAACCTATTTTTCGTGGTCATCACAATACAAACAACACCCATTCCTCTTGGAAGCTTCCCAAAATTATCGAGTCCGATGAAATCAATCATGGCCATCACAATGCCACTGTCACTGGTTGATCGAAACATGTTGAGACTTAAACGGAAGTACTCACTTCTGGCATCCTAACGACTGTCACCAAAGTTTGCTTGCCAACCCGGTGTATGGTGGTGCCAATGTTGAATTCTTGGTGTTTGAGAGTGAAAGTGAGTCGTTGTTACTAGTGGATATGATACAGATGTCAATGATGAAGATATAAGGTTTGAAGTATTCAAGCTCTGAAAAGGAAAAGAAATGGATCAAGATGACGAGCAATTTAGGGAATATGGTTTTATTTTTGGGAAAAATTGTTTCTCTGTTTCTGGTGAAAAAAGAAATTGTTTTTAGGAAATAATGAATCTTCTTTTTGGGTAAAAATTCTTTCGTTTAGAATATTTTTATTTGGATTTTATATATATTGTTATATATTATAATTAAATAATATTATAAAATAGAACTTTTTATTTTTTAAATATATCACATGGCAAATTTATATGATGTGGCGCCACATGAGCAATGTAAAATCACACGTCATAAAACATGTGCCAACTAGTCAAATGTGAAAGGGGGCAAAAAAAAATCATAAAATATTGAATAGAGGGACTAAAAGGCCGGTATTTTTAAAAGGGAGACTAAAACATTAGTAAAATTATAACAAGGGTATCAAAAGTGCATTTAAGCCTAATTTTAAATAGTAATACTTGTTAGTAAGTAACCTTAAAAATTATAACTTGCAATAAATTATGAATAAATAAATAAAAATACTTGTTAATTTTTCCATATGTCCACCTGTAATGCTTAAGAAGGAATGTAAGGAAAATCGAAATTTTCACCACTATGAAGAATGTATTTTCCTTAGAGAATAATCGATCATTTTCTCGATAAGTCTGAAGGGTTTGTCACATAAAAAACTTGTTTTGCTTGAGTAACCATGATGAATGGTTCTGTCATATAAGTTGCCTTGCCAAGGTCAACCCGTGTGAATCATAACTCATCAGTTTGTACACAATTGTTATTGGAAATTCACTTGCATTTAAAAGAAGGCACTTTTAAAATAACATAACTAATATCTAAAATCTTCTCAATTACACCATAAAACACTTTAGATGTCAATATATGATTCTTATCTTTCGAACTGGAGAAATACATGGATTCGGGCCTCAACCATAACCCTACTATTTTGCATTGTACTAAGATCGTCTTTTACTTTTTCCATAAAAGAAAAAATTACTGATGTTGTATGTAGTCCAAGTTATCACATTAAATTTTGATATGTACGACAACCATTTAATTATTTTGGATGCACTATCACCACTGGAAATCCTTTCATTAAACCAACTTACGAATTTCTTATTATACTTTGTCAACAACTACTTGTCACTTATTTGGTGGTATTTTTTCTTCATAACTCTTTTGTGAGTAGCTATGTAAGGTTTAACTTCATCAAGATTATTCAATATATAAAAATATGTTTGAAGAACTAATCTCGAGTCATTGACTTAACATTTAAACCTTGAGTATCTCTACTTCCATATTTGTCAGCATGACGAGACATTGTAATTCCTATAGACTCTACTTCAGACAAATAATTTGAACAAAACTCAACAGCTTCTTACACTATGGTGTAAGAAGTTATTGAGTTTTGTTCAAATTATTTGGTAGGTTGCAACGATTAATTTGAAAGGTTATAGTGGTCTGAACCGCCACAAATTGCTAGTCGTGACAGTTTTGTTTCTGTCACGAAAATATGTGTTGTCAGACTGCTCTACGACGGTTTGAAAAACCGCCATTCCAATTGTCGTTCTAAGTTGCGACAGTTAGGAAACTGACATAAATTTTAAATTGTGGTGGTTACAATCGCCATTAAATAACTTTGTTTTTGTTACTACTCTGATATCCAAAGATAAAACTACAGGTATTTCCAAAGGAAAATTCGCGGGAAATGTTTAATCTGCAGGTATTTCCAAAACTAATATATTTCTAAAATTAAAAAAAAATTAAATTAAATTGAGAAAGCATTGTACTCATCAATAAACTTAATGTAGTGGCTTGCAATGATTCTTATATGAACAAATCATTTAAGATCACTCTAGTACTCATAAATTTTCAAATTAAAAACACATTCCAATTCAATACCCAAATTTACTTTTTCAATCAACAACTATTTACATATAAAACATTTATACTTTATCAACATCAATAGATGTTTAAAACCTTCAACGTAATTGATGTTCACTAATAAACATAACAAAAAAATCATTAGCTGCACATGCTTCAACAAATTGAGCCATGCAACACCTAATGCAATTATTAATTGATGCATAAAACATTTCGCCTCCTTTCAAAGCCTTTTTTAGTGTATCCTTAAAAAATTTCAAAGTTCTAGATCTAATATGTCCCGGTGCAAATTGGTACGTTGTTTGGATAAGTTGGTCCATTGAAAAGGGGTTACATACCTTAATAAACTACATAAATCAGTTGTTACACACAAGAGAACGCCAATAGGATTAGAAATGTGAAAGAAAAAATAATATTTACGATGAATATTTAAAATAACACATAGAATCAACAAAAACAACATTAGAATGCACAAAACTAGTTATGTGAAATAGATGCAAATTTTGAACATTTTAGAATGGTAGTTTTCTGAAGAACGTCTATATATTGAGCAATATATTTAAAATGAAAAGATTTATGGAAAAAATATACACTCTTAAGCCACTAAGTATGAATGTTATAGTTGTAAGTAAACTCAATTAATGAGTAAGAATTTCAGTGGCTATATATTCTTATAAATGTTAAGTAGCAACTTTGTTTCTCCAGGGGTTTCTTTGGGGTGAAATTTTGTTTCTCAAGTTTTATTTTATAGTTTACATGCATAACTAATAAGACAGTATAGTAAAAATGAAAAGATTTATGGAAAAAGAATATACAATCTTAAGCTACCAAGTGTGAATGATATAGTTGTAATTGTAACTAAACTACCTATTGTTTCCCTACCTGCATATGAACAAGATATTCACATAAAAGTGAAAATAAAAAGTATTACGGTAATTTGGTAGTAAGTTCAATTACAACACATGACTAAACAAGACAAAACCAAAAGTATGAATTGAGGTTGGCAACATAGTAACCAACATATGTAAAAGCTTGAGGAAACAATGATGCCAATGATGGCACAATCACGATGATTCGAGGAGGAATGCCTATTGGACGCTACAACGATGCCAGGTGCGACAAAAAATAATAACATCTTACAACAAATATTTGGAATGTTCAAATTTCAAAATAGCTTAAAATCATGATGAATTATTGAATGCTTAAAATAATAAATGAGCCTAAGTGAGCTTGAGTAGATATACTCCTCAAATAAGAAGCAACTAAAAAGAAACATGATCATGTAACTTCCTTTTTATTCGGTTTTGGAAAGTTCTGATTTCAAAATAGAAATATCTTACACCTAAAAGAACTTTCTTTTTGCTGCACTTAGGGGTGGGAATAGGCCAGACCAACTAATAGGGGCCTAAGGCCCAGCCTACATAGGCCAAGGCCAGATCAAGCTTTTTTAAATAGAATATGCCTAAGCTTTTTTATAAGCCTACTTAGTTAAATATGCTAGGCCGCAGACCAAAGAAAAATCCTTATAAGCCTATCAGGCCGACCTATTTATTAAGTATGAATGAATTTATTGTTTTTATATTGTATTTTATTTTTTATATTAAAATATAAGAGTAAAACTTAGTTATATTTAAGAACTTATGAAAATAAGTTGAAAGAAATCCTATAAATAATGTTATAAGGTGTTTACATAAGTTCTCTCAAATAAACCATCTCACAAAATTCATGCTACTAGGTAAGCTCAGATAAATCAATGGAAACAAACACTTAATCACATCATACTTTTGATTCTCTTGTTTATTTAAACATTTGTTGAATATCTTATTTACACATATTTTAATTATATAGGCTTTTTAAGTAGGCTAATAGGCCAATCAGGTATTTGAAAAGGCCAGACTCAGGTCAAAACATAAGCCTTTGATATGTTATTGACCAGACTTAGGCTTGAAATTTTTTAGCAGGCCAGGCTCAGACTTGACAAAGTTTAGGTCAACCCACCATATTCCCACCCATAGCTGCACCTATCCCCATATACTATGAAACACCATAACTATATGTAGTTAAAAAACTATCTCAAATATATTCCTCAGAGGACAGAGAAATTGATGGAGGTTGCATCATGTAGAAACTAAATGTTGTACATGAGCCTTAATCAACTATCCAGTAATAAGGAATGGAAGTGATATGGTAACATAAGATTTCAAACACAAAGCATAGCAAAGTAAACTCACAAGATCAACATTTGGTATATCAAGCCCATAAGATGCAACATCAATTTCCACTAAAACATTGAAACAATTATTTCTAAAGCCATTAAGAGTTTTTCTCTTTGTGTTTGTGAAATAACTCAATGCAAAACTTCACACTAAGAAAGCAAACCCCATTAACAACTAAAATTGTTTTAAAATTAATTTATTTTTCTAAAGTTATTCAAGATGATTACATAACAACTTGTTAATTTTTTGTTTTAATGTCAAAGAATAATCAGTGGTTAATTCACACTGCGACGACCGCAATCACTATCGCAACACATGTACCAATCAAAATCTCAAAAGCTTTTACATGACTGCATTGCGACCGCGATCGTTATTTAAAACTTTGCACCATATAATTAGCTTTCCAATACATATAGATTATGATTAAGCATGAAAGTTTACACTTACCTTTCTAGTGAAAGTCCATTTTATGACAAGTAAAGTTGCAAATAATACCAAATTGATCACATCCCAATACAAACAATCTTGAGTCTGTGTGATCCTATAATCAGAAGAAAAAAAGTGTATTTAACTTTGATCCTAACCAAGTAGAACTTCAAACCTCATTGAAAACATTTGCAGAATGATATCATCCTACACCCAAGGTACATCACAACTCTCTACATAAATAAGATAACACACAATAGAATTAGCAACAGAATAATAATGTGATAATAAAAAAATCACAAAAAAAAGATTAATATGTGAAGTATTCTAAATTAATTCTCCAGCTGATAACTCTGATAAAATCACATGAACTCATTGATTAACATATCAAAGTGAACAAACAGGCAATCACATGTGTATTGTATCCTACCTATATGTAGGAATATTAAACATAAGAGTATTATGCATGTGTCATGTACACAAAATAGAAATCAACTTCATTTTTACGGTAGTCACAATCCAAATTCTAGTTTGACAAGGTACTTTTAGGTCATATATATTGTCAAAAGCTAGCAAGAGTAACAACTAATATGCAAGAAAATAGAGAAACGTTAGCTTCATGAAATCATCTTTATTCAATGGGCTCTTGTTATACCTAAAAAGTGTTGCGACATAGAAAATGTGGAACCTGACTGCACGTATCATATACATCCTTTAAATTCACATAGAAAGGGAAAAAGTTGAAAAGATAAGCTAAGTTTTAGAACAAACAAATATAAACCTTGTTATAGTAATAACTATATACTTTTTCCATGGCATAAAAGAGATTTACAGCAGTACGCGAAAAAATGTTTGTTTACTACATCATACATTAAGTAGTAGGTAAAATTTCAAGAGAAACACATTCAACAACTTGCAAACAAGGAAATACCTAAAAATTATAAAACATTGAACCACCCCATCACTGGTCTCAAAGTATTGGGTGTACATGCTTAAAAAATCCATAACTAAATCGTAATTGCAAATAGGGGGAAAACAATCAAACACATCTAAACCTAACTTCAAATATGAATACAAAAAATAAGTAATTATCAAAGAGAACTTACTAGAACCGTGAATCGTGAAATGAATATTCCACAATAAGTAATCAACAACCATGGTTTAACCTCGCTACATACAAACACAATTATCATTCCAACTACTTGATAATTATATCCACATTACGTTAAAGTTTGAGTTGTTCTTACAACCAAACAAATGTTTGTTCTCTTCAACACAACCTCTGGTTTATGGTTATTTGTAAAAACCACCACCACTTTCACCAGCTGAACAAATAAAATTATAAGTTATGCATCACAAAAACTAAGTTTTTATGTCAAAAGAATAATAAAACATTAATAATAAAAAATAAAATTAAAGAAAATTGACAAACCTGATGAAAATCAAATGTAACAGGGGAATTTGTCAGCTTGTAATGTCAAATCTAAGTTGAGTGTTTGCAATCATTTTCCAAGAGAGAAAGAGAGAGATCGAAAGAGTTGACACAATGTTATTTGGGGAATGTAGATGTTTTAGATTGGTTATATTTTGTGGTAAAACATATTTTTGTTTCTGGATGTCATAGGTAATGTTATGACATGTGATTTAAGCATTATGCGGGTGTGAAGCTTTTTATGTGTGCAACTGTTTGTATCATGATGTCAAGACTGATGTCATGATATCTCTGACTAGGCCTGAAGACCTAGATGAATCCTTATTTATATGCGCGTTTTGATGTCATTAAAAGTGTGATCTATTATGTTTAATTATCACGGTTTATCATAAGGAAAATGATTCAGCTTGGAGTTATTTTAGCAGAACATATCATGTTGCTATTTTCGCTCATTTATTTAAGGAAATATATTATTTGTTTTGTGCAAGTTCAGAAGGCCCATGCCAATTCAAGTTTCTATTTAAAGGTTGCATTACCCTAGTTTTGAAGATGTGGAAAATAAGGATTATTCATTCAGCGTTTTTGTGCGTGTGTTTAGTTTTCTTGTGAGCCAAACAATTGTCTTGTTGATGATTGTTTTGGACTAGGTTTTCCATTTGTATTTTGTCCACTCAAAGCTTTTAAGCAAGAATGTTCATACTTGACTGAAGCTGTAAAGCAAGGTCAAGGATTATTTTGAAGAGTGTCTTCGTCCTTTATGAATTGGTTGTTTAAGATCACTATTGTGATTGAGGAGAGTGAGAGGGGTCTCATTTCTAGGAGTTCCTGGGTAGAAATTGCATTAGGTAGTGATTAAGTGAGAAGATTGTAAATTGTAGGTGTTTGTTGTGGATCTTTGAATTGATATTACTGATCGTGGAGTTCCTTCCTGGCTTGGTAGCCCCTAGAGTAGGTGTGTTTGCACCGAATTGGGTTAACAATTCTCTGTGTTATTTATTTATGTATTTGTGTATTTACTTGTTATTAACTTGTCAGATATTGGTGTCTGACATCGTATATCAGCAGCCAAAATTTCAATTGGTATCAGAGCAGGCACCCTGCTTGTTTTTCTGGGTGAGATCTAGGGGCATTATTCTGGTACTATGGACAAGGATGGAGGATTTGGGAATATACCACATACTATGGATGGGTCTAACTATGATTACTAGAAACATCGCATGGTTGCTTTCTTAAAATCTCTGGACAAGAAGGCTTGGAAAGCTGCAAATAGATGATGGGAACACCCTATCATTACTGATATAGATGGAAATACTACTTTGAAGTCTGAGGATGATTGGAGCAAAGAGGATGATTTGGAACTATGGAACTCTAAAGCTTTGAATGATCTGTTCAATGGTATTGACAAAAACATATTCAGATTGGTGCATCAATGTCAGATTGTAATACCTCAAAATTTGCCCTCTTTCCTTTTCACCTTAACCGGCTTACCGTTTTGCATTTCATCTGCATATTCCATTAGGTCATGGCAGTCGCAATCACGCATTTGCATTGGGCTCCGAAGGCATGGGATCAAAGGATTTCTGGAAAATTGAATTGGCTTTATCCAAGGATGATTAAGTTGTTATCCAGGGTTGGACTCACATTATCATGAGTGTCTTCCCATTTCAGAGGTTCAAAATTTCATTGGGTTGAATCAGAAAAAAGTCCTTCAACAGGGATTAATGGTGATAGGGTTCTACTCAACGATACATTGAGATTTCTTCCTTATCGCATGATTCATCATCATACGGGAGATGGTTTGGTTTGCATGGAGTTAGTCAATGAGTGCACTCAAACAATGTAATTCAAATTAACGGTGGAGAGTTCATTCGAGAATGCCCGATATCCATCTCAAATAAGTCACTACCATTTTCCACATCCATTTTCCGTTTCAATCTATTTCACATTAAACCATTTTTAATCTGTTTTTACTGCCCAATTCACCCTTTTATTTTTCCATAGTCGTATCCCATTTTATTAACCAAATTCATTCAGTTATCCATATCAAACCATAACCATTTTCTTTCCCCAATCTAAGCCATTCGTGAAAAGCCCATTACTTATTTTCTTGTAGCCATAATTAAGCCCATTTTAATAATTATCAAGACCATTTTAATACTCCAAGTTTTCTTTTACTATCATTATTGCCATTGAATTCAATGCTTATTTCCATATTTTGGCCCATCCAATTCTAAGACCATCAATAAATTTAAACAAAAATGAATGGTGATGCTATTGAGAAAGGGTGTTGATGTAGGCTTATGAAATATGGATGGCGGGGAAATCATGTCAAGCAGATTAGACAAGAGTTTATTAATCAAGAGAAAAAACTCAGATTAAATTTGCAACAGAATTTTAGAAACTCTTAACATGAAATTTAGTTGATTTTTCAGTTGCAAAACCAAGCAAAAATCATTACAAAAGTCAGCAACTTGATGATTCTATGAAAAAAAATGATGATAACTCCAAAGAAAAAAATTAGTTACAAAAAAAAAAGAAAAAATTCTGTTATAAACTAATAACAGAAATTAGGGAGAAAAACTCCAACTGACAATAGAAAATTCCGTGATCTAACTATAAGAACAACCAGAAAAACTCAGAGTTTTTTGGGGAATGAATCCCTCAACAGCTTCTCACCAATCTTCACATCTTTTTTCAATCTTGACCTATCTAACAGAAAACTCCATCACCACAACCAAGATTCTTCAGTTTTCTTCTTCAAACTGTGAGTTCCATAACCACAGAAACAACAACAATCTTCGACAAATCTTGGGCATTCCTTTATCACATTCTTCGTCAATCTTCAATATTCTGAAACCTTCAAAAACTCTTCTCTAGAACCATCACTCTGCTTCCCTCTCAATTCTTTTCGACATCACTCTCTTCAACCTTCCATTTTTTTTTTCAGAATCTTCCATCCAACCTGCCTTCTGCAATCTCTTCATAACTTGCAAAAAATATAAAATCTCCATGAAGAGCTTCAACAAAAACACTCAGTAACAGAATGTCAAGAGGAGAAAAAAACGCAGAAACGAAAAAAAGCATCTTCAATGCAAAATCTTTGTCATATCTCATCATGGTGTTCATCATCAACAATCAATACCTTCGATATTCTGATACCTGTATTCATCAACCAACAATCCGCATCCAGAACGCGGCTGCACCAATCACCTTCATTAACCGCGGATTCCACGGATTCGATCGCACCTCCATTCCGAACTGTATTCAACAACTTTCAACAGAAAATAACCTCTTCAATCTTCTGAAGACCCTTCAACCCGCGACTTCATCCTCATCAATGGTTTTCACCATTCTCACATTCAAACTTCAACCATTATCTAACCTGCAAAACCACAAGTAACATCAAGAATAGTTTTAACAATCTTCAACCTATCTAACGATTCGCACAAGAAAGCTCTGCCACAATAGCGGTTCACACGGCGTAACGGTGCGAAAGAAGTAAGATCAAGAAGCAGACCGGAAGAAAAAGATACATAACAATCAATACAACATGAAACAATCAGAATACATAAAGAATCAAGAAGACCAACAAGAAGCTCAAATTGCATCTGAATAAATCCCAATCTTGCGGATTCAAGGTTGCAACAAGAAAAAGGTAAAGTACGATGCATCATCTTCGCCGACACCGTTTCCATTTAGACAGGTCGCCGAAAAAGCCTTGAGCGGACAGGTGTTGATGTTGCTAGATTGTGTTGAGAGAGACGAAGTGATGTGCGGCGAGATCTAAGCCAGAAGGCATGTGGTGAGATCGTTTCTTTTTTTGTTGTCGAACGCTGAAGAGAGATGAGAGTGGAAACTCCAAGGAGAAGAAGAAACTATGGCGACGAGCTATAAGATGACAGCGAGGTTGTGGTTCGGCGATGGTGAGGCCGTTGTTCTTGACGGCGAAGTTCTTCGAAGCTGATGAAGCTACGGAGGCGGAGACGTCGCTTCCGAAAAACGTTGCAACGACTCTGTGTTCGTCCGGCGTGGCGCTTGAAATGGTGCGGAGTTAACGGTGGAGATGGGGTGATTTCGAGAGGACGGCGAAGTCGTGATTTTTGACGGCAAGGGTTTTCTCAAAGAGTCAAGGTGCGGCGGATTCGTGTCGATCGGAGCTGAACGAGGGAGATTGAGATGAGGGTGACGGCGGCGGTTGTGTGAAGAAGAAGTTCATATTTTTCTGAAGAAATTTTTAGGTCAAGGAATTTGTATAAGAGATGTGATTTGGGCCTGATTCTCCAACCCCATTTTTCTCTTTGCACTCCCTGATTTCCTTGGTGCACTTCTCACGGACTCAGCATATGGATTGGGCCCTGGAAGTTCTATGGGCACCGCCTGAGTTTCGTTTAAGCCCCCGGTTCCATTTATTTTTTTGTTTTTTTGTTTTTTTTCTAATTGTTAGATAAATTTTGTTAATTGTGTATTAATTGTAATTAATAATTTTTATAGTTCAATATCTTAATCCATTTTTTTCTTGTACATTTAAATTAGAATGTTGTTGATAATTTAATTATTGGTTGTGAATTAATATTTGGATTAACTTGTGATATGAATGTTCATGAGCGTTTTTTTATCAATAAGAATCGATTTCGATTATGGTCAAGCTTCACAAAGCCAATATGGAAGATGAGCATTTATTTTGCTCATAGGAGACTACAAGACCTTGCTTGGGGATTTTTTTTTGGATTTCTTTTTTGTGAAGAATCGGCACTTCATTCAAGTAAGTGATTTCGAGTTTTTTTCGGCTTTTAAGCATCATTTTAGTCGTATGCGGCTTAGGACCATATAACTTAAGATGAATCTGAGCCCTCCCACCTGAGGCATTGGTTATATTTGTGATTATTAATGATATGTATCGATTTCGGAACTTAGGGATTAGGTTAAGAACCATTAAGATCGATTCCTTTCACTTCCCCTTAAGATTCACTTATTTGTCCGTTTCGTAACATTTATTAAAAATAGTTTTAGGTGAGATAAAATTCTGGAAAAATTCATGAGTGATCCTCATCCCCTTAATTAAGTTGTCATATTTTTTATTTCCAGATTTGGGTGGTTTTAATAATTAATTTGGATTTTAGTTCATGAGCTGTCCCAAAAAGGAAGATTTTGGCATAAGGGACCGAAATCGATTTTTCCCCATAGGTGTGAGACCTATTTTTTGTATATGATTAATCACTGTAATTGGTGACATTTTGATGCTCATTAGGCATTTTTTTCATAATTTTTAGTGCCCCCTTTTGATCCACTTTGTGGAGTTGTTTTTGGTTGATCGTGTTTTGTTACCTTGCTAATCAAGGAATTGTTTTGGCACTTTGGTGCATAATTTTATGAAATCCTTTTGGACCATGTAAGATAATCACTATATTATTCCAGGGATTTAATTTCATAATTTTTAAAGGCTTTTTGCTATTTTTTCCATGTCACCTAGATCCTAGGTTGATTCATGTGTGTATATGCTTCATATCCTAAATATTAAGAAGGCATTCATGCCATTTGCTTGAGATGTTTTTTGGTAACTTCTAAGAGTTAATTATAGGTCACTTTTAGGTCCTTAATTCCAGTTATAGGCCACTTTTTGAACCATACTCATTTGGTTTGTTTTAGTGTTTCAAAGTGCATACTTATGTGGATTAGTTTAACTTAAACGGGTTGCTAATCTCTTCTCGTGTTTAACTTGAATTATGTGGGAATAATTAATGCCTATCCATGCATTCTAATTGCATCTCATAACTTGTATGCTACTGACCCATAATCATTTCATTCATATTCACATGCCATTCTTCCTTAACTTTCATCATGTGCGATCTTATGCGATGTTTATTCCATTTCATCTCGCATATTCTTCTTATTGCTCCATATGCCTAATCCATTACATCCATGATTATATATTCATTCACACATCTTCATAAGCATTCACTACTGACTTTGATGTTCATTTCATGTACTAATTCATGCTTGTAAGCCATATGCATTCATACTTCATCCATAAACCCTAATTGGCATTTATGTGAACTTAGGTGAACTTTTTGTACATAGTTTGACATAGTTTGATCTTGTGAGGTATCCTAGCATACTTAGGGACCTATATCATGTAGCTACTGACTTTAGAAGTCATTTAACCTTTAGGTACCTTCACCTTTAGACTTAGGTCTTATTTTGAACCCTAGTTCCATTCTAGGACGTTTATGGTACTTAATCGCTTTCATGCTTTGATTTTACTTCCAATATGCATTGTCATGCTAACTTTTGTTTTGTAGGGGGGAAGATTGAGGTAAGCATTACTTCATTCCCATCTCTTATGCATTTTAATTGAGTTTGCCTTAGCACCTTGTGCTTTGCTTTTAGGCTTTCCCTTTCCTTAGAGACAACTTAACTTCCTTAGGAAGTAAGTTAGTTTCTAACTCTTTTTTCTTCTTGTCCTTTTCTTTCTTAGGATTAGAATACCTCATTAACCATAGGATCTCCCTTTTGTATATGATAACTAACTTAGGGTTGTGTCTTAGTCCCCTTAGTTTGTCCTCTTTTCAACTTGAGTCATTCTTTCTCATCTCATAAAGAAAAGCAATAAAATACTTAATAAAAACCGAACAATCTTGTACGACACGAGACTTTGTTGCAGAGTGTTTATACGCGTCCTGTTTCGGGGCGAGGTGTAAATACTCACCGCGATGGATAGGTCTTAGTATGAGAATGTTCACAAACAAATTCAAAATACTTCTCATAAAAGCCAAAAACAAATAAAAAGCGACTATCCTGCGGGAACTTCTCTTCTCATCTCATTCGCTCATGACGCGAACTCGCGGCTACTTGTCTCGCATGTAAGACGGTAAACGCACTCGTACCAGACGAGCCTGCAACACCTGAGCATAGACATACGCAGTTCCAGCATAAAAAACACAAACAAATAGTTCCCGCCTTAGTTAGGCGAACTACGTCGACTCTGATCCTCATTATCCCGATGAGGTACGTAGGCAGCGGGGTAGGGCCCGTTCGAGCACATTCTTTATTTTCCCTACATTTTCCCCATTCTTTAGTTTAGTTTTCATTTTCAGTTCCTTCTCATTTCTCATTCTAGTTCCAGTTAGCGGTTTATTCAGCAGCAGTTATATTTTCTCACCTTTTGAAACAAACAAGCAAGCGTGGATCCCGTCGGGTACGACGGACGATCTGGGGTGCTAATACCTTCCCAGTTCGTAACCGACTCCCGAACTCAGATCTTTGGTTCGCAAGGCCTTGTCCTTTCCTTCTTCCTCAGGTTTGTGCAACATTACCTTTCCCATTCATTCGGGATAAAAATGTCTGGCTGGCGACTCTAATCTTTCCGCGCCACTTTCGCGTTTGTACTAGGATGAAAATCCCGGGAGCGACACAGATTGCAAAGGAAGTCTAGGATATTGTTAGAACTACTCATGAAGGAACCTCTAAAGTCAAGATGTCAAGATGTCAAGACTTCAAATGTTTACTACCAAATTTGAAAATCTGAGAATGAAAGAAGATGAGATTGTTCATGACTTTCACATGAATATTCTTGATATTGTTAATGCTTCAAGAGCTTTAGGAGAAAAAATGTCAGATGAAAAGCTTGTGAGGAAAATTCTCAAATCTCTTCCCAAGAGATTTGTTATGAAAGTGATTGCGATAAAAGAGGCACAGGACATCTGCAACATGAAGGTTGGAGACCTTAATGGATCCCTTCAGACATTTGAAATGGGATTTGGTGATGTGCCTGAAAAGAAGAACAAAAGCATAACTCTTATGTTAAATACCGAGGAAGAAGTAGAAAGAGATGAAGAAGAGAATGAAGAAAGTTTGAAGGAAGTTGTTACCATGATGGGAAGACAATTCAACAAGGTCATGAAAAGGATGAATATTAGCTCAAGACCAAATGTTAGGAACACTTCATCTAACATTAGCATATCAAATGAGTCAAGGACAAATCCTGAAGATAAGCCAAGCCAAAGTAGAAGAGTTCAATGTCATGGGTGTGATGGTTTTGGCCATATTAGAGTTGAATGTCCTACCTATCTAAAGGGACAAAGGAAAGGCTTATCTGTAACATGGTCTGATGGAGATTCTGAGAGTGACTTTGATGAAGAATCAGCTAAACATATCACTATTTTGACAGGGATATGTGCGTCTGATAAAAACTCTAGTGAAGATGAGCAAACATTTGAGGAACTTGTTGATACCTATCAAAAGTTATGTATGAGGTGTGCTCAAGTGATACAAGAAGGAGAAAAGAAGAATAAGATTATAGCAACACCATAGGCTGAAAAGGAAGAGCATTTAGCAACTATATCAAATCTGAATGTTGAAGTCACCATGCTGAATTCCAAACTCGATCAAATGACCAAATATATCAGAATGCTTAATAGTGGATCTGAAACACTTGATGATATTCTTCAGACTGGAAGAAGTGCAGGAGACCTATCTGGGATAGGATTTAATGGTTTCGTAAGTAGCAGCCAATCTGAGATCAAGATGGATGTTCCTAAGCAGATGTTGAAACCAGTGTCTCATCATCATGAAACAAGAAGATATACTCATCAAAGGAAAAGATATCAAACATGGAAGTGTCACTACTGTAGAAGGTTTGGTCACATAAAACCTTTCTGTTACAGACTTCATGGATACCCTGATCATAAT
This sequence comes from Lathyrus aphaca, assembly GCA_963966055.1. Lineage (NCBI taxonomy): Eukaryota > Viridiplantae > Streptophyta > Magnoliopsida > Fabales > Fabaceae > Lathyrus > Lathyrus aphaca. Next base: position 609,334,837 of record OZ014519.1, read on the forward strand.
CCACAACCCAAACCTTAGCAAAACATTGTCATCAAGAAACAACAATAGGTTCCTAAGCATGTTTCCTTGATAGCTCATACTTCTCTTAAAGTATCAGCTAAATAGGATTAGTATTTTGATAGTGGCTGTTCTAAACATACGATTGGAAGAAAAAATATGTTGGTTGATATCAAACCTTATTCTACCGGTTATGTTACTTTTGGTGATAGAGCTAGAGGAGAAATCAAAGGAGTTGGAAAACTTGAAGGCTCAGGTGTTCCAAATCTTGATAATGTATTACTTGTGGAAGTATTGACTGCTAATCTCATTAGTATCATGAAACTATGTGATCAAGGTTTCTGTGTCAACTTCACAAAATCAGAATGTCTTGTCACAAATGAAGAGAATGTAGATATCATGAAGGGAGTCATATCTAGAGATAATTTCTATCTCTGGGTTAATCAAGAGCCAGTTTGCTCTGAAAGAGAGACAAAAAAAGAGACCATAAATACTCAAAATGATGTGGATGGAATCTGTGACTATGACATGTTATACACTCATGAGAGTGATTCTGTTTTGTCAGGGAAAATTACTTCTGGAGGGTGAGTCTCTGTTGATAACAAGTGCTTTCAGCTTGTATGGATGAACCAAATGATGTCTAAATATAATGTCATACAAAATGTCATGTCATTATACTGGGACAATCTCAGTGCAGTCAACTTGAGAATATGTCTTTATGAGGGTGTGTGGAAATTAGTGACACGTGGGAACATCCTTAAGGACATTGTATATTTTCAAGAATCAAATTTAATATACTTTAAATGGAGGCACGAAATATTTAATTTTATCATCAATTCATTTATTTTAAGAAAATTCATTCAAAGGTCCATCACTCCTCAACAAATACTCCACTACATCATACTGCGTATATGTTCTCCCACTTTCTACTCAAAGTTTGTTTGCCTTCTCTCTCTGCAAAGTTTAATCACCGTCAACATGTCTCAATAATCCTATGATTCGCTCAAAGAAATCATCATCCAAGTCTGAATCTAGGGTTCATCATCTTTCCGAAGATGTCCTGGATGTTGCTCCATTGAACATGGTCGTTCCTGATACTACTAGGGTTTCTAAACCTAGGACACCTAGTGTGTGGAGACCAAAGGATTATTCTGTGTGTCCATCGTCTGGCTCTCAAGGCACTGTTTTTGCTTATGAAGCCACTAAAGAACTCATCTCAAGAATCCTGGCTGAAAATCGTGTTAATGCTGGAATGTCTGCTCTATTGACTAGCCTGCCTGATTCTCAGGGCAGCCAAATGAATCAAACATTTGGACCAAGTAATGAAGTTCAAGTTGTGTATGTTATTGAAGGTGGTACCAAGGATGCTGAAGAGGATGTTGTAACACCTAGGAATCAAGCTAATCATTCGGATGATGGGGTTACTTACAAAGATGATGATGTTGTTGAAAGGGTTGGTATTTTTGTTGAGGTTGATAATAATAACGATGTTTTTCCTGATGAAGTGATTGATGTTAATGACATATCTAACAATGAAATCATTGCCAACATTAATCCAAGTGTAGCTAAAAGGATGATAACAAGAAAAGGGAAGAGTTCTGCTGATCAAGGTTCTCCATAGAGTAAGTTTGTTTCCAGGAAAGATACTCCTAATGAAACTCTTAAAAAGGTTGTTATTGGTCCATCTAAAGGATATAGCAAGGTGATCACAATGAAGAGAAATGCCAGAGTTATTTTTGAATCTGCTACTGATGTTGAGAGTGATGTCCCAAACATCAGACCTAGAAAGAAACCAGCTTCAAGCAAGCTTGCATCTAGGGTTCCTGATGCACCTCTGGATAACATTTCCTTTCACTGCATCAGTAGTGTAAGCAAATGGAAATTTGTGTATCAAAGGATGTTAGAATTGGAGAGAGAGATTGTTGATTCTATGATGGGATGCTCTGAAGTTAAGGACCTGATCTACCATGCAAGTATGCTCAAAACTATTGCTTGGTTCTCACAGTGCTATGAGACTTTGGTTAAGGAACTCATTATAAATCTTTCTGAGGGATGTGCTGATGGAAAATCCAAGGACTTCAGGAAGATGTATATAAGAGGTAAGTGTATCAACTTTTCTCCTACTGTCATAAATACCTACCTAGGAAGAAACACTTCGTGTTATCCTGAGTTAGAAGTCATTGATAATCAAATATGCAAAATTATCACTGCTGATCAAGTTAAGTACTGGCCTAGAAAGGGAAAGTTGTCAACCAGCATGCTTAGTGTGAAGTATGTTATACTGAATAGAATAGGTGCAACCAATTGGGTTCCAAGAAATCACACCTCAAACATTGCTACTGGTTTAGGGAGATTTATTTATGTTGTAGGTACCAAAACAAAGTTTGATTATGGTACTTATATATTTGAACAAACCATGAAGCATGCTAGCACATTGGCTATGAAGTTACTTATTTCCTTTCCTTCACTCATCTGTGGGATTATTTTAAATCAGTACCCTACAATCTTGATTGATTCTGACACAACTTCCGAGAGGGAAAATGCTCTTTCTTTCCATTATAAGTTGTTTCAGGGATCTCATGTCCCTGACATTGTTGTGACATCCACTGTAAAATCTACAAGAAGCAAGCCTCTTAACAAAAGTTCAATCATTGTTGAGCTCAAGGAAGCTTGTACGGAGATAGATGCAAGAAAGGTAAAATTTGAGAAAATGATTGAGTTGTTAGAGAAAGAGGAGGACATTGATGGAGAGCAGGTTGGTGAGGACGTTGAAGGTGATTCTGATGGAAGTTTAGAAAGTGAGGCTGAAGAGGATGATGGATCTGGTTCTGATTAATGTCTGGTGAATGGCTGTTGGTCCTGTTTTTTTTTTTTGAAGTTCTTTTGATTGTGTTTCCTAGCCCTTGAAGGCTCCTATGTATTTTTTTGGATTTCTGGTACTGTGTTGGTTGGGGTTCAGATATACCCATGATTTTTTTTCTCTTCATGAGCTTATGGTTCTAACAGTTTCTTTTGCTCTATGATTTTGTCCTGGTTTGCCTCAATTTCTGGCTAAAAGGGGGAATACTTATACTATTTATTTTAGTATAGCCATATTATTTGTTGCAGTGCTTAACGGGTTGAGAGGGAGATGAAATCTCTCTGCTATTTCTCAGCTGTGTTGTACTCTGATACAGTTTTTGTTTTTGAGGGGGAGCATGTCTATCTCTCTGCTCTATGTGTACTCTTGCTACTGGATTGGTTGTTTTGCTGTGTTTTGCTATTTTGATAATGCTTAAATTGTTTTAGCCATAAATTTGCCAAAGGGGGGGGTGTTTGTAGATGTTTTAGATTGACTATATTTTGTGGTAAAACATATTTATGTTTCTGGATGTCATAGGTAATGTTATGACATGTGATTTAAGCATTATGCAGGTGTGAAGCTTTTTATGTGTGCAGTTGTTTGTATGAGGATGTCAATACTGATGTCATGACATCTCTGACTAGGCTCGAAGACCTATATGAATCCTTATTTGTGCGCGCGTGTCGATGTCATTAAAAGTGTGATCTGTTATGTTTAATTAGCACGATTTATCAGAAGGAAAAAGATTCAGCTTGGGGTTATTTTAGCAGAACATATCATGTTGTTATTTTTGTTACTTTATTTAAGGAAATATATTATTTGTTTTGTGCAAGTTCAGTAGGCCCATGCCCATTCAAGTTTCTATTTAAAGGATGCATTACCCTAGTTTTGAAGATGTAGAAAATAAGGATTGTTCATTCAACATTTTTTGTGTGTGTGTTTAGTTTTCTTGTGAGCCAAACAATTGTCTTGTTGATGATTGTTTTGGACTAGGTTTTCCATTTGTATTTTGTCCACTCAAAGCTTTTAAGCAAGAGTGTTTGTACTTAACTGAAGTTGTGAAGTAAGGCCAAGGATTGTTTTGAAGAGTGTCTTCGTCCTTTCTGAATTGGTTGTTTAAGACCACTGTTGTGGTTGAGGGGGAGTGAGAGGGGTCTCATATCTAGGAGTTCCTAGGTATAACTTGAATTAGGTAGTGATTAAGTGAGAAGATTGCAAACTGTAGGTGTTTGTTGTGAATCTTTGAATTGATATTATTGATAGTGGAGTTTCTTCCTGGCTTGATAGCCCCCAGAGTGGGTGTGTTTGCACCAAACTAGGTTAACAATTCTCTGTGTTCTTTATTTCTGTATTTGCGTATTTACTTGTTATTAACTTGTCTGATATTGGCGTTGTGACATTGTACAAGAATATAAGAAATAGAATATGTTTGACAATTGATTCTCGCGCATCAATTTATCATACAAGAACCTTAAATAAAAACATAATAAACATTAGACTATTTTCATTGAATTGTGTAAATAAAATTTTCAACTAATTAAATAATAGATTGATCGGTGTACCAAATGTATGAATGCAAAACACCGATGCCTAATTCAAGATGCCGAAAAATCTGATCCATGTCCTCTCTTGCAGTTTTTTAGTAATGAGAAAAACCAAAAACACCTTCATCCATATCTATTTGACGAATAGCACCATCCATCAAATATGATGTTCTCACAAGTGTTTCTAGACACATCCTAAATCGAGGTATTGAAGCTTTTTTTGGCCTGGACCTTGGAAGCTCCTTTTTTTTGTTGGATACGTTACTAATTTTCTTGCTGACTTGTTGTGGCTCTTGAGCAGGAACCTAAAAATTATATAAGTTAGGTAAAGTATAAAATCATGAATCTTTTGAATTTGGATCATAGAATTAACATTTTCAATGTACCTCTTTTTATGAAGCAACCGACTCATTGTGCCGCAAAATTCCTTTATCATTAGATGCGGGTTTTGTAGGAGTCTAACATTACCATGTAAAAAAATGTATGTAATGGTTCATAATGATTTTCATAATGGTTCAAAATTGACATTTGAATACTAAAAGATTCATAATGGTTCTCAACATACCTCATCATCTATGAAAATGAGGTATGACGACCATGCAACAAACGATCATATTGCATCTCGCAACAATGTTAATTCTACCGGATGTCGAAACTTTTCATCAATAATTCTTTCATCTACATGCCAAGTCAAGTTTCTTGAATCGGTTTCACTGCGAAACATGCGTCTAAATATCAAAATTATAAAAAAATACCATAAGATTTTGACGTGGACAACTTTTTCTTATATCGAGAGACACTGCATTTAGGACACTCATTTAACGATGCATACTCATTTCGAAACAAAATGCAATCGTTTGGACAATCATGTATCTTATCATAGCTCATGCCAATAGAGCACAACATCTTTTTGGCCTCATATGTTCGATTGTGACGAACATTATCCTCTGGAAGCATATCTTTCATAAGGGCCAATAACTCTGTGAAATATTTATTCGACCATCCATTGTCCACCTTTAAGTTGTACAACTTTAATACCATATACAATCTTGTGGATTTAGTGCAACCATTATACAACAATTTCTCGGCATCGCTTACCAACCTCTCAAACATTTTAGGACAATCTTTTGGATCTTATTCAAGTGCTTTTATAATCTCTTCGACTCGATCATAATCGTATGTATCTATGCCATTGTCATTTGAAGCATATGTTGTATTATCCCCCGGTTCAACATTCCCATTACTTTTATCACCATGCTAATTCCAACATGTATAACTTCTATCAATTCCACGCCTCTTTAAATGTGATTCCAACTGAATCACGTCAACTCGACTCCCATAACAGCAACCCAAGCAAGGAAATGTCATTCGACTTGGGTCTTTGGCGTGCACAATATCAAACTTAACAAATTCTAATACCTCATTCTCGTACTCTTTCGACAACTGATTCAAATACATCCATGTCTTATCCATTGTTTTATTAATTAAGCTAAACAGAAACAAAATAAAAAATATTTACTTGTAGGGTGTAACACGGTGGGAGAATTGACTTGGTCGTTTTTGTTTACAAAAATAATGTTGCGGATAATAAGAGTCGCCACCGACTTTTATTTTATCCAATAAGGAAAGGAATAAAAGAACAGGAAAGACCTTTGAAAAAGATTTGAGTTCGGGGGGTAAGTTATACAAAGGGAAGGTGTTAGCACCCTTTGTATCCATGGTTATCCATGGGCTCTCAACTGCTTAGCTCACTTTACTTTGTTTGAAAAATAGTGTAGTGTGTAATTAGAAAATATTTTCATAAAGACTTTAACTTTGTAATGATTCTCGTATGAATGTATAAAAAGTGTTTAGTTTGAAAGTATTTGAAAAAGTGTGAGGTGTGGAAAGTATTTTGAAAAAGGAGTGAGCAAGCACTTAAGAACTACTTACCCTAAGTTTGTAAAGTCTTTCTTGTTATTTCTTTCCTTTAAGGGTAGAACTGTATTTACTATTAGTTAGTAAGTAGTCTTAACCTTGGATGTTAAAGGGAAGGGCGTAGGGTCATCGTATGGTCATAGAAGGCAACCTTGCAGGGATATCTTAGTAATTCGAATGGACGATCATCATTTTTCCGTAGGGTCATCGAGGGACAAGATCATTTATTCGTAGGCAACTCGAATGGACTATGATCTTTTATTTGAATGGACTTAATGATTTTATTCGTAGGAAACTTTACTAAGATACCCCCACATTCGAGGGACTTGACCATATTATAAGGCAACAAAGAGGAGAAACCCTAGGGGTGTTGATGTCAATTGTATAACGACCGACTTACGTGTGTGAATGAAGCGTGTTAGTTTCAGATATTTATCTTAGAAATTAATGGGCTAAGTTTGTTTATTTTTTCATACGTTCTTTTCACACCCTAGAATTACTAACCATACAGTTAATATTTAATGGAAATTAAAAAGCAGAAAATAAAACCCTAGACTATTACATCATGGGGAGGGGGATACATTTTGATTTTTAGGGGATTGCAGAAAATAAAAGTGCGGATATAAAACCCTAATTAACTATTACAAACCAGGAGCAATTACATAACTAAAAAATGCGAGAAAATAAATTTACATGAATCATAAAATCCTATACACATTTTCTAAGGAACTTAAGTAGGATAAATAAATAAAAGATTAAACAAAGAAGTTTTGCTAATCAATTAAAAAAATTGGAAGAAAATTGGTTAATTGATTTAATTAAAAAAGGTTTGGTGATTTTCTTAATTAATTAAATAAAATAAAGTCCTTTTTTTTTATTTACAAGAAAAATAAAATAATTAAATTTTAATTTGGGTGATTAGTTAAAAAAAGGTTTAGTTGTTAATTAAAAGGAAATATTCAATTAATCCTAATTAACTAATTATAAAAGAAAATTAGAAAATAAATTAAAAAGAAAACATAAAACAAAAGAAAAAAACCAAAACAAAGGGGGGAGGGAGGCTAGAATCGGACCCGCCCCCTAAGGTGATAGGTAAACCTCCTTGCCAACTGAACTAGACACCTGCGCGTGATAAAAGAGGAAAATAAATGATTAAATAAACAAAACAAATGATCCGCTGAATCCAGCCAATCAGACTGCACCACATCTTCGTCTTCAACCTCAGCGCCTGCGATATTTCCTACGAAATCACCTGCGATTTTTCCTGCGGTTTTTGCAACAATTTTCGTAGCAGAAATTTCCTGAAATTTAAACACAAAAAACGAATTTTAACACGTTAAACTCATCCATTCTCACTAAATTCATCCTTAGGAATTCAATGGTGCCATTGGTTTGGTCTAAAGGTCGCTGGTTTGAGGGTTTCGATCAAGAAATGTTTTGTACCCTAATAATGGTGTAGCTCGAAACCTGCATCATAGCTCAACAATAAACAATCAAACATCACCAATACATGATTATGAACAAGACTATGCAAATAAAATACATTAAAATATCATGATTTAAAAGTTTTGAATTTAAGAAATATGGATATGGCAGCATGCTCTCATATACAATGTTTCATGCATGCTCAACCTCCAATGATGATTGGGATGAACTCCTGGAAGCTCCTTGATGATAATTGAATGAAGAAGGGGTCTGAAAATTTGCTATGAAATCTCTTTGAATTTTGCCTTAATATTACTTTTTATTTTTTTAAGGGTTTATGTCTTAGGTTTTTCATTCATTGGCTTTGTGGTCTTGTTGTACACTTATAGGAGAATGAAATTAGGTCTGATTTTGGGCTTGTTTGATGGATTTTGAGGTTGCTTGGAAGTGAAGAAAGAGACCTTCTATTTTGGTCAAAATTTGATATTCAATCATACTCTTTTGGTTTTGCACGAAATTGGATCCTTATAATGATCATAAACATCAAATATTTGATCCTAAAATAGTCTTAAGATCAAATATTTGATTTTTCAATATTTATCTTAATTAAAATTGAATTTAAATGAATTAAATACAATATAATATAAAATAAATATAAAAAATCAGATATTATGATCTATGGGTCGTGAATGATCTTATAATTGAGTTTGGGTTAGAAAAATATGAGCCCATTTGGAAGAAACTTGAGTTTTGGTCATTTTTTGCTTTATAGACCTCCTCAAAATTGCCCAACTTCAACAATGCATAACTCTCTCAATTTTTATCTCATGCATGTGTTCTAGGACTTTTTAGAAAGCTTAGAGTGTCTTCTAACTACTCCTTTTGGTACCATGTCTATTTTATCTTCCATTTTCAAGTTATGAACTTTTGAAAAAGTTGACTTTTTGTTGACTTTTTAAAGGACCTGTAATGTCTTGGCTTATATCTTTCAAATGAAGCATTTCTGGCCTTGGCTTGTGAGTCACAAAGTTGTAGGGAATTAAATTTCCTTACAAATGAACTTTGGATGGGAAATGTTTTATGAAGTATGTGAAAGTTATCGTTGGTCAAAGTACAATTGACTTTTCCTGCACAAACCCTAATTTAGTAACTTCTGGTTCTTGATGAATTTGAGGTTTCCTTAATGAATCACGATCAACCCTTGATAAAATGATGGATTTCACCTCATAATATTTATGTTGACCAAAAATCTTGAAGTTTGACTGTATGTTGACCACAGTTGACTTTTTGACCAAGGTAACTGATTTTTGATTATCTGAGCATCTGACTGACCAAACTTGTAGGGAAAGCCTTGAAACTTGACATGATGATTCTATGAAGTATATGGGATACCATGAAGTCCACTTGAGGCTTTGGAAGTCCAATTTTCCTTGAGAAACTCAAAACCCTAATTTAAAATATATTGCTTAGGAGGAGGCTTTGTCTGATGAAACCTTGAATCCCTTTGAGCAATCGAGAATCTTATGACTATTAAGAGACCTCTTGAGACATATTGTCTTGAAGACGTGAGGGAAAATATTGGGGTGCAACATAGGGAAACAATCCTACTTTCACACTTTTATCATAAGTAACCCATATATATAGCATATTCAATAAGTCAGTTCCCAATTATTGTTAATTATTCACGCAACTATAGCAAAAGAACAACTAATTACCTATAGAGAAGTAAGAAACTTCTAGACCCACACAGTGTAAGATTCTTGTAAACAATCAAACTTTCATTTTTCACAAGTAACCCCTATATAAAATAAATAAATTCACAATGTCATTCAAGTTTCAATTCGATTAACAAATTAAAATCTAACCATTAAAGTTATGCTAATCTAAATCCTTCATTATTACTAATAGGTGTTTATTAAAGATTTTTTCAAAACTATAACTAAAAATCTACTACTTTAACATTTTTAAGAATCTAATCACATTTCTATACAAATAAAGCCACCACGTGAAATACATATGGACATCAAAGTAATTGAAACAAAAACCATATGAACCTATCCTATAACATGCGTGTTTTACGGCTAAACCAAAATAGAGTCTAAAATAAAAAAAAAACTAACTAACTAAATGTAACCAAAATTCCCTTCAATCCATAAACCTTACCATAAAATCCAATTCAAACTCAGCAATACCAAAAATTGCATTAAACCATAAGTGTATCAGGAATTCAAATACAAACTTGGTATGATAATTATGGAACGACAAACATTATAAGAAATTTACTATGTGATTTAAAATAAGGTATATGGTCTTAATAAGAACCGCATCAACAAATCATATGTTAAAAACCAAAAGAGTCAACAACAACAATAGAATCAACAACAACAAAATCAACATAACCAAAATGTCAAAAAAACCAAAATCGCATTATAACTTTAAGTTCTTGTCAAAAACCTAAATTTAAAAATCACATTACAACAAAACAACAGAACCAACAACAACATAATCAACAATAATAGAATCAATATTGTAAAAGACAACAACAACAACAACAACATTGTATCAACAACAACGTACCTATTCTTCTACTTCACGCGCGCGAGATAGAGTTAGAGAGAGATGATTGAGCATCATGAGAACAAACGCGAAATAACAATGGTGGTCGGAGAGTGAACAAAACAGTGGCGGTCGGAGAACAGAAGGTCAGTGGGAGAACAGAAGGTCGGTCGGAGAAACGAGGGAGAAGTCGTGAGAGAGAAAGGAGGGAGAAGTCCTGAGTGAAAATGATTAGAAACAATGAATAGGGTTTTAAAAATTTGGTGTTTTTTTTTAATATTTTAATTAATAAATGACCTAAGGCGGCACTTTTTTGAAAGCGTTTTTTAAGTGCTAGATTTAGCAGCGCTTTCCTTGGAAAGCGCTTTCAAATGTGGGACGAATTTAAGGACTTTAGCAGCGCTTTTTGAAAGCGCTTTCTAAGGTTAAGATTTAACAATACTTTTTAAAAGAGATTTCTTAGATTATACTTTTAGCAGCGTGTAATACCTCAAAATTTTCCCTCTCATATCCTCAACATTTTGCATATCATTTGGCATATATAAGTTCATAAAACTAACCAAAAAAACATTGCATCATGTGTAGCATAGTTGAGGCATAGGTATGTGGTCAATGACTGGAGTAACTGGAGGCTATACAAAGACAATCAAAGGGCCACTCAATCATGTGCAAGGGGTCTACAACATCCCACAAGTCTCCATTTGAAGCCTCAAGTGTTGGAAAGAAGTGAATGGCTCCAAGGAGTGCAAGCAGTGCAACATCTCCTGAGGAAATGATCCAAATTAGGGTTTCAATTGTGAAGAGCTTCTCCATGAATTTTTTAGCAAAGGTGGATTCCATTGTGTTCAATATAACAACAAGTGTATAGGGTTCAAATTTCATCCACAAAATCATTTTGGAAGGGGTTCAATTGGTCAGATGATTGAAAATCAGGAAATTAGAGAAAAGTCAACCAGGCTGAGTAAAAAGTCAACTATGGACTCTTTGAGGTCAAGGTCATGAAATTGTTGTTACAAAGGACTTATGGACCAAATTTGATCAAGAAAGAATGGAGAAATTAAAGAAAAAACCGTTTTGGAAATGGATTATGTATTGATACATAAGCAAGATGTATTGATACATAAGCAGGATGTATTGATACATAAGCAGGATGTATTGATACATAAGCAGGATGTATTGATACATAAGCATGATGTATTGATACATAAGCAGGATGTATTGATACATAAGCTGGATGTATCGATGCATCCGTGTTATGTATCGATACATATCAGTTAAAAAACTGACATGTATCGATGCATCCGCGTTACGTATCGATACATAATTGTTTTTTTTGTTGAAAATTGTCATTGCTTTAGTATGTATCGATGCATGCCCACATGTATCGATAGATAATGTTGTTTTTCTACTAAAAAGCTGTTGTATGATGCTTGGAAAGGGCCAAATTCAGTGTTGTCTTGGGGATAAGTTAAGGGGTGACTTTTGCACATATTAGAGCTCATTTAGCTTCACATTTACTTCAATTCAAACGCCAACCATTGTTGCTACATTAGATTGGTCCTCACCATAATGATCATGAGATGGTGTACACTAGATCATGGTTTAAAGCTGTATTTGGACTTTGTTTTTGTTGCATCAGCAGGCTGGTATTAAGTGTATGCAGGACCACTTTAATTGTTGTGCATCTCACAATCAAGTGGGCAAACTCAAGCTGCAATCCTTGGGCAACTAAGTTGGTGTTTCACTTCATTAATCTTTAGCATAAGCTTTATGTTCTCTGCAACATTGGATTGATTTCAACTGAAGAAGGTTCTAGAAATCCAGCTGTCATAACTGTCATAACAAACTTCACTTATTTAACTCACTTCACTCAGTTAACCAAGGCTAATTAACCCTGGTTCTAACTATTAACCAGAGGTTTAATGCTCTATAAAAGGATGAGTAGTGGCTTAGTTTGGGGTTCAACTTCATTTTCACTCAAATCACACCAAAATCCTCCAAATTTGGCTCTGCATTTTCTCTGCAAATTCTTTGCATTTTGAAGGATTAAGCTTCCACAACCATAGCATTGATCTTCTTCTTCCTTGTGCTTCTTCAAGCACCATTCATAGTGTATTTTCATGGAGATTTGAAGCTGGAAATTTAAAGTTGCATCATCACAACATTTCCACCTTTTGGATTGAACAAGCTAAATCATCATCCAACAAGCCTCATTGAGCATCAATTCATCACTAGCATCATGATTTGCAGCATATCCATGGAGTTTATGGCTTGAATCATCAAGAATTCACTTCTGAATTTTCTACATCTTCATCAATTTTTCAAGATTCTTCATCAACAAAGTGTTTATTTCACTTCACAAAGGATCAAGATCAAGCATAGAAGACATTGGAACCTCACCTCTGGATTTTCTACAACTTTAAACACCACTGAATTTCAGGTTTCATCTTCAATCCCATTGACACGAATTCTGATTTTTTTGGTTGTTTTATGTTGATATAAGCTCAATAGGAGCAATGCTTGTGCTGGCTAGTTGATAGATACCTTAGGTGCTTAGATTCAATTCTTAGGTTGATTCTTGTGTGCTTCGATTTGCATTATTCTTGAGCCTTAGGAGAAAATCAAGCCTAGATTGTTGATGTACCTGAGGAGACGAATCTGTCCATGGCCTTATTTTTCAGTTTGGTAGACATTTATCCAAACCCTCACCGGAGAGTGATCGGAGAAGATGACCGGAGTTTAGCTCTGGTGACCGGAATAATAGTTTTAACATTAGTGTGGGAACATAACATAACCCTTAGATTAGTTTAATCCAATGCTTCCGATTTTTCCACCACATTAATGATCATGTGCCAATCATGTGCCATAATTTGTAGATTTTTTCAGATCACTATTTGCACCCCAGCATGTTTGGGTCCAGCCCAATTCAGTTCAGCTTTTCACTTTCTGCACCCCTCCCCATTTGCCTTGTTTTCTTTATTTTCTGTTTTACATAGTTTCAATTTTAATCCAACAAAAATACCAAAACTCATGATAAAATTCCCCAAAAATCACAGAGACTTCCTAACTCATATTAGAAATTTTCCATAGTTTTACTTTTTGGTTTTATCCATTTTTCAATTTTATTTCGATTTTCCATTTAATTAGTTTTCTATGGAATTCTTGCAGCTACACTTCATTTTGTTCATTTTATTTCTCCCACTTCCAGTTATCTTTTTAGCTCATTCTTTTTGTTGTGATTAGAGGACTCATAATAGAACCTGGAATTATTTTTGTCATATTTTTTAGGCCATTTATCCACTGTTTTGGCAGCATAGTTGGTGTAAAATTGTGTTTAGATCTTATGTAAATTTAAGTGACCATTTGACATAGTTAGGTTATGGATTTTTAAGAGATTTTTTAACACAACATTAGATTCAGGTTAGGGACCTTAAGTAATTAATCTCATATTTTTCCAGGACCTTTACCATTTTTTTAGTGCTTTAACTTTATTCGAGTTCTCCATACAAATTCACCTAGTTTCCACTTAGGGGTTTTAGTGCCATTTAGGGCATAGTTTGGGTGTGTTTCTCTTTTCAACCTTAGATCATTTAGGTGTGACTTATCTACTGACCTTAGAAGTTAGATAGAATATAAGATCCCTTAGGACTTGACCTTAGGCTTAGAAATTCATTAATGCCTTTATTAATTAGTGTGAGTTCTTAATTGGAAGTTTGCCATGTCATAATTGTTCATATTACTTCATCATGCTAAAATTTGTTTTGTAGGGGGGAAGACATGGTAATCACTGCATTCCTCATATCTTATGCATTAATTGTCCTTGTCTTAGCACTTTGTGCTTTGTCCATAGGTCCCTTTTGTTCCTTAGATTCAACTTAACTTCCTTAGGAAGTAAGTTGAACTCTAACTTGTTCCTTTTCTCTTTAGGTTAGAATACCTCATTAACCATAGGACCACCTTTTGTACATAATAAGATAACTTTAGGGTTGTGTCTTAGTCCCCCATTAGTTTTGACCTTTACCTCTTCAGTCTTTCTCTTCTCATCTTCAAACAAAATCCAAAAAGACTTAATAAATGTATGAAAGGATCCTTTGTGTATAGCCTTATTCCATGGGGCACTTACATTCATTCCATCTTGGAGTGGTGTGGGCTTGTCCAGCATGATGTACAAGTCTCATCAAGGGGTTGTTTCACAAAGAAAAATCTAAAAGATACTTCTTCACAAACTACAAAAACATGTAATAAAGTTCAACAAGCCAGTGAACTTAGACCCTAATTCTAGGAAACAAGTCTTGGATAAATTCTCCTCACTTGGTGTGTTTGTTATATTATTCCATCTTGGAATGTGATAGCAAGTACACATTCCATGGAAAAGAGTTTGAATTCACTTCCTTGTGCCAAATTCATAAAAACTCTTAAAAAGGCAAAAACAAAACAATAAGCGACTTTCCTGCGGGAACTTCTTTTCTCATCTCATTCATTCTCAACGCGAACTCGCGATGACTTGTCTCGCATGCAAGACGGTAAACACACTTGTATTAGACGAGCCTGCAACACCTGAGCATAGACATACGCAGTTCCAGCTATAAAAAACATAAACAAATAGTTCCCGCCTTAGTTAGGCGAACTACGTCGACTCTGATCCTCATTTTCCCGATGAGGTACGTAGGCAGCGGGGTAGGAACCATTCGAGCACATTCTTTATTTTCCCTACATTTCCCTCTTTCTTTCCATTCTCTTTTCTTATTCCTTTCTCATTTCCAGTTCCAGTAGCAGTTTTATTCAGCAGCATCTTTACTTTCTCACCCTTTGAAACAAACAAGCAAGCATGGATCCCGTCGGGTACGGCGGACGGTCTGGGGAGCTAATACCTTCCTAGGTCGTAATCGACTCCCGAACCCATCTTTGGTTCGCAGGACCTTGTCCTTTCCTTCTTCCTTAGGTTTGTGCAACATTACCTTTCCCGTTCCTTCGGGATAAAAATGTCTGGCTGGCGACTCTACCTTTTCCGCGCCACTTTCGCGTTTGTACTAGGATGAAAATCCCGGGAGCGACACAGCGCTTTTTTAAAAGTGTTTTCTAAGGTGGAGTCTACGTACGACATTTAGCAGCGCTTTCTAAAGGTAGCCTTTAGCAGCGCTTTCTTTTAGCGAATTTTTTAAAAACTTATAACAACACTTTGTGAATAAAGTGCTATCTTTTTGGTGTTACCAAAAGCGAATTTTGGCGTATTATTCCCAAAATATAAAAACATGAAAATGACCAACAATTTTGGATACACTATCTTAAGTTGTTCTCAAAATAAACAAGCTTTAGAACATAAAAGTCTCATAAAATCATATGTCCTTTGAAGAACTATGGTGATTTTTTTATGTGTATTGTTTGTATCATATGACTATGGAAATATAGAATACACATATATGATTTGAATTTTCATATCATGCTCTTATAACTATATTTGATGCCAATTTTCATATCACACTTTCAAACTAGTAATACACAAGCATATGATTTTCATTTCATCCATCATATCACACTAGTTTTCATAAAAAACTTTCATATACATTCACACTTCATTAACTAAAGTAGGATTTCTTTGTCAACACCAACAACATTTATAGGTGCAAACTCAATTTTTTATTGTCAAATCTCATCAGTGAAATTCCCACAACAGTTTGTCTGTAGTGTGTAACACCTCGATTTTTTTAAATTAATATTTAATTTAATTATTGGAATGTTTATATGTATTATTTTGGTGCTTTTGAAGATTTGGGTGTATTTTAGTAATTTAATAATTATTGGAATTATAGAGTTTGAGAGCGGACAAATAAAATATAACTTATTTAAAGTATTAGAGATATTTAGATAAATTTAATTATTTAATAATAATTGGAGTAATTATAATTATTAGAATTAATTAATATTTTATGGGTTTTTATTAAATTATATTTTAAGTATAATTTTTTATTTAAATTAAATAAAAATATGACATTTAATCAATATATATATATATATATATATATATATATATATATATTTTATTAGAGATAAAAGTTGAGATTTCACAATAAAATTGTCGAAGTCAAATTGTCAAAGTTAAATTGATGGAGTTATAAAGTGTGAGTTAGAAGGGTGTGTGAAACCCAAACGAGATATTTGGGTTAATATACATTCTAAGTGAGAGGATGAATTATATTAACGTGAATTTTTTTTGGGAAGCAGTCAATCTGAAGGTTTGGAATACGCATAGTTGGAGAGCGATCCTATGAACGTGAAGGGTCGGTTGGAAAAGCTTCATTTTCTAGGTAAAGGGGATCGCTTTACCTATGGGTGATCATTGGGAAGCCATTATGGTGAGTTTCTTACCCTCCAATCAGTGCCATGGGTGTCATTACTTTCTTCAATTTCCTGGATCCTGTATATGTTTGGCCAAATGGAGTTTGGGCAAAAATCCATTGGCATCGATTGAATAATATTCTTGTTTATTTGTGTTGTTGTGTTGGCCAAATAGGGTTTGGGTAAAACCCCATTGGCATCGATAAATAAATAATTTTGTTTCTTTGTGTTACTATGATGATCAAATGGGATTTGGGATGAATCTCTCATGGTCACCGTATGGTTTGTTATTGATGAAAATATATGTAAATTCTTGTAATATATTATGAGTTTATGTTGCCATGATAAATTATTGCTCGATATGAGTAGCTTATGATATATGTAAATTTTCCTCAATTTCTACAAATCCCGATTTAAAATTGTACGATCGATTATTTTTCCGAAAAAGTCATTTTGCAAAAAATCAGACCTTTTTACCAAAAATAAAAAAATTAGATTTTGATGGGGGATGCCACAGTGGTGACGATGTTGGGTCGCGAGGAAGGTAACGCGTAGGATCCACACTACGAGGCGGCGGTTAGTGATCACAAGATCATGGAAATTGGGGTCGCACGATGGAGCCACGTCGTTGGTCGGCGGCAAACGCAATATGCGCCAGAGAGAACCTATCAAACGGTTCACATGGTCAATCAATTGGAAAGCGATAAAATATATTTAAAACGATTTCCATTTTTAGTCAACATCTAGCCTAAAATAAAGGTCTTTTCTATCATTTAAAAACGTCCAAAATTATGTTTTATTTCACACTTCTCACACTCTCTAGACTTTTCTTTTGTTTGCTTTCTCTCACTAAGGATTTTTGTCGAAGTGCTTTTCAAGAAAATCCTTTTTACAAGTAAGGATTGTGTAATTCTGGAAAAGTAGATTTGTAAGTTAACCAAGTAAGTTTATACTTTGGTTGAACATTTTGTCCTATAGAGGAATGTGTGTTTGAGTTAAAAGATAAACTTGTAAAAATTGTGGTTTGGGGATTATGTGATCAAAACCTTATTTAGGTTCGAAGGCTTAACCCATGATAAAATATTTCATAGGTTCTTAGTTAACCCATAGTAAAACCAAGTGAAGGATAAAGCTTAGCCCGATATTATAAGCTTAATTATGTTTGAGATCAACCCAATATTAAAATCTCACAAGTTATTTGTTAGACTAGTATAAATCAAGGTTTAATGTTAGTGAGCTCAACTCAGTGTTAAAAGCTCCAAAGCATTTTTTAGAAGCTTGATGACTAATCGCTACAAGATTCTTGGGGAAAAGAGACTAACCAATACAATTCATTGTTTAAGTGGAAGACTTACCACTTCACTACTCAGTTTATTGTTTGGTTGAAAGTTAATCTTAAACTTCATTATTCTTTGTATAAGGAGGGTTCGGCGGTATGACCTACTAAAAGCTCTCAAGTTTACTAGATACTCTCTATAGTTGCATGTCCCTAATATATTTAGGGAGGGTACCCCAATACAACCATTTAGTTTCTTGTCTTATCACTTTTATTCTCATTTACATTTGACTATTGAGCCTCCTTCATAATTGTGTATCCTCTACGAATCAAGTTTTAAAACGATTCGATTTTAGCATGCATAAACCATTTGTTATATTTGAGTTTTGATTGTGATGGTTTAAGTTAATTGCCTAAGTTAGTGAAAAAGAACCATAAGTGATATCAATTTAAATCATTTGGGAAGTGAAATCTCAAACTATTTTTAAGAACTTTAAAAATTGAGAGAAATTTTTTATTTCCGTTATTCGAATCAAGATTACCTGATTTGAATCATGTTACTCTGTGATTTGAATCACAGTTTTCACATGACTCAGATCACAAACTTCTTATTTGCCACTGCCATGTGTAACTCAATTTTTGTGGTCTTTAATCACTATCGCATTTTTTATACTTTCTGATTTCTATATTTTTCCTGATGAAGCTGGTTATGGAAGGGAACAAATATCTTAAACTAACCCCATTTTGCATACTATTGATTGACATATGCCCACATGGTTTTAGATTCTTTCATGGATTATCTCCCCTAGGCATATGGCATGTTTGTTCTTCTTGATATTGATGAGTTCTCTTCAATTTGGGTATGGGAATGAGATTAGTGTTGGTAAGATAGGGTGATGTTGATGTTTTTGGTATTTGGATATCTCTGATGTTTATTGATTTAGATTTGGGGACCTAATTGTAATTTTTTGTTTGGTGTGCTTGCAAAGATCTTATGAACTTTTGCGTACGTACCCCCAAAAAGAGAATTGAGGGATCAGAGCACCGTAGTTCCTCCTAAGGCTAAGACTAGGAGGAGAGCCGATTTGAATCCTAGTTACATCATGGGAGGATGATGCTTAAATGGTTTGTATTTGTGTCTTGTTCAAAGCCCAACATTGAAGCTGAAAGGTTTGTTGTAACTGATGGGGGTGCTTGAATTGCATAGCTCAAGACATAAGTTGAATCTGGTATCTTGATTTACATAGCTTGAGAAAGGCTAAATGGGTACCCCGAATTGCATAGCTCAAGTAGGACTGAATGGTTGACCTGAATTACATAGCTCAGGAAAGCTGAATTTAGGTGAAAAAAATGACTGGAAAGTGATCTTAGTTATAGTCCAAGTGTATAATTGAAAGAGATTAGCTTAGTTAGAGTCCAAGATTATGACTATATTATTTTGGGGATTAACATAGTTAAAGTCCAAGACTATGATTATAATGAATTAGCTTAGTTAAAGTCCAAAACTATGACTATAATGTTGTTATTAACTTAGTTAAAGTAAAAGACTATGATTGTAATGTTGTTATTAGCTTAGTTAAAGTCCAAGACTATGACTGTAATTGATTGACTATAAAGTGTTTGACTTTTGTGCCTTGATTGAAACCCAAGGTTGAAGCTAAAAAAAACTTAATATAGAGAATGTGTTATCTCTAAAGTTGGAAGATTGATTTATATGTGCCTTGATTGAAGCCCAAGGTTGAAACTAAACAAAGAAAACTAACTTTATGAAGATTTTTTTTATCTATGTCCTGATTTGGAAGCCCAAGTGTGAAGCTTATTTGGTGAGAGACTGACTCTTAACTTATTTGTATCATGTATGAAGCCCAAAATGGTAGGTTGTCTTTGTAAAGAGGAGTGTTTTGTCTGTTTGTTTGATAAAAGGTGTGAGGTCATCTGACATTCCTTTGTATGGAGAAGTTCAATTGTACAAAGTCGAAGAGGAGGATATCTAGGTCATCCATCGGGGAGAAGGAGACTATTGTATATGTTTGATTCTAAAGGATTTGTTCATATGCTTTTAGGAAGCCTTTGAGGGTCCTTGTGTTTAATCTCAAGAGGAGGCTAGGTTACCTTTAAGAGGCCCATGGTGTAACACCCCAATTTCATAAGTTAATTATTTATGTAATTATTTATGAATAAGTGGTAATTGGTGGTATTTTATGGAATATTAAGAAGGAAATATTTTATTAAATAGTGATATTATAATAATTGGGTATTATTTAAATATAATTATTAAAAATAAAATAAAAGAAGTTGGAGGTCTAAGGGGTAGAGTGGTCTTTTGAGTAGTTTATGAGAAAAAGGATTACGATCAAATTTCTCATAATCGTGTTTTTGGAGAAGGTGCGGGTTTTCTCCGAAGAACAAGGAGACCAAAGGGGAATTGCTCAAGAAGTGAAAGAGAAAGCTCAATCGATTAAGGTATGGGGAGTAGTTCTCTTTCAATGTCTATAATATTGGATTGTCTTATGAGAAAAGGTTTTTTTTAAGGGAAACCTTAGGGTTGGGTAGTTTGTTGATAGAATTTGTTGATTTGTTGTTGTTAGGGGTTATAAATGATGATTATATGATGATAATATGTTGTATGCTCGAATTCAGATGTTTTCTACTGTTATTTGGTGTTTTGAGGGTTTCTGGGCATGGTTGTGATGTGCCGAAAATTGCAGGGTTTTTAGCGAAAAATCGCCTCCTCGCTTAACTAGCAAGTGAGATTTTGGAAGTTTGCAAACAAAGAGTTGCTCGCTTAGCGAGCTAGCTGACTCGCTTAGCGAGACCAGTAATCTTTTGAAAAATATTTTCTTTCGTTAGATGACTTATGATGTTTTGTTTTGTTGTGATATGTTGTTGTGTTGTTGTTGTGAGTTATTACCATGCTATAATAGGTTAAATGTGTAATAATAATGATGAAATGATGTTACGATGAATATGTTGTAAAATGATGCTATGTAGTATTAAGTAATGTGAGTAGGCAAAGTAAATGTATAATGATGAATGCTGATGCAATTGTTGATGAAGATGATTATGTTGTTGTTGTATCATGCATTCAGGGCATTCTTATGTTGATTGAGGCTTCAATCCCATCATGTGAATTGAGGTGTTGTTGATTATGTTATGCTCCCTTATGGAGGGTTAATGGCTAGTGTCCATCACATGTTTAAAATCGATACCACATGCATTTAGGAAGTTGCATTTCATTCTATGTGGCATAGCATGGTTGCATTTGTTTTATGATGATGTGAATTGTTGTTGTTGTATGTAGGTGAGATCTGAGGTAAATGTTCTATGATGTATGTTGTCTTATAATTCCGTTTTTATATTATGTATATTGAATGTGGATTACTCACCCTGTCTGCCTTTCGTGATGGTTTATTATGCCGTCATGCAGATTCCCAAGAATAGTTCAGTGATTCAAAAGTAGCTTGGCGTGCGTCTCTTGTTGTTTATAGAGCCAGGTGGTGTCTTGCTATGAGTCGTGTAACACTGGGGAATGCTTGGTTTATTTTGTCATTTTTGTTTAATTTTAACACTTGTTGATGATGTTTTGGTTTATAGTGGTACCCTTTCTTTTATGATGATTTAAGAGGTTCATTTTTATCCACTGCCATGAATTAAGGCTTTGTTTTATTTATGACATAAGTTGCAACCCGTGTTACGGGACAAGACACATATATGATGTTTAGTTGTTGATTATGTTGAAAATGTGATGACCTTTGTGTTGAACTCTAATTATTAATACATAAATGTTTGAATTTGTTGTGGGGTAAAAAGGGTGTTGCATTAGTGGTATCAGAGCAGGTCGGTCTGTCAGGTCGTGTATCGTTGTTGTTGGTATGTTGTCGGTCGTTATTTGTTAATGATTATACCTTTCTGATGTTGTGAGTTTTGTGCACGATGGCTGGAAACAACATGTGTGCTCTTGCGGAAGTTGTTGCGGCGTTGGCCGAGGCTATGGCTAGAAACAATGAACAAAATGAGTTTTATGCTTTGGAGAAGTTCCAGAATAATAGTCCGCCGGTGTTTGAAGGTGACCATGAACCGCATAATGCACAGAAGTGGCTCAAGGCAATTGAGAAGATGTAATGCCCCGATTCGATATTTCCTAATTTTGTTGAGTCTTTTATTTTATTTGAGTGATAATTATCTTATTTGTGAAATTGACATGATAATATGATATGTTGATGTGTTAATGTGATATGTTGGTATGATATATGATTTTACCGTTTTGTGAATTTTCGGGTAAAATTAGATTGGAGGGTATTTTAGACATTTACTAATTAATAATAAATTAGAATTGAGATAGAATTATATTTTTGTGAGAAAATGATATTTTGTAGAAAAAGGAAGAAAATGAGTTAAGTGTAGAAATAGTTAGTAAGAGAAAAAAATAGAAAGATAGAAAGAAAAAGATATAAGAGTGGAAAGAATAGAAAGAAAAGAGAGATAGAAAGAAAAAGAGGAGAAAGAAAAGGAAGAGAAGAGAAAAGAGGGAAAAGTTGGAAATTCATCAAGATTGCTCCTAGGAATCGAAATAATCGGGTAAGGGTGATAAACATTGTTATCTTAATCTTGTATATGATTATGTATGTATTAGAATGATTGGTTTTTGATTTTGGTGAAGTTTAGAGAATATGAAAAGTTATGGTTTTTGATGAAATTGTGAGAAATTGGTAGATTAATCGGTTAGAAGTTGTTAAAATCGAAGTATGATGTTAGATATATGTTATTGATCATGTTTATTGGAGTTTTGGTTGAGTTTTGGGTGGTTTTGGATGACTGTTGCACGACTGGGAGGTTGCTGATATTGCAGCTCTCGCTCAGCGAGCTTTCCAGAGATCTTCTCGCTCAGCGAGCCTGGAGGTTTTGGGAGGTTTGTGTTTTTAATTCATAACTTTAGTTTCGATTATCCGTTTTAGGCGTTTTTTATATCGATTCGAAGCTAAAAACGTGTAGAAACTAATGATGCTAAGAAATGTAATTTTTAGCCGACTTTCACCCGACTTTTCCGATAAAACGTAGATGATAGAAATGTGGGTTTGATGTGATGTTGTGGCCGTTTGGCAAATGAATACATTGCTTTAATTGAATGCAAATGTATGCTAATTGAATGAGATGAATGCATGATATTGTTGTGAATAATGTATGCATTTTCAAGAATGTTGTGTGTCATTTTGCATGTGAAGCATAATGTATGCATTCCTGTGTTGCAGGATTTCTTTGTGAATCCGTTGTAGCATCGTGTGCTCATGTGGAGTGTGAGCGATGACTACAACACGATCGTGTGCCCATGTGGGGTGTGAGCGATCAGATTGTGTGCCCGTGTGGGGTGTGAGCAATCCATAAACATTGTGTGCCCATGTGGGGTGTGAGCAATGGGTGATTTATTCACATTGATTGTGTGCCTATGTGGGGTGTGAGCAATCGGATTGTGAGCCCGTGTGGGGTGTGAGCAATCCATAAACATTGTGTGCCCATGTGGGGTGTGAGAAATGGGTGAACATCATATGCCCGACGGGGAGTTACTTTAGGTAACGAACGATGGTTCCAATTAGTTCTTGAGTGAACTTGATGATGATTAAGTCGGTACCGCATTGCATTTGCATAGAGTCGTGAGTCGGTCTCTATGATTTACATCTATTATCTAAATTGTGAATTGATGAAATAAACATGAATATATATATATATATATATATATATATATATATATATATATACATTATAGTGTATATGTGTGAATAAACATGAATGGATCTATGTTTATGTGAATTGTGCATAATGAATATGCTAGTGTGAATATATATATATATATATATATATATATATATATATATATATATATATATATACATACATTGTGAAGTATATGGGTGATGAGAAATGATTTGTGGTGAGAACATGCTTTTATATGTTGAGATATATAACTATATGCAATGTTATTATGATAATGTTTCTCACCCTTCTGTTGTTTTATGATGCTCTATGAGGCATTGCATAGTAGGTTGC
The DNA here is from genome assembly GCA_963966055.1 of Lathyrus aphaca. Classification (NCBI taxonomy): domain Eukaryota; kingdom Viridiplantae; phylum Streptophyta; class Magnoliopsida; order Fabales; family Fabaceae; genus Lathyrus; species Lathyrus aphaca. The sequence goes on from OZ014519.1 coordinate 609,358,772, forward strand.
TGAAGGTCTTTTGTGAAGCTTGTCTTCATTCTTTTGGTCGGTCGACTCTGATATGTAGCACCGGGTAGCTAGGGTCGGTTTGATGCCTTTTGTGATACATTTTGTACATGTATTTTGGTGATGAATGTTTTATGTAAACATGAAATATTTGGTGAATCAAACTTGTTGATATATTTATAATAAGTATATAAGTTTGAAGTTGTTATGTTAGTTTCCACTGTTATTTGAATCTTTGAATACGGGTGGAAGGATGAAATCCTTCTGTGGCAAGTTACCCCGTTTGTTGCATATCTTTGTATGAGCAGGTGTTGTATGTTTTAATTTCAAGTATAATGTGGCATGCTCCTTTTATACCATGTTTCAAATATACTCTGATGAAATTTTTATTATGTGCCTAAATGATTTAATTGTTTATTTGGGGGTATAGAAAGAGGGTGTTACAGAAGATCTTTAGGGTGATGGTGTGTACAGATGCGCATAAGGTATATTTTGGTACCCATATGTTGTCTGAAGAGGTTGAAGACTGGTGGAATAATACCCGTCTGCGTTTGGAGGATGTTGGTACTACAATGACTTGGGAAGTGTTCAGGAGGGAGTTTTTAAGAAAGTATTTTTCGGAAGATGCTTGTTGATAACACAATTTTATATCGATTATTTAACATGGTTTCCGATTATTTAAGTTGCTATTTTCCGTATTTCAAACGATATTATGCGAAGTTTGTGTTTATTTTGCAGGTATTAAGATATACATGACTTGTGGAAGAAAATAATGAAAATGAGACAAAAACGAGGCTTTTAGCAGAAGAAATGAAGCAGATAGTAGAAAAAGAGTTTCTGCATTTTGAATGCCTGACGACGGTCACAATAAGATGACGACCGTCCCAAATAGCCAAGCCCAGACGAACGTCACAAAGCACGACGAACCTCACAGGTGTTATTTCAGAACCCTATTATGTGCGCATCAGTCAAATAACAGAGAGCCGTTATATGCAATTCTCTCATTCAACAAAGAAATTTTCTCACTCGTTCCAATCTTAGTCCAATCCTACACAATCAAGGCTCAGCTAAAGAAATTCCTACAATTTCTCAACAACTGTATTCCCAGAAGCTATAAATAGAAGTTGTTTTCAATTCAAAAGAGAGCTTCAACCACCTTATAGAATTTCTGCCGTTTTAGCATTCGAAGCCATTTTAATTAGTTCAGAGTTTTTTTTCCTATTTATTTCCTTTTCAGCATTTAATATAGTTTCCATTATCGAACCTTAGTGGTAACTGTCGCTCCCGATAAGTGGGACTGGCCCAAAATAAAGGTACAGACGCGAACGGTCGGCGAAAGAGAACAATGAGAACACACAGCAGTGAACTCACTGGAAATGAATAGAGTCGCCAGCTAGGCATTTTTATCCCGGAGGAAAGGCAATGCTGCATAGACCTAGAAATGATACGGATAAGACGGTTGCGAACCAGAGAGACTGAGAAAGGGGGTTGGTTACAACCTGGGAAGGTATTAGCACCCAGATTGTCCGTCGTACTCGACGGGATCCACGCTTAAAAGATTTGTGTTTTAAAGGGGTAGTGTCAGTGCAATTTGTGTATAAAGAGCTGGAAAAGGATGTACAGGTGTCAGTGTAAAAGAAGTGAAGTGTATAAATGATGTGTCAGTGCAGGAAAAAAGATGAGATGCTCAAGAATATGAGGCTAAAGAATGAGGCTAGAAAGAGGGGGAATGTACAGAGACTTTTGTTCGATAACTGTTAAGTTATGCCTACGTATCCTCTCGTGCAATGAGGAAGTCAGAACACCGTAGTTCGACCCAAAGAGACTGAAAGATGAATTGACTTGTGAACTGCTTACTTGCCTATGCTCAAGTGTATGATCTGTCTGGCACAGATGCTAACTATCTTGCATTAGACGGAAGAAGCAAGTTCTCGTTTATGAGTGAATGAGATGAGGAAAGAATCCCGGAGGAGACGATTATTGTTTGTTTTTATGTTTTCAGTCTTTTATTGCTTTTGGATTTTGTCATAAGTTAATGAGCTTAAGCCTAAACCAATGGGTTAGTAAACTCATCACATCTTCCCTCTGATTAGGGGTAATGAGAATACCTTAAGTGTGAAGTCAGATTCTCACACTTAATCACCTTTGGTGTTGGATTAAGATCATTAACCTACTTGTGATTATTTAGATGTTTTTGTTGTTTTTGTTTAGTGTTAAGTAATGAGGTTAAGCCATAATCAAGGATTAAACAGACTCATTACACCATCCTAATAGAAGGATAATAGATGAGAAAGTTTAAGTTGAGGAAAACTCCTCAACTTAATCCATGATTAGGGATTAAACTCATGACAAAACAAACCTTTGATTAAATGGATTTTATTCAATGATATGATGATGAAGTGCTTTTTAGAGTTTGTAAGACAACTTGAGGGGGACTTGTCCATTAACACTAGGGTTAGTCCTTCTTAACCAATTAAGGAAGAATTAGAACCCTAATGCAAGGCCCAAGTTACAAGTGTAATGTCTTGATGATTATTATGTGAATTGATTAAAAGAGTTAAACACATTAAGGGTTTAACACTCAGGATCAAAGTTATACACTCCATCCTAAGAGAAGGATGCAGGCATAAGCTTAATCACAAAGCCTTAAAGCCTTTAGGGTTTAGTCATGATTATGAGATGAGAAGAGAAGACTCAAAGAGACACAAAGGTAAAACTAAGTGGGGAGACTAATCAAAACCCTAATCATTGTCATGCTTGGTTGTTCCTAAGGTTTGCGAGGTTAACAAGAGAAATCTTCAATGGAACCACCAGGAAGCAGATGAAAGGATCAGGAGAAGCAAAGTAACTTGCTTCATTTAAGAAGACAAGTCACTTGAAGAAAGAAAGTGGGAAGAAGAAGAATGAGCAAGCTCAAGCTCAAACACAAACAAAAATGCAGCAATGGATGCAAGAGAGATGAAAAGAAAGATTATGAGAAGTGAAGGCAAATTCACTTCTCAAAGTCACTTACCACCTGAAAAGGTTAGAAAAGGAATGCAATGCAATGCAAAATGGGATGAGATGGCATGATGAGAAACAAAACCAGAAGCACATACATGATGCTAATGATGTTATGAGATGCTACAAACATGAGGCAGCACATGGAAATGGTCATACAAGCTTATGAATGCAAGTGAAGCAACTTAGGAACCATGAACATACATGAGAAGTTATGAAGTCCACATGACATATAACATGACAAATGCAAGATGCAATGACCAAACATGCTTTCTATATGTCTTATGATGTCAAATGAATCACATGGATGCTTGAAATGTCATGGCAAGTCATGCTATGTAAGAGAATGCAAGATGGATGCATATGGAAGCCCAAATTAGGGTTTATGAATAATGCACCAAACAAAAACCAAAATCAGAAGCAAACACTAATATAAAAAATGGAAAATGCCACACAAAGGACCCCTAATCCTATACTAAACCAAAGCCCAAAGGAGAGGTTTCAACTCTTAACCAATCTCAAGTTATGATTTTTACAAGATTTTAGGGTTTTTAGGGTTCCTAAACAAGAAAAATATCAAACAATTTGAAAATGCAAGATCAAATCATGGCAATTTAATCTCAAAAACTACATGCTAAACATAATGCAATGCAAGAAGAATCAATGTCCAACTCTTCATGGATAGGCAGAAATGATTTTTCAAACTTTGGATCAAATTAATGCATAAAAATGATTCTAAATCAATGAAAATTTCTCAAAATGCATCAAGATCAAAAAAGAAATTTGGTTTGAAGCTTGGACAATGTTTCTAAATGTCTTAGAACATTTCATGAATTTTTTGGTGATTTTTAAATACCTAAAAGTATTTTTAATAAATTAATTCTCATTAATCAATTAAAAATAATCTTTTAATTATTTAAAAATACATTTTAAATGCTAAAAATGAAAATAAAAATATTTTTGTGTCTTAAAAATTAATAAAACTCTTGAGAAAAAGTTTCATAATTTTTAGACAATTTTTTCTATTTTTAATAAATTATGCAAATAAAATGAAAAGAAATGAATTAAAATAAAGAAAAAGGAAAAGTCAACAGAAAGAGTGGCTGAGATTGATTCTGGGTTTGAATGGGTGGACTGCGCGCGTGAATGGAGGGTCTAGATTCACTCTGGACGAATTAATTTAATTATAATTAATTAAAACTAATTAAATGGATTAGGGCATAATGATCAGATCTGAGTCATTCACACGCGCGGGAGGTCAATGGAGTCAACTGATCCTACGGTCCAAATTCAAATGGCATTTAATTACAGGATTAGGGCTTAATGACTTTCAGGTGGCCGGAGAAGACCTCCGGTCGTCTTCTCCGGTGGGAAGCCCACCTGAAAATCTCCAAACTCTCTCAAAACCTAACTAAAGCGAAATCTAAAAACATGGAAATGATTCCCACTCACTCACGAACCAAAACCCCCAATCAAAACAAATTTATTCTTCCCCAAACTCATGAATCGAGCAAAACAAATTTTTAGGTCACAGAGTTTCAGAGATCAATTAAATTCTCATTTCATCACCATTTCCAAAACTAAAAGCATCAGGATAATCAGTGAAGCATGGAGAACAAGTTTAGAACATAAAAAATGATTTCTGGAAAAATATTTCTTGAGCTACCTGAGATTCGAAGCTTTCACTCCAGCAACTTTCTGACCTCCCCTCCTCGTGAAATCCACTCCTTATGACCTCTTGATGATGCTTGAATGCTTTGGAGAAGTTTATGCTGGCTAGATGAAGAGTTTGAACAGCTTCTGCTCAAGCTCAGTCGAAAATGGCAATGGTGATTCAGGCAGTTTCAGGCCAATGTGGGTGGTTCTTTGTGATCAGGGTGATTTTTTAAGAAGGTTTGTGGAGTGAGTTTGGATGTTTATGGCTTGTGGAGTGAGTTTCGAAAGAAACTGCAAGTTGGAGTGAAAATGGAGAAGTGGAGTTCTTGCTTGATTCAGGCTTGGTTCTTTGGTGGTTTTGGCTTAATGAGGCATGATGAGTTGAGGTATGAAAATGGTTTGAGTGTTTGAAGCTTGTGGAGGCAGATTCGAAGAGAAATGCAAATGGGGTGTGTTTTTGTGTATGGTGTGTTGTGATCTGTTTCAGCCTTGCTTCTTGATATGTTTTGCTTGCCAAAGGATAGTATAAAATAATCCTATAGGTCAGATGATTTGACATGGCCTTTATTGATTGGTAAGTTCACTTTTGCCAAAAGTCCACTCTTTGTGTAAGAGAGGTATGGCTTGGTTCTAGGCTAGTACAAGCATGGGGCTGGCGCAGCAAGGGTGAGGGGAAGGGCTAGCAAAGCTCAGCATCCAATGTAGCAAGTGGTAGGAAGTGTGATCATGAGTTTTGCAAGTTGGCTCATTTTGGTTCACATGTGATTTTCTCATTCCATAAGCCATGAAACATGAGCATCTTGGTTCAATTCTGACTTTCATGTCACATAGAATGTTTGTGTAATGGTTTGATGCCAACTAGAAGTTACAACTTGCCTTGAAACATGATTTTGCAAATTTTCCATTTAGTGCACATCTTGAAAATCAATGATTTTTGCCAACTTTGTCACACCATAACTTTTGATTCAAGAAGAATTTGATCATGTTCTTGTACTTTTTGAAAAGGGAAAAATGTATTCTACAACTTCCATGACCAAAGTTTTTTCATTTGAAGCCTTTTTGAATCAAGAATCAAGGCTTGAAAAATGACCTAAAATGACATATTCTTGGAAAGTCAACTATGCTCAAAAAAGTCAACTTTGCAAAAACTTCAAATTCTTGATTTTGTGAACTTCAACCTTCTTCTATGATCAAATAAAGATCATATACACTCAAAATGATGAAGAATGCCCATTGGTTGGGTCATTGGGGGCCTCAGATGCCCTGATTTTGCACTGACTTGTCCAGAAAGTCAACTCTTGATCAGATGACTTCCCCATGGAATTTCTTCATAAAAATTGACATGCATACTACCTATACCATATAGAGACCAATGGAAACAAGAATGGCCAAAAAATTTGGAGTTATGGCCTCTGAAACCAAAACCCTAATTTTAGGTCAACTGTGCAGTCAAACTTGGCTCTGCATCCATACCAATCCCAGTTCTTGTGATTCTTTTGCATTCTTGACTTTGAAAGGATGTAATAAGATATAAGAACACACATGGATCCCTTTGAAGTGATTGATGACCCTTGGAGTGGCTCAAGAAGCTCTTGGATTGCTCAGATCACAAACCCTAGATGCAGATGACTTTGAATCTATGCAGTGGATCAAAAATGAGATATGAGATGATATGATTGTGTTTATGCATATGAAATGATCACAAGCCATGGTGTGAATGGGTGAGGGAAAATTTGGGGTGTTTACAGCTGCCCCTATTCAAACATGAGTTAGCTGTGCAGGATGTAAGCGACGGCTTAACAGGCAAACAAGATAACTTGTGGTCGAATACCAAAGACAGTCCAAAATTTGCACTCACAGAATGAAGAAGAAAAGGGATATAGATTGTAAAGGGAAATAAAGTATATTGTAAATTGGGCGACGGAGGACGACCGTCGAGCAGAGGACGACTGCTGGGTAAAGAGCAATGACGGGGACGGCCGACATGCTGGGGGTAAAAGGTAAAGCCAAGACGGGGACGGCCGACTAGCTGGGAAAAATAAGAAATTATGATGGGGACGGCCATCAAGATAAAGTTGTAAAATTCTCTGGGGATTGATGAAACATGACGGGGACGGCCATCAAGTTCATAAAGCAAGGTAACCGACGATGGGGACGGCCATCGGGCTAAAAGAAAAAGAAAAGGAACCGCGACGGGGACGACCATCGGGTTAAAGAACAAATGAAATAAACAGATGATGGGGTACGGCCATCAAAGGTGAAGGACGATCACCCAGCAGGGGACGGCTGCTCTGTTGGGGAATAAAAGAAATTATGATGGGGACGGCCATCAAAGGTGGAGGACGACCACCTGGCAGGGTACGGCTGCCGGAAATATCAACGATGGGGACGGCCATCGGATGAGCATGATGGAGGATGACCATCAAGAGGTGGAGGACGACCACCTAGCAGGGGACGGCTGCTCTCGGGGTTTCTCATGACATAGGACGAATGCCAGATAACCAAAGATCAACAATGGGGACGACCATTGGATAAAATGATGAAGGGCGATCATCAAGAGGTGGAGGACGACCACCTAGCAGGGGACGGCTGCTAAAAATCAACGATGGGGACGGCCATCGGATGAGCATGATGGAGGACGACCATCAAGAGGTGGAGGACGACCACCTAGCAGGGTACGGCTGCTCTCAAGGTTTATCATGACACAGGACGAGTGTCAGATAAAAAGAAAATTTGTCTGTTGGTGATCTACTGGGGAATGGCGAACACGGACGAGTGTTTATATCCAAGAAACAAAAGGTATAAGTGTTTGGTATTGTGTATAGATTAAAGATGCGGGCGAGCATCCCTAAGACTACGATACGGACGAGTATCGGGTAGAAATAAATATTGACGCGTGTTCAAAGATGATGATACGGACGAGTATCAACTGGTTAACAGAGAACACGGACGAGTGTTGAATCCGAAGGGATTCTTCTGGGGAAAAGTAGACACAAACGAGTGTCTAAATTCAAGAAGACATGAGTGTTTGACACGGTGTATGGATTAAAGATGCGGACGAGCATCCTTAAGACTATGATACGGACGAGTATCATGATAGAAACAAACGCTTGACGCATGTTCTGAGATGATGGTACGGACGAGTACCAACGAGTTAACAAAGAACAAGGACTAGTGTTGAATCTGAGGGGATATGACACGGACGAGTGCCAAAAAGAGGAGAATATAATATGAACAAATATCTGATATACAAAGTGTAGGTGACTGCGCTGGGGATACGACACGGACGGGTGCCAAGAAAGTATATAGGTAAATGTGAGTGCAAAGAGGATGTCTTTGGCTTTCTGCTGGGGTATGACACGGACGGGTGTCAAAAGGGGTATATACTGGTGTTTGAGGCAGCTGCTTTTGCTGGGGACCCTGGTGGGGATTTTTCTGTACATTGATGAACTGTCATTATTCACAAGTGTTAGTTTAAAACATGGCTTGTGATTATGCTATGAGTTAGATTTTTTGCCGTAATGCTCCGTGTTAAAATGGAATGCTACGCTTTGTGGGTGAATATGATGCGAATGCTATGATTGTGCAAAGATACCAAACCAGGATCCGGGTCCCGTTGCTGTGGAGATCCTCGATCGATCTTGCTTGAAATGGACATCCCAGCTGGGGGTGAGATCATCGGTAGATCTGAGGAGATGTATCTGCTTGGGGATTCGGGTCACTGAGAGACCTATTCCGATAAATGAGAGACCCAGCTGGGGTTTGTAGAAGCTTTCTTCACTCTGTTGTGACTCCTTCGTGCGCTGCTCTTCCGGATAGAGGCTGGAGCTCTGTGGGGGGACGGTTCCCTGACTTTTGTGCTCCGGCTGAGGATAAAAAGGCAACTTGGCTGGGGAGAAAGAGAGATCACTGAGAGACCTCCCTAAGGATTCTGTTGAAGAGGATCCTTGACTCAGCCGGGGATATAGGTGCCTTTTGCGATACCTGGCAACTCTGATGGGGATAAGCAACAAGTGGCAAATCAGCTGGGAGGAGTCATGAAAGGCAACTCAGCCGGGGAGAGAACACTTTGGGTGCGAAAATTGAGTGTGGATTTGCCAGCTTGCTGGGATGAAGCTTACATGCCCCAAGTTGCGTTCTGGATACCTGCAATCCTGAAAAAGATAGAAAAACGCGCAAGATAATCCCGAGGTATCCTTTACTGGATTCCGTCATAGGAGTTTAGATACTTCTGAGAGCAAGCATATTTCCTGCAAGCATGTTTTTTATTTGAAGATAAGCATCTGTATTCTTATGCAATCAGTTTTTTCTTTCGAGACATCAGACATTTTTTGCAAATAAAATGTACAAAACGAGACATGACTGAAAATCTGATTTTATTAATTCATATGCCTTGAATTGGCGAGATACAGTCAAAGGAACATATCCCCTGAAATGAGGAGATTGTTACAAATTGAGAAACAAAATGTTGGCAGTGTTGATGACGCTTTGAGGAGCTTCCTCTTCACTATGACCCGTATGACTTTTGACGCTCTTCTCATCTTGCTTTCTGAAGAAGGTAGATTCTGATTGAAGCTTGATCCTTTTGAAGCTTACCAAGTTGTAGATGATACAGACGAATTCAGAGTGCAGTTGTTCGCTTATTCCCTTATTTTGCATGGATCGCCCTTTCGGGTTTTCAATCCATCGGGATACCCATTTTTGCCTGAGTTGTCCAATGTGGCTTTTCAACTCAGCGGGCGTACACATTTTTTTTATTTATTTTCCCTTATTTTTGCCCGAGTCTTTTATTCTGTTTTTTTTGACTCGCCGGGATGCCCTATTTTTGCCTGGACTTACATTCTGTTTTTATGTCCAGCGGGTCATTTTTATGCGAAGTATTTTTTAACTGCATCTGAATTCACAGGGGACAGGAAATCTTCACCATCCATGGTGCTGAGCATCAGTGCTCCACCAGAGAAAACTTTCTTTACTACGAATGGTCCTTCATAATTTGGAGTCCATTTGCCCCTGTGGTCTGTATGAGGAGGGAGGATTCTCTTCAGCACAAGATCTCCCACTTGGTATTCTCGGTGCCTGACTTTCTGATCGAAGGCCTTCTTCATTCTTTTCTGATATAACTGCCCATGACAGATTGCGGCCAATCTCTTCTCTTCAATCAGACTCAGTTGTTCGAATCGGGCCCGAACCCATTCTGCTTCATTCAGTTTAACATCCATCAGTACTCGCAAGGAAGGTAATTCAACTTCAACAGGTAGGACTGCCTCCATACCGTACACAAGCTGATACGGCGTTGCCCCAGTGGATGTTCTGATTGACGTGCGGTACCCATGCAAGGCAAATGGCAGCATTTCATGCCAGTCTTTGTAAGTGACTACCATCTTCTGCACAATCTTCTTGATGTTCTTATTAGCCGCCTCAACAGCGCCATTCATCTTTGGCCTGTAAGGAGAAGAATTGTGATGTTGGATCTTGAAGTCCCGGCATAGCTCAACCATCATTTTGTTGTTTAAGTTGGAACCATTATCAGTAATGATTCACTCGGGAACTCCATATCGACAGATGATATCTCTCTTCAGAAATCTGGCTACCACTTGTCTTGTAACATTGGCATAGGAAGCTGCTTCGACCCACTTGGTGAAATAATCAATGGCAACCAGGATGAATCTGTGGCCATTCGAAGCAGTTGGCTCGATCTTGCCAATCATATCAATGCCCCACATGGCAAAGGGCCATGGTGAAGACATGATGTTCAGAGGATTGGGAGGCACATGCACCTTATCTGCATAAATCTGGCATTTATGGCATTTTCTGGCGTAGGCACAACAGTCTGCATCCATGGTGATCCAATAATACCCTGATCTTAACAATTTCTTAGCCATGGCATGTCCTCCGGCATGGGTACCAAAGGATCCTTCGTGCACTTCATGCATCAACAAATCTGCTTCTGTCTTATCAACACATCTGAGGAGTACCATATCAAAGTTCCTTTTGTATAAAGACCCATCAGCGTTCAGAAAGAAACTACCAGCAAGCCTTCTCAAAGTCTTCTTATCATTGGAAGATGCCCCAGGTGGGTATGTTTGATCCTCCAAGAAGCACTTGATGTCGTGAAACCAAGGCTTATCATCTTTGACAACATCTGCTGCGAACACATATGCTGGTCTGTCAAGTCTGGACACTGAAATCTGAGGTACAAAGTTGACAGTCTGAACTTTGATCATGGATGAAATGGTAGCCAGGGCATCTGCAAACTGATTCTCGTCTCGAGGGATATACTCGAGCTTGACTGTTGTAAAGAAAGTCAATAACCTCCTTGTATAATCCCTGTAAGGTATCAGATGATCCTGGTGGGTGTACCATTTGCCATTGGTTTGATTAACTACCAGAGCTGAATCTCCGAATACAGTCAATGTCTTGATCCTGAGGTCAATGGCTTCCTCAAGACCCATAATGCAAGCTTCGTATTCAGCTTCGTTGTTAGTGCAGTTGAAAGTGAGTTTTGCCGAGAAAGGCATGTGAACTCCTTTGGGTGTGATGAGTACTGCACCAACACCGCGACCATTCATGTTAACAGCCCCATCAAACATCATAGTCCATTCTTCTTTCGGGTCAGGCCTTTCAGTGTGAACAGGCTCTTCATGATCTTTTGCTTTTATGAACATGATGTCTTCATCTGGGAAGTCAAACCTCATAGGCTGGTAATCATCAATGGGTTGCTCAGCCAGATATTCAGATAGTACACTGCCCTTGATGGCTTTCTGAGAGGTGTACTGGATGTCGTATTCCGTGAGAATCATTTGCCATCTTGCAACCCGTCCGGTAAGAGCTGGCTTCTCGAAAATGTACTTGACTGGGTCCATCTTTGATATCAACAAAGTAGTGTGGGTCAACATATACTGTCTCAGTCGGCGAGCAGCCCACGCTAAAGCACAGCAAGTTTTCTCGAGCAGTGAATAACGTTGTTCACAGTCGGTAAACTTTTTGCTTAGGTAGTATATTGCATACTCTTTTCGACCAGACTCGTCATGTTGGCCCGACACACACCCCATTGACTCTTCTAATACTGTCAAGTACATTATCAGAGGTCTTCCTTCAACTGGAGGCATAAGGATTGGAGGTTCTTGTAAGTACTCCTTGATCTTGTCAAAAGCCTTCTGGCAGTCTTCATTCCACCTGACCGTCTGTTCTTTTCTTAACAATTTGAACAAAGGTTCACAGGTTGCAGTGAGGTGAGATATGAACCGTGAGATGTAGTTCAATCGTTCTAAGAACCCTCGAACTTCTTTCTCTGTCCTCGGTGCAGGCATCTCTTGGATGGCTTTGACTTTATCAGGGTCAACTTCAATCCCTTTCTCACTTACAATAAATCCCAGCAGCTTACCGGATCGCACCCTGAACGTGCATTTGTTGGGGTTCAGCTTTAATTGGTACTTCCTCAGGCGCTTGAATAACTTCAGTAGATTCACCAGGTGGTCTTCTTCAGTAAGGGACTTGGCAATCATGTCATCCACATAACATTCTATCTCTTTATGGATCATATCGTGGAATAATGTCACCATAGCCCGTTGATATGTTGCACCGGCGTTCTTGAGCCCAAATGGCATTACCTTGTAGCAGAACGTGCCCCAGGGTGTGATGAAGGTCGTCTTCTCCATGTCTTTAGGTGACATCTTAATCTGGTTGTATCCTGAAAATCCATCCATGAAGGAGAATACCGAGAACTGAGCCGTGTTATCCACCAATACATCAATGTGGGGTAATGGGAAATCATCTTTCGGGCTGGCTCTGTTCAGATCCCGGTAGTCAACACACATTCTTACTTTTCCGTCTTTCTTAGGCACAGGTACTATGTTAGCAACCCACGGTGGATAGCTAGTCACAGCAAGGAACCCGGCGTCCCATTGCTTTTGTACCTCTTCCTTGATTTTCATTGCCATGTCTGGACGAGTACGGCGTAGATTTTGTTTAACCGGCGGGCATTCTTCTCTTAAAGGCAGCTTGTGCACAACAATGTCGGTGTCCAACCCTGGCATATCTTGATAAGACCAAGCAAACACGTCCACATATTCTCGAAGCAGATCAATCAGTTGTCTCTTCACTGAGTCTTGTAAGCAGGCCCCGATTTTAACCTCTTTCACGTCTTCATCTGTACCAAGATTAATCACTTCGACCTCCTCCTGGTGAGGAGTAATAACCTTTTCCTCTTGTCTCAACAATCTGGCTAGCTCTTCAGGAAGCTCATACTCTTTTTCAACCCCTTCATCGGCTTGATTGATTGGATTGTCAAAGTCATACGAAGTCATAGCCGTGCTGTTGTCGGTGTTGTCAGGAAGGCACTCTCTGCAAGGGTTCAGTTTGTTTATTTTAGTGATTTGATTTTAATCTTGTTTTAGAAAAGTGAAATAAAGTTGTCATTTTGAAAACACTGCCATTTATTTTTTGTACAAAAAGAAAAATAGAAAAAACAGTGAGCGGAAAAGAAAAAGACTCATTTGCAAAAAGATGTCTGATATTTCATTGATTAATCTTGTTGCACAAAAAGTACAGATGGCCCGATTACAAAATGAGTCTTGTCATCTTGGGCAAGATGCAAGACTTTGATGCATGCTATAAAAATACAGGAAATAATAATTACTCTGCATGAGTAACTCTTATAATTTCCTGGGAAGACCAGTTTGAGATACTGCTCCCCGGGATCTTTGGACGAATCCATCTTTCCAGGTTGCGTTCTTCTTCCAGCTCGTCTTCCAGACAGTTGATAGCATCAGGGGTAAGCATCCCCCCACTCACAAAGTTGGGCTCTTTCGCAGCCGCCGCTTGATCTTGTTGAGTTGGTTTGTAACCCAACCCAAATCTGTCTTCTTTCTTCTCTACCGATAGCAGCTTGCCCCAGCCTTGGGCGTTTCCTCCCTCAACAACCTTCCGGGCTTGTTGGTACGATGATATTGAATTACCAGGCACAGCAGATGTTTCATTGACATTCAAGGCTTCAAAACCTTGGCTCATTGTTTCATGGATCTCCCCATCCATCTCAATATACTTATAGGTAGCCAGGTGGCTGACAAAAATATCCTCCTCTCCACAGATTGTAACGATTTGACCCTCCCACTCGTATTTTAACTTCTGGTGAAGGGTAGAGGTCACGGCGCCAGCGGCGTGAATCCATGGCCTACCCAATAGACAGCTGTAGGCAGGCTGTATATCCATCACGTAGAAGATAGTTTTGAAGGTCTGCGGGCCAATCGTTATGGGTAACTCAATCTCTCCCAGAACCGATCTCTTTGAACCATCAAAGGCTCTTACCACCAGGTTGCTGGGTCTCAACGCCAATCCATCATATTCTAGCTTCACCAAGGCCTTCTTAGGTAAGACATTGAGGGATGACCCCGTGTCTACCAGCACATGGGAAAGGACAGCACCTTTACATTCCATGGTTATGTGCAAGGCTTTGTTATGGTTGCGGCCTTCCGTAGTCAAATCAGTATTGGTGAACCCTAGTCCGTGACTAGCATTGACATTTCCAACTACAGCTTCCAGCTGATTGACAGTGATCTCTTCAGGCACGTAAGCTGCGTGCAAGACTTTGAGTAGTGCATTCCGATGGGCTTCGGAACACATAAGCAATGATAGGATTGAGATCTTGGAAGGCGTCTGATGAAGCTGATCCACTACCTTATAATCACTCTTTTTGATGATTCGCATGAACTCATCAACCTCTTGATCGAATGGTGTTTTCAAAGCTTCTTTAATAGCTTGGTCTTCCTGCACCAAGCTTTTCCCTTTTGCCTTGGCAGCAGCTTCTGCTTTGGCAGTGGGTCTCTGAATTTGTGGAGCGAAAAGACGTCCGCTTCGAGTGAAGCCTCCGCCTCCTCCCACATTGTCAATTTGTGGTGCAGAGGTTGATGATTCAAAAGTGATTCTTTGTCCTTCACAGTACAGGTCAGAGCCGTAATGCCACGGGATGGCATTGCTGCTTTCATAAGGCACTGGTCCAGGCACCGTGATAGTGACTGGACTGACTGCAGCTGCGGAAGGAATTGTGATAGTTTGAGGATCATAATAAATTGTAACTGGTGCTCTGATGGGAGCAGCACTTTCTGAGTTGTAGGTAGAATTGTTTTCTGGATCGTAGAATATTGTGACAGTTGAGACATCTTCATGATTTGTTGCTGGTGTTGTAGGAGACATTGGTGGAAGGATGGATGTTGTTGTTGTAGGAGCTTCATAATGGAGTGGTGCTGGAGTTGTAGAAGGTACATTTGTTGATATCTGATTAGTTGAAACGACAGATGAAGTACTTGTTGATGAAGCCGAAGATTTATCAGGAACAATGGTTGTTGCAGTTGTAGGAGGTTCTGGAGTTATTGCTGATGAGATTGCTGGGTTTGTTGGAAATGATGTGGTGATCTGAAGTTGGCCACTCTGAATGAGACCGTCTATGCCATTCCTCAGATTATCGCACCCATTGACTGAGATATTGCAGTAAGCACAACCCAACTCACACCCCGGGAACATTTGACATTCGAGGAGTTGAGCCTTGATTTGTACCAACGGTGTCCGGATCTGACCCACACTGGTTATTAAATAAGACGGCTTATCTTCTTCAATAGCGTTAATTCTGGGACCGCCGTGGTTTGGCATGGGGTTCTTATTGACATTGGGTGGTGGTGCGAAATTAAGAGCTTTCGAGTCTACCAGGTCTTGTACCTTCATGTGCAGGGCCCTGCACTTTTCTGTACTGTGGCCAGGTGCATTTGAATGAAAAGCACATCTAGCGTTGGAGTCATAATTCCTGGGTAAACTGTTGGGATCTGGAGGCGCCAACGTCCTTAGCTCAACTAGGTTGAGTTTCAGGAGTTGTGGCAGCAATGTGGCATATGGCATAGGGATCAGATCGATTACCCTGTTGGCTTGAGAAGGCCTCTGCTGGAATGGCCTTTGCTGGCTATTGTTGTTGTTGTTGCTGTTGTTGTAATTTCTCGGAGGATACTGATTCTGTTGATGGTACTGAGGTTGTTGATAGTTTTGTTGCGGAGGTTGATAAACTGGCTGAGGATGAGCTGGGGTAGGAATGGTGACTGCTGCCACTGATCTGTGAACATATTGGGGCCTGCCCCTGTTGGTGTGGATGGCATTGGTCTCGCCAGATCTTCTTGGGCCTGCAAAAGGCTTTCTTGTACTGCTGGACGAGCTTGCACCATTGTCTGAGATCTTGCCCATCTTAAATAGGCTTTCAATTCTCTCCCCGGCTATGACAACATCCGCAAAGCTGGTGGAAGAGAAAGCAGCCAGCCTGTCAATGTAAGTCCCCTGAAGGGTGTTCATGAACATATCTGCCATTTCCCTTTCGGACATAGGTGGCTGAACAGCAGCAGCCAATTGCCTCCATCTCTGGGCATATTCTCGGAAACTTTCCCTTGACGACTGTGACATTCCCATTAGGAGAGTTCTGTTGGGTGCCATGTCTAAGTTGTACTGATACTGTCTGATGAAGGCCTCTGCCAGGTCCTTCCAGCATCTGATAGTTGCCCTTGTCAAGTGAGAGTACCATTCTCTTGACGCTCCAGTTAAGCTATCCTCGAAATAGAACATCCAGAGCTTCTCATCCATTGTATAGGCCTTCAGCCTTCCCAGAAATGACTGTAAATGAGTCCGGGGGCATGAAGTCCCGTTGTATTTCTCAAAACAAGGAGGCTTAAACTTATGGGGGATCCTGACCCCGTCCACCAAACCCATGTCCATGACGTCGAAACCTAGAGAGTTTTGAGACTCTAAGGATCTTAATTTCTCAGCTATCTCATCCAACCTTCTATCATAAGCTTCTTCCCCAACACCCATTACTGTAAACTGGTCCTCTTGGGGGTCTTCTTGAAGTACCCTGGCTGCAGTGGTAGTCCCTTGAACATTTGCAGGGATGTTGACCTCAGGATGGAGGTGGGGGCCAAATACAGGGGGGTTAACATGAGGTTGGACCCTTTCGTTGTTGCTGGTGCCGCCAGTTCCTATATGTGGATCTTCTTGATTCTGCCTTTCCACCATGGCCCTCAATCTTTCCTGGCTCTGAGCCATGTTGTTCATCACTTCCATAAACTGAGTCATTTGATTCCTCATTTCTAGCCTTTCGTTTGCCATTTGATTTCTGACCTCAGTAAGGTCCTGCTGCATCTGATCCATTTGAATGCCCGGAAGATTGTTACGGGTCGGATAACGGTGCAGACGGTTGATGGGAAATACCCGGCGCCGAGCAATAGTTCCTGAACATCACAACAGAGTTAGTGGCAATAAAACAAAAAACCTACAAAACAAACAAAAGTGTTAGCATGCAATGCAGTATGCTTATTTGTTTTCAAGGTATCCGGCTTGGCATTCAGTTTTGACCCTTCCAGACCCTTGAAGATGCTGTTGATGTTGCTTTTTGAAGCGAAACTTGGATGGAACAAACTAATACATATATTACAAAAATCAAAAAGGTACATAGTTTGTTTTACAAATACGAGCCCTCGGAGGGGTCAAAATACATTACAGGAAAATAAAAGTACATGGAATGAAAGCAACAACAAACAAATGGTCAAACACCAAGACCAAACTCATCCTCACGAACTTCCTTGAGAAGTGCTTCGGTCACAGGATCAGCCGGACGCTCCGTGAGATTCCTGATGAGGAGATTCCGGGTTGTAACAACTGTTGTTATCTTCTTGTGCTGGCTTTGGTCTTTTGACCTCTTCACTCCAGCTTTGATCTTCAGTTCTGATACCTCCCTCTGGGCTGCTGCCAGGGCTTCTTGCTGCTCTTTTGCACTAGCTTCCAGGTCTCCATCTTGTCTTGAACTCTCTTGTCCTCCAGAGTACGAGCCTCGGTGATCCTGACCCACCGGGCCTGGCTCTCCTTCAGATACAAGTCTGTCCTTGCTCTCTGGAACTGGGCTTCTTTGCAAGCATTCTTCAGAATTTGTTCTCCAGCTTTAGACTTTTTGATATAATCCCCAGACTTCTCAATCTTAACCAGATGCTCCACTCTCAACTTCTCCAATCTCTCAACCTCCCTCATACCATCACTCCTCTCCCGGAGGGTCTTCTGCAAAGCTTGAGTTAACTTCTCATTTCTTTCCTTCAGGCTCTCAAACTCCTCCAAACTGACAGTGGCAGGTGGTGCTGAAGATGATTCAGGCATATCTTCTATAGTAAAGGGCATCCCAGAGAATTGGGCCCTGGCACGGGACCATTCGTAATATTGTGCTGATGCCACATTGCTGCACTTCCCCAAGATGGTTACTCCTTTGGTTTGAACATTATCCCAGGCCCAGGATGCCTGCCTAACAATAGCCAGATTAATCTTGTTCTCACAATAAAGAGTTTCAACCAAGTCTTGTGCCTTAGGAGTGTGGACTAGGGCATAGCCCAGTTGTCTTCTAAACAGCAAAGGGTTGTAATTAATACTGCCCTTAACTCCTATTAGGGGCACATTGGGAAAATGCCCACAGCTGGTGATGATATCCCTGCCCTTGGTGCTTTGAGTGCACCATCTGATATCGGCTGAAGTTAGAGCAGTGAGTCTCTTAGCCCAGTTGCTCTGCTGATGAGGGTTCAAAAATGCATCTGTCCTGGGTAGATGCCTGAGAAGCCAAGTATGGAACAATGGAGCACAACACCTCACTAACCTTCCCCTCTGCTTTTCATTCCTCTGATGCACTGAATAGTAGAGATCCCCCAATAAAGTGGGCACTGGGTTCTTCAAGATGAACAGATGGATTGCATTCTTGCTAATGAATCGAGGCTCATCTGCAAACAACACAATTCCATATATGCTCAAAGCCAACAAGGCACAAACAGCCTTCCACTCTCCTAAAGAAGCTTTCAGGGTAGCTTGAGAGATCAAGAAATCCAGATGAAAGCCAGGGATTCCAGCTTTAGAAGTCATATGCTGCTCAATCAGGACAGGTTCCAGATGCAAAGCCTTTGCTACCTCTCCATTACCAGGAAAGACCATCTCAGGGTTGAAAGGGATTCCACCCCTGATAGGCAAACCAACCAATGATGAGTATTCTTCTAATAGAGGGCCTAGCTGAAAGTCCTGAAAAGTGAAGCATCTCAGTGGGGGATCATAGAACTGAATGCAAGTGTGGATCAGGCTTCTCTGTGAAGGGTCCAGATCCATAACCATATCAAGTATATCCCCATAGTGCTCCCTGAACAATGGTATGTGATCTGGAGTGATCAGGGTTTGAATCCTCCTGATGTCAGATAGCTCTGGCTGGAAGAAGTGGTAGGTGATGTTGCTCTTTTTAGGAGCCATGATGCTGAAGATGAGTGGAGACAGGTGCTGATGATAACACTGAAGAATAGGCCACTGATTGGCTGATGCAGGTGACTAGAATAGATAGCTGATAACTGAAGCAGATGCTGATGAAGATGGGTCAATACTGAAGATGGGGTCAAAACCAAAACCAAAGATGAGAGTGGATACCCTGAAACACAAATAAGCAAATGTCAATATGATGCAATGATTATGTATGCAAATGATATGCAAGGGTCTGTGACTGAGCTGGATCTGATCAAGAGCTCTGATATAGGTCCATGACATATTCAAGAATACCAGATGGAGGTCTATAAATCCAGTAACCAAGGTAGGGGACTCAAATAAAGAGCCACATGTCCAGGGTTTTAGAATCACAAGAACTGTCCCAAAATGAAGTACTCTTAAACAAACAAAGTAACAGGGTATTCTGAGGTCAAGGTACCTGCAAACCTGTAAACAGCCCAACCCCCTCACAGGTGGTGTTCTAAAACAAGGATCCTCAGACTTGGATCAGTTATGAGAAGTGTAAACACTTCTAACCCGGAGGTACAGTGTTTACAATAACCATAAAAGTTCCTCCTCTAATTCACCTCAGTTTCTGAAGGTCAATACTAGAAGGTCATTCAGACTTAGCAGGCTTCCCAGATAGCCCTAGCATTGCAGGAAATCTGCAACACAGAGTTCTCAAGAAGAAACCCATATCTGAACCGTGTTTCATATTCCCGCACCAGACCGAGATGGAATGGGAAAGAATATGAACCACTCTATCCTAGGTGTCACTCAGATCCCAGGTATAGGATCTTAACTCTCAGTAAAACCCCACCCACCAAAGCAAAACCAGATCCAGCCAGCAGCACAGTATGGCAAAATGATAATATATGCATAAAGCTATAAAGAAAGCAATAAACAAAACTGTACAAAATAAATACAAATACACAAACACAAATAAGCACATAACACCCCAGTAAAAATAAATCAAACAAGCGCTAGGAGGAACCCACAAAAAGAACCAGAAGCCCTGGTTGCAAAATAAGGATTCCCCGGCAGAGTCGCCAAGCTGTCGCTCCCGATAAGTGGGACTGGCCCAAAATAAAGGTACAGACGCGAACGGTCGGCGAAAGAGAACAATGAGAACACACAGCAGTGAACTCACTGGAAATGAATAGAGTCGCCAGCTAGGCATTTTTATCCCGGAGGAAAGGCAATGCTGCATAGACCTAGAAATGATACGGATAAGACGGTTGCGAACCAGAGAGACTGAGAAAGGGAGTTGGTTACAACCTGGGAAGGTATTAGCACCCAGATTGTCCGTCGTACTCGACGGGATCCACGCTTAAAAGATTTGTGTTTTAAAGGGGTAGTGTCAGTGAAATTTGTGTATAAAGAGCTGGAAAAGGATGTACAGGTGTCAGTGTAAAAGAAGTGAAGTGTATAAATGATGTGTCAGTGCAGGAACAAAGATGAGATGCTCAAGAATATGAGGCTAAAGAATGAGGCTAGAAAGAGGGGGAATGTACAGAGACTTTTGTTCGATAACTGTTAAGTTATGCCTACGTATCCTCTCGTGCAATGAGGAAGTCAGAACACCGTAGTTCGACCCAAAGAGACTGAAAGATGAATTGACTTGTGAACTGCTTACTTGCCTATGCTCAAGTGTATGATCTGTCTGGCACAGATGCTAACTATCTTGCATTAGACGGAAGAAGCAAGTTCTCGTTTATGAGTGAATGAGATGAGGAAAGAATCCCGGAGGAGACGATTATTGTTTGTTTTTATGTTTTCAGTCTTTTATTGCTTTTGGATTTTGTCATAAGTTAATGAGCTTAAGCCTAAACCAATGGGTTAGTAAACTCATCACATCTTCCCTCTGATTAGGGGTAATGAGAATACCTTAAGTGTGAAGTCAGATTCTCACACTTAATCACCTTTGGTGTTGGATTAAGATCATTAACCTACTTGTGATTATTTAGATGTTTTTGTTGTTTTTGTTTAGTGTTAAGTAATGAGGTTAAGCCATAATCAAGGATTAAACAGACTCATTACACCATCCTAATAGAAGGATAATAGATGAGAAAGTTTAAGCTGAGGAAAACTCCTCAACTTAATCCATGATTAGGGATTAAAATCATGACAAAACAAACCTTTGATTAAATGGATTTTATTCAATGATATGATGATGAAGTGCTTTTTAGAGTTTGTAAGACAACTTGAGGGGGACTTGTCCATTAACACTAGGGTTAGTCCTTCTTAACCAATTAAGGAAGAATTAGAACCCTAATGCAAGGCCCAAGTTACAAGTGTAATGTCTTGATGATTATTATGTGAATTGATTAAAAGAGTTAAACACATTAAGGGTTTAACACTCAGGATCAAAGTTATACACTCCATCCTAAGAGAAGGATGCAGGCATAAGCTTAATCACAAAGCCTTAAAGCCTCTAGGGTTTAGTCATGATTATGAGATGAGAAGAGAAGACTCAAAGAGACACAAAGGTAAAACTAAGTGGGGAGACTAATCAAAACCCTAATCATTGTCATGCTTGGTTGTTCCTAAGGTTTGTGAGGTTAACAAGAGAAATCTTCAATGGAACCACCAGGAAGCAGATGAAAGGATCAGGAGAAGCAAAGTAACTTGCTTCATTTAAGAAGACAAGTCACTTGAAGAAAGAAAGTGGGAAGAAGAAGAATGAGCAAGCTCAAGCTCAAACACAAACAAAAATGCAGCAATGGATGCAAGAGAGATGAAAAGAAAGGTTATGAGAAGTGAAGGCAAATTCACTTCTCAAAGTCACTTACCACCTGAAAAGGTTAGAAAAGGAATGCAATGCAATGCAAAATGGGATGAGATGGCATGATGAGAAACAAAACCAGAAGCACATACATGATGCTAATGATGTTATGAGATGCTACAAACATGAGGCAGCACATGGAAATGGTCATACAAGCTTATGAATGCAAGTGAAGCAACTTAGGAACCATGAACATACATGAGAAGTTATGAAATCCACATGACATATAACATGACAAATGCAAGATGCAATGACCAAACATGCTTTCTATATGTCTTATGATGTCAAATGAATCACATGGATGCTTGAAATGTCATGGCAAGTCATTCTATGTAAGAGAATGCAAGATGGATGCATATGGAAGCCCAAATTAGGGTTTATGAATAATGCACCAAACAAAAACCAAAATCAGAAGCAAACACTA
Organism: Lathyrus aphaca; assembly: GCA_963966055.1. Taxonomy (NCBI): domain Eukaryota; kingdom Viridiplantae; phylum Streptophyta; class Magnoliopsida; order Fabales; family Fabaceae; genus Lathyrus; species Lathyrus aphaca. The sequence goes on from OZ014519.1 coordinate 609,380,935, forward strand.
AGATAAAAAATGGAAAATGCCACACAAAGGACCCCTAATCCTATACTAAACCAAAGCCCAAAGGAGAGGTTTCAACTCTTAACCAATCTCAAGTTATGATTTTTACAAGATTTTAGGGTTTTTAGGGTTCCTAAACAAGAAAAATATCAAACAATTTGAAAATGCAAGATCAAATCATGGCAATTTAATCTCAAAAACTACATGCTAAACATAATGCAATGCAAGAAGAATCAATGTCCAACTCTTCATGGATAGGCAGAAATGATTTTTCAAACTTTGGATCAAATTAATGCATAAAAATGATTTTAATTCAATGAAAAATTCTCAAAATGCATCAAGATCAAAAAAGAAATTTGGTTTGAAGGTTGGACAATGTTTCTAAATGTCTTAGAACATTTCATGAATTTTTTGGTGATTTTTAAATACCTAAAAGTATTTTTAATAAATTAATTCTCATTAATCAATTAAAAATAATCTTTTAATTATTTAAAAATACATTTTAAATGCTAAAAATGAAAATAAAAATATTTTTGTGTCTTAAAAATTAATAAAACTCTTGAGAAAAAGTTTCATAATTTTTAGACAATTTTTGCTATTTTTAATAAATTATGCAAATAAAATGAAAAGAAATGAATTAAAATAAAGAAAAAGGAAAAGTCAACAGAAAGAGTGGCTGAGATTGATTCTGGGTTTGAATGGGTGGACTGCGCGCGTGAATGCAGGGTCTAGATTCACTCTGGACGAATTAATTTAATTACAATTAATTAAAACTAATTAAATGGATTAGGGCATAATGATCAGATCTGAGCCATTCACACCCGCGGGAGGTCAATGGAGTCAACTGATCCTACGGTCCAAATTCAAATGGCATTTAATTACAGGATTAGGGCTTAATGACTTTCAGGTGGCCGGAGAAGACCTCTGGTCGTCTTCTCCGGTGGGAAGCCCACCTGAAAATCTCCAAACTCTCTCAAAACCTAACTAAAGCGAAATCTAAAAACATGGAAATGATTCCCACTCACTCACGAACCAAAACCCCCAATCAAAACAAATTTATTCTTCCCCAAACTCATGAATCGAGCAAAACAAATTTTTAGGTCACAGAGTTTCAGAGATCAATTAAATTCTCATTTCATCACCATTTCCAAAACTAAAAGCATCAGGATAATCAGTGAAGCATGGAGAACAAGTTTAGAACATAAAAAATGATTTCTGGAAAAATATTTCTTGAGCTACCTGAGATTCGAAGCTTTCACTCCAGCAACTTTCTGACCTCCCCTCCTCGTGAAATCCACTCCTTATGACCTCTTGATGATGCTTGAATGCTTTGGAGAAGTTTATGCTGGCTAGATGAAGAGTTTGAACAGCTTCTGCTCAAGCTCAGTCGAAAATGGCAATGGTGATTCAGGCAGTTTCAGGCCAATGTGGGTGGTTCTTTGTGATCAGGGTGATGTTTTAAGAAGGTTTGTGGAGTGAGTTTGGATGTTTATGGCTTGTGGAGTGAGTTTCGAAAGAAACTGCAAGTTGGAGTGAAAATGGAGAAGTGGAGTTCTTGCTTGATTCAGGCTTGGTTCTTTGGTGGTTTTGGCTTAATGAGGCATGATGAGTTGAGGTATGAAAATGGTTTGAGTGTTTGAAGCTTGTGGAGGCAGATTCAAAGAGAAATGCAAATGGGGTGTGTTTTTGTGTATGGTGTGTTGTGATCTGTTTCAGCCTTGCTTCTTGATATGTTTTGCTTGCCAAAGGATAGTATAAAATAATCCTATAGGTCAGATGATTTGACATGGCCTTTATTGATTGGTAAGTTCACTTTTGCCAAAAGTCCACTCTTTGTGTAAGAGAGGTATGGCTTGGTTCTAGGCTAGTACAAGCATGGGGCTGGCGCAGCAAGGGTGAGGGGAAGGGCTAGCAAAGCTCAGCATCCAATGTAGCAAGTGGTAGGAAGTGTGATCATGAGTTTTGCAAGTTGGCTCATTTTGGTTCACATGTGATTTTCTCATTCCATAAGCCATGAAACATGAGCATCTTGGTTCAATTCTGACTTTCATGTCACATAGAATGTTTGTGTAATGGTTTGATGCCAACTAGAAGTTACAACTTGCCTTGAAACATGATTTTGTAAATTTTCCATTTAGTGCACATCTTGAAAATCAATGATTTTTGCCAACTTTGTCACACCATAACTTTTGATTCAAGAAGAATTTGATCATGTTCTTGTACTTTTTGAAAAGGGAAAAATGTATTCTACAACTTCCATGACCAAAGTTTTTTCATTTGAAGCCTTTTTGAATCAAGAATCAAGGCTTGAAAAATGACCTAAAATGACATATTCTTGGAAAGTCAACTATGCTCAAAAAAGTCAACTTTGCAAAAACTTCAAATTCTTGATTTTGTGAACTTCAACCTTCTTCTATGATCAAATAAAGATCATATACACTCAAAATGATGAAGAATGCCCATTGGTTGGGTCATTGGGGGCCTCAGATGCCCTGATTTTGCACTGACTTGTCCAGAAAGTCAACTCTTGATCAGATGACTTCCCCATGGAATTTCTTCATAAAAATTGACATGCATACTCCCTATACCATATAGAGACCAATGGAAACAAGAATGGCCAAAAAATTTGGAGTTATGGCCTTTGAAACCAAAACCCTAATTTTAGGTCAACTGTGCAGTCAAACTTGGCTCTGCATCCATACCAATCCCAGTTCTTGTGATTCTTTTGCATTCTTGACTTTGAAAGGATGTAATAAGATATAAGAACACACATGGATCCCTTTGAAGTGATTGATGACCCTTGGAGTGGCTCAAGAAGCTCTTGGATTGCTCAGATCACAAACCCTAGATGCAGATGACTTTGAATCTATGCAGTGGATCAAAAATGAGATATGAGATGATATGATTGTGTTTATGCATATGAAATGATCACAAGCCATGGTGTGAATGGGTGAGGGAAAATTTGGGGTGTTTACAGTAACTTCCTACGCTGGGAAGATATTACCATTCATTTATTTCCAGCCACTGCCTTTGTTTAAGTTTAAATTTTCTGCAAGAATTCTTCATTCAAGTGTACTTTAACCAGGTTTATTTATTTAATTATATGCTTTACTTTCTAATTATTATGTCATATATTTTTATGCATTCCTTCTTCTACCTTTCTTTTTCCGATTTAATTGATATGTCTGGCTAAACTGTTTAATCGATATGTGATTGAATAACCAGAACGAATTCAATAGATCTAGGATAAAACCTTTAACTCAATTTACTTTTTGGTTTCGATTTTTTAATTTAAAACACCTTTTGTTACGAAAGTAAAAAGGTAAAAAAAAGGTTAAAATTAAGAGCACGAGTGTGAGATTGTAACCGGATAGCTAGAATCGAACATTGATTTTAAATACAACGGAATCGCTTTAAAACCAATTAGAATATCTAGGTTTTCAAAAAGTACGTTTAACTTGAATTGACATAGCTAGAGCGCTCAATTGAACTTAGGAGTATAGTAATAGCCTAATAGGCAAGACCACGAGAGTGTGAATTGACGACTTTTAAACCGATATTTTCTACAAAAAGCTAATTTGATAAACCTTTATAAGCCGACCTTTTATTGAATTCGTGAAGGCATGCCAATTACATACCGATATCCTTATCATAATTTAATTTAATTTAAAATTCTTACTTTCTCTCTCCTTAAAACTAAAACATCACTCGCCTTAGCTAAACATAGTAACATCCCGGTAACGCTAGGTTGATTATTGAGTCTTTGTAGGATCAATATCTTTTATTACTATGTGATTAGGCTGTATACTTGCAGTTTGAATCTTTAGACTCAAAAAGTCGCAATCACTTTGGTAAGATGGAGGTAGAATTCCTTGAGTTGAAGCAAGGAAATATGAAGGTAGCAGAGTATGTTGCTAAGTTTGAGAGGTTGATGAAATATTGTCCTTACTACAACCGTGCTGATGCTGAGATGTCGAAGTGTCTCAAGTTTGAGAATGGGCTGAGACCAGAGATCAAACAGGGAATTAGATGTCAGCAGATCCACAAATATGCTTAGTTGGTGGACAATAGAAGAATTTATGATGAAGATAGCCGAGCTCAATCTGCTCACTACAAGAAGCCTTATGTGACTCCAGCTGAGATGGGGAAGCATAAGGTTTTATATGGGAAGAAGCCAAGTGGGGGAGCAGGTTCCATTCCTCCCAAGTGTCATAAGTGTGGTGGATCCGGTCACAATTCAGATGTTTGTAATAATCCAGCGGTGCGATGCTACAGGTGTGGCAAGAGAGGTCATCTGGTAGGTGATTGTCTGAATAAAGGTCCAACTTATTTTAATTGTGGTGAACATGGACATATCAACACCCAACGTCAGAAGCCTAAAATACTTCTACTGCTGCTCAGACTAATGTCAAAGTTTTTGCTTTGAGTGGTTCTAAAGTTCCTAAGAAGGACAACTTGATTTGAGGTACATGTTTTATTAATGGTGCTAAGTTGATTGCAATTATTGATATTGATGCTACCATTCTTTTATTTCTCTTGAATGTGCTAATAAGTTGGGTTTGAAGTTGTCTAGTATGAATGGTAGTATGATAATAGAAACACCAACTAATAGTTGTGTTATTACTACTCTTGTGTGTCTGAAGTGTCATTTGACTATTTTTTAGAAGGATTTATTGATGGATTTGGTGTACTTGTCTTTACACCAAATTGATGTTATTCTTGGAATGAACTGGCTAGAGTTCAATTTTATGCATATCAATTGTTATGTGAAGACTGTTGAGTTTCCTGAAATTGGTGATGGTGAGCTGATGTTCTTGACGGCTAAGCAAGTAGATGAATTGTTAAAAGATGAAGCTCAGACGTTTGCAATGTTCGCATCATTGCAAGTCAAAGGTAAAACTTCGAGTATTGAATTACCGGTTGTTCAAGAGTTTCCTGATGTGTTTCTGGAGGATATAAGTGATTTACATCTAGAGTGTGAAGTTTAGTTTGCAGTGGATTTAATACCTGACACTAGTCCTGTGTCTATGGCTCCGTATTAGATGTCTGTTGTAGAATTGAGTGAGTTGAAGAAGCAACTAGAATATTTGTTAGAGAAGAAGTTTATTTGACCTAGTGTTTCTCCATTGGGGTACTCCGGTGTTATTGGTTAAGAAGAAAGATGGTAGCATGAGGTTATGTGTTGATTATTGGCAGTTGAACAAGGTTACTATCACGAATAAGTATCCACTTACGAGAATCGTCGATTTGATAGATCAGTTGGTGGGAGCTTGTGTATTCAGCAAGATTGATTTAAGGTCTGGTTACCATCAGATTCGTGTTAAGTCTGATGATATTCCGAAGACATCTTTCAGAACGACGTATGGTCATTATGAGTATACGGTGATATCGTTCGGTGTATCCAATGCACCCGGTGTATTCATGGAGTACATGAATAGAATCTTTCATGAGTACTTGGATAAATATGTGGTAGTTTATATTGACGATATTATGATTTATTCAAAGGAAGAATAAGAACATACAGGGCATTTGAGGATTTAGTTGCAAGTATTGCGAGAGAAGAACTTGTATGTGAAGTTGTCAAAGTGTGAATTCTGGTTGCAAAAAGTGAGTTTTCTTGGACATGTGGTTTCCAGTAGTGGAATTGATTTAGATTCATCGAATATTGATGTAGTGTTGTAGTGGGAAACTCTTAAATCGACTACTGAGATTAGAAGTTTTTCGAGTTTAGCAGTTCATTACTGGAAGTTTATTGAAGGTTTTTCGAAGTTGGCGCTACCTTTGACTCAGTTGACTCGAAAGAGCGAAGCTTATTTGTGGAATGTTGCGTGTGAAAAAAGTTTTGTAGAGTTGAAAAAGAAGTTGACAACTACTCTAATGTTGATTTTGTCGAATCCAAATTAGTTGTTTATGGTGTATTGTGATGCGTCGAAGATGGGACTTAGAGGAGTTTTGATATAAAAGGGTCAAGTGATTGCTTATGCTTCAAGACAATTGAGAGTTCATGAAAGGAATTATCCTACTCATGATTTGGAGTTAGCAACTATGGTATTTGTGTTAAAGATATGGAGACATTATCTCTTTGGTTCGAAATTCGAAGTGTTAAGTGATCACAAGTGTTTGAAATATCTGTTTGATCAGAAGGAACTGAATTTGAGGCAGAGAAGATGGTTAGAATTGTTGAAATACTTTGACTTTGATTTTAATTACCATCTTGGTTAGGAAAATATGGTTGCAAATGCTTTGAGTAGGAAGACATTTCATATGTCGATGCTAATGGTGAAAGAACTTGAAATGATTGAACAGTTCCGAGATATGAGTTTGTTGTGTGAAGCTACATTTGAGAGTGTAAAGTTGGGATGCTGAAGTTGACCAGTGAAATTGTGGAAAAGATCCGTGAAGGACAACAACCTGACTTGAAGTTGTTTGATCAGTTAACTTTGTAGGATCAGAATGCGCCTAAGAGGGGGGGGGGGTGAATTAGGTGTATATAATTTTTCTCGATTCTTTTTCTTTGATGGATAGAATTTTTCTTGTAAGTTTGTATGAAAGGAAAACAGTAAGGCAGAAAGTAAAAGTGACACAGAGAGTTATCCTGGTTCCCTTCACAGTCCGAAGGTACATCCAGTCCCCTTTCAATTTGAAAGAGATTTCCACTAGTTTTTAGAAAAAGTACAACCTATCACACCTTCAATGGTGATGCCTACTTTCTAACAAACTAACACACAAGTGTGCAAGAACAATCCTCTTGCCACACTTACCCTTATGTCCAAACAATTCTTGGAACACAAGTCACAAATAGAAATACCTTTCTATATTTTTTAATTTTGAGTGAGTAATACAAGACTTACTATCAATAAAGATCTTCTCCTATGTACACAATTCACTTTTCAAATATCAATACAAGTGTTCAAACATGAAGTATGAAAGATGAATATCTTATGAACACTTTTGAAAAATATGAAAGTATTTGAAAATTGATAAATTTGATTCAAGTGATTTTTACTAAAAATTGTAGGAGGTGTTTTTGAATTTGAAAAATTCAGATTTTATATTATACAAGACACCCTTTTGAAAAGGTATGAAAATTATGAAACAAAATAATTTATGAAGAAATATAATCAAAAGGTGCAATTTGAAATTCAAAGAAAATATTTTTCAAAAATATTACAGTGTTAACCGATTAACAAAATGGTTAACCGGTTAACGCATATAAACGTTAACTGGATTATTGAAAATTTGAACCCGTTAACCGGTTAACCAAATGGTTAACCGGTTAACACTGTTAAAAACAGAAACAGAAGGTTTTTAAAGAGTGTTAAACGGTTTGAAAAATATATCAAAGTATTTTATGCAATATGCTAATATATGATTGAATGCGTGAACACTTGTACATCAATTTAAAAGAGAGATTGATATACCTAAACAAAAGCATCCAAGAATGAAGTAGAACGATGATGCAAACGAAGCTTGATAGCAAAGCCGGTTGCTTGAAGCTTGATCAGTTGGAGTTCTTGACTTTTTGCAGGTCTGAAAGATATGCGCCGTGTTGTCTTCATCAAAATCTTCGAGGTTGAAGGCGTGCTTCTACATTCTCCCCCTTTTTGATGATGACAACCGAAAATTCTGCGAGAGCTTTGATCAATGTTTCTCTAAGCGAATCCTCCCCCTAAGGACAACAACTCCCCCTAAATGATAGCAGCAGTAGCGAAAAAAAATTCTGCATAGAGAGTCATTAGAGAAACAAGGTCTTCTCCCCCTTTGGCATTAGCAAAAAGGAAGGGACCAACAAGCAAGCATGAACATGAAAAGTATAGCATCATACAAGCAATCATACAAGCAAGCACATATAAAACGCAAACATAATGCAAGTAAACCAAAAAATGCCTAAAAACTTAGGACTTTAGTTTGAGAGTATAAAACATAACATGATTAAAAGATAAAGCAACATAAAAAAAACAGCATGGAGACATGGTCCTCAATCCTCATCCGACACATCCTCATCATCTTCTTCCTCTTCTTCGGTACCATCCACATCCTCATCAACATGCTCGGTGGTGGTTCGGGAGCTTAGGACAAGGTTCCGAAGGCTTTTGATGGCACGCATAGCTTCATGGTGGTGTGACATCATGGTTGAGTAGAGAAAGTCATTGGTAACGCCGGTTTCCGGAATAGGTGGAATGGAGGTAGAGGATCCGTCATCATACTTATAAGTTCCATCATTGGCTTGGACAATGTCGGTGTTCTTGATGATTGTGACTCCGTTGATTTCATTACCCGTAGTAGTCATAGCAATAAACGGTTCTCGACCGATTTCCATATCGGTAAGTTCCAAAATCCTTGAAAGGAGGCGGCCATACGGTAAACGAGTCTTCAAAGAGAGTTGTTGCTTCAAATGATATAGCATGGTAGGAAGCCAATTAATCTTAATATTGTTCTTGATGGCAAAGAGCACTTGCATTTCCAAATCATTGATTTGGGATTGATTGGAGTCCTTGGGCAACAAGACATGGCAAATGACATAATGAAGCATCCGGTCATCCACAGAGAGATTTTTCGCATAGCAAAGTACCCGAGAGGTACGCTGGCCGGATATCACGGCTGCCTTTGGAAACCTACAGATGTTATAGTAGTATTTCATCTTATCATAGTTGGCCCATTTGCCCTCATCATGGTTGACACCCTTTCGGAGAAACACTCCCGAGTATGGTAAAGACAAAGAGGTCTTAAGAGTACCTAGGTCAACCTCAATCTCACAATCTCTAATAGAAGAAAAAAGGTGATGCTTATCCTTATCATCACAATTGAGAACCATGTTGTTCATGAAAGACTTCACCAAATCCGGATACACCTTTCCATTATCGGCAATAAAATCTAACATTCCTTGAAATTCTAGTAATGTCGGAAACTTAAACGATTCAAAAGATTTCAGGTTCACATACTTACCCTTGAGAAGATGTCGAACCCGAACACGGAAATCCAATCGTCTCTTCTTGGTAGATTACATAGGCATGTCTTCTTCACTGCTAGACCTTGATGCTGACACTGGAGCTTTTCCCTTTCTTGAAGCCATGGAGATGAAGCTTAGGTTTGAGGGTGAGTGAGAGTATTTTCGGATTAGGGTTTGGTGTAGTGAAGAGTGAAGTGAAAGAGATGGAATTTTTGTGAGAGTTACAATGTAGTGGGTTTTAATGGAGGAGATGGAAAGTTTGGAAGAATGAGTAAGTGGAGTTTAATGGTAGGTCAAAGGAAGATGAATAGATTTATGAGGTGTTGTGAGATACCATGCATCAATTTAGACTTAAAAAAACACACAAGACAACATAAAAAAAACAAAAGATTTTTTTTTTTAATAGTAACAGAACCTGTCACGCAGGTAGGGACTGCTGTTTTGAAGGTGTTAACCGGTTAACCGATCCGTTAACCGGTTAACGGACAAAAAAATTCAAAAAATTTTAAAAATCCAGCAGCTTCGGTGGGGAAAAAAGGGAGGAAATGTTCAAATTTTTTTTCCATAAAGTGTTAGCACTTGTCATTCCGCAACTTTCGATCAAAAAATATTTTGAAACCAATTGATTTCGGGTATACGAAAGTGAGAAAAACCGAAAACGGTGAAATGTGAGTGCTAGCATTTTATGACATTAAAGTGAGCAAAAACACATATAAACACACATAATGCAATAAAAACATATAACAATCAATTTTTAGGTTAAGATTAGATGCCACCTTCATTGAGAATGCCAAGTTCTCGTCGAATCTTGAAAAATTGCTCCTTAGCCAATGGTTTTGTGAATATGTCGGCGAGTTGATTGTGTGTATCCACGAACGTAACATCTACATCTCCGTTTAAAACATGATCTCGAAGGAAATGATGTCGGATATCTATGTGCTTTGTTCTTGAATGCATGACCGGGTTCTTTGTGATATTGATGGCACTTGTGTTGTCACACCGGAGAGGGATACAACCGAGATCTATACCGAAATCGAGAAGTTGTTGTTTGAGCCACAAGATTTGAGCACAACAACTTCCTGCTGCAATGTACTCCGCTTCGGCCGTGCTAAGTGCAACACATGCTTGCTTCTTGCATGCCCACGACACTAGTGCATTCCCGAGAATGTGACAAGTACCACTTGTACTCTTTCTATCGGTCTTACATCCTGCATAATCAGCGTCAAAATAACCAATTAAAGAACAAGTACTACCTTTAGGATACCATAGTCCGACATGCGTTGTTCCTTTGAGATACTTCATGATCCTCTTCATGGCAGTGAGATGTGATTCCTTCGGATTAGCTTGAAAGCGGGCACACAAACAAACACTAAACATAATGTCAGGATGACTTGCCATCAAATATAAGAGTGAACCGATCATACCTCGATATTTTGTAATATCTATTGAAGTGTCGGAAAGATCTTGATCAACATATGTCCCGGATCCCATTGGAGTAGACATCTCTTTGCAATTGTCCATATCAAATCTTTTCAATAACTCCTTGCAATACTTGGATTGGTTGATGAAGATGACATCCTTTGTTTGCTTGATTTGTAAACCAAGGAAGTAGTTCATCTTTCCCATCATGGACATCTCGAATTCGCCTTGCATCATAAGAGAGAATTCTTCGCAAAGATCTTTGTTTGTTGAACCGAATATGATGTCGTCGACATAGACTTGAACAAGTAAGGTGTTACCCTTAAGATTCTTGATGAACAAAGTCTTGTCAACCTTTCCTTTAGTAAAACCTTTCTCACATAAGAAGTTGCTAAGGCGATCATACTAAGCCCTTGGTGCTTGCTTTAAGCCATAAAGAGCCTTCTTCAACTTGTAGACATGAGACGGGTTCTTGAAGTCTTCAAAACCGGGAGGTTGTTTGACGTAGACTTCTTCATTGATGTAACCGTTTAGGAAAGCGCTTTTGACATCCATCTGGTACAACTGAAAATTCATAGAACAAGCGTAAGCAAGTAATAATCTAATTGCTTCTAACCTTGCTACCAGAGCGAATGTTTCATCAAAGTCGATTCCTTCTTCTTGGTTGTAGCCTTGTGCGACCAATCTTACTTTGTTACGAACTATGATTCCATTCTCGTCAAGTTTGTTCTTGAACACCCATCTTGTGCCTATGATATGTTTGTTGTCCGGTCTTGGTACAAGAGTCCAAACTTGGTTCCTTTCGAATTAGTTGAGTTCTTCTTGCATAGCTATTATCCATTGATCGTCGCCTAAGGCTTCATCGATTTTTTTTGGTTCAATTTGAGACACGAACGCCATGTTGAGGCAAGCATCCTTGAGATTGAGTCGAGTTGCAACGCCTTGGCTAATATCACCAATCACTTTATCTATCGGGTGATCTCTATGAGTTATCCATTCCTTTGGAAGATATTGATGTTCTTCAATGGTTGGTGACTTATCTTCTTGTGATATTGCTTGTTCTTTTGATATCTCCCTTTGTTGTTGTGATAGATCTACTACATCATCATCATCATCCACAATAATATTATCCTCTTTCGAGGGGTTAGTCTCATCAAACGAAACATGTATGGATTCTTCAATGGTAAGAGTACGTTTATTGAAAATTCTAAAAGCTTTACTTGATAGAGAATATCCAAGAAAAATACCTTCATCGGATTTCTCATCAAACTTACCAAGGTTGTCCTTACCGTTGTTGAGAACGAAGCATTTGCATCCGAATATGTGGAAGAAAGATATGTTGGGTTTCCTTCCCTTGAACAACTCATAAGGGGTCTTTTTGAGAATAGGTCGAATATTGACACGGTTACTTACAAAACAAGCCGTGCTAACCGCATCCGCCCAAAAATATTTAGGAAGATTCGAGTTGCTAAGCATTGTCCTTGCAAGTTCCACTAGTGCCCTATTCTTCCTTTCTACGACATCGTTTTGTTGAGGAGTCCTTGGTGCGGAGAAGTTGTGAGAGATTCCATGCTCTTCACAAAAATCTTCAAATGATGAATTTTGAAACTCGCCACCATGGTCGCTTCTTATGGAAACAATTGAGAGTGACTTCTCATTTTGAATTTGCTTGGCATACTTCTTGAATGCTTTAAAGGCATCACTTTTCTGCACTAAAAACAAAGTCCAAGTATATCTAGAGAAATCATCAACAATAACTAGTGCAAAAACGTTACCTCCGAAGCTTTTTGTTCTTGATGGACCGAAAAGATCAATATGTAACAATTGGAGTGGTCTTATAGTAGATATCACTTTCTTGGTCTTGAAGGATGTTTTGGTTTGCTTCCCCTTTTGACATGCGTCACAAAGCTTATCCTTGATAAACTTCATCTTTGGAAGACCAACAACTAGATCATGCTTTAATAATTTATTCAGAATCACGACAACAACAAACACAAACCGCAAGCAGATACATCTACAAGATGAGATTCGTACCTGTTAACCGAAGGAATTGAAGAAGTTGCCGTGAAGTTGATACGAGACTACGAGCTTCAGTTGACGATGCCGACAGATACAGGGAAATCAGCCTCGATACGGTAATACTTCACCTCTTCAGAACTGAATCGCAATTTTGTTATTGTTATTGAGCTTCGCTTCAACTTCGCAATTATGTTTTGTTCGTTCTGAATTGATATGAACGTGTATCGAATTAATTCGCAGGTTTGTTGAGGCTACTGTGATAGCTTCATTCGATCGACAAAGCAACTTGATGAAGGCTGAAACATGAAGGAAAACTGTGATCGAATCCGAAATACAGGATGATTGAAGATTGAAGTGCTGATGTAGATTGGAATTGATTCCTCTGTTATTGGTGATACAGATTGAAGAACATGGAGGAAAACTGTGATGAATTGAAGATGATTCTCAAGAAAATTGATGAAGATTCAAGAGAATTGGGGCTTGAAGGTTTAAGGCTGGTTGCGAAAATTGTGAAGAATGGATTGAAAATGGTGAAGTGTTTGTGAAAAATTTGTAAATACTCAATGGAAGAAGAAGTTCTTGATTTATAGGCAATGCTCAGAAGAATCCAGAAGCTTCAGGAAAATTCACTCATTGAATTCAGTTGTGTGGAATTTCTCAGGTGAAGTTTCTAGACTCATTCTGTTAGGAATTTGTTATTATTTTTCAGTTAGAATCTGTTGCTCTTGTTATGAATTGGTTTGGTGAAATCAGTTAGGATTAGTTAGACTTTGATTGTTTGTAATTTCTGTTGTGAAGTTGGTTTTCTCTGATTTTGGTTATGGAAAAATCCAGTTATAGAGTTAGTTACTGGTTTTGTTTTAACATTTAATTTTGCTCTGGAACCTTCTCAAGCACCTCAGTTAACTTTCAATACTGAGTCTTGAACTAATCACATTTCGGTTATGAGTTTTTTTCGAGTTAGCTCGACTCTGTTGTTAGTTAAGGATTTCAGTCAGAATCAATGTAATTGAAGCCCTCTTTTTTTTTTTTAAACTTTGTTGCAGGTTTCGTTATGGATGCGGGGAGATGGAAGTTGAGGATCGATGATGATAAAAGGCTCCAAGGTTGATGAATCATGAGTCTGAAGAATGGAAGACGTTCGAAGGTGTGGTGATTTTTTATGGACGAAGATGAAAAGTGTTGAAGATGGAAGATGTAGTTGTTGTTGAAGATTATGGTGATTGATGATGCGGGAAGAGTGTAGGTTGAAGAAGAAGGATCAAGAGGGATGAAGATTGTAATTGTTTTTATATAATTGAATTCTCTGAGTTTTTTCTTTCTGGTGTAATTTTCCGAGTCCTTTCTTTTTACAGTTTGTTGGATTTTCCTGTAATAAGCTCGAAAAGTAGCACACCGTGGTTTAATCATTTCTGGTATGGAAAGCTCAAAGTCAGTGACCTTAGCTTTCATAAACTCATCCAATAGAATGTTGGAAAACTTGATGTCACGGTGCACAATATGTGGATCAGCCCCATAATGTAAATATTCCAGCACCCTTACAACATCCAGTGCTATGCTAAGTCTCAAATCCCAGCTTAATGGCTCTTGATTTTTTCCATATAAATGAGAAGCAAGACTTCCATTACTCATGTAAATGTAAAGGAACATATGTCGTCCTCTTTCCGCAGCATATCCCACCAAAGCCACAAGGTTTTTGTGATGCAATCTTCCAAGTAATAGAACCTCAGTTAAAAATTCTTGTTCGCCTTGTCTTGAATTAACACCAAGAACTTTAACTGCAACTGTTTCACCCGTTGGCATTTGTGCTTTGTAAACAGAACCAAATGCTCCATGGCCTATGATCATTGTGAAATTAGAAGTAGCCTTTTCTATATCTTTGTAAGAATACTTAGTAATTCCACCTGTTGAGACTGAATTCTTCCTCCTAAGTCCTTCTAACCAAAAATTTGCGTTACACCATTCCGATGTCCTTGGCGACTCCAAAGCAGCATTGGAGTCTGATAATGATACGCTGGAATCAACCCTTTTGACATGACCAGTAACGGCCTTGGCCCTCTGAGGACTGCACTTTTCCCCCTCTACAAATTTCCTTCCATGCATGAAGAGGACTAAAATTAACAGTCCCAAACCAGCTCCAATTACGAAGCCTATGCATATTCCTATTATCAATATCAATAGATCCTTATCCATCTTGTGGAAATTGAGAAATACTTACAAGTCTACCAATGTACCATAAGTTATGATAATGAGGAGAATGAGAATTATTCTAATCCATCTTCATGGGTAAGAGAAGGAAGAGAGTGAGAGCTTGAAATGCAGTGAGAGCGTAACGATGCTTTTTTCACCAAAATATAAGCGGTTTCACTGAGCTCGTATCTTCGAATTTCACTTAACCCCTATTATTCGACTTAATCTGTTTACATCAGCTCAAACGCTTAATCCATATCAAACTTGTATTCTCAGTGAATTCCAAAACTTCAATCAACTTCAATCTCGACCCTCATGAACTCGTAACATCATCAACAGACAACCGAGAGAACCATAATGACCCTATTATCACACGAGTCCACCACTTGATCTTTTTGTACCATGAATAGCATGATACCTTGGATATGAAAACTTGAACCCCATTTTCAATTAATTACCCATCAACAAAGCCATACCATATATGAGAACCCTTGAACCGCTTAAATTGAGTGCAATAGCCGGATAAACCACTTATGAATAGAAAATTCAAATCACAAAGGAATGCGCCGACCACATGCCATAAGAATCAATGAAATGCCTGATTATGAATGTTAACGACCTAATGGAATATGCAAATGGAATGCAAAGCGGTAAGCCAGTTAAGGTAAAGAGAATGAGGGCAAATTTTGAGGTATTACAGCTGCCCCTATTCAATCAACTGCAGACCTGAACGGATAATTGCAACAACTTTTAAACGTTCAAAGTATGGAGTGATTGAATACTCGAATAAAACCTGAAAATTTGCACACTGAGGGCAACAGAAATGCCATCTGCCCATTTATTTATTTATGTACTTTCTGATTTTGACCTCTGAATTGGTAGCGGAAAATAAGACCAAGTGGAAATATGCTGGGAAGAATGCCATCCTCGAATGACAACTCAGAAGATCCTCGGATCTAATACGAAACCATCCTCGAATGGAGACGCAATGGTATACCGGCCAAACACAAAAAGAAAATAGGACAAGATGGAACGAGATCGTTGTACATAAACGAGAGCCCAAGCAAACAGGATCATTGTACTTAAATGATAACCTGAGACGCGATCGTTGTACTTAAACAGAGACGCGAAAAAATAAGACTGTTGTACTGAAACAAGACTCAAAGGCGAGACCATTGTACTTAAATGGAGACTCGAAAGGAACGGGATCGTTGTACTTAAACGAGAACCCAAGATGCGACCGTTGTACTAAAACGGAGACACGAGAAAATGAGATCACTGTACTGAAACAATACTCAAAGACGAGACCATTGTACTTAAATGGAGACTCGAAAAGAATGGGATCATTGTACTTAAACGAGAGCCCAATACGCGACCGTTGTACTGAAACGGAGACGCGAAAAGATGAGACTGTTGTACTGAAACAAGACTCAAAGACGAGACCATTGTACTTAAATGGAGACTCGAAAAGAATGGGATCATTGTACTTAAACGAGATCCCAATACGCGACCGTTGTACTGAAACGGAGACGCGAAAAGATGAGACTGTTGTACTGAAACAAGACTCAAAGACGAGACCATTGTACTTAAATGGAGACTCGAAAGGAATGAGATCATTGTACTTAAATGATAACCCAAGACGCGACCGTTGTACTGAAATGGAAACGCGAAGAAATGAGACTGTTGTACTGAAACAAGAATCACTTGGGGATAACAACAAGGCTTGGTGGAAGCATCCACCCTGGGAAATGAAGTTATATTCTGCGGGGAACACTTCAATATGATTGGAGATGTAACAGGTCTTATGTAATATACCTCAAAACTGGCCCATGCTGGTATGCATATGTTTGAATTTATGGCGTAATGCTCCATGACGATGGAAATGCTACGCTTTGGAGGATGCAGATACAATGATGATTATGCGTATGCAAATGCAAGGAGATCTCCTGATAAGGAGACTGCAGGTATCCCAGATAGCTTGGCTGGGGAGAAACGATGATCACTGCATTGATCTGGTTTGTCCCGATGAGGAGGAAACAACTCTGCGGAGAAAGTTGTTAATAATTCACTGGCTCTGAATAGCCGCCACTGCCAAAAATAAATTGGACTTTGAGATTGGAGCGCCAAGACCCTGCTGGAGATGGACCCTTCTTGAACTCTGGTGGGGAAGTGAGGACCCCCTGGCTTGGCTGGGGAACCAAGAGCATGACATTGCTGAGGAAACAACTTGCTGGGGAGGAAAGAACTCCTTGTACTGCTGAGAATTGCCCCTGTCTGAAGGGAAACTTCTGCTTGGGGATTGCATCCACTCTCTGCTACCTTGATGGGTGAAATTTCAACTTCTACATGGCTGGGGATGATTGGAAACACCTTGGGAGATATTTGTTTCTGTTCAAATAAAAGGGAATTCCCCCCGGATAATAATCTTTAGCTCTGTTAGCAATACCAGTACTTGTACCTGCACGAACACAATCGATAGTACCTGCAACATAGAGAATTAGTTTGGGACCTGCTTGCCCCATGATCATAGCATGAATCATTGTCTAGGTATCTCAACACCCTTTCAGAGTAGTATTAAATGTTTCTATTCACCTGTACGAGTTAGAAAGCATTCAAATGTTCATAACACAATGCAAGTTACCATTTGCTAGACGTTTTCACAATCAATCAATGCTAGATGAAAAAAAGTAAAAGCAAAGTAGTCAATTGACTGAAGTTGAATTCTTATTGATTTGGAAAGGTGGCCCTGAATAGGCAATACAAAGGAAGCAGTTCCCTGGAATGAGGGAACAACTGAAAAGAAAAACAAACTATCCTATTGGCAATGTGAGAAGTGAATCTCATCAAGTCTCAACCCAGTTATGACTCGTATGTCTTCAAGACGCTCCGCTCGCTCTGCCTCTTGAGAAAAAGTAAGTGAATTGATCTTCAACCCTTAGGATGACCTCAACTGTAGGTAGGTCATGGATCTCGCAGATCGCAGTCGTTCGTGTTAATCCCTCTTTTGCGTGGATCGCCCTTTCAGGTTTTCAATCCACCGGGATACCCTTTTTTGCCTGAGTTGTCCGATGTGGCTTTTCAACTCAGCGGGTGCACATTTTTTTTAAAGATTTCCCTAACTTTTGCCCGAGCCTTTTATTCTATTTTTTGGCTCGCCGGGATGCCCATTTTTGCCTGGATCTTTATTCTGTTTTTATCCAGCGGGTCCTTTTTACACGAAGTATTTTCTTACTGCGTCTGCGTTGACAGGGGATTGGAAGTCTTCTCCGTCCATGGTTGTCAGCATTAAGGCTCCGCCTGAGAAAACCTTTTTAACCACGAACGGTCCTTCATAATTGGGTGTCCACTTGCCCCTGTGATCGTTGAGAGGAGGAAGAATCCTTTTCAGCACTAAGTCTCCTGGCATGTACCTCTGTGGTCGCACCTTCTTGTCAAAAGCTTGCTTCATTCGTCGCTGATACAACTGTCCATGGCATACAGCTGCTAGACGTTTCTCTTCAATGAGACTCAATTGATTATATCTGGATCGGAGCCATTCAGCTTCATCTAGCTTGATGTCCATCATCAGCCTCAATGAGGGGATTTCCACTTTGATCGGTAGAACTGCCTCCATACCATACACCAATGAGAATGGAGTTGCCCCAGTTGAAGTGCGTACGGATGTTCTATACCCATGCAGCGCGAATGGTAGCATCTCATGCCAGTCTTTGTACGTCACAACCATCTTCTGCATAATCTTCTTGATGTTTTTATTAGCCGCCTCGACGGCGTCATTCATCTTCGGACGATACGGAGAAGAGTTGTGGTGTTCTATTTTGAAGTCTTGACACAAATCAGCCATCATCTTGTTGTTGAGGTTAGAACCATTATCAGTAATGATCCTTTCAGGGACTCCGTACCGGCAGATGATGTCCCGCTTAATAAACCGAGCGACCACTTGTTTAGTGACATTGGTGTAGGAAGCAGCTTCAACCCACTTCGTGAAATAATCAATAGCGACTAGGATGAAGCGATGACCATTAGAAGCTGTTGGCTCAATCTTTCCAATCATATCGATGCCCCACATAGCGAACGACCATGGTGAAGACATGACACTCAACGGATTCGGAGGCACATGGACCTTGTCGGCATAAATTTGACACTTATGGCATTTACGGGAGTATTTACAACAATCAGATTCCATGGTAATCCAATAGTACCCCGATCTCAATAATTTCTTGGCCATGGCATGTCCTCCAGCATGGGTACCAAAGGAGCCTTCGTGAACCTCCTGCATTAACATGTCTGCTTCGTGTCTATCCACGCATCTGAGCAGCACCATGTCGAAGTTCCGTTTGTACAACACACCATCTTGATTCAAGAAGAAACCTCCTGCCAGTCTTCTAAGGGTCTTCTTATCCTTACTAGATGCCCCTGTCGGGTATTCTTGAGCCTTCAGGAATTGTTTGATGTCGTGGTACCAAGGCTTGTTATCTTCACCATCACCAACTGCAAAGACATAAGCAGGTCTTTCAAGCCGGGAAATCGAAATTCGAGGCACGAAATTCTCTCGACAAACATTAATCATGGACGACAAAGTTGCGAGAGCATCGGCGAACTGGTTTTCGTCTCTAGGGACATAGCTCAGCTTGACCTTGGTAAAGAAAGTTAACAACCTCCTGACATAATCTCTGTAAGGAATCAAACGAGCTTGATGAACTAGCCATTTGCCATTGACTTGATTTACCACCAAAGCAGAATCTCCGAAGATCTCAAGGTTCTTGACTAGCAAGTCTATTGCCTCTTCGATCCCCATGATACAAGCTTCATACTCTGCCTCATTGTTAGTGCATTCGAAAGTCAACCGAGCGGCTAGAGGTGTGTGAACCCCTTCTGGCGAGATAATAACATCACCTACTCCACTCCCATTCATGTTTACAGCCCCGTCAAACATCAACTTCCATTTGGATTCAGGGTCGGGCCCCTCCTCCGGAAGTGGTTCTTCGTAGTCTTTCGACTTGAGGAACATGATGTCCTCATCCGGAAACTCAAACCTCATGGGTTGATAGTCATCAATCGGCTGCTGGGCCAAGTATTCTGACAACACACTCCCCTTGATTGCCTTTTGCGAAGTGTATTGTATGTCATACTCCGTTAGTATCATCTGCCAACGAGCCACTCTTCCTGTCAAAGCCGGCTTCTCAAAGATGTATTTCACAGGATCCATCTTGGAAATTAAGAGAGTAGTGTGAGTCAGCATGTACTGTCTTAGTCGGCGAGCAGCCCATGCCAAAGCGCAGCAAGTTTTCTCGAGTAGTGAGTATCGCGTCTCACAATCAGTAAACTTTTTGCTAAGGTAATAAATGGCGTGCTCTTTTCGACCAGACTCGTCTTGCTGACCCAACACACATCCCATCGATCCTTCAAGCACAGTAAGATACATAATCAGAGGTCTCCCTGGCACTGGAGGCATAAGAATTGGTGGTTCTAACAAGTATTCTTTGATTCGGTCGAAGGCTTGCTGGCAGTCTTCGTTCCATTTAATGGCCTGATTCTTCCTCAGAAGCTTGGAGATGGGTTCGCACGTGGCCGTTAGGTGAGAAATAAACCGTGCAATGTAGTTTAGTCTTCCTAAGAAACCACGCACTTGTTTTTCAGTCTTCGGCCCAGGCATTTCTTGGATAGCTTTCACCTTGGCTGGATCGACTTCGATTCCTCGTTCACTAACAATGAAGCCGAGTAACTTGCCAGAACGAACCCCGAAGGTACACTTATTCGGATTCAACCTCAGTCTGAACTTCCGAAGACTGTCAAACAATTTTGCTAGGTTAACCAAGTGCTCTTCCTCTGTCTGGGATTTTGCTATCATGTCATCAACATAAACCTCAATTTCATGATGGATCATATCGTGAAACAACGTCACCATTGCCCGTTGATAGGTAGCTCCTGCATTCTTTAAACCAAATGGCATGACCTTGTAACAAAAGGTGCCCCAAGGAGTGATGAAAGTTGTCTTTTCCATGTCCTCGGGAGCCATCTTGATCTGATTATAGCCTGAGAATCCATCCATGAAGGAGAACACGGAAAACTGAGCAGTATTATCGACAAGTACATCTATGTGAGGTAGAGGGAAATCATCTTTGGGACTAGCCCTATTCAAGTCCCTGTAGTCCACACACATCCTGACTTTGCCATCTTTCTTGGGAACTGGCACGATGTTAGCAACCCACGGAGGATAACTGGTCACGGCCAAGAAGCCAGCATCAAACTGTTTTTGCACTTCTTCTTTTATTTTAATTGCCATGTCTGGACGCGTGCGCCTCAACTTCTGTTTTACCGGAGGACAACCTTCTCTGAGAGGTAGCTTGTGTACCACAATATCAGTGTCTAAACCAGGCATATCTTGGTAGGACCATGCGAAGACGTCAACGTATTCTCGAAGCATAGCCATCAAACGAGTCTTGACAGATTCTTCTAATGCAGCTCCGATCTTGACTTCTTTCTTGTCTTCTTCAGTACCCAGGTTTATTACTTCGACATCCTTTTCGTGCGGCTGAATCATCTTCTCCTCCTGTTTAAGCAGTCTGGCCAATTCTTCGGGTAAATCGCAATCCTCTTCACCTTCCTCATCGGCTTGATAAATTGGATTGTCGAAATCATACTCAGCCATAACAGGGTCGTCATTGATAAGATCCGGTGACGAGCACCTGCATGAATGATGATTCATGCAAGGCTTTAGCAACAACTTGAGAAAATGAGAAACATTGCCATTTTAAAACTTTTCTTTCTTTTTGAAAAACAAAAGTAAAAACGAAAGACAGAGAACAACATGAATGAATGTGAAACGTCAATTTTATTTATGACTGTGTTAATGAACAAATGAACCCTTACAAGGAGCTACTATGCCTCGGGCAAGACATAGTGCTTTAATACAGGAAAAATAGAAACAAAACATTATTACTCTTCAAAAGAGGTGACCGAAATAAGCCTTTCCGATGTCCAGTTGCTAAGCTGAGTTCCTGGAGCGGCAGGCCTGATCCATTCATCTAGGTCACAATCACTATCGACAATGTCATCCTGCACAGCACTGATGTTTTCGTAGTCTACTACTCCCGCGCTTGTGAAAGTAACCGGGCTCTGACAACCTTTAGCACTTGTTTCAGACGAAGATCTTCCAGGGTGATAGCCAATCCCGAACATGTCTTTCTTCTCTGGCACTTCTACCGGACTGCCCCAGCCTTCTCGTATTCCAGATTCTACCAATTCAAGCGCTTGTTTATAAGAGGCTATGGAAACCCCTTTCTTCGGTACTTCAGGAGAAGTTGCTACTGCGGACGCTTGTTCAGACTTCAAGGGCTCAAAAGCCTAACATGGGGTCTCAACTATTTCGCCATCCATCTCCACATATTTGAATGAAGCTAGATGACTAACAAATATATCTTCTTCCCCACTGACAGTCACAATTTGACCCTCCCATACAAACTTTAGCTTCTGATGGAGTGTAGACGATACCGCTCCTGCCGAATGTATCCAAGGTCTCCCGAGTAAACAGCTATACGCAGGTTGTATATCCATCACGTAGAACGTGGTATTGAAGACCTGTGGACCTACCTTGATAGGTAACTCCACTTCTCCAAACACCGATCTTCTCGACCCATCAAATGCTCTAACTACCAGATCACTAGGCTTTAGAACTACTCCATCATAGTCCAACTTCATCAGTGCTTTCTTGGGCAAAACGTTCAAAGATGATCCAGTATCTACCAACACGTGGGAGAGTACTGCACCCTTACATTCCAGAGAAATATGCAATGCCCGATTATGAGCACGCCCGTCAGAAGTCAAATCCAAGTCTGTGAAACCCAATCCATGACTGGCGTTGACGCTGGACACCACCGTTTCTAACTGATTTACAGAAATATCCTGAGGCACGTATGCCTTGTTCAGAATATTTAGGAGAGCTTTCCTGTGAGAGTCAGAACACATGAGCAAGGACAAGATAGAGATCTTCGACGGCGTCTGCTGCAAATGGTCTACAATCTTGTAATCACTCTTCTTGATGATCCTCAGGAATTCTTCAGCTTCTTTATCAAAGGTGAGGTCTGGATCAGTTGATGGAGTTGGATCATTGACAACTACTGGTTGCTTCCCTCTGGCTCTAGCTTGGGCTTCAGCAGTATCTCTGGGTGGTATCACATTGTTTCTCAGTGTTTTAGGCGCAAACAACCTTCCATTTCGAGTAAAACCCCCTACTCCAACATTTTCTACTTGAGCTGGGGTTATACTAGTCGTGGCCAACTCTTGTCTCTGGCCGTTGCAGTACACTTCACCACCATAATTCCAAGGAACAACTCTGTCACTTTGGTACATTATGGGTCCAGCAGTGGTAATGGTTACTGGTGCCGCTCTGGCTCGTGAAGGAACTTGGGATGGATCATAAAAGATAGTCACTGTGGAGACTTCACTTTCTTTTATGATCTTGTCAAACTGCAGCACTCCTTCGTCAATCATGCCTTGGATTCCGGCCTTCAACCGTTTACAACCGTTGGTAGCTTCAGTACATTCTGAACAATCCTCCTCGCATCCAGGGAAAATGCCTTGCTTCAACAAGCAAACCTTGATAGCAACCAATGAAGTCTGCAAGTCATCTACATCATCCACCAAATTCAAATTCCCCCCTTCACCAATTGCACCAACCGTGCCCCTGTAAGGAGGCATGGTATTTTGAAGCACATTAGGAGAAGGAGCAAAATTGATCGCTTTAGAATCCAACAAGTCCTGAACAACATGTTTCAATGCTTTACAATTCTCAGTACTATGGCCGGGAGCTCCAGAATGAAACTCGCATCTAGCATTTAAGTCATAACCCTCAGGAATTTGGCCTGGCTTCGGAGGTTGCAAGGTTCGGAGCTGAATCATTTGAAGCTGTAGGAGATTCTTCAAACGTTGGGAGTAAGACATTGGTGGAGCTTCAATATGTCTATCCTTCGGCCTCTGAGAGTAGTATGGACGAGGGGCTCTTGGCTGATACCCTTGTGAACGCTGCGGCTGTGGAGGCTGGACCTGTTGTTGAACGGGTGGAGTTGCAATAGTGACAGGGGCCACTTGCTGATAATATCCTTGGTGAATCATTCCCCTCTGTGCGTATACTGCACCTGTTTCTCCTTCCCTCCTTTTCACAAAGGGTTTCTTGATACCAGACACCGAAGCGCTTCCATTCTGAATTTTCCCCTGTTTGAGCCAGCTTTCAATTCTTTCTCCAGTCAAGATAATGTCCGAGAAACCACTTGAGGAACAACCAGCCAACCTTTCCATGAAATGCCCTGGGAGGGTATTCAGGAAAAGGTCGACCATCTCTCTCTCCAATAAAGGTGGTTGCACTCGGGCGGCCACCTCACGCCACCTCTGTGCATAATCTTTGAAGCTCTCCGAGCTCCTCTGTGTCAAGCTCTGAAGCTGAGTACGGCTAGGTGCCATGTCAATGTTGTTGAGGAAGGCTTCTCCCAAATCCTTCCAGCTTCTAATAGAGCTCCTCTCCAACTTCATGTACCACTCCAAGGACCCTCCGGAGAGGCTATCCTGGAAATAGTACATCCAGAGTTTCTCGTCTCGCGTGTGGGCCGCAATCTTCCTGTAGAAAGCCTGTAGGTGAGTTTTCGGGCAAGAGCTGCCGTTGTATTTATCAAATGCTGGTGGTCTGAACTTGTGTGGAATGACCACCCCAGGTACTAAACCCATGTCCGACACGTCAATCCCCAAAGTGTCTTTGCACTCAAGGGCCTTGACCTTCTCCGCAAGCACCAAGAAGTCATTAAGATTTCCATCATCGCCGAAACCCATATCATTATTGAAGTACTGGAATTGGTCCTCCTGCCTATCGTGCACAGGAACATACGTAGCCATAGCTGGATCTGGAACATGAGGTCCACCTGAACCGTTGTTAGTGTTGGGAGGAGCCCCTAGCCCGCCGGAAGTGGTTGCCTTAGCATTAGTATTAGGAGGAGTTAACCCTTGAATTGCATTTCTCAGCTCCTGCTGCCCCTGGGCCATCCCTTGCATCAGGGTCATAAATTCTGCCATCTTGGTACGGACTTCGTTGAGTTCTGTCTGCATGGCGTCCATTGCTGTTCTTTGATTGCTGCGGGTCGCGTACCGATGAGGGATATCTTGTTGAAGGTACCGGGTCTTGGCGGCCCTCGCAATCTTTGCCTATTGAACACAGATAAATTAGACACCCCGTAGGAAAACCTGCAAAGACAAAGACAAAATGCAAATGATGCGTATGCAATGCAGTGTGTTCCTTTTATTCCCGAGTCTTTTCCTATTTCTGGTCCTGGCATTAAGAAGATAAGAATTGGGAAGAAGACCCAAGTAATATTCAAACATAATGATGGCCGTGGAGAATTGGTGCTCATTATTCCGTGTCGGTGCAAATAACAAACAAGAAATCCAGAACAAATCAAATCATATAAACTGGAGTTTGAAAATACAAAGTCCCCGAAGGGTGCCAATCACAACAAAAGTACATCACATATAGGGAATCCCACAACAAGCCTGTGGGTAATCCGAGTAAAATAACATGAAATTAAACCCTAGGGAACTCTATATCTTTCAATCTCCAGCTAAGGCGTTTGACGTTCTGGAACAGCTGAACTACATCTGGATGACCGGGCTCCTGGACGAGTTTCTGAATGAGGAGGTCCCTCGTATCAGAAGAAGCGTGTAACTCCTCGATCTGCTGTAGGAATGCTGCCTCATTCTCCTTGCTTTGACTCGACTCGGCCTTCGACCTTTTCACATCAGCTTTCAACTTCAAGTCTTCAATTTCCTTTTGAGCTTCCTTCAGCGTCTGCTGGCTTTCTGCTAAGCGCTGGAGACGGTCCTTCTCTTGGTGATAAGCTTTCCTGAGGAGTTCCTTCTGCCCATCTAAAGAATCCTGAAGGCTTTTGATTTCCTGCTTGTGCTTGGCGTCTAACTCCTTTTGTTTCTTCAAATTATCGTTCCATTTCTCCTGCCATAACGTAACAGCTTCATTGGCTTCGCTAAGATCTTTCTTCTCCCTTCGGCGCTGGGCCGTCTTGTGAGTCTCAGCTAACCCTTTCTTTTGGAAGTAGAGCTCTCTATCTTCAAAGTCCTTCTGCTTGAGACGGACTATTTCTTCGGCTTGTACAGCTCTATCTTCTAATCGACGGTTCTGGATCATCAGTTTTTGACAAGAATTAAGAGCCTCTTGATTTTCAACCCTAAGTTGCTTAACCAAAGCTTCTAACTTCTGATATTCCTCCAAAGGTACCGAAGTCCTTGGTGCTACCTCTTTAGGGTAGAGAGGTGTCTCTCTAGAAAATGGTAGAAGATGAGTCTTCACACGATCCTCCAACCAGCTGGCAAAAGGATCATAGGTATTAGGATCCACTCTTCCAAAATCTTTCTTTCCTTTCATCACCCTAACTTCCCAAGCTTGGGATGCTAGCATGCTCATTTTGGAGTTTCCCTCTGCTGGAAAATATAAGGACTCATTTGCATCGTCGATCAAAGGTATATCTCTTAAAGGATAGCCGAACTGTTTCCTGGACTAGATAGGATTGTAGCTAATCCCACCTTTCCTTCCCATCAAAGGCACATTTGGAAAGCTACCACAACTAACCAACATTTCTTTGCCCACCAAATCTCTGTTGCATCCCCAAGCAATGTTAGCTGAGGTTAAGCCCATTAATCTTTTGGACCACTTCCAAGATTGTTTCAAATCCTGAAAGGGTCCTGATTTAGGGAGTTGCCTTACAAACCAATCAGCAAATATGGGAGCACAACAGTTTACATATCCCTTCCTTTTTTCATTTCTGTGGTGAACTCCATAATAAAAGTCAGCTAGCAATGTAGGAACAGGATTTCTCTTGACGAAGATGGTGATGGCCTCCATGCTAATTAGCCCTTTCTCTCCTGGAAACAAACTGATTCCATATACTATCATGGCTAACAGTGCTTTGAAGTCTGCCCACTTCTTTCCCGATGCCATGACATGTGCCTCTGCAATAAGAAAGTCCAAAGGGATTCCTTTACTTTGGCCAGCCTCTAATCCCATCTTGAGTCTAAGCATACTCAAATGACAGGCAATAGTGATATCCTCATGAGAAGGGATCCTCTCTGAAACATAATAAGGTATACCCTCCTTAACAGGAATATTCAGCATGCTAGAAACCTCCTCTAATGTAGGTGCCAGGATATAATCAGGGAAAACAAAGGCCCTCAGCTGTGGATCATAGAACTGCAACAAAGAATGCAAGCTATCTTTCTGGTCGACTGTGGGCTTGCTCACATAATTCAGTATCTTGCCATACTCTTTCCTGAAATCATCAAGGACTCGGTCACCCATCAAGCTAATCAAACCCTGAACACTCTCTGTCTCTGGCTGCGGGAAAGTATAATGAACATTTCTCTTCCTCGGAATCTCCATGCCGAAGTAGCAAATACGACCAGGACCTAGGAGGTAATGAACCCTGAGAATAAAAAGAACACAAAATGATTAATGATGATATGATGCTTATGCAAGACAAGGCATGTGATCAGTGAAGTGTCTGTGATGTGCCAATCATAGAATCAGGTGTCGGTGCAAGGTCTCAAAATCCAGATATCACAATAATCATCCCTCTGATCCGGGATCCATATCTTAAGAACAGAAATCCAGATCACAAAACTGAACCAAAGGCAAAGTGGGTATGCTGAAGGTATCAGGGTTCCTGCAAACCTGTAAACCCCTCCCAATCTCACGGGTGTGCTACTCGGGTCAAACATCACGGACTCTCGAGGCCGAATAGCAATAATACGTTCACCATTTCCGAGAAATGGCTCATGACCAAATCATGGAATCGGTTTGGCATTATGTACTACTCAGGGAGGTCTCAGTTGAGTCCGGAAAGAACAAGCATCCCTCACAAGTCTCCAGCTTCAAGCACTGAGTCGAGAAACAATAGTACATTCATCCCGAAAGGTACAATACTATCGTCATACGATCAATTTGCTTTAACTGAATTCCTATGAGAGAACCAGGCCATCCTATGCGAGTTCCCAGTGGGCCCTCGGATGCGAGTGGGTTTGCCAACAAATGTGGTCTGCCACTGTCATCACTGGAGAGGGATGCTTCCACAAAGGTTCTCAATGATCGGTCCCCTGACTGCACATAACTATCAAGGTAGCGCATCAACCCAGAAAGATTCCGGTATCAATACATTCCCGAGAAGGTCGCAAGTCAAGGTGTGGAACTCACTACTACCAACATAGCAAGATGCCATGAAGCCAAAGTGGAACCACTCTAAGTCCTATGGTGCACTCGAGCCCCGGTTACGAGCTCATCTCACAGTAACTCCCATCCCACAGAAAAAATGAAAACCAGCACAGCCAGACAGTCCAGTATAATATGATGCATGGAAAATAAAATACTGAAAGCGGTAAATAAATGCGATAAAGTAAAGCTGTAAAGTAAAACTGTAAATAAACAGTAAAGCTAAACTAAAGCACTCAGCAAAAAAACAGATAAACACCCAAAGAAACAAAATCAAACAGGCTCTAGGATTGACTCTACAAGGGAAATCGGAAGAATCAGGTTAGTCCCCAGCAGAGTCGCCAGCAGTCGCTCCCGGGATTTTCATCCTAGTACAAACGCGAAAGTGGCGCGAAAAGGGTAGAGTCACCAGCCAGACATTTTTATCCCGAAAGAATAGGAAAGGTAATGTTGCACAAACCTGGGGAAGAAGGAAAGGACAAGGCCTTGCGAACCAAAGATCTGAGTTCGGGAGTCGGTTACGAATTGAGAAGGTATTAGCACCCCAGATCGTCCGTCGTACCCGACGGGATCCACGCTTGCTTGTTTGTTTCAAAGGGTGAGAAAAATATAATTGCTGCTGAACAAATGAACCGCTAACTGGAAATAGAATGAAAAAGTAACTGAAATGAGAAAGGAATAAGAAAAGAGAATGAAAAGAAAGAGGGAAATGTAGGGAAAATAAAGAATGTGCTCGAACGGGACCTACCCCGCTGCCTACGTACCTCATCGGGATAATGAGGATCAGAGTCGACGTAGTTCGCCTAACTAAGGCGGGAACTATTTGTTTGTGTTTTTTATGTTGGAACTGCGTATGTCTATGCTCAGGTGTTGCAGGCTCGTCTGGTACGAGTGCGTTGACCGTCTTGCATGTGTGACAAGTCGTCGCGAGTTCGCGTTGTGAGTGAATGAGATGAGAAAAGAAGTTCCCGCAGGATAGTCGCTTGTTATTTGTTTTTTGTCTTTTAAAAGTTTTTATATGAATTTGGCACAAGGAAGTGAATTCAAACTCTTTTCCATGGAATGTACACTTGCCACTACATTCCAAGATGGAATAATAGAACAAGCATACCCAGCAAGGAGAATTTATCCAAGACTGGTTTCCTAGGATTAGGGCTTAAGTTCATTGGCTTGTTGAACTTTATTAAGTGTTTTTGTTGCTTTTGTGAAGAAGTGTCTTTTAAGTTTTTTCTTTGTGAAACAACCCCTTGATGAGACTTGTGCATCATGATAGACAAGCTTACACCACTCCAAGATGGAATGAATGCAAGTGCTTCATGGAATAAGGCTATACTCAAGGAATCCTTTCATTTATTTGTTAAGTGTTTTTTTTTATTTTGTTTGAAGATGAGAAGAGAATGACTCAAATTGCAAAAAGGACAAACTAAGGGGACTAAGACACACCCTAATTTTTATTTTTTTATTTACAAGAGGTCCTAATGGTTTGTGAGGTTTCTAAGCCTAGTGAGAAAAACTAGAAACTACTAGAATTCAACTTACTTCCTAAGGAAGTTAAGTTGATTCTAAGAACAATGGGGAAGCCTACACAAGTTATAAGATCAAATGATAAGGCAAAAACAATAAAATTGGACATAAGAAATAAAATTCTAAAAATGCATTTAAAAACATGAATTAAAAATAGTCCTATTTTATTTATTCTAATTCTAATGAAAAAGGAAATTTAACCTACATTCTAAATCAAAGTTAAGCCTAATATTTTCATTCTAAAACTCAATTTAAACTAACCTAAGTCTATATTAGATTTTAGGATTAAATCTAATCTAAACTATATTTTTTTTGGACTTTATTTTTATGACCTAAACTAATGGAAATTATACATAACTAAGCCTAAGAACTAATATCCTAAAAAAATATTAAAAGTTCTGTAAAAAATATGAAATTTATTCTATAGGGTCCTAATATTATCTTTAACATTGTACTAAAAGGAATCCTACAAAATCAAAATTTAACTAGGTCTAAAAACTGATTATTTTCAGCTATGAATTAATCCTTAATTTCTAAAGAAATAGCCTCTAAAACCTAAGATAAAATATTCTAAAAAATCTACAAAAATTATCCTAAGTACTATCATTAGTCATCTAAACATAGAAAAAAGAATGGCTCAAAAATCCTACTGGAAGTTACCTAAATAAAATAAACAAAATCATGTACAGTTAAAGAAAATTCAAAAAAAGATAATTAAAAGACAAATCAGAATTTAATCGAAAAATAATCAAAATTCAGAAAATAAAATTGCCTAAAATTTCTAAAATGGATTATTAACCTACTTGATTTCTTGTAGAATTTTATTGTGGATATTCCTATTTTTAATGAATTATTTATGAACTAATGAAAAATAAAAAACTAAAATCTAAGAAAAATAAATGGGGGTGAATTTAGTAGGTTTTTCATTGATTTTTTCTAATGGGCCCAGAAATGGGGGTATTAACAACAAAAATCCAGGCCCAGCTCGCTGGCTCTTAATGAGGGTGCAGCCAGTAATTTTTTTTAGTTGTTTTATTAATGGGCTTGGAAGGAAGAGGTGCGAATAGCAAAGAATTAGGGCCCATGCGCAGGTTTGAGGGGAGGTGAGAAGAGCAATTTTTTTAGTTCTTTTTTTTTCTATGCTTAGAGGAGGGTGTGGTTATCAAAAAAATGAAAGTAGCCTACCGGACGGTGACAAGTGTCACCGCCGGTACGGCCAAGGAAGTCTCACAAATCCACTAATCTTATCTCTTGGAGCATTGCAACGGTACACTCATATGGGGATTATGCGAAAATTACTGCTCTTAATGCCATTAATCATCTTTATTAACCTAATGTCTCTTGATTAATCCAACTGATTAACTTACAAATTATTAACAAAATAAAATAAATTAACTTAACAAAACCAAAGGGCTTTAACTAGACAAGCATAACCCTAATCTCTCTTCCCCCTCTTCTTTCCACGCCGCCACACTCTTTTCCTCTCTGACCCTTACCTTCTACGGCCACCCTAAATCTTTCTCCTTCTTTCTCCCGAAACCATAACCATCTCTATTCTTTCTACTCTCCTTCGTCCTTCAAGCTCGCCGCCGAACACAAACCCTTACCACCTTCATAACCTAGACCTAAGCCTAACGGCCGCCGCCGTTCTCACCTTCGTCATGACTCCACCATTATCATGTTCATCACCTTCTTCCAAACTCTCCGCCGCCGACAAAATCATAGCGCCGCCGCGATTCCGCAACCCTAACCTACTCTTCACCGTCTATCCGAATCCGAAATCCCCTCTCGAAACAAACATTTTGACAACCTGAATACAAGCCTCTCTCTCACTCTCATTCGGCCTCCTCTTCAAACTCACCGAAACACACACTTATCCTAATCCCCGCGCTTATCACAAATCCAAAAACAAAAGACTCAAGACTCAAATCAAACACCAAATCAATATGTTCAGAATCACGACAACAACAAACACAAACCGCAAGCAGATACATCTACAAGATGAGATTCATACCTGTTAACCGAAGGAATTGAAGAAGCTGCCGTGAAGTTGATACGAGACTACGAGCTTCAGTTGACGATGCCGACAGATACAGGGAAATCAGCCTCGATACGGTAATACTTCACCTCTTCAGAACTGAATCGCAATTTTGTTATTGTTATTGAGCTTCGCTTCAACTTCGCAATTATGTTTTGTTCGTTCTGAATTGATATGAACGTGTATCGAATTAATTCGCAGGTTTGTTGAGGCTACTGTGATAGCTTCATTCGATCGACAAAGCAACTTGATGAAGGCTGAAACATGAAGGAAAACTGTGATCGAATCCGAAATACAGGATGATTGAAGATTGAAGTGTTGATGTAGATTGGAATTGATTCCTCTGTTATTGGTGATACAGATTGAAGAACATGGAGGAAAACTGTGATGAACTGAAGATGATTCTCAAGAAAATTGATGAAGATTCAAGAGAATTGGGGCTTGAAGGTTTAAGGCTGGCTGCGAAAATTGTGAAGAATGGATTGAAAATGGTGAAGTGTTTGTGAAAAATTTGTAAAAACTCAATGGAAGAAGAAGTTCCTGATTTATAGGCAATGCTCAGAAGAATCCAGAAGCTTCAGGAAAATTCACTCATTGAATTCAGTTGTGTGGAATTTCTCAGGTGAAGTTTCTAGACTCATTCTGTTAGGAATTTGTTATTATTTTTCAGTTAGAATCTGTTGCTCTTGTTATGAATTGGTTTGGTGAAATCAGTTAGGATTAGTTAGACTTTGATTGTTTGTAATTTCTGTTGTGAAGTTGGCTTTCTCTGATTTTGGGTTATGGAAAAATCCAGTTATAGAGTTAGTTACTGGTTTTGTTTTAACATTTAATTTTGCTCTGGAACCTTCTCAAGCACCTCAGTTAACTTTCAATACTGAGTCTTGAACTAATCACATTTCGGTTATGAGTTTTTTTCGAGTTAGCTCGACTCTGTTGTTAGTTAAGGATTTCAGTCAGAATCAATGTAATTGAAGCCCTCTTTTTTTTTTTAAAACTTTGTTGCAGGTTTCGTTATGGATGAGGGGAGATGGAAGTTGAGGATCGATGATGATAAAAGGCTCCAAGGTTGATGAATCA
Source organism: Lathyrus aphaca (assembly GCA_963966055.1). Taxonomy (NCBI): domain Eukaryota; kingdom Viridiplantae; phylum Streptophyta; class Magnoliopsida; order Fabales; family Fabaceae; genus Lathyrus; species Lathyrus aphaca. Next base: position 609,413,407 of record OZ014519.1, read on the forward strand.
TGAGTCTGAAGAATGGAAGACGTTCGAAGGTGTGGTGATTTTTGATGGACGAAGATGAAAAGTGTTGAAGATGGAAGATGTAGTTGTTGTTGAAGATTATGGTGATTGATGATGCGGGAAGAGTGTAGGTTGAAGAAGAAGGATCAAGAGGGATGAAGATTGTAATTGTTTTTATATAATTGAATTCTCTGAGTTTTTTCTTTCTGGTGTAATTTTCTGAGTCCTTTCTTTTTACAGTTTGTTGGATTTTCCTGTAATAAGCTCGAAAAGTAGCACACCGTGGTTTAATCATTTCTGGTATGGAAAGCTCAAAGTCAGTGACCTTGGATTTCATAAACTCATCCAATAGAATGTTGGAAAACTTGATGTCACGGTGCACAATATGTGGATCAGCCCCATAATGTAAATATTCCAGCACCCTTACAACATCCAGTGCTATGCTAAGTCTCAAATCCCAGCTTAATGGCTCTTGATTTTTTCCATATAAATGAGAAGCAAGACTTCCATTACTCATGTAAATGTAAAGGAACATATGTCGTCCTCTTTCCGCAGCATATCCCACCAAAGCCACAAGGTTTTTGTGATGCAATCTTCCAAGTAATAGAACCTCAGTTAAAAATTCTTGTTCGCCTTGTCTTGAATTAACACCAAGAACTTTAACTGCAACTGTTTCACCCGTTGGCATTTGTGCTTTGTAAACAGAACCAAATGCTCCATGGCCTATGATCGTTGTGAAATTAGAAGTAGCCTTTTCTATATCTTTGTAAGAATACTTAGTAATTCCACCTGCTGAGACTGAATTCTTCCTCCTAAGTCCTTCTAACCAAAAATTTGCGTTACACCATTCCGATGTCCTTGGCGACTCCAAAGCAGCATTGGAGTCTGATAATGATACGCTGGAATCAACCCTTTTGACATGACCAGTAACGGCCTTGGCCCTCTGAGGACTGCACTTTTCCCCCTCTACAAATTTCCTTCCATGCATGAAGAGGACTAAAATTAACAGTCCCAAACCAGCTCCAATTACGAAGCCTATGCATATTCCTATTATCAATATCAATAGATCCTTATCCATCTTGTGGAAATTGAGAAATACTTACAAGTCTACCAATGTACCATAAGTTATGATAATGAGGAGAATGAGAATGATTCTAATCCATCTTCATGGGTAAGAGAAGGAAGAGAGTGAGAGCTTGAAATGCAGTGAGAGCGTAACAATGCTTTTTTCACCAAAATATAAGCGGTTTCACTGAGCTCGTATCTTCGAATTTCACTTAACCCCTATTATTCGACTTAATCTGTTTACATCAGCTCAAACGCTTAATCCATATCAAACTTGTATTCTCAGTGAATTCCAAAACTTCAATCAACTTCAATCTCGACCCTCATGAACTCGTAACATCATCAACAGACAACCGAGAGAACCATAATGACCCTATTATCACACGAGTCCACCACTTGATCTTTTTGTACCATGAATAGCATGATACCTTGGATATGAAAACTTGAACCCCATTTTCAATTAATTACCCATCAACAAAGCCATACCATATATGAGAACCCTTGAACCGCTTAAATTGAGTGCAATAGCCGGATAAACCACTTATGAATAGAAAATTCAAATCACAAAGGAATGCGCCGACCACATGCCATAGGAATCAATGAAATGCCTGATTATGAATGTTAACGACCTAATGGAATATGCAAATGGAATGCAAAGCGGTAAGCCAGTTAAGGTAAAGAGAATGAGGGCAAATTTTGAGGTATTACAATATGTGCCGTGTTGTCTTCATCAAAATCTTCGAGGTTGAAGGCGTGCTTCTACATTCTCCCCCTTTTTGATGATGACAACCGAAAATTCTGCGAGAGCTTTGATCAATGTTTCTCTAAGCGAATCCTCCCCCTAAGGACAGCAACTCCCCCTAAATGATAGCAGCAGTAGCGAAAAAAATTCTGCATAGAGAGTCATTAGAGAAACAAGGTCTTCTCCCCCTTTGGCATTAGCAAAAAGGAAGGGACCAACAAGCAAGCATGAACATGAAAAGTATAGCATCATACAAGCAATCATACAAGCAAGCACATATAAAATGCAAACATAATGCAAGTAAACCAAAAAATTCCTAAAAACTTAGGACTTTAGATTGAGAGTATAAAACATAACATGATTAAAAGATAAAGCAACATAAAAAAAACAGCATGGAGACATGGTCCTCAATCCTCATTCGACACATCCTCATCATCTTCTTCCTCTTCTTTGGTACCGTCCACATCCTCATCAACATGCTCGGTGGTGGTTCGGGAGCTTAGGACAAGGTTCCGAAGGCTTTTGATGGCACGCATAGCTTCATGGTGGTGTGACATCATGGTTGAGTAGAGAAAGTCATTGGTAACGCCGGTTTCCGGAATAGGTGGAATGGAGGTGGAGGATCCGTCATCATACTTATAAGTTCCATCATTGGCTTGGACAATGCCGGTGTTCTTGATGATTGTGACTCCGTTGATTTCATTACCCGTAGTAGTCATAGCAATAAACGGTTCTCGACCGATTTCCATATTGGTAAGTTCCAAAATCCTTGAAAGGAGGCGGCCATACGGTAAGCGAGTCTTCAAAGAGAGTTGTTGCTTCAAATGATATAGCATGGTAGGAAGCCAATTAATCTTAATCTTGTTCTTGATGGCAAATAGCACTTGCATTTACAAATCATTGATTTGGGATTGATTGGAGTCCTTGGGCAACAAGACATGGCAAATGACATAATGAAGCATCCGGTCATCCACAGAGAGATTTTTCGCATAGCAAAGTACCCGAGAGGTACGCTGGCCGGATATCACAGCTGCCTTTGGAAACCTACAGATGTTATAGTAGTATTTCATCTTATCATAGTTGGCCTATTTGCCCTCATCATGGTTGACACCCTTTCGGAGAAACACTCCCGAGTATGGTAAAGACAAAGAGGTAGCAAGAGTACCTAGGTCAACCTCAATCTCACAATCTCTAATAGAAGCAAAAAGGTGATGCTTATCCTTATCATCACAGTTGAGAACCATGTTGTTCATGAAAGACTTCACCAAATCCGGATACACCTTTCCATTATCGGCAATAAAATCTAACATTCCTTGAAATTCTAGTAATGCCGGAAACTTAAACGATTCAAAAGATTTCAGGTTCACATACTTACCCTTGAGAAGATGTCGAACCCGAACACGGAAATCCAATCGTCTCTTCTTGGTAGATTCCATAGGCATGTCTTCTTCACTGCTAGACCTTGATGCTGACACTGGAGCTTTTCCCTTTCTTGAAGCCATAGAGATGAAGCTTAGGTTTGAGGGTGAGTGAGAGTATTTTCGGATTAGGGTTTGGTGTAGTGAAGAGTGAAGTGAAGGAGATGGAGTTTTTGTGAGAGTTACAATGTAGTGGGTTTTAATGGAGGAGATGGAAAGTTTGGAAGAATGAGTAAGTGGAGTTTAATGGTAGGTCAAAGGAAGAGGAATAGATTTATGAGGTGTTGTGAGATACCATGCATCAATTTAGACATAAAAAAACACACAAGACAACATAAAAAAACAAAAGAATTTTTTTTTAAAGTAACAGAACCTGTCACGCAGGCAGGGACTGCTGTTTTGAAAGTGTTAACCGGTTAACCGATCCGTTAACCGGTTAACGGACAAAAAAATTCAAAAAATTTTAAAAATCCAGCAGCTTCGGTGGGGAAAAAAGGGAGGAAATTTTCAAAAAAAATTTCCATAAAGTGTTAGCACTTGTCATTCCGCAACTTTCGATCAAAAAATATTTTGAAACCGATTGATTTCGGGTATACGAAATTGAGAAAAACCCGAAAACGGTGAAATGTGAGTGCTAGCATTTTATGACATTAAAGTGAGCAAAAACACATATAAACACACATAATGCAATAAAAACATATAACAATCAATTTTTAGGTTAAGATTAGATGTCACCTTCATTGAGAATGCCAAGTTCTCGTCGAATCTTGAAAAATTGCTCCTTGGCCAATGTTTTTGTGAATATGTCGGCGAGTTGATTGTGTGTATCCACGAACGTAACATCTACATCTCCATTTAAAACATGATCTCGAAGGAAATGATGTCGGATATCTATGTGCTTTGTTCTTGAATGCATGACCGGGTTCTTTGTGATATTGATGGCACTTGTGTTGTCACACCGGAGAGGGATACAACCGAGATCTATACCGAAATCGAGAAGTTGTTGTTTGAGCCACAAGATTTGAGCACAACAACTTCCTGCTGCAATGTACTCCGCTTCGGCCATGCTAAGTGCAACGCATGCTTGCTTCTTGCATGCCCACGACACTAGTGCATTCCCGAGAATGTGACAAGTACCACTTGTACTCTTTCTATCGGTCTTACATCCTGCATAATCAGTGTTGGAATAACCAATTAAAGAACAAGTACTACCTTTAGGATACCATAGTCCGACATGCGTTGTTCCTTTGAGATACTTCATGATCCTCTTCACGGCAGTGAGATGTGATTCCTTCGGATTAGCTTGAAAGCGGGCACACAAACAAACACTAAACATAATGTCATGACGGCTTGCCATCAAATATAAGAGTGAACCGATCATACCTCGATATATTGTAATATCTATTGAAGTGCCAGAAAGATCTTGATCAACATATGTCCCAGATCCCATTGGAGTAGACATCTCTTTGCAATTGTCCATATCAAATCTTTTCAATAACTCCTTGCAATACTTGGATTGGTTGATGAAGATGACATCCTTTGTTTGCTTGATTTGTAAACCAAGGAAGTAGTTCATCTTTCCCATCATGGACATCTCGAATTCGCCTTGTATCATAAGAGAGAATTCTTCGCAAAGATCTTTGTTTGTTGAACCGAATATGATGTCGTCGACATAGACTTGAACAAGTAAGGTGTTACCCTTAAGATTCTTGATGAACAAAGTCTTGTCAACCCTTCCTTTAGTAAAACCTTTCTCACATAAGAAGTTGCTAAGGAGATCATACCAAGCCCTTGGTGCTTGCTTTAAGCCATAAAGAGCCTTCTTCAACTTGTAGACATGAGACGAGTTCTTGAAGTCTTCAAAACCGGGAGGTTGTTTGACGTAGACTTCTTCATTGATGTAACCGTTTAGGAAAGCGCTTTTGACATCCATCTGGTACAACTGAAAATTCATAGAACAAGCGTAAGCAAGTAATAATCTAATTGCTTCTAACCTTGCTACCGAAGCGAATGTTTCATCAAAGTCGATTCCTTCTTCTTGGTTGTAGCCTTGTGCGACCAATCTTGCTTTGTTACGAACTATGATTCCATTCTCGTCAAGTTTGTTCTTGAACACCCATCTTGTGCCTATGATATGTTTGTTGTCCGGTCTTGGTACAAGAGTCCAAACTTGATTCTATTTGGGTAATTGTAGATAGATTGACTAAGTCAGCCCATTTCTAAGGGAAATGATTCTATTTGGGTAATTGTAGATAGATTGACTAAGTCATCCCATTTCTTTCCAATGAAGATTAATCATTCTATGCAGAAGCTAGCTGAGTTGTATATTGAAAAGATTGTGAAGTTGCATGGGATACCATTGAGTATCGTATCAAATAGAGATCCACATTTTAATTCAAGGTTTTGGAAGAGTTTACAAGACGCTTTGGGTACTAAGTTGAGGATGAGCTCTGCTTATCATCCGCAGATAGATGGTCAGACATAAAGGACTATCCAATCTTTAGAGGATTTACTGAGGGCTTGTGTGTTGGATCAAAGAGGATCTTGGGATAATCATTTGTCATCGATTAAGTTTACCTACAATAATAGTTATCATGCTAGTATTGGAATGGAATCGTATGAAGAGTTGTATGGAAGAAAATGTCGGACTCCATTGTGCTGGTATGAATTAGGCGAGAGAGCAGTACTCGGACCTGAGATTATGCAATAGACGACTGAGAAGATTAAGATGATACAAGAAAGAATGAATGCTTCTCAAAGTCGACAGAAGAGTTATCATGATAAGAGGAGAAAAACTCTTGAGTTTCAAGAGGGAGACCATGTGTTCTTGAGAGTTACTCTGGTGACTTGTGTCGGAAGAGCTTTGAAGTCTAGAAAGCTCACTCCGCATTTTGTTGGTCCGTATAAGATTTCGCAAAGGATCGGAGAGGTAGCATATCAGATTGCATTACCACCATCGCTTGTGAATTTGAATGATGTGTTTCATGTGTCGTAGTTGAGGAAGTATATGTGCGAACCATCACATGTGATTCAGATGGATGACGTTCAGGTAAGAGATAATCTGACTGTTGAAGCTTTACCATTGCAGATAGATGGCCGAAAAATGAAGCAGTTGTGAGGAAAAGAGATTGCCTTAGTAAAGGTATTGTGGGGTGGACCAGCAGGTACAAGTTGGACTTGGGAACGTGAAGATCAAATGAAGGAGTCATATCCAACTCTTTTCATTTCAGGTAACATTTTTGAGGACAAAAATTCCTAAAGTGGGGGAGAGTTGTAACACCCCAATTTCATAAGTTAATTATTAATGTAATTATTTATGAATAAGTGGTAATTTGTGGTATTTTGTGGAATATTAAGAAGAAGGAAATATTTTATTAAATAGTGATATTATAATAATTGGATATTATTTAAATATTATTATTAAAAATAAAATAAAAGAAGTTGGAGGTCTAAGGGGTAGAGTGGTCTTTCGAGTAGTTTATGAGAAAAGGGATTACAGTCAAATTTCTCATAATCGTGTTTTTGGTGAAGGTGAAGGTTTGCTCTGAAGAACAAGGAGACCAAAGGGGAATTTCTCAAGAAGTGAAAGAGAAAGATCAATCGATTAAGGTATGGGGAGTAGTTCTCTTTCAATGTCTATAATATTGAATTGTCTTATGAGCAAAGGTTTTTTTGAGGGGAAACCTTAGGGTTGAGTAGTCTGTTGATAGAATTTGTTGATTTGTTGTTGTTAGGGGTTATAAATGATGATTATATTATGATAATAGGTTGTCTGGTCGAATTCTGATGTTTTATGTTTTTATTTGATGTTTTTAGGGTTTTCAGGCATGGTTGTGATGTGCAGAAAATCACAAGGTTTTCAGCGAAAAATTGCCTTCTCGCTTAGCGAGCAAGTGAGAATTTTGGAAGTTCGCAAACAGAGAGTTGCTCGCTTAGCAAGACATGTAGTCTTTTGAAAAATATTTTCTTTCGTTGGATGACTTGTGATGTTTTGTTTTGTTGTGCTATGTTGTTGTCGTGAGTTATTACCATGCTATAATATGCTAAATGTGTAATAATAATGATGAAATGATGTTATGATAAATATGTTGTAAAATGATGTTATGTAGTATTAATAATGTGAGTAGGAAAAGTAAATGTATAATGATGAATGCTCATGCAATTGTTGATGAAGATGATTATGTTGTTGTTGCATCATGCATTCATGGCATTCCTATGTTGATTGAGGCTTCAATCCCATCGCGTGGATTGAGGTGTTGTTGATTATGTTGTGTTCCCTTGTAGAGGGTTGATGACCAGTGTCCATCACATGTTGAAAATCGGTACCACATGCATTTATGAAGTTTCATTTCATTCTATGTGGCATAGCATGATTGCATTTGTTTTATGATGATGTGAGTTAATGTTGTTGTATGTGGGTGAGATCGGAGGTATATGTTGTATGATGTATGTTGTATTATAATTCTGTCTTTATATTATGCATATCGAATGTGGATTACTCACCCTGCCTACCTTTCGTGATGGTCTATTATGCCATCCTGCAGATTCTCAAGAATAGTTCAGTGATTCAGAAGTAGCTTAGAGTGCGTCTCTCATTATTTATAGAGTCTAGGTGGTGTCCTGCTCCGAGTCGTGTAACACTGGGGAACACTTGGTTTATTTTGTCGTTTTTGTTTAATTTTAACACTTGTTGACGATGTTTTGGTTTATAATTGTAACTTTTCTTTTATGATGATTTAAGAGGTTCATTTTTGATCCGCTTCAATGAATTGAGGCTTTGTGTTATTTATGACATAAATTGCAACCCGTGTTACGGGACATGACACATATATGATGTTTAGTTATTAATTATGTTGAAAATGTGATTCCCTTTGTGTTGAACTCTGATTATTAATACATAATATGTTTGAATTTGTTGTGGGGTAAAAATGGTGTTACACACGGGTCCTTGAACAAAGCCCAAGAAGAGGCTGGGGATGGTTTACAAAGAAACACTTCAATGGGAAACCCTTAGTAAGTTATAAAGAAAGATCCTAAGTGTTTTGAATGGTGTATCTGTTTGGATGAAGATAACCTAACTACTTAGAGATTCTAGCAGATGCAAATATATACAGATAAAATGCATGCAGACAAAGAAAGGTGTCAGTGAATGTGTTGAACATTTTTTAGTATGTCATTGCTATGGTTTGAGTATTCTTATGTGATTTTTTAAGAATGATGTTGGGAGTTACACAGGGAAACAGAGGCCCAAAATCCCGATGGAGAAAGAGATTACAAGTATGTTTTATATCATATCCTCTTTGATGATTAAGAAGTGTTTTATTATCTTTGCTTTAGTATGAGGTAAAGAAAGATATGTTTAAATAGAAAACCCTAATCTAACAAGTAGACAAAAGTTTAAGAAAACAACGAGAAGTTAGAGGGAGAAGAGGGCTAAAAAGCCAATAATATGGCTTATACATAAGGATGCCTATGTGTAATACGGTGGGATAACTGGCTTTCCATAAATGTTGCGGATAGCAAGAGTCTCCACCGACTTTTATTTTATCCATAAGGAAAGGACATAAAAGAACATGAAAGACCATTTTGAAAAGACTTGGGTTCGGGGGGTAGGTTATATAAAGAGAAGGTGTTAGCACCCTTTATATCCATGGTTATTGTCGCTCCCACTAAATGAAGCCGGGTCAAATAGGGTACAGACGCGAACGGTCGTCGAAAGGAGGATGTGAGAACACACAGGAGTGAACTCACAGGGAATGAAAAGAGTCGCCAGCTAGGCATTTTTATCCCGGAGGAAAGGCAATGCTGCATAGACCTAGAAAAAGATGGATAAGACGGTTGCGAACCAGAGAGACTGAGAAAGGGGGTTGGTTACAACCTGGGAAGGTATTAGCACCCAGATTGTCCGCCGTACTCGACGGGATCCACACTTAAAAGATTTGTGTTTTAAAGGGGGTAGTGTCAGTGCAATTTGTGTATAAAAGAGCTGGAAAAGGATGTACAGGTGTCAGTGTATAGTGTGTAAGTGATATGAAGTATGAAAGTGTCAGTGTAAGAACAAAAGTGAAATGCTCAGGAGTATGAGGCTAAAAGAATAAAGCTGGAAAGAGGGGGAATATACAGAGACTTTTGTTCGATAACTGTTAAGTTATGCCTACGTATCCTCTCGTGCAATGAGGAAGTCAGAACACCGTAGTTCGACCCAAAGAGACTGAAAGGTGAATTGACTTTTGAACTGCTTGCTTGTCTATGCTCAAGTGTATGACCTGTCTGACTCAGGTGCTTACTGTCTTGCATTAGACGGAAGAAGCGAGTTCTCGTTCATGAGTGAAGGTGATGAGAAAAGAATCCCGGAGGAGACAATTATTGTTTGTTTTTGTGTTTTCAGCCTTTTATTGCTTTTGAAAGTTTGTCATAAGTTAATGAGCTTAAGCCTAAACCAATGGGTTAGTAAACTCATCACATCCTCCCTCTGATTAGGGGTAATGAGAATAACTTAAGTGTGAAGTCAGCTTCTCACACTTAAACACCTTTGGTGTAGGGTTAAGATCATTAACCTACTTATGATTATTTAGATGTTTTAGTGGTTTTTGTTTAGTGTTAGGTAATGAGATTAAGCCATAATCAGGGATTAAACAGGCTCATTACACCATCCTAATAGAAGGATAATAGATGAGGATGTTTAAGCTGAGGAAAGCTCCTCAACTTAATCCATGATTAGGGATTAAACTCATGACAAAACAAAGCCTTTGTTAAGTGGATTTTATTTACTGATATGATGAAGAAGTGAGTTTTATGGTTTGTAAGACAACCTGAGGGGGACTTGTCCATTAACACTAGGGTTAGTCCTTCTTAACCAATTAAGGAAGAAATAGAACCCTGATGCAAGGCCCAAGTTACAAGCTTGATGTCTTAGTGATTATTAGATGAATTGATTAAAGGATTTAAACACATTAAGGGTTTAACACTTAGGATTAAAGTTATACACTCCATCCTAATAGAAGGATGCATGCATAAGCTTAATCACACAGCCTTAAAGCCTTTAGGGTTTAGTCCCGGATTATGAGGTGAGATGGGAAGACTCAAAGATGACACAAAGGTGAAAGCTAAGTGGGGGGACTAATCAACCCTAATTGTTATCATGCTTGGAAGCCCTAGGGTTTGTGAGGCTCAAGAGAACGATCTCCAAAGGACCATCAAGGAGAGAAGCAGATGAAAAGATCAAGAAGCAAAGAGAAGCAAAACAACTTGCTTCACTTAAGAAGTCAAGTTGCTTGAAGAAAGAAGGTATAATAAACAGGGAGGAGCAAGCTCACTCCAATACACATACAAAAAATGCAACAATAATGCACAAAGGAGATGAAAAGGAAATGCGAGAAGTGAAGGCAAATTCACTTCTCGGAGTACTTACCACCTGAAAAGTTAGCGCGAAAGAAAGAAATAAAGTGAAAGTGAAATTAATACTAGGATGCAAGCCGAAAACAGAAACATGTTCATGATACAAGGAGAGTTACAAGATGATATGAATGATCGTACACGTGAAAACGAACAAAAGATAACTAACTAAATTAAAATGAAATTAATTAATGGAAAGGATTAACAAATTGACTAAAATAACTTCATCTTATATAACTACCTAATAAAAATGCTTTCTCTTTTTTTTTATATATTTTTTTTATATAATTATTGACCTAATTTAATTAACAAAACAAATTAAAATAAATTAATTAACTATGAATGTTTTTTAGAATGCTATTTGTTTTTTTTAAAAAAAAAAAAAAGAGAAAAAGAAATAGAAATACTAGAAAAAATTAGAGTGCATTAAAAGAGGGGCTGTGAATCTTAATTAACACCAACAAAACACAGGTTGAGAAAGCCCAGTAAATAAGGCCCAAAAGGGGCGCTGGAACTGGGTTAACGCCGGTCGGGTCACGCCGACCCAGACCCGGCCCGGTTGCTCTCAAAAAAAGGGAGGAAAATTAGGGTTTGGACGCAGCCCTCACCCTCTGCTCTCATTCTTCTTTCCTCTTGCACTCTCACGTTCTCAGCTTCTCCCTCAAACGCTCCCCAGTATCGAAACTAAAGACACCATCAAGAACTTAGAATCAAATGCCACAAACCTCTCAATCAAACAAAACCCTAATCCCAACCCAGGAAACCCTAACCCCCCAAACTCGGCTTCCACGAATCGGAAACGAGGAAACGAAAAACGAAGGCAAGGAAAAGAAACTACCAAAACGACAGCGTAAACGTCGGTGCACCGACTAGCTATATGTGACACTCATGGAGAGAGTTGAAGGAGAAAGAAAAGTACCTTCCGTAAGCTTTGCGGGATGAAGAAATTCAAAGGTATGCGTTTGCCTATCCTGCGTTCGAGCTTTTTCGCCTTTGTGTCTTCCTCTACTCTCTCTTTTTTTCCGAATGTAGATAACTGAGTTTTTTTTGTGTTGCGGCTGGGAATTTTAGAGAGTATCATTCATGGATTCGTCCTGGTTTTTATAATGAAAATTAGGGTTTCAAAAATTTAGGTTTTTTCTGAAGCAATTTTTCATTCTGGCTATGTTTGCTTCTCCTTTTTCGTAACAGAACTTGTTCTTTCCTATTTTGTGAAATTTTGACCCTGCAATCCTGCTGATGCTTCTGCTCTGGTTTTTTTTGTCTGTTTATGCCTCTTTGTTGAACTTGACTTTGAAATGAACTGAGATAGTTGGCTTTGGATTGGATTAGTTTCTCCCTTTTTTACTGTCGTAAACTTATTTTCACTGCTTGTTACTATGTTAACCATTGTGGCAATTTCAATTTTTGCAGGGTCAGATTATGAGAACCATTGCTGCCAATTCTTCCTTCAAAGGGAACCTATATGTTGTCAACCTTCAGCTTGCTCGCCCAACTCTCTCCAACAAATCCAGTACTGTTGAGTTTGCACAAAATTCTTGAGCAGACATCTTATCATTTTCAATCATGATAACAAACACTGGCCCATCCTGGGCACAATCAGGCTTGTAAGAATATTGACAATTATCAGCATGAGAAGGGAATTTGCAAGATGGCTTGATTGAATCGACACATCCATCAAAAGTAGGATCTTTACTCATTGCTTCGAACTGCCAGGTGACAACCCAACGAGCCCACTCAACCATCTGAAGCGCATAGGAAGAAAGCTGACAGTGATCCTCTTTGTACCTCCAATGTGCGGCGAATCCAAATTCGGCCTGTGAATGCATATCTATTGTTCGAACTTGTACTTCGAGGGGAACCTTGCCTTCACCCAATACCACAGTGTGCAGAGACTGACACCCGTTGAACTTGGGGCCACGTATGTAATCTTTCAGTTTTCCAGGTACCTCCAACCATAACTGGTGAACAACTTCTAAGGCCTTGTAACAGTCTTCCTCCTTTTCAACAATCAAGCGCAGCCCATAAATGTCATGGATATCATCTATGGTTAGTTTCTTCTTCAACTTTCTGCAGTAAATGTTATACAAACTCTTGTGCCGTCCAGAAATGACATGATAAGAAACGCCTTCATCTCTGAGTGCTTGCTCTAATCTGTTTATTGCAGAAGCAATCATTGCATCATCATATGATTCCACAAGTTTTGATGAAAGCTCTCTGTGCTGCACTGGATTGAGATGCTTAAAACATGAATTTTCTAATTGTTCCTTCCAATTAGCTATACCTAAGCGATTGGCCAAAGGTGCAAAAATCTCCAAAGTCTCTTTTGCGAACCTCTGCTGCTTGGCAACTGGCAATGCATCTAGTGTCATCATATTATGTAACCGGTCTGCCAATTTAATGAGGACGGCTCTAGCATCTGCCATGGATGGAAAGTAGAAATAAACATGTTGACCCTATTCAAATGATTTATGGTTGTTTTATGTTTGGAAAATCCAAATGCTCTGACTTGTTTTTATTCTTGATTAGGTGTCCCGTGATGACGTGCGGTACGGCTGTTGCTGTGAAGCCGAATGGGAGCTGGGTGTTTGTAAGCAAGTTGGGAAAGGCTATGGCCAGCCGTGTTTGTTGGCTGATGATGCGCAAAGCTTGTTGGGAGAAGAAATAGAACAAGACTTGAAGGGCAAGTAGCTTCGAGACAAGTCAAATTTCTGGGTTTGCTTTCACTTCGCATTTAAGTGCCTTATAATTCCCTTTGAATTTCTTCTGAATACTCACTCTTTTGGTATGAATCCCTCTCATTTCTTTGACGTTTTTAACAGGATCAAGATGAACTTCCAAAGCCATATTTACGTCACGGATTGCATACATTATGGCGGAAGCAGGGTTGAGTATAATTGCCTCAATTAAATTCTCAATTGCCTCTTCCAACTTACCTCCTGAAATGGATTCCACGACTGCAACCTACGGAGAAGCTAACACACCACCGCGAAAATACGTCTTCCTCCTTTTCTCTGAATCTATCATTCTCCTTCTTCTTCTTTTTTCTTTTTGATGATTTCTCTGTTATTTGTTGTTGATGTCATGAGTTTAATGTGTGCAGGACCCTTTTTGCGTTTTGATGCTCATAAAATTTGTGTGACCCTTGCTGTATTAATGTGCTTTTGGGGGCCTGCGTTTTGTGAAGTTTTGTTACGCGTGAGGAAGCGTTTTGACTTGCTTTGGTGCGTTTCAGCTGAGTTTCGGTTTGTTGATGTGTGGCTTGCGGTATTTTTGATGTGCACATGATGGAGTTGGCCCGGGCCTGTATGCGGTGTGATGATGCGGTACTTATCAAACTGAAGCTGTTGTGAATTCACGTTGCTAAGTAAATTTCATATTTTCACTGCAGCAATCAAAATGCTTGTGCTGAATTCGAACTTCAACTGGCGTCTTGTACAGGTCATCAAGAATAAAGACCTTGAAAAATTATCTGAGCAAGAGAACTTGATTGCGGAGCTACGGGAGGTGCTAGCATTTGTTGAGTGTTATTGCCGGCATCAGTCCCAGACAGTTATTGCTGCAGCCTTGGTACATCATCATCATCGCCTGATTCAACATTCCAGGAACTTTCCCATCCTTAAATGTCAAAAATCATCACTGCTCTTCGTAGGATTTGACTTGGAACTACCTTTTAATTTTCACTGCCATGAGTTTGTAACAAATAGAATCAGAATTTGTAACATGAACAAATATTTGGGATAGCAATGGATGTTTGAAGTGTAGTTAGGACTTTTGGAGCATGGCCTTGATCCTTCAACAATTAACACAAAATGTTATGCATTTATATTCTTCAGTCTTGTTGTCTTTGGTTTTCATTTCCATTTATTTTGACAATGCACCAATCAAGATTTCAATATCTTGCAAAACTTGGAAAATATCAACATTAGCATGCTTGAGAACAATGCAACTTGACTAACACATAGCAACATAAAATGAATCATGACTCCAAACATATGTGCATCCAAATCCAACTTAATCCAAATCCAACATACTCCCAATCACACATAACACCACAAAAGGCCCATGAAATGCCGTTTGAATCCGAGTTCAATAAGATACCATGAAATTCCTTTCCTCCTTTCCCTTTTTGAAATCAAAGGATCAATTCCAACAAGCCATCCTCCTTAGGTTCGAAATCAATGAATCAAAGAAACCATACTTGTCATTTTTCTTAACAAAAAAATGCAATAAGTTAACCCATGGCCTATTAAATTGAATATTCAAAATAACTCAAAACCACTTTGAAATTTTAGTGACGCTTAAACATCAATGAAACTCCAATTGATTGGAATGTTTCGCGGGAAACGTATTTGTAAGGTCTTTGATGAGTAAGAATAACTGGTGTGGCCCAGGCCTATGGATCAGACCTTGGGGAATTGCAACAAGTAGAGGCATAGCCACATGGGCTTTTGCAAATTGGTACAAGCCTGGCCCCTTTGTGGCCTCTCGAAGCATAAGTCGTGAAACTTGGAGATTCTTTGTGGCATTCAGGATTTAAGGCCATGGTCCATGCTTGCGTGATGATTGGAAGTCGCATTGAAGTCACATAAAGGCTTGCCATGAGAATTTGCAAGTTCTCCAATTCAAGGCAATTTTGCAAAGTGGCTCGAAATTCTTCAGTCTTGTGAACTTCTGGCATCCTCTATGATCAAATAAAGATCATACGCAATCAAAATGACGAAGAACACCCCTTGGTCGGGTCATTGGGGGCCTCAGATGCCATGATTTTGCACTGACTTGCTCAAGAAGTCATCTCTTGATTAGATGCCTTCCCCATGGAATTTCTTCATGAAACTAGATATGCATGATCCTCATAACCTGGCTCCGTTTCCATGCCATTTTCAGTTCTCGTGATTCTTTGACATTTTTTTTTGACTTTGAGGGGATATAATATGATGCTTGAACATACATGGACCCCTTTGAAGTGATTGATGACCTTTGGAGTAGCACAAGAAGCTCTTGGATCGCCCAGATCACAAACCCTAGATGCAGATGACTTTGAATCTATGCAATAAATACAAAAATGTAATATGAGATGGTATGATTAAGTTTATGCATATGAGGAGATCACAAGCCATGGTGTAAATGGGTGAGGGCAAATTTGGGGTGTTTACAGTTATCCATGGGCTCTTGGTTACTTAGCTCACTTTAATTGTTTTTGAAAAGAAAGTGTAGTGTGTGTTTAGAAATTTTTCTAAGTACTTTGTAATGATCCTCGTATGGATGTATATAAAACCTTGTTTTGAAAAATGTTTAAGAAAAGTGAGGTGTGAAAAGTAATTTTAAAGTGTGAGCAAGTAACTATGAGGTACCTACCCGAGCTAAGTCATTCAAGTTCTTTTATGTTTCTTCAAGAGTAAGACTATCCCTATTATTAAGGAATAGGTCGTCATTACTTTGGATTTATTTAAGGGACAAGCGTAGGGTCGTCGTATGGTCAATGAAGGCAACATATAAAGGTGTTTTTAGCAGTTCGTATGGACTATCATCATATTTACCGAAGGGACAAGATCATTATCATAGGCAACCTCGAAGGGACTTGATCTTTTAAATTCTTTAAAGGGACAATGATGATTTATTCTTAAAGGGACTTTGCTTAAACACCCCTATATTCGAGGGACTTGACCATTTGTTTTAAGGCAACCAAGAGGAATACCCTAGGAAGTACAGATGGCGATCAAAGACCGACTTACGTGTGTCAGTGTTATTTTTCAGATATTTGTCTTGAATTTAATTTTCTAAGTTCAATTATTTACAATTAGTTTTGCACTCCCTAAATTACTAACCACGCAGTTAAGTATTTACGAAGAAAATAAAGACGGATAAATAAATTTACAAATTATTACAAGGCTTTGGGATAGATACAATATAATTGGATAAAAATAAATTATAAAGCAAGAATAATACATAAATAGGTAATAATAAAGCAATGATAATAATAAAGCAATAATAATAATAAAGCAAAAATAATAAAGTTAAAATAAATAGAATATTTAATTAAAAAAACTTAGATTAGACAAGTTAATTTTTTAGAAGTTATTAGTATTAGTGAGAAAAGGGAATTAAGTTTAGAGAAAAATAATTAAAGATTATTAAGAAAGATTTTTAACTATTTACATTATATGATTATTACTATTATAAGAAAATAATACTATTAATACAAAAAATTATTAATAAAATCTTATTAAGAAATTTTTAGAAGAAAATAATTATTTTCAAAATAATAAAAGAGTTAGTATTTACAAAATAAATGTTTGTTGTTATAAATAGATAATAAAATAATTTTATAAAAATAAATAGCATTTTGTTTACAAAAATATAAATATTGTAGAAAAATATTAACTAATTAAATTAATAGGTTATTTATATACAATATTTTTTTTAGAATTATAAAAAAAAGTCAATTAGATTTTTATTTACAAAATATTTCTATAATAAAAGTTATATACAAAATTATAATTTTATCACTTATTTATTATTAAGTTTTTTTATTTAATTTAGAAAAAGATTTATCTTAATTAATTAATAAAACTTATGAAAATAAACAAAAAAAAACCTGCAGGAGCCTGGGGTCGAACCCAGGTCTCCAACATTCACACACACACACACACACACACACACACACACACACACACACACACACACACTCCTTGCCACTGGACCAGCATGCGCCTGATGATTTTTGAATGGGCCAAGCTCCATAAAACACAAACATGAAAAATAGTGTAATTATATAAAAAATGAGACTTGGGATCCGAACCCAGGTCATTGGCCTCAAAGGCGCCTCACCAAAAGCAGTTGAGCTACACACTCTTTGTGATATAACAATAGAACATATTGTTTATAAAGTCAAACAAAAATTCAAATTTTGCAAACCGCGCGCAGGTCGTCTTTCTCCACCAGACGGACTGTTTTTTACTACGAAATAGCTAGGATACTGCTGCAATTTTGTTACAAATATTTCGCAGGTTAAACCCTGCGAAAACCTAAAACTTCAAACATGCAAAATTTTAACAAATTGATTAGATAAACGTGATCCTTATAACTTGTACGTTCTAGCCATGGTCTCAAAAAAACATTTATAAGGTCTTATATGTGAAACCCCAAAAAGCAAGGTCAAACCTAGCCATGGCACCTGCGCGATTCGGCCACAAAACTTCCATGTAAATGCCCAGAATTCATCTATGGATTCATACAAACAACAAAACACATTCAAAACCTGTTAATGATGCATAAAAATCCATAAACGAAAAAAAAATCAAATTTCAAGAACAAGAGGATTCAGGTTGAGTGATTTTTGAGGTTTTGGATGCAATAGATGATGCAAACATGTTCAGTGATGGCCCATGAAGGGTTTGCAACCCTTGAATCACCTGAAAAGTCACACAATTAGAGAATCTGAAGTTGACTTTGTTATGAAAATTTTGAGTTTTGTTCTTCTTCTTTGAGGCTGCAAAAACGTCCCCTAATGCTTGTGTTAACTTGTATACTTATAGGAGGATGGATTTAGGTCAAAAAATCATATGGTTTTGTGGGCTTGTAGATACCTTGAGTGTGAAGCAAAATCAACCATAAATGTGATGAAAAATCATATCTTTTCATACCCAAGAGGTTGTGTACGAATTTGTATGAGATCCAATCAACTTGAATGGTCTTTAAGAGTTTCTAGAAGAAGGATCAAATCAAATATTTGAATTTTCATATTTTATTTTAATTTAAATTGAATTTTAATGAATAAAATACAAATAAATAGTAAATAAATTATAAAAATCAGAAATATTTGGAATTGGGTCGTGCTTGATGTTATCATGAATATTGGATTGCAAAATTACAAGCCCATTTGGAAAAAAATGGATTTAAGACCTTATTTTCTTCATACACCCCTTAAAAATCTGCCAACTTTGACAATGCATAAATCCCTCAATTTTAAAGCTATGAAGGTTTTCTTTGAAATTTTGGAAAGCTTAAAGAGTCATCTAACAAACCTCTTTGGTCTCATGTCCATATCTTTTACCATTTTCAAATTATGCTCTTTTGAAAAAGTTGACTTTTTGTTGACTTTTAAAAGGACCTATAATGTCTTAGCTCATACCTTCCAAATGAAACATTTTAAGGCTTCCATTGTGATACACAAAGTTGTAGAGAATTCAATTTCCTTCAAAATGAGATTTGTATGGGAAATTTTTGATGAAGCATGTGAAAGTTATGGCTGGTCAAAGTTCAGTTGACTTTTCCTAGGAAACCCTAATTTAGAAACTTCCTGATTCTTGATGATCTGAGATCTCCTTGATGAATCATGATCAACCCTTGATCAAATGATAAAATTTACTTAATAATCTTGATGTTGGCAAAAAATCTTGAAGTTTGACTTTAATTTGACCACAGTTGACCTCAGTTTGACTTTTTAACTGCTTTGACTGATTTTTGCATATCTGATCATTTGATGGTCAAACTTATTGGGAAAGCCTTGAAACTTGACATGGGGATTCTTGAATACATGTGGGATGTTATTAAGCTCACTTGAGGCCTTATAAGTCCATTTAGCTCAGATAAACTCAAAACCCTAGTTATGGATCCATTGCTTAGGATGATGCTTTGTCTGAGATAAATCTCAAACTTTCTGACCAATTGTGAACTTTGTGAACCTTGTGAATCTTAAGAGAACTCTAGGGACACCTGGATTTGATTGTGGAAGGGGAAATTTTGGGGTACAACAGCTGCCCCTGTTCAATTTTCTGAAATCTGAGGAGTTAGATTGACATGTACGCCATTCGTGACTTGAAGGTTGAAGAGGATTGAACACAAAAGCCCAAAACTTTGCACTCGCCGGTGCGTAGAATGATACTGTTGGTTGGTTGTATTGCTTGAATGGTCTTAAAGATGCCATTCGGAGAAAAATTCTTCAGATATATTTCTTTGAGAGGAAAGCAATCCAAAAGATGAAGATCTAGCTTTTTGGGTGGATAAACAACGGTCCAAGGTAATGAGATAACCTTCGGGTGGATAAACGACGACCCAAGGTAACAATATGGCTTTTGAGAAGAATAAACGATGTCTCAAAATAGCCTTCGGGAAGAATAAACGACGTCCCAAAATAATGAGATAACCTTCGGGTGGATAAACGACGACCCAAGGTAACAATATGGCTTTTGAGAAGAATAAACGACGTCTCAAAATAGCCTTTGGGAAGAATAAACAACGTCCCAAAATAATGAGATAACCTTCAGGTGGATAAACGACATCCCAAGGTAACAATATGGCTTTTGAGAAGAATAAACAACGTCTCAAAATAGCCTTTGGTAAGAACAAACGACGTCCCAAAATAATGAGATAACCTTCGAGTGGATAAACGACGACCCAGGGTAACAATGTGGCTTTTGAGAAGAATAAACGACGTCTCAAAATACCCTTCGGGAAGAATAAACGAAGTCCCAAAATAATGAGATAACCTTCAGGTGGATAAACGACGGCCCAAGGTAACAATGTGGCTTTTGAGAAGATAAACGACGTCCCAAAATAATGAGATAACCTTCGGGTGGATAAACGACGACCCAAGGTAACAAAATGGCTTTTGAGAAGAATAAACGACGTCTCAAAATAGCCTTCGAGAAGAATAAACGACGTCCCAAAATAATGGGATAACCTTCGGGTGGATAAGCGACGACCCAAGGTAACAATATGGCTTTTGAGAAGATAAACAACGTCCCAAAATAGCCTTCGGGAAGATAAATGACGTCCCAAGATAATGAGATAACATTTGGGTAGATAAACAATGGCCCAAGGTAACAATATGGCTTTTGAGAAGATAAACAACGTCCCAAAATAGCCTTCGGGAAGATAAACGACGTCCCAAGATAAAGAGATAACCTTTGGGTAGATAAACGACGGCCCAAGGTAATGGTATGGCTTTTGAGAAGATAAACGACGTCTCAAGATAGCCTTCGGGAACGGCGTCCCAAGATAATGAGATAACCTTTTGGTAGATAAACAACGTCCCAAGGTAATGGTATGAATTTTGAGAAGATAAACAACGTCTCAAGATAGCCTTCGGGAAGATAAACGACGTCCCAAAATAATGAGATAACCTTTGGGTAGATAAAAGAAGGCCCAAGGTAATGATATGGCTTTTGAGAAGATAAACAACGTCCCAAGATAGCCTTCAGGAAGATAAACAACGTCCCAAGATAATGAGATAACCTTTGGGTAGATAAACGAAGGCCCAAGGTAATGGTATGGCTTTTGAGAAGATAAACAACGTCCCAAGATAGCCTTAGGGAAGATAAACAACGTCCCTAGATAATACGTTGTTGATGAAGTTTGTCTGCTGGAGCAATTATCCTGAAAAACAAGGTTAGTTTTATGCAAATATCATGATGTATATAACATTCTGCAAGATAATATTTTATGAGAATGCGTATGATATGATATGATATGATATGATATGATATGATATGATATGATATGATATGATATGATATGATATGATATGATATGATATGATATGATATGATATGATATGATATGATATGATATGATATGAATTATGTAGTTTGAAGCGTATAAGTAGCTTCGTAGAATAACGGCTGACTGGGGAAATAAATCCCGATTCGTTGCTGAGGAGTTTGAAGACTTCGTTCCCGTCTTATTTAAGAACATCGTACTTAGAACTTCCCATTTTTCGTTCTTCGTACTTCTTATTGAAGGATTTAGCTCCTGAATATCCTGACTGAGGATAAAAGAGATGGCCATAGATCCGGGGGACCTATTCGGTTAAGTATAAATTCTTCGAAGGATATGAAACTGCTTGAAGACTTCGTCGAGTTGGAAGTATAAGATATTACTTGAAGTATTCCGTAAGAACATCCGTAAAGATTAATCTGTGGGGATGAACCGACAAAGATTCGTTGAATTCATATATCCGTTCGTTATTAGTAAATGCTATGATTGTATTTTATGCATTTATGGTAAACATCAATCATATTCAAAGGCATATATACATTCAAACATAACCAACGAACGTTTCTCGCTTTAGTAAAAGGGAAAAAGTAAACCTGAATAAAGAGGGAAAAGTAAAGTTGGACTCGAAAACATAATCGTTTCAACTTTGAGAGTGTATAACCAATTGGATTTAGAGCTTCTAAGGTTCTTAACTGTTCCTGAATAATTTCCTAGAAATTCTCATGGCTAGATCTGAAGACATGATACTGACACCATCTGATACTACTGGCGTAGACAGTTAATTTCCACAATGGCTTCTGCTGAGAATCCAATATCAAGGTAATACAATGAGAGGAACGTGCTTTCAAATTGTGATGGACCATATACGCTCCGGGTATTAGATTTGGAAAAAGAGTGTTGCCCCTTGGTTGAGGATGAATTGTTCCATAATGGAATTATCTGAAAGGAGCTACCTCAAGAGAAATAAGCAGAATGCCCCACAATAATATGCCCCTGGCATCGTGAACTCAGTAATGTTACCCTTGGTAATTCAGATAGATGAGCAGACCTGCCCCTGGCTACTTAAGCATAGTTGAACCTTGACCTGATTGCCCCAAATGAATTGGACAGTAACATGGCATGCCCCCTTTAGTGGAAGATAGTGACAATGCCTCTTTGTATATATTGGTTTTGATCCAGGAAGCAACTTTGTCTATCAGAAGGACTTTGGTTTATTGAACATTCATCCTATAAGTTCCTCTGTTTGTCAAACACTCAGTTATATTCAAACAATTATATTAAAAAATGCAATGCTTATGTCTGTCTTGAAGTTTTGAAAAAAAGTTATTTTAGTAAAACATCGTTTATGAAAACTGTGATATTAACTCAAGGTTTATAGTAAACCCTAAAGGAGTCAGGATACCTTTTTGTAGCAATACGCTTTCAAACTAACCATGCTTCAGTTAGGACTTTTAAAGGGTTGTAACGTGGTATGGTTCACGGTTTAAGAAACAAAAGATAAAGGCTCAAATTTTATTTGTACCTACCCATCCTTTATGATGTTCTTCAGTCCTATGTTCGGTTAACTTGTGCATTGAAGCTCCAGAGGAGTTTGGAACCGTAACACTGGCATTTGAGGTGATTCAGAAACCATAACTTTATTTTAAAATTCATCTCTTTTTGTTTTTTTTGTTGAGGATTTGTAGAGACCTCCTTTTCTTTTGTCTTTGTTATCCCTTCTTTTTGCCTGAACTGTTTATTTCAAGATTACAGTCAGCGGGATATCTCAATTTTTACTAAGTCTCCTTTGTAGGTTTTGACTTAGTGGGCTTTTCTTTTGCTGGACATTGACTGTCAGACTTAATGATCATTAACTGGCATAATTGAGTTAACCAAAGTACTACCCTGCCCCAGGTTATAAATAAGGGTTTCAATTTGTGTGAGAATGAAAACTCCTACTTCATAGGCTCAAAAAGGTTGACTAGGGATTAACTTCCTTATATCTCCACTGTTTAGGAATTGAAACAATGCTTGTACATCGTCAGCATAGTCTTGTTCAAAAACATACTGCATAAGATTATGGTACTGTTTTCGTTATCCTCCCTCTACAGGATTATAACTTTATCAGAAGGTAAATATCACAAAATAGAAATATGAAGTATAGTTCAAAATATAGTGAAACAAATGGATTAATTCAAGACAAACATATGCAATGCATTAATGAAAACAAAAGTTTGACATAATAGTAAGTGTTTAAACAAATAAAAGAAATTACAAATGAAAAATCAAATGTTTTCAAAGCCTCTTCCTATAAACTGGTTACTCCGGATGTCTGGGCGCTTTGATGTTTGATAGGCGATAGAAGAACTCAATCTGGCCTTCTGAAGTAACCTTGAGGATTCCTTCGTCAATCAGGTCTTGAATCCTTTTCTTCAATGCCCAACAACTATAGTATCGTGTCCGAGACAGTTGGAGTGATACATACACCTTGCCTTGGGATTATAGCGAGAAGAGGAAGTATTAGGATTTTGAGGAGGATTTTCCAAGGAAATTAGCTTCATCTCTAACAAGCATTGCAAAGTTTGCGACATTGGAGTGTTGAATTTGATAAACTGTCTTTTATATTCCTTGTGTTGAAGTGGATTAATCTTACAAAGTCTTTTTTCTTCAACTAAAGAACAATCAGTGGTAGCCTGTCTCTTTCCTTCTCTTATCCTTATCTTCTTTTCGACCAAGTCAACTTGTTTTATCGGAGGTTGACTGACGATTAGATTCCCAACTCCATTACTTTGAAGTTTGTGGATAAAGGTTCTCAGCTCTTCTTTCCCCTGAGCTAAACTTTGTATAAGAGCCACCTGACCATTCATTTGGATCCTCATTTCTGCCATTTCAGCTTGCAATTGTTCCAACTGACCATTCTTGTTATCTTCAGGATTTTCAGAGAGGAGTGCTTTCAAATCTTCTTACCCTTTGGACAAATTCAGGATCACTTCTTGAAACTGAGAATTCTGAGCTTGGAGGTCTTTGACAGATTGTTTGAGAGTCATTTCTGTTGAAATAAATAGCGAGAAGATTGAGAAACCTGTTATGGAAATCTGTCATGCAATGATATGGTATGTATATGCATATGCAATGTTTTCAAGGACCGCAAGATTTAAATTTGTTTAAAGAAAATACAATTTTATTAGTAAGCATTAAAGTAATTTTCCCCTTGGGATTACAATGAAAGAAAATAATAATAAAGTACAAAAATAAATATAAGGGGTTTTAAGTCTCCCATGGACGCTTCCTCTTTGTGTGGAGGTATTTGTTGAGGTCCCGCTCTTCGTGAAGTTGCCTTGTCAGCTCCATAATTCTTTCTTGACTAGCTTTGAAATGAGTCTCAAGAGTATCCCTTTGCTCCCTCAATTGGATTCAAGACTTCTGCAATTCTTCCAAATCAGTGGGCTTGTCTGGATTAAGGATGGTATAAGGAATATCTCCTTCAGCAACATGCTCTATAGTGACTGGTAGAACAGTAGGATATGGCATCATAAGAGTCTGAGCATGAGATCACACCCATCTGAGATAAGGCTCCATAGGAATAGAATACTTTGGCTCCAAAGTCTTGCTATCAATCCTATTCACCTTGTTCCAAGCTCGTATAAATCTTTAGCGGTAACCCTGAAGATCGTTGTCGCAGTCGAACATAATACCCTGAATAAGCATGTCATGAGGACCATTACTCCGAGCATAACCAAACTGACGTAGAGCTAAAGAAGGGTTGTAGGTAATGCCCCCTCTTATGCCAAGGAGTGGCACATTAGGGAACTCCCCACAATGATCAATGATAGTAACATTCTCCATAGATCGAGAGCACCAATGGATATCTGAATGAGAAAGTGACATAATCCTCTTAGACCACCTTAACCCTTGGTCATTCTTCATCACGGATCGAGGAAGGTGAGAAATAAACCATCTAGATAGCAGAGGTATGCAACACATCAGAGTTCCTCGTGCCTTCGTAGTACGAGTATGAAGAGAATGTAAGACGTCTCCAAGTAATGTAGGCAATGAGTTGTGAGTCAGAAATATGTTGATGGCGTGTACGTCTATGAACTGGTCTGGATTAAGGAACAACACTAAGCCATAGACCAATAAGGCTAGGATCTCCTCAAAAGCATCATAACTCATAACCTTCAAGAACACTTGAGCTTTCTCCATCAATACCTTAGCAAGAATACCCTTAACCCCACTTCTCGTTTCTAGGACAATGTCTGATTTCTTTAGATGTAGGGCTGCAACAATGACTTCAAGTTTAGGCTCCTTTTCTAAGCCTATGAAGGGTCTCTGATCAAGGATAGGTATACCCAATAGTTTGGAGAACTCATCCATTGTAGGAACCAACTGATAGTCGAGGAATGTGAAGCAATGATGTTTAGGATCAAAGAACTGAAATAGGACACTCATCGTGTCTTCATTGAACCCTGAAGAAACTAGATCCAGCAGATTCCCATGTCTCTTGATGAATTGGGAGTTTTCAGAAACTTTAGAGACCAATTCCTTAAGCTTAGAAGATATCCCTACAAAGTTGATTCGGATAGTGTTCCTACGAGCAGAAGCCATGACCTGCAACAAAGAACAAAGATAAATCTTTTGGTCCTTGAAATGGTTAGTGAAAATGCTATGTTGATGATGTCATGATGTCTTGATGTTATGCTCAATCACAAACATGTGGCACACACAAACAAGTCACACAATAGCCCTAGGTTTGAAGGCTTGCCAGAGGTTTAAAGGTAAGTACCCTCCCCTGAAGTTTAGATGGTTCATCCTGTCCTATAAAAGTAATCGGGTTCTAAGGGATCTCAATATCATTGATCCTTCCCAAGGGTGGTTGTTCAGTAGGGAACTTACTTGCCAGCCAAAACCCTCCAAGTTTAGGATCTCAATGAGTGTAACATCAAGTATCAACCAACTTCAGTCTTCACCAAAGTCAGCTATCTCACTACTTTCTAAAGGCCAAGATGGGTCAATTAAGGTTATAAAGGTCAGTTAATGTATTAACAACATATGGCAGCCCCATATTATCCTTAACTTACTTAAGGAACATAAGCACCAACCAAGAAGTCACACTAACTATGGCCACCAGATCAACCATATCGGTATACGTTGTACAGTTTCCTTGGTCTATTGCCATTTACCTAGGTACACTAGATCTGGGTTAGGATCTTTCACACAAAAAGCCCAACAGAAAAGTAAAGCAAACAAAGCAAACAATTTAAGTGATCTAATTCTAAGGGTACCCCACTTTTACTTAGTAACTCCCCAGCAGAGTCGCCAGTTCTGTAACACGGTGGGAGAACTGACTTTCTATAAATGTTGCAGATAGCAAGAGTCGCCACCGACTTTTATTTTATCCATAAGGAAGGGACATAAAAGAACAGGAAAGACCGTTTTGAAAAGACTTGGGTTCGGGGGTAGGTTATATAAAGGGAAGGTGTTAGCACCCTTTATATCCATGGTTATCCATGGGCTCTTAGTTACTTAGCTCACTTTAATTGTTTTTGAAAAGAAAGTGTAGTGTATGTTTAGAAATTTTTCTAAGTACTTTGTAATGATCCTCGTATGAATGTATACAAAGCCTTGTTTTGAAAAATGTTTAAGAAAAGTGAGGTGTGAAAAGTAGTTTTAAAGTGTGAGCAAGTAACTATGAGGTACCTACCCTAAGCTAAGTCATTCAAGTTCTTTTATGTTTCTTCAAGAGTAAGACTATCCCTATTATTAAGGAATAAGTAGTCATTACTCTGGATTTGTTTAAGGGACAATCGTAGGGTCGTCGTATGGTCAATGAAGGCAACATGTAAGGGTGTTTTTAGCAGTTCGTAGGGACTATCATCATATTTACCGAAGGGACAAGATCATTATCGTAGGCAACCTCGAAGGGACTTGATCTTTTAAATTATTTAAAGGGACAATGATGATTTATTCTTAAAGGTACTTTGCTTAAACACCCCTATATTCAAGGGACTTGACCATTTATTTTAAGGCAAACAAGAGGAATACCCTAGGAAGTGCAGATGGAGATCAAAGATCGACTTACGTGTGCGAGTGTTATTTTTCAGATATTTGTCTTGAATTTAATTTTCTAAGTTCAATTATTTATAGTTAGTTTTGCACTTCCTAAATTACTAACCACGCAGTTAAGTATTTACGAAGAAAATAAAGACAGATAAATAAATTTACAAATTATTACAAGGCTTTGGGATAAATACAATATAATCGGATGATAATAAATTATAAAGCAAGAATAATATATAAATAAGTAATAATAAAGCAATGATAATAATAAAGCAATAATAATAATAATAAAGTTAAAATAAATAGAATATTTAATTAAAAACACTTAGATTAGACAAGTTAATTTCTTAGAAGTTATTAGTATTAGTGAGAAAAGGGAATTAAGTTTAGAGAAAAATAATTAAAGATTATTAAGAAAGATTTTTAACTATTTACATTATATGATTATTACTATTATAAGAAAATAATACTATTAATACAAAAAATTATTAATAAAATCTTATTAAGAAAGTTTTAGAAGAAAATAATTATTTTCAAAATAATAAAAGAGTTAGTATTTACAAAATAAATGTTTGTTGTTATAAATAGATAATAAAATAATTTTATAAAAATAATTAGCATTTTATTTACAAAAATATAAAGATTGTAGAAAAATATTAACTAATTAAATTAGTAGGTTATTTATATACAATATTTTTTTAGAATTATAAAAAAAAAGTCAATTAGATTTTAATTTACAAAATATTTCTATGATAAAAGTTATATACAAAATTATAATTTTATCACTTATTTATTATTAAGTTTTTTTAATTTAATTAAGAAAAAGATTTATCTTAATTAATTAATAAAACTTATGAAAATAAACCAAAAAACAAACCTGCAGGAGCCTGGGGTCGAACCCAAGTCTCCAACATTCACACACACACACACACACACACACACACACACTCCTTGCCACTGGACCACCGCACGCCTTGTGATTTTTGAATGGGCCAAGCTCCATAAAACACAAACCTGAAAAATAGTATAATTATATAAAAAAAATGAGACCTGGGATCCGAACCCAAGTCATTGGCCTCAAAGGCGCTTCACCAAAACCAGCTGAGCTACGCGCTCTTTATGATATAACAATAGAACAAATTGTTTATAAAGTCAAACAAAAATTCAAATTTTGCAAACCGCGCGCAGGTCGTCTTCCTCCTCTAGACGGGCTGTTTTTTGCTACAAAATAGCTAGGATACTACTGCAATTTTGCTACAAATATTTCGTAGCTAAAACTCTGCGAAAACCTAAAACTTCAAACATGCAAAATTTTAACAAATTGATTAGATAAACGTGATCCTTATGACTTGTACGTTCTAGCCATGGTCTCAAAAAAAAATTTATAAGGTCTTATATGTGAAACCCCAAAAAGCAAGGTCAAACCCTAGCCATGGCACCTGCGCGATTCGACCACGAAACTTCCATGTAAATGCCCAGAATTCATCTATGGATTCATACAAATAACAAAACACAATCAAAACCTGTTAATGATGCATAAAAATCCAGAAACGAAAAAAAATCAAATTTTAAGAACAAAAGGATTCGGGTTGAGTGATTTTTGAGGTTTTGGATGCAATGGATGATGCAAACATGTTCAATGATGGCACATGAAGGGTTTGCAACCCTTGAATCACCTGAAAAGTCACATAATTAGAGAATCCAAATTTGACTTTGTTATGAAAATTTTGAGTTTTGTTCTTCTTCTTTGAGGCTGCAAAAACGTCCCCTAATGCTTGTGTTAACTTGTATACTTATAGGAGGATGAATTTAGGTCAAAAAATCAGATGGTTTTGTGGGCTTGTGGATACCTTGAGTGTGAAGCAAAATCAACCATAAATGTGATGAAAAATCATATCTTTTCATACCCAAGAGGATGTGCACGAATTTGTATGAGATCCAATAAACTTGAATGGTCTTTAAGAGTTTCTAGAAGAAGGATCAAATCAAATATTTGAATTTTCATATTTTATTTTAATTTAAATTGAATTTCAATGAATAAAATCCAAATAAATAGTAAATAAATTATAAAAATCAGAAATATTTGGCATTGGGTCGTGCTTGATGTTATCATGAAGATTGGATTGCAAAATTACAAGCCCATTTGGAAAAATGGATTTAAGACCTTATTTTCTTCATACACCCCTTAAAAATCTCCCAACTTTGATAAGGCATAAATCCCTCAATTTTAAAGATATGCTCTTTTGAAAAAGTTGACTTTTTGTTGACTTTTAAAAGGACCTATAATGTCTTAGCTCATACCTTCCAAATGAAACATTTTTAGGCTTGGATTGTGAGACACAAAGTTGTAGAGAATTCAATTTCCTTCAAATGAGCTTTGGATGGGAAATTTTTGATGACGCATGTGAATGTTTTGGCTGGTCAAAGTTCAGTTGACTTTTCCTAGGAAACCCTAATTTAGAAACTTCCTGATTCTTGATGATCTGAGATCTCCTTGATGAATCATGATCAAACCTTGATAAAATGATAAAATTTACTTCATAATCTTGATGTTGGCAAAAAATATTGAAGTTTGACTTTAATTTGACCACAATTGACCTCAGTTTGACTTTTTAACTACTTTAACTGATTTTTGCATATCTGATCATTTGACTGGTCAAACTTATTGGGAAAGCCTTGAAACTTGACATGGGGATTCTTGAATACATGTGTGATGTTATAACACTCACTTTAGGCCTTAGAATTCCATTTAGCTCAGATAAACTCAAAACCCTACTTATGGATCCATTGCTTAGGAGGATGCTTTGTTTGAGATAACTCTCAAACTTTCTGACTAATTGTGAACTTTGTGAACCTTGTGAATCTTGAGAGAACTCTAGGGACACCTAGATTTGATTGTGGGAGGGAAAAGTTTGGGGTAAAACACTATGGAATTTGTTTTTTATTTTATTATCTTGTGATTTCATACATGAGGTAGGACTTGGGTGCTGAAAAGCTGCCTACCGCTTAGAAAGCAGTTCACCGGAGTGAAGCTCAATCTATTAGCGGGTGTATTAAATATTTAGTCATAAATATGAAAAAAGAAAATATGGGATTTGTAAACAAATTTCCCATGAATCTCTGTTTAGGAGATTGGAAACTATTTAAGAAAACATATGGGGGAATCATGACTTATACGGAAGCCTGACGGAGTTTTAAAACAGACTGAAGAAAGTTTAAAATAGAAAAAATGAGTCCTAAACACAAAAGAATTCCCCATAACACATTTTGACAATTAATTTTAGAAAATAAAAGGTTATGTGTAAAGAAATTCACAAAAAGAGATTCACAGATGAAATGCAATGCAATGAAAAAGGCGATCGCGACAGGTTTTTGAAAATTGCTCAGATAAACCATAATGGTTTATTTTTCAAAAAGGGACGTGTGTTACACTCTAATAGAGGCCCAAAAGTATAAGCTTTGAAAATTAGTGGTGATAATATCAAAACCCTAAATTTGATATTTTAAACATTTATTTTTGAATAAAATGATTAAAACACTTGATAAATTTCAAACATAAGTGAAAAACAAGAGATATTTTTGGATCAATGTTTTAAAAGTCATATTTTATCCATAGAATTACTTGAGATTCATTTATGTTTGAAAAATCATGAGAAAGAATATTTTTTAAATGTTCAAAAACAATTAAAAATACATTCTTTACAAAAATACAAAATATATTAAAAAAAATTGTAATTTTTTGGTGGAATAAAATATTTAAACATTTTTTAGAATTAATGAAAAAAGAATCATTTAAAAACTCAAAAGAATAAAAAAGTTATTAATTTTTGAATCAATTAAATGAAATGAATAAAATTAAAAAATTCAAATATTTGAAATAAGGCGCCAAGAACACCTCAAGAGAGTGAAGAAGAGAAAGCTTGGGATTCAGAGGACTTGGTGTGATTTTTATTGTCAATTAAGGTCTTTATTTATATGCAAACATGTTGAAATTGCTTAGCCTCAAAGTCTTGAAGAGATGAGATCTTAAATTGTTGATCATTTCTTGCCTTAATATCTCTTACAATGTGAATGATGAAAATTCCAAATAGCTCGGCTATGCAGTAGGTAAATTCACATTCCTCAGTCCTTATTATCTTTGTTTATGCAACCAAGTGGGCTGAAGATCATATGATTCTATCATGTGTGTTTTTGGATCAAAATGACCCTTGGATCAAATGCATATGTGTTTATTCTCATAAATGCCATAAATGGAAATTCCTTGGTGCAATCATGAATTTGCAGGTTGATCAGGTTTGTAATGATTGCTTTGATTCTCTTGACCAGGTGATCTTATCCTTGACTCATGAAATCTCAATTTCAAGCCTTGGTCAAAAATATGTTTTTGAAAACAGTTGTGACATGGTGTGTTTGGCGAGAGATTTTTTCATGCTCAAACAAGATCTTTTCATGCCAATTGATTCTTTGAATTGTTGGTAACATTTATGATAACATTGATGTTTTCATAAGGATCTGAATCAACTTGGAACTATGTGAATAAAGCCTCCAAGTTTTGAAGTTTTGACTGATTTTACACTTAGACATATTTTTCTAAGTGTTGGAAAATCCTTAATTTTCTTGATTTTGATCCAACCATAACTTAAAATCCATGAAGAATTGGAGTTTCTTGTAGTTGAATCATTTGTAGTTTGTAGCAAGAGCTTTCAATCAAGCTTGGAACCAATTTTGATTTATACTTGGATCACAAGATATGATGCTTGGAAGTAGGGTACTTGCGCACCTTTTCTTATAACTTAAAAAAATTTCTAAGTTTCAAAGATTGCCCCTTTTGCAATTTATCTAAAAATTCTTGATTTTTTTTGTGATCAAATGCATCGATGGACCATATATTCTTGTAATACAATACATGGGGATAATTTTGGGTTAAAAAGTCAAACTTTGACTTTTTGGTCCATATGGAAATTACATTGGATACCCTTGATTTTCTTAAAATTTTTGACTGAGCATCCTATGAGGTATTTCAAACTTATGAATGGACTTCCAAGGTGTATATGAGCTATTTAAACCATTCCCTATGGTATTTGATCAAGTCCTGATGAAAATTTCAACTTTGGGTTCCCCGATCAGTTAGAAACCCTGATTTTGGCACTGTGAAACCCTAGTCTCGTGATTGGTGATTATTGTTGTAATACCCCAGTTATTTATTTAATTATTTAATTTAAAAAATTGGTAATTGTTGTGTATTGTGTGTTGTGTGAAGTTGGTGGTGTGTCGAGGGAAGAATGATATTATTTTTATATTATATGAATTTAAATAATTTATATTATATTAAATAAATATTGGAAATATGAAGAGAAAGTATAAAATGGTAATTAGGCGATGGAATAGTGAGGGAAAGATGAGAAATCCTTAGTTGGGGTCTAAGGGTTATGTTTGGAATTTAGGAAAAAGAAAATCAGTTCGTGAAAACTGATCGTGAATTGAGAACGTGTGAGTAGAGGAAGGAAGAAAGAGGAACTAGGGAAAGAGCTAGAAGAGGAGAATTCCGACAATGGGAAAGAAATCGTCCGTCAAATTAAGGTAAGGGTGAGATTTCTTTCATATCCTAAGGGTATTATAATATGAGTAATAGGCATAGGATTGTTAAGTGGGAATCCATGAGGATGTATGATTTTTTTATGGAAAGTATGTTAGAACAATTAGGAATTATTGGAATTGTTGAAATTGTTTGAATTAGGTGATTAATTGTAGGAAGCATGGTTGAATTTCTGTGTTTTCTGGCCTTAAGAAGATTTTTGGAATGGTAAAATCGTAGTAGAATCGGGATGAGTTCGTAGAGGAAAATCTGCAGAATTCATGTTTCTCGCTTAGCAAGGTGTAACTTGCTTAACAAGCGTTTGGAAAATTTGGACCCTTCCTGGAAGAGAGTCGCTCGTTTAGCGAGAAGGAGGTCGCTTAGCGAGATCTGGAGTGAAAAATAAATTATTTTTACTATGAAATCTTTTATTTAATACTTTAATGGATTGAGATTATTGTAGTGACGTTAAGAGCATGTATTGAGAAGTTACATGATTGTTTTGTGGGATGTTGAAATTAACTTTGTAGAAACATGACTTAACATGTATATATGTGTATTGATGTTGTTATGTGATGTTGTCATTGTAGTTATATGATGTAATAGTTGTTATATGTTGTTGTAGTTGTTGATACATGTCATTGATGTTGTTATGTGTTGTTGTAGTTGTTGATACTTGTTGTTGATATTGTCATGTGTTGTTGTAGTTGTAGTTGTATGTTGTTGTTGTTGATGTTGTTGCATGAGGTAGTTGTTGTAGACATTGCATATTATCATTGATGATGCATGGCATGTGCTTAGTTGGGGATGGTGTACTAAGGTAGGGTACTAATATCCATTCTAATTCCAAAGGGAATCATTGTGTTGTTGGTGCGGTCATGAAATAGGGATCGTGCTGTCGCTCCCGGGATTTTCATCCTAGTACAAATGCGAAAGTGGCGCGGAAAGGTTAGAGTCGCCAGCCAGAAATTTTTATCCCGAAGGAATGGGAAAGGTAATGATGCACAAACCTAAGGAAGAAGGAAAATGACGAGGCCTTGCGAACCAAAGATCTGGGTCCGGAAGTCGGTTACGAATTGAGAAGGTATTAGCACCCCAATCCGTCCTCCGTACCCGACGGGATCCACGCTTATAAGTTTGTTTTCAATGGGTGAGAAATAATATGTTGTTTGAATAAAAGAAAGGCTATATGGAATGGAAGTGAAATGAGAAAAGAAATGGAATTGGAAAATGGGAATAAAGGGGGAAAATGTAGGGAAAAAGAATGATTGTGCTCGAATGGGCCCTACCCCACTGCCTACGTACCTCATCGGGATAAATGAGGATCAGAGACGCCGTAGTTCGTCTAACTAAGGCTGACACTTGTTTTTGATTTTTAGGATGACATTGCCATAGCTCTAGCTTAGGTGTTACCGGCTCTGACTCGAGGGTGTTTACCGTATCGCTGTTTGAACTGTCGAGGCAAGTCATGTTCGTCCGCAAAGAGTATGAGATGAGATGAGAAGACGTGACTTCTTGGTTTGTTGTTATTTTAGAAGAAATGTTTTTGAGTTTGTGTTTTTCGTATGTACAACACTAAAGACTATGACACATGAGCGAATACTTTCCAAGATCGCCCCCAATGGAACGTTTGTAAAGCATCCTAGAAGAGTGGAGGAGACCTCCACTAGTCATTTACCATATAGCTTAAGGCTCGTGGTGCATTGTACACCTTTTCCTTTATTAAGTGTTTTTTATTTTCTTTTAAGATGAGAAGTGAGACTCAAGTTATAAAAGGAAAACTTAAGGGAAACTAGACTTACCCTAAGTTAGTTGAATTCATGGATGACCTATGGTTAGTGAGGTTTGCCAGATTTAAATATACCTAAGAGATATTATACTAAAGATACAAGTACAAGAAGTAATAGTGAACAGTATGGTCCTCCTAAGTCATGGTGGGTAAAAACGTGTATGAAATATAAATGGGATGAGACAATGGATCAGGTGGGTCGATTACGTGGTGCTGAGACGCACGACTTATGGTGTGTCACATACAAGGCTTGATTTTGGTTGTAATGGAATGGAACGATGGTAATCGAGGAATCCTAAAGTCACATGCAACTTTATTTGTTTATTTGAAAATTTACTCGACGTTGGATCGAGTATCTTATTATTTCGTTTTTGAGATTTCGTTTTCTAGCGATTCATTTTATCTTTTCTATCCTAATTATAGAAACTATAAAATCATACAAGTATTACATCACAAAGTACAAAATACAAAACATAATCGAGGCGTAACAAATATCCAAATCCATTAGCAAATCCTCGGAAAATACCTTGCATAAGAAGAAAATAGTTAGTGAATGACATGAATCATGAATATGCATAATATGGTGGAAATGAATTAAAATGATAAAAATATCAAAATTCATGGAAAAAATGTGAAATTAATTCCCTAGGGTCTCTAACCTGATTATATTATTGTATTAAAAAATCTCTTAAAAATTATAAATCTAACTATGTCAAATGGTCACCTAAACTTATCTAAAGTTCAATCACAAATTTATACAAATTACACTACCAAAACAGTAGATAAAATGCCCTAAAAAATACACCAAAAATATTCTAGGTTCTTTAATTTGTCCTCTAATCATAGCAAAAAGAATGGATAAAAAATGTCATGGGAAGTGGCAGAAATAAATTGTACAAATTTATGTGCTTATGAGGGAATTCAATATAAATCAATTAAAATGAAAAATAAAATTTAAATTAAATAATGCAAAAAATCAGAAAGTAAAACTTGGGAATGGTTCAAAAATGAATTAATATTCTACCATAATTTTAATAGAATTTTATTATGCCTCTTAATATTTTTTATGGATTTAATTTGAAAGGGCATAAAAATAGAAATATAAAAGAAATGAGAAATTGGAGGGGAGTGAGGAAAGAATGTTTTTTAAGTTTAAAATGACAACTGGGCTTAATATGAGGGTGGGAAAAGCAGTCCGAAAAAAGGCCCAAATGCAGGTGGCCTGAGGGTCTATACCATGGGGCTTCGGTCAACTCTTTGACCCTCTCTAGAACGTTGGTTTTGTTGTGTTGGATCAGATGGCCAGGGATGCGAGGGTGTATTATAGTTACCGTGGGTGAACGCGCACAAAATGGTGGTGAAGAATGCCAACCGGACGGTGACACTTGTCACTGCCGGAATGGGCCAGAAAACCAATCCTTATCTCTAAGAGATTTTTTGGGCGGTGGAGAGATGACATGTTAATGGGGCTAATTAAAGAGATTCTTCATGGTTTTAATTAGTCTTTATTAGTCTTAATCTCCATTAACATAATATAACTTTCATTTAATTAAAACATTATAAGAAAAGAACTGAAAGTTATAACAACCAAAACCATTGATTTCTCGCCTACCCTTCTTCCTTTCTTCATCTTCCTCACCCGACAAACCCTAATCCCTCATCCGATTCCCTCAGCCGCCGCTTCCCCTTTCTCCCTCTCATACAAAACCCCAATCACTTCCTTCTTCATCGCCACCCTTACCCTCTTCTCCTCTTCTCCCTCTCCACGCCTTCTATCATCCCCTCATCTTATCCCTAAGAAATCCCTAGTCGCCAGAGCATCATCGGAAGCAAAAGCCATGAACTAAACTTCAAACGCAAAAAAAAAGAGACTAAACAAGATCCGGTCAAGATTGACATACCCGCACACGATGATGAACGAAGACGATGAACGATTTGATGTCTATTGCAATTTCCGGTGATAATGCGCGATGACGACGAAGAGGGCTAATATTCTTCAGGTACGATCTCCTTCCTCTTCTTCATTCGGAATCTCTGATTTATTCCGAATTGTCGATGCTTATCCCTGATTGAATTTGCAGGTTTGATTGCGAAAGAAATAACGTGAAAATGGTGATTGGTGATGTGCGTTGAAGGCTGACGAAAGGTGTGGGATTGGTTGTTGAAGAGGATGGCGGACGGGAGCGGATGGAGATGACAACGACCATGCGAGATACAAGTAGCTGCGGTTTGGCTACGATCGATGGTCCTTGATGGTGAAGATGAGGACCGACCCTGCAAACCCGTATTGAGACCCTTCTTCTTGTACGTCTACTGAATTACGGATTAATGGTTTTTTCTGATGATTACAGTTCTTAGCTTGATGACCATTGGTGGGGTTCTTGGTGGATGGAGATGGAAGAAGCAGTAATGGTTATGTTGTATGAATGAGAAACTTGAAGATGGATGGTGAAGGCTAGAGAGTTGAAGAGGACAGAAAAGGGGAAAATTGAAGCCTTTTATGCGAAGAAATTCAGGTGAAATTTCTAGAGTAATTCTGTTGTGAGAGTTTGTTAGAGATTCAGTTTTTTCAGTTGGAGTTTGTAACTGTTTTCAACTTGTGGAACCTTCCCGAGTTTTGCTTGAAATCATACCTGAAATTCGATTTTTTCTCTCCTCTCCTCTTGCCTCTGAGATATAAAGTCCTTATGAATATATTTTGTTTCCGTTGTGATTCTGAATTTGTTTTCGACGTAGGTTAGGAGTGAAGATTGGGGATCACTGATGGCGGTATTGGCGGAAGGTCTAACTTTTTTAGAGGCTGATGAAGAGATTTAGAGAAAAAGAATTTTGTGAAGTTTTCTCAGTTCTGTCTGATATTTCCATAATTATTTTGCAGGTTCAAATACCTTCAGTCTCAAGAAGCCTAGAGTCTGATATCCCTTTATTCAGCAGGTTACTCACATAATCTTTGGTCCTTATTAGAATGGAATTTTCCGCATGAAGTTGCTACTGTCTCGTGATTTTCCACATTCGCCTCCTAAAGGATATTTTTTTCTTTGACCAAGATTTTCCATCCAAATGTTGCAAACAATAGAGAGATTTGTGTCAACACACTTAAAAAGGATTGGAATCCTAGCCTTGGATTATGGCATGTTCTTATCGTTGTTAGGTGTCTATTGATTGAACCGTTTCCAGAGTCAGCTTTAAATGAAACGGTCGGTAAACTACTGCTTGAAGATTACGAGGAGTATGCCAGACATGCCAGGATTTACACCGACATTCATGCAAAACCAAAGGCCAAGTTCAAAAGTGGGGCTATAAGTGAATCAACTACTGTTCTGAATGTTGATCAGACGAACACCTCAGTGCTTAATGCTGACATCAAAACCATGTCGTCTAGTGCTGCTCTGCCACCATTGTCAACAGGTACTGCTTTGCCACCACTATCGCTGCCCTCAACCACTGCGGCAAGAGGTACTAGTCAGGATCAGGCAGCGGGTATTCTGACCGAGTCGTCTGCTAATCGATCTACTGCTGCTGCCGTAGTTTCTGCTGCTCATGCACTACAGAAGAAGGAAATTGGAACTGCCAAAGCTCAGGCAGACAAGAAGAAGCTAGGTGCAAGAAAGAAGAGTCTGAAAAGGTTATGATGAAGTTGTTTAATAATCAAACCTTTTTTTTCCTTGTCTTAGTTATTTTTATTTGATAGAAAGAAAGAAAGAAAGAGGAGGGGGCAGAGAAATGTATTCAAAATTTGGTTTATGATTTGTACTATTGAAATGGGTGAAATTGTGTACTATTATTGATCATAAAAATAAAAAATAAAAAATGTAATTAAATGATTTGACACCATTGTATCATCCATCAACCTATTAACCATGAAGGTAATACTCTAGATTTTTCTTAAAACATTGGCCCAAAGGCTCGTGACTTAAAGATCAACCAAGTATTTTTGTCTTGCATATCATTTGCGACAATCCATTATAAGTCCACAAATACAACAACTTCCGATCACAACTTAACTTATCAATTTAATCAATTATAGAGCTTGGATTTGAGGGTGCCTTTGATTATGAATTGATTATACCATGAGCTTCCGTCAATCTTGAAACCAAATCAATTTCGGATTGAAAGCAAAAATTCAACTTTTAATTCTCAAACTAAGAATCCATCTCTCTTTTAACTTCGCATACTTGCAGGAACTTATAATCAAAAACAGAATATCAAGCAAATTTTCCATGGCTCAAAGTATTATAAACCATAACCAAAGACCAATGACCAGTTATAGAATAATCACCCAGCATTCCACTGATTGTCATGAGAACGAATAAGGTAGGGCGTACTTGGGTATGACGCAGAAGAAATAAACGTCTTTCACTTACTGAGGCTTGAAAGGTAACCTTGAACCCACAACCACAATACAAAGGATATGCCTGATTATGATTATATGACCTAATGGAGGATGCAGATGATGTGAAACCAGGACCAACTAAATGGTTATAAGTAGGAGGGAAAACTTTGGGGTGTTATAGCTGCCCCTATTCAATCACTATAGACTTGAATGGATGATAGCAGTTGCTTTCAGACGTTTGAAGTATGTAGGGATTGAATACCAGAAACAACCAGAAAATTTGCACTCTATGGCAGAAGAACAGGGAAATGAACTCGACCGAAATGAACTCTGCTTGGATATAATTATGATGGTAAGAATCATAAATGGGGGACGCCTTTTGAATAATGTCAGAGAGCTACTGACTTGCCACGCTGCGGGTGGACTTTGATAGGCTGCAACAATGCCTTAATGGTGTATTATCGGATGAGTAACGACTTGCCACGCTGCGGGTGGACTTTCAACAATTTGCGATTGAATTTTAAGATACTTTGCCATCCTAGGGATGGACTTTTGCCAATCTGCGGTTGGGCTTCAGATATTTACCACACTGCGGGTGGATTGCTAGATAATTTGCCACACTACGGGTGCTTTAAGAATTTGCCACACTGCGGGTGGACTTCTGCTCACTGTGGGAGACTTTTGCCCACTGTGGGGAACGTTTGCTCGCTGTGGGAGACTTTTGCTCGCTGTGGGAGACTTTTGAAACTTGCCACCCGAAGATGGACTTTGGCCAGTCTGTGGCTGGACTTTTGCTCACTGTGGGAGACTTTTGCTCGCTGTGGGAGACTTTTGAACCTTACCACCCGAAGATGGACTTTGGCCAGTCTATGGCTGGACTTTTGCTCACTATGGGAGACGTTTGCCCACTGTGGGGGACTTTTGAAACTTGCCACCCGAAGATGGACTTTGGCCAGTCTGTGGCTGGACTTTTGCTCACTGTGGGAGACTTTTGCCCACTGTGGGGGACTTTTGAAACTTGCCACCCGAAGATGGACTTTGGCCAGTCTGTGGCTGGGCTTTGCATATGTTGAATTGCATGTTGCCCCATGACAATGGGGATGTTATGTCTTGAGTATTGTTAATGAACTGGTGCGAATGTAAAGGAATTCCTGACGCGGAAGTAATAAGTCTCTGCTAACTCTGTGAGGAAACACAATGATCACGTATTCGATCCCAAGAAGTTCTGTGGGGATAACATCTCTGTTGGAGAAGAGCGTGAATAATTCATCTGTCCCGAATTATCACCTTTGCCAAAAATAAATTGGACTTTAGATTTGAGGACTGTGCAAGAGGGCATATCGGCTATTGGAGATTATCCACTCTTATGGAGCTGCTGGGGAGGAGAATGTTTTATTTGAAATCTTCTAGGGGAATAAGAATTGCCTTAGATCTGTTGAGGAACCGAGATCAAGGGAACTAGCTGAAGGAAAAGCTTGGTGACTTACTGGGGATAACCCAACCCGAGACACGTCCTGCAGAGGAAGAAAGATTTCAAGTTGTCTCGTGCTGGGGATCAGTTGCTTCTGTATGGATTTTACCTCAAGAGGATTTTACAAAAGACTTTGTGTCTTTAAACTCTTAGGTATCGCAACGACTGCATGAATTAGCGTAACAACCTTGCTGGGGAGGTAACCATTGCCAATGCAGATGAGTTTGTATCTATCAGAAGTGTTGAACGAGATAATTGGCTTGACAAGTGACCACAATATTCTAAACTCCGGGTAAATGCTCCCAATCGTCTGCCTTTGGGAAAGAATGAACTCTTGTACTATTGGGGTGGCCTGCCCTAGTACGAGTACTTGAATAGTTTTGCACTTGACAGACTAATCTTCGCTCTTGGAGAGATTTGAATCTCGAGGTGATTGCCCCAGATTGGCTCAGCATTTTAATTTTGAAGAGATTGCTCGACGTAATTTCCCCGGATGGGCTAGCTCTTACCATGACTAGTTGGGGAAGTCCCTGCTCAATGAAGCTTTCTCGGAACAGTGCACCTCAACGTGACAGTCTTTCAGGAGTCTTAGACTTCCCAACTTGGCAAGCTTAGGCTTCTGGATTGAATTTCCGCATGTGAACCATTTATGATGCCAAACAAATGTATGCAAGCGAGAAATGTTTATTCTTAGAATGAAAATTCTAATGCAACACACATGTAAATTTCGAAGTTTTGAAAAGGAATCGTAAACCTTCGTGAGCGAATCACTGGTTAAGATATGACCTTATTTTGAATGAAAGTATGCACATGCAATACCAACAAATGTCTTTTAGCATAACTCATAGGAGTCAGGAACGCGGTCTCGTAGTAGTACGCTCTCAAATTAACCCTGTTTCAGTTAGGACTTTTAAGGGTTGTATCGTGGCCTGGTTCACGGTTATAGAAACAAAGGATATAGGCTCGAGATTTATTTGTGCCCCCACTCTTCGTGATGTTCTCCATTCCTACCTTCAGCTAGTTTTCACAAGCATTCACCTTTCATAAGGGTTTCGTGTTGATTGAGGAACCATTGCTGTTATTAGTTTAAGCACCAATCAGGTTATTGTTGAGAGTCAGTCACTCCTCTATCTTTCGTGTCTGTGCCACACGACTTGTTCTCATTTGAGGATCTTTCTTGTGTAATTCTTTTCGTCTTTCACTTTTGCGTTATTTTGCTTTATCCCTAACTTTTGACTGCACTGATTCTTGTGAAGTCCAGCGGGATGCCCTAACTTTTGCCTAAGTCGCTTGTTTTCAAGTTTCGACTTAGCGGGCTTTTTTTTAACGATTCGTGTGACTTTGTTTGTCTTGATTGCTTTGTGAGGGTTTATGACTGCCTCATTCTTTGGTCGATGAAGAATAACCATTGTGGTTTTCAATCTTTGGACCTTTTGACTTGGATAACCATTGTGATTTCTGGTCTTTGGACCTCTTGATTAGCATAGTAGAATGCAATGGATCTTCAAATACACTTCTTTATGGAAGCCTGAACGCTTGGTCCGACTAGCTGACATCTACCCTGCCCCTGGGTTACATGTGAGGTTTTTTTATGCGAAAAGAAACTCCTACTTCAAGGCTCAAAGGGGTTAGCAAGGGTCTATCTTCCTTATATCTCCAGTGTTTAGGGATTCGAAACAAAGCCTGTACATCGTCAACAGGGCCTTACTCGAGAGCACACAATTAGAGATTTTGCGTTTTTGTTTCGTCATCCTCCTTTATAGAATTTAAGCACGACAATTGGTATTCCGATGTACACATGCAAAATTATAAGTGAATGCAAATGAATTACTTCAAGAAAAACATGTGAGTTTTATTATTACTAACATTCAAAAGCAAACAAATTTCATACATGTAGACAAATGTTTAACACATAAAAGAAACTACAAATGGAAATGCAGTAAAGAAACTGAATATTGCCGTAGTAGAGGAGGCTTGACTCCGTCTGGACCTGTCAGTCTTGGATACTTTCAATGATCAATAGCTCTTTTCACAGACTTGTAATCTTCAATTTGCAGCCGTATACCTAACCATAGCAGTCATACTTCTTCTTCTAACTATTCTGACTCTAACACGAGACATCTGAAGGAAAAAGTAAAGCTGGGGAGTAAAGTTGCCCCATAAGGTTGCTCGGAAAGACCTGATGATCTTCTGCCTACGTATCTCTGTTGACTGATGAACAATGAAGAATTAGAGCGACGTAGTTCCCCTCAATAGGGATGAAAATGAACAATGAAGAAAGACGAACACAAAAATGCCATCACTGAGAGTATTTGAATACTGCTGGCTCTATTTGCTTCATGAATACCCTGGCGTCCTGGGTCATTAACTCGAAGACTTCAGCTTAACGCGACCATCTGGTGGAACAACCGGGACACCGGTTCCGTCATGATTAGGCATCGAATTCTGGAGTACCTTTGGAAGAGGAGAAAAATTGATTGCCTTGGACTCAATTAGGTCTTGTACCTTATTTTGAAAAGCCCAATATTCCTCGATAATGTGCCCCTGGGCACCTGAATGGAACTCGCACCTGGCATTTGAATCAAAATTTGGTGGTAGATTATCAGCAGAAGGAGCCCTCATGGTACGGAGCTCAACCAGGTTCAACTTCAGCAGCTCTGGAAGCAATACAACATATGGACATGGGATAGGATCAAGTCTGCGGTTCCTCGCTCTTGTTCTTTCCTGAAATGGTCTCGGTGCATGTTGTTGCTGACCCTGAGATTGTGATTGAACACTTCGTTGTTGACATTACGTTGGACGCCTGACATGTCCCTGTACTCTCTTACTCATACTCGGTCGAGGAGCGAATGAAGGTTGTTGATGAAGCCCCTTTGAAGACTTGGCCTGAGCAATGATTCTAGAAGAAGTAAAGTTGACCACTTCTTTTGTATTCCTGCATGCTTTATCTTGCGGCACTTATGGCCTTGTCAGTCCAAAAGTGATTACGCCTTCATCAATTAAGTCCTGCACTTGATGTTTAAACGCCTTGCAGTCATTAACATCATGTCCGGGAGCCCCAGAATGAAAAACCCAGTAGGCGTGGGGATTCCAGCTTTGGTGAAGTTTACCGGAAGGAGGTGTTAGCTCGTGACACTCAATCAACCCCATTCTGAGCAGTTGTGGGCATAATTCAGCATAAGACATGGGTATCAGATCAATAACCCTTTCTTGCTCCTGTTGATGACTGGTTGCTACCAATGGAGGAGCTATAGACGAAACCTGTTGAAGTATTTCTCCTGGAAACCAAGGCGTAGCAGCTGAGGAGGATCCCTAATAAGGAAAGAAAGTGCTCACTTCTTTGGTAACGATTGGTGTAGGATCATTTAGTTCACATGTGGAGTTGGTTCCTATCTGATGCTCTTCCTGACTGCCAAGTGGCGATTGCTGGTGAAGAGATTCAAACTGTAGAGGAAATCCACCTACCAAACCTTGATTTAGTGGACATCCCAAAGAGAAGGGAGAAACATGACCTTCTGTTTGAAAAGCAGACACGCAGCTATTTTCCTTTTTTGACATAGAATTCATGATTCCTGTAAGCAACTTTATCTGAGTCTTCATCAAGTTGAATTCTTCTCTCAGCAATTTCTGATCTTGGGACAACGCTCGAATGTCCACTATAAAATGCCCCAGTTGGGCCTTCATCTCAGTAACCTCCGCTCGGAGTTGTTCCATACCTTGACAATCGTGATTCAAATTGACCATTCTGTAGAGAAACCAGGTCAGGATAAGAATTTGTTTCTGAACACTTGTCAAAAATGCAAGGATGTATGCAAATGCCATGTTCGGTTATTTCCAAGGAATCCATCTGTTTTGATCCAAGTTTTAATGCAGAAGAAAATCCGACATAATTCAGATATGGGATCCTTAGAAGTAATTGAACATGTATGCTAAAATGCCATGATGTCATGTATGCAACTGGCATGTGGTCAGCGGTCCGACGCTGGTGTGGATCAGATAACCAAGTGTTGGTGAAGATCATGATATCAGTATCTCTGTGCAGAAATTCCAGAATTCTCAACTAGTATCATATAAGACCGGATCATATCATGGAGTAGTACTGGAAAAAGCGGGTATGTTGGAAGTTTTAGGGTTCCTGCAAACCTGTAAACCCCTCCCAATCTCACGGGTGTGCTACTACGGGTCAACATCACGGACTCTCAAAGTCGAATAGCAATAATACGTTCACCATTTCCGAAAAATGGCTCATGACCAAATCAGGGAATCGGTTTGGCATTATGTACTACTCAGGGAGGCCTCAGCTGAGTTCTGGAAAAACAACCATCCCTCATAAGTTCCCGGCTTCAAGCACTGAAGTCGAGAAACAATAGTAC
The DNA here is from genome assembly GCA_963966055.1 of Lathyrus aphaca. Classification (NCBI taxonomy): domain Eukaryota; kingdom Viridiplantae; phylum Streptophyta; class Magnoliopsida; order Fabales; family Fabaceae; genus Lathyrus; species Lathyrus aphaca. The sequence continues at coordinate 609,458,101 of OZ014519.1, forward strand.
ATTCATCCCGAAGGGTACAATACTACCGTCATACGACCAGTCACTTTAGCGGAGTACCTATGAGAGAACAAGGTCATCCTATGCGATTTCCTAGTGGGCCCTCGGGTGCGAATGGGTTTGCCACGAAATGTGGTCTTCCACTGTCACCACTGGAGAGGGTTGTTTCCACTAAGGTCCTCGATGATCGGTTCCCAGTGTTAGCAGCTCAGGTGGGAACATTCTATGGTCTGCCTAGGCAGTATAGAATATATCTCAAGAGAGCCTGATCTGGGTGTGGGACTCGTGAAAACTACACGTGCTCAAAACCACGCAAGCCACACGACTTCCCACTCTAAATCCTATGTGTATACTCGAGCCGGGTATTTGGCTTATCTCACAATAATCCCATCCCGCAAAGGAAAACCAGAACAACCAGTACAGTACATGCCAGTATATGCGACAGTAAAGTAAAGTGCAGAAAGCTGTAAAAAAAAGTTGTAAAGTAAAGCGATAAACTATAAATAAAACAGTAAAGCTAACTAAAGCATAACAGCGAATGAATAAACACCCAACGAAAACAGAAACAGACAAGCGCTAGGATTGACTCTCAAAGGGGAAATCAGAATTTCTAAAAGTCCCCAGCAGAGTCGCCAGCTGTCGCTCCCGGGATTTTCATCCTAGTACAAACGCGAAAATGGCGCGGAAAGGTTAGAGTCGCCAGCCAGACATTTTTATCCCGAAGGAATGGGAAAGGTAATGTTGCACAAACCTAAGGAAAAAGGAAAAGGATGAGGCCTTGCGAACCAAAGATCTGGGTCCAGAAGTCGGTTACGAATTGAGAAGGTATTAGCACCCCAATCCGTCCGCCGTACCCGACGGGATCCACGCTTATAAGTTTGTTTTCAAAGGGTGAGAAATAATATGTTGTTTGAATAAAAGAAAGGCTATATGGAATGGAAGTGAAATGAGAAAAGAAATGGAATTGGAAAATGGGAATAAAGGGGGAAAATGTAGGGAAAAAGAATGATTGTGCTCGAATGGGCCGTACCCCACTGCCTACGTACCTCATCGGGATAAATGAGGATCAGAGACGCCGTAGTTCGTCTAACTAAGGCTGACACTTGTTTGTGATTTTTAGGATGACGTTGCCATAGCCCTAGCTCAGGTGTTACCGGCTCTGACTCGAGGGTGTTTACCGTATCGCTGTTTGAACTGTCGAGACAAGTCATGTTCGTCCGCAAAGAGTATGAGATGAGATGAGAAGACGTGACTTCTTGGTTTGTTGTTTTTTTAGAAGAAATGTTTTTGAGTTTGTGTTTTTCGTATGTACAACACTAAAGACTATGACACAGAAGCGAATACTTTCCAAGATCGCCCCCAATGGAACGTTTGTAAAGCATCCTAGAAGAGTGGAGGAGACCTCCACTAGTCATTTCCCGTATAGCTTAAGGCTCGTGGTGCATTGTACACCTTTTCCTTTATTAAGTGTTTTTTATTTTCTTTTAAGATGAGAAGTGAGACTCAAGTTATAAAAGGAAAACTTCTAAGGGAAACTAGACTTACCCTAAGTTAGTTGAATTCATGGATGACCTATGGTTAGTGAGGTTTGCCAGATTTAAATCTACCTAAGAGATATTAAACTAAAGATACAAGTACAAGAATTAATAGTGAACAGTATGGTCCTCCTAAGTCATGGTGGGTAAAAACGTGTATGAAATATAAATGGGATGAGACAATGGATCGGGTGGGTCGATTGCGTGGTGCTGAGACGCACGACTTATGGTGTGTCACATACAAGGCTTGCTTTTGGTTGTAATGGAATGGAATGATGGTAATCGAGGAATACTAAAGTCACATGCAACTTTATTTGTTTATTTGAAAATTTACTCGACGTTGGATCGAGTATCTTATTTATTTCATTTTTGAGATTTCGTTTTCTAGCGATTCATTTTATCTTTTCTATCCTAATTATAGAAACTATAAAAGCATACAAGTATTACATCACAAAGTACAAAATACAAAACATAATCGAGGCGTAACAAATATCCAAATCCATTAGCAAATCCTCGGAAAATACCTTGCATAAGAAGAAAATAGTTAGTGAATGACATGAATCATGAATATGCATAATATGGTGGAAATGAATTAAAATGACAAAAATATCAAAAGTCATGGAAAAAATGTGAAATTAATTCCCTAGGGTCTCTAACCTGATTATATTATTGTATTAAAAAATCTCTTAAACATTATAAATCTAACTATGTCAAATGGTCACCTAAACTTATCTAAAGTTCAATCACAAATTTATACAAATTACACTACCAAAACAGTAGATAAAATGCCCTAAAAAATACACCAAAAATATTCCAGGTTCTTTAATTTGTCCTCTAATCATAGAAAAAATAATGGATCAAAAATGTCATGGGAAGTGGCATAAATAAATTGTACAAATTTATGTGCTTATGAGGGAATTCAATATAAATCAATTAAAATGAAAAATCGAATTTAAATTACAAAATACAAAAAATCAGAAAGTAAAACTTGGGAATGGTTCAAAAATGAATTAATATTCTACCATAATTTTTATAGAATTTTATTATGCCTCTTAATATTTTTAATGGATTTAATTTGAAAGGGAATAAAAATAGAAAAATAAAAGAAATGAGAAATTGGAGGGGGGGTGAGGAAAGAAAGTTTTCTAAGTTTAAAATGACAACTGGGCTTAATATGAGGGTGGGAAAAGCAGTCCAAAAAAAGGCCCAAATGCAGGTGGCCTGAGGGTCTATACCATGGGGCTTCGGTCAACTCTTTGACCCTCTCTAGAACTTTGGTTTTGCTGTGTTGGATCAGATGGCCAGGGATGCGAGGGTGTATTATAGTTACCGTGGGTGAACGCGCACAAAATGGTGGTGAAGAATGTCAACCGGACGGTGACACTTGTCACTGCCGGAATGGGCCAGAAAACCAATCCTTATCTCTAAGAGATTTTTTGGGCGGTGGAGAGATGACATGTTAATGGGGCTAATTAAAGAGATTCTTCATGGTTTTAATTAGTCTTTATTAGTCTTAATCTCCATTAACATAATATAACTTTCATTTAATTAAAACATTATAAGAAAAGAACTGAAAGTTATAACAACCAAAACCCTTGATTTCTCGCCTACCCTTCTTCCTTTCTTCATCTTCATCACCCGACAAACCCTAATCCCTCATCCGATTCCCTCAGTTGCCACTTCCCCTTTCTCTCTCTCATACAAAACCCCAATCACTTCCTTCTTCATCACCACCCTTACCCTCTTCTCCTCTTCGCCCTCTCCACGCCTACTATTATCCCCTCATCTTATCCCTAAGAAAACCCTAGCCGCCGGAGCATCGTCGGAAGCAAAATCCATGAACTAAACTTCAAACGCAAAAAAAAAGAGACTAAACAAGATCCGGTCAAGATTGACATACCCGCACACGACGATGAACAAAGATGATGAACGATTTGATGTCTACTGCAATTTCCGGTGATAATGCGCGATGACGACGAAGAGGGCTAATATTCTTCAGGTACGATCTCCTTCCTCTTCTTCATTCGACGTCTCTGATTTATTCCGAATTATCGATGCTTAACCCTGATTGAATTTGCAGGTTTGATTGCGAAAGAAATAACGTGAAAATGGTGATTGGTGATGTGTGTTGAAGGCTGACGAAAGGTGTGGGATTGGTTGTTGAAGAGGATGGCGGACGGGAGCTGATGGAGATGACAACGACCACGCGAGATGCAAGTTGCTGCGATTTGGCTACGATCGATGGTCCTTGATGGCGAAGATGAGGACCGACCCTGCAAACTCGTATTGTGACCCTTCTTCTTGTACGTCTACTGAATTACTGATTAGTGGTTTTTTCTGATGATTACAGGTCTTAGCTTGATGACCATTGGTGGGGTTCTTGGTGGATGGAGATGGAAGAAGCAGTAATGGTTATGTTGTATGAATGAGATTGAGAGAGAAGAATCCAGAAAAGAAGAAGAAACTTAAAGATGGATGGTGAAGGCTAGAGAGTTGAAGAGGACAGAAAATGGGAAAATTGAAGCCTTTTATGCGAAGAAATTCAGGTGAAATTTCTAGAGTAATTCTGTTGTGAGAGTTTGTTAGAGATTCAGTTTTTTCAGTTGGAGTTTGTAACTGTTTTCAACTTGTGGAACCTTCCCGAGTTTTGCTTGAAATCATACCTGAAATTCGATTTTTTCTCTCTTTCCTCTTGCCTCTGAGATATAAAGTCCTTATGAATATTTTTTGTTTCCGTTGTGATTCTGAATTTGTGTTCGACGCAGGTTAGGAGTGAAGATTGGGGATCACTGATGGCGGTATTGGCGGAAGGTCTAACTTTTTTAGAGGTAGATGAAGAGATTTAGAGAAAAAAAAATTTGTGAAGTTTTCTCAGTTCTGTCTGATTTTCCCATAATTATTTTGCAGGTTCAAATACCTTCAGTCTCAAGAAGCCTAGAGTCTGATATCCCTTTATTCAACAGGTTACTCACATAATCTTTGGTCCTTATGAGAATGGAATTTTCCGCATGAAGTTGCTACTGTCTCGTGATTTTCCACATTCGCCTCCTAAAGTATATTTTTTTCTTTGACCAAGATTTTCCATCCAAATGTTGCAAACAATAGAGAGATTTGTGTCAACACACTTAAAAAGGATTGGAATCCTAGCCTTGGATTACGGCATGTTCTTATCATTGTTAGGTGTCTATTGATTGAACCATTTCCAGAGTCAACTTTAAATGAAACGGCCGGTAAACTACTGCTTGAAGATTACGAGGAGTATGCCAGACATGCCAGGATTTACACCGGCATTCATGCAAAACCAAAGGCCAAGTTCAAAAGTGGGGCTGGCCAAGTTCAAAAGTGGGGCTATAAGCGAATCAACTACTGCTCTGAATGTTGATCAGACGAACACCTCAGTGCTTAATGCTGACATCAAAACCATGTCGTCTAGTGCTGCTCTGCCACCATTGTCAACAGGTGCTGCTTTGCCACCACTGTCGCTGCCCTCAAACACTGCGGCAAGAGGTGCTAGTCAGGATCAGACAGCGGGTATTCTGACCGAGTCGTCTGCTAATCGATCTACTGCTGCTGCCGTAGTTTCTGCTGCTCATGCACTACAGAAGAAGAAAATTGGAACTGGCAAAGCTCAGGCAGACAAGAAGAAGCTAGGTGCAAGAAAGAAGAGTCTGAAAAGATTATGATGAAGTTGTTTAATAATCAAACCTTTTTTTTCCTTGTCTTAGTTTTTTTTATTTGATAGAAAGAAAGAAAGAGGAGGGGGCGGAGAAATGTATTCAAAATTTGGTTTATGATTTGTACTATTGAAATGGGTGAAATTGTGTACTATTATTGATCATAAAAATAAAAAATAAAAAATGTATTTAAATGATTTGAAACCATTGTATCATCCATCAACCCGTTAACCATGAAGGTAATACTCTAGATTTTTCTTAAAACATTGGCCCAAAGGCTCGTGACTTAAAGATCAACCAAGTATTTTTGTCTTGCATATCATTTGCGACAATCCATTATAAGTCCACAAATACAACAACTTCCGATCACAACTTAACTTATCAATTTAATCAATTATAGAGCTTGGATTTGAGGGTGCCTTTGATTATGAATTGATTATACCATGAGCTTCCATCAATCTTGAAACCAAATCAATTTGGGATTGAAAGCAAATATTCAACTTTTAATTCTCAAACTGAGAATCCATCTCTCTTTTAACTTCGCATACTTGCAGGAGCTTATAATCAAAAACAGAATATCAAGCAAATTTTCCATGGCTCAAAGTATTATAAACCATAACCAAAGACCAATGACCAGTTATAGAATAATCACCCAGCATTCCACTGATTGTCATGAGAACGAATAAGGTAGGGCGTACTTGGGTATGACGCAGAAGAAATAAACGTCTTTCACTTACTGAGGCTTGAAAGGTAACCTTGATCCCACAACCACAATACAAAGGATATGCCTGATTATGATTATATGACCTAATGGAGGATGCAGATGATGTGAAACCAGGACCAACTAAATGGTTATAAGTAGGAGGGCAAATTTTGGGGTGTTACACGTACATGACCATGAAATAGAGTCTGTGGGTGTGATCATGAAATATGGATCATACTGGACCATGAAATAGGGGTCGAGAGTTTCGATGGAACCTGGATCATGAAACAGGGATCGCTAAATGGTACCACATGCATTGAGTTTGGTGGAGTCTCATTTGCATAGATTGTTTTTGTGTATAATATTATTATGTGTTTCAGTGTGATTGTTTACTTATTGTTGATGAGAAGTGGTGAATACTTGATGATACTTGCTTTTACTTGTATTATTTTTCCATTTTGTTGGTGTAGGTATCTCACTCCTTCTGTTTGAATGTTACCCCTATATTGGTAACGTGCAGGTGATCAGGAATAATAGAGTTCATGGTCGGTGAAGTCGGTGCACTTCATGTAAGATGAATCGACTTTGATACGTACTTTGTGGTGTCGGGACAATGATCGTTATATTATTGTTTATTTGTTTAAGAAAAGCATGTTGCTACTGAATTTTATTTTATGTTTCTTTTGAGATTACCACTGCAAACATATTTTATATTAAGTATCAATTGAGCCATATTTTGGAAGTGAATGTAACACTTGAAATTTTAGTTTTAAATTTTAATTACTCTGATTTTAAATTGAAATTTTGTGGGGATTATTTTGGGTGTTACAGTTGCATCTTTTGAACTTGTAGATGGCTTGTTAAAGTCATTTCAACCTTTCTTGATGACATATGGAGGCCTTGGCTCCCTTTTCCATGAAAAATTTCATCTGGATGGCTCAGTTGACTAAAACCCAAATTGGTGATACTGATGACTCGGGGCCCAGATCAATGAAATTTCTGTATAGTCTTTGAATGACTTTTCATCATTTAAGATTCATTGATCATTTGAAAATATTAGGTATCAATGATTGGTCCTTTGCTTGAATCCTCTGAGGGACTCAGGAATCCTGATTCACTACGGGGATACTGTCCAGAACAGTCTGACATAGTCCTTAGGTCTGTGGATTTCCTCTGATGAGGTATATATCTTAGGGTCAAAATTTAGGGTATGACAGATGCCCATATTTAATCTTCTTAGACCCGAAGGTAAGAATGGTGAAATCATTGAAAGATTCGAGGTACAAGAGGATTAAATATCTAGAATAACTGAAATTTTGATCCAAAGATACCAGGTTGTAGCGTTTCTGTAGAGGTTCAAGTTATTAAAACTTGAGAACTGACGTTTTATCCAGGAAATAACCAGAGATAATACTCTGTATCACGTGGGATAAATGCGAGTATGATTATGCAAATGTAAATGCAAGCATAGTCATGAATGTATGAATGAATGTGTATGTTAACAAAACAGACATGACACATAAGTTGACAAGACATAGAATATTGGGCCGATCCGGTGATGTAATATCATTGTGGCTTGGATAGATTGCTAATTGTAAAGGGGAGCTCATGTTGCTGTTGATTTATAGAGACATGGCTATGCGGGGAGACACAAGTTCATCCTCATGGGGTATTCCAGAAGTTTGGTTGCTTTTGGAGCAACTGAATGATTTCCTTTTAAGTTCACATACCAAGGAAAATTGCAAGTTTTATTTTGAAAAATAAAAGTGAAGTAAATTCATTTTAATTTCAAGAAAAAGACAAATCAGTTTTGAAAATTTCATTTTGTAAAGCAGATAAAAAATGAGAGTTGCAAGCAAATGGGAAAAGGCTCAAATTTTCATATATAGGGTGGTAATCAGCCGAAGGTATGATTTCACAGAGTATTTACAAAGTAGAAAGTGGTAATTTATAGGGAAAAGGGCTACGTTGAAACATAATGATCCTTATCCTTCTACCGATTCTGAGTTTGGAAGTCTTCAGAACTCCCGTTGATGATGACTTCGATGAATGACTTTCTTTTGACGATCCAATCTGGTTGGATGCAGTTACTTGCCTTGAATACCTAACATTTTGCCTAGATTTCTCTAGCGAGATATATTTTTTGAATGTCTCTAACTTTTTCCTGGATCGCCCTTTCGGGTTTTCAATCCACCGAGACTGTTTTTTTTTCGTTTTTAGGAAAAGTATTTCTTGACTACATCAATGTTTGTAGGATAAGTGAATTCCTCACTGTCCATTGTTGTGAGTATCAGGGCACCTCATGAGAAAGATTTCTTGACCACATAGAGGCCGTTATAATTCGGAGTCCATTTGCCCCGAGAGTCGGTGATAAATGATTGAATTTTCATGAGTACGATATCTCCTTCTTTGAAGACACGAGGTCGAACCCTTTTGTCGAATGCTCTCTTCATCCATTGCTGATATAGCAGGCCATGATAGAGGGATGTCATTCTCTTTTATTCTATCATATTGAGCTTTTCGAATATGCTTTGGTACCACTCAGCTTCAGTGAGTTTAGCATCCATCAATATCCTTAATGATGGGATTTCAGCTTCTATGGGAAGCACTGCTTCCATGTCATATACTAGTGTGAAAGGGGTTGGACCTGTTGAAGTGCGAATGGAAGTTCGATATCCATGAAGCGTGTAAGGGAGCATCTCGTGCCAGTCCTTATATGTCACAACCATTTTCTAGACAATTTTCTTGATATTTTTGTTGGTGGCTTCCACTACGCCGTTCTTCGTTGGCTGATAAGGAGAAGAGTTATGGTGTTCAATCTCGAACTCCACGCATAATTCTTTCATCATTTTGTTGATCAAGTTGGAACCATTTCCAATAATGAGTTGACTTGGAATACTGTAACGACAGATGATATTGTTTTTGATAAATCGAAAGACCACTTGCCGGGTTACATTGGCGTATAATGTTGCTTCGACCCATTTGGTGAAGTAATCAATGACTACCAGAATGAACCTATATCCGTTTGAAGATTTGGGTTCGATCATTCCAATCATGTCGATTACCCATGTTGAAAATGGCCATGGCCAAGAGAGAGCCTTGAGAAGTGTCAAATGCATATGAATTTTATTAGGATAAATTTGGCATTTATGACATCTCTTCGCATGCTTGCGATAATCTGCCTCCATTGTGAGCCAGTAGTATCCTGTTCGGAGTATTTTTCTTGCCATCATATGTCCGTTGGTATGAGTACCAAAAGATCCTTCATGAATTTCTCTCATGAGTATTTCTGCTTCATGTTCATCTACACATCTGAGTAGAACCATGTCGAAGCTTCTCTTGTAAATTATATATTGGTTGGGGAAGAAGTTCCCTGCCAATCTTCGAAGAGTCTTCTTGTCTTTTATTGACGATCCAAATGGGTATTTCCTTTTTTGCAGGAATTGTTGAATGTCATAATACCAAGAGGTCTTCCATCAGTAGAAGTTTCGATTGTAAAGATGTATGTCGGCCTATCCAGGCGCATAATTTCAATTCTTGGGATGTCATTCCATGAATTAATTATAATCATGGAAGATAGAGTAGAAAATGTGCCAGCCATGTGATTTTCCTCACGAGGGATGTGATGGAGTTCAACTTTGTTGAATAAAGGCAACAATCTCCTTGCGTAATCTTTGTAAGGGATCAGTCCCTAATGTTTGTAGCGGGGAAATCATAAGTATAAGTTATCAATTAACTTAACTCAAAATAAACAAAGTTGCCACCGCGCTTTTATTTTATTCCAAAAGGAAAAGGAAAAAAAGAGCGAATAAAACCTAATGAATCTTAAAACAAAAAATCTAAAGAAACAAGCAGAGAAAGGGTAAGGGGGATTGGTTACAAAATGATAAGGTTTTGAGCACCCAAAATGTCTATGGTACTCCACGGGAGCCCTTTGAAAAATTTATTACTTTTGGTTTGAAAATGGTTTGTTTAAGTGAGAATGGGGGATGAGAAAAGAATTAATTTTTAATCTTTTTGTGTTTGGAGAGGGTTACCACCACATGCCTACGTACCCACAATGTGCAATGTAAGATTAAAACCCCATAGTTCATCGTACAAATAATGAAAATTGGTTGGTTTTGATTGATTTTATCAAGTGAAGATAATTTGTCATTTTCAAGTGGATAGCCTCACAAATCTACCATGAGAATGAAGGCATGGACTCATACATCATTATGGGGAGGGCGCCAACTCAGATAAAATCAACGAGTATGTCACTAAAACCCCAATAATAATAAGAGACTCAATTACATTAAACTACAACCATGGATATTGAGAGACTTACACCCGACTAGAAAAAATGACTCATAGTCTAAACATGTAAAGAAAACAAAAAAAAGGTGCACAAAGGTACAAAACAACTTGAATGGGTTTGGTTCTTTTTATTTTTGAATTGAGGTCATGATGATTAAGTTTATTGACATTTATTTAAGAAAAGAAGAAGTAAAAGCCATTTGACAAAAATTCAAGGTTTTATTAAAGAGGTGAAGGTTTTTTAAACAATAATCCTTTAAAAAGGAGGGAAGTTTTGAAAATTGAAGAAGAGGAGAAAATGAAGAGGCTATCCTAAAAATAAAATAAAAGAGATAAAGGAGGAAAGATTTAACCAAACTTGATTACTTCTAAGCATAAGCACAATAGTTCGATCCTTATAAGCATAAGCTAGGAAATGGCCAAATAAAGGCAAAAATACCAACTCCATGATGGTCAAAGCAAAAGGAAGGTGTCCTAGGATCTAAGTCCAAAACTCCAATTCCAATGCAAAGGATAGTAACCATAGTCTAAGATCAAGATCACATGTTTTTTAGAGGTTTAATCCTTTATTAATATTTTGTGTCCAAATGGACAACGGAAAAAAAAACACAAGGATATATAAACATAAACATAAACATGATAATGAATGGTAACACATAATAAAAATAAAGGAGATAAAGGAATAAGAAGGAAATTAAAGAGGATAAGGTGTAAAGGGAAAATTAAAATAGTAATATAGTAATAGTAATAATAATATGTACTTAATAGTGGTATGGTGAACTTAATCATCCACAACCAAAAGAGTAACCAAACACTTAGTGCCAAAAATCGAAAAGGCAACCGATTCCGCTTAGTATCTTGCACTATAGTGATTAACCGATGCAATTATACCCAAATTCGATGAAACTTGAAAGAAGATTGGGATACCCAACGCAACTACACATCAAACTTCAAAAGTCGTGGATCTAACGCAAATGATTAACCAATATTGGGATGACGCGACCAACACGGGGTCCGGTCCATGAAAGAGCAAGTATCTAATTGGATTTTTATTCTGAAGTAGGGATACATTTATGTCTATGTTAAGCAATCGCTGAGTAATTTACAGAGTAATTACCCTACAAATGAGGTCGGCCAAAACCAATTAAGGTTAATGATTCTAGTGCTAATACATGTGAAATAAACGATATGTAAATCCCCATCCGAAAGCAATGCTGCACAAAAATAAATATGAATACCAAATTGAGTTACACTTATGGTATTCTTTCATCTTTAAGTTCAATCACTCATTTTGGTGGATTCAAGGTATGAAAATATATCACTAATTCAAAGCACCTAAAGTGAATTAAATTTCACTTATAGATCGATTTGAACTAATGAACATTAACTCCTCTAATCTACACCTAAAGTCTATTGAAATTAAAGAGAAATCAATCCCAAAAGTGTATCCCAAGGTAAAAATAAGATGAAATGTGAAGAGGAAGCAAAAAGAACCAAAACAGCCCCCCAAACAAGGGAAAAATCAATTCTGCTTCAGAGTAACCGGTTACTACTAGGCTGGTAACCGGTTAATTAGTTCAAAAATCCAGTTTCTGGAAAAATTAAGACAGAGTAACTCGTTACTACTAGGCTGGTAATCGGTTATTCTGCACACAGTAGTAGATAAATAGGCAAAATTCAGCATGATCCCCTTTCAAAACTTTTTTCAAACACCTTAAGATCATGGATTTGTATTTGCACAAATTTTAGAGTAAGAAAACAACAAAAACCAGCAATCAAAATTTAACACAAGATCCAAATGATCACACACAAATATCAACAAGGATTTACATTATGGATGATGAAGATGAAGGTGTAACAATGGAGGAAGATGAATTAACACTTCAAGGATTAGAATCTCTTCAAATTACTTCACAAGCAAGCTTGATCTACATAAATTGATGAAGAAAATTGAAAAGGATGAAGGTTTATCTCAAAGTTAATCAATAATTCAATGTGAATTCTTGATAACTTTCGAAAGAAGAAATTGAGTTTTGGTAAATTTTGGTAGTTGGGGATATATTTTGCAAGAGGTTTTTTGGCTCTCTAAAGCTTGAGAAATGAATGAAATGGAACTAGGTTTGAAAGATCAAGATTAAGCTTGGAAATTAAATTTGGAGGGAATTATCAAAAGAGTGGTGATTAATGAAGGTGCATGATGGGAATTAATTGTGATGATGTATGGGAATTAAATGGAGATGGTCTAGAATATTCTACATGTGATCAAAATGAAATTGGAGCCAAAATCTCAAAATTTGAATTTTCTGCCAATTTTTCAAATTTGTGTGCTGGTAACCGGTTACTACCAGGGCGTTAACCGGTTACTCAGTGCAAAATTTGAAAAATATTTGCTTTTGTTGCACTGTTGTGGTTCCGGCTCGATTCTCTTGCTTGTCAAAGAAGGCATGGAAATAAACACTTGAACCTTGGAATTCCTTTAATAAATCATTTAAAACTTGAGAAATATTTGATCAAATAAATTTGAATTGTTTGTAGATTAACTTCAACTTTTTATCAGTGAAATTCATTCGAGTTGTGGGACTGCTATTTTTTGTGTTTTTGACTTGCTCTTCCCCTAAAAATGTTAATAGAAGAAAAAAAAATATTTTTGGATTTTAATTAATGGTTAGTAAATATAAACAAATAAAAGTATATAGAAGAAATGATGATTCCCTGTGAGGCATAAACCTGCAACCAAAAAGGACCGAGGAACCAGTGCGTGATCTTGTTTGTATGCAAAATGATGCAAATGCAAACACAAACTTAGGGGCACAAATTAGGGTGTTACAGCTGTCCCTATTTAAGTTTCTTAAATCTAGAGATATGAAGATTGACATCTTCATTTCTACAAGATGGGAGAGACTTAAACATAGAAAACCCGATTTTTGCCCTAAGAGACCATGAAATCATGTGAATATGATATGATATGCAAACCCAAGATCTTTGTGGGGAGAAAACAACCACCAGAGGAAAGCAAAATCTTGGGGACACAAGAAAAGAATACCACTGGGGAAAACTACAAACAACAAGAGGGTTTCCCAGGGAAATAAATCACTGGATAGCCAACTCCACTCGGGGAATGATTGTGTATGAAAACAAATCAAAACATAATCAGAAAAAAGATGAACAATGAAGGATACAACTTCAATGGAGAAAACATCAAACGAACAAAGTGTTCGGATCCACATTAAATGGAAGGAAAGATTACCCACTACCAAACAAATGATAGCTTAATTCCAACGTAATCGATAAAAAATGAGAGAAATATTACCCACTAACAAACAAGTGATAGCTCAATTCCAAAGTAATATACTCAAGGTAAAGATTACTCACTACCAACCAAGTGATAACTTAATTCCAAAGTAATCAATCAAAAGGGGAGAAAATATTACCCATTATCACACATGCGATAACTTAATTTCAAAGCAATATACTCAAAATGAGAGATTACCCACTCCCAAACAATGATAGCTTAATTCCAAAGTAATCAATCAAATAAGAGAAGAAAATATTGCCCACTATCACACATTCGATAGCTTAATTTCAAAGCAATATACTCAAAAGGAGAGATTACCCACTACCAAACAATGATAGCTTAATTCCAAAGTAATCATTCAAATACGAGGAGAAAATATTGCCCACTATTACACATGCGATAACTTAATTCCAAAGCAATATACTCAAAAGGAGAGATTACCCACTACCAAACAATGATAGCTTAATTCCAAAGTAATCAATCAAATAAGAGGAGAAAATATTGCCCACTATCACACACACAATAGCTTAATTCCAAAGCAATATACTCAAAAGGAGAGATTACCACTACCAAACAATGATAACTTAACTCCAAAGTAATCAATCACAAGGGGGCAAAGTTTAATCCAATAAAAAATTGGAGAGAAATGGTCAAACAAGACTCATCCCGAGGAGGAAATATCTCAAATGGGGAAAATTCCATCCAGATAATAAACTGGGGAGGAAACAGAACTAAAAACATCCACGAGGAACAAACTCAGTGGGGAATTAGAAAGGATCAACAATTTCTACTTAATGGTCGACACTCTAAACTTAAAGGAAGACAACACGCATATTCTATGAGGAAAAGAAAACACCAGAGAGTGGCGAACAAAGTATCAAAGAATGCAAGAATGCAAACATATGATGTTATGCATACAAAAAATGCATGAATATGCGTATGAATATGCTGACAAAACATACATAAAAATAAGCAACAAGTGATATAAATACCATAACAACCGGATACTCGGCTAATCCCAAAGCAACAAAGTTGGGGTATCTTGCTGGAGATTCAACTTGAAATCCTGTAGGGGATAAACAAAAAGCCATCAAAGGAATAAAATCCCGCTACAGGGCTCAATTCAATGCTTAAGAAACTACTACTGGGGATTATATCCACAAGTTAGACTGTAACAATCATAAAAAATTCCACTCTAAGGGAATAACATGTTTAGAAACACCAACAACCCAAAATATTCCACATTCCTTTGGGGGAAAAAAGGGATGTCCCTATTAAACTCTGATGGGGATAAATATATCCATTGTAACCTCGATGGGGAACAAATGAGAATCTACCAGTGGTGCAGATAAAGCAAAACCTACTGGGGTGACAAACATCAATCATAAACTCTGCAAAGGAAAACCACATTACTGAGGAAAGGTAACAATCCGTCAGGAATAAGGAAGAATTTCCACAATCCTCACTGGAGAGAGAGAGAGATATTCCCGTTAAAAAGTAAACTTTTAGTATATATATATATATATATATATATATATATATATATATCAATCTCTGCAGGGACAATCAACATATCAAACCAACCCTGCTTGGGGAAAAGGGTGAAAAACCTGCTTGAGGTAAAAAATGAGCCTGCTGGAAACCATCACATGCAGATCCACTAGGGATATGAAAGAAAATTCTCTAGGGACAATCATCACTATAAATTTCAGACTTGCCAATTCACGTGGGAATACTAGATGTTAACATCATAGCCAAAGTACAGTTGCAAGGGATTTTAAATAAATACCTTCCACTAGGTAAAAGAAAACCTATCAATTGAATGCTATATCAATACTCCTGCTAGGGGATGGAACCAGCTCAAGCTGAGGAATAAAACTCGGGATGAGGATTATCCTATATACATCACTCCTCAAGTCAGAGATAATCTGCTAAGGAAAAAATCAAGAACTCAGCTGGGGATTCCTGTGACATGAATATTTTTTCTTAAATTAAGGATAACTTGCCGAGGGAGAGATCAAAAACTCAGCTGGGGATGTTCATGTAGCAAACAATTTCCGATCCTACATGTTGTTGGAGAAGCAAAATATAACACCCTATTTATTTAATTAATTAATTATCTTCATATTAAGTTTGTCTGATTTAATTATCGAAGTTGTAGAATGTTGATTTAAGTTGTGTTGTTGTTAATTAAATTAAATTAAGTTGATTAAGTTGTATATATAGTATTAAAGTGATACTATTATTAATAATGAGCTTACTTGTGGTTAGAAGTAGTAATAGTGGGGTGTAGAAGTTATGCCCATTGGAATTATTAAAATTAATAGAATTTATAAGTTAATTAGAATAAATAAGAGAATTAGATTACCAGTAGGAAGAATAAGAAGTCTTAGAGGAGTTACGTGAAGTTGCAGAGGAAAGAAGCAAAAGCTAGGTTCAATCGAAGAATTAGAGTAACCTTCAATCCAAGGTAAGATTGGGTTCTGACTCTATAATTGGGTTAATGATGAATGATATGTTGGATTGGGTTGGTGGGATTGCTTCTGTGTATGTTGTTTGGGTTTGTTGATCGTGTAAGTGATATTGAAACTTGGAAAATTGGTTGATGATTTTGAATTAGTCGTAGAAAATTGTTGCAGGTTGATTTAAGTATAATGATATTTCCTAATTAATGTATACTGATATGGTTGAAATGTTAGTTTATGATCGATCAAAAGGAAAAATCTGGAACGAATGAGAAAACAGAGCTGAGAAGAAAAACAAGAAAATTGCATTGGGATGACCCTCCCTTGTTTGTGACAAATGTCACCTAGCTGCGACGACCGTTCATCGACCTTTCTGTGACGAGGGTCATGAAGGAGTGATGAGTGTCACTCTAGCCTGCATTCTTAATTTTATATGTTGAGGCTTATGTCTTATGGGATTTATTTTGGGGAGTTACTGTAATGCCAGAACGTGTATATGGAGGAACCGGGAATGTACATATAGGATATTTTAGCAAAGTATTTTATGTTGATAGAAAATCTATAGCAGTGTAGCGAATAATTAGTAGCAACACAAATAATGCTTAAACTGAATAAAAATAGTAATTGTGTGGTAATAATTTAACAATAATAAATTGGTAACATGTTTTGGAAATTTGTTTACTGACAGTGTAATATGAATTTAACGGAGGTATAATAAAGGCCTTAGCACGAAGTAGGATTAACAAGATTTTTAGTAGAAGCATAATTAACTGGTTTTGGTAGTATTGTCCGAATAAATTCGAGGAGTGTTTGTAATGTAAGTTGGTTGGTACAAAGTAGGATAAAATTTGATATGATATCATTGTGATTAAGTTGTGAAGTCACTGGTATGAATTTTGTTGCATTGCCCTTATTAGTGGCAAGAATTAAGTTGTAGGCCTATGGCCAATGTTGATTTGTCGTTCTTGTTAAGTTGTAGGCCTATGGCCAATGTTGATTTGTCGTTATTATTGAGTCGTGATAGTATGTTGTTGTTAAGTTGTTGTAGTATGTCATTGTTGTAGTATGATGACGTTGTTAAGTTGTTGTAGTATGTTGTGGTTACTAAGTTGTGATAGTATGTTGTTGTTGTGTGGTTACATAACTATTATTGTTGTTATTCTAATATTTATGTTGTTGCATATATAACATGTCAAGTTGGAGCTGATGCTCGGTAAGTTGGCTTGGATTGGCAAATTAAGTTGAAGGCTTATGCCTTGTTGATGCCTCTATTAATTGGAAGATTTTTAAGTTGGGAGTTCTGCTCTGATGGTACCACATGCATATGCATTTTATAAGTCGCATTTCAGGTTGTATAGTCAGGTTGTTATGCTGTGACTTGTGTTGATTGATGGTTGTTGCAAGTTGTGAAGTGGTGATTTTATATAATTTGATTCAATATATTGTTTATCATATATCTAATTATATTGTTTGATATCTCACCCTTCTGTTCGAATGTTGCCTGTACATGGGTAACATGCAGGTAATCCAGAGTGAAGATTGTTTATCTTCATTAGTTCGAGCCGGTGTCGTTACTTTGATACATAACACTCGGGGGGTTGAACGCTTGTTGCTTTAATGGTGTTTTTATTCCGTTGCTGAATTTTTAAGTTGAACTCGAAGGATAACTTTGTGTTTTGAAAGTTGTTTTAATTTAAATAAAGATGTTATGTCATTAAAGTTGAAATTATGAGTCTGGTGCTTAATTATAAAAGTTGTTTTATTTTTGAAAACTGAATCATGTTGTTATCGTTTCATCCGAGTTTTCAGTGTTATGTATCTATGCGATTAAATGTTGTTGTTTTAAGTTATGAATGTAACATCCTATTGGTATGTTGAAGTTTTGTAACTCTGATTTTATTAATATTTGCCTGTAGAAATGGGGTGTTACATTAGTGGTATTAAAGCAGGTCGGTCCGTCTGGCTAAGTTGTCTAATGTTGTTTATTCCTTAGTACGCGACATGTGTGTGAAACAATGCCGGTACTTGATTATTAGTTTTCTATTCATTTGTCTCCAGGAGTTGGTTTAATACAAGTGGGGGAGAAGTTTGCTTCTTAGAGATGTTTGTGGTATGTGAAGTTGGTTAAAGGTGATACTGATTACAAGAGTGTAAGTGTTTTCAGAACTGTGTTGTTGCGAATCGAAGAGAGTAAGGACTCATGATTTTTATCCGTCGGTCAAGTTTGAGATGCTTTTGAAGGAGAACGAGTCAGTATGGTTGATGTTTACTTCTCGGAGAATAGAGGGAAATGTGGCGACTAATGTTATACCAGTGAGGTGTAATTCTTGATGCCTCTTGAAGATAATTGCGACTTGCCTCTTGAGTGTAAATTGTAGTTGGAGTCGGTTGAAGAACAGTATTTTATCGGATAAACAAGTAAGATGACTCTTAGAGCGAAGCTTAAAGAGTGCATGTGTATGATGATGGTTATATGAGATGTGCATGGATTATTGACGGTAGATTAAGAAGATGATTAAAAGTAAGGATCTACTCCAAAGAAATTGACAATTTGATGAATCAACCAGTAGACTAGTATGTCTTGAGTATAATTGGATTGAAGTCAGATTGTTTTCAAAGTTGGGTTAAAAGAAAGGGTAGTTGGAGGATCTTGGAAGCAATAGATAAGTGGAACTCATGTTCATCGATTTCGATTTTTTATTTTATTTTCGTAATTACGGAACAACCTTTAGTAAAAGAAGCATAATTATTCACCCGCAACTCTGATTGAAACAGTTCTAGACTTTTCAGAAAGCTTACGAAATTCTCTACAGTTTACATATAAACTCTGTTTGCTGAATATTTTTTAGGAGAGAGAAAAAACATTTAAATATTTGGCTCTGGTGTTGACTTTTGGTGGATGTTTGTATACGGGATTTATTGACCAGTCACATTGCAAGGACGATAACTTTTTACTCGTAACTCAGATTTAAGCGATTCTTGAATTTCTGGAATCTACATGAAATTCCCTTCATTTTGGAATATAATTTTTTGTTTGAGAGGTCTGTATTGAAAAAGATAATTGTGTTTGAAGTTGAATGATTCTTGCTTGAAATGGTAAGATAAGATCAAGTGTAAAATGTTTAGTAATAAGAAGGTAAGAGTATCAGAGGAGCACATGGAGGTGTGGTGTATGCTATTTGAGAATGATTAAACTATAGAAATCTTTGAGAAAGGTTAAATAGTAAAGCAGATTATGTGTTATTAACGATATGTGTCGACATGTGTCGGGAAAATGTTGGAAGTTTCTATCACCAACCACATGATGAGATGGCATTGTTGAGAGTGTGATTGGAATGAGAATCAAGTGTGAAACTAAACGAATCATCGAGATTAGGAGATTAAAAAGAAAGATGAAGGATTTGTTAGTGTGTTAATGCTTTTAACTTTGATAAATGTTTCGATTGAAGTAGAACGATTTGGATGGTACTTGATATGGTGGCAATTCTAGTATTAGAAGGATATTTAATAATTATGTTGTGCGACCAACGTGTATAGGAGAGTTTGTACTGGATTTTGGGCATTTTTGTATCATTGACGAGGTTGGAAGTAAGTAAATTAAGAAAATGTTTGTAAGCCTTAGAGAGATGGTGGAGTGGTATGCTTAGGTAACCTTGAGCACAAGGTAAGGGACACTATTGTAGTTGGGTAACGATGATTTATGCCACTGTTATGGTTGCCCGCTGCCTATTGAAAAATTGAGAAACAGATCACCCTTAATCTCTTGTTGATAGTAGAAGAAATCATGTTGGATGGAATAGACGTGTCTTGCCAACTAGAATTGTATGTTCAATGACTAGTTTGAAGTTGAGCCAAATATTTGAGGATTGTTTTGATTAGTTGATGCAGATTCCTATATAGGAATATGAGGCGGACTCGAGGATATTAGTATGAGGTTGCGAGTGGATCGGTGAGTAGTATGGAAACTCACAATTGTGTTCTGGATAACTTGGGTTTTGATTTGTGATGGATTGAGAATCCGATTGACATGAGACTTGAAGCATTGTAAAAATGATCCAAGGAGGAAGTAAATGGAAAGGTAAGACCAGGATTTGACCAAGGATGTTGGTTAGAGAATGCTAGTGGATAGTATGCCTTAAAGTGTTTATAGGGAGTATGAATTGTATCTTCTATACTTGTTTGGATAAGTTAGAACTGGTGTTCATTGTGGATGTTCTGATCTATTATAAAATCAGAAGGAAAATGTGCCGAGTATTTGAAAATTGAGTAACAAGTATTTGTAACACCCCAAAATTTTCCGTCTCATTTTCATATCATATAGCATAGCATATTGCATACATGTTTGAAAATTTTTTCATAGAAAAATGAGGCATAACATCCATGGTTACTAGCATAGGGCATGTGATCAGTTATCCAATAATTCGGTCCACAAAATCAATAAAAGTCAAGTGATTTTGCAAGGAGCTCAATGCCATCCACAAAGCCCTAGAAGGGATTAAATTCAAAATCAACTCAAAATGGACGGCGCAAACGTATTCATGAGGTTTCCCATGCAAAAAAGAAAAATTCAAGTTTTTTGTCTGTTATCCGGTTAACCAATAGCGTTAACCGGTTAACGCATGTGAAAATTGAATAAAAATCTTAAAAAATTAGTTAATTTCACTTTTCCCTTCATTTCTTCTCACCTTTTTCACATTTTTCCTTACACTTCACTCCCACTCCATTTTTCCCTTAGAACTTTCCACCACCTTCTAGATCCTTCTAGCATATTCCAAGGAATATTGTAGAACCCTAACTAACTTCAACTAACTCCAAGCCTAACACCAAGCCTAATGCCTATGCTAATTCCATGCCTAAGTCTCATGCCAAACCTAACATCTATATAATCTCAACTCACTCCAAAGCAAAGAGGTTAACCTTCATTTTCACAAATTTCACTTCATCTCTCTCATTTTCTCTCAACTTTTTTCTCTCAATTTTCTTCCATTACCAAATTAATCAAAGCTTCATCTTATCACGATCCATCAAGTTTCACATCAAAAGTCGATCGATCAGAAGCTTAGCCTCCATCTTCTTAACCAATTCAGTGGTTTATCGAAGATCCGACTTGGATACGGTGTTTATTTCACCAATCAGAAGCAATTTGGAGCGTCGACATTTATTTTGCATTCTTGCAGATTGAAGATCGAAGCTCACGGTTTTCTCTTCATTTTGCACATCGATAAAATCGCAACACTCACCAAAGCAATCCTCCGCTTTGTATGTTGGTGAATCTGATACCGTCTCTTCGCTTTTAACTTATTCTCTTCATCTAATCGTATGGCATTCTTCAATTACTTGTTTGATTACATTTTGATAATTTTTACGGTTTGCTTGTAATTTGTTAGTTTTGATCATCCATAGCTAGAATTGTAGCTTATTCTAGGTGCTAATAGTTGATAGAATACCATAGTTAAGTGGAAAATTTGTGTTAGCATGTGCATAGATGCTCTAGGAGCTTTTAGAAGTAGGTTTGAGACCAAAAGTGCTTCTGCATAGCTGAATTTTTGCATTTTGTTCAGTGTTAACCGGTTAACGCATATGGTTAACCAGTTAACACATTGAAAATTGCCCCTGTTTTCAAAACTTGAGGGCGTTAACTGGTTAACCAATACCGTTAACCGGTTAACGTTGTTTGAACTTTGAAAATGGCTTGTTTTCATGACTTGTTTGCATTTCATTGTCCCTGTAATGTTCATAGCTTGATAGATCATGATTTTAGAGAATTTCTTGGATCAGTTTAGGTGTTCGATTCCATCGTTTCGAGTCATTTCGACATGCGTTTCATTACTTTTGCATATTTGTGCTTATTTGTTCATGAATGCATCAAGTGGTTTATACATGTTGTTTTTAGGTTCAAATGCATTAATTAACATGTAAATAAATGTTTCACATTCTGTTTTGCATCATCTTTGTGATACATGTATGCTTCTAAATTGTTTGAGTATTTTAATGCCATGCCATGATTCACTTGAAAACACATGATCCTATGTATACATGTTCTTGCATTTTGTTTGCATCTTTGATCACAATTCTTTTATGCCAATTCTGATTTTGCATTAAGTTGCATGCTCATTTTGTTGATTCTTGTTGATGCATATTCACATTTCATGCTCTTATGCTCATGTGCTCAAAATACATACTTGTTGCATATTTGTTTTTGTGCATTATTTCATAAGCATTCATTAGAATAATCATGTTCATTTAATCATGCATTTTGATTCCATTTGATCATGCTTTGCATTATTTGCCATTTGCCATTCATTTTGTGCATAAAATGAAAATAAATTAAATATGTCTTGCATTCCATAATTGTCTTTTCTTGCAGTAGTTGTAAAAGGTATGCTGATTGTTGCATTTTCACACTTTTTACACCTGTTTTGCATGTTGATTGTTAGCTATAAAAAGCTGTGTGCATTATGCATTGCATTTCATTGTTGTTTGTGCATTTAGGTGCTGTAATAGAATGCTGGATTTTTGCTTTGCATCTTTTTAGGTCCTTTAAACTTAGGATTGAGTCTAGTTTAGGTCCTAGATCCCTTAGGAATTGTTTGGTAATTGTTTACCTCATTTCTTATTCATGTTTATCATGCTAACCCTTGTTTTGTAGGGAGTGGAGGTAAGTCCCTAAACCTTAATCTCCTTTTAATTCCTTTATGCTTTCAAAAAGTCTTTGATTTAGCATTTTTGTACTTAGTTTACATAACTCCATGCTAATCCCCTCTAGAAATGATTTAACTTCCTTAGGAAGTAAGTTGATTTCTAATTCCTTTCTTTTCATTTTCGCGTTAGGATTAGAAGACCGCACTAACCTAGGTTCATCCATGCATGATAACTCTAGGATAATTAGTCTCCCCTTAGACTTTGCCTTTGGTTTTTGCTTTCTTTGTCATCTCAAAAGAAAAGTAAAAAACACCTAATAAAGGTTGATCTTATCGTACGACACGAGACTTTGCCGTGGCTTACTTATACACGTTCCATTTCGGGGAAATGTGTAAGGCATCTACCACGATGAACAAGTCTTAGTATGAGAAGGTTCACAAACGAAAAACAAAACACTTCTCTAAAATACAAAACAACAAAGAAGAATCGTCTTTTCCTTCGGGAATTCTTTTCTCACCTCACTCACTCTAAACGTGAACATGCAACGACTTGTCTCATTTGCAAGATGGTAAGGCACTCGTTCCAGACGAGCCTGCAACACCTGAGCATAGACATACACAGTTCAACTCTAAAAAATACATAAATAGTTTCCGCCTTAGTTAGGCGAACTACGCCGACTCTGATCCTCATATTCCCGATGAGGTACATAGGCAGCGAGGTAGGGCCCGTTCAAGCACATTCTTTATTTTCCCTATATTTTCCCCTTTCTTTCCATCCTCTTTTTCAGTTCCCTTTCTCATTCCAGTTTGTAGTTCTTTTATTCAGCAGCGTTCTTATTTCTCACCCTATGAAACAGACAAACAAGCGTGGGTCTCGTCGGGTACGACAGATGGTCTGGGGTGCTAATACCTTCCCAGGTCATAACCGACTCCCGAACCCAGATCTTTGGTTCGTAGGACATTGTCCTTTCCTTCTTCCTCAGGTTTGTGCAACATTACCTTTCCCGTTCCTTCGGGATAAAAATGTTTGGTTGGTGACTCTAACTTTTCCGTGCCATTTTTGCGTTTGTACTAGGATGAAAATCCCGGGAGCGAAAATATTGAAAGAAGTGTATTTATATGTTTAAGTTATCAAGGTGTGGTTTTTGATTAGTAAAGATGAGTTTACTTGGTTATTTAACTCAGATGAGGGTTTATGGAGAATTGTGCTAGTATGAGTAGGAATTGATGAATTAGTTAGTTTGATTGATTGATTAATATGCCCTTGTTTAGTGTAGGTTATTGATGCAAAATCTGTGGTTAATGAGTGTTAAAGAACAGTTTGGAAAGTGTTAAATCGTAGTCAGAGATGGATTTTATCGCAGGGTTTTCTGCATAATTTACAGTTCCCGCTTAGCGAGACTTAGCGCGCTTAGCACAAGGTGGTGGCAACATAACACTGTCTGGGATTGAAAAATATGATTTTTCTTGTTGAAATTAATTGAACACATGTATCCTTATGTTGTTGTAATGTTGTTAAGTGATTAAGATGAGTTTAGTCTGTGTTAATATAAGAAGGTAAATTTGTAGCTTATGTTTTACGATGATTGGGGATTCATGAAAGTATCTATCTTATCCAAAATGGAATTGGTTGCAGTTGTAGTAGTGTTAGATATTCAAAGGTATTATTGTTATGGATCTAGGTTCAAAGTATTAAGTAATCACAAGAGTGTAGAATACTCGTTGGTCGGAATTTCCGATGAAATAAGTCGAAAGTCTTTTATTATGTCTACTTTGATGGTCGAAAGTTTGATATGAACGTGGTAGATTTGATAGTTACGAGTACTCAGAGTGTGCAACGAAAGCATGGTGTAACACAATTTGATCTTATGTGGGTAACAACAATGTTGGTAGTTTGGTTACGTTGATGTTGTTCTATGGGCTTTTATGTACTTATCTTTGTTGTTTCCTCATTACCTATGGTGATGGTTCGAGTGCGAGTAGCTAATTTCTATGATGGGGAATTAGGGGAGTGTTGCATATGGTGATGGTAACGATCGTGTTGTAATATGGTTTGTAGTGAACCTGTGTGTTCTTAACTTGATTATTCTTTGTGTGTTTGAGTTAGTCGTCAAGTGCATTGCGTAAGGATTGCATCTTGTTATTGTTATCGTTGATAAGGTGTATTGTTGTATTGTGTTATTCTTGGTGTTTTCGTTCGTGGCAAGAGAGTTGATTAGTTGGATGCAAGAACGTATTTGGAGTAGTTGCATTAGGTAAATTTTCAAGGACGGAAATATTCTAAGTGGGGACGAGTTGTAACGCCTTATTTAATTAATTAATTAATTAAATATCTTCGTATTATGTTTGTCTGATTTAATTATTGAAGTTATAGAATGTTGTAGATATAGTATTAGAGTGATACTATTATTATTAGTTGTCTTACTTGTGGTTAGAAGTAGTAATAGCGAGGTGTAGAAGTTAGGCCCATTAGAATTATTAAAATTAATAGAATTTATAAGTTAATTAGAATAAATAAGAGAATTAGGTTATCAGTAGGAAGAAAAAGAAGTCTTAGAGGAGTTACATGAAGTTGTAGAGGAAAGAGGAAAGAGGCAAAATCTAGGTTCAATCGGAGAATTAGAGTAACCTTCAATCCAAGGCAAGGATAGGGTTCTGACTCTATAATTGGGTTAATGATGAATGATATGTTGGATTTGGGTTGGTAGGATTGCTTCTGTGTATATTCCTGTGTATGTTGATCGTGTAATTGATACTTAAAGTTGGAAAATTGGTTGATGATTTTGAATTAGTCATAGAAAATTGTTGCAAGTTGATTTAAGTATAATGCTATTTCCTAATTAATGTATACTGAGATGGTTAAAATGTTAGTTTGTGATCGATTAGAAGGAAAAATCTAGAATGAATGAGAAAACAAAGAGTTGAGAAGAAGAACAAGAAAATTGCGTTGGGACAACTGTCCCTTGTTTTTGACGAACATCACCTAGCTGCGACGACCATCCGGCTGGGTGTGTGATGACTGTTACGACCTTTCCGTAACGAGGGCCATGAAGGAGTGACGAGCGTCACTCTGGCATGCCTTCTTACTTTTATGCGTTGAGGCTTCTGTCTTCTGGGATTTATTTTGAAGAGTTACTATAATGCCATAACGTGTATATGGAGGAACCAGTAATGTACAAATAGGATATTTTAGCAGAGTGTTTTATGTTAATAGAAGATTTACAGCAGTGCAGCGATTAATTAGTAGCAACACCAGTAATGATCAAACTGAATAAAAATAGTAACAATGTGGTAATAATTTAAAAATAATAAATTAGTAACATGTTTTGGAAATTTGTTTACTGACAGTGTAGCATGAATTTAACAGAGGTAAAATAAAGACTTTAGCACGAAGTAGGAATAACATGATTTTTAGTAGAAGAATAATTAACAAGTTTTGGTAGTATTGTTTAAATAAATTCGAGGAGCATTTGTGATATAAGTTGGTTAGAACAAAGTAGGATATAAGTTGTTGTGATATCGTTGCGATTAAATTGTGAAGTCGTTGGCATGAATTTTGTTGCATTGCCCTTATTAGTGGCAAGAATTAAGTTGTGGTCCTATGGCCAATATTGATTTGTCGTTGTTGTTAAATTGTAGGCCAGCCAATGTTGATTTGTTGTTGTTGTTAAGTTGTAGGCCTATGGCCAATATTGATTTGTTGTTGTTGTTTTGTTGGTGATAGTATGTTGTTGTAGTATGTCGTTGTTGTATGATGATGTTGTTAAGTTGTTGTAGTATGTTATGGTTACTAAGTTGTGATAGTATGTTGTTGTTTTGTGGTTATATAAATATTATTGTTGATATTCTGATATTTATGATGTTTCATACATATCATGTCAAGTTGGAGATGACGCTCGGTAAGTTGGCCTGGATTGGCAAATTAAGTTGAAGGCTTATGCCTTGTTGATGCCTCTATTAATTGGCAAATTTTTAAGTTGGGAGTTCTGCTCCGATGGTACCACATGCATATGAATTTTATAAGTTGTATTTTAGGTTGCATAGTCAGGTTATTATGTTGTGACTTATGTTGATTGATGTTGGTTGCAAGTTGTGAAGTGGTGATTTTATATAATCTGATTCAATATATTGTTTATCATATATCTGATTATATTGTTTGATATCCCACCCCTTCTGTTTGAATGTTGTTTATCTTTATTAGTTCGAGTCAGTGTGTCGCTCTGATATGTAACACTCAGGGGGTTGAACACTTATTGCATTAATGTTGTTTTTATTCTATTGCTGAATTTTTAAGTTGAACTCAAAGGATTACTTTTTGTTTTGAAAGTTGTTTTAAGTTGAATAAATATGTTATGTCATTAAAGTTGAAATTATGAATCTGTTGCTTAATTATAAAAGTTATTTTGTTTTCGAAAACTGAATTATGTTGTTATCGTTTCATCAGAGTTTTCAGTGTTATGTATCTATGCGATTAAATGTCGTTGTTTTAAGTTGTGAATGTAGCATCCTATTGGTATGTTGAAATTTTGTAACTCTAATTTTATTAATGTTTGTCGGGTTGAAATTGGGTGTTACATAAAACATCAATAATATCAAAATGCCAGGATTACTCAAAGATCTTGTTAGGAGAAACATCCAGATCAAACCCTGCTTTGGGAGAGGCAAGTTACACACATCAAGACTTTGTCATCCCTGGAATAACTATTGACATTCTTTCCTTATTTATAAGTCCAAAAAAATGTTTTTATAATCCTCAACATAAAGACAACATAAAGAATTGCAAACAATTAGATAAATGCCCAAATTTTATTAATAAAATGGTAGTCCGCAAATGGCATTACTTCATGGATCATAACAAGTTTTGAAAAATGGTAAATACATGGAAAATGGCTATATTGAAATACAATGATCACTATTCTCCCTATCAATTTTGAACTCCATTGTTCATGGAACTTCAGTCAAGGATGAGTGAATAAGAATCTTTGATGGTCAACTCTACTGAGGAACAGAGTCTGAAATCCTCGGTTGTTTCAAGTGATCCAATATGATCTAATGCAATTACTTGCCAAAATGCCTAACTTTTTCCTAGATTGCCCTTACAGGTTTTCAATCTACTGGGATAATTATTTCTATTTATGTCTCTAACTTTTGCCTGGACCACCCTTTCGGGTTTTCAATCTACCGAAATGCTCATTTTTGCCTAAGCCGCCCTTTCAGGTTTTCAACTTAGCCGAGTTGTTCTTTTATTCTTTTCGGTGAAGTATTTCTTGACAACATCAATATTCACATGACAAGTAATCTTCTCACCATCCATAGTTGTAAGAATCAATGAACCTCCAGAGAAGGTTTTCTTAATAGCATATGGGCCATCAAAATTAAGAGTCCACTTGCCCCTAGAATCAGTAATGAAAGACTGGATCTTTTTGAGCACGAGGTCGCCTTCTCTGAATACATGAGGTTTGACCTTCTTGTCAAAAGCTTTCTTCATTCTTTGCTGGTAAAACCGACCATGGCACAAAGCCGCTATCCTTTTTACCTCAATCAAATTCAACTGATCAAATATACTCTAACACCATTCAACCTCAATCAAATTGGCTTCCATTAGAACTTTCATAGATAGGATCTCAACCTTGATGGGAAGCATTGCTTATGTACCATAAACAAGCGAGAAAGGGGTTTCCCTTATTGAAGTGCGGACGAATGTATGATACCCATGTAGAGCAAAAGGGAGCATCTCATGCCAATCCTTATATGTCACAACCATCTTCTGAATGATCTTTTTAAGATTCTTATTCGCAGCTTCAACATCCCCATTCATCTCCGGTCTATAAGGAGAAGAGTTATGATGTTGAATCTTGAATTCTTCACAAATCTCTTTCATCATCTTATTATTCAAGTTCGAACCATTATTAGTAATGATTCTATTCGGAACACCATATCTGCAGATAATATGTTTCTTGATAAACCAAACCACAACGTGCTTGGTCACATTAGCATATGATGCCGCTTCCACCCACTTGGTGAAGTAATCAATAGCCACAAGGATGAAACAATGCCCATTCAAAGCCTTGGGTGCAATCATGCCAATCATATCAATTCCCCACATAAATAAAGGCCATGGGAAGAAATAACATTAAGGTAAGTCGGTGGCACGTGAATCTAATCAGCATAGATCTGGCACTAATAGCACTTCTTCACATACTTACAACAACCAGATTCCATTGCCATCCAATAGTAACTTACTATCAACATCTTCTTAGCCATCGCATGTCTGTTGGCATGAGTACAAAAAGATCCTTCATGAATTTCTTTCATTAACATGTCTGCTTTGTATTTATCAATGCATCTGAGCAGAACCATGTTAAAGTTTCTCTTGTAAAGCACAATCCCATTCAAGAAGAAGTTACCTACTAATCTCCTTAAAGTCATCTTATCTTTACTTGATGCCCCAAGTGGGTATTCCTGACTCTGGATAAAGCATTTAATATCATGATACCAAGGTTTGTCATCATGGGCCACTTCAACTGCAAACACATGAGCTGATCTCTCAAGACACATCACACTAATCATAGGAACTTCATTCCATTGATTCACCTTTATCATAGAAGCTATGGTTGCCAAAGGATCTACCATTTGATTCTTATCGCGAGGCACATAATGAAACTCCACTTTAGTGAAGAACATTTATATCCTCCTGGCATAATCTCTATACAGAATCAAGTGAGGTTAATGAGTTACCCATTTACCCTTGATCAGATAAATTCCGAAGTTTGCATCTCCATACACATCAAGGTTCTTAATCCTTAAATCAATAGCTTCTTCAAGACCCATAATGCAGGCTTCATACTCAACTTCATTATTAGTACAGGGAAAGTCAATCTTGCAGCAAAAGGAATATGTGAACCATGGGGAGTAATGATCATTTCCCTAATTCCTTTTCCATGCAATTCATAGCTCCACCAAAAACTAGACCCCATCGGGATCCAAGCTCAGGCCCTTCCTTAATCAAAGGATCATCACAATCTTTCACTTTCAGATACATCACATCTATCAAACTTAATAGACTGGTAATCATCAATCGATTGATGTTCCAACTGGTCAGCCATAATACTTCCTTTAATAGATTTTTAAGCTTGGTACTCGATATCATATTCAGACAACAACATTTGCCAACAAGAAATCCTCCCAGTTAAAGCACGCTTTTCAAAGATATACTTGATCGGATCCATTTTGGATATCAACCAAGTTGTATGATTCGACATATATTGACGAAGACGCTTTACAGCCCAAGCTAAGGCGCAACAAGTTTTCTCAAACATGGAGTACCGAGACTCACAATTAGTGAATTTCTTACTCAAATAGTAGATATCATATTCTTTTCTTCCAGATTCATCTTGTTGACCAAGCACACAACCCATGGAATCTTCCAACACAGTCAAGTACATTATCAACGGTCTTTCTTCCACCAGAGGAGACAAAATAGGTGGTTTAAGCAGATACTCTTTTATACTTTCAAAAGCTTTCTGACAATCATCTGTCCAGACACAACTTTGGTCTTTTCGAAGCAACTTGAAGATCGGAGCACATGTATAAGTTATGTGAGAGATAATCCTCAAAATATAATTCAAAACGACCCAAGAATTCTCTTACTTGAGTTTCAGTTCTTGGTGCAGGCATTTCCCGTATAGCTTTCACTTTATCAAAATCAAGTTCAATGCCTCTTTGGATGACAATGAGTCCTAACAACTTTCTAGAATGAACACCAAAACTTCACTTGTTCAGATTCAAACAAAGCTTAAACTTCCTTAATCTTTGAAACAACTTCAACAAATCTTCAACATGATCTTCCTCAGTCCTCGACTTAGCGATCATATCATCAACATATACCTCATTTTCTTTGTGAATCTTGTCATTGAAAAGAGTAGTAATAGCTCTTTGGTACGTCGCACCAACATTCTTCAATCCAAAGGGCATCACTATGTAGCAGAATGTTCCCCATGAAGTAATAAATATTATCTTTTCCATGTCCTCAACTGCCATCTTTATCTGATTGTAACTAGAAAATCCGTCCATAAAGGAGAACACATCAAACTTGGTCGTATTATCTACCAACACATCAATGTGTGGTAATGGAAAATCATCTTTTGGACTAACTTTATTCAGATCTCTATGATTAACACACATTTGGTCTTTCCTATCTTTCTTTGGAATAGACACAATATTAGCCACTCATTGAGGATATTCATATGTAACAAGGAAACCAACATCAATCTGCTTTTGAACCTATTATTTAATCTTTACTGTCATATCAGGATGAGTTCTTCTCAACTTTTGCTTCACAAGTGGACATTCAGGTTTCAGCAGAAATCTATGCTTCACAATATTAGTATCAAGATCTGACATGCCTTGATAAGACCAAGCTAACACATCCACATTGTAATACCCCATATTTTAATAAATGCTCTGGATAATATTAATTAAGATTCATAGGGTTCCGGTGTGCTCTGAGAGTTTTCAATTAAAATAATTAGAGCAACCGACGAACTTAAATTAATTAATTAGTATTATCTGACTCAGAGGTTTTTATTAAATAGCTGACTTAGAGACATTTTTGGATATACTCAATTTGGACCCGTTAGAGTACTAACTGTTGTATATCAGTATAATATAATTTGTTTTGTTATAAAAGAAAGAAAAGAAGGGTTTGTGAAAGAGTTAGTAAGAAGAAGAAAAAAGAAAGAAGAGAAAGAGAGAAAGAAGAAAGAAACCCTAAGAGAAGAAGAGGGAAAAACTCTTGGAAGGAGAAGAAATTCATGGAAGAGCTTGTTATCATCTTCATCTTCAACAAAATCCTCTTCATTGTCAAGGTGTGTTCTAGTTAGATACTTTTATTTCTAGAGTTTGTAGATTTTTGAGGTTAGGGCAAAAATGCTAGAAATCGTAGAATCGAGAATTTAAACGGTTAAATATCGATTAAAATGCATGAGTATGCTGACTATAGGTGTAGGAACCTTGTTGTTGATTGTTTTTGTATTTGATGATGATTTGAATGAGTTTTGGAGAAGCTAGGTATGTGAAAAACGTATAATTTCAGCCACTGTCTGTTGGTTAACCGGTTAACCCAGGGCGTTAATCGGTTAACAGAGTTATTTTTGCGCTACTGATTTCTTGACCTGATATGGTTAACCGGTTAACCCAGGGCGTTTACCGGTTAACACTGTAAGTGTGGGGAAAAATATTTATTTGTTCCATCTTTAAAAATTCGTAACTTTTTCACCGTTTATTCTATTTAACTGTTCTTTATACCTATTCGAAGCTAAAAATATGTTCTATCTAATGAGACTGAAAAATAATATTTTTAGTCGACTTTTACCCGACTTTTCTAATTAACCAAAATTATGTTAGTTAGGGAATTGTGGTACTCATCGATCTAGGGTGTATGTATTTAATCATTAAGTTTGAGTGAATGTTGAGATAATGAGAGTAATGTGGGATTAGTTTAATTGTAATAATTAAATTAAAACGTTAGATTATATGATTGAGAATTATATAATTAAAGGCATCAAAAATGGAGAAAGAGTGAGGAAACATTACCATAAACCAATAGTATGGCCTAGTAATGTAACTAGAAATTGTTAGATGGTATAGCTTGTGAGATGTTAGGGCTACCCTAGGTTGATGCGAAACCGTTGGCGCGTATTACACAGTGTCCTCCGAAAAGTCGTGAGTAAGTATTATGGTGGGTATTACACTGAGTCCCACGGGAAGCATCTGTAAAGGCTTGAGGTATCATGGGTGAGGCAGGTAGTGACTTGTGGTGGGTATTACACTGGGTCCCGCGGGAAGCATGGTTTAGGCTTGTGGTGGGTATTACACTGAGTCCTATGGGAAGCATGGCTTAGGCTTGTGGTGAGTATTACACTGAGTCCCACGGGAAGCATGGTTTAGGCTTGTGGTGGGTATTACACTGAGTCCCACTGGAAGCATGGTTTAGGCTTGTGGTGGGTATTACACTGAGTCCCATGGGAAGCATGGTTTAGGCTTGTGGTGGGTATTACACTGAGTCCCACGGGAAGCATGGTTGTGACTTGAGGTAGGTATTACACTGAGTCCCACGGGAAGTCTTCCCAATGAAATCTTGAGTAAGTCTTGAGGTGGGTATTACACTGAGTCCCACAGGAAGCATCCGTAAAGGCTTGAGGTAGATGTTCCACTTGTTTAGTGGCGTGAGCGTTGTATGGATATTTTTCCATCTTGTTTTGACTTCTTGTATTGAAGTGACCAAAGACTTGAGAATGTTTAGATTTGAACTTTTAGAGTCGAGAGAACTCTAAGATAGGGAACTCACTGAGATGTTGATATCTCACCCCACTATTGTTGTTGTTTTTCAGGTTTCTTTTGAAGTTTTAATTTACAAGTGGAGCTATGCTCGGGGTGTTTCAAGAGAAGCATAGATTTAGTTTCCGCTGTGTATTTATCTTGTACAATAATGGATATTGTATTTGATCTTAGTATTTTTATTTTAGTATAATTTCCATATCTTGTACCATAGTTGTATTGTTTTTTAAAATTGGTCAAGAATGTGAATTGTACTATTAGGCACTTATGATGGTATCAGTACCAATAAAACTCTTGTATAATGATATTCTAGGTATTTATTATATGAGGCGTTATAGTTGGTATCAGAGCAGGTCGTATCCTCGACCTAGCCTTGAAACATCATAAGTAAATCTTCCATGCCTCATAAGCGTGTCTTGCCGACATGATTCTTAATATCATATTATGTAGTATTGGGTCTGATCAACCTAATGCTATGTATGTGATAGGTGGAATCATGGTGTTGCGACCATGGGGACTCTAAAGTGTTGTCGTAACTTGTGTTGTGAGGATAGGCTCAAGCCAAGAGTTAGCAGAGGGAGCTTTGGTCAGCTAAGTTGGAGTCTTCTTAAGAGTTTTACTTTCTGTAACATGGAATTGCAGAGTAGTATGTTGTTCGAGAAATCCTTTGGAATGGATAGAGTCTGAAAGGTACAAATATATATAGGATAAGTGGTTAGTGTATCAAGGAATAAGTAAAGTCACTGGTAGATCGGTATTGGCCACTAGTATGGACAAGAACCTTGAGAAATCGCATTCCACGAAAAGAGAAGATGCTTTGTGGATCGTGTGACGTAAGGTTCGGAAATGAGTTAATTGTCAGTGTTTCAGTTTTAAGATCGCGGTGGAATCATAGATGAACGAGAGTTCTTCAAGGAATGTAGATAATACCTTACAGATGGATAGAAGTTACAAGTAAAGAATGTTCATTTTCTTTTGAGAACCTAAAGTCGTGGTGAAGCGTGACGAGAAATACAAGGATGTGATTACACGTTTCAAGTGAGATAAGTATACCCCGGGCGAAGAATAAAAGGTTTTATATATTCGGTTATGACAGAGGTGACAAAGTTTAGAGTAACTCATCAGGGTGCTATATTTAGTAAGGGATCAATTCAGAAGTGTTGAATTGCCCAAGGAATGGTATAAGGTATAGTGTCGAAGAAAGTATAAGCTCTATTTAGTAACTTGAGGTGTAGTTAATATGGACCGGATGAAGTTGTGGTAAGTGATAGAGTAAGCACCTTGGGAAATACAAGGATGTGATTACCCCGTATTTTAATAAATGCTCTAGATAATATTAATTAAGATTAATAGGGTTCCGGTGTGCTCTGAGAGTTTTCAATTAAAAAAATTAGAGAAACCGACGAACTTAAATTAATTAATTAGTATTATCTGACTCAGAGGTTTTTATTAAATAGCTAACTCAAAGATATTTTTGGATATACTCAATTTGGACCCGTTAGAGTACTAACTGTTGTATATCAGTATAATATAATTTGTTTTGTTATAAAAGAAAGAAAAGAAGGGTTTGTGAAAGAGTTAGTAAGAAGAAGAGAAAATAAAGAAGAGAAAGAGAGAAAGAAGAAAGAAACCCTAAGAGAAGAAGAGGGAAAAACTCTTGGAAGGAGAAGAAATTCATGGAAGAGCTTGCTATCATCTTCATCTTCATCAAACTCCTCTTCATTGTCAATGTGGGTTCTAGTTAGATACTTTTATTTCTAGAGTTTGTAAATTTTTGAGGTTAGGGCAAATATGCTAGAAATCATAGAATCAAGAGTTTGAACGGTTAAATATCGATTAAAATGCATGAGTATGCTGACTATAGGTGTAGGAACCTTGTTGTTGATTGTTTTGGTATTTGATGATGATTTGAATGAGTTTTGGAGAATCTAGGTATGTGAAAAACCTATAATTCCAGCCACTGTCTGTTGGTTAACCGGTTAACCTAGGGCGTTAACTGGTTAACAAAGTTATTTTTGCGCTACTGGTTTCTGGACCTGGTATGGTTAACCGGTTAACCCAGGACGTTAACTGGTTAACACTGTAAGTGTGGGAAAAAATATTTATTTGTTCCATCTTTAAAAAATTGTAGCTTTTTCATTGTTTATCCGATTTAACTGTTCTTTATATCAATTCGAAGCTAAGAATATGTTCTATCTAATGAGACTAGAAAATAATATTTTTAGCCAAATTTTACCCGACTTTTCTAATTAACCGAAATTATGTTAGTTAGGAAATTGTGGTACTCATCGATCTATATGGTGTATGTATTTAATCATGAAGTTTGAGTGAAAGTAGAGACAGTGAGAATAATGTGGGATTAGTTTAATTGTAATAATTAAATTAAAACGTTAGATTATATGATTGAGAATTATATAATTAAAGGCATCACGAATTGAGAAAGAGTGAGGAAACCTGACAATAAATCAATAATATGGCCTAGTAATGTAACTAGAAATTGTTAGAGGGTATAACTTGTGAGATGTTAGGACTACCCTAGGTTGATGCGAAACCGTTGGCACGTATTACACGGTGTCCTTCGAAAGGTATTGAGTAAGTCTTGTGGTGGGTATTACACTGAGTCCCATGGGAAGCATCCGTAAAGGCTTGAGGTATCGTGGGTGAGGCGGGTAGTGACTTGTGGTGGGTATTACACTGAGTCCCACGGGAAGCATGGTTTAGGCTTGTGGTGGGTATTACACTGAGTCCCACAAGAAGAATGGTTTAGGCTTGTGGTGGGTATTATACTGAGTCCCATGGGAAGCATGGTTTAGGCTTGTGGTGGGTATTATACTGAGTCCCATGGAAAGCATGGTTTAGGCTTGTGGTGGGTATTACACTGAGTCCCACGGGAAACATGGTTTAGGCTTGTGGTGAGTATTACACTGAGTCCCACGGGAAGCATGGTTTAGGCTTGTGGTGGGTATTACACTAAGTCCCACAGGAAGCATGGTAGTGACTTGAGGTGGGTATTACACTGAGTCCCACAGGAAGTCTTGCCCGATGAAGTCTTGAGTAAGTCTTGAGGTGGGTATTACACTGAGTCCCATGGGAAGCATCCGTAGAGGATTGAGGTAGATGTTCCACTCGTTTAGTGGTGTGAGCGTTGTATGGATATTTTTCTATCTTGTTTTGACTTCTTGTAGAGAAGTGACCAAAGACTTGAGAATGTTTAGATTTGAACCTTTAGAGCCGAGAGAACTCTAAGATAGGGAATTCACTGAGATGTTGATATTTCACCCCACTATTGTTGTTGTTTTTCAGGTTTCTTTTGCAGGTTTGATTTACAAGTGGAGCTATGCTCGAGATGTTTCAAGAGAAGCATAGATTTAGTTTCCGTTGTGTATTTATCTTGTACTATAATGGATATTATATTTGATCTTAGTATAATTTACATATCTTGTACCCTAGTTGTATTGTTTTTTAGAATTAGTCAAGAATGTGAATTGTACTATTAGGAACTTATGATTGTGTCAGTACCAATAAAACTCTTGTATAATGATATTCTAGGTATTTATTATATGAGGCGTTACACACATACTCTCTAAGAAGCACTATTAACCTTTTCTTAACATCAAGACCAAGTAATGCCCCAATCTTGTCTTATTTCTTATCATCTTCAAAACCCAAGTTGACCATCTTTAATAACTCTTCATGAGGCTGAATGGCCTTTTCCTCGTGCTCAAGAAACCGAGAAATCTCATCAGGAATCACTTCATCATCCTCTTCCTCAGCTTTAATCACAGGGAATTCAAAGTTGGGAGTGGGCATATGATCATTGTTTTCAATGGGTTTAACGATCAATCTGCACAATGATTTATTTGTATTTTAGAGTATGAATAAAAGTGCAAATATCATGCAGATAAAAGTTAATTATTATTTTTTTCTCGCTTTTTTATGTTACCATTTTTCAGAATAAAGCAATAAGGAAAAACATATATGGAAATAACAAAATAATATTTTATTGATGATGATAAAAGTTTGAAACAAATCCCGACAAACATCACTTTCACCTTAGGCAGAGTGAAAGGATTTTTGAAAGAAAATAAAACAACTTACTTTGAATAATGAATAACGGAAGGAACATCAATAGAAATCCAGTTCTAGAAAATCACCCCGTGTGTAACAAAGTTAGGCATTTCTTCTTCTTCATCATTTTCAACGATGGAATCAGTGGAATGATATTTGACATTGATAAACCCAACACTTTGAAATCTTTCTTGAATACCCTTTGGTTCATTGACAATCAATCCTAGAGAAAAACCGAGACCGACCCCTTCTTTATTGTCAACAACATCAATAACTCGTCACCAACCGTCATATCGACTGGTTTCAAGCACACACAAAACATCCTTGAAAGAAGACATAGGCATGACATTCTTCTTAACAACATCATTAGCAATGGAAAGAGCTTGGAACGGAGTTCCGACGTCTTCATCAACATCAATATAGGAAAAGGATGAGAAATTGCTCACTAGCATCACCTGCTCATCGCTGAAAGTCACTAATTTCCTATCTTTCACAAACTTCAGCTTTTGGTGGAGAGTAGAGATCACAACCCATGCCTCATAAATCTAAGGTATTCCAAGGAGACAACTATAAGCTGAATGTATATCCATTACCTAGAAGGTAATTTGGAATACAAACGGTCCAACCGGAATAGGAAGATCAACCTCACCAATCACTATTTTCTTCGAACCATCGAAAGCTTTCACAACAATCCTAGTATACCTCATGGGAGCACCTTGGTACATAAAACTAGACAAAGTCAACTTCGGCATCACATTCAGGAATGATCCAGTATCAACCAACACATTAGACATAACATCATCCTGACAATTCACTAAAATATAAATAGCCAAATTATGGTTCATTCCTTCTTCAGGAAAGTCATCATCACATAAACTCAAATTGTTGCACGATGTGATATTAACAACAATACTATCAAACTAATTAACGGTTACATCATGGTTAACATAAGCTTTTTCAAGAATCTTATGCAAAGACTTCCTATGAGCCTCTGAAAACATCAAGAGTGACAAAACTGATATCTTAGACGGAGTATACAACAACTGCTCATCAATATTGTACTCACTCTTCTCTATTAATTTCAAAACCTCATCTTCACTAACTTTCTAATTAGAATCACTTAAATGGCTCGTCTGGACAACAACATCCTCAATCTTTTTACTCGCACTTACATCTTTTGTTATCTTAGGAGGATCCGAAGCAAATACTCTACCACTTCGAGTAACCCTAGTCACATCAGCAATGCTAACCACAAACTTTGGAGAAGGAATAATAACTTCCTTAACATTTTCTATCATCGTAGCATTATATATGTACGAAACAAATTTATAAGACTCATATGGCATTAGACCAGGTAAATTGATTGCCAATGGAGTAACAACAGACTTATGGATATCAAAAGAAATAACCACTCTCTCAGGAATATTGAAATGAGGCACAATGACATTCACTTCATTCTTATACTCATCTCTCTTTGTTGTCACTTCAATCAACTTATCATCCATCATTTTCTGAAGATCTCTCTTAACAATCACACAACCACGAGGATTCACCAAACAAATGCAACAAGCAGCATAATCATGATCAATCTCGTGGTATTCAATTAAGAAAGCATGCATCTCAACCAAAGATCTTCGTATCCAGTGGACATCATAAATCTTGAACAAATCAGGACAACCATCAACCATGTTCACAGATGTTTTACCATTGTTAGGCAACAAATTAGTCTTAATGTTTGGATTAACGTCATTGAAAGACAAAACATTACTTCTTATCAATTTTTGCACATCATTTTTCAATGGATAACAATTCTTAATATCATGCCTCGGGGCACCTTGATGAAAAACACAGTGAGCTTCTGACTTATACCACCATGGAATAACCTCTAGAACCAGGGGTGAAGAATGTGTTTGAACAAGATTCTTATCAACCAAGGATGGAAACAAATTTGCATATAACATCTAAATGAGATCAAAATATGGCTTTGCACGACCCTATTGAGTACCATTGTATTGCACACGAGGCTGCTGATAACGAGGCTGATACTTTTGAGCCACTAACACTGTTGGAGTCACATTAATCACCGGAGTTACTGAAGCTACATGTTGCTGATGACAACTTTCTCGACCGCGAGGTCTTCTATACCCCTCACGAGACACGTCATTAGTATCACCTTCTTTCTTCTTACCAAAGCCAAATCTCTTAGAACTTGAACCAATATTACTTTATTTACTCAATCGTCCCTCACAAACACCTTCTTCTAGCTGCATCCCCATATTCACCATTTTAGTGAAATCAGATGAGGCGCTTGCAATCATCTTCTCATAGTAGAAATAACCTAAAGTCTTCAAAAAGATCTTCGTCATTTCTTTATCTTCCAATGGAGGAACAATCTGAGCTGCAAGCTCGTGCCATCTCTACGCATACTCTTTGAACGTTTCTTTGTCTTTTTGGGACATAAAACAAAGTTGATATCCGTTCGGTGCCATATCAACATTATACTTGTATTGTCTCACAAAAGCCTCTCCCAAATCATTAAAAGACTTGATTTGGTTGCTATCCAAACCCATATACCATCTCAAAGCTGCAACAGTCATGCTATCCTGGAAGTAATGAATCAAAAGTTGATTATTGTCTGTCTGAGTAGAATTTTTCCTTACATACATAGTCAAGTGACTCAAAGGATAAGAATTGCCCTTGTACTTCTCAAACTCAGGCAGTTTGAACTTGTGAGGAACCTTAACATTAGGAACCAAACAAAGATCATAAGCATCTTTACTAAATAACTCCTTACGTATCAAAACCTTAACTTCTTTATGCATTTCATCAAAACAACCTTGAAAATCATCAAGCCTTTCATTCACACCAGTGCCCTCACTAGGATCTACATGGTAAATCACTTCATCTAGATGCAGAGTAGTATGAATCACATGCGGTGTCATAGTCATCATAGGCTTAAGATGAGCAAACACGGGAATCTCGGGAGGAGGTGGATGATAACCTTAAGTAATGAAATTAACCAGCATACCCCATGATATACTAGCAGGCATACAATAACAAGGAGAAATGACAGTTTCTATCGGAATTGACACAATGACAATCTCAGAGATGACTATCTGTTGAACTGGAGAATGAGGAGGAGGGGGTAGCTGATTTTGAGCAACCACCAGACCTTCTATCATAGCAGTTATCCTTTCTAAGCTATCATTCAGTGTTATGACTTCTTCGTGAAGCTCGCGGTTCTCTTGCTGTAGATTTTCCAACATCTTTCTTTGATTAGCTCGAGTACCGTAAAAATGAGTTAGAGTTCCAAGGGAATATTGGATGAAGACCAAGAAACACATAAGAGCCCTGTAGAACTCTCAGGAAGCAAGACCAATGAAAATATGATGCATGTGCTAATGCAAAGATTTCAAAGGACTATAAGGTAAATTGTAATATTTATAAAAGGAAACACATTTTGAAATATTGAAAAACTCATTCTCATTAATATCAAAAGAGAGGATTACAAATTTGAAGTACAAGTCTCAATAATCCTAATACATGAGAGAAAAGAAAACTAAGCCTATGGGATCATATCTGAAGAAATCCCAAAACCAGACTGGTACTTCATACGAATTCTTCTAATCTCTTTCTTGTACCAGATCTCCATGTCTTCCTTATCCTTCACAAGCTGATCCACTACAGCTTTCTAAGCACCAGAAGCAGGAGGAATAACAGATGAAGTACTAGAGGAAAATAAATCATCTTGCCCTCTCGGTCTCTTCGTGAGACGTCGCTCAAGCAGCTTAATGAGACCATCTTTCTCTTTTAGTTGCTCATGCATAGTTAACTTCTCAAGTAACCATGCTTCTTTCTCTCGCTATATCTTGTCCAACTCTTCTTGAAGCACAACTTTCTCATACAACAGGAGGAAGAAAAGTTGACACGGGCAATATAGGAAACAAAGGTTCCTCAGGTGGATAAGGCATCCTGAGCTTGCAAGCTCTAGATCGAACCCACTGAATATAACACTCTGAAGGACCAAGGTATTGTATTCCCAATTGACCTTTCTCTTTTCGGTGAACAGAATTCCAAGAATGAGCGATCATTTTCTTTATCTCTATATGCTCTGCATCATTAAGAAAGAAGAAACTTGATAATGAAAGATTGTTTGGTACTTCCTTCAAGTAATACTCAAATTTTCGTCTAGCAAGAATAGGGTTGAAACTAATTCCACCACGTGTACCAAGAAGAGGCACATTGGGAAACTCCCCACAACCATCAATAAGCACTCCAGTATCATAATATGAGCAATACCAATTCATATCAGCATGAGTAAGAGACCTAAGCCTTTGATACCATCTCCGCTTCTCTTTATTCTCAGTGAAGACGACAGACTTTGGTAGGTGCGAAATAAACCACCTATACAGAAGAGGCGCACAACAAACAATCTCTCCCTCACCTTTGGAAGTCCTATGGTGAATAGAATGATACATATCTCCAAGCAAAGTAGGCACTAGATTTCTCTTCAAGAAAATCTGAATAGCATGCTCGTCAACAATACCATCTAAGTTAGGAAACAACACAACACCATAGATGAGAAAAGCAAGAATGGCCTCAAATGCATCTCTATTACCCATGTCGAGAGAAGTATAAGATTTCCCCATTAAGAACTTAGCATTGATTCCATGAACATTCCCTTTAGGAACAAACCTTCCCTTAAGATCGGATTCCTTAAGATAAAAGGCTTTGGTAATAACTTTGGCCGTAAGCTCCTCTTCTAAACCACTGAAAAGAAACTCCTTGTCCAAAATCGGCACACCCATCCAATAAGAATACTCCTCTAAGGTAGACACAAGTTGATAATCAAGAAAGGTGAAACAATGATGCAATGGATCATAAAAATAAACCAAGGTATAAATAATTCCCTCCGGTACATCGGTCTTCAGAATGAACAAATGTTTACCATAATGTTTCCAGAAATCATCAATATCAACCACCAAAGTTCTGATCTTTCTCAACTCTTCTAAATTAGGACTCTTGAAACTGAAATTATGAGTATTCCTCCTTTTGATATTCAAAACCAAATACATCTGAAATATTTACAGAAATGCTTATAAGTTCCTTGAAATATTGAGAACAATGCACATGAATGCATGAGTGCATGCATGCAAAAAACACAAAATAGATCACACAAAGAACATGGGTCAAGGTTTCGAGTCACGAGCATGAAGTCAAGGGATAAGAACACCAACCCATAAAGGTATGTACTAAGGTTTTTCTTCATTGCACCTGTGGAAAACCAAAAGGCTTCTAACATATATTCCCAGAGTTAGCAGCCATCCTTCGGATACCATCGGTACATTGGATTACTCCCCAACCAATAATTTCCTCAAGAAGACCTTGTTCGAGTGTGGTATCGCGGGACAACCACTCTAGTTTTACACCTGGATAGCTTCCGCACTACGTTCATAAAATGGCCTGGATGGATTAAGGGTTCTATGGTCCTCAACATGATTAGCTCCAGGTCGGAAAAGTAATGACATGATACAATAACTCGCCATGACATCAGTAATTTGAGAGAGCCTAATTGAGTGGTGATTATCGAATTGATAGCGCATAGAACTACTCCATGCATATCTCCTTGAATATCGCCATCCTATCATAGGTTCACTCAGATCCGGGTACAAGATATATCTCATTCACATAGGATCACCAAACCAAACCAGAACAAGCAATAACAAACAAATCAAACCAAAGAAATAAATAAATCAAAGTAGGCCGAACCCGCTCAGAGATTACTCCCCAGCAGAGTCGTCGCTTTTCTGTAGCGGGGAAATCATGAGTATAAGCTATCAATTAACTTAACTCAAAATAAACAGAGTCGCCACCGTGCTTTTATTTTATTCCAAAAGGAAAAGGAAAAAAAAGAGAGAATAAAACCTAATAAATATAAAATAAAAAAAAAGCTAAAGAAACAAGCATAGAAAGGGTAAGGGGGTTGGTTACAAAATGGGAAGGTTTTAAGCACCCAAAATGTATGTGGTACTCCACGGGAGCCCTTTGAAAAATTTATTACTTTTGGTTTGAAAATGGTTTGTTTAAATGAGAATGGGGGGATGAGAAAATAATTAATTTTTAATGTTTTTGTGTTTGGAGAGGTTTACCACCTCATGCCTACGTACCCACAATGAGCAATGTAAGATCAAAACCCCGTAGCTCATGGTACAAATAGTGAAAATTGGTGGTTTTGATTAATTTTATCAAGTGAAGATAATTTGTCACTTTCAA
Source organism: Lathyrus aphaca (assembly GCA_963966055.1). Taxonomy (NCBI): domain Eukaryota; kingdom Viridiplantae; phylum Streptophyta; class Magnoliopsida; order Fabales; family Fabaceae; genus Lathyrus; species Lathyrus aphaca. Next base: position 609,501,386 of record OZ014519.1, read on the forward strand.
GTGGATATCCTCAAAAATCTACCATGAGAATGAAGGCATGGACTCATAAATCATTATGGGGAGGGCGCCAACTCAGATAAAAGCAACGAGTATGCAACTAAACCCCAACGAATAACAAGAGACTCAATTACATCAAACTACAACCATGGAGATTGAGAGACTTGCACCTGGCTAGAAAAGACGACTCATAGTCTAAACTTACAAAAAAAAAGGTGCACAAAGGCACAAAACAACTTGAATGAGTTTGGTTCTTTTTATTTTGTTAATTGAGGTCAAGATGATTAAGTTCGTTGACATTTATTTAAGAAAAGAAGAAGTAAAAGCCACTTGACAAAAAGTCAAGGTTTTATTAAAGAGGTGAAGGTATTTTAAACAAGAATCCTTTTAAAAAGAGGGAAGTTATGAAAATTGAAGAAGGGGATGAGATGAAGAGGCTATCCTAAAAATAAAATAAAAGAGATAAATGAGGAAAGATCTAACCAAACTTGATGATACTTCCAAGCATAAGCACAAGAGTTCCATCCTTATAAGCATAAGCTAGCCAATGGCCAAATAAAGGCTAAAGCACCAACTCTATGATGGTCAAATAAAAGGAAAAGTGTCATAGGATATAAGTCCAAAACTCCAATTCCAATGCAAAGGATAGTAACCATAGTCCAAGATCAAGATCACAAGTTTTTTAGAGGTTTAATCCTTTATTAATATTTTGTGTCCAAATGGACAAAGGAAAAAAACACAAGGATATATAAACATAAACATAAACATGATAATGGATGGTAAAACATAATAAAAATAAAGGAGATAAGGGAGCAAGAAGGAAATTAAAGAGGATAAGATGCAAGAGGAAAATTAAAATAGTAATATAGTAATAGTAATAATAGTATGTACATAATAATGGTAGGGTGAACTTAATCATCCACAACCAAAAGAGTAACCAAACACTTAGTGCCAAAAACTGAAAAGGCAACTAATTCCACTTAGTATCTTTCACTATAATGATTAATCGATGCAATTAGACCCAAATTAGATGAAACTTGAAAGAAGATTGGGATACCCAAAGCAACTACGCATCAAGCTTCAAAAGTCGTGGATCTAACCCAAATGATTAACCAACATTGGGATGACGCGACCAACACGAGGTCCGGTCCACGAAAGTGAAAGTATCCAATTGGATTTTTATTCCGAAGTAGGGATGCATTTAGGTCTATGTTAAGCAATCGCCGAGTAATTTATGGAGTAATTACCCTACAAACAAGGTCAGCCAAAACCAATTAAGGTTAACAATGTTATTACTAATACATGCAAGATAAACGATATGTAAATCGCCATCCGAATGCAATTTCACACAAAAATAAAGATGAATACCAAATTGAGTTACACTTATGACATTCTTTCATCTTTAAGTTCAATCGTTCATTTTGGCGGATTCAAGGTATGAAAATATATCACTAATTCAAAGCACCTAAAGTGAATTAAATAATTTACTTATAAATCGATTTGAACTAATGAAAATTAATCCTCTAATCTACACCCAAAGTCCTTTGAAATTAAAGAGAAATCAGTCCAAAAAATGTCTCCAAGGTAAAAATAAGAAGAAAGTTGAAGAGGAAGCAAAAGGAACCAAAACAACCCAAAAAACAAGGAAAAAAATCAATCATGCTTCAGAGTAACCGGTTAATACCAGGCTGCTAACCGGTTACTTAGTTCAAAAATGAAATTTATGGAAAAATTAACACATAGTAACCTGTTACTACCAGGCTGGTAACCAGTTACTCTACGTGCAATAGCAGAAAAATAGGCAAAATTCAGCATGATCCCATTTCAAAACATTTTTCAAACACCTTGAGATCATGGATCTGAATTTGCACGAATTTTAGAGTAAGAAAATAGTGAAAACCAGAAATCAAAATGTAACACAAGATACAAAGGATCACACACAAAGATCAACAAGGATCTACATTGTGGATGACGAAGATGAAGGTGTAACAATTGAGGAAGATGAATTACCACTTCAAGGATTATAATCTCTTCAAATTACTCCACAAGAAAACTTGATCTATTCAAATTGATGAAGAAAAATGAAAAGGATGAAGATTTAGCTCAAAGTTAATCAAGAACTCAATGTGAATTCATGATAACTTTTAAAAGAAGAAATTGAGCTTTGGTGAATTTTGGTAGTTGGGGATATATTTTGCAAGAGGTTTTTTTGGCTCTCTAAAGCTTGAGAAATGAATTAAATGATGCCTCTAATAGTATGTACATAATAATGGTAGGGTGAACTTAATCATCCACACCCAAAAGAGTAACCAAACACTTCGTGCCAAAAACTGAAAAGGCAACCAATTCCACTTAGTATCTTTCACTATAATGATTAATCGATGCAATTAGACCCAAATTCGATGAAACTTGAAAGAAGATTGGGATACCCAAAGCAACTACGCATCAAGCTTCAAAAGCCGTGGATCTAACCCAAATGATTAACCAACATTGGGATGACGCGACCAACACGAGGTCCGGTCCACGAAAGTGAAAGTATCCAATTGGATTTTTATTCCGAAGTAGGGATGCACTTAGGTCTATGTTAAGCAATCGCCGAGTAATTTATGGAGTAATTATCCTACAAACAAGGTCAGCCAAAACCAATTAAGGTTAACAATGTTATTACTAATACATGCAAGATAAACGATATGTAAATCGCCATCCGAATGCAATTTCACACAAAAATAAAGATGAATACCAAATTGAGTTACACTTATGACATTCTTTCATCTTTAAGTTCAATCGTTCATTTTGGCGGATTCAAGGTATGAAAATATATCACTAATTCAAAGCACCTAAAGTGAATTAAATAATTTACTTATAAATCGATTTGAACTAATGAAAATTAATCCTCTAATCTACACCCAAAGTCCTTTGAAATTAAAGAGAAATCAGTCCAAAAAATGTCTCCAAGGTAAAAATAAGAAGAAAGTTGAAGAGGAAGCAAAAGGAACCAAAACAACCCAAAAAACAAGGAAAAAAATCAATCATGCTTCAGAGTAACCGGTTACTACCAGGCTGCTAACCGGTTACTTAGTTCAAAAATGAAATTTATGGAAAAATTAACACATAGTAACCTGTTACTACCAGGCTGGTAACCAGTTACTCTACGTGCAATAGCAGAAAAATAGGCAAAATTCAACATGATCCCATTTCAAAACATTTTTAAACACCTTGAGATCATGGATCTGAATTTGCACGAATTTTAGAGTAAGAAAATAGTGAAAACCAGAAATCAAAATGTAACACAAGATACAAAGGATCACACACAAAGATCAACAAGGATCTACATTGTGGATGACGAAGATGAAGGTGTAACAATTGAGGAAGATGAATTACCACTTCAAGGATTAGAATCTCTTCAAATTACTCCACAAGCAAACTTGATCTATTCAAATTGATGAAGAAAAATGAAAAGGATGAAGATTTAGCTCAAAGTTAATCAAGAACTCAATGTGAATTCATGATAACTTTTAAAAGAAGAAATTGAGCTTTGGTGAATTTTGGTAGTTGGGGATATATTTTGCAAGAGGTTTTTTGGCTCTCTAAAGCTTGAGAAATGAATTAAATGATGTCTCTATATAAAGAGTTTATGTATGAAAATTTGGTGGAGTGGAGCTAGGTTTGGAAGATCAAGATTAGGCTTAGAAATTAAATTTGTAGGGAATTATCAAAAGAGTGGTGATTAATGAAGGTGCATGGTGGGAATTAATTATGATGATGTATGGGAATTAAATGGAGATGGTCTAGAATATTCCACATGGGATCAAAATGAAATGTGTGCCAAAATATCAAAATTTGAATTTGCTGCTAATTTTTCAAAATTGTGCGCTGGTAACTGGTTACTACTAGCGCGTTAACCGGTTACTCAGTGCAAATTTTGAAAAATATTTGCTTTTGTTGCACTGTTGTGGTTCCGACTCGATATTCTTGCTTGTCAAAGAAGGCATGGAAATAAACACACGAACCTTGGAATTCCTTGAATAAATCATTTAAAACTTGGGAAATCCTTGATCAAATAAATTTGAATTGTTTACGGATTAACTTTGACTTTTTATCTTTGAAATTCATTCAAGTTGTGGGACTGCTATTTTTGGTATTTTTGACCTGCTCTTCTCCTGAAAATGTTAATAGAAGAAAACAAAATATTTTTGGATTTTAATTAATGGTTAGTAAACATAAATAAATAAAAGTACATAGAAGCAATGATGATCCCATGTGATACATAAACCTGCAGCCAAAAAGGACCGATGAACCAGTGAGTGATCTTGTTGTATGCAAAATGATGCAAATGCAAACACAAAATTTGGGGCAAAAATTATGGTGTTACATTGTCGTGTTTCCCATTCTCCTTTGATCTGATTGATTACCAAGTCAGAATCTCCATACACGTGTAAATTCTTGATCCTGAGATCAATTGCTTCTTTGAGACCCATGATGCAAGCGTTATACTCAGCCTCATTGTTTGTACATTTGAATGCCAATATGGTAGTGAGTGGAATGTGATTTCCGTTTGGAGTAACAATGATTACCCCAATATCATTTCCGTAAGAATCGACTGCTCCGTAAAAAATGAGTCCCCAATGGGATCCTGGTTCTGGTCATTCGTCTGGCAGTGGTTTGCCATAATCTTTCATCTTAAGATACATGACGTCTTCGTCTAGGAAGTCAAATTTTACTAGTTCCTGATTACTGATGGGCTGATAAGCCAAATGATAAGCTATGATACCTCCTTTGACGACTTTCTGAGCATGATACTCAATGTTGAATTTTGATAACAACATTTTCCAATGAGCGACTCGTCCCATTAATGCAGACTTTTTGAACACATATTTGATCGGATCTATTTCTAAGATGAGCCAAGTAGTATAACAGATCATGTACTGATGAAGATGTTTAACTGCCCAAGCTAAAGCGCATCAATTTTTCTCGAGAATTATATATCGAGTTTCACAATTAGTGATTTTCTTGCTCAGATAATAAATATCACATTCTTTTCGTTTCGTCTTGATGGCCAAGTACACATCCCATGGAGTCTTCCAAAACGGTGAGGTACATGATTAATGGTCTGCCTTCAACTGGAGGAGACAAGTTTGATGGCTTCAACAAGTATTCTTTGATCTTTTTAAAGGCCCTGACAGTCTTTTGTCCAGTCATGACTTTGATTTTTTTTAGAGAAGTTTGAACATTTGCGCGCATGTCGCGGTAATGAGAGATATAAACCTGGAGATGTAATGGACACGTCCCAGGAATCCTCGTACTTGTTTCTCTATTTTTGGAGCAGGAATTTCTTGAATAGCCTTGACTTTGTCAAGATCGACTTCGATTCCTTTCTGATTAACGATGAATCCTAGGAGCTTTCCTGTTGGACAACAAAGGTGCACATGTTACGATTCACTCATAGTTTTATTTTCTCAGACGTTGGAACAATTTATGCAGATGTTCAACGTGTTCCTCTTTGGTCTTTGACTTGGTAATCATGTCGTCAACATATACTTCGATCTCTTTATGCATCATGTCATGAAAGAGAGTCGTCATTACCGTTTAATAGGTAGCACCAACAATCTTTAATTCGAACGGCATTACCTTGTAACAGAAAGTGCCTCATGGCATGATGAAGGGAATTTTCTCACTAAATCCTTGCCTCTAGCCATTATATTCTTCTCTCTTCTTCACGCTCTTCCCAATTCCATGATCAGTTTCTACGAGAACTGACTTCTCCTTTTCCCAATTCCCAACATAACCAGTGGATCCATAATATGGAATCCCCATCTTGCCCTCACTATTCCCTCGTCCAATTACCAACCTACCATTTCACTTAATATCCTAATATTTATTTCAATATAATATAAATATTTAAACTTATAAAAATTAAAATGACATTATCCCTTCACACACCACACCACCAAACTTCACAATTCACACAACACACAACAATTTTCCAATTATTTAAATTAAATAATTAAATAAATAAATTGGGGTGTTACATTCCAAGGTGGATATTTGTGAGATATTGGAACGAATTCTAGGTTTAACATGCCGTCAAAGTCCGCTCACATGCTGTTGTCAAATTGGGCCTTGTGTTATGGATCCAATTGTTTAAGTTAGCTTGTACCCTAAGCTATCTTGTAATGGGTAATTGTTAAATATCCCATTAGGTTAGTATGTTAGTTTTCTTATAAATAGCATACTAGTCTCTCATCTTTTGTATAAGGGAAAATAGAAAGATAAATCCTTAATTCAAAAGTGAGAGTGGTTATTTGTTATTCTTGTATACTCGTAATCTTGTTTTAAGAGAAAGGAAATGTAGTAGTTTATAACCAATCCTTGTTGTTATCCTTGGTTACCCTAAACCCTAAATCTTGTGGGTTTCTTGATCATGAAGAAACCTATTATACTTTGTTTTTAAGGTATCTGATTCACAACAGTTTCATTCTTATTTATCATAGTGTAGTTGCAATTTATTTATCTTATTTTCTTTTAATTGATTTTCATCTACATAGAAGAATCTATTCATGTTGCATTTGATGAGTCCTCAACCCAAAATATGGGGAAAGTAATTTATTATGATATTTCAGGTGTGAAAACGAAAAAGCTTATCAACAACGAAAGTTCCAAAGAAGATCTTCCTCTTTCATCAAAGGATGATCACATTAAGGAAGGAAAAGAGGAAAACTTACATGATGATGATGATAAATAAGAGACCATGAATCAACTGCCTCAACATTGGACAATCGCAAAAGATAATCCATTAGACCAAATTATAGAAGATATCCTAAGAGGTAGTTTACAAGCTTAAGGCCATGGGTATAAAAGTAGGGTGTGGACTTCAAATATGATTATTGACACAAGTGAAAGAGGAGTGGATTGTTACATCACCTTGGTGTCGCGCCGCAAAAAATACCCGAGCGCATCGTTCGCTCGAAAATACAATAGAGTCGCCACTTAATTTTATTTATTCTAAGAGAAAGGGAAAATATCAATAAAACCCTTAGGGAAGAGAAATGGATACATAAGTCGATTATGCAGGAAAAATGTATTAGCATTCCTCACATTTGTTGTACTCAATGGGAACTGTTTTGATTGTTCTTTGCATGAATGAGTGTTATTATCTAAAGGTTATTTGCATATAATTTTAATTAAGGGAAAAAAGTTTTTAATTAGTGTGCTCGCCAAGATTTCAAAATCATATGCCTACGTATTATCATAATAAGAAAATCAGAGCTTTGTAGTTTGTGATACAAAATAAGTATTTGTAGGTTGTTTTTAGGGAATAATGTTATAATCTTATCCTATAAGTATTTTGGCGTTAGCTGGTTTTTATCCTAGTTTGAATACTCTAAGCTTTTAGTCTGACTACTAAAGAGCAAATTATAACAGTTTTTTTATAAAAGAGATTGTTGTTTGGTTGATAATTGAAAAGGTTTGTGGATGCGGTGAAGGTGTTGTTTTGACTAAGAGTGTTATGTTTGAACCCATAGTGAGGTATCTGAACCAAAGTGTGGTGTCTAAACCAAGGATGAGGTATTTTAATCGAGAAATCGTGATTAACCATGCATGAGGTGAATTTTAACAATGCGATTGTGATTAACCCATGAATGAGGTGTCTAAACCAAGAGTGTTGTATTTTAACCGAGAAATGATGATTAACTATGCATGAGGGGTATTTTAACCATGCGATAGTGATTAACCCATGAATGAGGTGTCTAAACCAAGAGTGTGGTATTTTAACCAATAAATGGTGATCAACCAATGCAGAGTTGTAGGGTTTTGCCTAGACTCGGGGGTCAAGACCTACAAAAAGGGGGTTTACATATACTAGGAGATTCACAAGGTAACCGTGCAATATATGGGTATTTTAACCATCAGAAGGTGATTAACCCATGAAAAATGTGTTTTAACCAAGAGAATGTGATTAACCTCAAAAGTGTATGTTAATCAGATGAGTATTTTAACCAAGAGAAGTTGATTAACCCAAAGATAAATATTTTAACCAAGAGATGGTGACTAACCTAAAGAGATGTATGTGTGTCAAAAGGTATGTATGGTGTTAGGTCCAAAGAGAATGGTGTATTTATTGATGATGGTTGAATGATTGGTCTGAGGATGAATGTTGAAAGTTATTTTGATTTGAATTGCACTAAAGTCTAAAAATAGAGGTGAATACTTTGAACAATTGGGTCATGCATCCCGTATCAAAAGATATTAAGAATAAATATAGGAATACTCCTTCCTATTTCTTCCTCACTTATTAAGTCTCGTGGTGCATAATTCGCACCGTAATTATTAAATATTTTGAGTTTATTTGAGAAAAGAGAAATTTTTGTTTTATGTTGGATAAGTTAAGGATATGATTAGAAGAATGAGATAAAGTATCAAAGAATGAGATGAATTTTAGTGTTATTATGTCATGTTGGTCACCTATTTCTAGTGTTTTGAATGTGAATGGAATTAGGATTTGACTTAAGGGATTATGTGTAGTAGAGGTTCCAAAGTTTCTAATTCAAGAAGTAACCAAATTTACAAGTTATGAATTAAAGGATGAAAGCAAGACTACAACTCAAACCTTGACATAATTTTCCAATTATGCTATAAAAGCTTTTAATAATTAAAACTTAAATTAGGAATAAGTGTGTTATTTTTTTAATCCAAAAAAAAAAGCTATTATTTTCTAAACTTTGTACTTTAAATTAAATAGCCAATGTACTAATAAAAAAAGGAAAGTAAAAAACATGAAGGTTAGTATGCATGAGGTGGTGTGTAGAATGAAAGTTGGGTGCATGGGGGCCCAAGTAACAGCTTCTCCAGGTGAAGAAACTAACTTATCTATGTGAATATCTTGAGAGCATGTCATAATGTCTTCAACGTTATTGTCATCTGTGCAAGCATCTCAACGCAAAATGGAAATGCTTTGGTCCAAAATTAACAAACCATTAAGCATTAATGCAATTTCTAGGACACAAGCTTCCTTAAAAGTCACTTATGCAGTATAATTGAATTCCATGTGTCTTATCACGTCAACATGCTCAATCACACCACGACATTTGGAAAAAGAATTCTGTACATCATTCTCGGCAGCTTTTGGAGATATGAATAGTTGTTTAGGATATGAATAACTATGGGACTGTTTTGGATTATGAATAGTTGTTGGTATTGAAATTCACTAATTCTCTCTCTATGGTGCATGATTAAATTAGAAGAAAAGAATCACAATTATCGCATTCATCACAAGCAATACAAAGAAAGTTAAAGAACGGTAAATATGCAATGAACCAAAAAGAAGTTTAAGGTTTACCGATGCAAGGGAGGATTCCTCCGGTTATTGTTGTAGAGAATCATTGGTGAGGATGAAAGCAATAAGAAAATACCGGAGTTAAGAGTCTTTTATCGCGTACTTGATTGCCTTTTGAATGCTTCATTGAAATTTTTGAATTCTTGATGATGTTGTATAATCCTTGAATAAGAATGATGTTGAATAATGATGATCGATGAATTGATTAGAGGGAAATCCCCAATATGCTAGCTTGCTTGATTAGGTGAGAATCAATTGATGATTGTTGAAATTGGATTATGGCTAAGTTCCACCAATTTTAAAACTTCAATGTGAAGTTCTAGATGGCGATGAATGTGAGCTTTGGTGATGGTGAGGGAGTGAATAAAATAGATAATTATGAGAGAACTTGAGAAATAATGGTGGGAAAATAATGGTTAAAGGAGTTAATATGAGTTAAGCCCCCAAATTGTGAAAAATGGTTTGTTTATATAGATTTTGTTAATGAACGACCACCCATGGATTGTGATCCAAGTAATAGGTTTATCAATGGTTGAAAATTAATTTAAGCCTTAATTGTAAATCACTAATCTCAACCCTTGGATTGATTGTTATGAATAGTTAGGATTGAATGGAAATTTGGTTGAAAATATGGAATTTAGAATTTGTGTTAATTTGGTAGGATTTGTGTTAGTTTGGTAGTTATGGTAGTTAAAGGTTAATTGTGTAATTGAATGATTGTGGATGCTTGGGTAATTAGAGATAAATGGTGTTTGGGTTTTGCAAAAGTACGAAGTTGGAATGTAAGGCAAAAAGTCATTAGTGATCAACTTGAATTTAATTGCTTTTGCCTTTGATTTTTTTTACCACTTTTGCCTTGAATTTTTGGTGAGTTATCCAATGACTTTAAGTGCTTTTGATAAGTTATTATGTTGAAAAAAAACACCTTTGAATGGTGTAAACATATGGATCAAATCCTGACCTTTTGAGAATGAATCGTTGGAAAGTGTTGAAAAAACAAGTGTTGAATTTAACGAATTACGCAAAATTTTCCTTTTATTTCTTGAGTTTTTCATAAATTTTTAATGATTTAAATTCATGACATGAATGTATAACTCGGTGTACCTTATTCCTTGCAGAAAAGTGAACGTTGTTGTGGAAGAATGAACTTGAAGTAACATTGGAAAATGAAGAACAAGTCAAGGAAGTGAAGCTTGATGAAAGATAAAATTTGTTGGAAATTAGCATTTAACATAATCATGACATAAGTCATTTTTTATGAATGGTGGTGTGAATACTTTGGCCAAATGCTTATAGAACAGGTCTAGAAAAATTCTGGAGTCAAAATAGAGTCAATGTTGAACAGTTGACCAAAAGTCAATAGTTGAGAAAAGAGTCAATTCTTTGCCAAAAAGTCAATTGTACCAAAAAAATATAGTTTTTGAACCCTCTTTTCTTGTAATCTATTTTTTTATTTGCATCTCAAGCAATATGCATTATACCATGAATTTCCAATAAATGAATAAAATCATCTTTTTATTCCAATTTAGTTTTTTTCTTTGAATTTAAGAAAACTTATGAATTAAGTAACAATCATTTCAATCCCCCTGCTAACCATGAATCTTGAATGAAAAGATGATATGCACTACAAGTAATATGGAAAATAAAGCCAAATAATCACCAAATAATATCTGCCTCGAAACTCCACTTAAATTGATTAAATCCATCATTACTGAACCTTTGCCCCACTGAGGAATTATGCGAAATACGATGAATGCAAACACTAAAACGAATTACCTAATTGGATAACTCAATAATCATGTATGCATATGATTTAAGCATGAGCCAGAAAAGAAAAAAAAAAGAAAATAGAAAAAGAGTGGGGCAAAATTGAGGTATGACACCAAGTATATAAGTATAATCGGACCCTTGTTCTATTTAACTATGAGTGGGTCAGATGTCATGTTTTATGTGTGCATGTGTGCTAGATATCAAACATCGCCTAATGAATCCCACTTTAATATCGTAAAATGTATTTTGAGGTATCTTAAGGAAACCTTCCATCACGGTCTTTGGTATCCTAAAAGTAGTGATAGTAGCTTGGTATGTTTTTCATATTCTGATTTTGCGGGTTGCAAGTCGGATACGAAAAACATTAGTGGCATTTGTCAATTTATTTGGAAGCTATTTAGCTTCTTGACACAGTAAGAAGCAACATAGTGTCGCTCTTTCTACTATCGAGGTTGAATATTTAGTCGTTGGTAGTTGTTGTGCACGAGTCTTATGGCTAAAGTAACAATTACTATATTATAGTTTAAATTTGGTTGCGTTCCTATTAAGTGTGATAGTACTAATGTAATAAGCCTCAATAAGAATCCAGTACTTCATTCACAAACCTAACACACTGAGATCCAACACCATTTTCTTTGCAATCATGTGGAAAAATAGGATATTATTTTTGAATATGTTGACACTAAAAGACAATTTGCTGACATTTTACAAAACAATTATCATCGGATCCCTTTCATAAGATTTGGAGAGATTTGGGAGTCTTAGAATTTTCGTGCTTTAAATAGAATGAACATTTTTGTTTAGGTTAATTTGTTATATATTTTTGTTTTCACTAACACTATTTTGTAGAAAATCATAACTTGTACCGACTATATCAATATGTCTCTATAACTCTTGTATTCAACTTTATATCATTGTTTGTGTTTGTTATAGAGTTGTGCATTGGTTTTCTTACTATCCTCTTTACCGTATTCATTCATTTATCTCATATGCCTTTGATTATTATTCTTTGCATTTAAGTCTTTTCAAATGTGTATTGTTAATTATATGCATTTGAGCTTTTGTATAGTTATTCATGCATTATTTATGATTTATAATGCATTCCATTATACAATAGTTTTGATTACTTAATTGTTTTTTGTTGAATGTTGGTGTTGAAGGTGAGAAAAAAACAACGAGGTTTAATTATGTTGGATTTTTCCTCTGTAAGTTTTTTCTTCTTCTACTTCTGATGGATCTCAATCAGAATCTAAACACTTAGTTTAGAGTCAGACTCAGATTTACTAGGTTAACTTCTAAAAGTCCTTATTAAATTATGAAACAAAATATGACTCAGAGTTTCAATGTTGATATTAGTGGAATGGTAAATACAGAAGAAAGGAAAGTAATATCAAAGATACACAACAATTATCCTGGCTCCTCTCACAACTTGAGAGTAGTCTAGTTCCCTTGCACTTCCAAGGTATTCTCACTATAGCCAAAATGGTTACAAATGCTCAAGAACCAAGCAAGAGACTTCCAATTATTAAACCTATAAGTAAGCGACTTTAATTCTCAAGCACACAAGCGAGAGACATCCAATGCTTAAACTCTTAAGTAAGAGGCTTATATGCTCAAGCACACATGTAAGAGACTTCAAATGCTCAAGCACTAAAGGAAAATACTTCTGACTTTATAACAAACTATTAAGAGTAACTTCTCTTTGAAATGTCAAGGTTCATAGTCTTGTATTGTAGTGTATTGTATTAGTTTTCTTATTCAGGTATTTTTCTCCTTATATAGAGAGGAAGAAAAGTGACGTTGAAAACTTTCACCAAAAGGTTCGACTAGCTTTGTAATTGATTGGACACATCAAGAATGCACCTTTTTGAAAGAGGCATTATCTTTTGAAGCTTAGAAAACATAAAATACGTTTTTCCTTAAGTCTTCACGTGATCAAAATGTCCCTGAGTCTATCATATTTGCCTTGATTGAAGAGAATATGCTTCAGAGGTTGACTTTCTTAAGTTTCATTCATTAGATACTGATATCTTCAAAGTCTATTTATTGACCTCAGAAGCTTCAAAGTCTGGATCAACCAAAGGTACTTTATTAATTAATAATATATGTTCCTAGACATTATGTGTTCTTAGCAGCCAAATAACTCGGCACTGCAGTGGCATTTCTTTTAAAGAAGTAATTGCATAATATTATTCAATTATTATATAATTTTAATTATTATTTAAGTGATGTATGATTGTTGTGCCGATTTTTGTGGTTGCGAATCACGACTATTTGTGGTTACAGTTCGATTCATTTTTTATCCTATTAAGTTGATTAAGGAAGCGTAGAGAAGTCTCCAACTAACCTTGCTTGCAAATTGAGTTTAAATAGATGATTGTTAGTTTACAGATGCTACCAAGAGATTGGGGTCACCTTTTTGCTTATTCACAATAGGTTTAGAATATATCTATTTTTTTTATATCTGTGGTGGTGTCTTGAATATGGGATTGGGAATGATTTGAGATGTGGTAAGATAAGTAATATTTCTATTTTTGGTATTTTGGAGGATTTTCTGATGTTTTTGGATAGGCCTGAGGACCTAATTGTTGTTTCTTGTTTGGTATGCTTGCAAAGATCTTACGACCTTTTGCCTATGTACCCCCAAAAAAAGAATTGAGGGATCAGAGCATCATAGTTCCTCCTAAGGATAAGTCTAGGAAGAGGTCTTATTTGTATCTTGATCAAAGCACAAGATGATGATGCTCAAATGGTTTACTTGATTTGAGTCCAAGCAAAAACTTTGTAGTTGGGGTTCTTGAATTGCATAGCTCAAGGCATAAGTTGAATCTTGTATCTTGATTTGCATATCTTAAGAAAGGCTGGATTGATACCCTAAATTCCATAGCTCAAGAAGGATTGAATGTTTATCTTGAATTTCATAGCTCAAGAAAGGTTTAATGTTGACCTGAATTGCATAGCTCAAGAAAGCTGAATTTGAATGGATGTCTTAGTTATAATCCAAGTGTATGACTATATGGAAAGTGATCTTAGTTATAGTCCAAGTGTATGATTGTATTGTTTTGAATGATTTTCTTAGTTATAGTCCAAGATTATGACTGTATTATTTGATTGGAAAGTGTTTGACTGAAAGTGCGGTGACTTTCTGTGCCTTGATTGAAGCCTAAGGTTGAAGCTGAACAAAATAAAACGGACTCTTCTGAGTAAAGTTTTTCTATATCCTTATTTGGAAGCCTAGGATGGTGAAGCTTAATTGTGAGAGACTGATTCTTGATTGTTTTTATCTTGAATGAAGCCCAAGATGAGAGGCTGACTTTTGTGAGAGGTTGACTCTTGATTGTTTGTATTTTGAATGAAGCCCAAGATGGGAGGCTGACTTTTGTGAGAGACTGATTCTTAAAGAAGATTGTTTGTCTATCTTTTGTAAAAGTTGAGGTCATCAGACTTTCCTTTGTTTGAGGGGGTTCTATTGCTTAAAGCCCAAGAGGAGGCTATCTTGGTCATCCATCGAGAAGAGGGAGACTATTGTATGTGTCTGATACTAAGGATATGCTCCTATGCTTTTGGAAGCCTTTATGGGCCCTTGAATTAAGCCCAATAGGAGGCTAGGTTACCTTTGAGAGGCCCCTGAGTCCTTGAACTAATCCCAAGAGGATACTGGGGAGGCTGAGTATTTCTAAGCTTGAGAGAAGGCCCTTTAAGAGGCCCGAGGGTCCATTAACTAAGCCCAAGAGGAGGCTATGTTTTGCCCTAAGAGGGTTCTAAGTTATTCAAAGGTTGGTCTGGTGATTCTAACGATAACTCGGTTACTTAGAGATTCTATAAGGTATGCAAATATGTACAATAAAGATGCATGCAAAAAAATAAATGTGTTAGTGAATGTGTTGAATATTTTTAATATGACTTTTGTTATGGTTTGAGTATTCTTAAATGATTTTTAAGAATGATGTTAGGAGTTACACTAGGAGGCAGAGGCCTAACATCCCGGGGGAGAGAGATTACAAATAAGTTTTATTGTATCCTCTTTGATGATTAAGAAATGTGTTATTATCTTTGCTTTAGTATGAGAAAGAAAGATATTTTTGATTAAGACGCATATGTTAACACTCAGACAACAGTTTTAGAAAACAACGAGAAGTTAGAGGGAGAAGAGATGGCTCAAAATTCAATAATAGGGCTTATACATAAGGATGCCAATGGAAGTTTGTGTATCTTATTATCTGACGATTTCATACACAGGGTAGGACTTGGGTGTTGAAAAGCTGCCTACCGCCTATAAAGCAGTTCACCAGAGTGAAGCTTAGTCTAATAACGGGTGTATTATATCTTTAGTCATAAAGATGAAAAAAGAAAAAGGAATGAGACTTGTAAACAATTGGCTCGTGATTATCTATTTAGGAGATTAAAAATTGTTTGTAAAAATAGTTGGGGAGATCGAGACTTATACAAAAGCCTAACGGAGTTTTAAAACAGACCGAAGAAAGTTTTTAAAAAAAATAATGGGTCCTAAACACAAAGTATTCCCCCATGACACATTTGACAATTCATTTAGAAAATAAAAGGTTATGTGTAAAGATTCAAAGAAAGAAATTCACAGAGGAAATTTACAGTTTTGTGAAAAAGGCGATCACAGCTGAGTTTTTGAAAATAGTCGGTATAAACCTTAATGGTCTATATTTCAAAAATAGGTTGGGACTTACACTCTAATAGAGGCCTATGAGTGTGTGATTTGAAATTTTAGGGTGAAAACATCAAAACCCTAATTTTGATTTAAAACATTTTATTTTTGAATAAAATTGATTTAAATGATGGAAAATATCAAACATATATGAAAAATAAGTTGTAATCTTGGTTCAAGGTTTGAAAATTTATATTTTCATCCATATAACAATTCGAGATTCATGTATGTTTGAAAAATCAAGAGAAAGGAGATTTTTAAATGCTTAAAAACAATTAAAAATAATTTCTTTATGAAAATACAATATATATCAAATAAATAATATTTTTGTGATTTTTTTATGGAATAAAATAATAAAACATTTTTGTGAATTAATAAAATAAGAATCAATTAAAAAATCCAAAAATTCAGAAAGTTATTAATTTTTGAATTAATTAAAATAACTTGGAAAATTCAAAATTTTGAAAACTTAAAAATGGCGCCTAGAACATCAGCTCAAGAACACGTGCGAAGGGCTCTTGCCCAGAATTTGCAAAATTGAATCATATCTCACGGAATATGCAACCATTTGAGATGAAATAAACATGAAATTTATGTGTTTTGATCCCACGAACATGATGGTACAATTAATTTCATTTATTTTAAATGTGGAATGAGAAATTGGTGATGAACACTAAAGAACCCTAATTTGCAAAAACTAACATGAAATCTCATACAAGATGTTTTTATGCAATTTTTTGAGGGGAATTAATAGAAACATGAAAACAAACATTTGGCAAAATTATTGTGCGAGAAAATATGCATGCATTATGAGATGACCAAGTTTAGGCTTACTTGAGTGTCGTGGCAGAAATATCAATTTGATTTTTGAGCTGGAGGTGTTACAGATATGTTGTGATGATCTAAACAACTTCCTTGGATGATATTGAGTGGATTTCAAGCTTTCAATCACTTTGAAACTTCTTGAATCAAGTTATGGTATCCCAATTGCATGATGGATGCATAATGGATAGGTTGAAGGTTTTTTTTATACAGGTGTTACAGAGGTGATATAAGTGTTTGAACACCTCATATACATCATATATTATGTGTTTGAGCAATTGATTTGAGTTATTTATGGCTAGAACTCAAAACCCGATGGTGGTTGCTCAAACTTTGTAATTTTTGGTGTTTAAGAGTGAAAGAGAGAAAGCATAGAATTCATATGCTTTGAGGTATGTTTTATGATAAATGAGAGTCTCTATTTATAAGGGAAATGACTTGCTGAAGTGTTTTTCCTCTAGCTGAAGAGATAAGACTTGCGAGCTTAGTCATTGTTATGCATCATGACTTGTTATTCAAGGCACTCAATTGATATTCCAAATAGATCAATCTAGCCTTGGTCAAATTGACATTCTGCAGACATTTTAATCTTTGTTTAGAATATCAAATTGGCTGGAGTTCATAAGATTCTTGGATATGCTTTATTGGAGCATTATGGCCCTTGGATCAAGTGCATAGGTGTTGAAATTCATGAATGCAAAATGGAAGCTTCTTGGTTGTGATCATGAATTTGCAGGTTTTCTCGGTTTGTAATGATGGCTTTGATGCTCTTCATGGTGTGTGTGGGATATTGGTTCTTTGAATTGTTGGTATGATTTATGACAACATTGGTGTTTACACGAAGATCTGAATCAGCTCAGAACTATGTGTAAAAAGCCTCCAAGTTTTGGTGTTTTGACTGATTTTGGACTTAGGCAGATTTTCTCTAAGTGTTGAAACTTTCAATTTTATTTATTTATTTTGATCATCTTCCAACTTGAAATCCATGAAGAATTGAAGTTTAATGTAGTTGAATCTTTTGTAGTATGTGATGAAATCATTCATTTAAGCTTTGGTTCACAAAAATCTGATGCTTGGACCACAAGTTATGATGCTTGGAAGCAGGGTACATGCACACTTTTTCTTCATAATTTAGAAAATTTTAAATTTTTCTAAGTTAGCCCCTTTTACAGGTTATCTCTAAATTCTTGATTTTTTGTGTCAAATGCATCAATGGACCATATATTCTTATAATAGAGGTCACAAGGATCATTTTAGGTCAAAAAGTAAAACTTTAACTTTTTGGGTCAGATGAAAATTACACTGGGTACCCATGATTTCTAATTTTTTGACTGGGCATCCTCTGAGGTATTTCAAACTTGTGAATGGACCTCCAAGGTGTATGTGGGATATTTAAACCATTCCCTATGGTATTGGATCATATACAGATGTAAATTTCAACTTTAGGTTCCCCGATCAGCCAAAACCCTAATTTGGGCACTGCGAAACCCTAATTTTGTGAATATTGATCTTTGCATCCTTTGAACTTGATTCACACTTGTAGATGGTCTATTATGGATGTGTTGAGCTTATTGGATGACATGTGGAGTTCTTGGCTCATTTTCCAATGAAAAGATTCCTCTGGAGGACACAATCGACTAAAAACCCTAATTTGTGATACCGAGGGCTCGGGACTCAGATCACTAAAAAATTGTACAATATTTGAATGAATATCCACCATTTGAGATTCCTTGATCCTTTAAGGATGTTTGAAATGTTTTAAATCTTAGGAATTTATGATTGATCCTTTTCCTCAATCCCTTGAGGGACTCAGGAATCCTGGTTCACTGCAGGGATGTGATTTGGTAAACTTCAACACTGTCCATTGAGCCGATGGTTTGAGGGTATCTTAGGGTCAAAATTTAGGGTATGACAATGATTATTAGTTATTATATAATTTTAAGTGATTATATAAAGAATCCAAGGAAGTGTGATGATTAATTAGTAATAGTTTGTTTTTAGTTATTATATGGATATTGAATTTAATTATTGATGATGGATTGATTATTCTATATTTAATCGGTGATGTGTGTTTTGTGAATTGGGGTTGAATTATGTTTATACTTGTGTATTACTTTCTAAGAATGGTGGTAATATTTGGATTAAGAATGTTATGATTATGAAAATGTGTTTGTATGTGTAATTATGTGGTAATTCATTTATGGTGAATTATTGAAGATATGCATGGATGTTAAAATCAAGAGATAATCTTAATTGAATATGATTGTTGAAATTGTACATGCATCATTTGTGTCAAGATGCAATGCTTATTAGTTCCTTGGGAACTAGTGACTTGTCCCAAACTTAGAACGGAATTTGAAAGCTTAGGGAATGAGCTTTTTGTGTGTTATTAGTCTAGGAAACAGACACAGTTTAATGTAAAAACCGAAAAATAATAACAAGTGATTGGTACCACATGCATGAGTTGCATTTGAATCTTACATTGAGTCACATTGTGTCTATGGTTGCAATATGAGATTATGCATGTCATGTGAATTGTTGAATTGGTGAAATTGTGGAATTATGTGTATGTACTTGTAAATAGTATGACTATTTGAGTGATAATATGTTGATGAAACTTTTGAAGTGTGAGAATAATTATGTTATACTTGTATGTTATCTATTATATATTATCTTATGATTTCGATAATTATGTGAATTATCACCCTTCTGTTGGAATGATGTTTTGTGCGACATTGATCAGGTACTAATGAGTAGAATTGTTTCTATTGTGAGGTAGTCGTTGGAGTAGCTTGTCTTAATTTCTTTATTTATGTTGGGTTGAGTCGTGCTCTGATCATGTAACACTAGGAACATTTTGATTCATGTTTTGAGAGATACTTTATGTACTCTACTTTATGTTCTTATAGTTATTTGAATTATGTGGAGTATTGGATTTTATACCTAAGTGATGATTATGACTGAGATGAGCATGAAACTTTCATTATGTCTATTATGATTGAAGTAAATTCCTTGCTACATGATAAGGTGAAAGTATATGAAAAACATGAATTTATTTCAAATGTTATTGAGCATGACAAATGTATGTATGTTGTTTTGAAATTATATGTGACATCCTTATTATAGATGCATGATAATTTACTCTGATTATTTATATATATTTCGTGGGGTTTAGAAGGGTGTTACACAACTCACCCTTCATCTTATATATGAAGTCATATTATAACACGGTGGGAGAACTGATTTTTAGTCATGTTACGGATAGCAAGAGTCGCCACCGACTTTTATTTTATCCATAAAGGAAGGGACATAAAAGAACAGAAAAGACCATTTTGAAAAGACTTGAGTTCGGGGGGTAGGTTATATAAAAGGAAGGTGTTAGCACCCTTTATATCCATGGTTATCCATGGGTTCTTAGTTACTTAGCTCACTTTAATTGTTTTTGGAAAGTGTAGTGTGTGATTAGAAATTTTCTAAGTACTTTGTAATGATCCTCGTATGGATGTATACAAAGCCTTGTTTGAAAATGTTTTGAAAATATTGTGAGGTGTGAAAAGTATTTTTGAAGAGTAAGCAAGTAACTATGAGGTACCTACCCTAGACTAAGTCATTCATGTTCTTATATGTCCTTTCAAGGGTAAGACTATCCCTATTATTAAGGAATAGGTAGTCATTACCTTGGATTTGTTAAGGGACAAGCGTAGGCTCATCGTATGGTCATAGAAGGCAACTTAAGGGATCTCTTTAGCAATTCGTAGGAACTATCATCATTTATTCGAAGGGACAAGATCATTATTTCGTAGGCAACCTCGAAGGGACTTGATCTTTTAAACTGTAGGGACTATGATGATTTATACTTGAAGGGACTTTGCTTAAGACATTCATATATTCGAGGGACTTGACCATTTAAAGGCAACCAAGAGGAATACCCTAGGAAGTGCAAGATGGCGATCAAAGATCGACTTACGTGTGTGAGTGTTTTATTTCAAATATTTATCTTATTTAAATTAATTATCTAAGTCAAATTAATCACAAATATGTTTTCACACCCTATTTACCAAGCACGCAATTTATATTAAAAAATAAGAAGCGAAAAGAAAATTCTAAACTATTACAAGGCTTATGGGCAGATACAAAATAATCGGATAAAAAATAGTAATAATAGATATAATAAAATAATAAATAAACAATAATAATAATAAATATAATAAAGCAATGATAATAATAAGGATTAGTATTAAAAAGAAAATAACTTAAGTTAATTATAATTTTTAGAAATTAATTTAGTAATAGTAATAATTTAAAATAATATAGTGATAATAATAATAAAAGATAATATGTTAAAATTTTATACAAAAATAAAAAAAAGTTATTATAAAAAAAAAAGTATTTAGGGTTAGAGAAAATTAGGTTAAACATTTTAAGATTAGTGAAACATTAGGGTTAGTTAAGAAAATAGGGTTTAAAAATAAAATCAGGATTGATTAAAATTAATTAAAACCTAATTACTAAATTAATTATGAATTAATTTACAATATTAAAAAAAACCTAAGAAACTAATAATAAAAAAAATATTAATTAAGGAAAATAATTAAAAAGTTTTTTATGAAATTTGTTTAAAAGTTAGGGTGATTAATGAATTAATTAAATGATTAATTAGTTAATTAGAAGAAAAAAAAGCTAAAAAAAGAGAAGAAAACATGTCATAAAAATAATGGGGGGAGCCTGGATTCGAACTCACTCCCCCAGGCTTCACAAGGCATAATCTCAGTCGCTGGGCCACGCGCCTGC
Organism: Lathyrus aphaca; assembly: GCA_963966055.1. Classification (NCBI taxonomy): domain Eukaryota; kingdom Viridiplantae; phylum Streptophyta; class Magnoliopsida; order Fabales; family Fabaceae; genus Lathyrus; species Lathyrus aphaca. The sequence continues at coordinate 609,522,778 of OZ014519.1, forward strand.
GTGGATAAAGAAACAAGAAGAATCAATTATAAAATAAAACCAGTTTTGAATTTTGAATTTCGCGCGCATCATCTTCGTCTTCCTCTGGCCGTCCACTTAGGCTATAGTGACACTTTTTTTGTCACTAAAGGTTGTAGTGACGGTTTTTGTCCGTCACTACACATCCTGCATATAGAAAACATCATAATTTGCAAAATAAATTAGTTCCAATCATGTAAATCAGTCAAGGGATGTTTCCTAGGTCCAAATCGTTCATCAATTTCATGTGAAATTATGTTTATGTTGAAGTCCCAATTTTCGACCTTCAAAACCCTAACAATGGTGTTCTCTTGTTCCTGCAATGAAACTTCAATCCAATTATCCAGAAACTATCTACACACAATGACAAACAAGATTAAACACGCAAAAACAATTTATAATGCACGATTTAAAGGAATTGAAAATTTCAAGAACATGATAAAAAGTGATTCGGTTTGAGCATATGAGGGTGTTCTTGATGATGCAAATGATCAAGATAGCTTCAAGAAGTATCCTGGATCATGTCTCTACCTTTAAAATGCCTGAAAAACAACAAAAAGTGAGAATCCGAATTTGAGTTTTCTTTGAAATTTTTTGAATTTTGTTCTTGGTTCTTGGAGGCAGAAATTCGTGTCCTTGTGCACTGGTTATGTTCATCAACTTATAGGGATTGAATTTAGGTCAAAAAACCTATGGATTTATGGGCTTATGTGATAACTTGATCATGAAGATTTTGCACTTTCAAATATTCAAAAAATCTCATCCATCCTTTCCAATTTTGGTCCAATCTAATTTTAAATGACTTTCAATCATTCCAAATATGATTTAAATAATTTTCAATCAAAGATTTCATGCTTTACTTGATTTTTCATATTTTATATATATTTAAATTGAATTTTAATGAATAAAATCCAAATAAATATAAAATAAATTATAAAAATCTGAAAAATAAGCATTGGGTCGTGTATGATGTCATTGTAAAGATTGGATTACAAATTTGCAAGCCCATTTGGAAAAATTTGGTTTTAAGACCTCATTTGCTTAATATACCCCTAAAAATTTCCCAACTTTGCTAAGGCATAAACCCCTCAATTTTAAGGATATGAAGGTGTTCTTGGACATTTTGGAAAGCTTAAAGAGTCCTCTAACCAACCTCTTTGGTATCATGTCCATATCCTTTACCATTATCAAATTATACTCTATGGAAGATGTTGACTTTTTGTTTACTTTTGAAATGACCTGTAATGTTTTAGCTCATACCTTCCAAATGAAGCATTTTTAGGCTGGGCTTGTGAGACACAAAGTTGTAGAGAATTCAATTTCCTTAAAAATGAGCTTTGTATAGAATTTTTTTGATGAAGCATGTGAAAGTTATGGCTGGTCAAAGTTCAGTTGACTTTCCTTAAGAAAACCCTAATTTAGAAACTCCTGATTCTTGATGATCTGAAACTTCCTTGATGAATCATGATCAACCTTTGATAAAATGATGAATTTTACTTCATAAACTTGATGTTGGCAAAAAATCTTGAAGTTTGACTTTAATTTGACCATAGTTGACCTCAGTTTGACTTTTTAACTACTTTGACTGATTTTTGCATATCTGATCCTATGACTAGTCAAACTCATTGGGAAAGCCTTTAAAATTGACATGGGGATTCTTGAATACATGTGGGATGTTATGAATCTCACTTAAGGCCTTGAAAATCATTTTAACCTGAGGAAACTCAAAACCCTAGTTTTGGACACTTTGCTTAGGATGAGGCATTGTCTGGGGAAACTTACACACTTCTTGACAAATTAGGAGTCTTGAGGACCTTATAATCATTTAGAAGTCTTGAGAGAGGTTGTCTTGATTGTGGGAGGGCAAATTTTAGGGTGCAACAGCTGCCCCTTGTTCAATTTTCTGGAATCTGAGGAGTTAGATTGACATGTACGTCATTCGTGACTTGAAGATTGAAGAGGATTGAATAGAAAAACCCAAATATTTGCACTTGCTGGTGTGTAGAATGATACTGTTGGTTGATCATGATGCTTGAATGGGCTTAAAGATGCCATTTGGATAAAGAATCTTCATATATGTTTCTTAAATATGAAGATAACTTTTTGGGAGGAATAAACAATGACCCAAAATGAGATAACCTTTGGGAAGAATAAACGACGGCCCGAGGTAACAAAATAACCATTGGGAAGAATAAATGACGGCCCAAGGTAAGTTGACTTTTGGGAAGAATAAATGATGGTCCAAAATGAGATAACCTTCAGGAAGAATAAACGACGGCCTGAGGTAACGAAATAACCATTGGGAAGAATAAAAGACGACCCAAGGTAAGTTGGCTTTTGGGAAGAATAATCGATGGCCCAAAATGAGATAACCTTCGGGAAGAATAAACGACGGCCTGAGGTAACAAGGTAACCATATGGAAGAATAAACGACGGCCCAAGGTAAGTTGGCTTTTGGGAAGAATAAACGACGGCCCAAAATGAGATAACCTTCGGGAAGAATAAACGACGGCCCAAGGTAACAAGATAACCATTGGGAAGAATAAATGACGGCCCAAGGTAAGTTGGCTTTTGGTAAGAATAAACGACGGTGATAACACTAAATTTCACCGTATTTCTGACTCCGATTTCGCATGCATTTTTAGTTTTTATTGTTATTTTGTTATGTTATTACTTTGTTTTTCTTTATTTTCAGGTTTCTTATGTAATCGGGGCCTAAATCGAGAAAAGGAGCGAAAAAGGAGTTGAAACGGACGAAAACCAAGAAATTCAGCTTTTTACACTTACGGCATCCACCATGGCTGGCGCCATGGGGTCAGCCATGACGTGGCCACGTCTCAAGACCACTCCACAGCTGCCTATGCCCACGTTCCCCACTTTCTCCAACACTTTGTACTCATGGCGGGCGCCATGGCCTTGTGGCGGGCACCACAAGGCAAAAATGTTTCCCTCCACTTTTTAGTGGAGGGGGCATCCTGGTCCTTTCCTACTTAATGTTTGCCTATAAATAGGACTTTAGAATTTCGTTTTTCTTCATCGAAACTTATAATCTCTTAGGCATATATCAGTTTTAAAGTAGTTATCATTCCACATCAGGGTGTTACTGCAATCGAGTGATCGAGTCTGTATACGTCTGTGTGATCGAGTTTTGGAGCACTTTGGGAGGAATTTAATCCTGCCGCCATTTTAATTCCAGTTCGTATTTTATTTTTCCGCATTCACTTTATTTTATTTACTTTCCGCATTGCTTTACTTTTATTTATTTCCCGCACTCGCTTTACTTTATTTATTTCTCGCACTCGCACTACTTTCGTTTATTTTCCGCACTCGCTTTACTTTCTTTATTATTCGCACTCGCACTACTTTTATTTACTTTCCGCACTCGCACTACTTTTATTTACTTTCCACAATCGCACTAATTACTTTTATGAAAAATAATAAAAATAACTTTTACTTTACCATGTCTAACTAAATCCATAAAGGTTAGAATGTAAGGATCGTAATTGAACCAGTAATCCGTACAATTGTTTGTAGAAACACTTAAGGGCTATTTTAACTTTCAATATAAGTTTAATTGTTTTTAACTATTTCAAAATCAGCCAAAAGCGCTTTGTCTAATTAATTAGGAGTTTTTAGATTAAAAAGAAAAGAGATTTTAAAACCATTTTTGGACGCGTTAAGAAGTTTAGAGTCTGGTTCGTCAGAACCTCTTTTTGCTAAGAAATCCAGGTTAAAATACTTTTCAACTTAGTTAAGATACTATATTTCTTAAAAATAGGTTTACTACTCTAACGCAGTACGCACCTTTTTATCTGTGACAATAGGAGGGGTTGATTAGAGAGTACAACTCGGTTCTGAATACACGAAAGCGACAGTTCCTGTTAAATTAGTTCTTTTCAAAGTAGAAAATATTGCCCATAAGTAGTTCTATTAACAAGTACCGGAATATCTATTGATTACGTGAATTACATTCGAGCCTGTCTTTATTAATTGTTTAAAATTATTATTTTATTTACCATTGCGCACTCCTTAAAACCATTATATTAAGTTGCCTTAGATACACACCATAACAACAGGTACGATAGATTGACACTTGGTCTCTGTGGATTCGACAATCTTTTATATTACTCTGACGTGTTCGTACACTTGCGAAAAACACGCATCAAGTTTTTGGCGCCGTTGTCGGGGACCAATTTCGTCAAATTTCATACCCTGTAGTTATACCGTTTAAACTAAGGTTGTTACCTGCCGGTCAATGCGAAAGACTCATAGTGCCGGAAGCTTAGTAGACCCTCTAGCTGAACCTGAACGTTACGCTCACGCACGTTTGTTTTTCCATAGGAATAGGAAAGCTATGGCCGAAGATCAAAACCGAAGACCTCTTAAGGACTTCGCCCAACCATCAAACGAGGAACCTAGTTCCAGTATAGTAAACCCCGCTATCCCAGCCAATAATTTTGAACTTAAACCATCCCTATTGCAATTAGTGCAACAAAGAAAATTCGCAGGTCTTGCTACCGAGAACCCAAACAAACATTTTAAAAAACTTTCTCCAGTTAGCAGACACCTTTAAAACCAATGGAGCTCCTCATGAGGCGATACGCTTAAGATTATTTCCTTTTTCCCTCAGAGATAAAGCTCTATCATGGTTAGATTCCCTTCCACCCAATTCCATAACAACCTGGGAAGACCTTAGAAAAGTATTCCTTGCTAGATATTTTCCCCCAAGTAAGACCGCTCTTCTTCGAAACCTAATAACCAGATTAACCCAACACCAAAGAGAATCGTTGTTCGAAGCCTGGGAGAGATATACAGAGCAATTAAGAGCATGCCCACATCATGGCTTAGAGAATTGGCTAATCATTCAAACCTTCTATAATGGACTTCATTATAACACTAAGATGACCATCAACGCTGCCACTGGTGGCGCACTGATGAATAAACCTTACCCTGAAGCTAGTGCCCTTATTGAAGATATGGCCCAAAACCATCAATCATGGGGAGTAGAACGAGCAACAGTGGAAAAGAAGGAAGCCCAAGGAGGAATACATGAGCTAAGCTCTATGGACATGATGCAAGCTAAAATGGACGCGTTGGCCCTTAGAGTCGAACATATGTGTACAACCCCGAATACTGTAGCTGCAGTTTTGCCGAATTGTGAGATATGTGGGATAAAAGGACACCAATCCGTCGAATGCAATTTGTTAAATGAGACCAACCCTGAGCAAGTGAACTACACCCAAGGGAACCCATTTTCAAACACATACAACCCTGGATGGAGGAATCACCCAAACTTCTCCTATAAAAATAATAACCCTATCCAAAATACCGCATCTCCGAGACAACAAGGTTACCAAGCTCCGAGAACAAATCAACCTATGCAACCTGTACCACCAAATCTGAGCCTTGAGAAAATTGTGGGAAATTTTATCACCGCTCAAACACAACAAAACAAAGAGTTCATGTACCAAAAAGTCCATGTTAACGAACTAATTACCCAGTTAGGAACCAAGGTTGACCAAATTGTTACTCACAATAAGATGCTTGAAACCCAGATCTCTCAGGTAGCTTTAAACCAAGCCCCTCAGACTACACTTGGAGGACAGTTCCCTGGACAACCTCAACAAAACCCAAAAGGGCAAGCAAATGCCATTACTCTACGAAGTGGAAACGCTTATAAGGAACCTTCAAACCCTAGATTAAGTGATCCCGAAACTTCTGAGAGAAATGAAGAGGAGGAGCCAGAGGAATCTGAAAACCCGGAAAGTCAAGAAAAAAGAGAAGAACCTAAAAAAAACCTATGTACCACCACCGCCATACAAACCACCAATACCATACCCTCAAAGACTAAAGAAAACCCAAATCGATAATCAGTATCAAAAATTTGTTAAGGTTATAGAAAAACTTCACGTAGAAATCTCCTTTACAAAAGCCATCACCCAAATACCTTCTAACACTAAGTTTCTCAAAGACATACTTATAAATAAACGTAGACTTGAAGATCCAAAACCTGTGGAATGTAATTCTATTTCCGAAAATAGGTTAGCAAAGAAAGATAAAGATCCCGGAAATTTCTCCATTCCATGTATTTTGGGGAATCATGTCATCGAAAAATCCTTTCTAGACTTAGGAGCTAGTGTGAGCTTAATGCCCTTAGCAGTTTGTGAGAGATTAAACTTAGGAGAATTACAACCTACTAAGATGTCACTTCAATTAGCCGATAGATCCGTAAATACCCTATAGGCATACTTGAAGACGTCCCTGTTAGGATAGGTCAGTTGTTTATACCTACTGATTTTGTTGTCATGGACATTAAAGAAGATGACGACATACCAATCCTCCTAGGTAGACCGTTCTTATCAACCGCTGGAGCCGTAATAGATGTTAAAAAAGGGAAACTAACCTTCGAGGTAGGTGATGAGAAGATATAATTTGTACTTTCGAAATTCCTTATGGAACCTATAATAGGAGATGCTTGTTATGCCTTAGATATCATTGATGAATGCATTAGGGAATTAAAACAAGAGGAAGAAATTGAATCTATAAAATTGCCATCAACCCTTATTTGGGAAGATGACAGTTATAAAAAACCCTACATTGATTATAACCTTCACGAATGTTTATCTCTTACCCCAGATCCTATGCCTTTCCCTATGAAACCAACCGTAAAACTTAAGGAACTGCCTAAGAACCTGAGATACGAATTTCTTGATGAAGAAATAGACCGTCCAGTTATAGTCAGTGCTACCTTGGACCAAAAGGAAACAAACCAATTGTTAGATGTTTTACGAAGGTACCCCTCAGCCTTAGGATATAAGATCTCAGATCTAAAAGGAATAAGCCCATCCGTATGCATGCATCGGATTTTGCTAGAAGAAGATTCAAAACCCTCCAGAGAACACCAACGAAGAATAAATCCTATGATGAGTGAAGTAGTTAAGACTGAAGTTCTTAAGTTACTAGAGGCAGGTATAATATATCAGATCTCGGACAGTGAATGGGTGAGTCTTGTGCATGTAGTACCTAAAAAGGGAGGCATCACAGTCGTGCAAAACGAGAAGGGTGAACCTGTAGCAAAAAGAACTGATGGAGGTTGGCGTATGTGCATAGACTATTGAAAATTAAATAAAGCAACTAGGAAGGACCATTTCCCATTACAATTTATAGACCAAATGTTGGAGCGCCTAGCCAGACACTCATACTTTTGTTACCTAGATGGATATTCAGGATTCTTCCAAATACCTATTCACCCCGAAGATCAAGAAAAAAATACCTTTACATGCCCTGTTGGAACTTTTGCCTACAGAAGAATGTCTTTTGGACTCTGTAATGCCCCTGCCACTTTCCAACACTGCATGATGTCTATCTTTGCAGACTATTTAGATGGAATCATGGAAGTATTTATGGACGATTTCTCAGTTTGTGGATCTGATTTAAAAAATTGTCTTATCAACCTTGAGAAAATCCTGGAAAGATGTGTGGAGGTAAACCTTGTGCTAAATTGGGAAAAATGTCATTTCATGGTCACCGAAAGGATTGTTTTAGGACATATAGTTTCCGAAAAAGGTATAGAGGTAGACAAAGCTAAAATAGAAGTCATAGAAAATCTAAAACCGCCGAAGACTATCAGGGAGATAAGAAGTTTTCTTGGACATGCCGGATTTTACCGACGTTTTATCAAGGACTTCTCCAAAATAACAAAGCCCTTAACTGGTCTTTTAATGAAAGATATTGAATTCATCTTCGATGACAAATGTACTGAAGCATTTAATCTACTGAAGCAAGCTCTGATTTCAGCACCTATAATGAAACCCCCTGATTGGTCAGAACTGTTTGAGATAATGTGTGACGCTAGTGACTATGCTGTAGGAGCCGTTCTAGGTCAGAGAAAAGATAAAAAGTTACACGTCATTTATTATGCTAGTAGAACCCTAGACGCTGCACAACTCAACTACGCAACAACCGAAAAAGAGCTCCTAGCTGTATTTTTCGCCATAGACAAATTTAGATCTTATCTAGTAGGAGCCAAAATTATAGTTTACACAGACCATGATGTCATTCGTTACTTACTAAGTAAAAAGGATGTCAAACCTAGGTTACGTCGATGGATTCTATTACTGCAAGAGTTTGATTTAGATATCTGTGATAAGAAAGGCACTGATAATGTAGTAGCTGATCACCTTTCTAGGCTACAATACCTGAAACCTAACTCAGTGCCCATAAATGATGATTTTGCCTATGATAGACTGATAGCCCAACTAGAAACTATTGAAGATGATAACCCAGACCCACATGAGCATTCTCATAAATCTTTAGCTATAAGTAATGTACCTTGGTATGCAGACTTTGTTAATTACCTAGCCGCTGACATCATACCCCCCGATCTAAATTACCACCGGAAGAAGAAGTTCTACAATGATGTGAGGAACTTCTATTAGGACGAACCATTTCTTTTCAAGAGAGGTAAAGATGGCATTTTACGCTGTTGCGTTCCAGAAGAAGAGGTACATAATATAATTGAGCATTGTCACTCTGCACCCTATGGTGGACATGCAAGCACATCTAAGACCTACGCCAAAATTCTTCAAGCTGGCCTATTATGGCCTACCATATGGCGTGATGTCCATGCTTTCATTGTCAAATGTGACAGATGCCAACGTACAGGAAATATTTCAAGACGTAATGAAATGCCTCTAAGAAATATCCAAGAAGTAGAACTATTCGACGTATGGGGTATAGACTTTATGGGACCGTTCCCACCATCTTTAGGAAATCAATACATCTTAGTAGTTGTTGACTACGTGTCTAAATGGATTAAAGCTATCGCCACACCCACGAATGACACCAGAGTAGTCATCGAATTGTTTAAAACTATATATTTCTCAGGTTTGGAACCCCCCGTTTAGTAATAAGTGATGGAGGATCACACTTCATATCGAGAATATTTGATAAACTTTTAAGCAAGTATGGAGTTAAGCATATAGTAGCAACACCATACCACCCACATACTAATGGACAAGTGGAAGTATCTAATAGGGAGATCAAACAAATTCTTGAGAAGACTGTCTCTATATCTAGAAAAGATTGGTCGTAGAAACTTCAAGAAGCGTTATGGGCCTATAGAACCGCTTTCAAAACCCCTATAGGAACAACCCCTTATCAACTGGTCAATGGAAAATCATGTCACTTACCTTTTGAGTTGGAGCATAAGGCCTATTGGGCCATCAAAACTTTAAATTTGGATTACTTAACTGCTGGTGAAAAACGTATCCTTAATATCCACAAATTAGAAGAGCTCAGACAATCTGCCTACGAAAATGCCATCATATACAAAGAAAGAACAAAAGCTTGGCATGACAAAAGAATCATAAGAAAAGACTTCAAAATAGGCGATCCTGTTCTCTTGTTCGATTCTAGGTTACGACTTTTTCCAGGGAAGCTTCGTTCGAGATGGACTGGCCTTTTTGAAGTATCTAAGATTCTAAGATTTGGTGCTATTGAAATCAAGAACCAAACATGTAAACCGTTCATCGTCAATGGATAGAGGTTGAAGCCCTACGAAGGAGGTGACATCCCAACAACATACTTCAGCCATACTCTGAGTGATCCACCAAATCCTTCGAATGATGTATAAAATCCGGTCGTCGAGCTAATGACGTTAAACAAGCGCTGCATGGGAGGCAACCCATAGTTTTCTTATCTTACGTACTTTTTATTTATTTTTACTTTATTTTAATTTGTTTACTTTGTTATTCTGTCAGGACTAACAATTGAATGTTTTATGTGATTTCAGGACCCTTGTTTGCTAACCTTGTGTAGAATGTAGAACCCCGATGACATGCACGTGGCCTTTAGAGACGACACACAGAGAGAGCCTTACTATGTCCACATGAGACGCCTTATGGCACCTACCAGGTACGCATACCAAGATTGCATGGATGCCTTGGGGATAAAGCCAAGCGTCAGATTCTTATGCCACCAACTCCAGTGGGACCAGTTCGACGATATGAACAACACTTACAGGAACTTGACTCTAGAGTTCCTCAGCTCGTTTGATTATGATCCTTGGGCTGGACCCGATGGACATGTTGTTTTCAGGTTGTTCGGGACCGGCTACTCCTTCTCTCACAATGATTTTGGTGATTTACTAGGTTTTCAGACTACTTCTAATGTTATTCCAGAGACACCGATGGGGTATTTTATGAGCAGAGAAGTGGAAAAGTTTTGGTCTAACATCTCAGGTGGAGGGAGCCAAGATCCTTCCACTCGGTTTTCTCAAGTAATCCACAACCCTGCGTTAAGGTACTTCCAGATGATTCTAGCACACTCTTTCCTCGGTTTGCCAGATACAGAGACTCTGCTGAGTGAAGAGGAGATTTTCCTACTGTTTTGTGCGACTCAGTCACGCCCAGTTGCTTGTGGCAACTTTCTGTTGAAGGGCCTTGCCAGTGTCACCAGGTCATCTATATGCATTATACACGTCAGTGGGATTGTTACACAGATTACTACTGCATTGGGTTTGTGTCGCAAATTATTGCACCTCAGAACCTTCTGTTGCTACACCACCCTGGATGTTGACTTTTGTCTTGACAGAGGACTGATAAGGAGGGCCTCTTTTGAGCCCAACACGTTTAGATTACTGATCGACGACGAAGTGATACATTACTTTACACTACCAGACCCGCTGATGACCAGTGTCCACGACCTTGCTAATTGGAGTTATGCTTTAGAGGGTTATGGAGAGACTGTCGAAGAGCCAAAATCACCTCCCGCCGCTGAGTACACTCCTACACCTCTTTCTCCCCGAATCACTATTATGTCTAACAACATGTCTTTGCAGCCGCCTGATCTATAGACCCAGATTTATGAGCTCCGCAAGGAGACTGCCCTGCTCAAGCAGGAATTAACGGACTTGGCATTACAGATCGAGATATCTGATCTCACTCATGCCTCAGAGGCCGATGCTCTATATCAGGAGATTGAAGAGCTTCGGAGGGAGATAACTGAGATTTGTGGATCGAACCAGGAAGAGAGGCCTACCATATGATCGTTTTACACTGACATTATTACCCTGGTATTTAATTTCTTTTTCATGCTTTATTTTATTTCTCGCATCTCCAGACATATTTTATATTATCGCATATATTACATTTTTTTTTCATGTACTTTGATTTTATCTTATATATTATTTCATGCACTAATCTCATTTTTCTCTTTTCTTTTGTTTTATATTATTTTATTTTATGTCGAATAACAAAAAAAATATATATAAAGACAAAAATATTTTTATTTTTGTCTTCATAAAAAAATATATGCAAGCTTCATGCCTTAGAAGAAAGGAGAAAACGCTATCCGGACCCCCCCCCCCCCCCCGAAGACCGAAGGTGCAAAAGGCCCAAAAGAAGAATTGAAAATTTTAAGGCCCAAAGGCAAAATAGCCTTATAGCGGGCGCTATAGACCCATGGCGGGCGCCATGCCGTCCTCCCCTATTTCAGGGCTGATTCTTCTTCCCCACCATTTTCACACCTTCAAACTTCCAAAACCCATTTTTCCAACTTCCAAAAACCCCATTGAACCCCATTAAAGCTCCCACATTTCCAAAACATTCACCATCTATAAAATCCATCCAAAATCCATTTTTATTTTCATCCACCACAAACCATAAAAATCCAACCTTTACCATTTCTCACATAAACCATTCTTCACCACTTTTCACTTATCAAGGAGCAACAACAATGGATTTCAATGAATATCTTCTTCGCGATGGAAGACCGGGAGATAGGCAAAGGAAAATTATTCAAAGGCTTCAGAGTCGAGAAATTCTCTCGACTAGGTACGTCGATGATAACTGTCTTTACTCTTTGGGTCTATATCATAGTGTTTTCATTTATTATATTTTTTAGGCTTGCATAATATTTTTGTTAATCAGGAACCTACCTATGAGAGGCTGACAGTTGAGTTTTTAAGTTCATTGATATACACTGTCAGTCCTAACACTGCTAGCACAGCCGGTACTGTTAATTTTAGACTGTTTGGAATTGAATACGAATACAATACCGACGAACTAACAGGCTTGTTAGGAATCCCTCATAGGGAAGGTGCTATATGTGAGGCACCTTTGGATTCAGAATGGTCGGCCGAAGTATTTTCCTTCTGGCAGAGGCTGTCAAGTACTTCAATAAATTCTTTTGAAGGAATACTTGCGTCGACCATCCATAACCCGGCCATAAGAGTTTTCAGATATCTTTTGGCATGTACTATTTTTGGCCGGGAGAGTCCAAATAAGGTAAATGCTAAAGAGCTCCTATTTTTGCAAGGATGCCTCACTAATACTCATATCAATCCGATCCCGTTTATGCTTGCACACATGGCTTTAACTATTAATAAAACAGGACCGATTATTTTTGGAGGACTTGTTACGTCTATTGCTCGGGCTCTTGACCTGAACAATGAGATAGCTACACTTGAACCACTACCTCCTCGCACAATTAATTTAAAATTTATAAAATACATGAAATTATGTCGAACGAGGAGAGCAGGTGGTTATGAGTTGATGGTTCATGGGGTAGCTATCCCATCTGTTGCTTTACCTTGCAGTAGACGTACCGATGTACGTAATGAAAGGAACTGGACCTATAATATGAATGCTCCACCTGTTTTGGGTCCACTTCCTCCTAATATTCCTGATGGGGAGGCACATGACACTGATGAAGAATAAGATCGGAGAGAACATTCTCCCATACCTCAAATGTCCCCCCATCATCCTTCACAGTCACACACCGCACCATCTTCCTCTAACCCTGTTGCAGGTGCTGCTCCTGGATTCTATGTCACTGAGGAGATGTGGCGTGATATGACGGCTAGAGAGGAAAGGCGAGACATCCTACTCTCTACTATTTCACAACAACTGACGGTCAACATGAGCTTCATGCAACAATCACGATTGGTTTCGGATCGTACCTACAGTAACGTTTTCCGTGCCTTGACCGACATCACATCAGAGCAAGCCCGTCAGCGAGAAGTCAACCGCCGACACCACCAGCTTATGGAGGCCACTCAAGGTTCCATCCTAGGAAACCTTCGAGAGGTACGAGGTGCCCAGGCTGCCTTATCGGCACGACTTGACCGGAGGGACCAGCAGCGCAGTAGATCCCGTCGTTCCAGACCATCACAGCAGGACGGTGAGGGCACCAGTGCTCCTCCGCAGTAGCTTTCCAAGTTACTCTCCTTACCTTATTTCGAAACATTGGGGACAATGTTCGATTTAAGTGTGGGAGGGGATTTTATTGCTTTCTGTCATTTCCCTTTCTAGTTATTTATTTGCTTTCTATTATTTTCCTTTCAATAAGTTATTTAGTTTAACTTTTCTTAGATAATGCATGAGTCTGTCGAGTCACTAGTATAGTGCATCTTTAGTACATCCTCATTTTTTTCCCATTTCCTTAGCCTTACCAAAAAAAAATTAAAAAGAAAACAATGTTGTTTCACATGTTTTTTGGGCTTTGAGACAGGTTTGGATTAGGATGTGATGACTTAGGTCAACTTTTTGAAACATCAGTACCATTTTAGCACCATAGACCTCTTGAATATAGGAATCACTCCTAAACCCCGCACACCATGGCCTTTATTATCATTCAAAAAATTGTCCTAAATAGTTTATTCTAACAGTCAGCTCCGGCCTAAGCATGCTCTACATAGGGGGCCGATGAACATAAGTCAATGATCCAGTGCTAATAAAAAAGAAAAAGGCAAACTCTGGGATAGGTGACCCTCACAAAGTCATTTAAACCGAAAAAAGAGAAGAAAATTTTTTTTGCGACAAAAAGAAAAAAAATTATAGTCACCTATTGTTAGTTGGTTCAGAGGTATCTGGCACTGAACTTGGTAGGGAGGATTACAATCCGACCCCCCGCAGCTACATTTAGGCAAAATAAAACGGGTTTACACATGCTTATGTGCCAGAAACCCTATGTTTTGGATCAGAATCACTAACCGGTCACTCTACTATGAAGTATGTACGGATAACGGGCTTAATGTGATTACGCCTGAATGAAAAGGACCCAAAAAGAGATGAGAAGATAGGCCTAGGTATTGTGGGATGACATGGGGTGGTTAATATAAGATTGAAGTCTGTGTGTGTGTTATTATGGTACCCTTGGTTCACTTAGTTGGTACCTGTCACCGCATCCTGACTTGAACTTAAAAACCCTTTTAGCCCAAATCACGTGTTGACACCAGTTTTCTTCATTTTTGAGCTTTAAATGTTTGCTTGAGGACAAGCAAAGGTCTAAGTGTGGGAGGATTTGATAACACTAAATTTCACCGTATTTCTGACTCCGATTTCGCATGCATTCTTAGTTTTTATTGTTATTTTGTTATGTTATTACTTTCTTTTTCTTTATTTTCAGGTTTCTTATGTAATCGGGGCCTAAATCGAGAAAAGGAGCGAAAAAGGAGTTGAAACAGACGAAAACAAAGAAATTCAACTTTTTAAAATTACAACATCCACCATGGCTGGCGCCATGGGGTCAGCCATGACGTGGCCACGTCTCAAGACCACTCCACAACTGCCTATGCCCATGTTCCCCACTTTCTCCAGCACTTTGTACTCATGGCGGGCGCCATGGCCTTGTGGCGGGCGCCACAAGGCAAAAATGTTTCCCTCCACTAAAGGGGGGCATCCTGGTCCTTTCCCACTTAATGTTTGCCTATAAATAGGACTTTAGAATTTCGTTTTTCTTCATCCAAACTTAGAATATCTTAGGCATATATCAGTTTTAAAGTAGTTATCATTCCACATCGGGGTGTTACTGCAATCGAGTGGTCGAGTTTGTATACGTCTGTGTGATCGAGTTTTGGAGCACTCTGGGAGGAAGTTAATCCTGCCGCCATTTTAATTCCAGTTCGTATTTTATTTTTTGCATTCGCTTTATTTTATTTACTTTCCGCATTTCTTTACTTTTATTTATTTCCCGCACTCGCTTTACTTTATTTATTTCTCGCACTCGCACTACTTTCGTTTATTTTCCGTACTCGCTTTACTTTCTTTATTATTCGCACTCGCACTACTTTTATTTACTTTCCGCACTCGCACTACTTTTATTTACTTTCCACACTCGCACTAATTACTTTTATGAAAAATAATAAAAATAACTTTTACTTTACCATGTCTAACTAAATCCATAAAGGTTAGAATGTAAGGATCGTAATTGAACCAGTAATCCGTACAATTGTTTGTAGAAACACTTAAGGGCTATTTTAACTTTCAATATAAGTTTAATTGTTTTTAACTATTTCAAAAACAACCAAAAGCGCTTTGTCTAGTTCATTAGGAGTTTTTAGATTAAAAAGATAAGAGATTTTAAAACCATTTTCGGACGCGTTAAGAAGTTTAGAGTATGGTTCGTCAGAACCTCTTTTTGCTAAGAAATCCAGGTTAAAATACTTTTCAACTTAGTTAAGATACTATGTTTCTTAAAAATAGGTTTACTACTCTAACGTAGTACACACCTTTTTATCCGTGACAATAGGAGGGGTTGATTAGAGAGTACAACTCGGTTATGAATACGCAAAAGCGACAGTTCCTGTTAAATTAGTTCTTTTCAAAGTAGAAAACATTGCCCATAAGTAGTTCTATTAACAAGTACCGAAATATCTATTGATTACGTGAATTACATTCGAGCCTGTCTTTATTAATTGTTTAAAATTATTATTTTATTTACCATTGCGCACTCCTTAAAACCATTATATTCAGTTTCCTTAGATACACACCATAACAACAGGTACGATAGATTGACACTTGGTCTCTGTGGATTCGACAATCTTTTATATTACTCTGACGTGTCCGTACACTTGCGAAAAACACGCATCAGACGGCCCAAAATGAGATAACCTTCGGGAAGAATAAACGACGGCCCGAGGTAACAAGATAACCATTGGGAAGAATAAACGACGACCCAAGGTAAGTTGGCTTTTGGGAAGAATAAACGACGGCCCAAGGTAAGTTGGCTTTTGGGAAGAATAAACGACGGCCCAAAATGAGATAACCTTCGGGAAGAATAAACGACCGTCCGAGGTAACGAAATAACCATTGGGAAGAATAAACGACGGCCCAAGGTAACAAGATAACCATTGGGAAGAATAAATGGCAGCCCAAGGTAAGTTGGCTTTTGGGAAGAATAAACGACGACCCAGAATGAGATAACCTTCGGGAAGAATAAATGACGACCCGAGGTAACAAGAAAACCATTTGGAAAATAAACAACGGCCAAGGTAAGTTGGCTTTTGGGAAGAATAAACGAGGACCCAAAATGAGATAACCTTCGGGAAGAATAAACGACGGCCCAAGGTAATGAAATAACCATTAGGAAGAATAAACGACGGCCCAAGGTAAGTTGTTGATGAAGTTTGTCTGCTGGAGAATTAACCTGAAAAACAAGGTTAGTTTGGTGCAAGGATAATGATATATATAACAATCTGCAAGATAATATTTTATGAGAATGCATATGATATGATATGATGTATGTACGAATGAATTATGTAGCTGAAGCGTATAAGTAGCTTCATAAAACAACTGCTGACTGGGGAAAATATATCCCGATTCATTGCTGAAGAGTATGAAGACTTTGTTCCCGTCTTGTTTAAGAATATCGTACTTAGGAACTCCCGTTTTCGTTCGTCGTACTTCTTATTGAAGGATTAAGTTCCTGAATATCCTGACTGAGGATAAAAGAGATGGACATAGATCCGAGAGACCTATTTGGTTAAGTATCAATTCTTCGGAAGATATGAAACTGCTCGGAGGAAGTATAAGATATTACTTGAAGTATTCCGTAAGAATATCCGTAAAGATTACTCTGTGGGGATAAACTAGCGAAGCTTCGTTGAATTCCTACCTCCGTTCGTTCTTAGTAAATGCTATTATTGTATTTTATGCATTTCTGGTAAACATCGATCATATTCAAAGGCATATATACATTCAAACATAATCAATGGACGTTTTTCGCTTTAGTAAAAAGGGGAAAAGTAAAGCTGAATAACGAGGGAAGAGTAAAGCTGAATAAAGAGGGAAAAGTAAAGCTGAATATAAAAATGGAGTTTTTTCTTATTCTTAGAAATAGACCTATAACTAGACATGTTTTAATACGGAGACGGAAATCCTAATAAGAGGAATTTGTCAAAGAGATTTTTACAAGGAAAAATAGCTATGTGTAAATAACCCTATTGAGTTTCAACTTTACTATTGCCATTATCTTCAATTATCTCATCTTTAGCTTTTGGAGAGGAAACAATTGGACTGATCGGTATCTGTTGAGCTTGACATAGATAACACAACTAATAGAGGTTGCATGGGTGATCTAACGAGACATAGTCATACGCTTTAATCCCTAACTTTTGCCTGGATTGCCCTTTCAGGTTTTCAATCCACCGGGTGTACATTTTTTATATATATATCCCTAATTTTTGCCCGAACCCTTTTGGTTCGCCGGGATGCCCTTATTTTTGCATAGGCTAGTCAACCTAGCAGGTCTCTTTTCATGCGTAGTATTTTTTAACTATGTCTGCATTCACAGGCTGCGGGAAATCTTCACCATCCATAGTGGTAAGCATCATGGCACCTTCAGAAAATATTCTCTTAACAACAAATGATCCTTCATAGGTGGGGGTCCATTTTCCCCTGGGATCACCCTGCGGTAATATAATACGCTTGATTACCAAATCACCAGTCTGATACACTTGCTACTTAACTTTTTTATTGAAGGCTTTGATCATCCGTTTCTGATACATCTGACCATGACAAACAGCTGCTAATCTTTTCTCGTCAATCAAGTTTATCTGGTCAAGTCGAGTTTGAATCCATTCATCCTCATCTAAGCCTGCATCCTTCATAATTCTCAAAGAGGGAATTTGAACTTCAATGGGTAAAACTGCTTCCATACCATAGACAAGGGAAAATGGGGTTGCCCGGGTTGAAGTACGTATAGTGGTACGATAATCATGAAGAGCAAATGGTAACATCTCATGCCAATCCTTATATGTACATGTCATCTTTTGCAAGAGCTTCTTAATATTCTTGTTGGTGGCTTCCACTGCGCCATTCATATTTGGACGATATGGAGAAGAATTATGATGTTTAATCTTGAACTGCGTGCAGAGATCAATAATCATAGTGTTGTTCAAATCAGTATCATTGTCTGTGATAATCCTTTCAGGGATGCCATATCTGCATATAAGATTATACTTGATGAATCGAGCCATAACATTCTTGGTAACAGAAGCAAATGAAGCTGCCTCCACCCATTTTGTGAAGTAATCAATAGCTACAAGGATTAAACAATGTCCATTAGAGGCAGTAGGTTTGATCTCACCAATCATATCAATGCCCCACATGGAAAAAGGCCATGGAGCAGTTAACACATTCAACGGAACTGGAGGCACGTGAACCTTATCAGCATAAATCTGGCATTTGTGACACGTTTTGGAGTGTTGATAGCAGTCAGCTTCCATGGTAGACCAATAGTAACCTGCTCTCAGAATATTCTTAGCCATTGTATGCCCACTAGAATGCGTACCAAAGATCCCATCATGCATGTCTTCCATAACCTCTACTGCTTCTTTCTTATCCACACAGCGAAGCAAAGTCGAATCGTGGTTGCGCTTGTACAAAATTCCATTACTCAGGAAGAATTTAGTAGAAAACCTCCTCAGGAACTTCTTATCATTGACAGATGACCCTTCAGGGAATTCCTAGGCTTCAAGATACCTCTTCACTTCATGGAACCAAGGCTTTTCTTTTACTCATTCAGTACCGACTTCATTACAGTATGCAGGTTTATCGAATCGATCAATAGTAATTCTCGGGGCTTCATCATCCCAACTAATTTCAAACATAGATGCCATGGTAGCTAATGCATCTGCCAACTGATTCTCTTCTCATGGAATATGTCCAAAGGTAATATCTTCAAAGTACGGGATCAAAGACAACACATGCTCTTTGTACGGGATAAGATTAGGATGCCTGGTGTCCCAATCTCCTTTAACTTGACTGACTACTAGGGCTGAATCTCCATACACATCCAAAAATTGGATTTTCATTTCAATAGCAACCTTGATACCCATGATGCACGCTTCATACTCATCCATATTATTGGTACATTTAAAACAAAGCTTTGTACTAACTGGTGTATAACAACCTTTAGGAGAGATAATCACAACACCAACACCATTACCAAGCGCATTAGAAGCTCCATAAAAAACCATAGTCCATCGGGATCCTCGTCCAGGTCTTTCATATTGTCTAGGTTTTTAGGTAACAATCATAATATCCTTATCTGGAAACTCAAAATTCATAGATTGATAATCATCCACTGCATGATGAGCCAAATGGTCAGCTACTACACTTCCTTAGATTAATTTCTGAGTAGTATATTGTATGTCATATTCCGTCAAGATCATTTTCCATCTTTCTATTCGTCCGCAGAGAGCGGGTTTCTCAAATATATACTTGATTGGATCCATTTTTGAAACCAATAAAGTGGTATGAGTCAACATATACTATCTTAGTCAGCGAGCAGCCCATGCCAAAGCGCAACAAGTTTTCTCGAGCAGTGAGTATCTTGTTTCACACTTGGTAAACGTTTTGCTAAGGTAATATATTGCCTGCTCTTTTCGACCAGACTCGTCATGTTGCCCCAACACACACCCTATTGAGTTATCCAATACTAACAAGTACATAATCAAGGGTCTTCCTTCAACTGGTGGCATCAATATAGGAGGTTTATGTAAGTACCTTTTGATTTCATCAAAAGTTGCCTGGCATTCATCATTCCATTCCAATGCTTGATTTTTCTTCAACAACTTGAAGATTGGTTCACACGTAGCAGTCAACTGGAAAATAAATCTTGCAATGTAATTCAGTCGTCCCAGCAAACCTCTAACTTCTTTCTCAGTACGAGGAGCAGGTATCTCTTGTATAGATTTTACCTTTGCAGGATCTACTTCAATACCTTGACTACTAATAATAAAACCCAGAAGTTTACCAGATCTAACTCCGAAAAGTACATTTGTTTGGATTCAACCTCAACTTGTATTTCTTCAACCTCTCAAACAACTTGTGCAGGTGATCAAGGTGCTCTTCTTCATTCTGAGATCTGGCTATCATATCATACACATATACCTCTATCTCATGGTGAATCATATCATGGAACAAAGCTACCATAGCCTGCTGATATGTTTCCCCAACATTCTTCAAACCGAATGGCATTACCTTATAGCAGAAAGTGCCTCATTGTGTAACAAATGTAGTCTTCTTCATATCTTCAGGTGCCATCTTAATCTGATTATACCCAGAGAAACCATCCATAAAAGAGAATACCTTGTGTTGAGCAGTGTTGTCTACCAAAACATCAATATGTGGAAGTGGAAAGTCATCTTTAGGGCTGGCTCTATTCAAATCCCTGTAAACTACACACATGCGTACTTTACCATCTTTCTTAGGCACCGACACCACGTTTGCAACCTATTGTGGATAAGAAGTAACAGCTAGAAACCTTGCATTGAATTGTTTCATCACATCTGCCTTAATCTTTTCTGACGTATCAGGACGCATACGACGAACTTTCTATTTTATCGGACGACAATCCTCTTTCACTGGTAGACGATGAACCATAATATCTGTATCCATCCCCAACATATCTTCATAAGACCAAGCAAAAACTTCTACATAGTCATGTAACATATGAATCAACCTGTTTTTGATACCATCCTTTAGTTCAGCACCTATCTTGATTTATTTCCTGTTTTCCTCGGTTCCTAAGTTCACGACTTCAATTGGTTCCTCATGTGGTTGTATAGTTTTCTCTTTTTACTGTAGCAATCTAGCCAACTCTATAGGTACTTCACAATCTTCCTCCTTTCCATCCTCGGCTTGATAGATCGGATTTTCGAAGTCATAATTGCCAATAGCATAATTGTTATCAATAGGATCCATAGTGGATGAATATCTGCATTTAGTGATGTGGGTGTGTGTAAGAACACATAGCTTTTTTTTTATAAAAGGAAAAAATAAAAGAAAGACAAAGAGCACAATATTTACGAAAGCGAGAAACGTCCATTGATTTTATTGAATGAAAATATGCAAATGAAATGACAACCCTAACAAGCATACCATTGTTCCCCGGGCAAGGCACAAGGCTTAAAAGTATTCAGTTGTTAAAAGTTACATGAAATAAATTTAGAAAAATGAAATAGCATTTACTCCTGACTAAAGGAGATAGGAATAACGTCTTCAGCCTTCCAATTGTTGAGTCCATCCCCCATGGTAGGAAAAATCCAATCGTCCAGGTTGTAACCTTCATCATAATCTTCCACAGCATTGACTTGGTCCCTTATGATTCCTCCATGAGTGATACGAGTGGCACGAGCACGACGAACAACCTTCTGAGATTCTGCAGTAAAACCCAAACCAAACTTGTCAGACTTGTAAGGGATGTCAAGAAGCTGACCCCAAATAGTACAACCACCTTCTTCAACCACAGCTCTATCATCTTTGAGGGAGGCCGTTGTAGTAGGTACTCTAGTAATCACAAGAACTCTTTTAACAACAGGGGGAGCTTCAGTAGTAGGAACGACCCAGGAAACTACTTCAAATATCTGGCAAGGAGTCTTAACATATTCACCTTCCATCTCAACATATTTAAAAGTGTTCACATGACTGACCATATATTCTTCTTCACCATAAACAGTGACAATCTTTCCTTTCACTGGATATTTCAACTTCTGATGTAAAGTGGAAGTCACAGCACCTGCCCCATGGATCCAGGGGCGCCCAAGCAAACAGGAGTACGCAGGACGAATATCCATCACATAGAAAGTGGAATCAAAAACTTGAGATCCTACTTTGACTGGAAGATCCACTTCTCCATGCACCATTCTTCTTGAACCATCAAAGGCCCTCACCACCACATTACTTGGTCTTAACACTACATCATTAAAATTGAGTTTGTCTAGAACGTCCTTAGGTAATACATTTAATGAAGAACCATTATCCACTAACACATGAGACAAAGTAGTGCCCCTACACTCAAAGGAGACATGCAGAGCTCTATTATGGTTTCTGCCGGCAGGAGTCAGATCAACATCATTAAAACCCAAGCCATTATCACTGGTTAGATGGGCAACACAATTTTCAAATTAGTCCACAGAGATTTCATGTGGCACATGAGCAGTCTTCAGGAATTTGATTAAAGCCTTGGCGTGGGCTTCAGAACATAATAGCAGAGATAACATGGAGATTTTGGAGGGAGTAGGCCCCAACTGGTCAACAACATCATAATCACTCTTGTTGATGATATTCAGTACTTCTTCCATCTGCTTAGAGAGATCTTCACTAACTGGTGCCTCAGTTTGAATAGGTTCAATCAATGGTCCTTTGCCCCGAGCCTCAGTACTTGGCCCAGAGTTAGAGATATGAACTGGAGTAGCAGCAGCTTTTGAGGTGTCTTCTGGAGAGAAAATTCTTCCACTCCTGGTAACTTTACTGGATCCAACAATATTTTCAACATCAAGATTAACATCAGTAACAGGCGCATTAGTCAAAGGTTATTGTTTGACACCACAGATATAAACATCAGAACCATAATTCCAGGGTATAGCATTGTCAGAAGTGTATGGGATAGGACCAGGAGTAATAATAATCATTGGAGCCACCTTGGGCTCAGCAATAATCTTCACAGGACCCTTAGAAGTGATCCTTACTGAACCATTGGAAGTAATCTTCACTGGAATCTTGTTAACCATAGCCACATCTTCAACTTTCAAATCTTGAGCCAAACCTCCACACAGACTCTCTATAGAAGGGGTTCTCTCGAATAGTATAGTATAGTTATCTATCAGGCATTGAATACCTGACCTCAACCTCCAACAACTATCAGGTTTATAGGCACAGTAAAAAAAATCTTCCCTGCAACCCGGAAATAAACCGGCTTGCACAATTTTCTTCTTGACAATAGCTAGAGGAGTAGTTATTTCAGCCACAGTACGAACATAAACAACCTCATCAACAGCATTAACAGTCTTCTCATGTTTAGGCATGGGTGTAGTAATCACATTAGGAGTTTCCGGAGGGTCAAACTCAATTTCTCCATTCTCAATCATATCCTGGATTTTGTTCTTCAACGACCAGCAATTGTTAGTATCATGGCCAGGGCTATTAGAATGGTATGCACACCTTGCATTGGGATTGTAATGAGAAGAGGAGGTATTGATATTTTGTGGTGGGTCCTTCAAATTAATCAATTCTCCTTTCAACATATGCTGCAAAGCCTGAGCCAATGACATATTGAGCTTGGTAAATTGTCTCCTAGGATTGGGATGACTATTCTGTTGTTTCTCTTGTGGTGGGGGCGTAGGATTAGAAATCAAAACAGCTCCCACAGATTGGTTACAATCATTACGACCATGTTGACTATACACATCATTGGATTCCTTCTTCCCATGAGGGGGCTTCTTGGTGATATTTGAAGAAGCAATTATCTGAATCTTTCCACTTCGTATCCCACTTTCCACACGTTCTCCAGTCATTATCAGCTCAGTGAAACCATATGATGAGCTTCCAACGCGATGACTATAGAAAGGACTAATCAACATACTCATGAACATATCAACTAATTCCCTGTCAGTCAAAGGGGGTTGAACTCTACTTGC
Organism: Lathyrus aphaca; assembly: GCA_963966055.1. NCBI lineage: Eukaryota > Viridiplantae > Streptophyta > Magnoliopsida > Fabales > Fabaceae > Lathyrus > Lathyrus aphaca. The sequence continues at coordinate 609,546,500 of OZ014519.1, forward strand.
CAGATCTCTCCCTTTTTGAGCATACTCTTTGAAACTTTCTTTGGCATCCATGGACATGCTTTGGAGTTGCATGCGAGTTGGTGCTAAATCAGAATTGTATTGGTACTGCTTATAGAAAGCTTCAGCAAGATCATTCCAGTTGTGAGCATTGGTACTCTCCAGTTGATAATACCATTCTAGTTGGGATCCAAACAAACTCTCTTGAAATAAATGTATCCATAACTTCTTATCAGGAGTATGGGGTTGAATTCTTCTGACATAAGACCTTAAATGCAGTTTTGGGCAAGACACACCATCATATACCACAAAAGTAGGAACCTTGAAACCTATAGGGATGGAGACTCCAGAAATCAAACTCAAATCTTCAAAGTCAAACCCATAATGCTTCTGTAGTTCCATAGCATTCATTCTGTCTACCAGCATCTTATACTTCTCCTCACTAGCAGGATCATGATAATAGTTCTCCTCAGAATCAGAATCTTCCACAATATCATGGAGACTACCTCCTTCTCTCTCAGAATTTTCAGACTCAAGATTCTCAACCTCTTCTTCTGTCTTGACAGGACCTCTGAATCTTCTACCCAGGTTGATGAGGCCCACTGATTTTCTAGTCTTCTTCTTCTTCTTAGTCAAAAGTGCCTTCAGCTCATCTTGTCCCCCGGACAAGTTCAAAATAATTTCTTGAAATTGTGCATTCTGAGTCTGGAGATCCTTAACAGTTTGTTCGAGAGCCATTTTTGTTGAAATAAACAGCGAGAAGATAAGATACTTGTTCATAAGAAACATGTGATGCAATGATATGGTATGTATATGCCTATGCAATGTTTTCAAGAACTGCAGGATTTAAATTTGTTTAAACGAAAACAAGAATAAAATTTTATTAGGAAATACTTAATATAAGTTTTTCCCCTTGGGCTTACAAAGAAATAACAATAAGATACAAAAGATAAATATATGGGGTTTTAAGTCTCCCATGGACGCTTCCTCTTTGCGTGGAGGTACTTGTTGAGGTTTTTCTCCTCGTGAAGTTGCCTTGTTAGCTCCAGAATTCTTTCTTGACCAACTCTGAAATGAGTCTCAAAAGTATCCCTTTGCTCCTTCAACTGAATCCAGGACTTTTGCAATTCTTCCAAATCAGTGGGCATGTCTGGATGAAGGATGGTATAAGGAACGTCTCCTTCAGCAACAGGCTCCATAGTGACTGGTAGAATAGCAGGATATGACATCATAAGAGTCTGAGCACGAGATTGAACCCATCTGAGATAAGGCTCCATAGGAATAGAATACTTTGGCTCCAAAGTGTTGTTGTCAATCCTGTTCACCTTGTTCCAAGCTCGTATAAACCTTTGATGGTAACCCTGAAGATCGTTGTCGTAGTCGAACATAATACCCTGAATAAGCATGTCATGAGGACCATTACTCCGAGCATATCCAAACTGACGTAGTGCTAAAGAAGGGTTGTAGGTAATTCCTCCTCTTATACCAAGGAGTGGCACATTAGGGAATTCCCCACCACGGTCAATGATAGTAACATTTCTCCATAGATCGAGAGCACCAATGAATGTCTGAATGAGAAAGTGACATGATCCTCTTAGACCACCTGAACCCTTGTTCATTCTTCATCACTGATCGAGGAAGGTGAAAAATAAACCACCTAGACAATAAAGGTATGCAGCACATTAGAGTTCCTCACGCTTTCGTAGTACGAGTGTGAAGAGAATGTAGGATGTCTCCAAGTAATGTAGGTACTGGGTTGCGAGTCAGAAATATGTTGATGGCGTGTACGTCTATGAATTGGTCTGGATTAGGGAACAATACCAAGCCATAGATCAATAGGGATAGGATCTCCTCAAAAGCATAATAACTCATAGCCTTCAAGAACACTTGAGCTTTCTCCATCAATACCTTAGCAAGAATACTCTTAACTCCGTTTCTCGTTTCTAGGACAATGTCTGATTTCTTCAGATGTAAGGCTACAATAATGACTTCAAGTTTAGGCTCCTTCTCTAAGCCTGTGAAGGGTCTCTGATCAAGGATAGTTATACCCAGTAATTTGGAGAACTCCTCCATTGTAGGAACACACTGATAATCGGGGAATGTGAAGCAATGATGTTTAGGATCAAAGAACTGAAATAGGACACTCATCATGTCTTCATTGAACCCTGAAATGACTAGATCCAGTAGGTGACCATGCCTTTTGATGAATTGGGAGTTTTCATAAACTTGAGAGACCAATTCCTTAAGCTTAGAAGGTATTCCTACAAAGTTGATCTGGATAGTATTCCTACGAGCAGAAGCCATGACCTGCAATAAAGAACAAAGATAAATCCTTTGGTCCTTGAAATGGTTAGTGAAAATGCTATGCTTATGATGCATGATGTCATGATGTTATGCTCAATCACAAACATGTGGCACACACAAACAAGTCACATAATAGCCCTATGTTTGAAGGCTTGCATGAGGTTTAAAGGTAAGTACCCTCCCCTGAAGCTTAGTTGGTTCATCCTGTCCTACAAAAGTAACCAGGTTCTAAGGGATCTCAATATCACTGATCCTTCCCAAGGGTGGTTGTTCAGTAGGAAACTTACTTGCCAACCAAAACCCTCCAAGTTTAGGATCTCAATGAGCGTAGTATCGAGTATCAACCAACTTTAGACTTCTCCAAAGCCGGATATCTCACTACTTTCTAAAGGCCAAGATGAGATAACTAGGGTTCTAAAAGTCAGTTAGTGTATTGACAACATATGGCAGCCCCATATTATCCTTAACTTACTTAAGGAACATAAGCACCAACCAAGAAGTCACACTAAATATGGCCACCAGATCAACCATATTGGTATACGCCGTACAGTTTCCTTGGTATATTGTCATTTACCTAGGGTACACTAGATCCGGGTTAGGATCTTTCACACAAAAAGCCCAACAAGTAATATAAAGCAAACAAAGCAAACAATTAAGTGATTTAATTCCTAAGGGTACCCCTCTTTTACTTAGTAACTCCCCAACAGAGTCATCATTTCTGTAACACGGTGGGAGAACTGACTTTTAGTCATGTTGCGGATAGCAAGAGTCGCCACCGACTTTAATTTTATCCATAAAGGAAGGGACATAAAAGAACAGGAAAGACCGTTTTGAAAAGACTTGAGTTCGGGGGGTAGGTTATATAAAGGGAAAGTGTTAGCACCCTTTATATCCATGGTTATCCATGGGCTCTTAGTTACTTAGCTCACTTTAATTGTTTTTGGAAAGTGTAGTGTGTGATTAGAAATTTTCTAAGTACTTTGTAATGATCCTCGTATGGATGTATACAAAGCCTTGTTTGAAAATGTTTTGAAAATATTGTGAGGTGTGAAAAGTATTTTTGAAGAGTGAGCAAGTAACTATGAGGTACCTACCCTAGACTAAGTCATTCATGTTCTTATATGCCATTTCAAGGGTAAGATTATCCCTATTATTAAGGAATAGGTAGTTATTACCTTGGATTTGTTAAGGTACAAGCGTAGGGTCAACGTATGGTCATAGAAGGCAACTTAAGGGATCTCTTTAGCAATTCGTAGGGACTATCATCATTTATTCGAAGGGACAAGATCATTATTTCGTAGGCAACCTCGAAGGGACTTGATCTTTTAAACTGTAGGGACTATGATGATTTATACTTGAAGGGACTTTGCTTAAGACATTCCTATATTCGAGGGACTTGACCATTTAAGGGCAACCAAGAGGAATACCCTAGGAAGTGCAAGATGGCGATCAAAGATCGACTTACGTGTGTGAGTGTTTTATTTCAAATATTTATCTTATTTAAATTAATTATCTAAGTCATACTAATCACAAATATGTTTTCACACCCTATTTACTAACCACGCAATTTATATTAAAAAATAAGAAGCGAAAAGAAAATTCTAAACTATTACAAGGCTTATGGGCAGATACAAAATAATCGGATAAAAAACAGTAATAATAGATATAATAAAATAATAAATAAACAATAATAATAATAATAATAATAAATATAATAAATCAATGATGATAATAAGAATTAGTATTAAAAAGAAAATAACTTAAGTTAATTATAATTTTTAGAAATTAATTTAGTAATAGTAATAATTTAAAATAATATAGTGATAATAATAATAAAAGATAATATGTTAAAATTTTATACAAAAAAAAGTTATTATAAAAAAAAAGTATTTAGGGTTAGAGAAAATTAGGTTAAACATTTTAAGATTAGTGAAACATTAGGGTTAGTTAAGAAAATAGGGTTTAAAAATAAAATCAGGATTATTAAAATTAATTAAAACCTCATTACTAAATTAATTATGAATTAATTTACAATAATAAAAAAACCTAAGAAACTATCAATAAAAAAAATATTAATTAAGGAAAATAATTAAAAAGTTTTTTATGAAATTTGTTTAAAAGTTAGGGTGATTAATGAATTAATTAAATGATTAATTAGTTAATTAGAAAAAAAAAGCTAAAAAAAGAGAAGAAAACAGGTCATAAAAATAATGGGGGGAGCCTGGATTCGAACTCACTCCCCCAGGCTTCACAAGGCATAGTCTCAGCCGCTGGGCCGCGCACATGCGTGTGCAAAGAAACAAGAAGAATCAATTATAAAATAAAACCAGTTTTGAATTTTGAATTTCACGCGCATCATCTTCGTCTTCCTCTGGCCATCCACTTAGGCTACAGTGACACTTTTTTTGTCACTAAAGGTTGTAGTGACGGTTTTTGTCCGTCACTACACATCCTGCATATAGAAAACATCATACTTTGCAAAAATAAATTAGTTCCAATCATGTAAATCAGTCAAGGGATGTTTCCTAGGTCCAAATCGTTCATCAATTTCAAGTGAAATTATGTTTATGTTGAAGTCCCAATTTTCGACCTTCAAAACCCTAACAATGGTGTTCTCTTGTTCCTGCAATGAAACTTCAATCCAATTATCCAGAAACCATCTACACACAATGACAAACAAGATTAAACACGCAAAAACAATTTATAATGCACGATTTAAAGGAATTGAAAATTTCAAGAACATGATAAAAAGTGATTTGATTTGAGCATATGAGGGTGTTCTTGATGATGCAAATGATCAAGATAACTTCAAGAAGTATCCAGGATCATGTCTCTACCTTTAAAATGCCTGAAAAACAACAAAAAGTGAGAATCCAAATTTGAGTTTCTTTGAAATTTTTTGAAGATTGTTCTTGGTTCTTGGAGGCAGAAATTCGTGTCCTTGTGCACTGGTTATGTTCATCAACTTATAGGGATTGAATTTAGGTCAAAAAACCTATGGATTTATGGGCTTATGTGATAACTTGATCATGAAGATTTCTCACTTTCAAATATTCAAAAAATCTCATCCATCCTTTCCAATTTTGGTCCAATCTAATTTTAAATGACTTTCAATCATTCCAAATATGATTTAAATAATTTTCAATCAAAGATTTCATGCTTTACTTGATTTTTCATATTTTATATATATTTAAATTGAATTTTAATGAATAAAATCCAAATAAATATAAAATAAATTATAAAAATCTGAAAAAATAAGAATTGGGTCTTGTATGATGTCATTGTAAAGATTGGATGACAAAATTGCAAGCCTATTTGGAAAAATTTGGTTTTAAGACCTCATTTGCTCAATATACCCCTAAAAATTTCCCAACTTTGCTAAGGCATAAACCCCTCAATTTTAAGGCTATGAAGGTGTTCTTGGAAATTTTGGAAAGCTTAAAGAGTCCTCTAACCAACCTCTTTGGTATCATGTCCATATCCTTTACCATTTTCAAATTATGCTCTTTGGAAGATGTTGACTTTTTGTTGACTTTTGAAATGACCTGTAATGTTTTAGCCCATACCTTCCAAATGAAGCATTTTTAGGCTGGGCTTGTGAGACACAAAGTTGTAGAGAATTCAATTTACTTCAAAATGAGCTTTGGATGGAAAACTTTTGATGAAGCATGTGAAAGTTATGGCTGGTCAAAGTTCAGTTGACTTTCCTTAATAAAACCCTAATTTAGAAACTCCTGATTCTTGATGATCTGAAACTTCCTTGATGAATCATGATCAACCTTTGATAAAATGGTGAATTTTAATTCATAAAATTGATGTTGGAAAAAAATCTTAAAGTTTGACTTTAATTTGACCTCAGTTTGACTTTTTAACTACTTTGACTGATTTTTGCATATCTGATCCTCTGACTGGTCAAACTCATTGGGAAATACTTGAAACTTGACATGGGGATTCTTGAATACATATGGGATGTTATGAAGCTCAATTGAGGCCTTGAAAATCATTTTAACCTGAGGAAACTCAAAACCCTAGTTTTGGACACTTTGCTTAGGAGGATGCATTGTCTAGGGAAACTTCCACACTTCTTGACCAATTAGGAGTCTTGAGGATCTTATAATCATTTAGAAGTCTTGAGAGAGGTTGTCTTGATTGTGGGAGGGCAAATTTTGTGGTGCAACACATATGTTCAACATAAGTCAGTGTACATCATATGTGAGAGATATTTAAACTAGAAATTTGCATGCGTCTTGACTAGACATATGTCAAAGTACAATTCGTTCCGCTATTTGACGACCCCTTTTCAATTATTTTCTTGAATCTAATGCTTTCCTATAGCACATTTCATAATATAACCCATCCAAACTTATAATTATGAATGCATTATTTTGTCTTTCAATGTTATTAGGATATACAATAATTAACACCTCTAGATTTATTAAATTTCATACATTTGGGTTTCTAATCTCTTGGGTCACGACAATGTTTCCGAACCAAGTAGGATGAATTAACCTACCACCTCTACACTTATACCTTACACCCCTAATTTGTATGAATATATCAAACTAACCCTGGAATTTGTTTTCCCCAAAATTCCAAATTTACGGATCAGTGGAGAAAATTTTAAATTTCAGGGGCGATACCGAAAATTTCAAAACAACTACTAGAAATTTCGAAACAAGTAAGTTTTTAATCGAGAATTCCTAAATTTAAGGTATTTTCTATTGAAAATTTTAAAATTTCCGATACACAACCCAATATGTTTTATCGGAAATTTCAAAATTTTCGGTAGTTATAAAAATCTACTTTTGTACCGGAAACTTTGAAATTTTTGGTAGTTATAAATATTTAGTTTTATATCAGAAATTTCGAAAATTCTTGTAGTTGGCTTTATTATTTTTTCATAATATTTTCTTTTTTCTTTTATAGTGAAATTCAGAGGCAGTGACGATGTTATTGCAAGGAGAGTTGCAGATCGAGCATCAGACCAGGGTAGGGTTGCCATGGGTGATAATGCTGAGTCTTCCTAGCTACGGGCATGACGAGTGGTCCATAGGAATGGCAAAATAACCTAGAGCCGCTCCGAAAATAATGGGAAAAACCCGATTTAATTGGGTGCAGTTGCGGGGAAAACCCGGTTCTTAACTACGGAGGCGGGAACGAGGAGACACTAAGACCCGCCCGTCCGCACCCACCCTTGCCCCGTCCTCAGATATTACAATTTAATTTAATGCTTTTATTTTATTTATTTTAATATTAATTTATTTTCTCAAATATATATTCTCAAATATTCATTTATTTTACTCTTTAAAGACATGTTTATTAGAATTATTTTACTCTTAAAAATATGTTTATTATTAAAGTAATCAAATTTTAAATTAAATTATTAAGTTTTATTGCAGTTAAAAAGAAATATTTTTTTGAGGGTAGAGGCGGGGCGGGTGCGGGGAAACCCGTTCCGCGTCGGAGGTGGGTATGGGATGTAAATCTTTATCCCCGACTGAATTTGGGGACGGGGGAGGGTCTGCTATAGGGAGGCGGGTGTGAATGTGGGTTTGGATAAACCCTCCCTCGCTCTGCCCCATTATCATGCTTATTCTTTCACACTGGTTCACACTAGAAGTGGATGACTGAGCAGGGTCATTTCCAGGAACCTCGTTCCACGTGACGTCGACCTGTTCGATCAGCAGAGTAGACTATAGATAAGGTGCTTCCAGTTGTTCTTCTAGTAGATCCATTTGGTGAGCCGGTGGTTTATTTGATGGTTGAGCTGGTGGTTGCTCAAGTTGTTGTTGCAGTTGTTCAGGAGACTGCTCAGGAGGCTGTTGAGGGGGTACAACCAAATGCCCCTGTTGGTGAGTCGGGTCCATCGGTTACTGCTGACACGAAGGTTACAACTCCTTCGATTGAGCCCTCTATGCATACTGATGGAGGATTCCTAGGAGGACTCATCGACCAGTTTGTGCTTACATAGTATGTTGAGCATGTGACCTTATGATTATGATAGGGCGTTGTATATGTCTTTTATGTTTAGTTTTAATTTTTGTTTATGCATGTCTGTCATAATTAAGTATCAACTAATTTTTTTATATTTTGTTGTCACAAGAGAGACCTACACTGAAGGTCACATATCACAGGCCGAAGATAAAGGACTTCCCAAACACTCTGATGCTTGAACAAGTCAGTCGGATTATACAGGACTTTCAACTGTTTGATTTCGACACTGCTCACTTGCAATGTTGGATGCTCCATTGGTTAATGCTATTGGCACACTAAGACATCATCATTGCATCTTCCATCCGGGAAGAAGACTGTTACTCTGGATGATGTCGACACAGTTTTCAATCTCCATATCGACGAAAGATTATGGTCAACTCTGATTCTTAGTGTGACCATCGCTTATCAGGTTGTGTCACATGATTTGAGTTTTCCTGTGGTGAAGGTGTTGTAGTATTTTGGTGAGAACAGGGGTGCAAACCTTCTTATGCATTGGCTTTGGAAGATATACGATCAACTTGTAGCTTCTGGGAGGTATGAGGTTGTCGTTGAACAGTGGTTGTTTGATCCTTGTTGGCATAACCAGAGCTAATGAAGTTACTCTAAAATCACCATAATATTGACGGTCGTGTCATCAAGGATCAAGCGGTCACTGTTCAGCACCCCTAGCAGTGTGAGGATGCTTATTTAGAGTGGTACATCACTATATCACACCATCGCATCACCTCACCCCTACCTAATGATGATCCTTCTGATGATCGAGTACCTGTTGATTCTGCCGCCTCCTCTAGTAGACCATGCTGATGACCAACAACGCTTTTAGATGATTGCAGTGATTATAGATAATCTCATGGGTTTGGTAAACCCATATGATGACGTTTATATTGGATTAGCTCCGGCTGCACACATAGTCCATGAGGGGCCTATTTAGATATCTTTTGTATTATTTGTATATTATTCAGACATCATTATCATAACGCTTTATTAGCTAATATTAGTGATCTTATTTAAATTATAGTGTGAACTTTAACTAATCTCTGACAATGGTTTTCATAAATTAAACATAAAACACTTAACAGTACAATATGATTAATAAATAAGAAAAACCTAAACACTACCAGACGCTTCAGGACATTTCAACATCTCTATTATGTCGTCAATGGATCTTGACAGCTTCGCATCTAACTCAATTGACCCTTTGTTATCCTACAGAGAAATGATCTTCATATTTCCTTCACATCTTCGTCGGTCTTCAACTCAATAAGGTTGTATTTCACCCTCCTATTTGCATCAATCCAATCTTCATGAAAATCAGTCTTTCTCACCTTTATATTGTCACCGCCAGGCAATAGTTCATTTAACTTCGACGTCAGGCCGACAAAAGAGGTGGTGCCATCGGAAAACTGTTGGTGCAATCACAACCGCATAAAACTGTCGGCAAAATCCTGATCATTCAAAAAATCCCTTATATTGAAACTATGGTATCACCATGAAAATTTCAAATTTCTGGAATATTTTATACTTTACTGGGAATTCTGAAATTTTCAATACATCAAAAATTTCAAATAAATTATAAAAAATTTCAAACTGTATCGGAAATTTAAATATAGGCAAAATACTCTTTTTGGTCCCTTAAGTATACCCCTAGGTTCACTTTGTTCCTTATTTATTTTTCGTTCCATTTTGGTCCTTTAAGTTTCTTAACATAGCCACGTTAGTCCTTCCGTTAGTGTACCGTTAGTTCAAATTCAAAAAAAAACTTCCAGGTGGAAATTTGTATGATGAGGTGGATAAGTGGAGTCCAGATGGCAGTTTAAGAGATATGTGGAAAATTTCTCAGCTTCTTAACCCTAAGTCTAAGCTTTGTAACCCTTAGACCTCTCAAAAATTCCATTCTCCTGAAACAAATTTTGAAACAAGAAGAAGGAGATTGATGAAGCGATTGTGAATACGGCTATGGTACCTGTGTTAGAAGGCGATTCACGAAGAGACATTGAAGACTAAGCTTTCCAGGTAATTAAATGTTGAATGTTTGATTTATGGCTTTCTGTAGAGGTAGGTTTTGTAGATTTATGGCTTTCTTTAAATGTATTTTTTGTAGATTTAGGTTTTGAAGTTTTGTTATTGAACGATGTTAGGTAATGATGGATGAATTTCTGGAGCTAAATATTCACCATAGTGGTGCTTTCATTGATCCTGAACTTAGTGTGTATGAAGGAGGAATGGTAGATAAGTTGAAAGTATATATTGATAGGTGTAGTTATTTTGAGTTAGTAGGTGTTTTGAAGAAGTTGTGTTATAGGGACTTTGAGAAAATGTATTATAATGATCCATAGTTTGGGATGAATGCCCTAGTTGATGACACTAGTGCTTTAGATATTGCAGACCTTTACATGGTGTACCGAAGTTTTGACATTTACATTCAACACACTTTGTCTCAACCTGATTATTATGAAGAACCAATTGATAATGTTTTTGAGGAGCCTGAGATAATTGTAGATGAGGTTCAAGAGTTACTTAAAAAGTTACGGTAAGAGTTAATTGATAATATGGATGAGCCTAATGTTGGGTAGAATGCTACTAATGTTGATGGGGAGAATGCTACTAATGTTGCTATTGAAGTAGGAGAAGTTGGGGTAAATCATGGTAATGTTGTTGTTGAAAATGTAGGAACTGGGGTGAATGATGCTAATGTTGGTGCGGTCTCAAACAATCTTGAAGTAGCCTCAAACAATGATGACATGGAGGGAGACAATATTGGTGAGGTGCATGATGAATCTGATGTCGATGATAATGAGGATGAGAGCTACCATTATGATGGTGTGGTGGCAAACTTCTGAGTCTAACGGTTACTAACTGCAAGTGCACAGTCTATCACGTAGTAATAAAAAATATCGATCCCACAGAGACTCGATAATCATCCTAGTGATATCGGGTGTTGCTATGTTTAGCTAAGGCGAGCGATGTTTTTGGTTTTAAAAGGTGAAGAATTGATTAAATAAAATGAAATGATAAAAGTATTGGTACATAATTGATTTCGCCTTCGCGAATTCAATAGAGGGTCGGCTTGTTAAGGTTTATTAAGTTATCTCTCTGTAGAAACTCTCAATTTAAAATTCGTTGACTCACACACTCGTGGTGTTGCCTATTACTACACTCCTAAGTTCAATTGAGCACTCTCACTGTGTCAATTCAAGTGAGAAATACTTTTTGGAAACCTAAATGGTCTAATTGGTTTTAAAGCGCTTCCGCTGTGTTTAAAACTAATGCTCGATTTCAGCTATATGATTATGATCTCACACTCCCGTGGTCTTAATCCTAATCTTTTATACTCTATTACTCTCGTAATGAAAGTTGATTAAAACAAGAAATCGAATCCATAAAATAACTTAATTTAAAGTATTAGCCTAATTCTATTGAATTCGTTCCGGTTAGACAATTACATACCGATTAACGGTTTAGCCAGACATATTAAATAAAGGAAGGTAGAAGGAGAAAAAATACATAATATAAATAAATGTGATAATAGATAAACAATTAAGCATTAAAATTAGAAACCTAGTTACAATGTTCTTGATCAACCAAACTTCTAAACTTGAAACGAAAACAATAATGTAGTGGCTAGAAACAATAAAAATGGTGATAGTTTCCTAATGATGGAAACTATCACTAAGGGTTGGTAAAGGAAAATAAAAACAAATGAATACTGAAAATAAATGGTGAACTTCGAATGAAAGAAAAAATGCAGAAATTGGACTGAACGGAGCTCCCTCGTGCAAATGGCAGAGAGCTCTATTTATAGGTAGTGGCATAGGGTTTGTTGATAAATTTTAAGCTTGGACTCCGATTGGGCTTGATACTGAGTTGCATGGACTGGGTTGATTAGGGTGGAGGAAACTTCTCTAGCTTGAACGGAAAAATCTCATGACGACTCTTTCATTTGACTTCTGTTTCGTCTGTTACGTATTGTAGGTTTTCTGGAATAAAGACTTGAGACGATTGTTTTGAATATGAGACGGTCACCTTGGACTTTGAGATGGGCGTCTCATATTGAAACGACCAACTTGAATGTGAAACGGGCGTCTCACAGGTAGTATGTGCAAAATGGAATTTTCTTGCTCTTTTCCTTATGTTTTTCCCTCGTTTCTTGTCCAATAAGCTTCCTTTTATATTTTTGCCTCCAAATGTCATGTCTGATCAAATGGCTGCAAAACAGATACAATTTACGCGTAATATCGTCCAAAACAGATAAAATAACATATTAAACAATCGGAAATCACATTAAATAATCGATATAAATTCGGGTTATCAAATTCCCCCTGACTTGAATCTTTGCTTGTCCTCAAGCAAACAATCAAATATGTTTTCAATAAAATACCTTATATGCAGACATAAAACATATCACCTATCCATATGTGGTCGTGCGACTTTATGTTAAGAGAACTAATATTAACTCGAACACCAAAAATACACTAATGACACTAAAAACAAATAACGTTCTCAAACCCCTCGTACAAACCAATCTGAATCATGCTATTATAACTCAACTTAATGCTCATGTATCTATTTCAGCCGGTTTCATTCCGACGTAATCACATTAAGCCTTTTACCTTTGCATGCACATAGTGAAATAGCTTGTTAGTGATTTTGATCCTTCTTTTCATACGGGGTCTGGTACACAAGTGGGGTAACTTTTTATCACACTGAGTGTAAGTTGTGGGGGATCGAATAGTAATTCGCCCTACCGAGTTCAGAACCAGATTCCTCTGAACCAACTGACATCAGTCTTCGTTTTACCTTTTGTGCAGCTTAATTGCTTTACCAATGGCTTGCATATTCTTAATATTTTTCTTTTTCTTCTTTTTGGCATTTTTGCAATCAATCACATATTTGCATCGGCTCTCCACGTAGCTTGTACTTCAGGTGGTGCTGACTGCTAAAATAAACTACTCGAGGCTAATTTAGACTTAAAGCTTTAGATTTTTGGTATAATATGTATTTGATATCGCTTTTAAGGGTCTAAGGTCTCAAGATTGTATAAATTTTGTTAAGTCTTTTCTCAGTTTCTCTAATAGAGCCTATTAACCTATATACTTGAAGGATGTGTTAATTGAAAGCATTCTTAAAGGAAAAAAAATTGTTTATGCTAAAAATACTGGAGAGAAATTGAAACTAAAATACTTCGATTTATTTAATTTTTGTTTCATACAATGGAAGGGAAATCTAATACCTTCTCCCACACTATCTCGGACATCGTCCTCAATGTTGTAAGATATAGGTACACTTCTATGGAAAACAATAAAAACAACAAAAACTAAAAACTGATAAACTATTCTTGCGGTGGTGGTGGTCTGGTACACCTACATGATATATGAAATCATGCATACCATGAACTTTGTGTGTCAAATCACCTAAAAATTCGGTGTTAGCAACGATAAACCTTCTGTGCTCTGTCTGAGTCAGCTCCATCCTCTCCATCCTCTGTGACATATCTTGATAATGCTTCTGCTGCATCTCCTGGTTCTGCATGATGGCCTCCATAATGTCATCCAAAGACGCAGGTTGTTGATTCCTTTGCCGACATCTAGTGGAGGTGTTGGTGCTGACAAAATAAACGGCTCTTCCATCAGCAGTTTCCGCTTCATCCATCGCCTGCTGAACCTCATCAATCCCAGCAACTTTCTCCTCTTCCTGAGCAACCGCAACTGGTAATGGAGCATCGAGGTCGTAGCTCCAATTGGCTTGAACCCTCACATATGTCCTGGTATGAAAGGGTAAGACGATACTCCGGATGACTTTGTTCCTCACGACCAGGTTGTACTTGCTATCTCTCCTTCTTTGCCTGATTAAATGATTGGATTTGTAGTAATCCAAATCCAGGTTCAGGGCTGGTGATCCATGCAGCTGGTTCAGGTTTTCCTCTAAACCCAACTTAAGTGCAATGTCGGTAATCATACCGCCAAAACAAAAGGGTCCCTTCCCCCTATTGAAGATATACTCAATGTTGTGGAAGATGAAGGCCACGGGGTTCACTCGGATGTTGAAGAAGGCGCAGTAAATCAGGAAGAGCTCCCTCTGATTTACTTCATGATTGTTGAACCTCCCGAAGATTACGATGGATACCGCCCTCTGAAAGTAGCGGATGGCTGGATTATGGATATGAGTTGCGTACAACTCATCCCATCCCTGCTTCCTTTCTTCCATTAACTCATCCCACAGATTAAAAGCGTTGATTGGCCAGTCTCCATCATTTGGAGTTGTTAAGTAGACACCCTCGACTTGCAGAAATCCAAACCACTCGCTAAATTGCTCCTGAGTGACGGAAAATTCCCTTGCGAAGAGACGGAAGGTGATATTCCCCACCAGGAATTTCGTATCATCCTTTGGCGTGTGGTATTCGTAGGAACTGAGGAATTCCAGGACAAGTGTGGGGTATGTGGGCTCGTTGCTTCTGCAAAGCATCGTGAGATTGGTCCCCTCGATCAAATAGTTAACGCTGTTGAGGAGTCCCAAACGAGTTAAGAACACTTTGTCGACGTAATAAGTGATGTTGACGGACTTCTCACGGTACTCTATGAAACGCGCCCTCTGGAGAATTCTGGCGTCACCTTCTCTTGAGATGAGGGTTATGGGTGGACGTTCTGCCATAATAGAAAGGTTAGAAGAATATGAGATAAAATGGTAAGGAGGCAGAATTTGTTTATGAATTTGGAACTAGTTTCGAAAGAAAATGCAGTATAAATAGAAATAGAGAGTGGGGTGGTTGAGAAAAATGCTACGAAAAATGTTGCTGGAAGTGGTTGTGTGAAAATGGAGGTGGTAGTGGATATATTTATAGGAGGTGGGTGATAACCGTTGGGAGACAAATTCTAGTGGGGTTGTAACGGTCATGACGATTGTTGCAAGGTGAACGTCACAGGAATAGGGACTTGAGACAGTCGTCTGGCATCTGTGACGGTCGTCACAAGCCTGAGACGCTCGTCTCAGGTCCTGGACGGTCATCTCACCTCAAAACTCTAACTACTCCAATAATTATGTTCTTCCACTCAATCTGTTTCATACAAAAAGCATTTGTACTCTTCTTCATGTAATTAGTGTGCGTAGTAGGTAACAAAATAAATTAAATAGCAGGAATTCTTCTTATATCAGTACTGGAAATCTTTTCTAGCAGTAGGTAAATAATTCAACAATTGAATCAAACTAGCAGTGCAATAATTTGTATCAAATTGACAGTGTAACATTATTGCATTTAACTGATATAATTTAACACACATAACTCATGAATTTTTTAATACTTAGTTAGAGCACTCTCAACACCCTTTTTGCAATTAAAATTCAAAGCATTCACAAATTAAGAACAAAACCAAAATACTTTATTTAAACTTAGCAAAACGCAAGAGTCATAATTTAAAATAAGCTGAAAAATTAAAAATCGACTAAGAATCAAAATTGACTAAACCTAAAATGCTAAGATTTAATAGAAAAATGCAAGAAAATTTTGATTAAAGTGTTGTTGAAATTCAGCCACGATTTTTGCGGATTGAATCTATCGTATCTCTCAAATACTCAAACTGATTCATTGTCATATCTCTTAAGGTGATGATATCTATGTGCAGGTCACGGATGTCATACTGCATGGTTTGCATCTCAGCTCGGAGACTTTCTAAAGTAAGCTCAGGATTGTTTGTAGTAGGTGTGGGTTTCTCAGTAGGTTTAAGTTCCTCTTTTTCGGGCTTCTCGACTTCTATCATATCATCCTAATCATAGTAATTTGAGGGCATTTTAGGATCTATTTCAACTTCGGACCAAGCATCTCCCGGTTCATAAATTGGTTCATCTAGATCATAAAGCCAGTTGCGTTTACTATGCACACTCATGCGCTCATGATCAGGTAGCACTAAATGCGACACAACTACACCATTGATCAGAAGCTTAAAATGGTCAGGACCTCGGTCATAAAGCATTTCCCTCTCAAAACAAAATGTGATATTCATAGGCCTAAACTCTCCAAGTGGTTTAATATTAGCGAGACGGGTTCTAAATTCCATTGCATCAGCAATCTTAGTAACTAGTCCACCTATCATAATTTGACGATGATCACTCTGAATAATTTTGCAAAAGTTCGCAAACATGAAAGTAAGTGTATTAACCTCTCTGGAAGTGAAAGCACATAACATAATGAATAATTCTTCTCTCGAAACAGTGTTATCAATCTCAGCTTTTTCGAATAATGAATATGCTAGGATCATATGAAAGTATCTAATAGTAGGGTTATGAATTTCAGTGGACATCATAGGATATAAATCATGATCAGGTCGTCCTGAGATACTACTCCAAAAACGATCTAACTCACCATGTGCAAGCAATTCCTCATATGGTTCCGAGAAAACGGAATGGCCATCTGGAAACTCTAGAAGGTTAGTGTTGCACCCCAAAATTTTCCCTCAGCTAGACTAGACATTATGTACTAAGGTGTCCCAAGAGGTTCACAAGGTTCACAAGGTATCCTAAGAGGTTCACAAGGTTCACAAGGTTCACAATTAGTCAGAAAGTTTGACAATTCCCTCAGACAAAGCATCCTCCTAAGCAATGCATCCTAAACTAGGGTTTTAAGTTTCATCAGGCTAAATGGACTTCCAAGGCTTCAAGTAAGCTTCATAGCATCCTATATGTCTTCAAGAATCCCTATGTCAAGTTTCAAGGCTTTCCCAAAGTCAAACTTCATGATTTTTTGCCAACATCAAGTATATGAAGTAAAATTCATCATTTGATCAATGGTTGATCATGATTCATCAAGGAGATTCCAGATCATCAAGAATCAGGAGTTTCTAAATTAGGGTTTTCACTGGAAAAGTCAACTGAACTTTGACCAGCCATAACTTTCACATGCTTCATCAAAAATTTCCTATCCAAAGCTCATTTTGAAGAAAATTGAATTCTCTACAACTTTGTGTCTCACAAGCCAAGCCCAAATATGCTTCATTTGGAAGGTATGAGCTAAGACATTATAGGTCATTTTAAAAGTCAACAAAAAGTCAACATCTTCCAAAGGGCATAACTTGAAAATGATAAAAGATATGGACATGACACCAATGAGGTTGGTTAGAGGACTCTCTAAGATTTCCAAAATGTCCAAGAACACCCTCATAGCCTTAAAATTGAGGGAGATATGCCTTTGCAAAGTGGGGAAAATTTTGGGAGGTTTATGAAGCAAATGGGGCCTTAAAACCAAATTTCTCCAAATGGGCTTATAATGTTGTGACCCAATCCATACAAAGACCTCAAGCACGATCCAATGGAAAGCCATTCTGATTTTTTTTATTTTTATTTGATATTTATTTGAATTTTATTCATTTTAATTCAAATTAAATCAAAATAAAATTTAAAAATCAATATTTGGACATGATTCTTCTTCTTCTAGAAAATCTTAAAAATCATTTAAAGTTGATTGAAATCATACAAATTCGTGCTAGCTTGATTTAGAAAGGTTGGATGAGATATTTTTCAATATTTGAAAAGATGAAACTTCATGATCAAGCAATCATTACAAAGCCCAAAAATCCAGCATATTTTGACCTAATTCTCTTCCATACAAATACACAAACTTGACACAAACACAAGGACACGAAATCCTGCCTCCAAGAACACTCTTCAAACTTCAAATTTTCATCCAAAAAGTGATATTCGGTTATTGACCTAGAGGCCATATCAAGAGCTTTTGAAGGTTTCAAATCATTCCTGGAAGATCACTCAATGTTTTTGGATCATAAAATCATCCCTTCATGCATTGAAACATGCTAACCGAATCGTTTTTGTTCTTCAATATATTGTTTTTCGATTTCACATATCTAGCTAATATAAACTGATTTTGTTGTTTGATTTGTGTTAGTTATGATCTAGAGATGCTTTCTGGACAGTTTCTTGAAGAACCATAGCCTAAAACACGAGTTGCCATTGTTAGGGTTTTATGTTTCAAATTAGGGTTTCCTGATTTAGCAAATATAAATGAATTATAAATACATAATTGAACTTGACTGGTTGTGGGGAGTACAATGGTACTCCCAATTTGTTAAAATTTTACAGGTTTGATGATCTTTGAACAAAGCTAGGAAATCCTACGAAACCAGGTTCGCAAGTAAATTCGCAGGAAGGATCATAGGAAATTTCGCAGGAAATTTGAATGGAGAAGACGAAGTTTGGCGCGAAAATTCCATTTTGAAAACCTGTTTTATTTTATAATGATTGGTGATGGATATTTGTTGCACGCGTTCCATGTGGCTCAGTTGGTTGGAGTGTTTGTGTGTTATTGCAATGGTCCTGGGTTCGAATCTGGCCGCAGGCCATTTTGTTTTGTGTTTTATTTATTTTTGCAGGTTCAATATAAAACAATCAATACTCATCACATGCTCACCAGGCGCAGCTGGCCTAGTGGTGGTGATGTTGGACCAAGGATGGAAAGCCTAGGGCGTGGGTTCGAATCCCAGCCCCAGGTATTTTGCTTTTTCTTCAATTTTTTTTTGTATTTATTTGTTTTTATATTATTCAATTTATTTATATTCTTATAAAAATAATTTCTAAACAATAATTCATAATATTTTCCTATAAAACTTTATATTTTCAAAAATCATAATTTATTTTCTTAAATTTAATTTGTTTTTATTTTATAATATGTTTATATGTATAATTATCATGTATATATTTTTGTAAATAAATTAACTAATTAGATTTAGATTAATTAATTAACCCTAATTTAATTAACCCTAATTTCCTTAACCTTAATTTTCTTAACCCTAATTTTTTATTAACCCTAAAAGTTAATCTAATTTTTTCTAAACTCTAATTATATTATTAATCCTTACTTTTTTTTAATATGTAAATAATTTATTATTTGTTTATTATTATTAGATTTATTTTCCTAATTAATTCTTAAAAACTTTTTTTCTAATATTAATTTTTCTTGCTAAAATTCTTATTTCTTTTATTTTATTATTCTAACCTTTATTTTCATTTTATTATTACTAATATTTAATTATTTCTTATTTATTATTATTATATTTATCATTATTATTATTATTATTTCTCGATTATATTGTAATTGTCCCAAAGCCTTGTAATATTTGTAGGTTTATTTTCTCGTATTTATTTTTATTGTAAATATCTTTATTGTGTGGTTAGTAATTTAGGGTGTGTATAACATGTTTGTAATTAAAATTAACTTAGAAAATTAATTTAACAAGATAAATATTTGAAAAGAAACACGCACACACGTAAGTCGATCTAAGAACGCCATCTTGCACTTCCTAGGGTTGCCTCTCAGTTGCCTAATTCAAAAGGTCAAGTAGGGTGTCTTAAGCAAAGTCCCTTCATAAATATCATGAAGTCCCTATAGTTTTAAAGATCAAGTCCCTTCGAGGTTGCCTACGATAAATGATCTTGTCCCTTCGAATAAAAGATGATAAGTCCCTACGAATTGCTAAAGACACCTTATAGTTGCCTATATCCAGATGACCCTACACATATCCCTTAACAAATCCAAGGTAATGACTACCTATTCCTTAATAATAGGGATAATCTTACCATTGAAAGAACATACGAGAACATGAAAGACTTAAATCTAGGGTAGGTACCTTATAGTTACTTGCTCACACTTTTCAAACTTACTTTTACACTTCACAATTTCTAAACTAGGCTTTGTATACATCCATACGAGGGTTATTACCAAGTACTTAAAGAAATTTTTGCTAATCACACACTACACTCTTGCAAACAAACAAAGTGAGCTAAGTAACTAAGAGCACATGGATAACCATGGATATAAAGGGTGCTAACACCTTCCCTTTGTATAACCTACCCCCCGAACTCAAGTCTTTTAAAAATAGGTATTTCCTGTTCTTTTATGTCCTTTCCTTTTGGATAAAATAAAAGTCGGTGGCGACTCTTGCTATCCGCAACATTTATAGAAAGTCCGTTCTCCCACCGTGTTACAGAACTGGCGACTCTGCTGGGGATTTAATAAAAGAGGGGTACCCTTAGGAATTAGATCACTTAAAATTGTTTGCTTTGTTTGCTTTACTTTACTTGTTGGGGCTCTTATGTGTGAAAGATCCTAACCCGGATCTAGTGTACCTTAGGTAAATGGCAATAGACCAAGGAAACTGTACGGCGTATACCGATATGGTTGATCTGGTGGCCATAGTTAGTGTGACTTCTTGGTTGGTGCTTATGTTCCTTAAGAAAGTTGAGGATAATATGAGGCTGCCATACGTTGTCAATACACTAACTGGCTTTTAGAACCCTAGTCATCCCATCTTGGCCTTTAAAAAGTAGTGAGATAACAGGCTTTGGTGAAGAATGAAGTTGGTTGATACTCGATACTACACTCATTGAGATCCTAAACTTGGAGGGTTTTGGTTGGCAAGTAAGTTGCGTACTGAACAACCACCCTTGTGAACGACCACTTTATAGGGCATGATGAACCAACTAACTTCAGGGGAGGGTACTTACCTTTAAACCTCATGCAAGCCTTTAAACCTAGGGCTATGGTGTGACTTGTTTGTGTGTGCCACATGTTTGTGATTGAGCATAACATCATGACATCATAAGAATATCATTTTCACTAACTATTTCAAGGACCAAAGGATTTATCTTTGTTCTTTGTTGCAGGTCATGGCTTCTGCTTGTAGGAATACTATCCGGATCAACTTTGTAGGAATACCTCATAAGCTTAAGGAATTGGTCTCTCAAGTTTCTGAAAACTCCCAATTCATCAAGAGGCATGGTCACCTACTGGATCTAGTCACTTCAGGGTTCAATGAAGACATGATGAGTGTCCTGTTTCAGTTCTTTGATCCTAAACATCATTGCTTCACATTCCCCGACTATCAGCTGGTTCCTACAATGGAAGAGTTCTCCAAGCTACTGGGTATACCTATCCTTGATCAGAGACCTTTCACAGGCTTGGAGAAAGAGCCTAAACCTGAAGTCATTGTTGTAGCCCTACAATTGAAGAAATCTGACATTGAGTAACATGGTGGGAGAACTGACTTTAGTTAAATGTTGCTGATAGCAAGAGTCGCCACCGACTTTTATTTTATCCAAAGGAAAGGGCATAAAAGAACAGGAAAGACCTTAAAAGATTTTTGGGTTCGGGGGGTAGGTTATGTAAAGGGAAGGTGTTAGCACCCTTTACATCCATGGTTATCCATGGGCTCTTAGTAACTTAGCTCACTTTAAAATGTTTTTGAGAAGTGTAGTGTGTGTTTAGAAATTTTCTTAAGTACTTTATAATGATCCATGTACGGATATATATAAAACCTTTGTTTTTGAAAATTGTTTGAAATGTATGAAGTGTTTGAAATATTTTTGAAAAGTGAGCAAGTACATAAGAGGAACCTACCCTAAGTTAAGTCTTTTCTGTTCTTGAATCCTTTAAATGGTAAGACTATCCCTATTATTAAGGAATAGGTAGTCATTACCTTGGATGTGTGGGACAAGTGAAGGGACATCTGTTATTTAGGCAACTGTGGGGTGTATAAGCAATTCGAAGGGACTAATCATCTTTATTCGAAAGGGACAAGATCATTACGAAGGCAACATTCGAAGGGACTTGATCTTTTTATCTGTTTAAGGGACTAGATGATGTGATATGAGGGACTTTGCTTTATACACCCTACCTGACCTTTTGTTTAGGCAACTTGAGAGGTAACCCTTAAGAAGTGAGATGGCGATCAAAGATCGACTTACGTGTGTGAGTGTACCAATTTAAATATTTATCTTTAAATTTAATGAGCTAAATTAATTTTTAAATACAAACATATTTCACTCCCTATTTTACTAACCATAGCATTAAAAATAAATAATAAAAATTATTACTACAAACATTACATAAGGGATACAATTACATAATAATAATAATTGAAATAAATTAAATAAATAAGCAAAATAAATAATAATAAATAATTGGGTTAGTAACAATAATAAAAATAATATATAAATAAATGGGATTAGTAATAATAAAATAAAATAAATATCATATGAAAATAAATAGAATTAGTAACAAAATAAACAAGAATACAGAGATTAGCATAATAAATTAAAAGTTCAATTTTAATAAACAATTATTTTTTTAAGATTTTTAAGAATAAAAATAAACAATTCATGCTATATACTAATTATTATAAAAATTTAAATTTATATACATGTTATGAAAAATAATGGTTAACTATGATTAAATACACATATTATAAAAAATAAATTATATTTACAAAATTAAATTAGGAGTTTTTAATTATTTTAAGCATACACTAAAATTATTTACATGCAAGAATTATATTAAATAATAATTATAAACAAATTATAAAAATATGTACATAATTAAGGTTTATAAATAAATAAATTAAAATTTATAATATAATTAGATTTTTATAAAAGAAAAAATTAGGGTTTGATTATTTTAAAAAAAACATTAGGGTTTACCACTTAATTAAAATATTACAAATAAATTAATATTTACAATTAAGGTTTATAGAAATAATTAGGTTTTATAAAAATATTTTAGGGTTTTAGAAAATATTAGGTTAACATAAATAATTTAGGGTTTATATGTTTAGGAAAATAAATTAGGATTAATTGTCTAATATAAATTAATTATACAAAATTATACAATATTAACAATACATAAAAATAATATTAAATAATTTTTACTAATAAGATTTAATTTTGAAAAGATGAATTTTAAATTATGGAAAAGAAAATAGTATAAACATTTTATTCTTATCATTTAAATTTATTTAATTATAATATAAACTAATTAAATAGAAAACAAGAAAAAATGAAAAAAAGGAACTTACCTGGACTGGGATTCGAACCCAGTCCCTGAGCTTTCACCCTCAAGACCAACACACCAACCACTGGGCTACGCACGCGCAGGTGAGAATGAGGGAACTTCATATTGTTTTATTTTAAATCCTGTGAAAATCATAACAAAACAAACAAAAGCACAAAAAGGGCCTGGGGGGGATTCGAACCCAGGACCCTCACACAACAAGCAAACACTCTTACCATCCAGCCAGAAGGGCGCAACTGATATACAATCCACAACAATGAATAATATATTAAGTTCTATGAATAGATGAGAAAATATAACAAAAATAATGCTGCCTCCAGGAATCGAACTCAAGCCTTGAGGTAATACGCGCGCGTCCCTTACCACTGGGCCAAGCAAGCTTCTGTGAAATAAATCAGAAACAATTTCATAAAATATTAAGCATAAAATTCAAATTTCAGAATGCGCGCCAGGGGTCTTCTTCTTCCTATTTCCTGCAAAAATTCCTGCAAAATCAAATACGAAATTTCCTGCGAATTTTTTAACACCCGAAACCTATGTTTTTCGAAACATTATGCAAACCATCATGACAACCAAAATTAGTAACCCAGATCAATTGTACAAGGTCTACACATCACAGCCATGGTCTTAGAATTGGTTTTAAGGTCCTAACTGTCTGGTTCCCGTTTTGAAACTCCAAACCCTAACAATGGCAACTTTCGATACAGTCCATAATAATTCAATTAATCCATTCCAAAAGCTTCTAAACATCAAAACAAACACAAATCTATGATTAGTTTTCAATATCAAAGCATGAATCAATCAAATCGAAAAATTTTATAATATGAAAGGGATGCATTCGGTTTGTGCAAATTAGGACATGAAGAGGCAATGTTATGATCCAGAATTGATCTATGAACTCCAAGGAACAAGTTGCAACCTTTGGTTTGTCTTGAAAGGGCTTGAATGATGGAATCCGAATTCAAGTTTTTTTGGTGATTTTTTGAAAGTGAAAACTTACTCTTGAGGCAGAAGATTCGTCCTTGTGCATTGTGTTATGTTTGTATACTTATAGTTGAGTGAAGCTAGGTCAAAAAATTGGATCATTGTTTGGACTTTTTGATTTTTGAAGATTGAAAAAGATTATGACTTCAATTTCATATATTTTTGAATGAGACCTTTCTATTTCAAGACAATCATCATCAATTGCATATCAATTTGATCCAATTCCTGTTTATGACCTTCTAGAATCAAAATATATTTTAAATTTTCATATTTGATATTTTATTTAAATTTAAAATGATTTTTAATATAAAAAATCATAATAAATAAAATAAATAAAATAAAATTATGAAAATATTAAATAAATTTCTTCATAAACCACCCAAAAATTTCCCAACTTTGCAAGGGCACAAATCCTTCAATTTTAATGCTATGAGGGTGTTCTTGGACATTTTGGAAAGCTTAAAGAGTCCTCTAACCAACCCCATTGGTTTAATGTCCATATCATTTACCATTATCAAGTTATGCCCTTTTGAAGTTGTTGACTTTTTGTTGACTTTCAAAAGGACCTATAATGTCTTAGCTCATACCTTCCAAATGAAGCATTTTTGGGCTTGGCTTGTGAGACACAAAGTTGTAGAGAATTAAATTTCCTTCAAAATGAGATTTGGATGGGAAAAATTTGATGAAGCATGTGAAAGTTATGGCTGGTCAAAGTTCAGTTGACTTTTCCTAAGAAAACCCTAATTTAGAAATCTCTGATTCTTGATGATCTGAAATATCCTTGATGAATCATGATCAACCCTTGATCAAATGATGAATTTTACTTCATATACTTGATGTTGACAAAAAATCATGAAGTTTGACTTTGGTTTGACCACAGTTGACCTCAGTTTTGACTTTTTAACTACTTTGACTGATTTTGACTTATCTGATCATCTGACTGAGCAAACCTTTGAGAAAAGTCTTGAAACTTGTCATGGGGGTTATTAAACACATATAAGATGTTATGAAGCTCACTTGAAGTCTTGGAAGTTCATTTAGCCTGATTAAAGTCAAAACCCTAGTTTTGGATGCACTGCTTAGGAGGATGCATTGTCTGAGGGATTTGTCAAATCTTCTGACTAATTGTGAACTTTGTGAACCTTGTGAACATCATTGTGAACCTTTTGAGTCTCATAAGATGTCTTGTGAACCTTGTGAACCTCATAAGATGTCTTGTGAACCTTGTGAACCTCATAAGGTGTCTTGTGAACCTCATGAGGAGTCTTGTAAAGCTTGTGAACCTCATGAGAGGTCTTGTAAAGCTTGTGACCCTTGTGAACCTTGTGAACCTATTAGCACCCAAAGTCTTGTATTGTGAGGGCAAATTTTGGGGTGCAACAGCTGCCCCTGTTCAATTTTCTGAAACCTGAGGGGTTAGATTGGTATATGTGCCAGTCGTGACCTGGAAGGTTGAAGGGGATTGAACACAAAAGCCCAAAAATTTGCACTCACCGGTGCGTAGAGTGATACTGATGACTTGTTGTATATGCTTTGAGTGGGATTAAAGATGCCACTTGGAGAAAAGTTCTTCAAATATATCTCTTGGAGGATAAAGCAGTCCCAAAATATGAAGATATAGCTTTTTGGGAGGATAAACAATGGCCCAAAGAAATGACAGCTTTCAGGAGGATAAACAACGTCCTGAGGTATAAGTATAACTTTTGGGAAGATAAACAACGGCCCAAAGTCATGATATGGCTTTTGAGAAGATAAACGACGTCTCAAGATAGCCTTCGGGAAGATAAACGACGTCCCATGATAATGAGGTAACCTTCGGGAAGATAAACAACAGCCCAAGGTCATGATAGCTTTCAGGAGGATAAACAACGTCCTGAGGTATGATGATAGCTTTCAGGAAGATAAACAACGTCCTGAGGTATAAACATAACTTTTGGGAGGATAAACAACGGCCCAATAGTCATGATATGGCTTTTTGAGAAGATAAACGACGTCTCAAAATAGCCTTCGGGAAGATAAACGACGTCCCATGATAATGAGGTAACCTTTGGGAAGATAAACAACGGCCCCAGGTCATGATAGCTTTCAGGAGGATAAACAACGTCCTGAGGTATGATGATAGCTTTCAGGAAGATAAACAACGTCCTGAGGTATAAACATAACTTTTGGGAGGATAAACAACGACCCAATAGTCATGATATGGCTTTTTGAGAAGATAAACGACGTCTCAAAATAGCCTTCGGGAAGATAAACGACGTCCCATGATAATGAGGTAACCTTTGGGAAGATAAACAACGACCCAAGGTAACAAATTGTTGATGGAGTTTGCCTGCTGGAGAATTAATCTGAAAAACAGGATTATGATAATATTAGTTTATGCATTATGTATGCATATGATGCACTTAAGTAATGTATTATGTATTTATGTATATGTATGTTATGGTATGATGTAAATGATGTATGTATGCATCATGCAGCTTGAAGCGCCTGGATATCTTCGTATAACAACAGCTGGCCAGGGAAAGTAAATTCCGATTTGTTGCTGAAGAATATGAGGAACTTGTTCCTGTTTGATAATATAGTATTCCTAACCTCCCATCTTTGTTCGATAGTAAGGTATACATAACCTCCCGTCTTCGTTTGATAGTAAGGTATACATAACCTCCCGTCTTCGTTTGATAGTAGGGTATATATAACCTCCCGTCTTCGTTCGTTAGTAAGGTATACATAACCTCCCGTCTTCGTTCGATAGTAAGGTATACATAACCTCCCGTCTTCGTTCGTCGTACTCCTATTGGAAAAATAAATTCCCGACTATCTGTATGAGGATAAAAGAGATGGATATAAATTCCAGGGGAGATGTGACTCGAAGTACTTATGAAGATGGATTTACCCTACCGGGGGATTTGTCTTGTGGGAATGAACCGGCGAAGCTTCGTTGAAATCCTTCCCTCGT
This sequence comes from Lathyrus aphaca, assembly GCA_963966055.1. NCBI lineage: Eukaryota > Viridiplantae > Streptophyta > Magnoliopsida > Fabales > Fabaceae > Lathyrus > Lathyrus aphaca. The sequence goes on from OZ014519.1 coordinate 609,573,580, forward strand.
TCGTCCTTAGTAAATACTATTACTGCATTTTCATGCATTTCTGGTAAACATCAATCATATTCAAAAGCATACATACATTCAAACATAACCAATGGACGTTTCGCTTATGTAAATAGGGTAAAATTAAATCTGGATTCAAAGATGAAATTTTATTTATATCAAAAAGTGACCTATACATATGCAAGTTTGTACAAGGAGACAGAAATCCTAGTAAGAGGAATTCGTCGCGAAAAAAAATGTTTACAAAACAAAGAAAATCAGCTATGTGGGAAATAATCCTATTGAGTTTCAATTCTACTGTTGCCATTATCTTCAAGTATCTCATCTTCTGCTGTTGAGACGGAAACGATTGGATTGAGCTTTATCTGTTCAAACTTGAGTAAGTAGCACAACTGGTTGCAGTTTCATGGGTGACCCAAACAAGACATAGCCATACGCTTTTAATCCCTAACTTTTTCCTGGATTGCCCTTTCAGGTTTTCAATCCACCGGGATACCCTTTTTTGCCCAAGCCGCCTTTTCAGGTTTTCGACTTGCCGGGTGTACATTTTTTATATATATCCCTAATTTTTGCCCGAACCCTTTTGGTTCGCCGGGATGCCCTTATTTTTGCCTAGGCTAGTCAACCTAGCGGGTCTCTTTTTATGCGTAGTATTTTTTAACTATGTCTGCGTTTACAGGCTGTGGGAAGTCTTCACCATCCATAGTAGTAAGTATCATGGCACCTCCTGAGAATACTGTCTTGACTACAAATGGTCCTTCATATGTTGGAGTCCACTTGCCCCTAGGATCACCCTGTGGTAATATGATACGCTTGATTACCAAATCACCAGCCTGATATACCTTTGGCTTAACCTTCTTATTAAAAGCTTTGATCATTCGTTTCTGGTACATCTGGCCATGACAAACTGCTGCTAACCTCTTCTCATCAATCAAATTTATCTGGTCAAGTCGGGTCTGAATCCACTCATCTTCATCCAAGCCTGCATCCTTCATAATTCTCAAGGAGGGAATCTGAACTTCAATGGGCAGAACTGCTTCCATACCATAGACTAAGGAGAATGGGGTTGCCCCTGTTGAAGTACGTATTGTAGTACAATAACCATGAAGAGCAAATGGTAACATCTCATGCCAATCCTTATAAGTGACAGTCATCTTCTGTATAATCTTCTTAATGTTCTTATTAGCAGCTTCTACTGCCCCATTCATCTTTGGACGATACGGAGAAGAGTTGTGATGCTTAATCTTGAACTGCATGCAGAGATCAGTAATCATAGTGTTGTTCAGATTAGAGCCATTGTCAGTAATAATCCTTTCAGGGATGCCATACCTACATATGAGATTATTCTTAATGAATCGAGCCACAACATTCTTGGTAACAGATGCAAATGAAGCTGCCTCCACCCACTTTGTGAAGTAATCAATAGCAACCAGGATGAAACGATGCCCATTAGAAGCAGTAGGCTTGATCTCACCAATCATATCAATGCCCCACATGGCAAAGGGCCAAGGAGCAGTCAACACATTCAACGGTGATGGAGGTATATGTACTTTATCAGCATAAATTTGACACTTGTGACATGTTCTGGAGTGTTGATAGCAATCAGCTTCCATGGTAGACCAATAGTAACCTGCTCTCAAAATCTTCTTTGCCATGGTATGACCACTAGAATGAGTGCCAAAGATCCCATCATGCATATCTTCCATAATCTCTGTTGCTTCCTTCTTATCCACACAACGAAGCAAAGTTGAATCATGATTGCGCTTGTACAAAATTCCATTACTCAAGAAGAACTTAGCAGAAAACCTTCTCAGAAACTTCCTATCTTTGACAGATGCCCCTTCAGGGAATTCCTGAGTTTCAAGATATCTTTTCACTTCATAGAACCAAGGCTTCTCTTCTGCTTCTTCAGTGTCAATCTCATTGCAGTATGCAGGCTTTTCAAATTTATCAATAGTAATCTTGGGAGCCTCATCATCCCAGCTGATCTCAAACATGGATGCCATGGTGGCTAAAGCATCTGCCAACTGATTCTCTCTTCGTGGAATATGTCCAAAGGTAATCTCTTTGAAATGTGGGATCAGAGACAACACATGCTCTCTGTAAGGAATGAGATTATCATGTTTAGTATCCCAATCTCCTTTGATCTGACTTACTACCAAGGCTGAATCTCCATACACATCAAGGAACTGAATCTTCATATCAATAGCAGCTTTAATACCCAGGATACATGCCTCATACTCAGCCATGTTATTGGTACAATAGAAACAAAGTCTGGCAGTAATCGGGGTATGACAACCTTCAGGGGAACTGATCACAACACCAACACCATTACCAAGTGCATTAGAAGCTCCATCAAAAACCATAGTCCATCGGGATCCTTGTTCAGGTCCGTCATATTGTCCAGGTTCTTTGGTAATAATCATAATGTCTTCATCAGGGAACTCAAAACTCATTGACTGATAATCATCCACTGCTTGATGAGCCAAATGATCGGCTACAACACTTCCTTTAATGGCCTTCTGAGTAGTATACTGTATGTCATATTCTGTCAAGATCATTTGCCATCTTGCTATTCTTCCGGAGAGGGCAGGTTTCTCGAATATGTACTTGATTGGATCCATCTTCGAAATCAATAAGGTAGTATGAGTCAACATATACTGTCTTAATCGGCGAGCAACCCATGCCAAAGCGCAGCAAGTTTTCTCGAGCAGTGAGTATCTTGTTTCACAGTCGGTAAACTTTTTGCTAAGGTAGTATATTGCCTACTCTTTTCGACCAGACTCGTCATGTTGCCCCAACACACACCCCATTGAGTTGTCTAACACTATTAAGTACATGATCAAGGGTCTTCCATCAACTGGTGGCATCAAAATTGGTGGTTCCAGCAGATATTTCTTGATTTCATCAAAGGCAGTCTGGCACTCATCATTCCACTCCATTACCTGATCTTTCTTCAACAACTTGAAGATTGGTTCACAGGTAGCTGTTAATTGGGAAATAAATCTTGCAATGTAATTCAATCGTCCCAAGAAACCTCTAACTTCCTTCTCAGTACGGGGAGCTGGCATCTCTCGTATAGCTTTTACTTTTGCAGGATCTACTTCAATACCTTTTCCACTGACGATAAAACCCAGGAGCTTACCAGATCTAACTCCAAAAGTACACTTGTTTGGGTTCAATCTCAACTTGTATTTCTTCAACCTTTCAAACAACTTATGTAGGTGATCAAGGTGTTGTTCTTCATTCTGGGACCTGGCTATCATATCATCCACATATACCTCTATCTCATGATGAATCATATCGTGAAACAAAGCCACCATATCCCGCTGATATGTTGCCCCGGCGTTCTTCAAACCAAATGGCATCACTTTATAGCAAAAGGTGCCCCACTGTGTAAGAAATGTAGTCTTCTCCATATCTTCAGGTGCCATCTTGATTTGATTGTAACCAGAGAAACCATCCATGAAAGAGAATACCTTATGCTGAGCGGTGTTGTCTACCAGAACATCAATATGAGGAAGTGGAAAGTCATCTTTAGGGCTGGCCTTATTCAGATCTCTGTAGTCTACACACATTCGTACCTTACCATCTTTCTTAGGTACTGGTACCACATTTGCAACCCATTGAGGATAAGAAGTCACAGCTAAGAACCCTGCATCAAACTGTTTCATTACCTCTGCTTTAATCTTTTCTGACATTTCAGGACGCATGCGACGAACCTTCTGCTTCTTTGGACGACAGTCTTCTTTTACTGGTAAACGGTGAACCACAATGTCTGTATCCAACCCTGGCATATCTTCGTAGGACCAAGCAAAGATCTCCACATAATCATGTAACATTTGAATCAACCTGCTCTTGACACTATCCTCTAATTCAGCCCCTATCTTGACTTCTTTCCTGTTTTCTTCAGTTCCCAGATTCACAACTTCGACTGGCTCTTCATGTGGCTGTATAGCTTTCTCTTCTTGTTGTAACAACCTAGCAAGCTCTACAGGTACTTCACAATCATCCTCATTTCCATATTCAGCTTGATAGATCGGATTCTCGAAATTATAATTGGCAATAGTAGAACTGTTATCAACAGGATCCAGAGTGGATGAGGATCTGCATTTTAGTGATGTGGGTGTGTGTAAGACCACATAGCTGATAAACAAAAATAAAAATAAAAAAAAAGACAAGGAACACCATATTTATGAAAACGAAACGTCCACTGATTTTTATTGAATGAAGTATGCAAATGAAATGACATCCCGTAACAAACAAACCATTGTGCCCCGGGTAAGGCACAAGGCTTTAAGAGTTCAATTGTTCAAGAAATTACAAACTTTAAAAGTAACAATACAGTAATAGTATTTACTCCTGACTAAAGGAGATAGGAATAACATCTTCAGCCTTCCAGTTATTGAGCCCAGCACCCACAGTAGGAAAAATCCAAGCATCCAAGTTGTAGTCTTCATCATAGTCACCCACAACATTGATATGATTCTTCATAATCCCCTGATTTGTGATACGAACAGCACGAGCACGACGAACAGCCTTCTGGGACTCTGCAGTGAAACCCAAACCAAATTTGTCAGACTTGTACGGAATATCAGGAAGCTGACCCCAAATAGTACAACCACCTTCATCCACCACAGCTCTAGCATCTTTAAGGGAGGCTATTGTAGGAGGTACTCTGGTGACCACAGGAACTTTCTTGACAACAGGAGGAGCTTCATAATCATTAACAATCCAAGGAACCACTTCAAATGTCTGACACGGAGTTTCAACATATTCACCTTCCACTTCAAGATATTTAAAGGTGTTCACATGGCTAATCATATACCCTTCCTCTCCGTAAACAGTAACAACCTTCCCCTCTACTGGATACCTCAGCTTTTGATGTAAGGTAGAGGTTATAGCACCTGCCCCGTGGATCCAGGGACGCCCAAGCAGACAAGAATATGAAGGACGAATATCCATTACATAAAAGGTAGCATTGAAAACCTGAGAACCTACTTTGATTGGGAGATCAATTTCTCCATGCACCACTCTTCTCGAGCCATCAAAAGCCTTCACCACTATATTACTGGGCTTCAACACAGCATCTTCAGGACTAAGCTTATTCAGCACTTCTTTGGGCAATACATTCAAAGAGGAACCATTGTCTATTAATACATGTGACAGGGTAGTGCCCCTGCATTCAATAGAGATATGTAGAGCCCTATTATGGTCCCTCTTGGCCGGAGTCAAATCAGCATCGGAGAAACCTAACCCATTATCATAGGTCAAGTGTGCAACACAATTTTCAAACTGGTCAACAGAAATTTCATTTGGTACATGAGCAGTCTTCAAAAATTTAATCAGGGCCTTGGCGTGAGCCTCAGAGCACAACAATAAAGACAACATAGAAATCTTGGAGGGAGTATGCCCCAATTGATCAACAATGTCATAATCACTCTTGCGAATGATTTTCAATACTTCTTCCATCTGCTTAGAAAGATCATCAGCAGCTGGCACATCAGTTGGTATAGGTTCAATAACAGGACCTTTGCCCCGAGCATCAGTGGTGGAGGTAGTAGCTGGAGTAACTGCATTCTTGGAGGTAACTGGAGGAGAGAAAACTCTTCCGCTTCGTGTGATCTTACTAGATCCAGCAATATTATCAACATCAATGTTTTCATCAGCAACAGGCGTATCAGCTAAGGGTTCCTGCTTAACACCATCGATATAAACATCGGACCCATAATGCCAAGGCACATCTTTATCAGAAGTATACGGAATAGGACCAGGAGTGGTGATGATCATAGGAGCCACTCTAGCTTCAGCAACAATCTTCACAGGGCCTTCAGCAGTAATCTTAATTGGACCCTTATGAGTGATTTTGACAGGTCCCTTGGAAGTAATCCTTACCGGCACTTTATCAACCATATCCACCTCTTCAACCTTCGCACCTTTAGTTATATGATCCACCATACTCTCCACAGAAGGTGGTGTCCTCTCAAACACTATGGTGTAATTATTCATGAGGTGTTGAATTCCGTCCTTCAACCTCCAGCAACTATCCGGCTTATAGGCACAATAGATACAATCTTCGCGACAACCTGGAAAGAACCCAACTTGTACTAACTTCTTCTTAATAATAGACAATGGTGTAGTCAACTCTGCAACCGAAGAAATATGTGAATCTTCATCAATGGCATTGACAGTCTTCTCATGATTTGGCATGGGAGCAGTAATCACATTTGGAGTACCCGGAGGGTCAAACTCAATTTCTCCAGAATCAATCATATCCTGAATCTTATTCTTCAATACCCAGCAACTATTGGTATCATGTCCCTGACAATTCGAATGATATGCACATCGTGCATTAGGATTGTACCTGGGAGAGGTAACATTAGGATTCTGAGGAGGATCTTTCAAAGTGATAAGTTCAGCCTTCTGTAAACACCCCAAATTTGCCCTCACCCATTCACACCATGGCTTGTGATCTCCTCATATGCATAATCTCAATCATAGCATCTCATACCTCATTTTTGATTCACTGCATTGGTTCAAAGTCATCTGCATCTAGGGTTTGTGATCTGAGCAATCCAAAAGCTTCTTGAGCCACCCCAAAGGTCATCAATCACTTCAAAGGGGTCTATGTGTGTTCAAGCATCATATTATATCCTCTCAAAGTCAAGAATGGCAAAGAATCACAAGAACTAGAAATGGTGTGGAAGCAGAGCCAAGTTTGACTGCACAGATGACCTAGAATTAGGGTTTTGGTTTCAAAGGCCATAACTCCAAATTTTTTGGTCATTCTTGTTTCTATTGGTCTCTATATGGTATAGGGAGTATGCATATCAATTTTCATGAAGAAATTCCATGGGGAAGTCATCTGATCAAGAGTTGACTTTTCAAGCAAGTCAGTGCAAAATCAGGGCATCTGAGGCCCCCAATGATCCAACCAAAGGGCATTCTTCATCATTTTGATTGTATATGATCTTTATTTGATCATGGAAGATGTTGGAAGTTCACAAAATTGAAGAATTTCAAGTCTTTTGCAAGGTTGACTTTTTGGGCAAGTTTGACTTTTAATGAAATTGTCATTTTAGGCAACTTTTTCAACCTTTACTTTTTGATTCAAAAAAGCTTCAAATGGAAAAACTTTGGTCATGAAAGTTGTAGAATAGATCTTTCCCTTTTCAAAAATTACAAGAACATGACCTAATTCATTTTGGATCAAAAGTTGTAGCTCATCAAAGTTGGCAAAAATCACTAAATTTCAAGTTATGCACCAAATGGAAAACTTGCAATTTCTCATGACAAGCCTTTATGTGTGTAAACACCCCAAATTTGCCCTCACCCATTCACACCATGGCTTGTGATCTTTCTCATATGCATAAGTACAATCATGTCATCTCACATTTCATTTTTGATTCACTGGATACTTTCTAAGGCATCTGCACCTAGGGTTTGTGATCTGAGCAATCCCAAAGCTTCTTGAGCCATTCCAAAGGCCACCAATCAACTCAAAGGGGTATATGTGTGTTCTTATATCATGTTTCATCTCCTCAAAGTCAAAATTGCAGAGGAATCACAAGAACTAGGGTTTGAGTGGATGCAGAGCCAGCTTGAACTACACAGTTGACTGAAAATTAGGGTTTTGGTTTCAGAGGCCATAACCCCAAAATTTTTGGTCATTCTTGTTTCCATTGGTCTCTATATGGTATAGGGAGTATGCATATCAATTTTCATGAAGAAATTCCATGGGGAAGTCATCTGATCAAGAATTGACTTCCTGGACAAGTCAGTGCAAAATCAGGGCATCTGAGGCCCCCAATGACCCATCCAAGGGGTGATCTTCATCATTTTGAGTGTATATGATCTTTATTTGATCATGGAAGAAGGTTGAAGTTCATAAAAGTCAAGAATTTAGGGTTTTTGCAAATGTTGACTTTTTGGGCATAGTTGACTTTTCAAGAATGCATCATTTTATGTCATTTTTCAAGCCATGATTTTGGATCCAAAAATGCTTCAAATGGAAAAACTTTGGTCATGAAAGTTGTAGATCTCATCTTTCCCTTTTCAAAAAGTACAAGAACATGATCTAATTCATCTTGGATCAAAAGTTATGGTTTGTTAAAGTTGGCAAAAATCACTAAAATTCAAGACATGCACCAAATGGGAAACTTGCAAAATCATGCACCAAGTCAAATTGCAGCTTCTAATTGGTATCAAACCTTCACATAAACATTCTCTAAGTCCTAAAATTCAGAATGAACTAGGCATTGCTCATGTTTCATGACTTTTGGAACAAGATCTTCACATGTGAACCATAAAGCAAGCAACTTGCAAAAACTATCATCACATCTCACCCACTTGATTTCTTGGATGCTGAACCAGCCCTAGCTTCTCTCCATGCCATGCTGCGCCAGTCCATGTACTTATGCTAGCCTAGAACCAAGCCCATGCCTCTCTTACAACCAAGTTGACATTTTGCAAAAGTAAACATCCCAATCAATAAAGGGCAGGTCACATCATCTGACCAATGAGAGAGGTTTATGTGGACAAAGGGCAAGCCATTCCATACATCTAGCAAGGCTGAAAACACTTCATAGAGAACATACACAAAACACTCCCTTTTTGCAAGTTCCTTCGAATTTCTCTCCACAGGCTGAAAACACAAAAACTTTCTTCATCATTCAACTCAACACACTTCATAGACAAGAAACCACCAAAGCCCAAGCCTGAAACAAGCCTGAATACTCCATAACCATCCTTCACCTCAGCCTGCATTTTCTATCGAATCTCTCTCCACAAGCCACAAACATCCAAACAAACACCACAGACCTTCTCCATTCATCCTCAGGATCACAAACCTTCATTCACAATGGCCTGAAACCTCCAGAAACACCATTGCCATTTCTGAGCAAGCTTGAGCAGAAGCTGTCGAATCTCACTATCCAGCCAACTCAAACTCATTTTGAGCATTCAAACATCTTTGGGGGATCAAGTGGAGCAGATTGCACAAGGAGAGGTGGCCAGAAAGTTCCCAAACTGAAAGTTTCGAATCTCAGGTAGCCTGAAATTTATTTTTCCAGAAATGGTTTTTTAAGTTACAAACTTGTTCTTCATGTCTTGCTGATCATTCTGGTACCATTGGTTTTGAAAATAGTTTTGAAATGAGCATTTAATTTGTTTCTGAAGCTTGCGTGACCTAGAACTTATTCCTTTCGATTCAGCTTATTTAGGAGATATAAATTTGTTTTAGGATAGGGTTTTGATTCGTGAGGATGTGAGGATCATTTCCCAGTTCTTGTTTTTCATTTTTGATGCGTTTTGAGGGATTTGGGAAATTTTCAGGGGAGAGCTGGCCGGAGAAGATGACCGGAAGTCTTCTCCGGCCACCTGAGTTTAATTAGCCCTAATCTGAGTGATTAATGAAGTTTGAATAATACCCCTTGGATGTGTTGACTCGCGCGCATCTGGACGCCCAGGATCTCTCTATTTTGCCCTAATCTTAAGTTGACTTTATTAATTCAGATTAATTAATTTTTAATTGGGATTAATGAAGTTTGAATGTCAGCCTCTAGATTGCGCGCGCAGTCAACAAACTCTCTCCCCAGATTCAATCGTGGCCTTCCATCCTGCATACTTCTCATTTAATTAGTTTTATTTTCATTTTTTATTCATTTAGTTTGCACATTTATTTTAAAATAGCAAAAAATTCATAAAAATTATGAAACTTTTTCCTTAAGGTTTTATTAATTTTTAAGACCCAAAAACATTTTTATTTTATTTTTCATCATTAAAAAAGTATTTTTAAATATTTAAAAGATTATTTTTAATTGATTAATGAAAATTAATTTATTAAAAATACTTTTAGGTATTTAAAAATCACCAAAAAATTCATGAAATGTTCTAAGACATTTAGAAGCATTGTCCAACCTTCAAACCAAATTTCTTTTTTGATCTTGATGCATTTTAAGAATTTTCCATTGAATTAAATCATTTTTTATGCATTATTTTGATCATGGATTCAAAAATTCATTTCTGCCAATTGGTGAAGGTTGAGACATTGATTCTTTTTGCTTTGTCTTGTGTTTGGCATGTAGATTCTAGGGTAAGAAGGCCATGAATTGTTCTTGCATTTTCAAATTGATTGGCATTTGTCTTGTTAAGAACCCTAAAAAACCCTAATGACTTAGAAAATTCATATCTTGAGTTTGGTTGAGAATTGAGAGCTCCCCTTTGGGCAGTGGTTTATTATAGGTCTAGGGTTTCCTTGGGTACCATTTTCCATTTTTACTTTAGGGTTTTGCTTCTGTTTTTGGTTTGTGTTTGATGTTTGATCCATGAACCCTAATTTGGGCTTTCATTTGCATCCCTCTTGCATTTCCTTCCATAATATGACTTGTCTTTGCATTTTGTGCATTCTTGTGATCCATTTGGCATCTTAAGACATGTAGGAAGCATCTTTGATCATTGCATTACATATTTGCCATGTCATTTGTCTTGTATGATTCATAACATTCCATGTTTATTCATGCTCCTTAGCTTGCATCATTTGCATTCATGATCTTGTATGAACATCCCCATTGTCTTGCCTCATGTTTGCAGCACCTCATAACATCATAATCATCATCACCATGCTTCTGGTCTCGCTTAGCATCATATCATTTCATCTCATCTTGCATTGCATTGCATTTTCTTTCTAACATTGCAGGTGGTAAGTAAACCTGAGAAGTGGATTTGCCTTCACTTCTCATGCCTTTTCTTTTCATCTCTCTTGCATCCATTGCTGCATTTCTATTTGTGTTTGAGATTGAGCTTGCTCATTCTTTTTCTTCCCACTTTCTTTCTTCAAGTGACTTGACTTCTTGAATGAAGCAAGTCACTTTGCTTCTCTTGATCCTGTTCATCTGCTTCCTGGTGGTTCCTTTGAAGTTTGTTCTTGGAAACCTCACAAACCTTAGGACCAACCAAGCATGACAATGAATTAGGATTTTGATTAGTCCCCCCATAGTTTTACCTTTGTGTCTCTCTTTGAGTCTTCTCTTCTCATCTCATAATCAGAGACTAAACCCTAAAGGCTTTAAGACTTTGTGATTAGGGTTATGCCTGCATCCTTCTCTTAGGATGGAGTGTATAACTTTAATCCTAAGTCTTGAACCCTTAAGTTGTTTAAATCTCTTAATCAATTCACTTAATAATCATCAAGACATCACACTTGTAACTTGGGCCTTGCATTAGGGTTCTAATTCTTCCTTAAGTGGTTAAGAAGGACTAACCCTAGTGTTAATGGACAAGTCCCCCTCAAGTTGTCTTACAAATCATAAAAAAACACTTCATCATCATACCATTAAATAAAATCCACTTAATCAATGGTTTGTTTTGTCATGGGTTTAATCCCTAATCATGGGTTAAGTTGAGGAGTTTTCCTCAACTTAAACATTCTCATCTATCATCCTTCTTTTAGGATGGTGTAATGGGTCTGTTTAATCTTTGATTATGGCTTAACCTCATTACTCAACACTAAACAAGAATCACAAAAACATCTAAATAATCACAAGTAGGTTAATGATCTTAATCCTACACCAAAGGTGATCAAGTGTGAGAATCTGACTTCACACTTAAGGTAATTCTCATTACCCCTAATCAGAGGGAAGATGTGATGAGTTCACTAACCCATTGGTTTAGACTTAAGCTCATTATCTTATGACAAAAATCCAAAAAGAAATAAAAGACTGAAAACTCAAAAACAAACAATAATCGTCTCCTCCGGGATTCTTTTCTCATCATCTTCACTCACAAACGAGAACTCGCTTCTTCCGTCTAATGCAAGACAGTCAGCATCTGTGCCAGACAGATCATACACTTGAGCATAGGCAAGCAAGCAGTTCACAAGTCAATTCATCTTTCAGTCTCTTTAGGTCGAACTACGGTGTTCTGACTTCCTCATTGCACGAGAGGATACGTAGGCATAACTTAACGGTTATCGAACAAAAGTCTCTGTACATCCCCCCTCCTTCCAGCATTATTCTTTAAGCCTCATGATCATGAGCAGTTCATCCTCAGTTCCTACACTGACACTGTATATAGCACACTTCACATTGTTTTTACACTGACACCTGTACATTCTTTTCCAGCTCTTTTACACACAGATTGCACTGACACTATCCCTTTAAAACACAGATCTTTTAAGCGTGGATCCCGTCGAGTACGGCGGACAATCTGGGTGCTAATACCTTCCCAGGTTGTAACCAACCCCCTTTCTCAGTCTCTCTGGTTCGCAACCGTCTTATCCATCTCTTTCTAGGCCTATGCAGCATTGCCTTTCTTCCGGGATAAAAATGCCTAGCTGGCGACTCTTTTCATCTCCAGTGAGTTCACGGCTGTGTGTTCTCATTGTCCCTCTCGCCGACCGTTCGCGCTTGTACCTGGATGCAAATCTTTGGGAGCGACAGCTTGGCGACTCTGCTGGGGAACTTATACTGCGACCAGGGCTTCTGGTTCTTTTTGTGGGTTCCTCCTAGCGCTTGTTTGATTTGTGTTTACTGGGGTGTTATGTGCTTATTTGTGCTTGTATTTATTTTTGTTTATTGCTTTATGTACAGTTGATTTATTGCTTTCTTTATAGCTTTATATTTTCCATACTGTCATACTGTGCTGGCTGGATCTGGTTTTTCTTTGGTGGGTGGGTGTTTCATTGAGAGTTAAGGTCCTATACCTGGGACCTGAGTGACACCTAGGCTAGAGTGAATCATATTCTTTCCCATTCCATTTCGGTCTGGTGCGGGAATATGAAACACGGTTCAGACATGGGTTTCTTCTTGAGAACTCTGTGTTGCAGATCTCCTGCAATGCTAGGGCTATCTGGGAAGCCTGCTAAGTCTGGATGACCTTTTAGTATTGACCTTCAGAAACTGAGGTGAATTAGAGGAGGAATTGTTATGGTTATTGTAAACACTATACCTCCGGGTTAGAAGTGTTTACACTTCTCATAACTGATCCAAGTCTGAGGATCCTTGTTTTAGATCACTACCTGTGAGGGGGTTGGGCTGTTTACAGGTTTGCAGGTACCTTGACCTCAGAATACCCTGTTACTTTGACTTTGTTAAGAGTACTCCATGTTGGACAGTTCTTGTGATTCTAAAACCCTGGACATGTGGCTCTTTATTTGAGTCCCCCACCCTGGTTACTGGATTTTTAGACCTCCATCTGGAATTCTTGAACACACATGGATCTATACCAAGGCAGTTAATCAGATCCAGCTCAGTCACAAACCCTTGCATTTCATTTTGCATACATACTCATTGCATCATATTAACATGTGCTTATTTGTGTTTCAGGGTATCCATTTCTCATCTGGTTTTGGTTTTGACCCCATCTGCAGTTTTGACCTATCTCCACCAGCACTTGCTTCAGCTTGTCAGCCATATACTTCAGTTACTTGCACCAGCCAATCAGTGGCTCATTCTTTCAGCATCTTCATCAACACTTGTCCTACTCAGTCTTCAGCATCATGGCTCCAAAGAAAAGCAACATCACCTATCATTTCTTCCAACCGGACTTGTCAGACATCAGGAGGATCCAAACCCTGATCACTCCAGACCACATACCCTTGTTCAGGGAGAGCTATGGAGATATACTGGACATGGTTAAGGATCTGGACCCTTCACAGAGGAGCCTCATCCACACCTGCATTCAGTTTTATGATCCCCCATTGAGATGTTTCACCTTTCAAGACTTTCAGTTGGGTCCTCTTTTGGAAGAATACTCATATTTGGTTGGTTTGCCTATCAAGAGGGAAATCCCTTTCAACCCTGAAATGGTCTTTCCCAGCAATGGAGAGATAGCAAAAGCTTTGCACCTGGAGCCTGTTTTGATTGAACAGCATATGACCTCTAAGGCTGGGATCCCTGGTTTTCATCTGGACTTCCTGATTTCTCAAGCTAGTTTGAAGGCCTCCTTGGGGGATTGGAAAGCTGTTTGTGCTCTATTGGCCTTGAGTGTATATGGGATTGTATTGTTTGCAGATGAGCCTCGTTTCATTAGCAAGAATGCAATCCATTTGTTCATCCTGAAGAACCCTGTGCCAACTTTACTGGGTGATCTTTATTATTCAGTCCATCAGAGAAATGAGAAGCAGAGGGGGAGATTAGTAAGAATTTGTGCTCCATTATTCCATGCTTGGCTTCTCAGGCATCTACCCAGGACAGATGCATTTCTCAATCCTCATCAGCAAAGCAATTGGGCTAAGAGACTCACTGTCCTAACTTCAGCAGATATCAGATGGTGTACTCAGAGCACCAAGGGCAGAGACATGATCACAAGCTGTGGGCACTTTCCCAATGTGCCTTTGATAGGAGTTAAGGGAAGTATCAATTACAACCCTCTGCTGTTCAGAAGGCAATTAGGCTATGCACTGGTTCATACTCCTAGGGAACAAGATTTGGTGGAGACCCTCTACTGTGAGAACAAGATTAGTTTGGCTGTTGTTAGGCAGGCTGCCTGGGCCTGGGATCATGTTCAAACTAAGGGAATTACCATTCTGGGTAAGTGCAATAATGTGGCATCAGTCCAATATTATGAGTGGTCCCATGCTAGGGCCCAATTCTCTGGAATGCCCTTTACCATAGAAGACATGCCTGAGTCATCTTCAGCACCACCCCCTGCCACTATCAGTTTGGAGGAGTTTGAGAGCTTGAAGGAAAGAAATGAGAAGTTAACTCAAGCCTTGCAGAAGACCCTCCGGGAGAGGAGTGAAGGTGTAAGGGAGATTGAAAGATTGGAGAAGTTGAGAGTGGGACACTTGACCAAGATTGAGAAGTCTGGGGAGTATATCAACAAGTCTAAAGCTGGTGAGCAGATTCTGAAGAATGCTTGTAAAGAAGCCCAGTTCCAGAGAGCAAGAACAGACTTGTATTTGAAAGAGAGTCAGGCCAGGTGGGTCCGGATCACTGAGGCCCGTACTCTAGAAGACAAGAGAGCTCAGGACAAGATGGAGCAGATGGAAAAAGCCCTGGCAGCAGCCCAGGAGGAGATATCAGAGCTGAAAATCAAAGCAGGAGTGAAGAGGTCTAAGGACCAAAGTCAGAACAAGAAATTGGCTGCAGCTGTCGCAACAAGAAACCTTCTCATCAGAAGTCTCACGGAGCATCCGGCTGATCCTGTGACCGAAGCACTTCTCAAGGAAGTTCGTGAGGATGAGTTTGGCCTTGGAGTTTGATCATTTGCTTGTTGTTGTTCCTTTTCCATGTACTTTTGCTTTTTGTGATGTATTTTGGCCCCTTTGAGGGTTTGTGTTGTAAAATGAACAAATTGTATTATTTCACCTTTGTAATATATTTGTGTTGGTTTCTATCTGGGTTCACATCAAAAGCAACTTCAACAGCATCATCTTCAAGGGTCTGGAAGGGTCAAAACTGAAGGCCAAACCGGATACCTTGAGAACAAATAAGCATAACTGCACTGCATGCTAACCCTTTTGTTTGTTTTGTAGGTTTTTTGTTTTGCTAACCTCTGTTGTGAATTTCAGGAATTATTGCTCGCCGCCGGGTATTTCCTCTCAACAGGCCACACAGGTATCCAACTAGAAACAACCTTCCGGGAATTCAGATGGATCAGATGCAACAAGACCTTACGGAGGTCAGAAACCAGATGGCAAACGAAAGGTTAGAGATGAGAACGCAGATGACGCAGTTCATGGAAGTTATGAACAACATGGCTCAGAGCCAGGAGAGACTGAGGGCCATGGTGGAGAGGCAAAATCAAGAGGAGCCTCATGTAGGAACTGCAGGCACCAGTAATAATGAAAGGGTGCAACCACATGTTACCCCCCCTGTGTTTGGCCCACATCTCCATCCAGAGGCTAACATCCCAGTCAACATTCAAGGGACAGCCACTGCAGCCAGAGTACTTCAAGAAGATCCTCAGGAGGACCAGTATACAGTGATGGGTGCCGGAGAGGAAACATATGATAGACGATTGGAAGAGATAGCTGAGAAGTTGAGATCACTGGAGTCTCAAAACTCTTTGGGGTTCGACGTCATGGACATGGGATTGGTAGAAGGGGTCAGGATCCCCCACAAGTTCAAGCCTCCATGTTTCGAAAAGTATAATGGGACTTCATGCCCCCGGACTCATTTGCAATCGTTTCTGGGAAGGTTGAAGGCCTATACAATGGATGAGAAATTGTGGATGTTCTATTTTGAAGATAGCTTGACTGGAGCATCAAGGGAATGGTATTCCCATCTGACAAGAGCAACAGTAAGATGCTGGAAGGACCTGGCAGAAGCCTTCATCAGACAGTATCAGTATAATCTAGATATGGCACCCAACAGGACCCTCCTAATGGGAATGTCACAGTCTTCGAGGGAGAGCTTCAGAGAATATGCTCAAAGATGGAGGCAATTGGCTGCTGCCGTTCAACCACCAATGTCTGAGAGAGAAATGGCAGACATGTTTATGAACACTCTTCAGGGAACCTATATTGACAGGTTAGCTGCTTTCTCTTCCACTAGCTTTGCGGATGTTGTTATAGCTGGGGAGAGAATTGAAAGCCTGTTAAAAATGGGTAAGATCTCTGATAATGGTGCAAGCTCGTCCAGTGGTACAAGAAAGCCTTTTGCAGGCCCGAGAAGAACTGGCGAGACCAATGCCATCCACACCAACAGGGGTAGGCCCCAATATGCTCAGAGGTCGATAGCAGCAGTCACTATCCCTGCTCCAGCTCATCCACAGCCAGTCTATCAATCTCCTCAACAAAACTTCCAACAACAACCCCAGTATCATCAGAATCAGTATCCTCCAAGGAACTTCAACAACAACTCCAACAACAACAATCAACAGAGGCCATTCCAACAAAGGCCCTCCCAAGCTAACCGAGTGATCGACCCGATCCCAATGCCGTATGCTGCTTTGCTGCCACAACTTCTGAAACTCAACCTAGTTGAGCTAAGAACGTTGGCACCTCCGGATCCCAACAGTCTACCAAGGAACTATGACTCCAATGCTAGGTGTGCTTTCCACTCGAACGCACCTGGTCACAGTACAGAAAAATGCAGGGCTCTGCATATGAAGGTACAAGACTTGGTAGACTCCAAGGCTCTGAATTTTGCACCTCCGCCCAATGTCAATAAAAACCCAATGCCAAACCATGGTGGTCCCCGAATTAATGCTATTGAAGAAGACCAACCGTCTTATTTAATAACCAGTGTGGATCAGATCAGGACACCATTGGTGGAAATCAAAGCTCAACTCCGTGAGGGCAATATATTCCCGGGGTGTGAACTAGGGTGTCCCTACTGCAATATTTCATGGAATGGGTGTGAAGATTTAAGGAACGGCATTGACAGCCTTATTCAGAGCGGCCTGCTACAGATCACTACATCATTTCCGACAAATCCGGTAACTTCATCAACAACGGTTTCAGACCCTCCTACAAATACAGCAACTATTGTTCCCGACAATTCATCAGCAGCATCAACAAGTACTTCACCTGTCCTCCCAAATGATCAGTTTTCAACAGTTTCTCCTGCTACAACTTCAGCTTCATTCCATTTCGACTCTCCATCAACAACAACAACAGTCCTTCCAACAGAACCTCCTACAACACCAGCAATCAATCATAGAGATGTCTCTACTGTTACCATATTCTATGATCCCGAAAATAATTCCGCTTATCATTCAGAAGGTGCTGCTCCTACCAGAGCACCAGTTACAATCTTTTATGATCCACAAACAATAACAGTCCCTTCAGCAGCAGCAATCAGTCCGGTCACTGTCACGGTGCCTGGACCAGTACCATATGAAAGCAATAGGGCCATCCCTTGGCACTATGGCTCTGACGTGTACTGCGAAGGAAAAAGAATCACTCTTGAAACATCAGCACCTGCACCACAAGTAGATAATGTGGGGGGAGGCGGAGGCTTCACTCGAAGCGGACGTCTCTTTGCTTCACAAGTTCAAAGACCCACAGCCGAAGCAGAAGCTGCTGCCAAGGCAAAGGGAAAAGGCCCGGTGCAGGAAGATCTAGCTGCCAAAGAAGCCCTGAGGACTCCATTTGATCAGGAAGTTGATGAGTTTATGCGGATCATCAAAAAGAGTGATTATAAAATTGTGGATCAGCTTCACCAGACGCCATCCAAAATCTCCATCCTCTCACTGCTTATGTGCTCCGAAGCCCATCGGAATGCACTACTTAAAGTCCTGCACGCAGCTTACGTGCCTGAGGAGATAACTGTCAACCAGTTGGAAACCGTGGTTGGAAATGTTACTGCTAGCAATGGTCTAGGGTTTACCAATTCTGACTTGACAGCGGACGGCCGCAACCACAACAAAGCCTTGCACATAACCATGGAATGCAAAGGAGCTGTCCTTTCTCATGTGTTGGTGGACACAGGTTCTTCCCTGAATGTCTTACCAAAGAAGGCTCTGGTGAAGCTTGAATATGATGGATTGGCATTGAGACCCAGCAACCTGGTAGTAAGAGCCTTTGATGGTTCGAAGAGATCGGTTCTGGGAGAGATTGAGCTGCCCGTGACAATTGGCCCACAGACTTTTAAAACTATCTTTTATGTGATGGACATTCAGCCCGCCTACAGCTGTTTGTTGGGTAGACCCTGGATTCACGCCGCCGGCGCAATAACGTCTACCCTTCACCAAAAGTTAAAATTTGAGTGGGAAGGCCAAGTTGTCACAATCTGTGGAGAGGAGGACATTTTTGTTAGCCACCTGGCTACTTATAAATACATTGAAATGGATGGAGAGATCCATGAAACAATGAGCCAAGGTTTTGAAGCCTTGAATGTGAATGAAGCATCTGCTGTATCTGGTACTCCAATGTCATCTTACCAACAAGCCCGGAAGGTTGTTGAAGAAGGAACTGCCCTAGGCTGGGGCAAGATCTTAGCTGTGGAGGAGAAGAAGGACAAGTTTGGGTTGGGTTACAGACCAACTCAACATCAAGCAAAGGTTGCTGCAGAGCCTGGTTTTGTCAGTGGGGGGATGCTTACCCCCGATGCTATCAACTGCCTGGAAGACGAGCTGGAAGAGGAGCGCAATCTGGAGAATTGGATTCGTCCAAAGATCCCGGGGAGCAATGTCTCGAACTGGTCTTCCCAGGAAATTATAAGAGTTACTCATGCAGAGTAATTATTATTTCCTGTATTTTTTATATAGCATGCATCAAAGTCTTGCATCTTGCCCAAGATGACAAGACTCATTTTGTAACCAGGGCCATCTGTACTTTTGTGCAAAGAAGATTAAATTAATGAAATATCAGACATCTTTTTGCAAACGAGTCTTTTCTTTTCTGCTCACTGTTTTTCCACTTTTTTCTTTTTGTACAAAAATAAATGGCGGTGTTTTCAAAATGATAACTTCATTTCACCTTTTCCTAAAGCAAGATTAAAATCAATCACTAAAATGAACCAACTTAACCCTTGCAGAGAGTGCCTTCCTGACAGCACCAACAACAGCACGGCTATGACATCGTATGACTTTGACAATCCAATCAATCAAGCTGATGAAGGGGTTGAAGAAGAATATGAGCTTCCTGAAGAGTTAGCCAGGTTGTTAAGACAGGAGGAAAAGGTTATTACTCCTCACCAGGAAGAGATTGAAGTGATTAATCTTGGTACTAACGAAAACGTGAAAGAAATTAAAATCGGGGCCTGCCTGCAAGACTCAGTGAAGAGACAACTGATAGGTCTGCTTCAAGAGTATGTTGATGTGTTTGCTTGGTCGTATCAAGACATGCCTGGGTTGGATACCGACATTGTTGTGCACAAGCTGCCTTTGAGAGAAGAATGCCCTCCAGTGAAACAGAAGCTGCGCCGAACTCGCCCAGACATGGCTATGAAAATCAAGGAAGAGGTACAAAAGCAATGGGACGCCGGGTTCCTTGCTGTGACTAGCTATCCACCGTGGGTTGCTAACATAGTACCTGTGCCTAAGAAAGACGGCAAAGTAAGAATGTGTGTTGATTACCGGGATCTGAACAGAGCCAGCCCGAAGGATGACTTCCCATTACCTCACATTGATGTATTGGTGGATAACACAGCTCAGTTCTCGGTATTCTCCTTCATGGATGGATTTTCAGGATATAATCAGATCAAGATGTCGCCTGAAGACATGGAGAAGACAACATTCATTACACCCTGGGGCACGTTCTGTTACAAGGTGATGCCATTCGGACTGAAGAATGCTGGTGCCACATATCAACGGGCTATGGTGACATTATTCCACGATATGATCCACAAGGAAATAGAATGTTATGTGGATGATATGATCGCCAAGTCCCTTACAGAGGAAGATCACCTGGTAAATCTGCTCAAATTATTCAAGCGTCTGAGGAAATACCAACTGAAGCTGAACCCCAACAAATGCACATTCGGGGTGAGATCTGGTAAGCTGCTGGGCTTTATTGTAAGCGAGAAAGGGATTGAAGTTGACCCTGATAAAGTCAAGGCTATCCAAGAAATGCCTGCACCTAAAACTGAGAAAGAAGTTCGAGGGTTCTTAGGTCGATTGAACTACATTTCAAGGTTCATATCTCACCTCACAGCAACCTGTGAACCCTTGTTCAAGCTGCTAAGAAAGGAACAAACGGTTAGGTGGAACGAAGATTGCCAGAAGGCTTTTGACAAGATCAAGGGGTATTTACAAGAACCTCCAATCCTCATGCCTCCAGTTGAAGGAAGACCTCTGATAATGTACTTGACAGTATTAGAAGAGTCAATGGGGTGTGTGCTGGGCCAGCATGACGAGTCTGGTCGAAAAGAGTATGCAATATACTACCTAAGCAAAAAGTTTACCGACTGTGAACAGCGTTATTCACTGCTCGAGAAAACTTGCTGTGCTTTAGCGTGGGCTGCTCGCCGACTGAGACAGTATATGTTGACCCACACTACCTTATTAATCTCAAAAATGGATCCAGTTAAGTACATTTTCGAGAAGCCAGCTCTTACCGGACGGGTTGCAAGATGGCAGATGATTCTCACAGAATACGACATACAGTACACATCTCAGAAAGCCATCAAGGGCAGTGTACTATCTGAATACCTTGCTGAACAACCCATTGATGACTACCAGCCAATGAGGTTTGACTTCCCTGATGAAGACATCATGTTCATTAAAGCAAAAGATCACGAAGAGCCTATTCACACCGAAGGGCCCGACCAGGAGGAAGAATGGACTATGATGTTTGATGGGGCTGTTAACATGAATGGCCGTGGTGTTGGTGCAGTACTCATTTCACCAAAAGGAGTTCATATGCCTTTCTCGGCAAAACTCACTTTCAACTGCACTAACAACGAAGTTGAATACGAAGCTTGCATTATGGGTCTTGAGGAAGCCATTGACCTCAGGATCAAGACATTGACCGTATTCGGAGATTCAGCTTTGGTAGTCAATCAAACCAACGGAAAATGGTACACCCACCAAGATCATCTGATACCTTACAGGGATTATACAAGGAGGTTATTGACTTTCTTCACAACAGTCAAGCTTGAGTATATCCCTCGGGACGAGAATCAGTTTGCAGATGCTCTTGCTACCATTTCATCCATGATCAAAGTTCAAGCGGCTAACTTTGTACCCCAGATTTCAGTGTCTAGACTTGATAGACCAGCATATGTATTTGCAGCAGATGTTGTAAAAGATGACAAGCCTTGGTTCCATGATATTAAGTGCTTCTTGGAGGATCAGACATACCCACCTGGGGCATCTTCCAATGATAAGAAGACCTTGAGAAGGCTTGCTGGTAGTTTCTTTCTGAACACTGATGGGTCTTTATACAAGAGGAACTTTGACATGGTACTCCTCAGATGCGTTGACAAGACGGAAGCGGATTTGCTGATGCATGAAGTGCACGAAGGATCTTTTGGTACCCATGCTGGAGGGCATGCCATGGCTAAAAAGTTGTTAAGATCAGGCTATTACTGGATCACAATGGATGCAGACTGTTGTGCCTACGCCAGAAAATGCCATAAATGCCAGATCTACGCAGATAAGGTGCATGTGCCTCCCAATCCTTTGAGCATCATGTCTTCACCATGGCCTTTTGCCATGTGGGGCATTGATATGATTGGCAAGATTGAGCCAACTGCTTCAAATGGTCACAGATTCATCCTGGTCGCCATTGACTATTTCACCAAGTGGGTTGAAGCAGCCTCATATGCAAACGTCACTAGACAAGTGGTAGCCAGATTTCTGAAAAGAGATATCATCTGTCGGTATGGAGTGCCCGAGCGAATCATTACTGATAATGGTTCCAATCTAAACAACAAAATGATGGCAGAGTTGTGCCGGGACTTCAAGATCCAACATCACAATTCTTCTCCTTACAGGCCAAAGATGAATGGCGCTGTTGAGGCAGCAAATAAAAATATCAAGAAGATTGTGCAGAAGATGGTAGTCACTTACAAAGATTGGCATGAAATGCTACCATTTGCCTTGCATGGGTACCGCACATCAATCAGAACGTCCACTGGGGCAACACCGTATCAGCTTGTGTATGGTATGGAGGCAGTCCTACCTGTTGAAGTTGAATTGCCTTCTCTACGGGTACTAATGGATGTTAAACTGAGTGAAGCAGAATGGGTTCGGTCCCGATACGAACAACTGAGTCTGATCGAAGAGAAGAGATTGGCTGCAATCTGCCATGGGCAGTTATATCAGAAGAGAATGAAGAAGGCCTTCGATCAGAAAGTCAGGCACCGAGAGTACCAAATAGGAGATCTTGTGCTGAAAAGAATCCTCCCTCCTCATACAGACCACAGGGGCAAATGGACTCCAAACTATGAAGGACCATTTGTTGTAAAGAAAGTTTTCTCTGGTGGAGCACTGATGCTCAGCACCATGGATGGTGAAGATTTCCCATCCCCTGTGAATTCAGATGCAGTTAAAAAATACTTCGCATAAAATGACCCGCTGGACATAAAAACAGAATGTAAGTCCAGGCAAAAATAGGGCATCCCGGCGAGTCAAAAACAGAATAAAAGACTCGGGCAAAAGTAAGGGAAATAAATGAAAAAATGTACACCCGCTGAGTTGAAAAGCCGCATTGGACAGCTCAGGCAAAAATGGGTATCCCGATAGATTGAAAACCCGAAAGGGCGATCCATGCAAAACAAGGGAATAAGCGAACAACTGCATTCTGAATTCGTCTGTATCACCTACAACTTGGTAAGCTTCAAAGGATCAAGCTTCAATCAGAATCAACTCTCTCCAGAAAGCAAGACGAGAAGAACGTCATTGTCATACGAGTCGTAGCAGGAGAGGAAGCTCCTCAAAGCGTCGTCAACACCGCCAGCACTTTATTTCTCAATTTGTAACAATCTCCTCATTTCAGGAGATATGTTTCTTTGACTGTATCTTGCCAATTCAGGGCACATGAATTAATAAAATCAGATTTTCAGTCACGCTTCGTCTTTTTACATTTACGTTTTGCAAAGAGTCGTCTGGTATCTCTAAAATACAATTGCATGAGTACAGATGCCTTCTCTAAAAACAAAACACATGCTTACAGGGAATATACTTACTCTCGAAAGTACTTATCTCCTATGACGGAATCCAGTAAGGGATACCTCGGGACCTTTTGTACGTTCCATTATCTTTGTAGGATTGCAGGTATCCAGAACGCAACCTGGGGCATGCAGGTTACGTCTCAGCAAGTAGGCGAATCATTATCAACTCGGTCTATCTTCCACATGGCGCTAGAGGGTGCCCATTTCCCCAGCGGAGCTGCCAAGTCAGCATACACTCAATCTCAGCATCCAAGATGTTCTATCCCCAGCTGAGTTGCCTCTTGTTGCTCTCCCCAGCTGAGTTGCCTCTCAATTCCCCAGCTGAGTTGCCTCTTGTTGCTCTCCCCAGCTGAGTTGCCTCTCAATTCCCCAGCCGAGTTGCCTTTCTTCCTCAACAGGATGCAGAAATCAGGGAATCGTCTCCCCACAGAGTTCCAGCCTCTATTCAGAAGAGCAACGCACGAAGAAGTCACAACAGAGTACAGAAGCTTCTACAAACCCCAGCTGGGTCTCGTATTATAAGGATATGTCAATCAGTGACCTATATCCTCCAAACAGATACATTATTAGATCTACCAGTGATCTCATCCCCAGCTGGGACGTCCATTTCAAGCAGATCGACCAGAGATTTTCACAGCAACGGGATCCGAATCCCGGATCTGTGCCCCTTTGCATAATCATGGCATCCGCATCATATTCACCCCCCCCAGAGCGTAGCATTCCGTCTAATACGGAGCATTACGGCAAAAAAATCAAATGCATAGCATAATCATAAGTCATGTTGTGAATTGAACGCTTGTGACTAGTAACCATTCATCAGGATACAGATTACTTTCCCCATGAGTCCCCATCAGAGTCCCAGCAAAAGCAGCTGCCCTCATATTCACAAACACCCGTATATACACCTTTTGGTACCCGTCCGTGTCATCTTTCCCCAGTAAAGTCGCCTGAACACCCTTTACAAACAAATCACCCTCATTACGGATACATTCTGGCACCCGTCCGTGTCATAACTCCCAGCAGAAAGCTAAAGACATCCTTTTTGCACTCACATACCTTATATGCACCCCTTTTTGACACCCGTCCGTGTCATATCCCCAGCGCAGTCGCTTACACCTTCATCACCCATATACTTGTTAATATTATACTTTTCTCTTTTGACACTCGTCCGTGTCACTCTCCCCAGCAGTTAAAACACTCATCTATACAAATACAATACTCACTACTCATGGTACGCTTATACAGATACTCGTCCGTATTTTGTATACATCACCACTCATATCCCCGCAGATTCGGCAGTAGTCTTTGTTCTTTGTTAACCAGTTGGTACTCGTCCGTACCATCATCTCAGAACATTGCGTCTAATGTCTGTTTCTACATGATACTCGTCCGTATCATACTCTTAAGGATGCTCGTCCGCATTTTTAATCCATACACCGTGTCAAACACCTTTGTCTTCTTGAATATAGATACTCGTCCGTGTCTATTACTCCCCAGAAGAATCCTTTCGGATGCAACACTTGTCCGTGTTCTTAGTTAACCAGTTGATACTCGTCCGTATCATCATCTCTGAGCATGTGTCAGTTTGTTTCTACATGATACTCGTCCGTATCATAGTCTTAAGGGTGCTCGTCCGCATCTTTAATCTATACACAATACCAAACACTTATACCTTTTATTTCTTGGATGTAAGCGCTCGTCCGTGTTTACTATCTCCCCAGTAGATTGCCAACAAATTTTCTTTTTATCTAACACTCGTCCTGTGTTATGATACCTTTGAGAGCAGCCGTACCCTGCTGAGTGGTCGTCCTCCACTTCTTGATGGTCGTCCTCCATCATGCTCATCCGATGGCCGTCCCCATCGTTGATTTTAGCAGCCGTCCCCTGCTAGGTGGTCGTCCTCCACCTTTTGATGATCGTCCTTCATCACTTTACCCAATGGCCGTCCCCATTGTTGATTTTGGTTATCTAACACTCGTCCTGTGTTATGATAAACCCCGAGAGCAGCCGTCCCCTGCTGAGTGGTCGTCCTCCACTTCTTGATGGTCGTCCTCCATTTTGCTCGTCCGATGGCCGTCCCCATCGTTGACCTTTTCTATCCGATGGCCGTCCCCATCGTTGATATTTTCGGCAGCCGTACCCTGCCAGGTGGTCGTCCTCCACCTTTGATGGCCGTCCCCATCATTTTTCTTTTATCCCCAACAGAGCAGCCGTCCCCTGCTAGGTGATCGTCCTTCACCTTTGATGGCCGTACCCCATCATCTGTTTATTTCATTTATTCTTTAACCCGATGGCCGTCCCCGTCGTGGTCCCTTTTCCTTTTTAGCCCGATGGCCGTCCCCATCGTTGGTTACTTTACCTTTATGAACTTGATGGCCGTCCCCGTCATGTTTCATTAATCCTCAGAATTTTGCAGCTTTATCTTGATGGCCGTCCCCGTCATGATATTTTATTTTCCCCAGCTAGTCGGCCGTCCCCGTCGTAGCTTTACTTCTTATCCCCAGCATGTCGGCCGTCCCCGTCATCGCTTTATTTCCCGCACTTTTCCCAGCATGTCGGCCGTCCCCGTCATTGCTCTTTACCCAGCAGTCGTCCTCTGCTCGACGGTCGTCCTCCGTCGCCCACACTTTACAATATACTTTATTTTTCATGTACAATCTATATCCCTTTTCTTCTTCATTTCCGTGAGTGCAAATTTTGGACTGTCTTTGATATTCAACCACGGGTTATCTTGTTTGCCTTTTAAGCCGTTGCTTACATCCTGCACAGCTAACTCATGTTTGAATAGGGGCAGCTGTAAACACCCCAAATTTGCCCTCACCCATTCACACCATGGCTTGTGATCTTTCTCATATGCATAAGTACAATCATGTCATCTCACATTTCATTTTTGATTCACTGGATACTTTCTAAGGCATCTGCACCTAGGGTTTGTGATCTGAGCAATCCCAAAGCTTCTTGAGCCATTCCAAAGGCCACCAATCAACTCAAAGGGGTCTATGTGTGTTCTTATATCATGTTTCATCTCCTCAAAGTCAAAATTGCAGAGGAATCACAAGAACTAGGGTTTGAGTGGATGCAGAGCCAGCTTGAACTACACAGTTGACTGAAAATTAGGGTTTTGGTTTCAGAGGCCATAACCCCAAAATTTTTGGTCATTCTTGTTTCCATTGGTCTCTATATGGTATAGGGAGTATGCATATCAATTTTCATGAAGAAATTCCATGGGGAAGTCATCTGATCAAGAATTGACTTCCTGGACAAGTCAGTGCAAAATCAGGGCATCTGAGGCCCCCAATGACCCAGCCAAGGGGTGATCTTCATCATTTTGAGTGTATATGATCTTTATTTGATCATGGAAGAAGGTTGAAGTTCATAAAAGTCAAGAATTTAGGGTTTTTGCAAATGTTGACTTTTTGGGCATAGTTGACTTTTCAAGAATGCATCATTTTATGTCATTTTTCAAGCCATGATTTTGGATCCAAAAATGCTTCAAATGGAAAAACTTTGGTCATGAAAGTTGTAGATCTCATCTTTCCCTTTTCAAAAAGTACAAGAACATGATCTAATTCATCTTGGATCAAAAGTTATGGTTTGTTAAAGTTGGCAAAAATCACTAAAATTCAAGACATGCACCAAATGGGAAACTTGCAAAATCATGCACCAAGTCAAATTGCAGCTTCTAATTGGTATCAAACCTTCACATAAACATTCTCTAAGTCCTAAAATTCAGAATGAACTAGGCATTGCTCATGTTTCATGACTTTTGGAACAAGATCTTCACATGTGAACCATAAAGCAAGCAACTTGCAAAAACTATCATCACATCTCACCCACTTGATTTCTTGGATGCTGAACCAGCCCTAGCTTCTCTCCATGCCATGCTGCGCCAGTCCATGTACTTATGCTAGCCTAGAACCAAGCCCATGCCTCTCTTACAACCAAGTTGACATTTTGCAAAAGTAAACATCCCAATCAATAAAGGGCAGGTCACATCATCTGACCAATGAGAGAGGTTTATGTGGACAAAGGGCAAGCCATTCCATACATCTAGCAAGGCTGAAAACACTTCATAGAGAACATACACAAAACACTCCCTTTTTGCAAGTTCCTTCGAATTTCTCTCCACAGGCTGAAAACACAAAAACTTTCTTCATCATTCAACTCAACACACTTCATAGACAAGAAACCACCAAAGCCCAAGCCTGAAACAAGCCTGAATACTCCATAACCATCCTTCACCTCAGCCTGCATTTTCTATCGAATCTCTCTCCACAAGCCACAAACATCCAAACAAACACCACAGACCTTCTCCATTCATCCTCAGGATCACAAACCTTCATTCACAATGGCCTGAAACCTCCAGAAACACCATTGCCATTTCTGAGCAAGCTTGAGCAGAAGCTGTCGAATCTCACTATCCAGCCAACTCAAACTCATTTTGAGCATTCAAACATCTTTGGGGGATCAAGTGGAGCAGATTGCACAAGGAGAGGTGGCCAGAAAGTTCCCAAACTGAAAGTTTCGAATCTCAGGTAGCCTGAAATTTATTTTTCCAGAAATGGTTTTTTAAGTTACAAACTTGTTCTTCATGTCTTGCTGATCATTCTGGTACCATTGGTTTTGAAAATAGTTTTGAAATGAGCATTTAATTTGTTTCTGAAGCTTGCGTGACCTAGAACTTATTCCTTTCGATTCAGCTTATTTAGGAGATATAAATTTGTTTTAGGATAGGGTTTTGATTCGTGAGGATGTGAGGATCATTTCCCAGTTCTTGTTTTTCATTTTTGATGCGTTTTGAGGGATTTGGGAAATTTTCAGGGGAGAGCTGGCCGGAGAAGATGACCGGAAGTCTTCTCCGGCCACCTGAGTTTAATTAGCCCTAATCTGAGTGATTAATGAAGTTTGAATAATACCCCTTGGATGTGTTGACTCGCGCGCATCTGGACGCCCAGGATCTCTCTATTTTGCCCTAATCTTAAGTTGACTTTATTAATTCAGATTAATTAATTTTTAATTGGGATTAATGAAGTTTGAATGTCAGCCTCTAGATTGCGCGCGCAGTCAACAAACTCTCTCCCCAGATTCAATCGTGGCCTTCCATCCTGCATACTTCTCATTTAATTAGTTTTATTTTCATTTTTTATTCATTTAGTTTGCACATTTATTTTAAAATAGCAAAAAATTCATAAAAATTATGAAACTTTTTCCTTAAGGTTTTATTAATTTTTAAGACCCAAAAACATTTTTATTTTATTTTTCATCATTAAAAAAGTATTTTTAAATATTTAAAAGATTATTTTTAATTGATTAATGAAAATTAATTTATTAAAAATACTTTTAGGTATTTAAAAATCACCAAAAAATTCATGAAATGTTCTAAGACATTTAGAAGCATTGTCCAACCTTCAAACCAAATTTCTTTTTTGATCTTGATGCATTTTAAGAATTTTCCATTGAATTAAATCATTTTTTATGCATTATTTTGATCATGGATTCAAAAATTCATTTCTGCCAATTGGTGAAGGTTGAGACATTGATTCTTTTTGCTTTGTCTTGTGTTTGGCATGTAGATTCTAGGGTAAGAAGGCCATGAATTGTTCTTGCATTTTCAAATTGATTGGCATTTGTCTTGTTAAGAACCCTAAAAAACCCTAATGACTTAGAAAATTCATATCTTGAGTTTGGTTGAGAATTGAGAGCTCCCCTTTGGGCAGTGGTTTATTATAGGTCTAGGGTTTCCTTGGGTACCATTTTCCATTTTTACTTTAGGGTTTTGCTTCTGTTTTTGGTTTGTGTTTGATGTTTGATCCATGAACCCTAATTTGGGCTTTCATTTGCATCCCTCTTGCATTTCCTTCCATAATATGACTTGTCTTTGCATTTTGTGCATTCTTGTGATCCATTTGGCATCTTAAGACATGTAGGAAGCATCTTTGATCATTGCATTACATATTTGCCATGTCATTTGTCTTGTATGATTCATAACATTCCATGTTTATTCATGCTCCTTAGCTTGCATCATTTGCATTCATGATCTTGTATGAACATCCCCATTGTCTTGCCTCATGTTTGCAG
The DNA here is from genome assembly GCA_963966055.1 of Lathyrus aphaca. Lineage (NCBI taxonomy): Eukaryota > Viridiplantae > Streptophyta > Magnoliopsida > Fabales > Fabaceae > Lathyrus > Lathyrus aphaca. The sequence goes on from OZ014519.1 coordinate 609,603,162, forward strand.
CACCTCATAACATCATAATCATCATCACCATGCTTCTGGTCTCGCTTAGCATCATATCATTTCATCTCATCTTGCATTGCATTGCATTTTCTTTCTAACATTGCAGGTGGTAAGTAAACCTGAGAAGTGGATTTGCCTTCACTTCTCATGCCTTTTCTTTTCATCTCTCTTGCATCCATTGCTGCATTTCTATTTGTGTTTGAGATTGAGCTTGCTCATTCTTTTTCTTCCCACTTTCTTTCTTCAAGTGACTTGACTTCTTGAATGAAGCAAGTCACTTTGCTTCTCTTGATCCTGTTCATCTGCTTCCTGGTGGTTCCTTTGAAGTTTGTTCTTGGAAACCTCACAAACCTTAGGACCAACCAAGCATGACAATGAATTAGGATTTTGATTAGTCCCCCCATAGTTTTACCTTTGTGTCTCTCTTTGAGTCTTCTCTTCTCATCTCATAATCAGAGACTAAACCCTAAAGGCTTTAAGACTTTGTGATTAGGGTTATGCCTGCATCCTTCTCTTAGGATGGAGTGTATAACTTTAATCCTAAGTCTTGAACCCTTAAGTTGTTTAAATCTCTTAATCAATTCACTTAATAATCATCAAGACATCACACTTGTAACTTGGGCCTTGCATTAGGGTTCTAATTCTTCCTTAAGTGGTTAAGAAGGACTAACCCTAGTGTTAATGGACAAGTCCCCCTCAAGTTGTCTTACAAATCATAAAAAAACACTTCATCATCATACCATTAAATAAAATCCACTTAATCAATGGTTTGTTTTGTCATGGGTTTAATCCCTAATCATGGGTTAAGTTGAGGAGTTTTCCTCAACTTAAACATTCTCATCTATCATCCTTCTTTTAGGATGGTGTAATGGGTCTGTTTAATCTTTGATTATGGCTTAACCTCATTATTCAACACTAAACAAGAATCACAAAAACATCTAAATAATCACAAGTAGGTTAATGATCTTAATCCTACACCAAAGGTGATCAAGTGTGAGAATCTGACTTCACACTTAAGGTAATTCTCATTACCCCTAATCAGAGGGAAGATGTGATGAGTTCACTAACCCATTGGTTTAGACTTAAGCTCATTATCTTATGACAAAAATCCAAAAAGAAATAAAAGACTGAAAACTCAAAAACAAACAATAATCGTCTCCTCCGGGATTCTTTTCTCATCATCTTCACTCACAAACGAGAACTCGCTTCTTCCGTCTAATGCAAGACAGTCAGCATCTGTGCCAGACAGATCATACACTTGAGCATAGGCAAGCAAGCAGTTCACAAGTCAATTCATCTTTCAGTCTCTTTAGGTCGAACTACGGTGTTCTGACTTCCTCATTGCACGAGAGGATACGTAGGCATAACTTAACGGTTATCGAACAAAAGTCTCTGTACATCCCCCCTCCTTCCAGCATTATTCTTTAAGCCTCATGATCATGAGCAGTTCATCCTCAGTTCCTACACTGACACTGTATATAGCACACTTCACATTGTTTTTACACTGACACCTGTACATTCTTTTCCAGCTCTTTTACACACAGATTGCACTGACACTATCCCTTTAAAACACAGATCTTTTAAGCGTGGATCCCGTCGAGTACGGCGGACAATCTGGGTGCTAATACCTTCCCAGGTTGTAACCAACCCCCTTTCTCAATCTCTCTGGTTCGCAACCGTCTTATCCATCTCTTTCTAGGCCTATGCAGCATTGCCTTTCTTCCGGGATAAAAATGCCTAGCTGGCGACTCTTTTCATCTCCAGTGAGTTCACGGCTGTGTGTTCTCATTGTCCCTCTCGCCGACCGTTCGCGCTTGTACCTGGATGCAAATCTTTGGGAGCGACAATGTGACTTCAAAATAATCTCTAATCATCATACCCTTGCTACACATGACCTAAAATCAGAATTGGCCCAAGAGATTTCTCATTCATTTGCCTTGATTTTCACATTTTCATAAGTCATTTTACATGGAAATGCAAAGAGGGATTTTTGGCAAAATCATTCTCCCATGAGTTGTGTGATCACTAATTGGTTTCTATGCATTGCCATGATCAAATGAAGTATCATACACCAAAATTCAGCAAGAAGTATCTCATGTGCATAACCAAAAATCATGAGAAAACACAAGTGGGCAAGTTGCAAAATCTATCACAACTCATGATCCACATGCTGCAGACATTCACAAGCAATCCAAGGGTCATCCTTGAATCAAGCTGAAGCAAGACAAGCCCTTAGACTGCTGCTGCCATAGCCCATGCTGCAAGTACAAATCAACTTGACTTTTTGGCCAAAACCCCCATACTCTTGGAACAGTGAGCAGCCACCTCTACTGACCTGCTCCACAGGCTACTCACACATCTTGGGAGTGTTATAGCAATGCATTGGCCATTGAAACAAGACACAACACAGCCTCCACAAAAATCTGTCAAAAACTCCTCTTCTTCGAATCTCTCTCTACAGCCATCAAACACTCACTTTCTCTTCACTAACAAATCATACACACTCAAGAGAACCAGAATCCACCATTGAAGCAGTTTGAAACCCTACAAACCACAACTGTGAAACCTGCCATATCAGAACTCAAGCTCTCAAATTAGCCACCTACAAAGGATTGTGAGCATCCTATTGGCTTCAGGGGGTTCAGAGGAGACATTCTGCATCAAAGCAAGGTCTGGAGAGCTCATATCCATAGTTCATCACTTCAGGTAGCTTCGAATCTCCAACTTTTCAGAGCTTGCATTTTATGTTACAAATTGGTAGTGCATGTCTTGCTGATCATGATGGTACCTTTAGAATAAAAAATAGTGAAGAAATGAGTATTTTGTTGCACTCTGAAATTTCACCCGTGAATCTTATTGGCTTCGATTCTCTCTGATTGTGAATGATAAATATTGTTTGAAGGGTGGTTTGAATGGGGTTTGGGTAGAGGATCATTTCCCTGCTTTCAATTTGGTGAATGGTGGCCTGTGGCGTGTTTTAGGGTTTTCAACCCGCCGGAGAAGACGATCGGAACTACTGTTCCGGCCGTCTGAGATTAGTGTGCCCTAATTAGGGTTTAGCTGAGTCATTAGCGTGTTTTAAATCTGGACCATAGGATCATGTTTCCCGCGTGTGGACCAAAGGCTCAGATTGCATCATTAATTCTTAATTTCCACTTAACTTAATTAATCAGGTTTAATTAATTAATTAACCAGATTTGAATTGTGACCCTTGGATCACGCGCCAAGTCAACTGGCCTTTTCCCAGAATCAATCCTGGCCTCCCATTGCGTTTACTTTTCATTTTCTTTAATTTTAATTCATTTGTTTTATATTTATTTTGTACATTTATTTAAAAATAGCAAAACAATTTTAAAAATTCTGAAATTTTTTGTACAAACTTTTATTAATTTTCAGAAACCAAAAACATTTTTATTTTTATTTTTTGCATTAAAAAATATTTTTAAATCATTTAGAAGTTTATTTTTAATTAATTAATGAGAATTAATTAATTAAAAATACTTTTAGGTATTTAAAAATCACAAAAAAATTCATGAAACCTTCATAATCATTTAGAAACATTGTCCAACCCTCAAACCAAATTTCTTTTTTGATCTTGATGCATTTTGACAATTTTCCATGGAATTAATTCATTTTCAAAGCATTATTTTGATCCAAACTTCCAAAAATCATTTCTGCCTAACCATTGAGAGTTGGACTTTGATTCTTTTTGAATTGTGTTTAGCATATCATGTAGTTTGTGAGATTAAATTGGCATGATTTGATCTTTCATTTTCCATTTGTTTGGCATTTTTCTTGTTAAGGTACCCTAAAACCCTAGAAAACTTAGGAAATCCATAACTTACATTAGGTTAAGAGTTAGAACCCCTCCTTTGGGTAGTGAGTTAGTATAGGTTTAGGGTCCCTTTGAGTGCATTTTCAATTTTTTATCTTGATGTTTGCTTCTGGTTTTGGTTTTTGTTTTGTGCATTGATCATAAACCCTAATTTGGGCTTCCTTTTGCATCCATCTTGCATTTGCTTGCATACCATGACTTGCCATAGCATTTTGTGCATCCATTTGATTCATTAGACATCTTAAGACATGTTAGAAGCATGTTTGATCATTGCATCTTTCATTTGGCATGTTGTATGTCATTTGCATTTCATAACTTTTCATGTATGTTCATGGTTCTAAGCATGTTTCTCTTGCATCCATATGTTCACATGATCATCCTCATACCTTGGTTCATGTTTGCATCATCTCATAACATCATTATCATCACACATTTGCTTATGGTTTTGGTTTGCATCATGCCATTTCATTTCATTTTGCATTGCATTGCATTTCTTTCACTAACTTTTCAGGTGGTAAGTCACTTTGAGAAGTGAATTTGCCTTCACTTCTCGCAATTTCTTTTCATCTCCTCTTATGCATCCTTGCTGCATTTTGTCTTGAGTTTGAGATTGAGCTTGCTCATTCTTCTTCTTCTTACTTTCTTTCTTCAAGTGACTTGTCTTCTTAAATGAAGCAAGTTACTTTGCTTCTCCTGATCCTTTCATCTGCTTCCTGGTGGTTCCATTGAAGATTTCTCTTGTTAACCTCACAAACCTTAGGAACTACCAAGCATGACAATGATTAGTATTTTGATTAGTCTACCCACTTAGTTTTACCTTTGTGTCTCTTTGAGTCTTCTCTCCTCATCTCATAATCAGGGACTAAACCCTAAAGGCTTTAAGGCTTTGTGATTAAGCTTATGCCTGCATCCTTCTATTAGGGTGGAGTGTATAACTTTAATCCTAAGTGTTAAACCCTTAATGTGTTTAAATCCTTTAATCAATCCACTTAATAATCATCAAGACATCAAGCTTGTAACTTGGGCCTTGCATTAGGGTTCTAATTCTTCCTTAATTGGTTAAGAAAGACTAACCCTAGTGTTAATGGACAAGTCCCCCTCAAGTTGTCTTACAAACCCTAAAAATCACTTCATCATCATATCATTAATTAAAATCCACATAATAAAGGCTTTGTTTTGTCATGAGTTTAATCCCTAATCATGGATTAAGTTGAGGAGCATTCCTCAGCTTAAACATTCTCATCTATTATCCTTCTATTAGGATGGTGTAATGAGTCTGTTTAATCCCTGATTATGGCTTAATCTCATTACTCATCACTAAACAAAAACAACAAAAACATCTAAATAATCACAAGTAGGTTAATGATCTTAATCCTACATCAAAGGTGATTAAGTGTGAGAATCTGACTTCACACTTAAGGTATTCTCATTACCCCTAATCAGAGGGAAGATATGATGAGTTTACTAACCCATTGGTTTAGGCTTAAACTCATTAATTTATGACAAACTTTCAAAAGCAATAAAAGACTGAAAACTCAAAAACAAACAATAATCGTCTCCTCCGGGATTCTTTTCTCATCTCATTCACTCACAAACGAGAACTTGCTTCTTCCGTCTAATGCAAGACAGTTAGCACCTGAGCCAGACAGGTCATACACTTGAGCATAGACAAGCAAGAAGTTCACAAGTCAATTCATCTTTCAGTCTCTTTGGGTCGAACTACGGTGTTCTGACTTCCTCATTGCACGAGAGGATACGTAGGCATAACTTAACAGTTATCGAACAAAAGTCTCTGTATATTCCCCCTCTTTCCAGCTTTATTCTTTTAGCCTCATGATCTTGAGCATTTCATTCTTGTTCTTACACTGACACATCATTTATATACTTTACACTTCTTTTACACTGACACCTGTACACCTTTTCCAGCTCTCTTTACACACAAATTGCACTGACACTACCCCTTTAAAACACAAATCTTTTAAGCGTGGATCCCGTCGAGTACGAAGGACAATCTGGGTGCTAATACCTTCCCAGGTTGTAACCAACCCCCTTTCTCAGTCTCTCTGGTTCGCAACCGTCTTATCCATGTCTTTCTAGGTTTATGCAGCATTACCTTTCCTCCAGGATAAAAATGCCTAGCTGGCGACTCTATTCATTCCCTGTGAGTTCACTCCCGTGTGTTCTCGCACCCTCCTTTCGCCGACCGTTCGCGTCTGTACCATATTTGAGCCCAGTCTCATCTTTTGGGAGCGACACCTTCAACAAGTGCTGCAAGGCTTGGGCCATTGACATGTTGATCTTAGTGAACTGCCTTCTAGCCCTCTGTTGATTTCCCTGTGGCTGCTCTGGTGTTGTAGGAGTTGGATTGGAGATATGAACTGCACTCACAGACTGATGCCTTCTATTACGATCAGGTTGACCATAAACAACATTTGCCTCCTTCTTCCCACTGGGAGGCTTCTTTGCAGTATTGGATGAAGAAGCACCCACTTGGATCTTGCCATTCCTTATACCACTTTCTACGCGCTCTCCTGTCATTATCAATTCAGTGAAGCCAGATGACGAGCTTCCAATGAGATGACTGTAAAAAGGACCATTCAACGCACACATAAACATATCAACTAACTCCCTGTCAGTTAGAGGTGGTTGCACTCTTCCAGCTAAGTCTCTCCACTTCTGGGCATACTCCTTGAAATTTTCTTTAGCACCCATAGACATGCTCTGTAGTTGCATGCGAGTAGGGGCTAAGTCAGCATTGTATTGATATTGCTTATAGAAGGCTTCAGCAAGATCATTCCAATCACGGATGTTGACACTCTCCAACTGATAGTACCATTCCAATTGAGCTCCAGATAAGCTCTCTTGGAAGAAATGGATCCACAACTTCTTATCAGCAGTATGAGGTTGGATTCTCCTGACATAAGATCTCAGATGCAGCTTGGGACAAGAGACACCATCATAAACTATGAAAGTAGGAACCTTGAAACCAATGGGTATAACCACCCCAGATATCAAACTCAAGTCTTCAAAATCCAGCCCAGAAGACTTTTGCAACTCCATAGCATCCATTCTATCCACCAACATCTTGAACTTATCTTCATTAGGCTCATGATAGTAGTTAGCTTCAGAATTAGAGTCCCCCACAGTGTTGTGGAGACTGCCTCCCTCTTTATCAGACTCTTCAGACTCATAATCTTCAACCTGTTCTTTGGTCTTGACAGGACCTCTGAACCTTCTTCCCATGTTGATCAGGCCACCTGACTTTCTAGTCTTCTTAGTCTTCTTGGCTAGCAGTGTCTTCAATTCATCCTGCCCCTTGGACAAGTTCAGGATCAGCTCTTGGAACTGTGCATTTTGTGCCTGGAGATCTTTAACTGTTTGTTCAAGAGCCATTGCTGAAATAAACAGCGAGAAGATAAGAAACCTGTGCACAATAAACCTGTGATGCAATGATATGTGAATGCATATGCAATGTTTTCAAGGACCGCAAGATTTAAATTTGCTTAAACAACCAAGAAAGTAAGCTTTTATTAGTAATAAATTTGTTTGCCCCTTGGGCTTACAATAAAAATGAAATGAAATAAATATAAAAGATGGGGTTTTAAGTCTCCCATGGACGTTTCCTCTTTGTGTTGAGGTATGAGTTGAGATTCCGCTCCTCGTGAAGTTGCTTTGTTACTTCCAGGATTCTTTCTTGGCTTGCTTTGTAGTGAGCCTCGAAAGTATCCCTTTGATCCTTCAACCGGATCCAGGACCTCTGTAAATCTTCCATGTCAGTGGGCATGTCTGGGTGAAGGATGGTATAAGATGTATCTCCTTCAGCAACAGGTTCCATGGTAACTGGCAGGATAGCAGGATATGGCATCATAAGAGTCTGAGCACGAGATCGCATCCATCTGAGATAAGCTTCCATAGGAATAGTGTACTTAGGCTCCAGAGTCTTGCTGTCAACCTTGTTCACTTTTCCCCATGCTCGTATGAATCTCTGACGGTAACCTTGAAGATCGTTGTCGTAGTCAAACACAATACCCTGAATCAACATGTCATGTGGACCATCACTCCGAGCGTAACCAAACTGTCGTAAAGCTAAGGAAGGGTTATAAGTAATGCCTCCTCTTATGCCTAGAAGTGGCACATTAGGAAACTCCCCACAACCGTCAATGATAGTAACATTCTCCATAGATCTGGAGCACCAATGAATATCTGAATGAGAGAGTGACATGATCCTTTTGGACCATCTGAACCCTTGTTCATTCTTCATCATTGATCGAGGAAGGTGAGAAATAAACCACCTAGATAGCAAAGGTATGCAGCACATCAGAGTTCCTCGTGCCTTCGTAGTACGAGTGTGAAGAGAGTGTAAGATGTCTCCAAGCAATGTAGGCACTGGATTGTGGCTCAGAAATATGTTGATGGCGTGAATGTCTATGAACTGATCTGGATTGGGGAACAACACTAAGCCATAAATCAATAAGGCTAAGATCTCCTCAAAAGCATCGTAACTCATAGCCTACAAGAACACTTGAGCCTTCTCTATTAATGCCTTAGCAAGAATACCCTTAACTCCGCTTCTCGTTTCTAGAACAATGTTTGACTTCTTCAGATGTAGAGCTGCAACAATGACCTCTGGTTTAAGCTCTTTCTCCAAGTCTGTGAAGGGTCTTTGATCAAGAACAGGTATACCCAGAAGTTTAGAGAACTCTTCCATTGTAGGCACCAGCTGATAGTCGGGGAATGTGAATCAATGGTGCTTAGGATCAAAGAACTGAAACAGAACACTCATCATGTCTTCATTGAATCCTGAGGTGACTAGATCCAATAGGTGACCATGTCTCTTGATGAACTGGGAGTGTTCAGACACTTGAGAAACCAACTCTTTAAGCTTAGCAGGTATCCCTACAAAGTTGATCCTGATAGTGTTTCTACGAGTAGAAGCCATGACCTGCAACAAAGAACAAAGATGAATCCTTTGGTCCTTGAAATGGTTAGCGAAAATGATATGCTTATGATGCATGATGATGCTATGATGTTATGCTCAATCACAAACATGTGGCACACACAAACAAGTCACACCATAGCCCTAGGTTTGAAGGCTTGCATGAGGTTCAAAGGTAAGTACCCTCCCCTGAAGTTTAGTTGGTTCATCCTGTCCTATAAAAGTAACCATGTTCTAAGGGATCTCAATATCATTGATCCTTCACAAGGGTGGTTGTTCAGTAGGCAACTTACTTGCCAACCAAAACCCTCCAAGTTTAGAATCTCAATGAGTGTAGCATCGAGTATCAACCAACTTCAGTCTTCACCAAAGCCGGTTATCTCACTACTTTTCTAAAGGCCAAGATGGGATGACTAGGGTTCTAAAAGTTAGTTAGTGCATTGACAACATATGGCAGCCTCATATTATCATCAACTTGACTTAAGGAACATAAGCACCAACCAAGAAGTCACACTAACTATGGCCACCAGATCAACCATATCGGTATACGTCGTACAGTTTCCTTGGTCTATTGCCATTTACCTAAGGTACACTAGATCCGGGTTAGGATCTTTCACACATAAGAGCACCCAACAAGTAAGTATAAAGCAAACAAGGCAAACAATTTTAAAGTGATCTAATTCCTAAGGTTACCCCTCTTTTATTAAATCCCCAGCAGAGTCGCCAGTTCTGTAACACGGTAGGAGAACTGACTTTAGTTAAATGTTGCGGATAGCAAGAGTCGCCACCGACTTTTATTTTATCCAAAGGAAAGGGCATAAAAGAACAGGAAAGACCTTAAAAGATTTTTGGGTTCGGGGGGTAGGTTATGTAAAGGGAAGGTGTTAGCACCCTTTACATCCATGGTTATCCATGGGCTCTTAGTAACTTAGCTCACTTTAAAATGTTTTTGAGAAGTGTAGTGTGTGTTTAGAAATTTTCTTAAGTACTTTATAATGATCCATGTACGGATATATATAAAACCTTTGTTTTTGAAAATTGTTTGAAATGTATGAAGTGTTTGAAATGTTTTTGAAAAGTGAGCAAGTACATAAGAGGAACCTACCCTAAGTTAAATCTTTTCTGTTCTTGAATCCTTTAAATGGTAAGACTATCCCTATTATTAAGGATGAGGTAGTCATTACCTTGGATGTGTGGGACAAGTGAAGGGACATCTGTTATTTAGGCAACTGTGGGGTGTATAAGCAATTCGAAGGGACTAATCATCTTTATTCGAAAGGGACAAGATCATTACGAAGGCAACATTCGAAGGGACTTGATCTTTTTATCTGTTTAAGGGACTAGATGATGTGATATGAGGGACTTTGCTTTATACACCCTACTTGACCTTTTGTTTAGGCAACTTGAGAGGTAACCCTTAAGAAGTGAGATGGCGATCAAAGATCGACTTACGTGTGTGAGTGTACCAATTTAAATATTTATCTTTAAATTTAATGAGCTAAATTAATTTTTAAATACAAACATATTTCACTCCCTATTTTACTAACCATAGCATTAAAAATAAATAATAAAAATTATTACTACAAACATTACATAAGGGATACAATTACATAATAATAATAATTGAAATAAATTAAATAAATAAGCAAAATAAATAATAATAAATAATTGGGTTAGTAACAATAATAAAAATAATATATAAATAAATGGGATTAGTAATAATAAAATAAAATAAATATCATATGAAAATAAATAGAATTAGTAACAAAATAAACAAGAATAAAGAGATTAGCATAATAAATTAAAAGTTCAATTTTAATAAACAATTATTTTTTTAAGATTTTTAAGAATAAAAATAAACAATTCATGCTATATACTAATTATTATAAAAATTTAAATTTATATACATGTTATGAAAAATAATGGTTAACTATGATTAAATACACATATTATAAAAAATAAATTATATTTACAAAATTAAATTAGGAGTTTTTAATTATTTTAAGCATACACTAAAATTATTTACATGCAAGAATTATATTAAATAATAATTATAAACAAATTATAAAAATATGTACATAATTAAGGTTTATAAATAAATAAATTAAAATTTATAATATAATTAGATTTTTATAAAAGAAAAAATTAGGGTTTGATTATTTTAAAAAAAACATTAGGGTTTACCACTTAATTAAAATATTACAAATAAATTAATATTTATAGAAATAATTAGGTTTTATAAAAATATTTTAGGGTTTTAGAAAATATTAGGTTAACATAAATAATTTAGGGTTTATATGTTTAGGAAAATAAATTAGGATTAATTGTCTAATATAAATTAATTATACAAAATTATACAATATTAACAATACATAAAAATAATATTAAATATTTTTTACTAATAAGATTTAATTTTGAAAAGATGAATTTTAAATTATGGAAAAGAAAATAGTATAAACATTTTATTCTTATCATTTAAATTTATTTAATTATAATATAAACTAATTAAATAGAAAACAAGAAAAAATGAAAAAAAGGAACTTACCTGGACTGGGATTCGAACCCAGTCCCTGAGCTTTCACCCTCAAGACCAACACACCAACCACTGGGCTACGCACGCGCAGGTGAGAATGAGGGAACTTCATATTGTTTTATTTTAAATCCTGTGAAAATCATAACAAAACAAACAAAAGCACAAAAAGGGCCTGGGGGGGATTCGAACCCAGGACCCTCACACAACAAGCAAAAACTCTTACCATCCAGCCAGAAGGGCGCAACTGATATACAATCCACAACAATGAATAATATATTAAGTTCTATGAATAGATGAGAAAATATAACAAAAATAATGCTGCCTCCAGGAATCGAACTCAAGCCTTGAGGTAATACGCGCGCGTCCCTTACCACTGGGCCAAGCAAGCTTCTGTGAAATAAATCAGAAACAATTTCATAAAATATTAAGCATAAAATTCAAATTTCAGAATGCGCGCCAGGGGTCTTCTTCTTCCTATTTCCTGCAAAATCAAATACGAAATTTCCTGCGAATTTTTTAACACCCGAAACCTATGTTTTTCGAAACATTATGCAAACCATCATGACAACCAAAATTAGTAACCCAGATCAATTGTACAAGGTCTACACATCACAGCCATGGTCTTAGAATTGGTTTTAAGGTCCTAACTGTCTGGTTCCCGTTTTGAAACTCCAAACCCTAACAATGGCAACTTTCGATACAGTCCATAATAATTCAATTAATCCATTCAAAAAGCTTCTAAACATCAAAACAAACACAAATCTATGATTAGTTTTCAATATCAAAGCATGAATCAATCAAATCGAAAAATTTTATAATATGAAAGGGATGCATTCGGTTTGTGCAAATTAGGACATGAAGAGGCAATGTTATGATCCAGAATTGATCTATGAACTCCAAGGAACAAGTTGCAACCTTTGGTTTGTCTTGAAAGGGCTTGAATGATGGAATCCGAATTCAAGTTTTTTTGGTGATTTTTTGAAAGTGAAAACTTACTCTTGAGGCAGAAGATTCGTCCTTGTGCATTGTGTTAGGTTTGTATACTTATAGTTGAGTGAAGCTAGGTCAAAAAATTGGATCATTGTTTGGACTTTTTTGATTTTTGAAGATTGAAAAAGATTATGACTTCAATTTCATATATTTTTGAATGAGACCTTTCTATTTCAAGACAATCATCATCAATTGCATATCAATTTGATCCAATTCCTGTTTATGACTGTCGCTCCCGAAGATTTGCATCCAGGTACAAGCGCGAACGGTCGGCGAAGGGAACAGTGAGAACACACAGCCGTGAACTCACTGGAGATGAATAGAGTCGCCAGCTAGGCATTTTTATCCCGGAGGAAAGGCAATGCTGCATAGGCCTAGAAAGAGATGGATAAGATGGTTGCGAACCAGAGAGACTGAGAAAGGGGGTTGGTTACAACCTGGGAAGGTATTAGCACCCAGATTGTCCGCCGTACTCGACGGGATCCACGCTTAAAAGATTTGTGTTTTAAAGGGGTAGTGTCAGTGCAATCTGTGTATAAAATAGCTGGAAAGAATGTACAGGTGTCAGTGTAAAGGAAGTGTGAAGTGTGATATATACAGTGTCAGTGTGAGGAAGGAGTGAAATGCTCAAGATCATGAGGCTGAAAGAATGAAGCTGGAAGGAGGGGGAATGTACAGAGACTTTTGTTCGATAACTGTTAAGTTATGCCTACGTATCCTCTCGTGCAATGAGGAAGTCAGAACACCGTAGTTCGACCCAAAGAGACTGAAAGATGAATTGACTTGTGAACTGCTTACTTGTCTATGCTCAAGTGTATGACCTATCTGGCTCAGGTGCGAACTGTCTTGCATTAGACGGAAGAAGCAAGTTCTCGGTTGTGAGTGAATGAGATGAGAAAAGAATCCCGAAGGAGACGATTATTGTTTGTTTTTGTGTTTTCAGTCTTTTATTGCTTTTGAAAGTTTGTCATAAGTTAATGAGCTTAAACCTAAACCAATGGATTTGGTAAACTCATCACATCTTCCCTCTGTTTAGGGGTAATGAGAATACCTTAAGTGTGAAGTCAGCTTCTCACACTTAATCATCTATGGTGTAGGATTAAGATCATTAACCTACTTGTGATTATTTAGATGTTTTTGGAGTTTTTGTTTAGTGTTGAGTAATGAGGTTAAGCCATAATCAGGGATTAAACAGACTCATTACACCATCCTAATAGAAGGATAATAGATGAGAATGTTTAAGCTGAGGAAAGCTCCTCAACTTAATCCATGATTAGAGATTAAACTCATGACAAAACAGGCCTTTGATTAAGTGGATTTTATTCAATGGTTATGATGATGAAGTGTTTTTTATGATTTGTAAGACAACTTGAGGGGGACTTGTCCATTAACACTAGGGTTAGTCCTTCTTAACCACTTAAGGAAGAATTAGAACCCTAATGTAAGGCCCAAGTTACAAGTGTAATGTCTTGATGATTATTATGTGGATTGATTAAGAGATCTAAACACATTAAGGATTCAACACTTAGGATTAAAGTTATACACTCCATCCTAAGAGAAGGATGCAGGCATAAGCTTAGTCACAAAGTCTTGAAGCCTTTAGGGTTTAGTCTCTAATTATGAGGTGAGAAGAGAAGACTCAAAAGAGACACAAAGGTAAAACTAAATGGGAAAAGTCTAATCCTAATATTCACATGCTTGGTTGTTCCTAAGGTTTGTGTGGTCTTTTAGAGATAACTTCAAAGAGAAACACCAGGAAGCGGATGAATGGATCAAGAAGTGAAGAGAAGCAAAACAACTTGCTTCACTTAAGAAGTCAAGTTGCTTGAAGGAAGAAGCTATAATAAACAGGGAGGAGCAAGCTCACTCCAATATCCATACAAAAAGATGTAACAGTAATGCACAAAGGAGATGAGAAGGAAATGCGAGAAGTGAAGGCAAATTCACTTCTCGGAATACTTACCACCTGAAAAGTTAGCACGAAAGAAAGAAATAAAGTGAAGATGAACTTGATATTAGGATGCAAACCAAAGATGATATGGATTATTGTACGAGTGAAAATGAACGAAAATAAATGGCTAAGTTAAAATGAGATTAATTAACAGGATGGATTAACTAACTAAAATAACTTCCCCTCGTGTAACTAACTAAAATCTCTTCTTTTTTGTTTTTATATATAGTTATTGACCTAATTTAACTAACAAAACAATTAAAATAAATTAATTAGCTATGAATATTTTTAGAATGCTATTTATTATTACTTCTTGAAACAAAAAAAACTAGAAAATAAAAAAAAAACTAAAGAAATTGTAGCAAATATTGGAAAAGGGTTATGTAAAAAAAATTAGAAAGAAGAAAAAAAACAGAAAGGAATTGGGCAAAGGCCCAAAGTGAATGAGGCCCACACAGGGCGCCGGGTTCTGGCCAACGCCGGTCGGGTCAAACCAACCCAGACCCGGCCCGGTTACCTTCTAAAAGGGGGAAAGACCTAGGGTTGACGCAGCCCCCCCCCCCCCCTTCTGTTCCCCTTCTACTTTGCGCAAGAAAACACAGAGAGAAAAAACATGGCTTGATCAACTGTTCCCCCCTTCGTGTCATCCTCTCAACAGAACCTAGGATACGCTCTTCTCCACCCCTAACCTCTCTTATTATCCAAATCTGAAACTCAAACCCCAATCTAACCTGAAACCCTAACATTTATCAATATCAATCGACAAACATTCCAGTATTCAAAGAAAAACAGAGATCAACGAACAATCATAGGCAGAAAGAGGCTCGAAATCAGCGTTCAACAACAACAGCAGGAGAAAAGGGGAGTCAAGGAGAACTGAATCTTATACCTGCTCTGAGCGTTCTCAGAGGTAAGTCTCCTTTCCCAGCACTCCGTTCTTCAGCTTGAACCCTCTTTTCTTTCGTTTCAAAAATTTCCTTCTTCGGATTTGCCCTTTTTCAACGAGGGAATTCTTCTAGGGTTTCTCTTGTAGATTTGAATGGCGGCTAGTGTTGTTTTTATTTCGATTCTCTTCTAGTGAAAATGATTTAGGGTTTTTCTGTGTTGTTCTTGATGCGGCTGTGTATGTGTATTTTTTGATTCATGAATTCGTCCTAGTTTTATAGTGAGAATTAGGGTTTTTTGGTCCTCTTGTTGACTGCAATTTGTTATTGAAGCTGATGCTTGATCACTCTCTATCTGCAGGTCTTTCTTTTGCTGGTGTAGGAAAGCATTTCAGAGTTGCAGGTTATGGCTCAGAGACACAGGCCCCATTTTGGTGTTCATTGTCTTCTTATGGGGAGAGAGAAAGAAGGTGTACCCTGCTGCAGAGGTAAACTGACCATTTCCATGAAACTTAGTCCTGCAGCTTGTCATTTCTGATCCTTTTGCCTACTTTGATCATTGCATCTTTTGCTTTTCATGACTGACTCGAGGGAGTGGCCCTAGAAGACCTGATTCAAGACTTTGCTGCATCTAAGGAGGTATACTTCATAGTTACTCTTTGCACCTGTTTTTGTATCAAAGCTTTTGTCATGCTTGTGAGACTGAATTCTGCATCTCTTGCCTTGCTTTTGTCTGTTTGCACCTTAAACTATTTGACTTAGTGTCCCTGGTTTGAGATGGACGGAATCAGTTGGATTTGGATGGAATTGAATCTTCCTGTTTTTTGCTAAATATTTGTCCGTTGGTAGAATAGAACAAGGGTGGTTTTTTGGCTTTTTACTGTGGTAAAATGTTAATCATTTGGCACAAAGCCTTTATTTTTACTGATGCACAATTTTGTCTCCTCACAGCTTGTTTGTTTAAGTTTCTGAAAATGTTTGTTGGTGAATATTCATGACAGGTTGGCAAGGATATTCGATGGGGTCATCTTGGGAGAAGGAATAGAACAAACTTGAAGGGCAAGTAACTTATAATCCCTTGCTTTGTATTTGCTTAACTTTCTTCTGAATACTCATCCTTGGTATGAATCAATGTAACATCATTCAAACATTGCTTTGACATTCTTGTAATTCTGGCCTTGTGATTTTGTTCAATTCTAATCATGCTTCTCTTGGAAATCAGGTTTGTTGTAGCCTTTGTACCCTTCATTTTGGATGATCTGAACATGGAGTTTGGCACTCTCAAGCTTGTGGTGAGGGAAAGATCATGGCAACATATCCTTTGAAGGCAACGCGTCTGCGCCTCTCTAGACTCAAAGAAAAAACATGCAGTTTGATAGGTATCATCATAAGCTTCATCTCTGACTTCCTCCATTGCAATTCATACATGAACATTATCCCCACATAGTACAATATACTTCAGAATTGCTTGCTGAGTTTTCTCGTGCTTTG
This sequence comes from Lathyrus aphaca, assembly GCA_963966055.1. Taxonomy (NCBI): domain Eukaryota; kingdom Viridiplantae; phylum Streptophyta; class Magnoliopsida; order Fabales; family Fabaceae; genus Lathyrus; species Lathyrus aphaca. The sequence continues at coordinate 609,619,782 of OZ014519.1, forward strand.
ACATAGTCTGTTTTCAAATTTTGTTGGCTTTGGTACTTAAATGAACATTCTTTCTGTGGATTTATTTCATGCTGTGCATTAGCCATTTGTTTCAACTTTCGTGTAATCTCTTTGACTGTTGTGGACATTTCATCTTTGCAGGGTCAAATTGTGGGTGCTGCTGCTGTTGACGTTATTGCCGGTATCAGTCCCAGATTGTTATTGCTGCAGCCTTGGTATGTCATTTCGATGTAAACACTGTGGTCATCATTATCATCATCATTACTACTCTTCTGAGATTTCTCAAATGCAGAGCCAACACGGGACAAATGAGCAGGCTGTGGGGCTTCTACGTCTAAAAGCGGGTGGAGCTCATCAAGCACTGGAATGATGTCAGCCATGGAGGCATCTGGCGAAGAACTCCCAGCCCAACCAGACCCTGGATCTCCTGAGTCGCCGTCCACGCCAGAGTTGTTCTCCGCCCATTCCCAAGATGAACTTGGCGAACAGTCTGCATTAACCTCCTTCAAGGAAACATAATCACCCCCAGGAACTCTCCCATCCTCAATGTCAAAAATATCACCATTGCTCTTCGCAGGATTTGATTTGGAATTATCTTTTAAATTGTACTACCATGATTTTGTAACAGATAGAATTGGAACTTGTAACATAAATAATTATTTTGGGATAGCAATGGATGTTTGAAATGTAGTTAGGACTTTTGGAGTATGGCCTTGAGCCTTCAACAATTAACACAAAATGTTATGCATTGAAACTCTTCAGTATTGTTTGTCTTTGGTTTTCATTTTCGTTTGTTTTGGCAATGCACCAATCAGAATCTCAATGTCTTGCAAAACTTGGAAAATATCAATACTAACATGTTTAAGAACAATGCGCCTTGACTAATACATAGCAACACAAAACGAATCATGACTCCAAACAAACATGCATCCACATCCAACATAATCCAAATCCAACATACTCCCAATCAAACATAATACCACGAAAGGCCCATGAAATGCCTTTGAATCCGGGTCCAACACGATACCATGAAATTCCTTTTCTTCCTTCCCCATTTGAAGTCAAAGACATCAATTCCAAACAGCCATCCTCCTTAGGTTTGAAAACAATGAATCAAATCCAATAAGCCATCCTTCTTAAGCTTTGAAACCAATGGACCAAAGAAGTCACACTTATTATTTTCTTTACAAAAATGCAATAAGTTTAACCCATAACTCATCAATTTATTGGAAATAAATTCGACATATCTTAAAACCAACTTTGCAATTTTAGTGACACTTAATCATCAATGAGACCCCAGTTGATTGAAATGATTTGCAAGAAACGTATTTGTAAGGTCTTTGATGGGTAAGGATAGCTGGTGTGGCACAGGCCCATGGATCAGATCTTGGGAATTATAACAAGTGGAGGCATAGTCACATGGGTCCTCGCAAATTGGTACAAGTCTGCCCCCCCTTTGTGATCCCTTGAGGCATAAGTCGTGAAACCTGGAGATTCTTTGGTGCATTCAGAATTTAAGGCCCTGATTCATGTTTGCGTGATGATTGGAAGTCGCACTGGAGTCACACAAAAGCTTGCCATGAGAATTTACAAGTTCTCCAATTCAAGGCAATTTTGCAAAGTGCCTCAAAATTCTCAGTCTTGTGAACTTCTGGCATCCTTTATGACCAAATAAAGATCATACGCAATCAGAAATGACGAAGAACACCCTTTGGTCGGGTCATCGGGAGCCTCAGACATCCTGGTTTTGTACTGACTTGTTCCAGAAGTCGTCCCTTGATCAGATATCCTCCCCATGGAATTTCTTCATGAAACTTGATATGCGCGAACCTCATAACCTGGCCCTGTTTCCATGCCATTTTCAGTTCTTGTGTTTCCTCTGCATTTTTGACTTTGAGGAGATGGAATATGATATAAGAACACACATGGACCCCTTTGAGTTGATTGGTGGCCTCTGGAGTGGCCCAAGAGCTTTGGGATTGCTCAGATCACAAACCCTAAGTGCAGATGCCTTAAAAACTATGCAGTGAATCAAAAGTGCGGTATGAGATGCCATGATTGAGATTATGTATATGAAATGATCACAAGCCATGGTGTGAATGGGTGAGGGCAAATTTGGGGTGTTTACAGCTGCCCCTATTCGAACATGAGTTAGCTGTGAGCGACGACTTGTCATGCAAACAAGATAACTTGTGGTTGAATATCAAAGACAGTCCAAAATTTGCACTCACGGAATGAAGAAGAAAAGGGATATAGATTGTAACAGAAAAATAAAGTATATTGTAAAGTATGGGCGACGGAGGACGACCGTCGAGCAGAGGACGACTGTTGGATAAGGAGCAATGACGGGGACGGCCGACATGCTGGGGATAAAAGGTAAAGCTAAGACGGGGACGGCCGACTAGCTGGGGAAAGACAAGTAAAGCTGAGACGGGGACGGCCGACTAGCTGGGGAAAATAGGATATTATGATGGGGACGGCCATCAAGATAAAGTTGTAAAATTCTCTGGGGATCGAATGAAACATGACGGGGACGGCCATCAAGTTCATAAAGCAAGGTAACCGACGATGGGGACGGCCATCGGGCTAAAAAGGAAAAGGGACCACGACGGGGACGGCCATCGGGTTAAAGAATAAATGAAATAAACAGTTGATGGGGTACGGCCATCAAAGGTGAAGGACGATCACCTAGCAGGGGACGGCTGTTCTGTTGGAGATAAAAGAAATATGATGGGGACGGCCATCAAAGGTGGAGGACGACCACCTGGCAGGGTACGGCTGCCGAAAATATCAACGATGGGGACGGCCATCGGATAGGAAAGGTCAACGATGGGGACGGCCATCGGACGAGCATGATGGAGGACGACCATCAAGAAGTGGAGGACGACCACTCAACAGGGGACGGCTGCTCTCGAGGTTTGTCATGACATAGGACGAATGTCAGATAACCAAAATCAACAATGGGGACGGCCATTGGATAAAGTGATGAAGGACGATCATCAAAGGGTGGAGGACGACCACCTAGCAGGGGACGGCTGCTAAAAATAACGATGGGGACGACCATCGGATGAGCATGATGGAGGACGACCATCAAGAAGTGGAGGACGACCACTCAGCAGGGTACGGCTGCTCTCAAAGGTATCATAACACAGGACGAGCGTTAGATAAAAAGAAAATTTGTTGGTGATCTACTGGGGATAATGTAAACACGGACGAGCGTTTACATCCAAGAAACAAAAGGTATAAGTGTTTGGGTATTGTGTATAGGTTAAAGATGCGGACGAGCATCCTTAAGACTATGATACGGACGAGTATCGACTGGTTAACAAAGAACACGGGCGAGTGTTGAATCTGAAAGAATCCTCCTGGGGAATAGTAGACACGGACGAGTATCTATATCCAAGAAGACATAAGTGTTTGACACGGTGTATGGGTTAAAGATGCGGACGAGCATCCCTAAGACTATGATACGGACGAGTATCATGTAGAAGCAAACACTAGACGCAGTGTTCTGAGATGATGGTACGGACGAGTACCAACTAGTTAACAAAGAACAAGGACTACTGTCGAATCTGTGGGGATATAAGTGATGATGTATACAAGATACGGACGAGTATCTGTATAAATGTACCATGAGTAGTGAGTATAATGTATAGATGAGTGTTTATCTGCTGGGGAGAGTGACACGGACGAGTGCCAAAAGGAGAAAGGTATAATATTAACAAGTGTATGGGTGATAAAGGTGTACGCGACTGCGCTGGGGATAGATGGCACGGACGAGTGCCAAGAAGGTGTATATAAGTATACGTGAGTGCAAAGAGGATGTCTTTGGCTTTCTGCTGGGAGTATGACACGGACGGGTGTCGGGAAATATCTGTAGTACGGGTGATTTTGTTTGTAAAGAGTGTTCAGGCGACTTTACTGGGGAAAGATGACACGGACGGGTGCCAAAAGGTGTATATGGTGGTGTTTGTGAATATGAGGCAACTGTTTTTGCTGGGACTCTGGTGGGGATATTTCTGTATAATGATGATGAACGGTTATTATTCACAAGTGCTAATTCATAACATGGCTTATGATTATGCTATGCGTTTGATTTTTGCCGTAATGCTCCGTATTAGACGGAATGCTACGCTCTGAGGGTGAATACGATGTGAATGCTATGATTATGCAAAGGAGCAAAGATCCAGGATTCGGATCCCATCACTGCGAAGATCTCTGGTCGATCTGTTGGAAATGGACCTCCCAGCTGGGGATGAGATCACTGGTAGATCTAATGATGCATCTGCTTGGGGATATATGTCACTGATTGACATATCCTTATAATATGGGACCCAGCTGGGGTTTGTAGAAGCTTTCTTCACTCTGTTGTGATCTCTTCGTGCGTTGCTCTTCTGAATAGAGGCTGGGGATTCTGTGGGGAGATGATTCCCTTGACTTCTGTATTCTGTTGAGGAAGAATGGCAACTCGGCTGGGGAATTGTGAGAGGCAACTCAGCTGGGGATAGGGCAACAAGAGGCAACTCAGCTGGGGATATAGCATTTCCGATGCTGAGATTGAGTGCATGTCGATTTGGCAACTTTGCTGGGGAATTGCAATGGGGAGCTACTCTGCTGGGGATAGAGCACCTCGGATGCTGATATCTTTTGTTGATTTGCCAGCTTGCTGGGATGTACCTTACATGCCCCAAGTTGCGTTCTGGATACCTGCAATCCTGCAAAGATAAGGAAACGTACAAAAGGTCCCGAGGTATCCCTTACTGGATTCCGTCATAGGAGTTAAGTACTTTCGAGAATAATCACATTCCCTGTAAGCATGTGTTTTTTTTTTCTTCTTCTTTTATTTTTAGAGAAAGGCATCTGTACTTATGCAATTGTATTTTAGAGATATCAAACAACTCTTTGCAAAACATAAAGGTAAAAACGAAACATGACTGAAAATCTGATTTTATTAATTCCTGTGCCCTGAATTGGCAAAATACAGTCAAAGAAACAAATCTCCTGGAATGAAGAGATTGTTACAAATTGAGAAATAAAGTGCTGGCGGTGTTGACGACGCTTTCAAGGAGCTTCCTCTTCTGCTATGACGCGTATGACAATGACGTTCTTCTCGTCTCGCTTTCTGGAGAGAGTTGATTCTGATTGAAGCTTGATCCTTTGAAGCTTACCAAGTTGTAGGTGATACAGACGAACTCAGAATGCAGTTGTTCGCTCATTCCCTTATTTTGCATGGATCGCCCTTTCGGGTTTTCAATCCATCGGGATACCCATTTTTGCCTGAGCTGTCCAATGCGGCTTTTCAACTCAGCGGGTGTACATTTTTTTGTTTATTTTCCCTTACTTTTGCCCGAGTCTTTTATTCTGTTTTTGACTCGCCGGGATGCCCTATTTTTGCCTGGACTTACATTTTGTTTTTATGTCCAGCGGGTCATTTTATGCGAAGTATTTTTTAACTGCATCTGAATTCACAGGGGACGGGAAATCTTCATCATCCATGGTGCTGAGCATCAGTGCTCCACCAGAGAAAACTTTCTTTACAACAAATGGTCCTTCATAATTTGGAGTCCATTTGCCCCTGTGGTCTGTATGAGGAGGGAGAATTCTTTTCAGCACAAGATCTCCCACTTGGTACTCTCGGTGCCTGACTTTCTGATCGAAGGCTTTCTTCATTCTCTTCTGATATAACTGCCCATGACAGATTGCAGCCAATCTTTTCTCTTCGATCAGACTCAGTTGCTCGAATCGGGACCGAACCCATTCTGCTTCACTCAATTTAACATCCATTAATACCCGTAGGGAGGGTAATTCAACTTCAACAGGTAGGACTGCTTCCATACCATATACAAGTTGATACGGTGTTGCCCCAGTGGATGTTCTGATTGATGTGCGGTACCCATGCAAGGCAAATGGTAGCATTTCATGCCAGTCTTTGTAAGTGACTACCATCTTCTGTACAATCTTCTTAATATTCTTATTAGCCGCCTCAACAGCACCATTCATCTTTGGTCTGTAAGGAGAAGAATTGTGATGTTGAATCTTGAAGTCCCGGCATAGTTCTGCCATCATTTTGTTGTTCAAGTTGGAACCATTATCAGTAATGATTCGCTCGGGAACTCCGTATCGACAGATGATATCTCTTTTCAGAAATCTGGCTACCACTTGTCTCGTGACGTTTGCATATGAGGCTGCTTCAACCCACTTGGTGAAATAGTCAATGGCGACCAGGATGAATCTGTGACCATTCGAAGCAGTTGGCTCAATCTTGCCAATCATATCAATGCCCCACATAGCAAAGGGCCATGGTGAAGACATGATGTTCAAAGGATTGGGAGGCACATGCACCTTATCTGCGTAGACCTGGCATTTATGACATTTCCTGGCATAGGCACAACAGTCTGCATCCATTGTGATCCAGTAATAGCCTGATCTTAACAACTTTTTAGCCATGGCATGCCCTCCTGCATGGGTACCAAAAGATCCTTCGTGCACTTCATGCATCAGCAAATCTGCTTCCGTCTTGTCAACACATCTGAGGAGTACCATATCAAAGTTCCTCTTGTATAAAGACCCATCAGCGTTCAGAAAGAAACTACCAGCAAGCCTTCTCAAAGTCTTCTTATCATTGGAAGATGCCCCAGGTGGGTATGTCTGATCCTCCAAGAAGCACTTAATGTCGTGGAACCAAGGCTTATCATCCTTTACAACATCTGCTGCAAATACATATGCTAGTCTATCAAGTCTAGACACCGAAATCTGGGGTACAAAGTTAGCCGTTTGAACTTTGATCATGGATGAAATGGTAGCAAGAGCATCTGCAAACTGATTCTCGTCCCGAGGGATATACTCAAGCTTGACTGTTGTGAAGAAAGTCAATAACCTTCTTGTATAATCCCTGTAAGGTATCAGATGATCCTGGTGGGTGTACCATTTCCCGTTGGTTTGATTGACTACCAAAGCTGAATCTCCGAATACGGTCAATGTCTTGATCCTGAGGTCAACGGCTTCCTCAAGACCCATAATGCAAGCTTCGTATTCAGCTTCGTTGTTAGTGCAGTTGAAAGTGAGTTTTGCCGAGAAAGGCATGTGAACTCCTTTAGGTGTAATGAGTACTGCACCAACACCACGACCATTCATATTAACAGCCCCGTCAAACATCATAGTCCATTCTTCCTCCGGGTCAGGCCCTTCGGTGTGAATAGGCTCCTCGTGATCTTTTGTTTTAATGAACACGATGTCCTCATCGGGGAAGTCAAACCTCATAGGCTGGTAGTCATTAATGGGTTGCTCAGCAAGATATTCAGATAGTACACTGCCTTTGATGGCTTTCTGAGATGTGTACTGTATGTCGTATTCTGTGAGAATCATCTGCCATCTTGCAACCCGTCCAGTAAGAGCTGGCTTCTCGAAAATGTACTTAACTGGATCCATTTTTGAGATTAATAAGGTAGTGTGGGTCAACATATACTGTCTCAGTCGGCGAGCAGCCCACGCTAAAGCACAGCAAGTTTTCTCGAGCAGTGAATAACGTTGTTCACAGTCGGTAAACTTTTTGCTTAGGTAGTATATTTCATACTCTTTTCGACCAGACTCGTCATGCTGGCCCAGCACACACCCCATCGACTCTTCTAATACTGTCAAGTACATGATCAGAGGTCTTCCTTCAACTGGCGGCATAAGGATTGGAGGTTCTTGTAAATACTCCTTGATCTTGTCAAAAGCCTTCTGGCAATCTTCGTTCCACCTGACCGTTTGTTCTTTTCTTAACAGCTTGAACAAGGGTTCACAGGTTGCTGTGAGGTGAGATATGAACCTTGAAATGTAGTTCAATCGACCTAAGAACCCTCGAACTTCTTTCTCAGTTTTCGGTGCAGGCATCTCTTGAATAGCCTTGACCTTATCAGGGTCAACCTCAATCCCTTTCTCGCTTACAATAAAGCCCAGTAGCTTACCGGATCGCACCCCGAATGTGCATTTGTTGGGGTTCAACTTTAGTTGGTATTTCCTCAGACGCTTAAATAACTTGAGCAGATTTACCAGGTGATCTTCCTCTGTAAGGGACTTGGCGATCATATCATCCACGTAACATTCTATTTCTTTGTGGATCATATCGTGGAATAATGTCACCATAGCCCGTTGATATGTGGCACCAGCATTCTTCAGTCCGAATGGCATCACTTTGTAACAGAACGTGCCCCAAGGTGTGATGAATGTTGTCTTCTCCATGTCTTCAGGTGACATCTTGATCTGATTATATCCTGAAAATCCATCCATGAAGGAGAATACCGAGAACTGAGCCGTGTTATCCACCAATACATCAATGTGAGGTAATGGGAAGTCATCTTTCGGGCTGGCTCTGTTCAGATCCCGGTAGTCAACACACATTCTTACTTTGCCATCTTTCTTAGGCACAGGTACTATGTTAGCAACCCACGGCGGATAGCTAGTCACAGCAAGGAACCCGGCGTCCCATTGCTTTTGTACCTCTTCTTTGATTTTCATAGCCATGTCTGGGCGAGTTCGGCGCAACTTCTGTTTGACTGGTGGGCATTCTTCTCTTAGAGGTAGCTTGTGCACAACTATATCGGTATCTAACCCTGGCATATCTTGATACGACCAAGCAAACACATCAACATACTCTTGAAGCAGATCTATCAGTTGCCTCTTCACTGAGTCTTGCAGGCAGGCCCCGATTTTAACTTCTTTCACGTCTTCGTCAGTACCAAGATTAATCACTTCAATCTCCTCCTGGTGAGGAGTAATGACCTTTTCCTCTTGTCTCAACAACCTGGCTAGCTCTTCAGGAAGCTCATATTCTTCATCAACCCCTTCATCAGCTTGATTGATCGGATTGTCAAAGTCATACGATGTCATAGCCATGTTGTTGTCGGTGCTGTCAGGAAGGCACTCTCTGCAAGGGTTAAGTTGGTTCATTTTAGTGATTGATTTTAATCTTGCTTTAGAAAAAGTGAAATGAAGTTATCATTTTGAAAACACCGCCATTTATTTTTTGTACAAAAAGAAAAATGGAAAAACAGTGAGCATAAAAGAAAAAGACTCGTTTGCAAAAAGAGGTCTGATATTTCATTAATTTAATCTTGTTTGCACAAAAGTACAGATGGCCCTGGTTACAAAATGAGTCTTGTCATCTTGGGCAAGATGCAAGACTTGGATGCATGCTATAAAAATGCAGGAAATAATAATTACTCTGCATGAGTAACTCTTATAATTTCCTGGGAAGACCAGTTCGAGACACTGCTCCCCGGGATCTTCGGACGAATCCAATTCTCCAGATTGCGCTCCTCTTCCAGCTCGTCTTCCAGACAGTTGATAGCATCGGGGGTAAGCATCCCCCCACTAACAAAACCTGGCTCTGCAGCAGCCTTTGCTTGATGTTGAGTTGGTTTGTAACCCAACCCAAATTTGTCCTTCTTCTCCTCCACAGCTAAGACCTTGCCCCAGCCTAGGGCAGTTCCTTCTTCAACAACCTTCCGGGCCTGTTGGTATGATGACATGGAGATCCCTGACACAGCAGATGCTTCATTGACGTTCAAGGCTTCAAAACCTTGGCTCATTGTTTCATGGATTTCCCCATCCATCTCAATGTATTTATACGTAGCCAGATGGCTAACGAAAATATCCTCTTCTCCACAGATTGTGACAACTTGGCCTTCCCACTCAAATTTTAACTTTTGGTGAAGGGTAGACGTTATTGCGCCGGCGGCGTGAATCCAGGGTCTACCCAACAAACAGCTGTAGGCGGGCTGAATGTCCATCACATAAAAGATAGTTTTAAAAGTCTGTGGGCCAATTGTCACGGGCAGCTCAATCTCTCCCAGAACCGATCTCTTAGAACCATCAAAGGCTCTTACTACCAGGTTGCTGGGTCTCAATGCCAATCCATCATATTCAAGCTTCACCAGAGCCTTCTTTGGTAAGACATTCAGGGAAGAACCTGTGTCCACCAGCACATGAGAAAGGACAGCTCCTTTGCATTCCAGGGTTATGTGCAAGGCTTTGTTGTGGTTGCGGCCATCCGCTGTCAAGTCAGAATTGGTAAACCCTAGCCCATTGCTAGCAGTAACATTTCCAACCACGGTTTCCAATTGGTTGACAGTTATCTCCTCAGGCACGTAAGCTGCGTGCAGGACTTTAAGTAGTGCATTCCGATGGGCTTCGGAGCACATAAGCAGTGAGAGGATGGAGATTTTGGATGGCGTCTGGTGAAGCTGATCCACAATTTTATAATCACTCTTTTTGATGATTCGCATAAACTCATCAACTTCCTGATCAAATGGAGTTTTCAGGGCTTCTTTGGCAGCTGGATCTTCCTGCACCGGGCCTTTACCCTTTGCCTTGGCAGCAGCTTCTGCTTCGGCAGTAGGTCTTTGAACTTGTGAAGCAAAGAGACGTCCGCTTCGAGTGAAGCCTCCGCCTCCCCCCACATTATCTACTTGTGGTGCAGGTGCTATTGTTTCAAGAGTGATTCTTTTCCCTTCACAGTACACGTCAGAGCCATAGTGCCAAGGGATGGCCCTATTGCTTTCATATGGTACTGGTCCAGGCACCGTGACAGTGACTGGACTGATTGCTGCTGCTGCAGGGACTGCAATTGTGTGTGGATCATAAAAGATTGTAACTGGTGCTCTGGTGGGAGCAGCACCTTCTGAATGGTAGGCGGAATTATTTTCAGGATCGTAGAATATGGTAACAGTAGAGACATCTTCATGATTGATTGCTGGTGTTGTAGGAGGTACTGTTGGAAGGACTGTTGTTGTTGCTGACGGAGATTCGAAATGGAATGAAGCTGAAGTTGTAGCAGGAGAAACTGTTGAAAACTGATCATTTGGGAGGACAGATGAAGTACTGGTTGATGTTGCTGGTGAGTTGTCGGGAACAATAGTTGCTGCATTTGTAGGAGGGTCTGAAACCGTTGTTGATGAAGTTGCTGGATTTGTCGGAAATGATGTAGTGATCTGTAGCAAACCACTCTGAATAAGGCTGTTAATGCCATTCCTCAGGTCTTCACACCCATTCCATGAAATATTGCAATAGGGACACCCTAGTTCACACCCCGGAAATATTTGGTTTTCACGGAGTTGAGCTTTGATTTCCACCAATGGTGTCCTGATCTGATCCACACTGGTTATTAAATAAGACGGTTGGTCTTCTTCAATAGCATTAATTCGGGGACCACCATGGTTTGGCATAGGGTTTTTATTGACATTGGGCGGAGGTGCAAAATTCAGAGCCTTGGAGTCTACCAAGTCTTGTACCTTCATATGCAGAGCCCTGCATTTTTCTGTACTGTGACCAGGTGCGTTCGAGTGAAAAGCACACCTAGCATTGGAGTCATAGTTTCTTGGTAGACTGTTGGGATCCGGAGGTGCCAACGTTCTTAGCTCAACCAGGTTGAGTTTCAGAAGTTGTGGCAACAAGGCAGCATACGGCATTGGGATCGGGTCGATCACTCGGTTAGCTTGAGATGGCCTTTGTTGGAATGGCCTCTGTTGATTGTTGTTGTTGGAGTTGTTGTTGAAGTTCCTTGGAGGATACTGATTCTGCTGATACTGAGGTTGTTGTTGGAAGTTTTGTTGAGGAGGTTGATAGACTGACTGTGGATGAGCTGGAGCAGGGATAGTGACTGCTGCTATTGACCTCTGAGCATATTGGGGCCTACCCCTGTTGGTGTGAATGGCATTGGTCTCGCCAGTTCTTCTCGGGCCTGCAAAAGGCTTTCTTGTACTACTGGACGAGCTTGCACCATTATCGGAGATTTTACCCATTTTTAACAGGCTTTCAATTCTCTCCCCAGCTATAACAACATCTGCGAAGCTAGTGGAAGAGAAAGCAGCTAACCTGTCAATATACGTTCCCTGGAGAGTGTTCATAAACATGTCTGCCATTTCCCTTTCAGACATAGGGGGTTGAACGGCAGCAGCCAGTTGCCTCCACCTTTGGGCATACTCTCGGAAACTCTCCCTCGAAGACTGTGACATTCCCATTAGGAGGGTCCTGTTGGGTGCCATATCTAGATTATACTGATACTGTCTGATGAAGGCCTCTGCCAGGTCCTTCCAGCATCTAATTGTTGCTCTTGTCAAATGGGAATACCATTCCCTAGAAGCTCCAGTCAAGCTATCTTCGAAGTAGAACATCCACAATTTCTCATCCATTGTATAGGCCTTCAGCCTTCCCAGAAATGATTGCAAATGCGTCCGGGGGCATGAAGTCCCATTATACTTTTCGAAACAAGGAGGCTTGAACTTATGGGGAATCCTGACCCCTTCTACCAATCCCATGTCCATGACGTCGAAACCCAAAGAATTTTGAGACTCCAGTGATCTCAATTTCTCAGCTATTTCTTCCAACCGTCTATCATAAGTTTCCTCTCCAGCACCCATCACTGTATACTGGTCCTCCTGAGGATCTTCTTGAAGTACTCTGGCTGCAGTGGCTGTCCCTTGAATGTTGACTGGGATGTTGGCCTCTGGATGGAGATGGGGTCCAAAAACTGGGGGATTGACATGAGGTTGGACCCTCTCGTTGTTACTTGTGCCAGCAGTTCCCACATGGGGCTCCTCTTGATTCCTTCCTTCTACCAAAACTCTGAGCCTCTCCTGGCTTTGAGCTAAATTGTTCATCACTTCCATGAATTGTGTTATCTGAGTTCTCATCTCCAGCCTTTCGTTGGCCATCTGGTTTCTGACCTCCGTAAGGTCCTGCTGCATCTGATCCATCTGAATTCCCGGAAGGTTGTTTCTAGTTGGGTACCTGTGTGGCCTGTTGAGAGGAAATACCCGGCGGCGAGCAATAATTCCTGAATATCACAACAGAGGTTAGCAACAATAAAACAAAACCTACAAAACAAACAGAAGGGTTAGTATGCAATGCAGTTATGCTTATTTGCTCTCAAGGTATCCGGTTTGGCTTTCAGTTTTGACCCTTCCAGACCCTTGAAGATGCTGCTGTTGAAGTTGCTTTTGATGTGAACCCAGATAGAAACCAACACAAATATATTACAAAGGTGAAATAATACAATTTGTTCATTTTACAACACAAACCCTCAAAGGGGTCAAAATACATCACAAAAAAACAAAAGTACATGGAAAAGGAACAACAACAAGCAAATGATCAAACTCCAAGGCCAAACTCATCCTCACGAACTTCCTTGAGAAGTGCTTCGGTCACAGGATCAGCCGGACGCTCCGTGAGACCTCTGATGAGAAGGTTTCTTGCTGCAACAGCTGCAGTCAACTTCCTGTTCTGACTTTGGTCCTTAGACCTCTTCACTCCAGCTTTGATTTTCAGCTCTGATATTTCCTCCTGGGCTGCTGCCAGGGCTCTTTCCATCTGCTCCATCTTGTCTTGAACTCTCTTGTCTTCTAGAGTACGGGCCTCAGTGATCCGGACCCACCTGGCCTGACTCTCTTTCAAATACAAGTCTGTCCTTGCTCTCTGAAACTGGGCTTCTTTGCAAGCATTCTTCAGAATCTGTTCACCAGCTTTAGACTTGTTGATATACTCCCCAGACTTCTCGATCTTAGTCAAGTATTCCACTTTCAATTTCTCCAATCTCTCAATCTCCCTCACACCTTCACTCCTCTCCCGGAGGGTCTTCTGCAGGGCTTGAGTTAACTTCTCATTCCTTTCCTTCAAGCTTTCAAACTCTTCCAAACTGATGGTGGCAGGGGGTGGTGCTGAAGATGACTCAGGCATGTCTTCTATGGTGAAGGGTAATCCAGAGAATTGGGCCCTAGCATGGGACCACTCATGATATTGGGCTGATGCCACATTATTGCACTTCCCCAGAATGGTGACTCCCTTAGTTTGAACATTATCCCAGGCCCAGGCAGCCTGCCTAACAGCAGCCAAACTAATCTTGTTCTCACAGTAGAGGGTCTCCACCAAGTCTTGTTCCCTAGGAGTATGAACCAGTGCATAGCCTAATTGCCTCTTGAACAGCAAAGGGTTGTAATTGATACTTCCCTTAACTCCTATCAAAGGCACATTGGGAAAGTGCCCACAGCTGGTGATCATATCTCTACCCATGGTGCTCTGAGTACACCATCTGATATCTGCTGAAGTGAGAGTAGTGAGCCTCTTAGCCCAGTTGCTTTGCTGATGAGGATTTAGAAATGCATCTGTCCTGGGTAGATGCCTGAGAAGCCAAGCATGAAATAATGGAGCACAACACCTCACTAACCTCCCCCTCTGCTTCTCGTTCTTCTGATGTACTGAGTAATAGAGATCTCCTAGCAAAGTTGGCACTGGGTTCTTCAGGATGAACAAATGGATTGCATTTTTGCTAATGAATCGAGGCTCATCTGCAAACAATACAATTCCATACACACTTAAGGCCAACAGAGCACAAACAGCTTTCCACTCCCCCAGGGAGGCCTTCAAACTAGCTTGAGAAATCAGGAAGTCCAGATGAAATCCAGGGATCCCAGCCTTAGAGGTCATGTGTTGTTCAATCAAAACAGGCTCCAGATACAAAGCTTTTGCTATCTCTCCATTGCTGGGAAAGACCATTTCAGGGTTGAAAGGGATTTCCTTCTTGATAGGCAAACCAATCAAAGATGAGTATTCTTCTAATAGAGGCCCCAACTGAAAGTCTTGAAAGGTGAAACATCTCAATGGGGGGTCATAGAACTGAATGCAGGTGTGGATGAGGCTCCTCTGTGAAGGGTCCAGATCCATGACCAAGTCGAGTATATCTCCATAACTCTCCCTGAACAAAGGTATGTGATCTGGAGTGATCAGGGTTTGGATCCTCCTGATGTCTGATAAGTCTGGTTGGAAGAAATGATAGGTGATGTTGCTTTTCTTTGGAGCCATGATGCTGAAGACTGAGCAGGATAAGTGCTGATGAAGATGCTGAGAAGTGGGCCACTGGCTGGCTAGTACAGGTAACTGAAGTATGTGGCTGACAGGCTGAAGCAAGTGCTGGTGGAGACAGGTCAATGATGCAGATGGGGTCAAAACCAAAACCAGATGAAAATGGATACCCTGAAACACAAATAAGCACATGTTAATATGATGCAATGAGTATGTATGCAAATGATATGCAGGGGTTTGTGACTGAGCTGGATCTGATCAAAATGCCTTGGTATAGATCCATGTGTGTTCAAGAAATCCAGGTGGAGGTCTATAAATCCAGTAACCAGGGTAGGGGGACTCAAATAAAGAGCCACATGTCCAGGGTTCAGAATCACAAGAACTATCCAACATGGAGCATTCTTAACAAAGTCAAAGTAACAGGGTATTCTGAGGTCAAGGTACCTGCAAACCTGTAAACAGCCCAACCCCCTCACAGGTGATGATCTAGAACAAGGATCCTCAGACTTGGATCAGTTATGAGAAGTGTAAACACTTCTAACCCGGGGGTACAGTGTTTACAATAACCATAACAATTCCTCCTCTAATTCACCTCAGTTTCTGAAGGTCAATACTAAAAGGTCATCCAGACTTAGCAGGCTTCCCAGATAGCCCTAGCATTGCAGGAAATCTGCAACACAGAGTTCTCAAGAAGAAACCCATATCTGAACCGTGTTTCATATTCCCGCACCAGACCGAAATGGAATGGGAAAGAATATGATTCACTCTAACCTAGGTGTCACTCAGGTCCCAGGTATAGGACCTTAACTCTCAATGAAACACCCACCCACCAAAGAAAAAAACCAGATCCAGCCAGCAACAATGACAGTATGATATATACAAATGCAATAAAGAAAGCAGTAAAGCAACTGTATATAAATCAATAAACAAAATAAATACAAGCACAAATAAGCACATAACACCCCCGTAAACACAAATCAAACAAGCGCTAGGAGGAACCCACAAAAAGAACCAGAAGCCCTGGTTGCAATATAAGGGTCCCCAGCAGAGTCGCCAAGCTGTCGCTCCCGAAGATTTGCATCCAGGTACAAGCGCGAACGGTCGGCGAAGGGAACAGTGAGAACACACAGCCGTGAACTCACTGGAGATGAATAGAGTCGCCAGCTAGGCATTTTTATCCCGGAGGAAAGGCAATGCTGCATAGGCCTAGAAAGAGATGGATAAGACGGTTGCGAACCAGAGAGACTGAGAAAGGGGGTTGGTTACAACCTGGGAAGGTATTAGCACCCAGATTGTCCGCCGTACTCGACGGGATCCACGCTTAAAAGATTTGTGTTTTAAAGGGGTAGTGTCAGTGCAATCTGTGTATAAAATAGCTGGAAAGAATGTACAGGTGTCAGTGTAAAGGAAGTGTGAAGTGTGATATATACAGTGTCAGTGTGAGGAAGGAGTGAAATGCTCAAGATCATGAGGCTGAAAGAATGAAGCTGGAAGGAGGGGGAATGTACAGAGACTTTTGTTCGATAACTGTTAAGTTATGCCTACGTATCCTCTCGTGCAATGAGGAAGTCAGAACACCGTAGTTCGACCCAAAGAGACTAAAAGATGAATTGACTTGTGAACTGCTTACTTGTCTATGCTCAAGTGTATGACCTGTCTGGCTCAGGTGCGAACTGTCTTGCATTAGACGGAAGAAGCAAGTTCTCGGTTGTGAGTGAATGAGATGAGAAAAGAATCCCGAAGGAGACGATTATTGTTTGTTTTTGTGTTTTCAGTCTTTTATTGCTTTTGAAAGTTTGTCATAAGTTAAT
The DNA here is from genome assembly GCA_963966055.1 of Lathyrus aphaca. Classification (NCBI taxonomy): domain Eukaryota; kingdom Viridiplantae; phylum Streptophyta; class Magnoliopsida; order Fabales; family Fabaceae; genus Lathyrus; species Lathyrus aphaca. The sequence goes on from OZ014519.1 coordinate 609,636,431, forward strand.
GAGCTTAAACCTAAACCAATGGATTTGGTAAACTCATCACATCTTCCTTCTGTTTAGGGGTAATGAGAATACCTTAAGTGTGAAGTCAGCTTCTCACACTTAATCATCTATGGTGTAGGATTAAGATCATTAACCTACTTGTGATTATTTAGATGTTTTTGGAGTTTTTGTTTAGTGTTGAGTAATGAGGTTAAGCCATAATCAGGGATTAAACAGACTCATTACACCATCCTAATAGAAGGATAATAGATGAGAATGTTTAAGCTGAGGAAAGCTCCTCAACTTAATCCATGATTAGAGATTAAACTCATGACAAAACAGGCCTTTGATTAAGTGGATTTTATTCAATGGTTATGATGATGAAGTGTTTTTTATGATTTGTAAGACAACTTGAGGGGGACTTGTCCATTAACACTAGGGTTAGTCCTTCTTAACCACTTAAGGAAGAATTAGAACCCTAATGTAAGGCCCAAGTTACAAGTGTAATGTCTTGATGATTATTATGTGGATTGATTAAGAGATCTAAACACATTAAGGATTCAACACTTAGGATTAAAGTTATACACTCCATCCTAAGAGAAGGATGCAGGCATAAGCTTAGTCACAAAGTCTTGAAGCCTTTAGGGTTTAGTCTCTAATTATGAGGTGAGAAGAGAAGACTCAAAAGAGACACAAAGGTAAAACTAAATGGGAAAAGTCTAATCCTAATATTCACATGCTTGGTTGTTCCTAAGGTTTGTGTGGTCTTTTAGAGATAACTTCAAAGAGAAACACCAGGAAGCGGATGAATGGATCAAGAAGTGAAGAGAAGCAAAACAACTTGCTTCACTTAAGAAGTCAAGTTGCTTGAAGGAAGAAGCTATAATAAACAGGGAGGAGCAAGCTCACTCCAATATCCATACAAAAAGATGTAACAGTAATGCACAAAGGAGATGAGAAGGAAATGCGAGAAGTGAAGGCAAATTCACTTCTCGGAATACTTACCACCTGAAAAGTTAGCACGAAAGAAAGAAATAAAGTGAAGATGAACTTGATATTAGGATGCAAACCAAAGATGATATGGATTATTGTACGAGTGAAAATGAACGAAAATAAATGGCTAAGTTAAAATGAGATTAATTAACAGGATGGATTAACTAACTAAAATAACTTCCCCTCGTGTAACTAACTAAAATCTCTTCTTTTTTGTTTTTATATATAGTTATTGACCTAATTTAACTAACAAAACAATTAAAATAAATTAATTAGCTATGAATATTTTTAGAATGCTATTTATTATTACTTCTTGAAACAAAAAAAACTAGAAAATAAAAAAAAACCTAAAGAAATTGTAGCAAATATTGGAAAAGGGTTATGTAAAAAAAATTAGAAAGAAGAAAAAAAACAGAAAGGAATTGGGCAAAGGCCCAAAGTGAATGAGGCCCACACAGGGCGCCGGGTTCTGGCCAACGCCGGTCGGGTCAAACCAACCCAGACCCGGCCCGGTTACCTTCTAAAAGGGGGAAAGACCTAGGGTTGACGCAGCCCCCCCCTTCTGTTCCCCTTCTACTTTGCGCAAGAAAACACAGAGAGAAAAAACATGGCTTGATCAACTGTTCCCCCCTTCGTGTCATCCTCTCAACAGAACCTAGGATACGCTCTTCTCCACCCCTAACCTCTCTTATTATCCAAATCTGAAACTCAAACCCCAATCTAACCCGAAACCCTAACATTTATCAATATCAATCGACAAACATTCCAGTATTCAAAGAAAAACAGAGATCAACGAACAATCATAGGCAGAAAGAGGCTCGAAATCAGCGTTCAACAACAACAGCAGGAGAAAAGGGGAGTCAAGGAGAACTGAATCTTATACCTGCTCTGAGCGTTCTCAGAGGTAAGTCTCCTTTCCCAGCACTCCGTTCTTCAGCTTGAACCCTCTTTTCTTTCGTTTCAAAAATTTCCTTCTTCGGATTTGCCCTTTTTCAACGAGGGAATTCTTCTAGGGTTTCTCTTGTAGATTTGAATGGCGGCTAGTGTTGTTTTTATTTCGATTCTCTTCTAGTGAAAATGATTTAGGGTTTTTCTGTGTTGTTCTTGATGCGGCTGTGTATGTGTATTTTTTGATTCATGAATTCGTCCTAGTTTTATAGTGAGAATTAGGGTTTTTTGGTCCTCTTGTTGACTGCAATTTGTTATTGAAGCTGATGCTTGATCACTCTCTATCTGCAGGTCTTTCTTTTGCTGGTGTAGGAAAGCATTTCAGAGTTGCAGGTTATGGCTCAGAGACACAGGCCCCATTTTGGTGTTCATTGTCTTCTTATGGGGAGAGAGAAAGAAGGTGTACCCTGCTGCAGAGGTAAACTGACCATTTCCATGAAACTTAGTCCTGCAGCTTGTCATTTCTGATCCTTTTGCCTACTTTGATCATTGCATCTTTTGCTTTTCATGACTGACTCGAGGGAGTGGCCCTAGAAGACCTGATTCAAGACTTTGCTGCATCTAAGGAGGTATACTTCATAGTTACTCTTTGCACCTGTTTTTGTATCAAAGCTTTTGTCATGCTTGTGAGACTGAATTCTGCATCTCTTGCCTTGCTTTTGTCTGTTTGCACCTTAAACTATTTGACTTAGTGTCCCTGGTTTGAGATGGACGGAATCAGTTGGATTTGGATGGAATTGAATCTTCCTGTTTTTTGCTAAATATTTGTCCGTTGGTAGAATAGAACAAGGGTGGTTTTTTGGCTTTTTACTGTGGTAAAATGTTAATCATTTGGCACAAAGCCTTTATTTTTACTGATGCACAATTTTGTCTCCTCACAGCTTGTTTGTTTAAGTTTCTGAAAATGTTTGTTGGTGAATATTCATGACAGGTTGGCAAGGATATTCGATGGGGTCATCTTGGGAGAAGGAATAGAACAAACTTGAAGGGCAAGTAACTTATAATCCCTTGCTTTGTATTTGCTTAACTTTCTTCTGAATACTCATCCTTGGTATGAATCAATGTAACATCATTCAAACATTGCTTTGACATTCTTGTAATTCTGGCCTTGTGATTTTGTTCAATTCTAATCATGCTTCTCTTGGAAATCAGGTTTGTTGTAGCCTTTGTACCCTTCATTTTGGATGATCTGAACATGGAGTTTGGCACTCTCAAGCTTGTGGTGAGGGAAAGATCATGGCAACATATCCTTTGAAGGCAACGCATCTGCGCCTCTCTAGACTCAAAGAAAAAACATGCAGTTTGATAGGTATCATCATAAGCTTCATCTCTGACTTCCTCCATTGCAATTCATACATGAACATTATCCCCACATAGTACAATATACTTCAGAATTGCTTGCTGAGTTTTCTCGTGCTTTGACATAGTCTGTTTTCAAATTTTGTTGGCTTTGGTACTTAAATGAACATTCTTTCTGTGGATTTATTTCATGCTGTGCATTAGCCATTTGTTTCAACTTTCGTGTAATCTCTTTGACTGTTGTGGACATTTCATCTTTGCAGGGTCAAATTGTGGGTGCTGCTGCTGTTGACGTTATTGCCGGTATCAGTCCCAGATTGTTATTGCTGCAGCCTTGGTATGTCATTTCGATGTAAACACTGTGGTCATCATTATCATCATCATTACTACTCTTCTGAGATTTCTCAAATGCAGAGCCAACACGGGACAAATGAGCAGGCTGTGGGGCTTCTACGTCTAAAAGCGGGTGGAGCTCATCAAGCACTGGAATGATGTCAGCCATGGAGGCATCTGGCGAAGAACTCCCAGCCCAACCAGACCCTGGATCTCCTGAGTCGCCGTCCACGCCAGAGTTGTTCTCCGCCCATTCCCAAGATGAACTTGGCGAACAGTCTGCATTAACCTCCTTCAAGGAAACATAATCACCCCCAGGAACTCTCCCATCCTCAATGTCAAAAATATCACCATTGCTCTTCGCAGGATTTGATTTGGAATTATCTTTTAAATTGTACTACCATGATTTTGTAACAGATAGAATTGGAACTTGTAACATAAATAATTATTTTGGGATAGCAATGGATGTTTGAAATGTAGTTAGGACTTTTGGAGTATGGCCTTGAGCCTTCAACAATTAACACAAAATGTTATGCATTGAAACTCTTCAGTATTGTTTGTCTTTGGTTTTCATTTTCGTTTGTTTTGGCAATGCACCAATCAGAATCTCAATGTCTTGCAAAACTTGGAAAATATCAATACTAACATGTTTAAGAACAATGCGCCTTGACTAATACATAGCAACACAAAACGAATCATGACTCCAAACAAACATGCATCCACATCCAACATAATCCAAATCCAACATACTCCCAATCAAACATAATACCACGAAAGGCCCATGAAATGCCTTTGAATCCGGGTCCAACACGATACCATGAAATTCCTTTTCTTCCTTCCCCATTTGAAGTCAAAGACATCAATTCCAAACAGCCATCCTCCTTAGGTTTGAAAACAATGAATCAAATCCAATAAGCCATCCTTCTTAAGCTTTGAAACCAATGGACCAAAGAAGTCACACTTATTATTTTCTTTACAAAAATGCAATAAGTTTAACCCATAACTCATCAATTTATTGGAAATAAATTCGACATATCTTAAAACCAACTTTGCAATTTTAGTGACACTTAATCATCAATGAGACCCCAGTTGATTGAAATGATTTGCAAGAAACGTATTTGTAAGGTCTTTGATGGGTAAGGATAGCTGGTGTGGCACAGGCCCATGGATCAGATCTTGGGAATTATAACAAGTGGAGGCATAGTCACATGGGTCCTCGCAAATTGGTACAAGTCTGCCCCCCCTTTGTGATCCCTTGAGGCATAAGTCGTGAAACCTGGAGATTCTTTGGTGCATTCAGAATTTAAGGCCCTGATTCATGTTTGCGTGATGATTGGAAGTCGCACTGGAGTCACACAAAAGCTTGCCATGAGAATTTACAAGTTCTCCAATTCAAGGCAATTTTGCAAAGTGCCTCAAAATTCTCAGTCTTGTGAACTTCTGGCATCCTTTATGACCAAATAAAGATCATACGCAATCAGAAATGACGAAGAACACCCTTTGGTCGGGTCATCGGGAGCCTCAGACATCCTGGTTTTGTACTGACTTGTTCCAGAAGTCGTCCCTTGATCAGATATCCTCCCCATGGAATTTCTTCATGAAACTTGATATGCGCGAACCTCATAACCTGGCCCTGTTTCCATGCCATTTTCAGTTCTTGTGTTTCCTCTGCATTTTTGACTTTGAGGAGATGGAATATGATATAAGAACACACATGGACCCCTTTGAGTTGATTGGTGGCCTCTGGAGTGGCCCAAGAGCTTTGGGATTGCTCAGATCACAAACCCTAAGTGCAGATGCCTTAAAAACTATGCAGTGAATCAAAAGTGCGGTATGAGATGCCATGATTGAGATTATGTATATGAAATGATCACAAGCCATGGTGTGAATGGGTGAGGGCAAATTTGGGGTGTTTACAATGACCTTCTAGAATCAAAATATATTTTAAATTTTCATATTTGATATTTTATTTAAATTTAAAATGATTTTTAATATAAAAAATCATAATAAATAAAATAAATAAAATAAAATTATGAAAATATTAAATAAATTTCGTGCATGATGTCATGGAACACCTTGGGTCACAAAAAGTTCAGCCCATTTGGAAGAATTTGGTTTTAAGACCCTATTTTCTTCATAAACCACCCAAATATTTCCCAACTTTGCAAGGGCACACATCCTTCAATTTTAATGCTATGAGGGTGTTATTGGACATTTTGGAAAGCTTAAAGAGTCCTCTAACCAACCCCATTGGTTTCATGTCCATATCATTTACCATTCTCAAGTTATGCCCTTTTGAAGTTGTTGACTTTTTGTTGACTTTCAAAAGGACCTATAATGTCTTAGCTCATACCTTCCAAATGAAGCATTTTTGGGCTTGGCTTGTGAGACACAAAGTTGTAGAGAATTAAATTTACTTCAAAATGAGATTTTGATGGGAAAAATTTAATGAAGCATGTGAAAGTTATGGCTGGTCAAAGTTCAGTTGACTTTTCCTAAGAAAACCCTAATTTAGAAACCTCTGATTCTTGATGATCTGAAATATCTTTGATGAATCATGATCAACCCTTGATCAAATGATGAATTTTACTTCATATACTTGATGTTGACAAAAAATCATGAAGTTTGACTTTGGTTTGACCACAGTTGACCTCAGTTTTGACTTTTTAACTACTTTGACTGATTTTGATTTATCTGATCATCTGACTGAGCAAACCTTTGAGAAAAGTCTTGAAACTTGTCATGGGGGTTATTAAACACATATAAGATGTTATGAAGCTCACTTGAAGTCTTGGAAGTTCATTTAGCCTGATTAAAGTCAAAACCCTAGTTTTGAATGCACTGCTTAGGAGGATGCATTGTCTGAGGGATTTGTCAAATCTTCTGACTAATTGTGAACTTTGTGAACCTTGTGAACATCATTGTGAACCTTTTGAGTCTCATAAGATGTCTTGTGAACCTTGTGAACCTCATAAGATGTCTTGTGAACCTTGTGAACCTCATAAGGTGTCTTGTGAACCTCATGAGGAGTCTTGTAAAGCTTGTGAACCTCATGAGAGGTCTTGTAAAGCTTGTGAACCTTGTGAACCTCTTAGCACCCAAAGTCTTGTATTGTGAGGGCAAATTTTGGGGTGCAACAGCTGCCCCTGTTCAATTTTCTGAAACCTGAGGGGTTAGATTGGTATATGTGCCAGTCGTGACCTGGAAGGTTGAAGGGGATTGAACACAAAAGCCCAAAAATTTGCACTCACCGGTGCGTAGAGTGATACTGATGACTTGTTGTATATGCTTTGATTGGGCTTAAAGATGCCACTTGGAGAAAAGTTCTTCAAATATATCTCTTGGAGGATAAAGCAGTCCCAAAATATGAAGATATAGCTTTTTGGGAGGATAAACAATGGCCCAAAGAAATGACAGCTTTCAGGAGGATAAACAACGTCCTGAGGTATAAGTATAACTTTTGGGAAGATAAACAACGGCCCAAAGTCATGATATGGCTTTTGAGAAGATAAACGACGTCTCAAGATAGCCTTCGGGAAGATAAACGACGTCCCATGATAATGAGGTAACCTTCGGGAAGATAAACAACAGCCCAAGGTCATGATAGCTTTCAGGAGGATAAACAACGTCCTGAGGTATGATGATAGCTTTCAGGAAGATAAACAACGTCCTGAGGTATAAACATAACTTTTGGGAGGATAAACAACGGCCCAATAGTCATGATATGGCTTTTTGAGAAGATAAACGACGTCTCAAAATAGCCTTCGGGAAGATAAACGACGTCCCATGATAATGAGGTAACCTTTGGGAAGATAAACAACGGCCCCAGGTCATGATAGCTTTCAGGAGGATAAACAACGTCCTGAGATATGATGATAGCTTTCAGGAAGATAAACAACGTCTTGAGGTATAAACATAACTTTTGGGAGGATAAACAACGACCCAATAGTCATGATATGGCTTTTTGAGAAGATAAACGACGTCTCAAAATAGCCTTAGGGAAGATAAACGACGTCCCATGATAATGAGGTAACCTTTGGGAAGATAAACAACGGCCCAAGGTAACAAATTGTTGATGGAGTTTGCCTGCTGGAGAATTAATCTGAAAAACAGGATTATGATAATATTAGTTTATGCATTATGTATGCATATGATGCACTTAAGTAATGTATTATGTATTTATGTATATGTATGTTATGGTATGATGTAAATGATGTATGTATGCATCATGCAGCTTGAAGCGCCTGGATATCTTCGTATAACAACTGCTGGCCAGGGAAAGTAAATCCCGATTTGTTGCTGAAGAATATGAGGAACTTGTTCCTGTTTGATAATATAGTATTCCTAACCTCCCGTCTTTGTTCGATAGTAAGGTATACATAACCTCCCGTCTTCGTTTGATAGTAAGGTATACATAACCTCCCGTCTTCGTTTGATAGTAGGGTATATATAACCTCCCGTCTTCGTTCGTTAGTAAGGTATACATAACCTCCCGTCTTCGTTCGATAGTAAGGTATACATAACCTCCCGTCTTCGTTCGTCGTACTCCTATTGGAAAAATAAATTCCCGACTATCCGTATGAGGATAAAAGAGATGGATATAAATTCCAGGGGAGATGTGACTCGAAGTACTTATGAAGATGGATTTGCCCTACCGGGGGATTTGTCTTGTGGGAATGAACCGGCGAAGCTTCGTTGAAATCCTTCCCTCGTTCGTCCTTAGTAAATACTATTACTGCATTTTCATGCATTTCTGGTAAACATCAATCATATTCAAAAGCATACATACATTCAAACATAACCAATGGACGTTTCGCTTATGTAAATAGGGTAAAATTAAATCTGGATTCAAAGATGAAATTTTATTTATATCAAAAAGTGACCTATACATATGCAAGTTTGTACAAGGAGACAGAAATCCTAGTAAAAGGAATTCGTCGCGAAAAAAAATGTTTACAAAACAAATAAAATCAGCTATGTGGGAAATAATCCTATTGAGTTTCAATTCTACTGTTGCCATTATCTTCAAGTATCTCATCTTCTGCTGTTGAGACGGAAACAATTGGATTGAGCTTTATCTGTTCAAACTTGAGTAAGTAGCACAACTGGTTGCAGTTTCATGGGTGACCCAAACAAGACATAGCCATACGCTTTTAATCCCTAACTTTTTCCTGGATTGCCCTTTCAGGTTTTCAATCCACCGGGATACCCTTTTTTGCCCAAGCCGCCTTTTCAGGTTTTCGACTTGCCGGGTGTACATTTTTTATATATATCCCTAATTTTTGCCCGAACCCTTTTGGTTCGCCGGGATGCCCTTATTTTTGCCTAGGCTAGTCAACCTAGCGGGTCTCTTTTTATGCGTAGTATTTTTTAACTATGTCTGCGTTTACAGGCTGTGGGAAGTCTTCACCATCCATAGTAGTAAGTATCATGGCACCTCCTGAGAATACTGTCTTGACTACAAATGGTCCTTCATATGTTGGAGTCCACTTGCCCCTAGGATCACCCTGTGGTAATATGATACGCTTGATTACCAAATCACCAGCCTGATATACCTTTGGCTTAACCTTCTTATTAAAAGCTTTGATCATTCGTTTCTGGTACATCTGGCCATGACAAACTGCTGCTAACCTCTTCTCATCAATCAAATTTATCTGGTCAAGTCGGGTCTGAATCCACTCATCTTCATCCAAGCCTGCATCCTTCATAATTCTCAAGGAGGGAATCTGAACTTCAATGGGCAGAACTGCTTCCATACCATAGACTAAGGAGAATGGGGTTGCCCCTGTTGAAGTACGTATTGTAGTACGATAACCATGAAGAGCAAATGGTAACATCTCATGCCAATCCTTATAAGTGACAGTCATCTTCTGTATAATCTTCTTAATGTTCTTATTAGCAGCTTCTACTGCCCCATTCATCTTTGGACGATACGGAGAAGAGTTGTGATGCTTAATCTTGAACTGCATGCAGAGATCAGTAATCATAGTGTTGTTCAGATTAGAGCCATTGTCAGTAATAATCCTTTCAGGGATGCCATACCTACATATGAGATTATTCTTAATGAATCGAGCCACAACATTCTTGGTAACAGATGCAAATGAAGCTGCCTCCACCCACTTTGTGAAGTAATCAATAGAAACCAGGATGAAACGATGCCCATTAGAAGCAGTAGGCTTGATCTCACCAATCATATCAATGCCCCACATGGAAAAGGGCCAAGGAGCAGTCAACACATTCAACGGTGATGGAGGTATATGTACTTTATCAGCATAAATTTGACACTTGTGACATGTTCTGGAGTGTTGATAGCAATCAGCTTCCATGGTAGACCAATAGTAACCTGCTCTCAAAATCTTCTTTGCCATGGTATGACCACTAGAATGAGTGCCAAAGATCCCATCATGCATATCTTCCATAATCTCTGTTGCTTCCTTCTTATCCACACAACGAAGCAAAGTTGAATCATGATTACGCTTGTACAAAATTCCATTACTCAAGAAGAACTTAGCAGAAAACCTTCTCAGAAACTTCCTATCTTTGACAGATGCCCCTTCAGGGAATTCCTGAGTTTCAAGATATCTTTTCACTTCATAGAACCAAGGCTTCTCTTCTGCTTCTTCAATATCAATCTCATTGCAGTATGCAGGCTTTTCAAATTTATCAATAGTAATCTTGGGAGCCTCATCATCCCAGCTGATCTCAAACATGGATGCCATGGTGGCTAAAGCATCTGCCAACTGATTCTCTCTTCGTGGAATATGTCCAAAGGTAATCTCTTTGAAATGTGGGATCAGAGACAACACATGCTCTCTGTAAGGAATGAGATTATCATGTTTAGTATCCCAATCTCCTTTGATCTGACTTACTACCAAGGCTGAATCTCCATACACATCAAGGAACTGAATCTTCATATCAATAGCAGCTTTAATACCCAGGATACATGCCTCATACTCAGCCATGTTATTGGTACAATAGAAACAAAGTCTGGCAGTAATCGGGGTATGACAACCTTCAGGGGAACTGATCACAACACCAACACCATTACCAAGTGCATTAGAAGCTCCATCAAAAACCATAGTCCATCGGGATCCTTGTTCAGGTCCGTCATATTGTCCAGGTTCTTTGGTAATAATCATAATGTCTTCATCAGGGAACTCAAAACTCATTGACTGATAATCATCCACTGCTTGATGAGCCAAATGATCGGCTACAACACTTCCTTTAATAGCCTTCTGAGTAGTATACTGTATGTCATATTCTGTCAAGATCATTTGCCATCTTGCTATTCTTCCGGAGAGGGCAGGTTTCTCGAATATGTACTTGATTGGATCCATCTTCGAAATCAATAAGGTAGTATGAGTCAACATATACTGTCTTAATCGGCGAGCAACCCATGCCAAAGCGCAGCAAGTTTTCTCGAGCAGTGAGTATCTTGTTTCACAGTCGGTAAACTTTTTGCTAAGGTAGTATATTGCCTGCTCTTTTCGACCAGACTCGTCATGTTGCCCCAACACACACCCCATTGAGTTGTCTAACACTGTTAAGTACATGATCAAGGGTCTTCCATCAACTGGTGGCATCAAAATTGGTGGTTCCAGCAGATATTTCTTGAAGTCTTGGAAGTTCATTTAGCCTGATTAAAGTCAAAACCCTAGTTTTGGATGCACTGCTTAGGAGGATGCATTGTCTGAGGGATTTGTCAAATCTTCTGACTAATTGTGAACTTTGTGAACCTTGTGAACATCATTGTGAACCTTGTGAATCTCATAAGATGTCTTGTGAACCTTGTGAACCTCATAATATGTCTTGTGAACCTTGTGAACCTCATAAGGTGTCTTGTGAACCTCATGAGGAGTCTTGTAAAGCTTGTGAACCTCATGAGAGGTCTTGTAAAGCTTGTGACCCTTGTGAACCTTGTGAACCTCTTAGCACCCAAATTCTTGTATTGTGAGGGCAAATTTTGGGGTGCAACACATTGTCCTAGAAACGATAAGTGGAGTTAAGGGTATCCTTGCTAAGGTATTGATGGAGAAAGCTCAAGTGTTCCTGAAGGCTATGAGTTATGATGCTTTTGAGGAGATATTAGCCCTATTAATCTATGGCTTAGTTTTGTTCCCTAATCCAGACCAGATCATAGACGTACACGCCATCAACATATTTCTGACTCGCAATCCAGTGCCTACATTACTTGGAGACATTTTACATTCTCTCCATACTCGTACTACGAAGGCACGAGGAACTCTGATGTGTTGTATACCTCTATTGTCTAGGTGGTTTATTTCTCACCTTCCTCAATCAGTGATGAAGAATGAACAAGGGTTCAGGTGGTCCAAGAGGATTATGTCACTTTCTCATTTAGATATTCATTGGTGCTCTCGATCTATGGAGAATGTTACTATCATTGACCATTGTGGGGAGTTCTCTAATGTGCCACTCCTTGGCATAAGAGGGGGAATTACCTACAACCCTTCTTTATCTCTAAGTCAGTTTGGTTATGCTCGGAGTGATGGTCCTCATGACATGCTTATTCAGGGTATTGTGTTCGACTACGACAACGATCTGCAAGGTTACCGTCAAAGGTTCATATGAGCTTGGGGAAAGGTGAACAAGGTTGACAACAAGACTCTGGAACCAAAGTACTCCATTCCTATGGAACCTTATCTCAGATGGCTACGAGCACGTGCTCAGACTCTTATGATGCCATATCCTGCTATCCTGCCAGTTACCATGGAGCCTGTTGCTGAAGGAGATACTCCTTATATCATCCTTCATCCAGACATGCCCACTGACATGGAAGAGTTACAGAGGTCCTGGATCCATTTGAAGGAGCAAAGGGATACTTTTGAGACTCATTTCAAAGCTAGTCAAGAGAGAATCACGGAGCTGACAAAACAACTTCACGAGGAGCGGAATCTCAACTCATACCTCAACACAAAGAGGAAACGTCCATGGGAGACTTAAAACCCCATCTTTGTATTCATTTCATTTTTGTTGTAAGCCCAAGAGGCAAACAAGTTTATTGATTACTAATAAAAGTTTACTTTCTGGTTGTTTAAACAAATTTAAATCCTGCGGTCCTTGAAAACATTGCATATGCATTTACATACCATATCATTGCATCACAGGTTTCTTATGAACAGGTATCTTATCTTCTCGCTGTTTATTTCAGCAGAAATGGCTCTTGAACAGACTGTCAAGGATCTCCAGGCTCAGAATGCATCATTCCAAGAGCTGATCCTGAACTTGTCCAAGGGACAAGATGAGTTAAAGGCACTGCTGGCTAAGAAGAAGAAGAAGACTAGGAAATCAGGAGGCCTTATCAACCTGGGTAGAAGATTCAGAGGTCCTATCAAGACAAAGGAAGAGGTTGAGGATTCTGAGTCTGAGAATTCTGAGAAAGAGGGAGGTAGTCTTCATGATACTGTGGAAGATTCTGATTTTGAGGCAAACTATTATCATGATCTTGTTAGTGAGGAGAAGTACAAGATGCTGGTAGATAGAATGAATGCTATGGAACTACAAAAATCTTCTGGGCTTGATTTTGAAGATTTGAGTTTAGTTTCTGGAGTGGTTATACCTATTGGTTTCAAGGTTCCTGTTTTTGTGGTGTATGATGGTGTCTCATGTCCTAAGCTGCACCTAAGATCCTATGTCCGGAGGATTCAACCACATACTGCTGATAAGAAAATGTGGATTCATTTCTTCCAAGAGAGCTTATCTGGAGCTCAATTGGAATGGTACTATCAACTGGAAAGTGTTAATATTCGTGATTAGAATGATCTTGCTGAGGCCTTCTATAGGCAATACCAATATAATGTTAATTTAGCACCAACTCGCATGCAGCTCCAAAGCATGTCTATGGGAGCTAAGGAGAGTTTCAAAGAGTATGCCCAGAAATGGAGAGACCTGGCTGGCAGAGTTCAACCTCCTCTGACTGACAGGGAGCTGGTGGATATGTTTATGAGTACGTTGAATGGTCCTTTCTATAGTCACCTCATTGGAAGCTCATCATCTGGTTTCACTGAGCTGATAATGACTGGAGAATGTGTGGAAAGTGGTATAAGAAGTGGTAAGATACAGGTGAGTGCCTCTTCATCAAGCACTGCAAAGAAGCCCCCTAGTGGAAAGAAGGAGTCTAATGCAGTGTATGGTCAACATAGTCGTAACAGGAGTCACCAATATGTGGGAGCAGTTCACATCTCCAACCCTGCCCGTACAGCACCAGAGCAACCACAAAACAATCAACAGAAGCCTAGAAGACAGTTCACCAAGATCAACATGTCACTGGCCCAAGCCTTGCAACACATGTTGAAAGGGGAGCTAATTACTTTGAGGGATCCTCCTCAGAATCCTAATACTTCCTCTCCTCGATACAATCCTAATGCAAGATGTGCATATCATTCTAATAGTCCGGGACATGACACCAACAACTGCTGGGTATTGAAAAATAAGATTCAAGACATGATTGAAGCTGGAGAGATTGAATTTGACCCTCCTGGGACCCCAAATGTGATCACTGCTCCTATGCCTAATCATGAGAAGAATGTTAATGTTGTTGATGAAGCTTCATATGTTTCCTCAGTAGCTGACCTGACTACACCCTTATCCATTATCAAGAAGAAGCTGATGCAGGATGGTTTCTTTCCAGGTTGTAATGAAGATTGTTTCTATTGTGCCTACAAACCTGATAGCTGCAGGAAGTTGAAGGATGGAATTCAGCGCCTCATGGACAATTACACTATATTGTTTGAGAGAACTCCTTCTATGGAAAGTATGTGTGAACATCTGACTTGAAGTACGAAGCTTGAAGATGTAGCTATGGTTGATAAAATACCAGTGAAGATTACCTCCAAAGGCCATATCAGGATCACCTCTAAGGGTCCTGTTAGGATTACTGCTGAAGGCCTTGTGAAGACTGTTGCTGAAGTTAGAATGGCTCCCATGATCATTACCACTCCTGGCCCTGTTCCTTATACTTCTGATAAAGTTATACCCTGGAATTATGGTTCTGATATTTATATCCATGGTGTCAAACAAGAACCTTTGACTGATGCACCTGTTACTGATGTTGGCCTTGATGTTGACAACATTGCTGGATCTAGTAAGATTACTATAAGTGGAAGAGTTTTCTCCCCTCAATCTACCTCCAAAAGTGCAGTTACTCTAACTACTACCTCCAATTCTGGGCCAAGTACTGATGCCCGGGGCAAGGGTCCTGTGATTGAACTTGTGCAAGCTGAGGCACCGACTGCTGAAAATCTTTCTAAACAGATGGAAGAAGTACTGAAGATTATTCGCAAAAGTGATTATGATATTATTGACCAGTTGGGGCATACTCCCTCCAAAATTTCCATGTTATCTTTGCTGCTGTGTTCTGAGGCCCATGCTAAAGCTTTAATCAAGTTCTTAAAGAGTGCTCATGTGCCAAATGAGATTTCTGTGGATCAATTTAAGAATTGTGTGGCACATCTAACTAGTGATAATGGTCTGGGTTTTTCTGATGCTGATCTGACTCCTGCCAAGAGGAATCATAACAGAGCTCTGCATATCTCCATTGAATGTAGGGGCACTACTTTGTCTCATGTACTGGTGGACAATGGTTCTTCATTAAATGTGCTCCCTAAAGAGGTTCTGGACAAGCTCAGTCCTGAAGATGTGGTGTTAAGACCAAGTGATGTGGTGGTAAGGGCCTTTGATGGTTCAAGAAGAGTGGTACATGGAGAAGTATACCTTCCAATCAAAGTAGGCTCTCAAGTCTTCAACTTTACTTTCTATGTGATGGATATTCGTCCTGCGTATTCTTGTTTGCTTGGGTGCCCCTGGATTCATGGGGCAGGTGCTGTGACTTCCACCTTGCATCAGAAGTTGAAATATCCGGTGAAGAACAAAATTGTCACTGTCTATGGTGAAGAGGAGTACATGGTTAGCCATGTGAATACTTTAAAATATGTAGAAATTGAGGGTGAGATGGTTGAAACTCCATGTCAAACATTTGAAGTGATTCCTTGCTCTACTCCTATTCCTCAGTCTGTCCCTGCTTCTGAAATAATTCATGTGGTCACTACAATACCTCCTGCAATGGCCTCCCTCAGAGATGCTAAGGTTGTGGTTGCAAAAGGTGGTTCTGCTATTTGGGGTCAGCTTCCCAACTTCCCTTACAAGTCTGATAAGTTTGGTTTGGGTTTTACTTCAGAATCTCAGAAGACTGTTCATCGTGCTCGTGCTGTTCGTATCACTAATCAAGGGGTCATAAGAGATCAAATCAATGTTGTGGGTAACTGTAATGAAGACTACAACCTGGATGATTGGATCTTTCCTACCATGGGTGATGGGCTCAACAATTGGAAGACTGAAGACGTTATTCCTATCTCCTTTAGTCAGGAGTAAATACTATTACTATGTTTTGTTTTAAGTTTGTAATTTCGAACAATAAAACCTTTTAAGCCTTGTGTCTTACCCGGGGCATAATGGTATGCTTGTTTCGGGATGTCATTTCATTTGCATACTTTATTCAATAAAATCAATGGACGTTTCGTTTTCGTAAATATTATGCTCCTTGTCTTTCTTTTATTATTATTTCTGTTTTATCAGCTATGTGTTCTTACACACACCCACATCACTAAAATGCAGATCCTCATCCACTCTAGATCCTGTTGATAACAGTTCTACTATTGCCAATTATAATTTCGAGAATCCGATCTATCAAGCTGAAGATGGAAAGGAGGAAGATTGTGAAGTACCTGTAGAGCTTTCTAGGTTGTTACAACAAGAAGAGAAAGCTATACAGCCACATGAAGAGCCAATCGAAGTTGTGAATCTGGGAACTGAGGAAAACAGGAAAGAGGTCAAGATAGGGGTTGAATTAGAGGATGGTGTTAAGAACAGACTAATCCAGATGTTACGTGACTATGTGGAAATCTTTGCTTGGTCTTATGAAGATATGCCAGGGTTGGTGTAACACGGTGGGAGAACTGACTTTAGTTTAAATGTTGCGGATAGCAAGAGTCGCCACCGACTTTTATTTTATCCAAAAAAGGAAAGGACATAAAAGAACAGGAAAGACCTTAAAAAGATTTTGAGTTCGGGGGGTAGGTTATGTAAAAGGAAGGTGTTAGCACCCTTTACATCCATGGTTATCCATGGGCTCTTAGTTACTTAGCTCACTTTAAGTTGTTTTGAGAAGTGTAATGTGTGATTGAAAATTTTCTTAAGTACTTTATAACGATCCTTGTATGGATATATATAAAGACTTTGTTTTGAAAATTGTTTGAAAATGTGAAGTGATATGAAATGTTTTTGAAGGAGTGAGCAAGTACTTAAGAGGAACCTACCCTATGATTAAATCGTTACTGTTCTTGAATGTTCTTTCAATGGAAGACTATCCCTATTATTAAGGAATAGGTAGTCATTACCTTGGATGTTGTAAGGGACATGTAAAGGGACATCTGTGTTTAGGCAACTGTAAGGTGTCTTAGCAATACGAAGGGACTTATCATCTTTTATTCGAAAGGGACGAGATCATTTACGAAGGCAACATCGAAGGGACTTGATCTTATAATATTGAAAGGGACTAAATGATTTGTTTATGAAAAGGGACTTTGCTTTTAGACACCTTACTTGACCTTTTGATTTAGGCAACATGAGGGATAACCTTTAGGAAGTGAGATGGCGATCAAAGATCGACTTACGTGTGTGCGTGTATATGTTCAAATATTTATCTTTATGATTAGTGATCTAAATTAATTTTAAAGCAAATAGGTTATCACTCCCTATAATTACTATCCATGGCAAATAATATTTATAAATAAATAAATGAAAAAAACTACGACTATTACAACGCTTTTACAGTTACATTATACTAAAAACAAATTAAATAATAATTATATAATAAAATAAGCAATTAAATAAAAGGTTAGTGACAAAATAATTATAAGAAGAAAAGGTTAGTAATAATATACAGAATATATATATAATTCAATTAAGTATTTTTAGATTTTAATAAACAATTTTAAAGAATTTTTGAGATGAAAATAAAATAATAAACCATATAATAATTATTTACAAAATAAAACATGATTAATTAGTTAATTATATACATTAGAAAAAATTATTAAATTTAATACTTAAACAAAATAGTTAAGGTAATAAAAAAAATTTAGGGTTTTAGAAATTAGGGTTAGAAATTTTTAGAAAATAAAATTAGGGTTTATAATTTAATTTACATTATTAATTTGACTATTTAAAGAATAAATATATATAAAAGAAACTAGAATTAAAATTTAAAAAAAAATAAATTAGAATTTTTTTTAGAAAAATATGAAGTTATACATATATATTTACATACAATTATTTAAATATATTTTTATTATAAAACATATAATTAGAATTATAAAATAAACTAACAAAATAGAATAATTAAAACAAATGGAATCAAAAACTTACCTGGGGCAGGGATTGAACTCACGCCCTAGGCTTCACCACCCTTGGACGCATAAGGCTTCCACCAGGCCAGCTACGTGCTGGTGATAGTAATCAGGTAGCAATCCTTTTATTTTTAAACCTGCGAAATTATTGAAAATAAAAACAAAACTAAAATGGCCTGGGGGAGGTTTGAACCCAGGACCATTCATTTACCAATGAACGCGCACACCAGCTGAACCAAACGCATCAGTTGATAGTGAAATAACAAATACATATTATAAAAATAGATGGATTTTTGAATTCAGAGAATTCGCACCAAGGACTCGTCTTCTTCCTTGGATTTCCTGCGAATTTTTATACCAAATTTCCTGCGAAATCCCTTGCGAACAAAACTTTGCAGTAAAACCTAGGTTATTGAGACATCACGAAAAACATAATAATAATAATAATAATAATAAAAATCAACAACCCAGATCAATTGCTTATTACTTGTGCAATCTAGCCATGTCTTCAAAATGTTCAAAGGAGGTGTAAAACGCAAAGCCCCAAACCTGCAACAGAAACCCTAACTATGGCATATCATGGTCAAGGTCACGAAATTTCAATCCAATCACCCAGAAACATTCATTGCTTCATCATAAACACAAAACATTAGTCAAAATAGATTTATAACACATGAATAGCAGAATACGGAAAAATAAAAAAAAAGGCAAGAACACGATTTCGGATTATGTATTTAGGCATGTTTTGGACAATGATAATGATCAGGTTATGTTCAGTGATGTTCAAGGAAGCCAATGCAACCTTCAAAAAGCTTTGAAATTGCTTCTAAATGGGAAACCGAATTGGAGTTTTTTGAAGAATTTTATGAAGTTGGCAAAGTGTTCTTGAGGCTCTGAATTCGTCAATAGGGCTTGGCTTTATGTTGTATATATACCATACACTGAAATTAGGTCAAGAACTTTAACAAACTTGTGGATTTTTGGACTTTGGGAGATTGAAAAAGATGTGATATTAAAACTTGAATATTCTTTTATCTAGCCTTGCTATTTTGGTATGATCTCCATTATTTTTGTATCAATCAAGTCTAAATATGTCTTAAGACCTTCTAGAAACCAAATCCTTTTCAAATATATGATTTTTATATTTTATTTCAATTTAATTTGTATTTTAATGAATAAAATTCAAATAAATATAAAATAAAAAATAAAAAATCAGAAAATGAGTGGGTTGGGTCGTGCTTGATGAGTTTGTAAAGTTTGGATGGCAATTTGGTGGGCTCATTTAGCAAAAATTGGTTTTAAGGCCTTATTTGCTTCATAAATTTCCCAAAATTTTCCCAACTTTGCAAGGGCACAAATCCTTCAATTTCAATGCTATGAAGGTTTTCTTGGACATTTTGTAAAGCTTAAAGAGTCCTCTAACCAACATCTTTGGTCTCATGTCCATATCTTTTACCATTCTCAAGTTATGCTCTTTTGAAGTTGTTGACTTTTTGTTGACTTTTAAAAGGACCTATAATGTCTTAGCTCATACCTTCCATATGAAGCATTTTTGGGCTTGGCTTGTGAGACACAAAGTTGTAGAGAATTAAATTTCCTTCAAAATGAGCTTTGGATGGAAAATTTTTGATGAAGCATGTGAAAGTTATGGCTGGTCAAAGTTTAGTTGACTTTTCTTGTGAAAACCCTAATTTTGAAACTCCTGATTCTTGATGATCTGAAATCTCCTTGATGAATCATGATCAACCATTGATCAAATGATGAATTTTACTTCATATAATTTATGTTGGCAAAAAATCATGAAGTTTGACTTTGGTTTGACCACAGTTGACCTCAGTTTGACTTTTTGACTGCCTTGACTGATTTTAACCTATTTGATCATCTGACTGAGCAAATCTTTTGGGAAAGTATTGAAACTAGACATGGGGATTCTTGAACACATATAGGATGCTATGAAGCTCACTTGAAGTCTTGGAAGTCCATTTAACCTGATGAAATTCAAAACCTTAGTTTAGGATGCCTTGCTTAGGAGGATGCTTTGTCTGAAGGAATTGTCAAACTTTCTGACTAATTGTGAACCTTGTGAACCTCATGAGATGTCTTGTGAACCTCTTGTGGAGGGAAAATTTTGGGGTGCAACAGTTGGATACTGACATTGTGGTTCACCGATTACCGGTAAAGGAAGATTGTCGTCCAAAGAAGCAAAAGGTTTGTCACATGCGTCCGGAAATGTCAGAAAAGATTAAAGCAGAGGTGATGAAACAGTTTGATGCAGGGTTCTTAGTTGTGACTTCTTATCCTCAATGGGTTGCAAATGTGGTACCAGTACCTAAGAAGGATGGTAAGGTACGTATGTGTGTAGATTAGAGGGATCTGAATAAGGCCAGCCCTAAAGATGACTTTCCACTTCCCCATATTGACATTTTGGTAGACAACACTGCTCAGCATAAGGTATTCTCTTTCATGGATGGTTTCGCTGGTCACAAAGTTCACAATTAGTCAGAAGATTTGACATTTCCCTCAGACAATGCATCCTCCTAAGCAATGCCTCCTAAACTAGGGTTTTGATTTTAATCAGGCTAAATGGACTTCCAAGACTTAAAGTGAGATTCATAACATCTTATATGTGTTTAAGAATCCCCATGACAAGTTTAAAGACTTTTCCCAAAGGTTTGCTCAGTCAGATGATCAGATAGGTCAAAATCAGTCAAAGCATTTAAAAAGTCAAACTGAGGTCAACTGTGGTCAAACCAAAGTCAAACTTCATGATTTTTTTTCCAACATCAAGTATATGAAGTAAAATTCATCATTTGATCAATGGTTGATCATGATTCATCAAGGAAATTTCAGATCATCAAGAATCAGGAGTTTCTAAATTAGGGTTTCCTCAGGAAAAGTCAACTGAACTTTGACCAGCCATAACTTTCACATGCTTCATCAAATTTTTCCCATCCAAATCTCATTTTGAAGGAAATTGAATTCTCTACAACTTTGTGTCTCACAAGCCAAGCCCAAAAATGCTTCATTTGGAAGGTATGAGCTAAGACATTATAGGTCCTTTTGAAAGTCAACAAAAAGTCAACAACTTCAAAAGAGCATAACTTGAGAATGGTAAAAGATATGGACATGAAACCAATGGGGTTGGTTAGAGGACTCTTTAAGCTTTCCAAAATGTCCAAGAACACCCTCATAGCATTAAAATTGAGGGATATATGTCTTTGCAAAGTTGGGAAAGTTTTGAGAAGAATATTGAGCAAATGGGGTCTTAGAATCAATTTTTTCCAAATGGGCCTACCATTGTGCAACCCAATCCTTGTGATATCATCCCACACGACCCAATCCAAGAATTTTCAGATTTTTTATTTTTTATTTAGTATTTATTTGAATTTTATTCATTAAAAAGCAAAATAAATCAAAATAAAATATATAAATCAAATATTTGGATGAGATTGTGATTCTAGAAAGTCATAAACACTATTTAAAGATGATTGATCTGATCCAATTTGGTGCTAGCTTGATTTGGCAAGGTTAGATAAGATATTTTTCAATATTTGAAAGGAGGAAACTTCATGATCAAGTAATCAAGACAAAGCCCACAAATCCACAAAGTTATGACCTAATTACATTGACTACATATAGGTGAAGAGATTGCAAGCATAAGGACGAAAAATTGCAGCCTCCAAGAACACTCTTGACATTCAAAATTTTCATTGAAATTTCAATTTTCGGATTCTAACTTTTGGTGGTTTTTCAGGTGAAATAAGGACATCAATCTCTTCTTTGATCATCACTGATGCTTTCCCAATACTCATTTGCATCCAAAGCATGCCAAATTGCATAAACCGAATCAAACTTTTCACACTTTTATGAATTTCTCGTTCTCATATATTTGTGTATTATAAATTGAATTTGATCATTGTTTCATGTTTGTAATAAGTTGGTGATTGTTTCTGGGCTGGTTAATTGGAGTTTTGGTACAGGTTTGAAGAATGGCCATTGTTAGGGTTTGCGGCATCCATTTAGGGTTTCACCATTTAGCCCAAATAAATGATTTCTAAAGACGTAGAAGAATTGTATACATCATTAGGAATACAATGCCATCATTAATTTCATGAAATTTCACTGTTTGGATAGAGTTTGTGATTCGCAGGTTTGAAAGGGCAGGAAAAATCGCAGGAAAAATTGTAACTAAATTCGCAGGAAAACCTGCGAAACCAAGGTTGAAGATGAAGATCTTCGCGCGCTTCAGGAAATTCAAAAAGTGATATTTATATTTATTGTATTATTTATGTTTTGTTTCACAGGATGACAAACAGCCCAGTGGTTGATGCGCGCATGTGTGAAGCAAAGGACATGGGTTCGAACCTATCCTCAGTTATTTTTTGGTGAAAAGTTCCATTTATTTCCAGGCTTAAAATATAATAAGCAGTGCTCATTCTATATTCACAAGCGCGCGTTTGGTCTGGTGGCAGTGGTGTTGGTCCAAGAGATAGAAAGCCTAGGGCCTGGGTTCGAATCCCAGCCCCAGGTAAGTATTTTTTTTCACGTTTTCTTATTTTATTTAATTTTGTTTATATTATAATTAATTTAATTAATGAATAAATGTTAAAACAAAAAATGTTTATATTATTTTCTTATATATATTTCAAAATTTATATTTTTAAAATTTAAACTTTATTAATAAAATTATTTAATATTTATTTTATTTATATTATATGGTTTTTGTATAAATAATTTAATTATGTTAAATACTTAACCCTAAAAAATTTATATGTAAAAATCTAATTATTTTTTTATATAAACCCTAATTATTTTATAAATATTAATATATTTGTATGTAAATTCTAATTATGTATATTTATTTTATAATTTGTTTATATTATTATTATATGTAGTTTTATATAAATAATGTAATTAGGATTAGATTAAGTAATTAACCCTAACTTATTTTCTAAACAATTAAAAACCCTAACATTATTTTATGAGTTTAATTTCTAATTTTTTGTTATATGTTTACTTAATTATAATTAACAAATATTTTTATAAATTGTATATAAAATTAAATTATTAGAATTATTAGTCATCTTTATTAGTATATAATTATTATTATTTATTTCTTTTATTAAAATTCTTAAAAATAACTATTTATTTAATTTTGAACTTTTAATTTACATTATATTGTTATACTAACCATCTTATACTTATTTTTTTTTTTGTTTATTATTACTAACCCATTTAATTATTTATTCATTTGCTTAATTATTTTAATTATTATAATGTAATTGTACACCCTATGTAATAGTTGTAGAATTTCTTTTTATTTATTTTAAATTGTCATGGTTAGCAAAATAGGGAGTGTAAAACATGTTTGTATTTAAAATTGAATTTAGATCATTAATCTCAAGATAAATATATGAACTTGTACACGCACACACGTAAGTCGATCTTGGATTGCCATCTCACTTCTTAAGGGTTACCTCTCAAGTTGCCTAAACAAAAGGTCAAGTAAGGTGTATAAAGCAAAGTCCCTTCATTCATTGACATCATCTAGTCCCTTAAAAGATAAAAAGATCAAGTCCCTTCGTGGTTGCCTTCGTAATGATCTTGTCCCTTTCGAATAAAGATGATAAGTCCCTTCGAATTGCTTATACACCTTACAGTTGCCTAAATAACAGTTGTCCCTTCATTTGTCCCTCATACATCCAAGGTAATGACTACCTATTCCTTAATAACAGGGATAGTCTTACCATTTAAAGGATATTTAAGAACAGAAAAGACTTAGCTTAGGGTAGGTTCCTCTTATGTACTTGCTCACTTTTCAAAAACATTTCAAACACTTCACATTTTTCAAGCAGTTTTCAAAACAAAGGCTTTATATATATCCGTACATGGATCATTATAAAGTACTTAAGAAAATTTCTAAACACACACTACACGTCTCAAAAACATTTTAAAGTGAGCTAAGTAACTAAGAGCCCATGGATAACCATGGATGTAAAGGGTGCTAACACCTTCCCTTTACATAACCTACCCCCCGAACCCAAAAATCTTTTTAAGGTCTTTCCTGTTCTTTTATGCCCTTTCCTTTGGATAAAATAAAAGTCGGTGGCGACTCTTGCTATCCGCAACATTTAACTAAAGTCAGTTCTCCCACCGTGTTACACTACCTACCCTAAGTTGATCTTTCATGTTTTTCTATTTCTTTTCTAGGGTAAAATTGTCCTTACTATTAATGAGTAAGTGGTCATTACCTTAGATTTGATAAGGGACGGGCGTAGGGTCATCGTATGGTCATAGCAAGCAACTTGTAGGGGTGTCTTAGTAATCCGAAGGGACTATTATCATTTTCTTAGGATCGTCGAGGGACAAGATTATTATTTCGTAGGCAACTTCGACGGGACTATGATCTTTTAATCTTGAAAGGACCATGATGATTTTTGTTTGAAGGGTCATTGCTTAAGACACCCCCACGTTCGAGGGACTTGACCATGTATTAAAGGAAACCAAAAGGGGAAACCCTAGGAGGTGCAGATGGTGCTCGTAGAATGATCAACTTACGTGTGTGAATATCAGTCTTAATTATTTATTTTGTGATTAGTGATCTAAGTCCAATTTAATTTTCATCTATTCTTAGCACTCCCTAAATTTCTAACCACACATTATAATTTTTACGAAAAAATAAAAAGAAGAAAATAAAATTCTACGCTATTACATGGCTTTGGGGAAATTACATAATAATCGATGCGGAAATAAAAACGGAAAATAAAATCTAAGCTATTACATATAGGAGGCAGTTACATAATCGAGCGAAAAATAAATTACATGAGAGGTGCAACCTATACAAATCTTCTAAGAATAAATAAAAAAAAATTAAATAAATTAAGAAAAGGAATTATTATTTTTATGAAAAATTAGGGTTTTGTTAAATTAAAGTTTTAGAAAATTAGGGTTGGAAAATCATGTTTGAAAATTAGGGTTTTGATTAAGAAAACCTAAATCTAATTAAATTAACTAATTAATTTTTGTATTAAAAGAAAACCTAGTAAATTAATTCGTTAAAGAAAATAATTAAGAAAAAATGGTGAAATTTATTTAAAGAAGAAGATTAGTGAAGATGATTAAGTTAATTTTAAATTAATTAGGGTTATAGGTTAATTAATTAATTAATTAGGAAAAACAAATTAATAAAGAAAACTAAAGAAAGAATTAAAAATAAGAGAAAAAAACCAGATTGCAAAAGAATGTTGGAGGCTGGGTTTGAACCCAGACCCTCTGCTTCATATGATATGCCTCCATCCACTAGGCCATGCGCGTCTAGTGATAATAACCTGAAAGAAATCCATTATAATATAAAACAAGAAAAAGAACAGGTTATAAAAAAATGTTGGAGTCTGGGTTTGAACCCACGCCTCTACTTCATAGTTTCGCTTCTCAACCACCGGACCAGAAGCACGTCTGTGATATTATTATGAAACAAATAAATAATAAAATAAGTTAAGATTTGAATTCTGAATGCGCACGCGAAACCCATCGTCTTCAACCTCTGGCCCTGTGAATGTTTCTACGGAATGACTACAAATTAGCTACGAAAATTTTGTAGCTAATTTACCTGCAAATTTCATACATTCAAAACATGTACGATTAGATCAAATTAATTATACCAAACAACTAGAAACGTTCTGTGATACATTATAAACAACATACAAACATAAAAAACAACTTGTAATACAAGAATCAACAAAAAAAAATCAAGAAAGATTTGAAATTTGGTTCGATTTATGCATATTGTCGTAGTTTTGATGAAGGTAAGGATGGAAACATGTCTAGAATGCTTCAATAAACCAATTGCAACCTTTAGAATGCTTTGAAAAGGGCTCCAATCGGGAAACCGAAAAAATCAATTTTCTTGAAAAGTTTTGAGTTTTGAAAGTTGTTTTTTGCTCTCTAAACAACGTCTCAGGTCTTATAGTATTGTTGTGAATATATAGTAGTGTAATTAGGTTATGATTTGTGGGCCTTAGAAGATGGATTTGTGATTGCTTATAGGTGAAGAAACCAAGTTGCCAAAATTATCAAAAAAATCAAATTAAATCATGCTATTTTAGTCTTGTACGAATTTGGGCATGATCAATCATCTTAATCATCAAATATTTGATCCCAAAATAATTTTGGAATCAAATATTTGATTTTTTATGATTTATTTCAATTAAAATTGAATTTAAATTATTAAAATTCAATATAATATAAAATAAATAATAAAAATCAGAAAAATTAATCATTGGGTCGTGAATAGTCTCATCTTTAAGTTTGAGTTGAAATATCATGGGCCCATTTGGAGAAATCTTGAGTTTTGGCCCTTTTTGCTTCATACACCTCTTCAAAATTAACCAACTTCAACAATGCATAACTCCCTCAATTTTTATCCTATTAAGGTGTTCTAGGACTTTTTAGAAAGCTTAGTGTGTCTTATAACTTCTCCTTTTGGTACCATGTCCATATCATTTTCCATTTTTAAGTTATGAGCTTTGGAATAAGTTGACTTTTAAAAGGACCTGTAATGTCTTGGCTCATATCTCTCAAATGAAGCATTTTTGGACTTGGCTTGGGAGACCCAAAGTTGTATAGAATTGAATTTCCTTAAAATTGAGCTTTGGATGAGAAATTTTTGATGAAGTATGTGAAAGTTATGGTTGGTCAAAGTTCAGTTGACTTTTCCTACACAAAACCCTAATATAGTAACTCTTGATTCTTGATGATTCTGAGGTTTCCTTGATGAATCATGATCAACCATTGATCAAATAATGAATTTTACCTTATAATATTGATGTTGACCAAAAATATTGAAGTTTGACTTTGTGTTGACCACAATTGACTTTTTGACCAAGTTATTTGATTTTTAAGTATCTGAGCATCTGACTGACTAAACTTGTAGGGAAAACCTTGAAACTTGACATGAGGATTCTTTGAGGTATATGGGATGTCATGAAGCCTACTTGAGGCTTTGTAAGTCCACTTTGCCTTGAGAAACTCAAAACCCTAGTTTCAAATCCAGTGCTTAGGAGGAGGCTTTGTGTGATGAAACCTTGAATCCTTTTGAGCAATTATGAATCTTGTGACTACTAGGAGGCCTTTGTGGAGGGCAAATTCTATATGGATGCTTTTATGGCTTGTTAGGTATATGAATAATTTTATATCAATTGATAGTATTGGTAGTATGGTTGTTAATATCAATTGTTATTGTTATTGTAGAATGTCGAGCACATGTTTGAAGTAAGGCATTTAGAAAATCCAACTGAAACATTCACTGTGAATTTGAAGGATTACCATTGCTCCTACAGAAGATGGAATCTGACAGGACTTCCATGTGTCCATGTTATGTCATCCATGAAGAGTAGGAATTTTAAACTTGATGATTTTATTCTAGACTATTACAGGATCTCTACATACAAAGCAATATACAAGCATGTTCTTTACCCTGTGAATGGATCAAATTTGTGGGTCAAGACTCCATATCCAGATGTTTTGCCACATAAGTATAGGAAGATGAGACCAAAGAAAAGGAGAAATCTTGAGTAAGGGGAGATTAATGGGAGTGACAAGAAAACGAGAACAACAAGTTTTATAGTTAAGTGCTCTAGGTGCAAGAAGGCAAAACATAACAAATTAACCTGCAAGGTCAGACCTGTATCTACTAAAGCTTCATCATCTTAGGCCAATGCAAGAGGATCAACAACTAGATTGTTTGCTTCAAAGAATAGGATTGGTCCTACAACCAGAAGGTCTACCCAAACCAAAAGGATCCCACCAAAGAATACCATCTAGTTTTAATTAGGCTTTGTTATGATATGTACTGTATTTAGTATTTGGTATTTTGTACTGTATTTTAAAGTCATTGTGAACATGTTTATGTAACATGTCAATGCATTTTGGAACCTTTGTGGAAATATTCCTATGACTTTAAATAATATGCAATTAATGTTAGTTTATGTTATGTTGTATCAAATTTGAGTTATCTGATATGTTGTATCAGTTTAATTTGATTACTGTTGTGTCAATTTGACATGTTGCTAAAAAATAAAGTGATGTTAAACAATATAACTCATTTCATTCATAAAAAACAATAGAAGTAATTACATTCATAAACTGTGTTACAATCACACATTATTGTAGACAACTAAAACATCATAAACAAAAATAAACATAAAATTACAAGGCACAAGATTTTCCACTTCCACATTCTGTTCAGTTGATGATGAGTTTCAGTCAAATCTTTCCCTAATTCTTCATTTCTAAGCCTCAAATTTTCAAATGTTTTTGACAAGCTTTCCAACCTATTCAACAAAATTTGAGTTGTGTCTTCTGGATATTCTTCAAGGAACCAATTAAAATAACCAAATTTTTGCAAGGACCCCTGCAAAACACAAATATTAATCATAACCTATTTTCCAGATTTTACCAAACTCGGACAAAAAGTAGGGCTTACCTTATAATTGTGACAACCCCAAAAAATTTTCCCGAAATTTTTCTCAGTATTTGGCCTACGAAGCACAACCTCATCTCCACAATGACAAATTGGTACCACTCGCGAGCCACTGTGAACACATGATTGCCCACTTTCAGATTTTTGCAATTTTAAAACCGAAGAGCCATGGCTGACCTTCATCATTCGTAAGAAAAAGAAGATGACGAACAGACTGGAATAAGAAGATGAATAATACCAAAAACGTAAAACAAGAAGATGAAGAAAAAAAGTTAAACCCTAAAAAAGATGAAGATGAAGATGAAGAACAACCCAAAAATGTTACAAAAGATGAACGATTGTGTTATTACTTTAAAGAAGAACATGAAACAATGCCACCTCATCTGCCATGTAGACAATCTTGACGGAAGTTTGTGGAAAAATGACGGAAGATACTTATTTGAAACTTTTAGAAATTTAAATGATCAAAATGGTACGAAAAATAAATAAAGAATCAAAGTGAATCTAGGAATATACTCAAGGGACAAAAAAAAGTATTTTGTCTTAAATATAACTATCAAAAATTTCATATGAAAATTTGGTATATTTTTCATCTAAGAACAATTTTGACATTATGAAACATTAGGGAGAAGTACCAGATATAATTTAGGAGATGAAAGATTAAATTCTCATGGGATAAAAACCGTAAATTAACTTACTAATGATTAATACATACTCACCGGATAGGAACCGTGAGTTAACTCGCTAATAATTAATACATAGTGGAAGCTTTTTTTAGTAACATTTTAATTTTTGTGTCTAGAAAAAGTAATGTCTTTTTTCTTGAGTTATAGTATTGCAGGGTATCTAAAGCAATAAAATTTAACTACTCAATCCAATAAATTAAAAACATGTTTGGCTTATCAAGAACGAGTCAATTATAGTTTCGAGGTTGAATGGAGTATCTACGTACTCATCCTCCCCTAACAAATTGGCATCATGAAAATGGGGAATTCATGAAATGTGGGAACTTTATATATTCATATAAAAAAGTTGCGAAAATTTTGCATCCATGTCTCCTTCTAAAACAAAGGAATATTCCTTATTTTTCTCTTCTAGTATGATGAAGATGAAAGTTTTTTATTTTTTGTGTACTTACTTAACCTGAAAGTTAGAAATTGTCAGAAAAACGATCAAATAGAGCAAAGAAATAGCCAATGAATAATGATGCTTCTGAGAAGCATAGAGACTGAGAGGCACATGGGTTTATCTAATTTTCTGATGATTCTGATTATTTTATCATAATCATTTGGATTTGACAACTAACGTGAAGTTTTTTTTTTTTTTCCCTCTTTAGAGAAAGACTAATAGTATTATTTTTTTGACTGATACGAGTGTCATACAAATGTCTACATATGTAAGTGACTCATGACAAACAGACAAAACACCAACTTTATCCAAACTTCATTTATAACTTACTAGCTATTCTGTAACTCTTTTGTTCAGTTCAGAAAATTATTGTTAGTGATGTCAGTTATAAATAAATTCTTATACATTTGCAAGTAGTCCCTATGCATGTGTAACCATGATAAATATTACCACAACAATAGCTACAATCATTAATTAGTTTAAAGCATATTCAATGTTCTTGTAACCAATTGGCCACATGGGAGAAGATATCATATACTTATCTTAACATGTTAGAAAAAAATATTGAAAAAGTAATATACATATATATAGTTACTAGTAACAATCAAATAGTACATAAGCACATGAGAAATGAATTGAAGAGCACTCAAAAGATCCACACCAACTCCAAAATATATTGGAAAAGTGTATGATATCATATTCACTCAAGCCAAAAAGTAAGAAGAATACAATAAAGATAAAATAACAAAACTTGATAAACAAAGCAAAGAGAAATGTTACATTGGTCCCTACATTACACTTCAACAAGTATCCCACACAGCCTGTTAAAGGAAACCAAATAATGCAAAGTTTTGATGGGTCACATGCTCTTTTGCAAAGCTAACTGACACCACACATGCCATTGTCTCCCATTTGCACATGCATGTGCTGACTGTTCCCTAACACTCCCGCTACTTATTAACAGGTTTGGATTCTCTCATGCTTGGGCTTATATGAGGTTAACGATTTCGTCTCGATCGTTAATCTGAGATCAGATGGTTCGTATTCACTTTAAATAATTTTAGTTGCTAATTTGCGATTAAATGGTTTTGGATTCTCTCATTCACGAATTTTCACACACTAAATTGTCTCGTCTTCGTCTTGATCCCTAATTTGAGATCAGATGGTTCATATTCATTTTAAATGATTATAATCGTTAATTTGAGATCAAATGATTGAGATGATTGAAAATTGCGCTGATATTAAATTTGAGATTAGACTATTCAGATTACATACAACAAAAATCAACTTTATACAATCTTCAAACATTTGAGATTGAATAATACGTGACAATAGAATCGTCTTTGAAAATGTGTAAGACGAATTACCATACAAAACCCTCATAAAATATTTGTCACTGTTAAATTCGTCAAAATAAGACCCTATTCATTTTTCAACTGCTGAATCGTGACTTATTAGCACAGAGTCTCAAAAAAAGTTAAATGGTTCTACGTGAGAGAGTTAACTTGCAAAATCACCATCCAAAACCTTTTTCTTCTTGAATTATGCAAATGAAAAAGCTTTAGCACACTCAAACTTATAATTAAAATTCTCACAACTCACAAATCAAAAACAAAAAAAACTTTAAAACCTATCTCTAATACTATACAAACAATTAACATGAAGTAAAAACTATAGTTAGCACATTAAATCACACTACATTCAATTCATGTCTTGAGCTCTTGTAGGGTCAATTAACAATCTGTTACATAGCTTCCAAGAAAGTGCATTGCAAGTGCCTATGGCAAGTGATTAAGTGATCATTTGTTAGGCCAGCTGCCTGCATAAATGAATGAACCACTGTTGGACCAACAAACCTAAAACCTCTCCTAATCATGTCTTTGCTTATGCTTTCTGATTTTGATGTCTTCACTGGGATCTTGTGGCCAAATTTGTATTGAGTTGAGATTGGTTTTTGATTCACAAATCCCCATATGTATTTGTCAAATGAACCAAACACTTTCTTAACTTTTAAAATTTGGTTAGCATTGTCAACAACTCCTCTAACTTTACTTATATCAATGCCATATTCTGAACTAATAGATATCATTTGTTTATCTGTGAAGTTGCCCACAATTTCTGCATCAAATTCTGAAAATGCAGCCCTGTACATAAATTAAAATTATTATTAGTTCCATCAATCAAAAAAATGTTTACTTCCACTTGTCCTTGATATAAGAAAAAAATACTTTTTAAATTCACGGAAAAATCATATATCTGAATCAATAGTTCAGATACATTGATTCTTCAAAAAATTTAAAATTAACTTTTTCTTATATTAAGGATCCGAGGACTATTATTATATGAGTGACTTTTAGCATAATCAAACCTGAAATCTAGGCGTTTTTTCAAGGTTGAGGTCCAATCAGATCCAACTTGAGCACCACTTAGAATTAGAAGTTCAAACAACATCCTGAATTATGGACAATAACATATAATTTTTGTTAGCCTTCGTCATTTGTCTCTGTGTGTTTGATATCTGACACGATATTTTAGATTGAATACATGTTTGATATCTGACACGTATAATTATCTAACGTGATATTTCAGATTGAAGATGTGTTTAGTGTCTGACAGACTGACACCAACAAACACATATCCATGTAATTACATTTAAATAGTCAGTTTTCTCAAATTATTGTTGTCGACATGTTAATGTGTGTCATGTGTCAGGTGTCCGTGTCTTGTGTACGAGAGATGTAGAAAAATAGGAGCTTACTTGTCATCATGAACTGGAACTCCCCATTCTTCATCATGATAAGCAATATAGATAGGATCTATTGATCAAAAGAGACATATAGATTAACATCAAGATAAAGCAAAAGAGGGTATATAAGAATTTGTATCAAACAATTTACTACAAAATTACCTGAGTTGGCTGTAATAAAGCTACACCTCTTCTCCTCTTCATTACTAGTCTTTAAATCAAGAGCAGTTGAAGGATCAATAGGAAAAACTCTTTCGAATTTCGCAGACTTGGATCTTCCATAATGAGCAATCTTCATTTTCCTTTGTGCCTGTTGAAGTGCCATCTGCTCCCTTCTCCCTGCAGCTATACTTCCGGGAGAATCAGTGATCAAAGAAGAAGAATAACTCAGAGAAGCTTCAACACCATAAGACCCTTCTTTAAAACTCTTTGATTTCTTTCTCTCTAAACATGGAGTTTTCATTGGGTTTTTCGGTATAACAATCTTTTCACAACTTGAGTTCATTCCATTGTTGTCATTTCCTCTCTTTATAGCTAGGAATGGTCTAGTAGGAGATTTTGGCTTAGGAGAACTTGGTGGTGACAATGAAGTAGTAGTAGTAGTAGAAGTCTTGTTTGGAAGTGGTGGTGAGAAAAGTGATTTTGATGTAAGTTTTTTCATAGAGTTTCTTCTTTCAAGATTTGGAACAAGAACATGGTTGCATGTTGGTTGAAGTACTTGTCTTCCATTGATTCTAGAGATTACATGAGGAGGTGTTGTGGAAGATTCTATGACTATAGTTTCTTTAGCCTTAGAGCTACACATAATGAAGAGTGTGAGAGAAATATGAAAAGAGAGAGATTGTGAAGAGAGATTGGAGGGAGAGGGAAGAGAGGGAAGAGAGAGGTTTTATAAAATGTAGGGAAGGTAGGGACAGGTAAGAGTAACATGGGAAGGTGGGGATCTGCCATACAACTTCTTGTGAAGGGCATTGCTTTTTGGAAACTAAACCACGAGGGATGATTCTATCATTTTTTGGACACTTTGCCAATGTGTCAATAGGTGATGAATGTTATTAATATCAATTTATCAATTATTGATATTAAAGTCATAATCATGTTTTAATTATGAGAACGGAATTCAAGAGTATTGAAATGAGATCACAAGTTTTTTCGAGATAAACTATAGGTTTTGGATTCAAATTCTATCATAGAATATTGCAGTGTTAAATGTTTTGAGAAAAAATTTTGTTGTCTATTGTGCATTTTTCGACTTGAGTGATTAATCTTCACAATTGCATGTAATAGATATTGATTCATATTAAAATATATGAGTTGACATACATCGTCATGTAAATTAGGTTTATTGCTGACGTCCAGTGAGAATTTAGTATTTTTTACTACAAAATAAACTTACTTGAGAGAATAGATTTTTTGTAATCATTTTTTGACGAATTCACACATTCACCATTATAAATTGTTTGATCTTAATCACACGATTCTAAAAATAATTTTTTATATAGTAATTAAAAATGCTAGTTTAAAATAAGAGCCGTTTGATTTTGATCAGATGGTCAGAAAACCTGATTGCATGATTGCTAAGTATCGTGAGTGCAGCAAATTGCACTCCATGTTCTTGAATGTAGATATAAAATTATTATACACACAAAAAGTGTATATTGATTTAAAAAGTTTAATTATGAAGGGAGAATCAAGGAAGCTTGAAGGATGATTCGTTGGGTGAGATATTATACCACAAATCATGTTTTTCTTGTAAGTAACTTTTTATATATTTTAAGTATGAAGTTTTATATGTGGTTTCTCAAGGTTAGTGTTTGAGTGATGGATAAGAAAGGTGAAAATGTAATGAAAAAGATCAATCATTGGGTCCATTCACTTTCTTATCTGTATGGAATCTCATTCTCTTTTTCTCTATACCTATATTTATGTGTATGCATGAGAGTGTGCAAGCATATGGAGGGGTTAGAAAAAGCACATGAGATGAGATCAATAACAAAGTATGGAGGTTCTAACTTTAACTTATAGTACAATTTTCTCTCTATTTTTTGCTCTTTGACTTTTCTTCTCTCTCTATATTTTGTTACCATTTAACACTTGTAAACAAAGTTTTATATGTTTTTGTTTAGTGGTCCTAAATCATATGATGAAAGCTATGATATTGAGATTAATTAATTTGAATACCAAACTTGTTCATGTGCCTAGATGAGTATAGGCCATCATAGGTAGACAATTAGTTACAATCTTGGATATCTTTATCTTACCAAATCAAGATATCTTGAATTTGCTGCTCAAAGCATCTCTCACTTTTGTAAGTCAAATAACAAAAGATCAAATCAGAGTGAATCACACATATTACAAGATTGAGTATCAAAGAAAAATTTGTTTAATCAATTGAACATAGATTAGGAAAATGATTTTGACTTGTAAAGTTCTAGACTCTTTTCATTTCTCTATGCATGGATAATTTAAACTTAAAAAGGCAAAAAAGAAAACCATGGTTGTTTTCAAATTGAGATTCTTTAAAAAAAAATTAACAATCAGTTATATAGCTATTATTATAACATGCTACCATTCTACCTTAAGTATTCTTCTAATACTAATTCATTACACTATTAAAAGGTCAAAAACCTATTTGTCATATGCAAAATTTTAATCACACCACTACTCAATCATGTTTTTATACATGTCCAACCAAAATTTACTTTTTCTTTTCACTCCTTTCACCAATTCAAACCACAAACTCATTCACTATCCCCTTCCCTCTTCCTCTCTCTCTCTTCTTCATTTTCTTTCTCGACTTTCAAAATCAACACTCTCTGTTTTACTCCTTTCTTTACTTCATCATTAGGTAATATTTTTAAGCCAATGTTTCATTTTATTTCTGGTACTTTACACGATTATGTTGTTTTGACTTTCACAGAATGATTCATCTCTATTTCACCTTTCTCTCTTTGTCTTCTTCAAGTTTCATCATCAACATAAAGTAAGACCCTTTTCTACATTATTTCGTTTTAGAGCAAATGTTAAAAATTGTTTCCTTTTTCTTCATGTTCTAATTCCATGGTTGTTCAACATACTATAATTTTTGTACGCTTTCGTTTTTTACATGCAACTTTATAAGTTTTAATGATTTTTCTTTTTCCCTATTTTTCTTCTTCTTCTCGTTTCATGGGTGTTAATGTTACTTAAGACTAATTTTGTTTTTTGTTTTAATGGTTGTTGAACATAGTTGTACAATGGAAGAGCAACAAATTAGAATTTTTCATGTTTTAATGATTTTCGATTTTTCCCCATTTTTCTTTGTCTCGTGCTTTCATGGTTGTTTAATGTTGTTTAAGACCATGATTTCATTGAGCCTCGTGACAAACTTGTTGGTGTGAAGATTGAAGTATAAAGATGGTCTAGAGGGGGTTGAATAAATCCAAATTAAAAAAGGCAACCGTCATTTTCTAAAATCAGAGTATTTTCAAAAAGAATTATGAGCGAAAAGTTTGAAGCGAAAATAAAAATTATACAGTTGATTATTGATCAAGCTAACACAATTCGTTTCACAAATATCTAAGATTATAGAGATGAAACGCGTGGTACGAAATGATTCAATTTGTGTAGTTATAAGTAGTGTACACAATTGATTCAATGTAAGGAGCCCTAAATTCAATTAGTATGTTCTCAAATTTATCAATCACAATACTAGATTGACTAGTTGTCCAATTCCAACAAAACATAAGCTTTAGGTAATTAATCACTATCAAGACCAAAATGATATAATATGAAGGAATTGAAAAACATAACATGCAATCACTACGAGTATAAATGCAAGAGTAAGAGTTAGAAAGATAACACTGATATTTATAGAGCTTTGACGTCTGTCCTCGCTTGGCCAATATGCACTCTTCAATAGTTTTCCATTGGAACCTGTATAGTTATTGGTAGTTTGAAAAATATTTCCTAGAGTTCATACAATCACCAATTCATAAACAAACATGATTTGTGAAAATAGAAATCGATTTGAATCATGTACAAATTCTTATTCAAATCAAATCAGGCAAAATCTATTTCCAGAAAAAAGATCAGGATCAAGTGAAAAATCTGATCAGGATCAAATTACTGAGTTGAGCTACTGTCCAATTTGATTAGGATAAAAAATTCAGTGTAAAACTGAATGGTTCGAATCAATCTTGTAAAATCTCAAATTTTCGAGTTTTCAAAAGCTTTTTGAGATTTTAACTTGAATTAAATTTTGTCCAAAGACACAAGGTGATATCATTTCAATTTCATATGCTATTGATAAAAGAGCATATAAATCAAGATCAAATCTAACCAAAGTTGTATACATACTAAACATGAGAAATAAAATCATGAAGGAGACTCAACTATACAACAAAATAATCGGATAGTAGAGACATGCAACTATAATCTCTCCTTTTTGTTGCTCAAAAATATTTCACTTGGAATTTATTCGACTTTGAGTACACATGTAACCCCCATGAAACATTTTACACAAACAACTCACAACATAAAACACATAAAACAATTCTAGACTCATTACAACTTCTCCCCCTTTGACAACATAAAAAAGAGATAGTTCAAAACACGTCTAAAACCAATGTAAATAGCCACTAACAAATAATTCTTAAG
Source organism: Lathyrus aphaca (assembly GCA_963966055.1). Taxonomy (NCBI): domain Eukaryota; kingdom Viridiplantae; phylum Streptophyta; class Magnoliopsida; order Fabales; family Fabaceae; genus Lathyrus; species Lathyrus aphaca. The sequence goes on from OZ014519.1 coordinate 609,673,401, forward strand.
AGCATATGATCTAAACAGCTAAGAAGTATATACAACAACCATGATCACATATTCATCGAAGATAAACATTATATAAGCATAATAATAAAAATAAACATGCAATACAAATCTTCAACAACTAACAATAAAGTGATCATACTTGTAAATCAAGGTATGCATTAACAATCATACATAATGCACGAACATGTAATTAAACGTTCTAATGCACACAATTATCAAAAACACATTTAAAATGACTTAAATGCAAATAAGAGCAATCAAAGACATAAGCTAGAGATGGATTGGTGAGAATATGGAGGAAAATAAGAAAACTAATACATAGATCTAGCACAAAACATATTGAATGATACAAGGTTTAAGGACATACCATTGTAGCTTTGGTAGAAGCTACGATTTGCAATAAGAAGTGTTAGTGCAATCAAAATATATAGCAAACAAAACTAAAAACCAAAACCTTGTTCTACTTAAGGAAGGATGAGTTTAAGACTCCCAGGTCCCTACATATTTTACGGAAGGATTCCAAAGACAGCGATTTTGTAAAAATGTCAGAAAATTGACTTTTAGTGTCAACTTACTCAAAAATAACGTCTCCTTTCTCCACATGATCTCTAAGGAAATGGTATCATATTTCAATGTGTTTAGTTTGTGAGTGTAGTACTAGATTATTATTAAGATTTATAGCACAATAATATCACAATTAATTGGAACACAATCAAGTTTTAAATCATAGTCCAATAGTTGTTTCTTAAACCATAAGACTTGTCTACAATAACTACCGGCGACTAGATATTCATCCTCGGCGGTGGAAAGAGCAACACTATGTTGTTTCTTACTATGCCAAGAACTTAAGAATCTCCCAAATAAGTGGCAAGTACCACTAGTACTCTTCCTATCCGACTTTCATGGTTGTTTAATGTTTTTTAAGACCATGATTTCATTGAGCCTCGTGACAAACTTGTTGGGTGTGAAGATGGAAGTATAAAGATGGTCTAGGGGGTTTGAATAAATCCAAATTAAAAAAGGAAACCGTCATTTTCTAAAATCAGAGTATTTTCAAAAAAGAATTATGAGCGAAAGATTTGAAGCGAAAATAAAAATTATACAGTTGATTATTGATCAAGCTAACACAATTCGTTTCACAAATATCTAAGATTATAGAGATGAAATGCGTGGTATGAAATGATTCAATTTGTGTAGTTACAAGTAGTGTACATAATTGATTCAATGTAAGGAGTCCTAAATTCAATTAGTACATTCTCAGATTTATCAATCACAATACTAGCTTGACTAGTTGTCCAATTCCAACAAAACCTAAGCTTTAGGTAATTAATCACTATCAAGACCAAAATGATATAATATGAAGGAATTGAAAAACATAGCATGCAATCACTATGAGTATAAATGTAAGAGTAAGAGTTAGAAAGATAATACTAATATTTATAGAGCTTTGGCGTCCGTCCGTCCTCGCTTGGTCCATATACACTCTTCAATAGTTTCCCATTGGAACCTGTATAGTTATTGGTAGTTTGACAAATATTTCCTAGAGTTCATACAATCACCAATTCATAATTACATTTGAGAAAATAAATCTCCTAACTTGAATCTTGACTTGTATACAACAAACTTGACAAACTCTTCTACGTAATTTTTACTTGAATGCATTTCTTTGATCTTTCAATGACATCATTTCTTCTTCAAGCCTTCGTATGCTGCAATCAATCCATTAATTCTATTGATTCCTTGAGCTGTGAAATTGTTCGAAGATCTGAGAAGAACCCCGTCTTATCTGTAGCATATCACACAATTACTACTAATATAATTCTAGAGTGAAGAACCTACTTCTTTTAAATGGAATTTGTCACCACCATTGACAAATCCTCTTTCTTGATAACAACTTGGAAACTCAACAAGATCTCCAAGAACGGTTAGTTTCAAGTGCTCAACTCATTCAATCAATCCCAGAACTCTCGTTATCTAGATCTGAACTCAATTAAAGCTAAAGATATGAGAATTCGTAGTAAGACTTTGAACATGCAAAACATAGATAATTGATTTTCACACAAAATCACACTGAAAAATCTTAATAGAATGATATATGTTTTTATTGAATGATGATAGAAAATAATTTATATGTGCTTGAGATAAAGTACACAAAATGGTTTAAAAAGGTGGTTAGATTTGAATCAAGAAAAATATGATTTGAATCAAATGAGCAACATTGAGGTGAAATGAAATAAATACCTAATTTTTGAAAAATATTACAATTGATTCGGATCAGAGATAATGTGATTCGAATTAAATGCTTTGTAATTTGAATCAAGAACAAAATGCGATTCAAATCAAATAGCCCAGAAATGACATGAGTTTTAGGCAAAATAGTTTGATTTAAATCATGTTGGAATTTTGATTCGAATCAAATCAAACATAAACAAACATGATTTGTGAAAATAGAAATTGATTTGAATCATGTACAAATTCTGATTCAAATCAAATAAGGCAAAATCTATTTCCAGAAAAATTATCAGGATCAAATTAATGAGTTGAGCTACTGTCCAATTTGATTAGGATAAAAAATTCAGTGTAAAACTGAATGATTTGAATCAATCTTGTAAAATCTCAAATTTTCAAGTTTTCAAAAGCTTTTAGAGATTTTAACTTGAATTAAATTTTGTCCAAAGACACAAGGTGATTTCATTTCAATTTCATATGCTATTGATCAAAGAGCATATAAATCAATATCAAATCTAACCAAAGTTTTATACATACTAAACATGAGAAATACAATCATGAAGGAGACTCAATGAATTGAAATAAAAACACAAATATAAGTGACAAGACAAACAACAAAATAATCGGATAATAGAGACATGCAACTATAATCTCTCCTTTATTGTTTCTCAAAAATATTTCACTTGGAATTTATTCGACTTTGAGTACACATGTAACCCCCTGAAACATTTTACACAAACAACTCATAACATAAAACACATAAAACAATTCTAGACTCATTACAACTTCTCCCCCTTTGACAACATCAAAAAGAGATAGTTCAAAACACGTCTAAAACCAATGTAAATAGCCACTAACAAATAATTCGTAAGAGCATATGATCTAAACAGCTAAGAAGTATATACAACAACCATGATCACATATTCATCGAAGATAAACATGTTGTCGCTCCCGACAAATGAAATGGATCAGATGAAGGTACAGACGCGAACGGTCGGCGAGAGGGACAATGAGAACACACAGCCGTGAACTCACTGGAGATGAATAGAGTCGCCAGCTAGGCATTTTTATCCCGGAGGAAAGGCAATGCTGCATAGACCTAGAAAAAGATGGATAAGACGGTTGCGAACCAGAGAGACTGAGAAAGGGGGTTGGTTACAACCTGGGAAGGTATTAGCACCCAGATTGTCCGCCGTACTCGACGGGATCCACGCTTAAAAGATTGGTGTTTTAAAGGGGTAGTGTCAGTGCAATTTGTGTGTCAAAGAGCTGGAAAGGAATGTACAGGTGTCAGTGTAAAGGAAGTGTGAAGTGCAGTATGTACAGTGTCAGTGTAAGAACAAGAATAAGATGCTCAAGATCATGAGGCTAAAAGAATGAGGCTAGAAAGAGGGGGAATATACAGAGACTTTTGTTCGATAACTGTTAAGTTATGCCTACGTATCCTCTCGTGCAATGAGGAAGTCAGAACACCGTAGTTCGACCCAAAGAGACTGAAAGGTGAATTGACTTGTGAACTGCTTGCTTGTCTATGCTCAAGTGTATGACCTGTCTGGCTCAGGTGCAAACTGTCTTGCATTAGACGGAAGAAGCAAGTTCTCGCTTATGAGTGAGTGAGATGAGAAAAGAATCCCGAAGGAGACGATTATTGTTTGTTTTTGAATTTTCAGTCTTTTATTTCTTTTGAAAGTTTGTCATAAGTTAATGAGCTTAAGTCTAAACCAATGGATTTAGTAAACTCATCACATCTTCCCTCTGATTAGGGGTAATGAGAATACCTTAAGCGTGAAGTCAGATTCTCACACTTAATCACCTTTGGTGTAGGATTAAGATCATTAACCTACTTGTGATTATTTAGATGTTTTTGGTGTTTTTGTTTAGTGTTAAGTAATGAGATTAAGCCATAATCAGGGATTAAACAGACTCATTACACCATCCTAATAGAAGGATAATAGATGAGAATGTTTAAGCTGAAGAAAGTTCCTCAACTTAATCCATGATTAGGGATTAAACTCATGACAAAACAAGCCTTTGATTAAGTGGATTTTATTAATGATATGATGATGAAGTGATTTTTATGGTTTGTAAGACAACTTGAGGGGGACTTGTCCATTAACACTAGGGTTAGTCCTTCTTAACCAATTAAGGAAGAATTAGAACCCTAATGCAAGGCCAAAGTTACAAGTGATGTCTTGATACTTATTAAGTGAATTGATTAAGAGATTTAAACACATTAAGGGTTTAACACTTAGGATTAAAGTTATACACTCCATCCTAAGAGAAGGATGCAGGCATAAGCTTAATCACAAAGCCTTAAAGCCTTTAGGGTTTAGTCCCTGATTATGAGATGAGAAGAGAAGACTCAAAAGAGACACAAAGGTAAAACTATGAGGGGGGACTAATCAAAACCCTAATCATTGTCATGCTTGGTTGTTCCTAAGGTTTGTGAGGTTTTCAGGAGAAGATCTTCAAAGGAGCCACCAGGAAGCAGATGAACAAGATCAAGAGAAGCAAAGCAACTTGCTTCATTCAAGAAGTCAAGTCACTTGAAGAAAGAAAGTGGGAAGAAGAAGAATGAGCAAGCTAAATCTCAAACACAAACAAAAATGCAGCAATGGATGCAAGAAAGATGAAAAGAAAGGTTGTGAGAAGTGAAGGCAAATTCACTTCTCAACCTCACTTACCACCTGAAATGTTAGAAAGAAAAGCAATGCAATGCTAAATGAGATGAAATGATATGATGAAAAACAAAACCAGAGGCATGTTGATGATGATAATGATGTTATGAGATGCTACAAGCATGAGACAAGGCATGGAGATGTTCATACAAGATCATGGATGCAAATGAGGCAAGGTAAGGAGCATGAATGAACATGGAAAGTTATGAAACATACATGGCATATAACATGGCAAATGCAAGATGCAATGATCAAAGATGCTTTCTATATGTCTTATAATGTCAAATGAATCAAATGGAGGCATGGAATGGCATGGCAAGTCATGCTATGCAAGAGAATGCAAGAAGGATGCAAATGGAAGCCCAAATTAGGGTTTATGGATCAAACAACAAACAAAAACCCAAAATAGAAGCAAACCCTAAGATAAAAAATGGAAAATGCCACAAAAAGGAATCCTAATCCTATAATAAACCAAGGTCCAAAGGGGAGGTCTCAACTCCTAACCAATCTCAAGTTATGATTTTTCTAAGTTATTAGGGTTTTTAAGGCTCCTAAACAAAAGAAATGCCAAACAAATGAAAAATGAGGAATCAAATCATGGCCATTTTATCCTAGAAACTACATGCTAAACACAAAACAATGCAAGAAGAATCAATGTCCAACTCTTCTTAGATAGGCAGAAATGAATTTTTGAACTTTGGATCAAATTAATGCACAAAAAATGATTTAATTCAATGGAAAATTCTCAAAATGCATCAAGATCAAAAAAGAAATTTGGTTTGAAGGTTGGACAATGTTTCTAAATGTCTTAGAACATTTCATGAATTTTTTGGTGATTTTTAAATACTTAAAAGTATTTTTAATAAATTAATTTTCATTAATCAATTAAAAATAATCTTTTAAATATTTAAAAATACTTTTTAAATGATAAAAAATAAAACAAAAATATTTTTGTGTTGTAAAAATTAATAAAACTCAGGAGAAAAAGTTTCATAATTTTTAAACCTTTTTTACTATTTTTAAATAATTATGCAAAAAAAATGAAAAGAAAATGAATTAAAATAAATAAAAGGAGAAGTATGCAGGATGGGTGGCTGGGATTCAATCTGGGCTTGGGGGCATTGACTACGCGCCAGATCCTGTGGCCCACGTTTAAACTGACTTAAACCCAATTAATTAAATAAATAATGAAGATTAGGGCTTAATGACAAATCTGGACCGTCCACACGCGCGGCAAGTCAAACATTTCAACGCATCCAACGCTCTAGATTCAAATGGCACTAATTACAGGGGTTATGCCCTAATTATTTTCAGGTGGCCGGAGAAGACCTCCGGTCGTCTTCTCCGGTGGGAAGTCCACCTGAAAATCTCCAAACTCCCTCAAAACGTAACAAAAATGAAACCTAAGCATACAGAAATGATTCCCATGATCCCCTGAACTAAAACCCTAAGTCAAAACAAATTTATTCTTCCTCAAATTCATGAATCGAGCAAAACAAATTTCTAGGTCACAGAGTTTCAGAAGCTAATTAAATACTCATTTCAACACCATTTCAAAAACCAAAAGCACCAGGATACTCAGTGAAGCATAGAGAACAAGTTTATAACATGAAAAACGATTTCTGGAAAAATAATTTTGGAGCTACCTGAGATTCGAAGCTTTCACTCTGATGACTTTCTGGCCTCTCCTCTTGATGAAAACCACTCCACTTAACCCTCTGGTGATGCTTGAATGCTCAAGAGGGATTTATGTTGGCTGAATGAAGAGTTTGAGCAGCTTCTGCTCAAGCTTAGTTGAAAATGGCAATGGAGTTTCAGGCTGTTTCTGGCAATGGTGAAGGGTTGTTTGTGGTCCAGATGATGTGTGGAGAAGGTTTGTGGAGTTGGTTTTGATGTTTGTGTGCTGTGGAGAGAGTTTCGAATGAAACTGCAAGTTTAGGTGAGAAATGGCAATGGGGTGTTCTTGATCAAAACAGGCCTGGTTCTTGGTGGTTTGAGGTCTATGAAGTATGGTGAGTTGAGGTGTGGAAATAGTTTGGATGTTTTTGTGCTGGGCAGGGAGTTTCGAAGCAAAATGCAGCTGGGGTGTGTTTTGTGAATGTGATGGTATGAAGTGTTTCAGCCTTGCTAGATGTATGGAGTGTCTTGCTCTTTGTCCACATAAACCTCTCTCATTGGTCAGATGACATGACATGTGCTTTTTTGATTGGTATGGCCACTTTTGCAATTTGTCAACTCTTGTGTAAGAGAAAGTATGGGCAGCTTCTAGGCTAGTACATGGGCTGGTTCTGGCGCAGCAAGATGAGGTGAGAGGGCTAGCAAGGTGCAGCAACCAATGCATCAAGTTGGTGAAGTGATCATGATGATTTTGCAAGTTGTTTGCCTTATGGTTCACATGGAAAGATCTTGTCCCAAAAGCCATGAAACATGAGCAATGCCTAGTCCATTCTGAATTTTAGGACTTACATGATGTTTATGTGAGGGTTTGATGCCAATTAGAAGTTGCAATTTTCCTTGGTACATGATTTTGCAAAATTCACATTTGAGGCATGCCTTGAAAATCAATGATTTTGGCCAACTTTGTCACACCATAACTTTTGATCCAAGAAGAGTTTGATCATGTTCTTGTACTTTTTGAAAAGGGAAAGATGAGATCTACAACTTTCATGACCAAAGTTTTTCCATTTGAAGCATTTTTGGATCAAGAATTAAGGCTTGAAAAATGACCAAAAATGAGGCATTCTTGAAAAGTCAACTATGCCCAAAAAGTCAACATTTGCAAAACTTCCAAATTCTTGATTTCTATGAACTTCAACCTTCTTCCATGATCAAATAAAGATCCTATACACTCAAAATGATGAAGATCACCCATTGGTTGGGTCATTGGGGGCCTCAGATGCCCTGATTTTGCACTGACTTGTCCAGAAAGTCAACCCTTGATCAGATGACTTCCCCATGGAATTTCTTCATGAAAATTGATATGCATACTCCCTATACCATATAGAGACCAATGGAAACAAGGATGACCAAAAAATTTGGAGTTATGGCCTCTGAAACCAAAACCCTAATTTTAGGTCAACTGTGCAGTCAAACCTGGCTCTGCATCCATACCATTCCCAGTTCTTGTGATTCTTTGGCATTTTTGACTTTGAGAGGATGGGATATGATACTTGAACACATATGGATCCCTTTGAAGTGATTGGTTGCCTTTGGAGTGGCTCAAGAGGTTCTTGGATTGCTCAGATCACAAACCCTAGGTGCAGATGACTTAGAACCAATGCAGTGAATCAAAATTGAGATATGAGATTATATGATTGTGTTCATGCATATGAAATGATCACAAGCCATGGTGTGAATGAGTGAGGGCAAATTTGGGGTGTTTACAGCTGCCCCTATTCAAACATGAGTTAGCTGTGCAGGTTGTAAGCGACGGCTTAACAGGCAAACAAGATAACTTGTGGTTGAATACCAAAGACAGTCCAAAATTTGCACTCACAAAAAGAAGAAGAAAAGGGATATAGATTGTAAAAGAAAATAAAGTATATCGTAAAGCGGGAAACAAACGCAATGACGGGGACGGCCGACATGCTGGGGATAAAAGGTAAAGCCAAGACGGGGACGGCCGACTAGCTGGGGAACATCAAATATGATGGGGACGGCCATCAAGATAAAGCTGTAAAAAGTTCTCTGGGGATCCATGAAACATGACGGGGACGGCCATCAAGTTCATAAAGCAAAGTAACCAACGATGGGGACGGCCATCGGGCTAAAAGGAAAGGGACCACGACGGGGACGGCCATCGGGTTAAAGAATAAATGAAATAAACAGATGATGGGGTACGGCCATCAAAGGTGAAGGACGATCACCTAGCAGGGGACGGCTGCTCTGTTGGGCAATAAAGGAAATATGATGGGGACGGCCATCAAAGGTGGAGGACGACCACCTGGCAGGGTACGGCTGCCGAAAATATCAACGATGGGGACGACCATCGGATAGAAAAGGTCAACGATGGGGACGGCCATCGGACGAGCATGATGGAGGACGACCATCAAGAAGTGGAGGACGACCACTCAGCAGGGTACGGCTGCTCTCGAGGTTTCTCATGACATAGGACGAATGCCAGATAACCAAAATCAACAATGGGGACGGCCATTGGATAAAATGATGAAGGACGATCATCAAAAGGTGGAGGACGACCACCTAGCAGGGGACGGCTGCTAAATATCAACGATGGGGACGGCCATCGGACGAGCATGATGGAGGACGACCATCAAGAAGTGGAGGACGACCACTCAGCAGGGTACGGCTGCTCTCAGGGTTTATCATAACACAGGACGAGTGTCAGATAAAAAGGAAAATTTGCTTTGCGATCTACTAGGGAATAGTAAACACGGACGAGTGTTCACATCCAAAAAACAAAGGGTATGAGTGTTTAGATGTTGTGTATAGATTAAAGATGCGGACGAGCATCCTTAAGACTATGATACGGACGAGTATCAGGTAGAAACAAACTGACACGTGCTCAGAGATGATGATACGGACGAGTATCAACGGGTTAACAAAGAACACGGACGAGTGTTGAATCTGAGGGGACTCTTCTGGGGAATAGTAGACGCAGACGAGTATCTATATTCAAGAAGATATAAGTGTTTGACACGGTGTATGGATTAAAGATGCGGACGAGCATCCTTAAGATTATGATACGGACGAGTATCATGTAGAAACAAACACTAGACGCAATGTTCTGAGATGATGGTACGGACGAGTACCAACTGGTTAACAAAGAACAAAGACTACTGTTGAATCTGTGGGTATATAACTGGTATATACAAGATACGGACGAGTATCTGTATGAGAGCGAGTGGTGTATAGATGAGTGTTTAGTTGCTGGGGAGAGTGACACGGACGAGTGTCAAGAGAGAAAAGAGTGTAATATAAACAAGTATCTGATATACAAAGTCTAGGCGACTGCGCTGGGGATATGACACGGACGGGTGCCAAGAAAGTGTATATAAGTATATGTAAGTCAAAACAAATTTATTCTTCCTCAAATTCATGAATCGAGCAAAACAAATTTCTAGGTCACAGAGTTTCAGAAGCTAATTAAATACTCATTTCAACACCATTTCAAAAACCAAAAGCACCAGGATACTCAGTGAAGCATAGAGAACAAGTTTATAACATGAAAAACGATTTCTGGAAAAATAATTTTGGAGCTACCTGAGATTCGAAGCTTTCACTCTGATGACTTTCTGGCCTCTCCTCTTGATGAAAACCACTCCACTTAACCCTCTGGTGATGCTTGAATGCTCAAGAGGGATTTATGTTGGCTGAATGAAGAGTTTGAGCAGCTTCTGCTCAAGCTTAGTTGAAAATGGCAATGGAGTTTCAGGCTGTTTCTGGCAATGGTGAAGGGTTGTTTGTGGTCCAGATGATGTGTGGAGAAGGTTTGTGGAGTTGGTTTTGATGTTTGTGTGCTGTGGAGAGAGTTTCGAATGAAACTGCAAGTTTAGGTGAGAAATGGAAATGGGGTGTTCTTGATCAAAACAGGCCTGGTTCTTGGTGGTTTGAGGTCTATGAAGTATGGTGAGTTGAGGTGTGGAAATAGTTTGGATGTTTTTGTGCTGGGCAGGGAGTTTCGAAGCAAAATGCAGCTGGGGTGTGTTTTGTGAATGTGATGGTATGAAGTGTTTCAGCCTTGCTAGATGTATGGAGTGTCTTGCTCTTTGTCCACATAAACCTCTCTCATTGGTCAGATGACATGACATGTGCTTTTTTGATTGGTATGGCCACTTTTGCAATTTGTCAACTCTTGTGTAAGAGAAAGTATGGGCAGCTTCTAGGCTAGTACATGGGCTGGTTCTGGCGCAGCAAGATGAGGTGAGAGGGCTAGCAAGGTGCAGCAACCAATGCATCAAGTTGGTGAAGTGATCATGATGATTTTGCAAGTTGTTTGCCTTATGGTTCACATGGAAAGATCTTGTCCCAAAAGCCATGAAACATGAGCAATGCCTAGTCCATTCTGAATTTTAGGACTTACATGATGTTTATGTGAGGGTTTGATGCCAATTAGAAGTTGCAATTTTCCTTGGTACATGATTTTGCAAAATTCACATTTGAGGCATGCCTTGAAAATCAATGATTTTGGCCAACTTTGTCACACCATAACTTTTGATCCAAGAAGAGTTTGATCATGTTCTTGTACTTTTTGAAAAGGGAAAGATGAGATCTACAACTTTCATGACCAAAGTTTTTCCATTTGAAGCATTTTTGGATCAAGAATTAAGGCTTGAAAAATGACCAAAAATGAGGCATTCTTGAAAAGTCAACTATGCCCAAAAAGTCAACATTTGCAAAACTTCCAAATTCTTGATTTCTATGAACTTCAACCTTCTTCCATGATCAAATAAAGATCCTATACACTCAAAATGATGAAGATCACCCATTGGTTGGGTCATTGGGGGCCTCAGATGCCCTGATTTTGCACTGACTTGTCCAGAAAGTCAACCCTTGATCAGATGACTTCCCCATGGAATTTCTTCATGAAAATTGATATGCATACTCCCTATACCATATAGAGACCAATGGAAACAAGGATGACCAAAAAATTTGGAGTTATGGCCTCTGAAACCAAAACCCTAATTTTAGGTCAACTGTGCAGTCAAACCTGGCTCTGCATCCATACCATTCCCAGTTCTTGTGATTCTTTGGCATTTTTGACTTTGAGAGGATGGGATATGATACTTGAACACATATGGATCCCTTTGAAGTGATTGGTTGCCTTTGGAGTGGCTCAAGAGGTTCTTGGATTGCTCAGATCACAAACCCTAGGTGCAGATGACTTAGAACCAATGCAGTGAATCAAAATTGAGATATGAGATTATATGATTGTGTTCATGCATATGAAATGATCACAAGCCATGGTGTGAATGAGTGAGGGCAAATTTGGGGTGTTTACAGCTGCCCCTATTCAAACATGAGTTAGCTGTGCAGGTTGTAAGCGACGGCTTAACAGGCAAACAAGATAACTTGTGGTTGAATACCAAAGACAGTCCAAAATTTGCACTCACAAAAAGAAGAAGAAAAGGGATATAGATTGTAAAAGAAAATAAAGTATATCGTAAAGCGGGAAACAAACGCAATGACGGGGACGACCGACATGCTGGGGATAAAAGGTAAAGCCAAGACGGGGACGGCCGACTAGCTGGGGAACATCAAATATGATGGGGACGGCCATCAAGATAAAGCTGTAAAAAGTTCTCTGGGGATCCATGAAACATGACGGGGACGGCCATCAAGTTCATAAAGCAAAGTAACCAACGATGGGGACGGCCATCGGGCTAAAAGGAAAGGGACCACGACGGGGACGGCCATCGGGTTAAAGAATAAATGAAATAAACAGATGATGGGGTACGGCCATCAAAGGTGAAGGACGATCACCTAGCAGGGGACGGCTGCTCTGTTGGGCAATAAAGGAAATATGATGGGGACGACCATCAAAGGTGGAGGACGACCACCTGGCAGGGTACGGCTGCCGAAAATATCAACGATGGGGACGACCATCGGATAGAAAAGGTCAACGATGGGGACGACCATCGGACGAGCATGATGGAGGACGACCATCAAGAAGTGGAGGACGACCACTCAGCAGGGTACGGCTGCTCTCGAGGTTTCTCATGACATAGGACGAATGCCAGATAACCAAAATCAACAATGGGGACGGCCATTGGATAAAATGATGAAGGACGATCATCAAAAGGTGGAGGACGACCACCTAGCAGGGGACGGCTGCTAAATATCAACGATGGGGACGGCCATCGGACGAGCATGATGGAGGACGACCATCAAGAAGTGGAGGACGACCACTCAGCAGGGTACGGCTGCTCTCAGGGTTTATCATAACACAGGACGAGTGTCAGATAAAAAGGAAAATTTGCTTTGCGATCTACTAGGGAATAGTAAACACGGACGAGTGTTCACATCCAAAAAACAAAGGGTATGAGTGTTTAGATGTTGTGTATAGATTAAAGATGCGGACGAGCATCCTTAAGACTATGATACGGACGAGTATCAGGTAGAAACAAACTGACACGTGCTCAGAGATGATGATACGGACGAGTATCAACGGGTTAACAAAGAACACGGACGAGTGTTGAATCTGAGGGGACTCTTCTGGGGAATAGTAGACGCAGACGAGTATCTATATTCAAGAAGATATAAGTGTTTGACACGGTGTATGGATTAAAGATGCGGACGAGCATCCTTAAGATTATGATACGGACGAGTATCATGTAGAAACAAACACTAGACGCAATGTTCTGAGATGATGGTACGGACGAGTACCAACTGGTTAACAAAGAACAAAGACTACTGTTGAATCTGTGGGTATATAACTGGTATATACAAGATACGGACGAGTATCTGTATGAGAGCGAGTGGTGTATAGATGAGTGTTTAGTTGCTGGGGAGAGTGACACGGACGAGTGTCAAGAGAGAAAAGAGTGTAATATAAACAAGTATCTGATATACAAAGTCTAGGCGACTGCGCTGGGGATATGACACGGACGGGTGCCAAGAAAGTGTATATAAGTATATGTGAGTGCAAAAAGGATGTCTTTGGCTTTCTGCTGGGATATAACACGGACGGGTGTCAAAAGGAGTATATACTGGTGTTTGTGATTTGTGAGGCAACTGCTTTTGCTGGGAACTCTGGTGGGGATTTTTCTTCTGTTATGTTGATGAACTGTAATCATTCACAGGTGTTGATTCATAACATGGCTCATGATTATGCTATGCGTTTGATTTTTTTTTTGCCGTAATGCTCCGTGTTGAAACGGAATGCTACGCTTTGCGGGTGAATATGATGCAAATGCAAAGATACAGATCTGGGATTCGGATCCCGTTGCTGTGAAGATCTCTGGTCGATCTGTTTGAAGTGGACATCCCAGCTGGGGAGAAGATCATTGGTAGATCTAACAAGATGATATTTGCTTGGGGACACGGGTCACTGATAGACCGATCCTAATAAATGAGAGGCCCAGCTGGGGTTTGTAGAAGCTTTCTTCACTCTGTTGTGATCCTTTCCTGCGTTGCTCTTCTGAGTAGAGGCTGAAGATTCTGTGGGGAGATGATTCCCTGACTCCTGTATTTACTGAGGAAGAATAATTGGTACTATGGCTGGGGAGAATTGTTGGTAACTCAGCCGGGGAGAGTTGTTGGAGGCAAACTCAGCTGGGGAGAAAGCACCTTGAGTGCTAAAATTGAGTGTTGATTTGCCAGCTTGCTGGGATGTAACTTTCATGCCCCAGGTTGCGTTCTGGATACCTGCAATCCTGCAAAGATAAGGAGACGCACAAAAGGTCCCGAGGTATCCTTTACTGGATTCCGTCATAGGAGTCAAGCATTCTCAAGAGTAAGTATATTCCCTGCAAGCATGTGTTTCTATTTTTAGTGACAAACATCTGTACTTATGCAATTAGTTTTAGAGACATCAGACATTCTTTGCAAACGAAATATGTACAAGACGAAACATGACTGAAAAATCTGATTTTATTAATTCTTGTGCCCTGAATTGGCAAGATACAGTCAAGGAAACAAATCTCCTAAAATAAGGAGATTGTTATAAATTGAGAAACAAAATGCTGGCAGTGTTGACGACGCTTTAAGGAGCTTCCTCTTCTGCTATGACTCGTATGACAATGACGTTCTTCTCGTCTTGCTTTCTGAAAAAGGCTGATTCTGATTGAAGCTTGATCCTGTTGAAGCTTTCCAAGTTGCAAGTGATACAGACGGATTCAGAATGCAGTTGTTCGCTTATTCCCTTATTTTGCATGGATCGCCCTTTCGGGTTTTCAATCCATCGGGATACCCATTTTTGCCTGAGTTGTCCAATGCGGCTTTTCAACTCAGCGGGTGTACATTTTTATTTATTTTCCCTTATTTTTGCCCGAGTCTTTTATTCTGTTTTTGACTCGCCGGGATGCCCTATTTTGCCTGGACTTACATTCTGTTTTTATGTCCAGCGGGTCATTTTTATGCGAAGTATTTTTTAACTGCATCTGAATTCACAGGGGACGGGAAATCTTCGCCATCCATGGTGCTGAGCATCAGTGCTCCACCAGAGAAAACTTTCTTTACAACAAATGGTCCTTCATAATTTGGAGTCCACTTGCCCCTGTGGTCTGTATAAGGAGGGAGGATTCTTTTCAGCACAAGATCTCCTGCTTGGTACTCTCGGTGCCTGACTTTCTGATCGAAGGCTCTCTTCATTCTCCTTTGATATAGCTGTCCATGACAGATTGCAGCCAATCTTTTCTCTTCGATCAGACTCAGTTGTTCGTATCGGGCCCGAACCCATTCTGCTTCACTTAGCTTAACATCCATTAATACCCGTAGGGAGGGTAATTCAACTTCAACAGGTAGGACTGCTTCCATACCATACACAAGCTGATACGGTGTTGCCCCAGTGGATGTTCTGATTGACGTGCGGTACCCATGCAAGGCAAATGGTAGCATTTCGTGCCAGTCTTTGTAAGTGACTACCATCTTCTGCACAATCTTCTTGATATTCTTATTTGCTGCCTCAACAGCGCCGTTCATCTTTGGCCTGTAAGGAGAAGAATTGTGATGTTGAATCTTGAAGTCCCGGCATAACTCTGTCATCATTTTGTTGTTTAGATTGGAACCATTATCAGTAATGATTCGCTCGGGAACTCCATATCGACAGATGATATCTCTCTTCAGAAATCTGGCTACCACTTGTCTTGTGACGTTTGCATATGAGGCTGCTTCAACCCACTTGGTGAAATAGTCAATGGCGACCAAGATGAATCTGTGGCCATTTGAAGCAGTCGGCTCAATCTTGCCAATCATATCGATGCCCCACATAGCAAAGGGCCAGGGTGAAGACATTATGTTCAAAGGGTTGGGAGGCACATGCACCTTATCTGCATAGATCTGGCATTTGTAGCATTTTCTGGCGTAAGCACAACAGTCTGCATCCATTGTGATCCAGTAATAGCCTGATCTTAACAACTTCTTAGCCATGGCATGCCCTCCGGCATGGGTACCAAAGGAGCCTTCGTGCACTTCATGCATCAATAAATCTGCTTCCGTCTTGTCAACGCATCTGAGGAGTACCATATCAAAGTTCCTCTTGTATAAAGACCCATCAGTGTTCAGAAAGAAACTCCCAGCAAGCCTTCTTAAAGTTTTCTTATCATTGGAAGATGCCCCAGGTGGGTATGTCTGATCCTCCAAGAAGCACTTAATGTCGTGGAACCAAGGCTTATCATCCTTGACAACTTCCGCTGCAAATACATATGCTGGTCTATCAAGTCTGGATACTGAAATCTGGGGTACAAAATTAGCAGCTTGAACTTTGATCATGGATGAAATGGTAGCAAGAGCATCTGCAAACTGATTCTCGTCCCGAGGGATATACTCAAGCTTGACTGTTGTGAAGAACGTCAATAACCTTCTTGTATAATCCCTATAAGGTATCAGATGATCCTGGTGGGTGTACCATTTTTCGTTGGTTTGATTGACTACCAAAGCTGAATCCCCGAATACGGTCAATGTCTTGATCCTGAGGTCAATGGCTTCCTCAAGACCCATAATGCAAGCTTCGTATTCAGCTTCGTTGTTAGTGCAGTTGAAAGTGAGTTTTGCCGAGAAAGGCATGTGAACTCCTTTGGGTGTAATGAGTACTGCACCAACACCACGACCATTCATGTTAACAGCCCCATCAAACATCATAGTCCATTCTTCCTCCGGGTCGGGCCCTTCAGTGTGAACAGGCTCCTCATGATCTTTTGATTTAATGAACATGATGTCTTCATCAGGGAAGTCAAATCTCATAGGCTGGTAGTCATCAATGGGTTGCTCAGCAAGATATTCAGATAGTACACTGCCCTTGATGGCTTTCTGAGAAGTGTACTGGATGTCGTATTCTGTGAGAATCATTTGCCATCTTGCAACCCGTCCGGTAAGTGCTGGCTTCTCAAATATGTACTTGACCGGGTCCATTTTTGAGATCAATAAGGTAGTGTGGGTCAACATATACTGTCTCAGTCGGCGAGCAGCCCACGCTAAAGCACAGCAAGTTTTCTCGAGCAGTGAATAACGTTGTTCACAGTCGGTAAACTTTTTGCTTAGGTAGTATATTGCATACTCTTTTCGACCAGACTCGTCATGCTGGCCCAGCACACACCCCATCGACTCCTCTAATACTGTCAAGTACATTATCAGAGGTCTTCCTTCAACTGGAGGCATAAGGATTGGAGGTTCTTGCAGATATTCTTTGATCTTGTCAAAAGCCTTCTGGCAGTCTTCATTCCACCTGACCGTCTGTTCTTTTCTCAACAATTTGAACAAGGGTTCACAGGTTGCTGTCAGGTGAGATATGAACCTTGAAATGTAGTTCAATCGACCTAAGAACCCTCGAACTTCTTTCTCTGTTTTCGGTGCAGGCATCTCTTGGATGGCTTTGACTTTATCAGGGTCAACTTCAATCCCTTTCTCGCTTACAATAAAACCCAGCAGCTTACCAGATCGCACCCCGAATGTGCATTTGTTGGGGTTCAACTTCAGTTGGTACTTCCTCAGACGCTTGAACAATTTGAGCAGATTTACCAGATGGTCTTCTTCAGTGAGGGACTTGGCAATCATATCATCCACATAGCATTCTATTTCTTTATGAATCATATCGTGGAATAATGTCACCATAGCCCGTTGATATGTTGCACCAGCATTTTTCAGTCCGAATGGCATCACTTTGTAGCAGAACGTGCCCCAGGGTGTGATGAATGTTGTCTTCTCCATGTCTTCAGGTGACATCTTAATCTGATTGTATCCTGAAAATCCGTCCATGAAGGAGAATACCGAGAACTGAGTCGTATTATCAACCAATACATCAATGTGAGGTAAAGGGAAATCATCTTTCGGGCTGGCTCTGTTCAGATCCCGGTAGTCAACACACATCCTTACTTTGCCGTCTTTCTTAGGCACAGGTACTATGTTAGCAACCCACGGCGGATAGCTAGTCACAGCAAGGAACCCGGCGTCCCATTGCTTTTGTACCTCCTCCTTGATTTTCATAGCCATGTCTGGGCGAGTACGGCGCAGTTTCTGCTTAACTGGCGGGCATTCTTCTCTCAAAGGCAGCTTGTGCACGACAATATCGGTATCCAACCCTGGCATGTCTTGGTAAGACCAAGCAAACACATCTACATACTCTTGAAGCAGATCAATCAGTTGTCTCTTCACTGAGTCTTGCAGGCAGGCCCCGATTCTAACCTCTTTCACGTCTTTATCTGTACCAAGATTGATCACTTCAACCTCCTCCTCGTGAGGAGTAATAACTTTTTCCTCCTGTCTCAATAACCTGGCTAGCTCTTCAGGAAGCTCATATTCTTCATCAACCCCTTCATCAGCTTGATTGATAGGATTGTCAAAGTCATACGAAGTCATAGCCGTGCTGTTGTCGGTGCTGTCTGGAAGGCACTCTCTGCAAGGGTTAAGTTTGTTCATTTTAGTGATTTGATTTTAATCTTTATTTAGAAAAGTGAAATGAAGTTGTCATTTTGAAAACACCGCCATTTATTTTTTGTACAAAAAGAAAAATGGAAAAAACAGTGAACGAAAAGAAAAAAAAGACTCGTTTGCAAAAAGATATCTGATATTTCATTAATTGATCTTGTTTGCACAAAAAGTACAGATGGCCCGATTACAAAATGAGTCTTGTCATCTTGGGCAAGATGCAAGACTTTGATGCATGCTTATAAAAATACAGGAAATAATAATTACTCTGCATGAGTAACTCTTATAATTTCCTGGGAAGACCAGTTCGAGACACTGCTCCCCGGGATGTTTGGACGAATCCAGCTTTCCAGGTTGCGTTCCTCTTCCAGCTCGTCTTCCAGACAGTTGATAGCGTCAGGGGTGAGCATCCCCCCACTCACAAAGTTGGGCTCTTTCGCAGCCGCTGCTTGATCTTGTTGAGTTGGTTTGTAACCCAACCCAAATCTGTCTTCTTTCTTCTCCACCGGTAGCAATTTGCCCCAGCCTTGGGCAGTTCCTTCCTCAACAACCCTCCGGGCTTGTTGGTATGATGATATTGGAGTACCAGATACAGCAGATGTTTCATTCACATTCAAGGCTTCAAACCCCTGGCTCATTGTTTCATGGATCTCTCCATCCATTTCAATGTATTTATAGGTAGCCAGGTGGCTGACAAAAATGTCCTCCTCTCCGCAGATTGTAACGATTTGACCCTCCCACTCATATTTTAACTTCTGGTGAAGGGTAGAGGTCACGGCGCCAGCAGCGTGAATCCACGGCCTACCCAACAAACAGCTGTAGGCGGGCTGAATGTCCATCACATAGAAGATAGTTTTAAAGGTCTGCGGGCCAATCGTTATGGGTAGCTCAATCTCTCCCAGAACCGATCTCTTTGAGCCATCAAAAGCTCTTACCACCAGGTTGCTGGGTCTCAATGCCAATCCGTCATACTCTAGCTTCACCAGGGCCTTTTTCGGTAAGACATTGAGGGATGACCCCGTGTCTACCAGCACATGGGAAAGGACAGCACCTTTGCATTCCATGGTTATGTGCAAGGCTTTGTTGTGGTTGCGGCCTTCCGTTGTCAAATCAGTATTGGTGAACCCTAGTCCGTGACTAGCATTAACATTTCCAACTACTGCTTCCAGCTGATTGACAGTGATCTCTTCAGGCACGTAAGCTGCGTGCAGGACCTTGAGTAGTGCATTCCGATGGGCTTCGGAGCACATAAGCAATGATAGGATTGAGATCTTGGAAGGCGTCTGATGAAGCTGATCCACTATTTTATAATCACTCTTTTTGATGATTCGCATGAACTCATCAACCTCTTGATCGAATGGTGTCTTCAAGGCTTCTTTAACAACTTGATCTTCCTGCACAGGGCTCTTCCCTTTTGCCTTGGCAGCAGCTTCTGCTTCGGCAGTGGGTCTCTGAATTTGTGGAGCGAAAAGACGTCCGCTTCGAGTGAAGCCTCCGCCTCCGCCCACATTGTCAATTTGTAGTGCAGGGGTTGATGATTCAAAAGTGATTCTTTGTCCTTCACAGTACAAGTCAGAGCCGTAATGCCAGGGGATGGCCCTATTGCTTTCATATGGTACTGGTCCAGGCACCGTGACAGTGACTGGACTGATTGCTGCTGCTGAAGGGACTGTAATTGTTTGTGGATCATAAAAGATTGTAACTGGTGCTCTGATGGGAGCAGCACCTTCTGAATGGTAGGCAGAGTTGTTCTCAGGATCATAAAATATTGTGACAGTTGAGACATTTTCATGATTTGTTGCTGGTGTTGTAGGAGACATTGTTGGAAGAATGGATGTTGTCGTTGTAGGAGGTTCAAAATGGAGTGAAGCTGAAGTTGTAGCAGGAAAATTTGTTGAAAACTGATCAGTTGAGAAGACAGATGAAGTACTTGTTGATGAAGCCGAAGAATTGTCGGGAACAATGGTTGCTGCAGTTGTAGGAGGTTCTGAAACCGCTGCTGATGAGATTGCTGGATTTGTTGGAAATGATGTAGTGATCTGAAGCTGGCCACTCTGAATAAGGCTGTCTATGCCATTCCTCAAATTATCGCACCCATTTACAGAGATATTGCAGTAAGCACACCCCAACTCGCATCCTGGGAACATGTTGCATTCCAAGAGCTGAGCCTTGATTTCTACCAATGGTGTCCTGATCTGTCCCACACTGGTTATTAAATAAGACGGTTTGTCTTCTTCAATAGCGTTAATTCGGGGACCACCATGATTTGGCATAGGATTTTTGTTGACATTGGGTGGCGGTGCAAAATTCAGAGCCTTGGAGTCTACCAGGTCTTGTACCTTCATATGCAGAGCTCTGCACTTTTCCGTACTATGGCCAGGTGCGTTTGAATGAAAGGCACACCTAGCGTTGGAGTCATAGTTCCTGGGTAGACTGTTGGGATCTGGAGGTGCCAGCGTCCTTAGCTCAACTAGGTTGAGTTTCAGGAGTTGTGGCAGCAAGGTAGCATATGGCATAGGGATCGGATCGATCACCCTGTTAGCTTGAGAAGGCCTTTGCTGAAATGGCCTTTGTTGACTGTTGTTGTTGGTGTTGCTGTTGTTATAATTTCTTGGAGGATACTGATTTTGTTGGTGGTACTGAGGTTGCGGCTGATAGTTTTGCTGCGGAGGTTGATAGACTGGCTGAGGATGAGCTGGAGCAGGAATGGTGACTGCTGCTATTGACCTTTGAACATATTGGGGCCTGCCCCTGTTTGAATGGATGGCATTGGTCTCGCCAGATCTTCTCGGGCCTGCAAAAGGCTTTCTTGTACTACTGGACGAGCTTGCACCGTTGTCTGAGATCTTACCCATCTTCAATAGGCTTTCGATTCTCTCCCCAGCTATGACAACATCCGCAAAGCTAGTGGAAGAGAAAGCAGCCAACCTGTCAATATAAGTTCCCTGAAGGGTATTCATGAACATATCTGCCATTTCCCGTTCAGACATAGGTGGTTGAACAGCAGCAGCCAGTTGCCTCCATCTCTGTGCATATTCTCGGAAACTTTCCCTTGACGACTGTGACATTCCCATTAGGAGGGTCCTGTTGGGTGCCATGTCCAGATTATACTGATACTGTCTGATGAAGGCCTCTGCCAGGTCCTTCCAGCATCTAATAGTTGCCCTTGTCAAGTGAGAGTACCATTCTCTTGACGCTCCGGTTAAGCTGTCTTCGAAATAGAACATCCAGAGCTTCTCATCCATCGTATAGGCCTTCAGCCTTCCCAGAAATGACTGTAAATGAGTCCGGGGGCATGAAGTCCCGTTGTATTTTTCAAAGCAAGGAGGCTTGAACTTATGGGGGATCCTGACCCCGTCTACCAAGCCCATGTCCATGACGTCGAAGCCCAAAGAGTTTTGAGATTCTAAGGACCTCAACTTCTCAGCTATCTCATCCAATCTCCTATCATAAGCTTCTTCCCCAGCACCCATTACTGTGAATTGGTCCTCCTGAGGATCTTCTTGAAGTACCCTAGCTGCGGTGGCAGTCCCTTGAACATTTGCTGGAATATTGACCTCAGGATGGAGATGTGGTCCAAATACCGGAGGGTTGACATGAGGTTGTACCCTTTCATTGTTACTGGTACCGGCAGTCCCTATATGTGGATCTTCTTGATTCTGCCTTTCCACCATGGCCCTCAATCTTTCCTGGCTCTGAGCCATGTTGTTCATAACTTCCATAAACTGAGTCATTTGGTTCCTCATTTCTAGCCTTTCATTTGCCATTTGATTTCTGACCTCAGTAAGGTCTTGCTGCATCTGATCCATTTGAATTCCCGGAAGGTTGTTTCGGGTTGGATAACGGTGCGGACGGTTGAGGGGAAATACCCGGCGCCTAGCAATAGTTCCTGAGGCATCACAACAGAGGTTAGCAACAATAAAACAAAACCTACAAAACAAACAAAGGGTTAGCATGCAATGCAGTTATGCTTATTTGCTCTCAAGGTATCCGGTTTGGCATTCAGTTTTGACCCTTCCAGACCCTTGAAGATATTGTTGCTGTTGCTTGGAGGAAACTCAGATGAAACAAACACAGATATATTACAGAAGGTGAAATAATACAAATTGTTCATTTTACAACACAAGCCCTCTAAGGGGTCAAAATACATTACAAGAAAATAAAAGTACATGAAAAGAAAGCAACAACAAACAAATGGTCAAACACCAAGACCAAACTCATCCTCACGAACTTCCTTGAGAAGTGCCTCGGTCACAGGATCAGCCGGACGCTCCGTGAGATTCCTGATGAGGAGATTCCGGGTCGTAACAGCTGCTGTTAGCTTCTTGTGCTGAGTTTGTTCTTTGGACCTCTTCACCCCTGCTTTGATCTTTAGCTCTGATATCTCCCTCTGGGCTGCTGCCAGGGCTTCTTGTTGTTCTTTTGCATCAGCTTCAAGTTGCTCCATCTTGTCTTGAACTCTCTTGTCTTCCAAAGTACGAGCCTCGGTGATCCTGACCCACCGAGCCTGACTCTCCTTCAGATACAAGTCTGTCCTTGCTCTCTGGAACTGGGCTTCTTTGCAAGCATTCTTCAGAATTTGTTCTCCAGCTTTAGACTTTTTGATATAATCTCCAGACCTCTCAATCTTAACCAGATGCTCCACTCTCAACTTCTCCAATCTCTCAATCTCCCTCATACCCTCACTCCTCTCCCGGAGGGTCTTCTGCAAAGCCTGGGTTAACTTCTCATTTCTTTCCTTCAAACTCTCATACTTCTCCAAACTGATAGTGGCAGGGGGTGGTGCTGAAGATGACTCAGGCATGTCTTCTATGGTAAAGGGCATCCCAGAGAATTGGGCCCTGGCACGGGACCATTCATAATATTGTGCTGATGCCACATTGTTGCACTTCCCCAGAATGGTTATTCCCTTGGTTTGAACATTATCCCAGGCCCAGGCAGCCTGCCTAACAACAGTCAAACTAATCTTGTTCTCACAATAGAGGGTCTCAACCAAGTCCTGTGCCCTAGGAGTGTGGACCAGTGCATAGCCCAGTTGCCTTCTGAACAGCAGAGGATTGTAATTAATACTGCCCTTAACTCCTACCAAAGGCACATTAGGGAACTGCCCACAGCTGGTGATGATATCCCTGCCCTTGGTGCTCTGAGTGCACCATCTGATGTCAGCTGAAGTTAGAACAGTGAGTCTCTTAGCCCAGTTGCTCTGCTGATGAGGGTTCAGAAATGCATCTGTCCTGGGTAGATGCCTGAGAAGCCAAGTGTGGAACAATGGAGCACAACACCTCACTAATCTCCCCCTCTGCTTTTCATTTCTCTGATGCACTGAGTAGTAAAGATCCCCCAATAAAGTTGGCACTGGGTTCTTTAGGATGAACAGATGGATTGCATTCTTGCTAATGAATCGAGGCTCGTCTGCAAACAATACAATTCCATATATGCTCAAAGCCAACAAGGCACAGACAGCCTTCCACTCTCCTAAAGAAGCTTTCAGGGTAGCTTGAGAGATCAAGAAATCCAGATGGAAGCCAGGGATCCCAACTTTAGAGGTCATATGCTGCTCAATCAGGACAGGTTCCAGATGCAAAGCCTTTGCTACCTCTCCATTAGCAGGAAAGACCATCTCAGGGTTGAATGGGATTCCACCTTTGATGGGTATACCAACTAATGAGGAGTACTCTTCCAATAAGGGGCCCAACTGAAAGTCTTGAAAAGTAAAGCATCTCAGTGGAGGATCATAAAACTGAATGCAGGTGTGGATCAAGCTTCTCTGTGATGGGTCCAGATCCATAACCATATCAAGTATATCTCCATAACTTTCCCTGAACAATGGTATGTGATCTGGAGTGATCAGGGTTTGAATCCTCCTGATATCTGATAGCTCTGGCTGGAAGAAGTGATAGGTGATGTTGCTCTTTTTAGGAGCCATGATGCTGAGACTGAGTAGAGACAAATGCTGATGATGGCACTGAAGAAGTGGGCCACTGACTGGCTGGTGCAGGTGGTAACTGAAGCAGATAGCTGATGAAGACAAGTCAATACTGAAGATGGGGTCAAAACCAAAACCAGATGAAGATGGATACCCTGAAACAAATAAACAAATGTCAATATGATGCAATGATTATGTATGCAAATGAAATGCAAGGGTCTGTGACTGAGCTGGATCTGATCAAAATGCCCTGATATGGGTCCAAATAGGTTCAAGAATTCCAGATGGAGGTCTATAAATCCAGTAACCAAGGTAGGGGGACTCAAATAAAGAGTCACATATCCAGGGTTTTAGAATCACAAGAACTGACCCAAAATGGAGTACTCTTAAACAATCAAAGTAAGAGGGTATTCTGAGGTCAAGGTACCTGCAAACCTGCAAACAGCCCAACCCCCCTCACAGGTGGTGTTCTAAAACAAGGATCCTCAGACTTGGATCAATTATGAGAAGTGTAAACACTTCTAACCCGGAGGTACAGTGTTTACAATAACCATAAAAATTCCTCCTCTAATTCACCTCAGTTTCTGAAGGCCAATACTAAAAGGTCATCCAGACTTAGCAGGCTTCCCAGATAGCCCTAGCATTGTAGGAAATCTGCAACACAGAGTTCTCAAAAAGAAACCCATATCTGAACCGTGTTTCATATTCCCGCACCAGACCGAAATGGAATGGGAAAGAATATGATTCACTCTAGCCTAGGTGTCACTCCGGTCCCAGGTATAGGACCTTAACTCTCAATGAATCACCCACCCGCCAAAGCAAACAACAGATCCAGCCAGCAACATGACAGTATGATATATACAAATGCAATAAAGAAAGCAGTGAAGCAACTGTACATAAATCAATAAACAAAATAAATACAAGCACAAATAAGCACATAACACCCCAGTAAACACAAATCAATCAAGCGCTAGGAGGAACCCACAAAAAGAACCAGAAGCCCTGGTTGCAATATAAGGCTCCCCAGCAGAGTCGCCAAGCTGTCGCTCCCGACAAATGAAATGGATCAGATGAAGGTACAGACGCGAACGGTCGGCGAGAGGGACAATGAGAACACACAGCCGTGAACTCACTGGAGATGAATAGAGTCGCCAGCTAGGCATTTTTATCCCGGAGGAAAGGCAATGCTGCATAGACCTAGAAAAAGATGGATAAGACGGTTGCGAACCAGAGAGACTGAGAAAGGGGGTTGGTTACAACCTGGGAAGGTATTAGCACCCAGATTGTCCGCCGTACTCGACGGGATCCACGCTTAAAAGATTGGTGTTTTAAAGGGGTAGTGTCAGTGCAATTTGTGTGTCAAAGAGCTGGAAAGGAATGTACAGGTGTCAGTGTAAAGGAAGTGTGAAGTGCAGTATGTACAGTGTCAGTGTAAGAACAAGAATAAGATGCTCAAGATCATGAGGCTAAAAGAATGAGGCTAGAAAGAGGGGGAATATACAGAGACTTTTGTTCGATAACTGTTAAGTTATGCCTACGTATCCTCTCGTGCAATGAGGAAGTCAGAACACCGTAGTTCGACCCAAAGAGACTGAAAGGTGAATTGACTTGTGAACTGCTTGCTTGTCTATGCTCAAGTGTATGACCTGTCTGGCTCAGGTGCAAACTGTCTTGCATTAGACGGAAGAAGCAAGTTCTCGCTTATGAGTGAGTGAGATGAGAAAAGAATCCCGAAGGAGACGATTATTGTTTGTTTTTGAATTTTCAGTCTTTTATTGCTTTTGAAAGTTTGTCATAAGTTAATGAGCTTAAGTCTAAACCAATGGATTTAGTAAACTCATCACATCTTCCCTCTGATTAGGGGTAATGAGAATACCTTAAGCGTGAAGTCAGATTCTCACACTTAATCACCTTTGGTGTAGGATTAAGATCATTAACCTACTTGTGATTATTTAGATGTTTTTGGTGTTTTTGTTTAGTGTTAAGTAATGAGATTAATCCATAATCAGGGATTAAACAGACTCATTACACCATCCTAATAGAAGGATAATAGATGAGAATGTTTAAGCTGAAGAAAGTTCCTCAACTTAATCCATGATTAGGGATTAAACTCATGACAAAACAAGCCTTTGATTAAGTGGATTTTATTAATGATATGATGATGAAGTGATTTTTATGGTTTGTAAGACAACTTGAGGGGGACTTGTCCATTAACACTAGGGTTAGTCCTTCTTAACCAATTAAGGAAGAATTAGAACCCTAATGCAAGGCCCAAGTTACAAGTGATGTCTTGATACTTATTAAGTGAATTGATTAAGAGATTTAAACACATTAAGGGTTTAACACTTAGGATTAAAGTTATACACTCCATCCTAAGAGAAGGATGCAGGCATAAGCTTAATCACAAAGCCTTAAAGCCTTTAGGGTTTAGTCCCTGATTATGAGATGAGAAGAGAAGACTCAAAAGAGACACAAAGGTAAAACTATGAGGGGGGACTAATCAAAACCCTAATCATTGTCATGCTTGGTTGTTCCTAAGGTTTGTGAGGTTTTCAGGAGAAGATCTTCAAAGGAGCCACCAGGAAGCAGATGAACAAGATCAAGAGAAGCAAAGCAACTTGCTTCATTCAAGAAGTCAAGTCACTTGAAGAAAGAAAGTGGGAAGAAGAAGAATGAGCAAGCTCAATCTCAAACACAAACAAAAATGCAGCAATAGATGCAAGAAAGATGAAAAGAAAGGTTGTGAGAAGTGAAGGCAAATTCACTTCTCAACCTCACTTACCACCTGAAATGTTAGAAAGAAAAGCAATGCAATGCTAAATGAGATGAAATGATATGATGAAAAACAAAACCAGAGGCATGTTGATGATGATAATGATGTTATGATATGCTACAAGCATGAGACAAGGCATGGAGATGTTCATACAAGATCATGGATGCAAATGAGGCAAGGTAAGGAGCATGAATGAACATGGAAAGTTATGAAACATACATGGCATATAACATGGAAAATGCAAGATGCAATGATCAAAGATGCTTTCTATATGTCTTATAATGTCAAATGAATCAAATGGAGGCATGGAATGGCATGGCAAGTCATGCTATGCAAGAGAATGCAAGAAGGGTGCAAATGGAAGCCCAAATTAGGGTTTATGGATCAAACAACAAACAAAAACCCAAAACAGAAGCAAACCCTAAGATAAAAAATGGAAAATGCCACACAAAGGAATCCTAATCCTATACTAAACCAAGGTCCAAAGGGGAGGTCTCAACTCCTAACCAATCTCAAGTTATGATTTTTCTAAGTTATTAGGGTTTTTAAGGCTCCTAAACAAAAGAAATGCCAAACAAATGAAAAATGAGGAATCAAATCATGGCCATTTTATCCTAGAAACTACATGCTAAACACAAAACAATGCAAGAAGAATCAATGTCCAACTCTTCTTAGATAGGCAGAAATGAATTTTTGAACTTTGGATCAAATTAATGCACAAAAAATGATTTAATTCAATGGAAAATTCTCAAAATGCATCAAGATCAAAAAAGAAATTTGGTTTGAAGGTTGGACAATGTTTCTAAATGTCTTAGAACATTTCATGAATTTTTTGGTGATTTTTAAATACTTAAAAGTATTTTTAATAAATTAATTTTCATTAATCAATTAAAAATAATCTTTTAAATATTTAAAAATACTTTTTAAATGATAAAAAATAAAACAAAAATATTTTTGTGTTGTAAAAATTAATAAAACTCAGGAGAAAAATTTTCATAATTTTTAAACCTTTTTTACTATTTTTAAATAATTATGCAAAAAAAATGAAAAGAAAATGAATTAAAATAAATAAAAGGAGAAGTATGCAGGATGGGTGGCTGGGATTCAATCTGGGCTTGGGGGCATTGACTACGCGCCAGATCCTGTGGCCCACGTTTAAACTGACTTAAACCCAATTAATTAAATAAATAATGAAGATTAGGGCTTAATGACAAATCTGGACCGTCCACACGCGCGGCAAGTCAAACATTTCAACGCATCCAACGCTCTAGATTCAAATGGCACTAATTACAGGGGTTATGCCCTAATTATTTTCAGGTGGCCGGAGAAGACCTCCGGTCGTCTTCTCCGGTGGGAAGTCCACCTGAAAATCTCCAAACTCCCTCAAAACGTAACAAAAATGAAACCTAAGCATACAGAAATGATTCCCATGATCCCCTGAACTAAAACCCTAAGTCAAAACAAATTTATTCTTCCTCAAATTCATGAATCGAGCAAAACAAATTTCTAGGTCACAGAGTTTCAGAAGCTAATTAAATACTCATTTCAACACCATTTCAAAAACCAAAAGCACCAGGATACTCAGTGAAGCATAGAGAACAAGTTTATAACATGAAAAACGATTTCTGGAAAAATAATTTTGGAGCTACCTGAGATTCGAAGCTTTCACTCTGATGACTTTCTGGCCTCTCCTCTTGATGAAAACCACTCCACTTAACCCTCTGGTGATGCTTGAATGCTCAAGAGGGATTTATGTTGGCTGAATGAAGAGTTTGAGCAGCTTCTGCTCAAGCTTAGTTGAAAATGGCAATGGAGTTTCAGGCTGTTTCTGGCAATGGTGAAGGGTTGTTTGTGGTCCAGATGATGTGTGGAGAAGGTTTGTGGAGTTGGTTTTGATGTTTGTGTGCTGTGGAGAGAGTTTCGAATGAAACTGCAAGTTTAGGTGAGAAATGGCAATGGGGTGTTCTTGATCAAAACAGGCCTGGTTCTTGGTGGTTTGAGGTCTATGAAGTATGGTGAGTTGAGGTGTGGAAATAGTTTGGATGTTTTTGTGCTGGGCAGGGAGTTTCGAAGCAAAATGCAGCTGGGGTGTGTTTTGTGAATGTGATGGTATGAAGTGTTTCAGCCTTGCTAGATGTATGGAATGTCTTGCTCTTTGTCCACATAAACCTCTCTCATTGGTCAGATGACATGACATGTGCTTTTTTGATTGGTATGGCCACTTTTGCAATTTGTCAACTCTTGTGTAAGAGAAAGTATGGGCAGCTTCTAGGCTAGTACATGGGCTGGTTCTGGCGCAGCAAGATGAGGTGAGAGGGCTAGCAAGGTGCAGCAACCAATGCATCAAGTTGGTGAAGTGATCATGATGATTTTGCAAGTTGTTTGCCTTATGGTTCACATGGAAAGATCTTGTCCCAAAAGCCATGAAACATGAGCAATGCCTAGTCCATTCTGAATTTTAGGACTTACATGATGTTTATGTGAGGGTTTGATGCCAATTAGAAGTTGCAATTTGCCTTGGTACATGATTTTGCAAAATTCACATTTGAGGCATGCCTTGAAAATCAATGATTTTGGCCAACTTTGTCACACCATAACTTTTGATCCAAGAAGAGTTTGATCATGTTCTTGTACTTTTTGAAAAGGGAAAGATGAGATCTACAACTTTCATGACCAAAGTTTTTCCATTTGAAGCATTTTTGGATCAAGAATTAAGGCTTGAAAAATGACCAAAAATGAGGCATTCTTGAAAAGTCAACTATGCCCAAAAAGTCAACATTTGCAAAACTTCCAAATTCTTGATTTCTATGAACTTCAACCTTCTTCCATGATCAAATAAAGATCCTATACACTCAAAATGATGAAGATCACCCATTGGTTGGGTCATTGGGGGCCTCAGATGCCCTGATTTTGCACTGACTTGTCCAGAAAGTCAACCCTTGATCAGATGACTTCCCCATGGAATTTCTTCATGAAAATTGATATGCATACTCCCTATACCATATAGAGACCAATGGAAACAAGGATGACCAAAAAATTTGGAGTTATGGCCTCTGAAACCAAAACCCTAATTTTAGGTCAACTGTGCAGTCAAACCTGGCTCTGCATCCATACCATTCCCAGTTCTTGTGATTCTTTGGCATTTTTGACTTTGAGAGGATGGGATATGATACTTGAACACATATGGATCCCTTTGAAGTGATTGGTTGCCTTTGGAGTGGCTCAAGAGGTTCTTGGATTGCTCAGATCACAAACCCTAGGTGCAGATGACTTAAAACCAATGCAGTGAATCAAAATTGAGATATGAGATGATATGATTGTGTTCATGCATATGAAATGATCACAAGCCATGGTGTGAATGAGTGAGGGCAAATTTGGGGTGTTTACACATGTTATAAGCAAAATTAAAAAAATAAACATGCAACACAAATGTTCAACAACTAACAATAAAGTGATCATACTTGTAAAACAAGGTATGCATTAACAATCATACATAATACACGAACATGTAATCAAACGTTCTAATGCACACAATTATCAAAAACACATTTAAAATGACTTAAATGCAAATAAGAGCAATAAAAGACATAAGCTAGAGATGGATTGGTGAGAATATGGAGGATTAAAGACATATTGAATGATACATAGATCTAGCACAAAACATATTGAATGATACAAGGTTTAAAGACATGCCATTGTAGGTTGGTAGAAGCTACGATTTGCAATAAGAAATGTTAGTGCAATCAAAATATATAGCAAACGAAACTAAAAACCAAAACCTTATTTTACTTAAGGCAAGATGAGTTTAAGACTCCCAGGTCCCTACATATTTTGTGGAAGGATTCCAAAGACAACGATTTTGTAAAAATGTCAGAAAATTGACTTTTAGTGTCAACTTACTCAAAAATAATGTATCCTTTCTCCACATGATCTCTAAGGAAATGGTATCAGATTTCAATGTGTTTAGTTTGTGAGTGTAGTACTAGATTATTATTAAGATTTATAGCAAAATAATATCACAATTAATTGGAACACAACCAAGTTTTAAATCATAGTCCAATAGTTGTTTCTTAAACCATAAGACTTGTCTACAATAACTATCGGCGACTAGATATTCATCCTCAGCGGTGGAAAGAGAAACACTATGTTATTTCTTACTATGCTAAGAAATTAAGAATCTCCCAAATAAGTGGCAAGTACCACTAGTACTCTTCCTATCCGACTTACACCCTGCGAAATCAAAATAAGATTTTCCTACTAAGTTATAAGCAATTCCCTTAGGATACCAAAGATCATGATTGGAGGTTCCATTAAGATACCTCAAAATATTTTCTAATATATATATATATATATATATATATAGGCTGGTCTATTTTTCCAAAATTTGAGTCTAGATCGAGGTGGGAATTTTTTGGCTCCAATACCTACACCCATGGAATGACTAGCTTCTAAAAGGGGGTGCGTCAGTTGTGGCATAATGCACTTATCTCTTTGACCATGTTTTCAAAAGAAATAGGACAACCCATGGTATTTTAACAGTGCATTAGTCATATCATATGGCAATAAAGATGATTAGTGTCGCTCCCGGGATTTTCATCCTAGTACAAACGCGAAAGTGGCGCGGAAAAGGTAGAGTCGCCAGTCAGACATTTTTATCCCGAAGGAATGGGAAAGGTAATGTTGCACAAACCTAAGGAAGAAGGAAAAGGACGATACCTTGTGAACTAGAGATCTGGGTTCGGATGTCGGTTACGAATTGAGAAGGTATTAGCACCCCAAGCCGTCCACCGTACCCGACGGGATCCATGCTTATAAGTCTGTTTTCAAAGGGTGAGAAATAATATGCTGCTTGAATGAAAGATTGGCTATCTGGAATGGAAGAGGAATATGGAAAGGATTTAGAAAGGAAAATGGAACCAAGGGGGAAAATGTAGGGAAAAAGAATGATTGTGCTCGAATGGGCCATACCCCACTGCCTACGTACCTCTTTGGGAAAATGAGGATCAATTTCGCCTTAGTTCGTCTAACTAAGGCGGGCACTTGTTTGTGATTTTTAGGATGACGTTGCCATAGCTCTAGCTCAGGTGTTACCGGCTCTGACTCGAGGGTGTTTACCGTGTCGCTGTTTGAACTGTCGAGGCAAGTCAAGTTCGTCCGCAAGAAGTATGAGATGAGAAAAGAAGACATGATGTCTTGGTTTATTGTATTTTAAGAGAAGTGTTTTGAGTTTGTGTTTATCGTATGTACAACACTAAAGACTATGACACATGAGCGAATACTTTCCAAGATCACCCCCAATGGAACGTATGTAAAGCATCCTAGAAGAGTGGAGGAGACCTCCACTAATTATTTCCTGTATAGCTTAAGGCTCGTGGCGTATTATACACATTTTCCTTTATTAAGTGTTTTGATTTTTCTTAAAGATGAGAAGTGAGACTCAAGTTGCAAAAGGAAAAAACTCTAAGGGAAACTAGACTTACCCTAAGTTAGTTGAGTTTAAGGATGACCTATGGTTAGTGAGGTTTGAGAGATTAAATCCACCTAAGAGATATTAAACTAGAAATGCGAGTATAAAAAGTAATAATGAACAATATGGTCCTCCTAAGTCATGGTAGATAAAACGTGTATGAAACGTAAATGGGATGAAACAATGGATCGGGTGGGTCGATTGCATGGTGCTGAGACGCACGACTTATGGTGTGCAACATACAAGGCTTGTTTTTGGTGTAATGGAATGGAACGATGGTAATAGAGGAATCCTAAAGTAACATGATGTAGAACCTCAAATTTGCCCTCTTTATTTTAAACATCATAATACATCATTTGCATCATAAGCATATCATATATATAGCATTATAGCATGGGAAAATAAAGCATGACAAGCATCAAGCCCTAGCATGAGGCATATGGCCATCTGGGGAGGTGTTGGAGGCCATCTAAGCTAAGACAAGGTTTCCAATGGATTTGTGGGAGGCCTATGATGAGTCTAGACTCTTTTGGCAAGGCCAAGTTCACCTGCAAAAGCTCAGAAGATTGCTTAATCATCACAAGTTTTAAGACAATGCAAGGCTCCTAAGCAGTGCAACCAAATTAGGGTTTTGACTTCAAGAGCCTTAAACTCATAATTTTGGCCAATTCTTTTGGGCATTGTTTTCCATATGATAAGAGGTCCCTACATGTCAATTTTCATGAGAAAATTCCAAATGGAAGTCAGTCATTGCCTTAGTTGCTTGCAGATGAAGTAATTGGTCAAATGTGCCTGTAAAAAGTCAACTGTCTGATTTCAAAGGGGTCCAAGCCACTTTTTCTTGCCAAGGGAGGTATTTACAATGTTATAAGATGTTTGGGATGGTTGAAGATCAAGAATCATGGATATTTGGAGGTTTTTGCAAAAATGGTACAAAGTTGGTTTTTGAGATTTTCCAAATTTAGCAACTTTTGCCCTAATTTTCAAGTGAGTTTAGCATGGTCAAAAATTCTTCAAATGAACCCAACCCAAACATGAAAGTTGAAGACTAAGGCCTGCCATTTTCAAAAAGTACAAGTACATTTTCATGGGATTTATGGTTTGAGAGATAAAGCCCTCGAAAATTTCATGCATTTTAGGGCAAAATCACATTTCCATGCACACACCAAATGCAAGAGTGCTCAAAATTCATTTTCAAGTGCTGGAATGGATCAAGTGAGGTTACTAAGTTACAATGCAAGGCATTTAGATGATTTTGCTCAAGAGAAACTTGCATTTTGGTACCAAGCATGGAAGTGGTCTCAAAAGTGCAAATTTAGCCAAATCATGAGAAGTATGTAATGGTTAGTTCTAAGGGCCAAAGTTGTTTATGTTCTGATCAAGTATTTGAAAAGGTTTGCACATGTGCCAAGAGGCCAAGCAAAGAGTGAGGTAGGTGAGCTTACCTCATACTTTTGCAAATGATGCAAAATCTCAAAAAAGGCTCATGTATTCCAATTTCAAGTGCAAGGTGAGGCCACCATCTTTTTATTCATGACATATTAAGTTGTTAGCTCAAGAGAAATTGGAGGGTCCAAGCAAGGAATTTGACACATTTCACAAAATGCAAGTGCATGGGCATATGAGATCTTTGTTGTCACATGAGGTGTCAAATTTTTTACCAAAGGGCAAGTTGTTATGGAATGAAGTTGCAAGCCCATTTGTGTACCATTTGGAGTCATTATTTCATAGTGCATAGTATGAAGAGGGTTTGGCCCAAAAGGGGTGCAAAAAGCATGCGTGGGATGAGAGATATCTCATGAAGGGCATTTTGGCAAAATGGTTAGAACAGCATAATGTATTGATCCAAGGGTCAGGTTTTCTCCATTTTTGAATTAAGGGATCATTAGAGGTCAGCATGTGCAAAGGGAGTGGGAAGAGCACGAGTGAATCATTCCACCACTCACCTCATGCAAGTTTTGCAAAATCACCTCATGCACACCATTCTCACGTGCCTTTGCTTGCCAACCCTAGCCACTGAAAACACATCATATATAAGTGAATTTTCCTCTTTGAATCGGGCAGAGGAAGAAGAATTTCATCAGACTCAAGCTTTGGCTCTTGCTGCATTTTCTCTCATAACTCCTCATCCATAGCTCCATTTACAAAGCAGACCCCATATTCTTGTTCCTGAAGCTTCATAGGACATAGATCAAGCTTCATTTCAAGCTAGAGAAAGGTTCTTATACCAGTCCAGTTCAAACCAGATTTCATCAAAGAGCAAAGTTGAGGCGATTTTGAAGCTTCTTTCACATTTATTTTGTGAAAGGAGGTTGCTAGAAGATCATCCCGAGCTGGATTTTGGTTTTCTTGGAGAAATTTGAAGCTGTGTGATCTCAGGTATGCCTCAAATCCATAGGTTTATAAATGATTTTGGTGATGTGCATTGTAATCTACTTGTTACACTGAACATGTGGAACTTTTTGGTTTTGAAAATGATGTTGGAATGAGGTCGGGCTAGGGTTTTGAAGTTTCTAGATCCAAACTGTTTTGATTCTGTTCATGCTGTGTGTGTTGTTTTACATGTCTATGATGATTGATTCATGTTGTGCTTAGTTAGAAGATCATTTTTGATGTTTGGTTCGTGTGTTTTCATGGAGAAATGGAGGAGATATGTTTCTCTGGTTTTGTTGTTTTGCTGGCTGCTTGTTCCTGTTTCATTCGAATGTTTCAGTTTGTTTCATGAGAATGAGGTTGAAGATGATGACGTGTTGGGTTGTGTTTGGGCATGTTTTGTTTTGTCTTTTGGTGACTAAACCCTAGCATGACCGGTTGATGCCCATGTTCACATGTTTTGTGCATTTTGTTTGTTTTATTTTTGTGAAGCATGCCATAAGTCAAGATTGCCTGAGTTTCTTTTTATGCCTTGCATTTTCGCATGGGCCTGAGGCCAACATGCTATGCGCGCCCCCCTGCTGGGCCCAGGCAGTTAGCATGTGCTGACCAGCCTTGCTTTTTGCACTCCTACATCATTGTCATTATTCTTTTATTTTCTTCTCTTTTCTTCTTGCATTTTGGTTATTTTAAAATACTTCCCAACCTAGAAAAAATCCATAAAAATTATTGTGTATTCTTTAATTCATCTAGTTTTTTATCATATTTTTTTCAGATTTTTACTCTTATCCCACGTGGCCAAAATAAATCCAATTTTAGGCATTGTTTTGTTGTGAACTCCTATGGACCAATCTGCCTTGTCCAATTTCTATCTTCCTCATCCTTTAAGCTATGAACCTCATTCTTTTTGCATTCAAATCCTAAGACACTCTACTATCTTCATGATTTATCTTAGATTTTTCACAAATTTCCTTGATGGATTTTGATTGAGTTACTTGTGCATCAATTTTCTAAACCCTAGATGGTGATACCTTGCATCCTTGAGTTTCTTTGACCTAGTTTGGGGCTGAATTTTTGCAAACCCTTTTGGATTCTCATTTCCTTGTGTTTGAAGAGTACTTTGCTAGTTGGATAGATTTTTTAGGTGCTTGGATTTATTTCTTAGGTATTTTCTTCCTCACTTTGCCTTGTTCTACACCTTTTGAGTCTTATAGTTTCTTTTAAGTTTAGAAGGGCACTTGTGCCAACTTTTCCTCATCTTTTGGGATCCTTTAGAGGTCTAGGGTTGTTCCTGGTCTTAGGATAGGGTTTGAGTTTCCTTGAGCTTTGGTTTTTGATTCTCTTTTATGTGTATTATATCCTTAAGTGTTATGCATGCCTTCTTTGCATTTATTTCACTTCTAACCATCTTAGTGTGATCTTGTGCTGCTTTGTTCATCATCTTGTGAACTCTTTTCCATGCCCTTATGCTTGTATAACTTCTGACTTGTTGGTTCATGCCTTGTTTTTTTTATGACGTTACACTAACCTTGCAGGAGCTATGGTAAGTGAGAGATGTGGGAATTGAGTTCCACATCTCCATCTCCCATCTCTTCTCATTTTGTTTATAGGGACTAACATTTTCTTGTTGGGCTTAGGCTTTTCTCATCCCTTCTCCTATCTTTTTCTTCTCTTCTTCTTTCCTTCTTCTTTAGGATAGAAACCTCACTAACCTTAGGACATCCATGCATGTGAACACTTAGGATTATTTTTAGTCCCCTTTAGAATTTTTCCCTTTTAGATCTTTTGGTTTCTCTCATCTCTTCTCATCTCATAACTCTTAAAAAACACTTTAATAAATCTGAAATGATACATTGATCCATAGCCTTATTCCATGAGGTATGCTTGTAGTCTTCCCATCTTGGGATAGTACATGTTTACCTTGTGATGCACAAGTCTGATCAAGGTATCTGCTTCATAAAGCATAAAAAAACACTTCTTCATGTAAATAACCAAAAACACGTAATAAGTAAGCAAGTTAGTGAGCCTAAGCCCTAGTCTTTGGGTTCAAGTTTTGGGGATCTTCTCCTTACTTGAGTGTGCTTGTTCTATTATTCCATCTTGGAATGTAGTGACAAGTGCACATTCCATTGACAAGAGCTTGAGTTCACTTCCTTGTGGTACACTCCTAAAAGCTTCTAAAAAAACACAAATAAACAATAAGCGTCTTTCCTTCGGGAATTCTCTTCTCACCTCATTCGCTCCGTACGCGAACTTGCTCCTACATGTCACTTTGCAAGACGGTTACGCACTCGTCGTTCGAGCCTGCAACACCTGAGCAATGGCATAGGCAGTTCAAGCCTTTAATTCACAAGCAATTTCTTTTCTACCCCTAGTTAGGGGAACTACGGCGTCTCTGATCCTCATTATCCTGATGAGGTACGTAGGCAGCGGGGTAGGGCCCGTTCGAGCACAATCTTTATTTTCCCTACATTTTTCTCTTTGTTTTCTTATTCAGTTCCTTTCCAGTTTTCCTTTCATTTTCATTTCTTAGCTGCAGTTTTCATACCCTCACCCTTTGAAATAGTTTCTTTTTGCAAGCGTGGATCCCGTCGGGTACGGCGGACGATCTGGGTGCTAATACCTTCCCAGGTCGTAACCGACTCCCGAACTCAGTCTCTTTGGTTCGCAGGACCTGTGTCCTTCCTCTTCTTTCTTCTGGTTTGTGCAGCATTACCATTCCCTTTCTTCGGGATAAAAATGCCTGGCTGGCGACTCTATTCTTTTCCGCGCCACTTTCGCGTTTGTACCAGGATGGAAATCCCGGGAGCGACAGCTGGCGACTCTGCTGGGGAGTGCACACCAGAGATCTCTGGTTCCCCTGTGAGTCTCTCCTAGCGCTTGTGTGTTTTTTGTTTCATTGGGTGATGTTTGTTTGATGTGGCTTGTTGTATTATATTGTTGTCTGTTTACTGCTTTATTTACAGCTTTATTTTACAGCTTTATTTACAGTTTTCAGTATTTATTTTCTGCATCATATATATCATACTGGACTGTCTGGACTGGTTTCCTTTGGTGGGATGGGAGTTACTGATTCTTGAGAGATATGAGCCAAGTACCCGGCTCGAGTGCACCATAGGACTTAGAGTGGTTCCACTTTGGCCTCATGAGATCTTGTCATGGGGGTAGTAGTGAGTTCCACACCCAGGTTGCGATTGTCTTGGAAGTGTCTTGATTTGGGGATCTTCCTCTCTCATTACATAACCCTGACAGTTATGTGCAGCTGGGGACCGATCATTGAGAACCTTTGTGGAAACAACCCTCTCCAGTGGTGACAGTGGCAGACCACATTTTGTGGCAAACCCATTCGCACCCGAGGGTCCACTGGGGACTCGCATAGGATGGCCTGGTTCTCTTATAAGAACTCAGTCAAAGCATCTGGTCGTATGACATTAGTACTGTATCCTACGGGCTGAATGTACTATTGTTTCTCGATTTCAGCGCTTGAAGCTGGGGACTTATCAGGGATGCTTGTTTTTCCCGGACTCAGCTGAGGCCTCCCTGCATAGTACATAATGCCTAACTGATTCCCTGATTTGGTCATGAGCCATTTCTCGGAGATGGTGACAGTATTATTGCTATGTGGCTTTGAGAGTCCGTGATGTCTGACCCGGAGCCTTTTACCCGTGAGATTGGGGGGTGTTTACAGGTGTGCAGGAACCCACGACCTCAACATACACTCATTTGTTCAGTTATGATCTTTGGTCCTGTGATTATGATCTGTGGTTCTATTGACTCTATGGTTCCGAAGTTATGGTCCTGGAATTCTGGATTTCTTGATACTGTGATCCTGATATCTTCCATCAGAGGGTTGTGATCATCAGAGGGTGTGACTCAGTGAACTTTTGGGTTGGCCAGTTATTCAGAGGGGCCCTTGTCAGTGTTCCAGTTCAGATGGTCCCAGTTGGTCATATGCTTGCATTGCATTACATTTGCATCATTCTTTGCATTAACTGTTTATGTTTCCCTTTTTTCAGGTCATTGATCACATCTGTTCCCAGTTCTGGTATTCTTATCTCTATGGCAGAAATCAGAAGCGATCCGAGAAAAAAGAATGTGCATTATACCTTTCTTCAACCGGAAGTTAAAAGTGTTCAGAGGTTAGCAGGTCTGATGAACGATCAAGTCTTGGGTAATTTCAAGAAAAGATATGGCCAGATACTGAAGTTTGTGGACAAGCCTACTACAGACCAAAAGGACAGCTTGCATACCTTGTTGCAATTTTATGATCCCCTGCTGCGTTGCTTTGTTCTTTCAGGTTACATCTTAGCTCCGACATTGGAAGAGATCTCCAGCATGCTGGGTGTTCCGATCAGAGAGACATTGTCGTTCTACGGGTCAGAGGTTGTGCTTAGAAATGAAGACATAGCCAAGGTTTGTAGGTTGCCAGTTGTTTCAGTCAGAAAAGCTTTGCAAGAGAGTAAAGGCAGAGGTCTACCATGGAGTGTGCTTATCCCAGAGGCTGAGAAGTATGCTACAGAAGCTAAGTGGAATGACTTTGGGGCCTTGCTGGCATTGATGGTATATGGGTCTAGTTTGTTTCCCGGAGAGAAAGAGTTTGTCAGCTTAGAAGTGATTTCAATCTTTGCAAAAGGAAATCCAGTGCCCACCTTATTGGGTGACTTTTATTTTAGTGTCCATTACAGAAACGAGAAAGGTAGAGGTGGTCCAGTGGTCTGCTGCGCTCCTTTGTTTGCTGAATGGTTCGCTAGACAGTTGCCTAAGTCAGGTGCCTTCAAGGATATACGAGGCGAATGGAGATGGTCCAGAAGATTGATGGGACTGACTGAAGAAGACATTGCTTGGGGTTATGACAGGGATTTGCTAGGAAAAGAAGTGATGGTTAGTTGCGGAAGGTTTGCTGGAGTACCTTTGCTGGGAAGGAAAGGTGTCATCAGTTACTACCCGACTTTAGCCAGAAGGCAGTTTGGCTACCCTTTGAAGGATCCTCCTCAGATGGAAATGTTTGCTGAATCTTTGTATTTTCCTGTTGACGGAAACAGAGAGCTAGTCCAACAAGCAATTCAATCCTGGGATCACAGGAAAAGGAAAGGGAAGAGGGACTTCGGCCGAGTTGATCCCAAGACATATCCACCATATGCTGAATGGTTGCAAAGGCATATCGAGTCAGTTCTCATGCCTTTTTCAGTCGAAGTTCCACTTTATCCCCGAGAGGTACCAGGTCCGAGCAGTACGGTTTCCTTGGAGGAGTACAAGAAGCTAGAAGCCCAGCTGCATGAGGTCAGAGTAGAGAATATTGAGATGGTAAGCTTATACCACCAGGCCAATAGAGCTAAGAAGGAAGTCGAGGACAAGCTGCAGAAGCTCCAAGCCTCTTTAGAAAACAAAGAGAAGGATTTTGCTGAAAGAGAAGCACATTTCCACAGATTGGGTATGAT
Organism: Lathyrus aphaca; assembly: GCA_963966055.1. Lineage (NCBI taxonomy): Eukaryota > Viridiplantae > Streptophyta > Magnoliopsida > Fabales > Fabaceae > Lathyrus > Lathyrus aphaca. The sequence continues at coordinate 609,713,824 of OZ014519.1, forward strand.
GGAAGCTCGAAAAGAAGTTAAGCGCAAGGAGACCTTAAGGACTCTCAGGAGTGCTCAGCAGTCCATTGTTTGGTTGAAAGGCCAAAGGGATGAAGACCAAAAGAAATTCAAAGAGAAGGAAGAGTTCTTTGAAGTTCAGATGGCTTTCAAGAAAGAGGAAGTGGAACAAGCCCACGCCATCCGGAGGGAGAAGACCCAACAGTTGGCCCAAAGTCAATTAGCTCTGGAGGAAGCCAGGAAAGAGATCGAAGAGCTCAAGCTGAGAGCAGGGGTCAAGAAAAGCAGGGCGGAGGTGGCAGAACTGGGGTCTTTAGCTTAGCTTATTTTTCAGACTACCTACAGGCTTGTTGTAGGAGTCTTGCTTTCATTTCCTTTGGCTTTATGTACTGATTTGTAACCCTTCGGGGAATATTCTCTGATGTATTCTGACTTTTAGCCTATAGTGGATTGTCCATATTCAGTACTAATGTGCAAGTTATCACTTTGAATGTGCAAGACTCGTTTGTCCAGATACTGCTAAAGTCTGAACACTTATCAAAGAGAAAGTTTGAAAGATAAAAAGTGATTGCCGAGATAGATGCCAGAACTGGGGCATGCCAAATGCTTAAAATTGGGAATATGAACAGTTACATTGCATTGCATATAACCTGTTTGTTGTTTTGCAGGTAGTGTCTCGGTTACTAACGTATTTCGTGTTTCAGGCACTATAGCTCCTCGAAAAGTTCGGGGGCAACCAGCAGTACACAGGTACCCAACCAAGATTAACAGAGAGCGAGCCATGGATCAAATGCAGGCAGATTTGGCAGATCTAAGGCAGAGAATGGATAACTTCATGACGTTAATGGCCGGCATGGGGCAGAATCAAGAACGGCTGCGAGAGATGGTTGAGAATCAGAACCGGAACGCTGCTGCTGCTGCGAATGCTGATAATCATACCGGTGCGGGCGCACGTCAGGGTGGAACTCCAGGGGTGCCAATAGTCAACGAAGGGGTGCCTAACATTCATATGGACCACCAGGATGACCAATTCACATTACTTGATGAAGCCGAGGGTCAAGGGGTAGAAATGAACAAGAGATTCGAAGAGATGGCCGAGCAAATCAAGGCTATTCAGTCCCAGAGTTCTTTGGGATTCGATATAACAGACTTAGGTTTGGTTCCGGGAGTCAGAATTCCGTATAAATTCAAAGTTCCTACTTTCGAGAAGTATAACGGCACTGCTTGCCCAAGGACCCATCTGCAATCATATGTTGGAAGAATTGCGGCGCATACGGACGATGAAAAACTATGGATGTATTACTTTCAGGACAGCTTAGTGGGAGTTTCCCTTGAGTGGTACATGAAGCTCAGCATGGTCAATGTTAAGAGCTGGAAGGATCTCGCTGAGGCCTTCGTGAAGCAATACCAATATAACATGGACCTGGCTCCGAATCGCACTCAGTTGCAACATATGGCTCAGACAGCAAAAGAAGGCTTTAAAGAATACGCCCAGAGGTGGCGTCAGCTAGCTGCCAGGGTGCAGCCACCCTTGTTAGAGAATGAAATGGCCGATATGTTTATGGGTACTCTCCAGGGAGTATTTCTTGAAAGATTGGCGTCGAGTTCTGCTACAAAATTCAATGATATTGTCATTGCGGGAGAAAGGGTTGAAACACTGTTGAAAATGGGGAAGATACAAGACCCCGGTGCTAGTAGTTCAAATGGGGCGAGGAAAGCTTTTAGCGGACCTCCAAGAAGACGAGAAGGCGAGACCAATGCTGTATTCGGCCGAAGCCAGGGCCGTGGTTACAGAAGAGCTTATGAACATATGGCTGCTGTCACCATTCCTGCAGCTCCCGTACAACAGATGCTACCTCCACCACAACAACAACCACAACAACAACAACAACCTAGAGTCAACTACCAGCAAAGACCTTATCAGCCGAGGCAGGCTCGTCCTGCTAACAGGGTGATTGAAGCTATTCCGATGACGTATGCTGCCTTGTTGCCAAGACTACTAGACTTGAACCTTATTCAATTAAGGACTTTGGCACCACCACCTCCTGGAGAGCTTCCGGCTGGTTATGATATCAACGCGCGATGCGCTTTTCATTCAGGAGCACCCGGGCACTCAACCGAGAAGTGCAGGGCGCTACATCACAAAGTTCAAGATCTTGTGGATTCAAAGGCAATCAACTTTGCGCCACCACCGAATATCAACTCGAACCCTATACCTAATCATGGAGGGGCAAGAGTTAATGCTGTTGAGCGTGATGACAAGTTGAGTTTGATACTGAGTATTGATGAGGTCAAGACGCCGTTGAAGGTGGTGAAAGAGAGACTGTTGAAAGGTCAAGTATTTCCTGGTTGTTCTCTCGATTGTGAAGACTGTATAAGTGCTGTGAATGGCTGCGAGAAATTGAAGACGGGTTTGCAAGAGTTGATTGATGATGGGTCTCTACAATTTAGCAAGCTTAGTAATGAAAAGGTTGATGATGTGTCAACCATTACTATCTTCTACGATGAAGCTGACATGCCCGTCAGACAAGAGCCAGTTACTGTTTACACTCCTCAGATTAGTCCCGTGACTATAACTGTACCTGGGCCAGTGCCGTACACCGATGATAGAGCCATTCCGTGGCATTATGGTTCCGATGTCTATGTGGCGGGACAGAAGATGGAGAGTAGACCTGTTGCGGACCTGACCATTGAAAATGTAGGAGGTGTTGGAGGTTTTACTCGAAGTGGCCGTTTGTTTGCTCCCCCTGCATTGAGAAAGAATCATGAGGCCGAAGCTTCGTCCAAAGACAAAGGGAAGCAGATTGCGAATGACGAGTTAACTACTCCTGTGGCTGGACAGGGGACGTTTGAAAAGGAGGTAGAGGAATTTATGAGGATCATCAAAAGGAGTGACTACAAGGTGGTTGATCAACTGAATCAGACACCTTCAAAAATTTCTATCTTGTCACTGTTGATGTGCTCTCCCGCGCACCGAGAAGCCTTGCTGAAAGTACTCCAAATGGCTTACGTTCCTCAAGAGATCACTGTCAATCAACTCGAAGCTGTTGTTGGGAGTGTCAATGCTAGCCATGGCTTAGGCTTCACTGACAGAGATCTTACTTCGGAGGGAAGAAATCACAATAAAGCACTGCATATCACGATGGAATGCAAGGGCGCTGTGTTGTCTCATGTCCTTGTAGACACAGGCTCTTCCTTGAATGTGCTCCCGAAGAAGGCGCTGATGAAGCTTAACATTGATGGGGTTATCCTGACGCCGAGTGATCTGGTGGTTAAGGCTTTCGATGGTTCAAGAAGATCAGTTTTCGGAGAGGTTGAGTTGCCTGTTAAGATAGGCTCTCAAGTCTTCAAGAGTATCTTCTATGTTATGGACATCCAGCCTGCGTATAGTTGCTTGTTGGGCAGACCGTGGATACATGCAGCTGGAGCTGTCACTTCAACCTTGCACCAGAAGCTCAAATATGTGGTGGATGGCCAGGTCATCACAGTTTGCGGGGAAGAAGATATATTCGTCAGCCACCTGTCGACGTTTAAATATGTGGAAATGGACGGAGAAATTCACGAGACTTTGTGCCAAGCTTTTGAAGCAGATGTCAGTATCTTGACTCCGGTGAAGAAAAACAACGAAGGCACGTCAATTCATTCCTACCAGGAAGCAAAGGAGGTCGTCCAATCAGGCAATGCTCAGGGCTGGGGCAAGCTGTTGGAGATGGAAAAGAAGGATGACAAATTCGGCTTAGGATATCAGCCTGGGGGGTCTGCTCAGAGTGGTAAGGCTATCTCATTCACAAGTGCTGGGTTGCTCGACCGCGATCAAATCTGTATGGCAAGCCAAGACGGGGATAGTGACAGAGATTGGGACAACAATTGGATCCGCTCATGTGCACCCGGCGAGGAGCTAGGAAACTGGTCTGCTGAAGACATTGTCCAAGTTACCTGGCTCTCAAAGTAATTGCTTTGTTTCCTTTTATTAGCATACTGCATTGTCAAATCCAGCATTCTGCCCAAGGTGCTCGGATCCATTGTATTGGGCCACCATGTTTTGTATTGCATCGTTATTTTTGCTATGAAATAAAAGGACATTTTCAGACAAACTGTGTTCTCTGTCTCTGTTTTTAAACTTTTCAAAAAAAAATATATATAAAAATGGCAATGTGTTTCATTTTTGTTTTGTGTTAGCGTCTCTTTTCAAAAAGTAAGCAGATTCTGAATAAGCACATCATTTGTGCAGTGCTGATCATCCGGATTCCACGGATAACGTTCCTGCTATGACTATGCATGACTTTGATAATCCAGTCTACCAAGCTGATGAAGGGGTTGAGGAAGACTGTGACCTACCTGAAGAATTGGTCAGATTGTTGAAACAAGAGGAACGAGTTATTCAGCCTCATCAAGAAGAGATTGAGACCGTCAACCTTGGTAGCGAAGATGCAAAGAAAGAAATCAAGATAGGGGCCAATCTGCAGGCCGATGTCAAACAAGAGCTGATCAGTATGTTGAGAGAGTATGTGGATATCTTTGCTTGGTCATATCAAGATATGCCAGGTCTAGATACCGATATTGTGATGCATAAGCTACCCCTGAGAGAAGACTGTCCTCCTGTGAAGCAAAAGTTGAGAAGAACTCGCCCGGATATGGCGATGAAGATTAAAGAGGAGGTGCAGAAGCAGTGGGATGCCGGGTTCCTTGCCGTGACTAGCTACCCACCTTGGGTAGCTAACATAGTACCAGTACCTAAGAAGGACGGCAAGGTCCGGATGTGCGTTGACTATAGAGATTTGAACAGAGCAAGCCCAAAGGATGATTTTCCGTTACCACACATTGACGTGTTGGTCGACAATACTGCTCAATTCTCGGTGTTCTCCTTCATGGATGGATTCTCCGGTTATAATCAGATAAAAATGGCGCCGGAGGACATGGAGAAGACAACGTTCATTACCCCGTGGGGAACATTCTGCTATAAGGTCATGCCCTTCGGTTTGAAGAACGCAGGGGCAACTTATCAACGGGCAATGGTCACGTTGTTCCATGACATGATCCACAAGGAGATCGAATGTTATGTGGATGATATGATTGCAAAGTCCAAAGACGAAGAGGAGCATTTGGTTAACCTGAAAAAGTTATTTGATAGATTGATCAAGTATAAACTGAGGTTGAATCCGAACAAGTGCACTTTCAGAGTGCGTTCTGGAAAGTTGCTGGGTTTCATTGTAAGTCAAAGAGGAATTGAGGTAGATCCTGCTAAAGTGAAAGCTATTCAAGATATGCCTGCACCAAAGACAGAAAAAGAAGTGCGCGGTTTCTTAGGTAGATTGAACTACATTTCTCGGTTCATATCTCACCTAACTGCCACGTGCGAACCAATATTCAAACTGCTAAGAAAGGAGCAGACGGTCAGGTGGAACGATGATTGCCAAAGGGCTTTCGACAAAATAAAGGAATATTTGCAGAAACCTCCAATTCTGATGCCTCCAGTGGAAGGGAGACCACTAATCATGTACTTGACTGTGCTGGAAGGGTCGATGGGGTGTGTGCTTGGCCAACATGACGAGTCTGGTCGAAAAGAGTACGCCATTTATTACCTTAGCAAAAAGTTTACCGACTGTGAATCCCGATACTCACTGCTCGAGAAAACTTGCTGCGCTTTGGTATGGGCTGCTCGCCGACTGAGGCAGTACATGTTGACCCATACTACACTTCTCATTTCCAAGATGGATCCTGTCAAGTACATCTTTGAGAAACCAGCATTGACCGGAAGGGTTGCTAGGTGGCAGATGATTTTAACTGAATACGACATCCAGTACACTTCTCAGAAGGCCATCAAAGGAAGTGTGTTGTCGGAATACCTGGCTCAGCAACCTCTCGAGGATGACTATCAGCCGATGAGATTTGATTTCCCTGATGAAGACATCATGTACCTCAAAACAAACGATTATGAGGAACCACTTCCGGAGGAGGGACCTGATCCTGAATCCAAATGGAAGTTGATGTTTGATGGGGCTGTCAATATCAATGGTCGTGGAGTTGGTGCCGTACTTATTACTCCTGAAGGTGTCCATTTACCCTTCGCTGCCAAAATTACTTTTGGCTGCACCAACAATGAAGCGGAATACGAGGCGTGTATAATGGGAATAGAGGAGGCAATTGATCTTCGGATTAAGAACCTCGACATATTCGGTGATTCAGCCCTCGTCATTAACCAAATTACCGGCAAGTGGTATACACATCAAGAGCATCTAGTTCCGTACAGGGATTATGCTAGAAAACTGTTGACATTCTTCACGACAGTTGAGCTCAAGTACATACCACGTGACGAAAATCAATTTGTTGATGCTTTGGCCACTCTCTCTTCGTCGATTAAAGTCCTGTGTTGGAATTTTGTGCCCAGAATTGACATCTCCAGGCTTGACTCTCCAGCTTATGCTTTCTCTGTAGACGCCGTGTCTGATGAGAAACCTTGGTATTTTGATATCAAATTATTCCTGGAGAAGCAAGAATACCCAACAGGGGCATCTTCCAAAGACAAAAAGACCTTGAGACGACTTGCTGCTAGTTTCTTCTTGAACACAGACGGGGTTTTGTACAAGAGGAACTTCGACATGGTCTTGCTCAGATGCGTGGATAGACACGAAGCAAGCCTGTTGATGCAGGAAGTCCATGGAGGATCTTTTGGTACCCATGCAGGAGGGCATGCTATGGCAAAGAAACTGCTGAGATCAGGGTATTACTGGATGACGATGGATGCAGACTGTTGTTCATTCGCTCGTAAATGCCACAAGTGCCAAATATATGCAGATAAAGTGCATGTTCCTCCTAACCCGCTCAACGTCATGTCATCTCCTTGGCCTTTCTCTATGTGGGGCATTGACATGATCGGGAAGATCGAGCCAACTGCTTCGAACGGTCATCGCTTCATCCTGGTTGTGATTGATTACTTTACCAAGTGGGTAGAAGCAGCGTCTTATGCCAATGTCACTCGTCAAGTGGTGGCAAGATTTCTGAAAAGAGATATCATATGCAGATATGGAGTGCCCGAAAGGATCATCACTGATAATGGTTCTAATCTCAACAACAGGATGATGGCAGACTTATGTCGGGACTTCAAAATACAGCATCACAATTCTTCTCCTTACCGACCAAAGATGAATGGTGCGGTAGAGGCAGCTAACAAGAATATCAAGAAGATTGTGCAGAAAATGGTTGTCACCTACAAGGATTGGCATGAGATGTTACCGTTTGCTTTGCATGGGTACCGGACGTCAGTCAGGACGTCAACAGGGGCAACTCCCTTCTCTCTAGTGTATGGCATGGAAGCAGTCCTACCTGTTGAAGTAGAGATTCCTTCACTGCGCGTGATGATGGATGTCAAGCTGGATGAGGCTGAATGGGTGCGTGCTCGTTACAATCAACTATGTCTAATTGAGGAAAAGAGATTAGCGGCTATCTGTCATGGTCAGCTTTATCAGAGGAGAATGAAGCGGGCATTCGATCAACGAGTACGTACTCGAGAGTATCGAGTGGGAGAGCTTGTGTTGAAGAAGATCGTTCCTCCAGGTTCAGATAACAGGGGCAAGTGGACCCCAAACTACGAAGGACCATTCATAGTGAAGAAAGTATTCTCAGGAGGGGCACTGATGCTCACCACTATGGATGGAGATGATTTCCCATCCCCTGTTAACTCGGACGCAGTTAAAAAATACTTCGCATAAAGAGACCCGCTGGGCACAAAAACAGAATGTAAGTCCAGGCAAGAAAAGGGCATCCCGGCGAGCTAAAAACAGAATAAAAAAGCTCGGGCAAAAATTAGGGAAATAAATGAATAAAAAATGTACACCCGCTGAGTTGAAAAGCCACATTGGACAGCTCAGGCAAAAAAGGGTATCCCGGTGGATTGAAAACCCGAGAGGGCGATCCACGCAAAATAAGGGAATAAGCGAACAACTGTGATCCAAGTTATCTGAACCACGTCATCGTTTCGTACAGCTTGACAATATCGGAAGGATAGGAAACAGTCCCCTCGTCCTCTCAGAGAGCCAAAACAGAATGGAAAGTCTTGAAGACATGCAGGTCATAGCGGAAATGGAACTCCTTGGAATGCCGTGTACATTGCCATTAGGATAGTTTCTTTTCTCAATTTCTATAGTGGCTACCTCTTTCCAGGTGGTTGCTTCCTGATGTAAATCTTTGCCTATTCAGAGGCTATCCAATAAAAATAATATTCAGTCAAAAAGTTGTGTGTGTTTATTTTTGTTTGCAAAATGTCCTGATTTTTTGGCAAAAGTAGCATTGCATCTAAACATGGTGATAATTTTTGAAAAGAAAAACTGACATGCAGGGAAACTGTAATCCTCTTTGAGTGTCGGGTGATAATGGATGAACAGATCATGCCATGCAAATCCCCGGGACACACGTGTGTTTTCTGTTGTTGCAGGTTGCAGGATGGCGTCACCTTCTCTCAAGCAATTCACTCTTCCCCAGTAGAGTACTTCCCCAAGCAGGGATTTCTTCTTCCAGCAGGTATCTGAAAGCCTGACCTGTCTAAACAGAGATTTTCCTCCAACCAAGCCTTGGCAGCAGCCCAACTTCTTCCCAGTGAAGTAGTAGTCTATTCTTCCCCAGTGGAGTATACCCAGCAGGTGCCTGAAGACCTGATGTCATCAGAGATGGAACTAACAGTATTCTATCCCCAGCAAGAATTCTTGCCTATCATGTACCTGAAAGCCTGATATCCCCTCAGAGTCTTGAATCATCAGATGCTCTCCCCAGCCAGAGTATTTGCCCAGGAAGCTTCCCCAGCCAAGTCTGAAGATGATCCGGTCCCTACAGAGTTCATATTGGATTTTCACCTCCGTCCGTGAAATATTTCTCAGCCAGGTTGCCATACTTTTGGGTATTTGATGATACAGTCAGGTATTCATCACTTCAGTCAGAGTTGAGTGTCCAGACCTTTTGACTTGTCTTCCCCTACAGAGTTGTATCTCTTGCTGCCAATCAGGCATTTGGCTACCGCTCGTCTGCGTTTGTCAACACTCGTTTGTGTTATCCCTAAACGGAGTTTTCCCTAGCATTGGTACTGCTTTATTGTTGCTCGTCTGCATCTTTCAACACTCGTCCGTGTTAGCTCTGTGGTATTGCTCGTTTGCTTTCCCCAGCGGTGGTTTATGATTACTTTGATTCTGCTCGTTCGCAATTCTAAACACTCGTTTGTCTTTGGATATATCAGTTGTTGTTTGCTCGTCTGCAATTTCCAGTACTCGTCTGTGCTTGGGAATGATTACCTTGTTATTGCTCGTCTGCAATGTTCCAACACTCGTCTGTGTTTGGTTATGATAGTTGCTTGTCCGCAACTCCACAACACTCGTCTGTGTTCTGATATGATATTTGTTGTTGCTCGTCTGCAACCTCCCAACGCTCGTCTGTGTTTGGTATTGGATCCTTTGCTGCATTCGTCTGTGCCTGGGTATGTATTCTCTGTTGTTGCTCGTCTGCAATTGTCCGACACTCGTCTGTGTTTGTTTGAAGTTCGTCTGTTTTTATCCCCCAGAATTCCTTTGTGTTCTGAAGCTCGGATACTTCGTCTGTATCATCCTCAGCACTCGTCTGTGCTAGCCTGCACCTGAATGTGAAGATTTGCTGTTCACTCTAATATTTCTGTGACTACTTCAAATGCTCGTCTGTGTTTGAATCTCTGGTATTCGTCTCTACCAGTTGCTGATACTCGTCTGTATCATTGCCTGAAACGCTCGTCTGTGTTTCTCAGATCATCGTCTGATACTCGTCTGTATCATTGACTTAGGGCACTCGTCTGTGTTATCTTGATGATCATCCGATACTCGTCTGTATTGAAGAGGTTTCGAATCCTGACAGTGGGAATTAAATGTCGAAATGGTTACCGGTCCTGGCGTAACGGATAAATCCGAAGGAGGCTCGTCTGTCTCAAGCACCAATTATGGTTGCTGCACCTGGCGTAACAGGTTTGCTCAGAAGACTCGTCTGTCTTATACCATATATCCGCGGATAATATATGAAGAAGGTTCGTCTACCTTGATTGCATGTCTATCCCACAGACTTATATGCACGCCCGGAACCCGCGTAAGGTTTATCCGAAGAAGGCTCGTCCGTCTTATTCCGCTTATCTGCGTGAGGACTAGTGAAGGAGATTCGTCTATCTCAGGTTACTTTGAAGATTCTTAAGGAGCTCGTTTGCTCACCTCTCAGCTCAGTTGCAACGTCATTGGATTGGGTTTATTTCCCATTTCTTGTTTTCTGCATTCGAGCGCAAATTTTCGTTTTTTTTCTTGGGTATTCAACCACAGTTTATCTTGAACGGTCGAAAGCGGAAGCAATCGTCCTTTTCAGATCAACAGTTGCTTGAATAGGGGCAGCTGTAGAACCTCAAATTTGCCCTCTTTATTTTAAACATCATAATACATCATTTGCATCATAAGCATATCATATATATAGCATTATAGCATGGGAAAATAAAGCATGACAAGCATCAAGCCCTAGCATGAGGCATATGGCCATCTGGGGAGGTGTTGGAGGCCATCTAAGCTAAGACAAGGTTTCCAATGGATTTGTGGGAGGCCTATGATGAGTCTAGACTCTTTTGGCAAGGCCAAGTTCACCTGCAAAAGCTCAGAAGATTGCTTAATCATCACAAGTTTTAAGACAATGCAAGGCTCCTAAGCAGTGCAACCAAATTAGGGTTTTGACTTCAAGAGCCTTAAACTCATAATTTTGGCCAATTCTTTTGGGCATTGTTTTCCATATGATAAGAGGTCCCTACATGTCAATTTTCATGAGAAAATTCCAAATGGAAGTCAGTCATTGCCTTAGTTGCTTGCAGATGAAGTAATTGGTCAAATGTGCCTGTAAAAAGTCAACTGTCTGATTTCAAAGGGGTCCAAGCCACTTTTTCTTGCCAAGGGAGGTATTTACAATGTTATAAGATGTTTGGGATGGTTGAAGATCAAGAATCATGGATATTTGGAGGTTTTTGCAAAAATGGTACAAAGTTGGTTTTTGAGATTTTCCAAATTTAGCAACTTTTGCCCTAATTTTCAAGTGAGTTTAGCATGGTCAAAAATTCTTCAAATGAACCCAACCCAAACATGAAAGTTGAAGACTAAGGCCTGCCATTTTCAAAAAGTACAAGTACATTTTCATGGGATTTATGGTTTGAGAGATAAAGCCCTCGAAAATTTCATGCATTTTAGGGCAAAATCACATTTCCATGCACACACCAAATGCAAGAGTGCTCAAAATTCATTTTCAAGTGCTGGAATGGATCAAGTGAGGTTACTAAGTTACAATGCAAGGCATTTAGATGATTTTGCTCAAGAGAAACTTGCATTTTGGTACCAAGCATGGAAGTGGTCTCAAAAGTGCAAATTTAGCCAAATCATGAGAAGTATGTAATGGTTAGTTCTAAGGGCCAAAGTTGTTTATGTTCTGATCAAGTATTTGAAAAGGTTTGCACATGTGCCAAGAGGCCAAGCAAAGAGTGAGGTAGGTGAGCTTACCTCATACTTTTGCAAATGATGCAAAATCTCAAAAAAGGCTCATGTATTCCAATTTCAAGTGCAAGGTGAGGCCACCATCTTTTTATTCATGACATATTAAGTTGTTAGCTCAAGAGAAATTGGAGGGTCCAAGCAAGGAATTTGACACATTTCACAAAATGCAAGTGCATGGGCATATGAGATCTTTGTTGTCACATGAGGTGTCAAATTTTTTACCAAAGGGCAAGTTGTTATGGAATGAAGTTGCAAGCCCATTTGTGTACCATTTGGAGTCATTATTTCATAGTGCATAGTATGAAGAGGGTTTGGCCCAAAAGGGGTGCAAAAAGCATGCGTGGGATGAGAGATATCTCATGAAGGGCATTTTGGCAAAATGGTTAGAACAGCATAATGTATTGATCCAAGGGTCAGGTTTTCTCCATTTTTGAATTAAGGGATCATTAGAGGTCAGCATGTGCAAAGGGAGTGGGAAGAGCACGAGTGAATCATTCCACCACTCACCTCATGCAAGTTTTGCAAAATCACCTCATGCACACCATTCTCACGTGCCTTTGCTTGCCAACCCTAGCCACTGAAAACACATCATATATAAGTGAATTTTCCTCTTTGAATCGGGCAGAGGAAGAAGAATTTCATCAGACTCAAGCTTTGGCTCTTGCTGCATTTTCTCTCATAACTCCTCATCCATAGCTCCATTTACAAAGCAGACCCCATATTCTTGTTCCTGAAGCTTCATAGGACATAGATCAAGCTTCATTTCAAGCTAGAGAAAGGTTCTTATACCAGTCCAGTTCAAACCAGATTTCATCAAAGAGCAAAGTTGAGGCGATTTTGAAGCTTCTTTCACATTTATTTTGTGAAAGGAGGTTGCTAGAAGATCATCCCGAGCTGGATTTTGGTTTTCTTGGAGAAATTTGAAGCTGTGTGATCTCAGGTATGCCTCAAATCCATAGGTTTATAAATGATTTTGGTGATGTGCATTGTAATCTACTTGTTACACTGAACATGTGGAACTTTTTGGTTTTGAAAATGATGTTGGAATGAGGTCGGGCTAGGGTTTTGAAGTTTCTAGATCCAAACTGTTTTGATTCTGTTCATGCTGTGTGTGTTGTTTTACATGTCTATGATGATTGATTCATGTTGTGCTTAGTTAGAAGATCATTTTTGATGTTTGGTTCGTGTGTTTTCATGGAGAAATGGAGGAGATATGTTTCTCTGGTTTTGTTGTTTTGCTGGCTGCTTGTTCCTGTTTCATTCGAATGTTTCAGTTTGTTTCATGAGAATGAGGTTGAAGATGATGACGTGTTGGGTTGTGTTTGGGCATGTTTTGTTTTGTCTTTTGGTGACTAAACCCTAGCATGACCGGTTGATGCCCATGTTCACATGTTTTGTGCATTTTGTTTGTTTTATTTTTGTGAAGCATGCCATAAGTCAAGATTGCCTGAGTTTCTTTTTATGCCTTGCATTTTCGCATGGGCCTGAGGCCAACATGCTATGCGCGCCCCCCTGCTGGGCCCAGGCAGTTAGCATGTGCTGACCAGCCTTGCTTTTTGCACTCCTACATCATTGTCATTATTCTTTTATTTTCTTCTCTTTTCTTCTTGCATTTTGGTTATTTTAAAATACTTCCCAACCTAGAAAAAATCCATAAAAATTATTGTGTATTCTTTAATTCATCTAGTTTTTTATCATATTTTTTTCAGATTTTTACTCTTATCCCACGTGGCCAAAATAAATCCAATTTTAGGCATTGTTTTGTTGTGAACTCCTATGGACCAATCTGCCTTGTCCAATTTCTATCTTCCTCATCCTTTAAGCTATGAACCTCATTCTTTTTGCATTCAAATCCTAAGACACTCTACTATCTTCATGATTTATCTTAGATTTTTCACAAATTTCCTTGATGGATTTTGATTGAGTTACTTGTGCATCAATTTTCTAAACCCTAGATGGTGATACCTTGCATCCTTGAGTTTCTTTGACCTAGTTTGGGGCTGAATTTTTGCAAACCCTTTTGGATTCTAATTTCCTTGTGTTTGAAGAGTACTTTGCTAGTTGGATAGATTTTTTAGGTGCTTGGATTTATTTCTTAGGTATTTTCTTCCTCACTTTGCCTTGTTCTACACCTTTTGAGTCTTATAGTTTCTTTTAAGTTTAGAAGGGCACTTGTGCCAACTTTTCCTCATCTTTTGGGATCCTTTAGAGGTCTAGGGTTGTTCCTGGTCTTAGGATAGGGTTTGAGTTTCCTTGAGCTTTGGTTTTTGATTCTCTTTTATGTGTATTATATCCTTAAGTGTTATGCATGCCTTCTTTGCATTTATTTCACTTCTAACCATCTTAGTGTGATCTTGTGCTGCTTTGTTCATCATCTTGTGAACTCTTTGCCATGCCCTTATGCTTGTATAACTTCTGACTTGTTGGTTCATGCCTTGTTTTTTTTATGACGTTACACTAACCTTGCAGGAGCTATGGTAAGTGAGAGATGTGGGAATTGAGTTCCACATCTCCATCTCCCATCTCTTCTCATTTTGTTTATAGGGACTAACATTTTCTTGTTGGGCTTAGGCTTTTCTCATCCCTTCTCCTATCTTTTTCTTCTCTTCTTCTTTCCTTCTTCTTTAGGATAGAAACCTCACTAACCTTAGGACATCCATGCATGTGAACACTTAGGATTATTTTTAGTCCCCTTTAGAATTTTTCCCTTTTAGATCTTTTGGTTTCTCTCATCTCTTCTCATCTCATAACTCTTAAAAAACACTTTAATAAATCTGAAATGATACATTGATCCATAGCCTTATTCCATGAGGTATGCTTGTAGTCTTCCCATCTTGGGATAGTACATGTTTACCTTGTGATGCACAAGTCTGATCAAGGTATCTGCTTCATAAAGCATAAAAAAACACTTCTTCATGTAAATAACCAAAAACACGTAATAAGTAAGCAAGTTAGTGAGCCTAAGCCCTAGTCTTTGGGTTCAAGTTTTGGGGATCTTCTCCTTACTTGAGTGTGCTTGTTCTATTATTCCATCTTGGAATGTAGTGACAAGTGCACATTCCATTGACAAGAGCTTGAGTTCACTTCCTTGTGGTACACTCCTAAAAGCTTCTAAAAAAAACAAATAAACAATAAGCGTCTTTCCTTCGGGAATTCTCTTCTCACCTCATTCGCTCCGTACGCGAACTTGCTCCTACATGTCACTTTGCAAGACGGTTACGCACTCGTCGTTCGAGCCTGCAACACCTGAGCAATGGCATAGGCAGTTCAAGCCTTTAATTCACAAGCAATTTCTTTTCTACCCCTAGTTAGGGGAACTACGGCGTCTCTGATCCTCATTATCCTGATGAGGTACGTAGGCAGCGGGGTAGGGCCCGTTCGAGCAAAATCTTTATTTTCCCTACATTTTTCTCTTTGTTTTCTTATTCAGTTCCTTTCCAGTTTTCCTTTCATTTTCATTTCTTAGCTGCAGTTTTCATACCCTCACCCTTTGAAATAGTTTCTTTTTGCAAGCGTGGATCCCGTCGGGTACGGCGGACGATCTGGGTGCTAATACCTTCCCAGGTCGTAACCGACTCCCGAACTCAGTCTCTTTGGTTCGCAGGACCTGTGTCCTTCCTCTTCTTTCTTCTGGTTTGTGCAGCATTACCATTCCCTTTCTTCGGGATAAAAATGCCTGGCTGGCGACTCTATTCTTTTCCGCGCCACTTTCGCGTTTGTACCAGGATGGAAATCCCGGGAGCGACACATGAAACTTTATTTATTTATTTGAAAATTTACTCGACGTTGGATCGAGTATCTCTTTATTTCATTTTTGAGATTTTGGTTTTCTATCGATTCGTTTTATCTTTTCTATCCTAATTATAGGACCTATACAAATATTACATCACAAAGTACACAAAATATAATCAAGGCATAATAAACATAATCCAAGTCCATACGTGAATCCTCGAAAAATACCTTGCACAAAAAGCAAATTGTTAGTAAATGAAATGAAAATGCATATGCAACAATTATAATGGAAATGAATTAAGATGACAAAAATATCAAAAGTCCTGGAAAAAATATGAAATTAATTCCCTAGGGTCTCTAACCTGATTATAACATTGTGTTAAAAAATCTTCTAAAAATTCAAAGTCTAACTATGTCAAATAGTCACTTAAACTTATCTAAGGTTCAATCATAATTTTACACAAATCACACTACCAAAATAGTGGATAAAATGGCCTAAAAAATATGATTAAAATTATTCTAGGTTCTATTATTTGTCCTCTAATCATAGCAAAAAGAATGGTCCAAAAATGTTACAGGAGGTGGGAGAAATAAAATGTTCAAATTTATGTGTTCATGAAGGAAATTAATATAAAATCAATTAAATGAAAAATCAAAATTAAATAGAAAAATGAAAAAATTCAGAAAGTAAAAATTGGGAAAAGTTATAAATTGAATTATAAGACTACTATAATTTTTAGGGATTTTTATTATGCATTTTTATATTTTTTATGGAATTAAATTGAAAAAAGGTGTTAAAACAAGAAATTAAAAAAACTAGAAAAGGAAAGGGGGTGCAGGAAGAGGATTTTCGCAGTTAAAAAAGAACTTGGGCTTGAGATAGGGGGTGGGAATAGCTATTTGAGTGGGCCCAAAACGCAGGTGACCTGAGGGTCTATACTATGGGGATACGGTCAAATATATTGACCCACTGCAGAGCGTTGGATCAAGCTTTTCTCAAGGCATGACCATCAGACGGTGAAGGAGCACAATTGTTACGGTACCAAGGCATGCACCAGATCGGGACGGAGGGGTCCTACCAGACAGTGACAAGTTTCACCGCCGGTATGGACCGAAAATCCAAGGAATCCCATAACCTTATCCTACCTCCTCGTTAACCTCAATTCTTTCAATTCTTTTTATCCTCTCATTTCTTTTATTTCCAAAAACAAAATAAACTAAGAAACATAACACATGAATCAACACACATCCTCAGTCTTTCATCCATTCCTAACCTAACCCTAATTCCGCCGTCACCTCCAACCTCTTCCTTCTCTCCTTCAAAATGCGCAACCTCAACGCAAGCTCTAGTCCCTCTTTCATCATATCTCTGAATCCAACTCTTGATTTCTCAAGCAACAACTCAAACAAGTCAGATTAAAACTCCGTGTGATTCTCAACCTCAAATATCATATGCTCTCTCCTATTCTATAAACGAGCAAAGGAAAAATGGAACAATCAAGATTCGATGAATACCTGCAATGTGAGGTGGAAATGTTCGAAGATTTACACCGTCCGATACGTATATACTTGAATTTCTCTTCGTTTCCCCTTTGTCTCTTTCCGAACTCAGTATTGATGCCTCGATCGATTTGTAAAAACAACGACGAGTTTTTTGAATCGTTTTCGTTGACTGTTTCTTTCGATTCCGACTCACAACAACACGTTCTTGCTTCCTTCTTGAAGGCTTTTGATATTGATAGATGGAAGCAACATCAAATGAAGGTTGTTACGATCGTTGATTGTTCCAGTTGTAGTGAAAATCGCCCTTACTACAATCTGATGAAGATGTGAGATGAGGACTGAGCTATTGGTTTATTGATTGAAGATCGATGAGGAGTGAAGATGAAGATCAATGACGAATTGACAAAATCAGGTACGTATTCTTTTGCTCACTCTTGTTGATTACAAATTACTTACGCTTCTGTTTAACATGCGTCTTTTTTGTTCTTGAGAGATTGCGGTTTCTTGGCGATTTTATGATGGTGTGTGATGAAGACAGATGAAGAGCTCACAAATGGAGAAGTGGTGGAGAGTGACTCCGTTGAATGAAGGTTGGAGCTGAATGAAGAATAGAGAAAATGGAGTGAGAAATGAAGATAGAGTGAATGAGAGCAGAAGAAGCAATCTGCAGCAACCAACAACCATTTATAGTTGATGAATTGAGGGCCTTTTAGGTTTTTCATAGGTGAATTCTGTTATGAGTTTGTTAGAATCTGTTAGAACTGATTGTGAGTTTATAACTGTAATTTTGAAGCTTTTGATGCCTTTCTCATTTTTGATCCTCTTCCTCTTCTCTTTTAATCTTCTGATGTATCTCTGTTCTATGTGATTTATGAAGGTACATGATCATTGGAGTTTGAAGAGGCTTGCGGGTATTGATAATGATGATGACTTCATAAAGTTTTTTGAGTAAGAAGAGTATTAGAGTGATGAAAGTTTGTCGCAGCAGGTAAAATTTGAAGTTGCCGAATGATGGAAATCTTTTTGCACTTTTTATAGATTTTTTATGTTAGGATTTTGTTATGGTTTTGTAACTGTATTCTTCCAGATGACGTTTAATTAATTTTCCTGAGTTAATTTTTCATACAACCAAATCTCAATATACCTCAAGTTGATTTCTCATGATAATCTTAGCTTGTAACTTGAATTCTGAGTTTCAATGGCTCAATCTTGTAGTTCTCCTTGCAAACTTGGACCAAGATTTTACAAATATATTCACTTCTCTTGATGGGCCTTGAAAAATGAATTAATTCAGAATTTGTGAAAGGTTATGAATTTAAATGGGCTTAGGCTTGAATAAATAAAGGGGATTTTGGATTTAAACAAAAATGGTTTATGGATTATAGTATGGACAAGTAAAATGAATTGGACCAAAAAAATGGATTTGGATAATTAAATTTGATTGTAATGAAAAATGAATTTGGTTTGAGATATGGCTACGTACATATGAGGAATGTGATGAAAATGAATGTTAGAAATAGTTTTGGAAATAGATAATAATGATTTTAAAATGGACTTGAAATTATGGAATGAGGATTTGGTTGGTTAGATATTGGTCTTAAAAGATAGGTACAAATTGGTATGGTTTAATAAACCATTATGATTGAATGGATCTGGACTTATGAGCGAATTCAAAAAAAATGAATTTAACTTGGAATTTGGTAAATGGTCTTGAAGTATATATAAGAAGGTGGGTCATGGTTAATAAAAACGATTAGAAACTTGGTCTTAAAATGAGGTTTGGGACAATTATGAAATACCCTTTTCTTTTTAGGGCATAAATCATAAGAAATTAACCCCGGACGGGCTTTTTAATCTTGTATGCCCAAAATGGATCTTAACCTCTTCTGAATCCTTGTGTCCAAATTAACTCGTATATGAAACAAACCATTTTCGTTTGAACGACAAACAATCTTTGTCCAAGCAATCCTTGAAAAAAATAATCCCACCAGGAAGAACGTCTTGCTTCACAAATATGTCATAACTTGACGACCAAAGATTTTGAACAAATGTCTCGGAAAAGCCCTAAATATGAAACTAGAACAATAAGTGCGCCCAAGAAAACCTTCGTCATAGATTTCTAATCTCATGGCCTTCAATGAAGCAATAGTATCCCTGAGTTACGTTGATGAGAATGACAAGAAAAGACATGATCCCATATATGAAATGCCTGACTGTGAATGCTAATGACCTAGATGTGGCGCATGAAGCACAAGCTATGACCTGATGAAAGATATTTGAAGAATGCGAGGCATAAAGTCAGCTAGATGGTGATAAATATGAGGGAAAATTTTTGGGTGTTACAGCTGCCCCTATTCAATCACTGTGGACGTGAATGGATGATAGCAGTTGCTTTCAGACATTTGAGGTATGTCGGGATTGAATACTAGAAACAACCAGAAAATTTGCACTCTGAGGCAGAAGACCAAGGAAATAAACTCAACCGAATAAACTCGGCTTGGATATAATTATGATGTGAAGAATGGTAAACGAGGGATGCCTTTTGAGTAACGCTAGAAGGCTACTGACTTGCCACACTGTGGGTGGATTTTGATAGGCTGCAACATCACCTTAATGATATCTTCCGGATGGAGTCAGACTACTAATGACTTGCAACACTGCGGGTGGAATTTCAACAATTTGTGATCGAATTTAAGATACTTTGCCACACTGCGAGTGATCTTTTTCCAATCTACGGTTGGACTTCACGATATAATTTGCCACCCTGAGGATGGACTTTCGCCAATCTGCGGTTGGACTTCAAGATATTTCACCACACTGCGGGTGGACTTCAGATATTTTGTCACGCTGCGGGTGGACCTCAGATGTTCTGCCACATTGCGGGTGGACCTTTGCTCACTACGGGAGACTTTTGAGATTCGCCACCCGAAGATGGACTTTGGCCAGTCTGCGGCTGGAATTTTGCTCACTGTGTGAGACTTTTGCCCACTGCGGGGAACTTTAGAAATTTGCCACACTGTGGGTGGACGTCTGCTCACTATGGGAGACTTCTGCCCACTGCGGGGGACTTTAGACATTTGCCACACTGCGGGTGGACTTCTGCTCACTGCGGGAGACTTCTGAAATTTGCCACCCGAAGATGGACTTTGGCCAGTCTGTGGCTGGACTTTAGGATATTTTGCCACACTGCGGGTGGTCTTTGGAAATTTCCCACACTGCGGGTTGACTTCTGCTCACTGCGGGAGACTTTAGAGATTTGCCACACTGCTGGTGGACTTCTGCTTACTGTGGGAGACTTTTTCCCACTGTGGGGGACTTTTGAAAATTGCCACCCGAAGATGGACTTTGGCCAGTCTGCGGTTGGACTTTTGCTCGCTGTGGGAGACTTTTGCCCACTGTGGGGGACTTTTGAAAATTGCCACCCGAAGATGGACTTTGGCCAGTCTGTGGCTGGACTTTTTGCTCGCTGTAGGAGACTTTAGAGATTTTCCACACTGCGGGTGGACTTCTGCTCACTGTGGGAGACTTTTGCCCACTGTGGGGGACTTTAGAAACTTGCCACACTACGGGTGGACTTCTGCTCACTGCGGGAGACTTTTGAAATTTGCCACCCGAAGATGGACTTTGGCCAGTCTGTGGCTGGACTTTCGCTCGCTGTGGGAGACTTTTGAAATTTGCCACCCGAAGACGGACTTTGGCCAGTCTGTGGCTGGACTTTTGCTCACTGCGGGAGACTTTTGAAATTTGCCACCCGAAGATGGACTTTGGCCAGTTTGTGGCTGGACTTTTGCTCGCTGTGGGAAACTTTTGAAATTTTCCACCCGAATATGGACTTTGGCCAGTCTGTGGCTGGACTTTTGCATATGTTGAATTGCATGGCATGATGCCCCATGACACTGGGGATGTTATGTCTTGAGTATTGTCAATGAACTGGTGTAACTGCAAAGGGAGTTCCTAATGCGAAAATAATAAGTCCCTATTGACTCTGTGGGGAAACACAATGATCGCGGACTCGATCTCAAGAAGCCCTGTGAGGATAACATCTCTGTTGGAGAAAAGCGCGAATAATTCTTTTGTCCCGAATTATCACCTTTGCCAAAAATAAATTGGACTTTAGATTTGAGGACCGTGCAAGAGGATATCTCAACTATTGGGGATTATCCACTCTTATGGATCTGCTGGGGAAGAGAATGATCTATCTGAAATCTGCTAGGGGAATAGGAGTTACCTTAGATTTGTTGAGGAACCGAGATCAAGGGAACCAGCTGAAGGAAAAACTTGGTGACATTACTGGGGATAATTTCCATTCGTCTGTTGGGGATGACAAAACCGAGACACGTCCCACTGAGGAGGAAAAGAATTCAAGTTGTCTCGTGCTTGGGATCATTTGCTTCTATATGGATTTTACCTCAAGAGGATTTTACAAAAGACTTGGTGTCTTTAAACTCTTAGGTATCGTGACGACTGCATGAATCAGCGTAATAACCTTGCTGGGGAGGTAACCATTGCCCATGCAGATGAGCTTGGAGCTATAAGAAACGCTGAATGAGGTAATTGGCTTGACAAGCATCCATTATATAGACTCAATCAATAAGAGTTATGCCGAGAGGGTGACATAGGAACTCTTCAGGAGCATAATTGTCTCAGTACTCTGAATTCTGGATGGTTGCTTCTGATTGTCTGTCTTCGAGAAAGGATGAATTATCGTACTATTGGGGTGGCCTGCCCCTGTACAAGTATTTGAATAGTTTTACACTTAACTGACTAATCTTCGCTCTTGGAGAGATTTGAATCTCGAGGTGATTGCCCCAGTTTGACTGAAATTTGAAAAGGTTGCTCGACGTAACTGCCCCGGATTGGCTAGCTCTTACCATGACTAGTTGGAAAAGTCCTTACTCAATGGAGCTTTTCTCGGAAAAGTGCACCTCGACATGACTGTCTTTCAGAAGTTTTAAACTTCTCAACTTGGCAAGCTCTGGATTGAATTTCCGCATGTAAACCATTTATGATGCCAAACAAATGTATGCAAGCAAAAAATGTTTATTCTTAGAATGAAAATTCTAATGCAACACACATGTTAATCTTGAAGTTTTGAAAAGGGATCGCAAACCTTCGTGAGCAAATCACTGGTTAAGATACGACATTATTTTGAATGAAATTATGTACATGAAATACCAACAAATGTCTTTTAGCATAACTTATAGGAGTCAGGAACGCGGTCTCGTAGTAGTACGCTCTCAAATTAACCCTGTTTCAGTTAGGAC
Source organism: Lathyrus aphaca (assembly GCA_963966055.1). NCBI lineage: Eukaryota > Viridiplantae > Streptophyta > Magnoliopsida > Fabales > Fabaceae > Lathyrus > Lathyrus aphaca. The sequence continues at coordinate 609,735,839 of OZ014519.1, forward strand.
TTTTGAGGGTTGTATCGTGGCCTGGTTCACGGTTACAGAAACAAAGGATATAGGCTCGAAGTATATTTGTGCCCACCCACACTTCGTGATGTTATCCATTCCTACGTTCAACTAGTTTTCACATGCATCCACCTTTCATAAGGGTTTCGTGTTGATTGAGGAACCATTGCTGCTATCGGTTCAAGCACCAATCAGGTTTTTGTTGTGAGTCAGTCACCCTTTTTCTCTTTCGTGTCTGTGCCACACGACTTTGTTCTCATTTGAGGATCTTTCTTGTGTAATCCTTTTCGTCTTTCGCTTTGGCGTTATTTTGCTTTATCCCTAACTTTTTCCTGGACTGATTCTTGTGAATCTTTGATTGTAAAGTCCAGCAGAATGCCCTAACTTTTGCCTAAGTCGCTTGTTTTCAAGTTTCGACTTAGCGGGCTTTTCTTTCTTTTTCTTTTTGCATTTTGAACAAGTCGTGTGACACTATTTGCCTTGATTGCTTTGCGAGGGTTGTGACTGCCTCATTCTTTGGTCGACGAAGGATAACCATTATGGTTTTCAATCTTTGGACCTTTTGACTTGGATAACCATTGTGGTTTCGGGTCTTTAGACCTCTTGATTAGCATAGTAGAATGCAATGGATCTTCAAATACACTCCTTTATGAAAGCCTGAACGCTTGGTCCGACTAGCTGACATCTACCCTGCCCCTGGGTTACATGTGAGGGTTTTTTCATTTGAAAAGAAACTCCTACTTCAAGGCTCAAAGGGGTTAGCGAGGGTCTATCTTCCTTATATCTCCAATGTTTAGGGATTTGAAACAAAGCTTGTACATCGTCAACAGGGCCTTACTCGAGAGCACACAATTAGATATTTTGCGTTTTTGTTTCGTCATTCTCCTTCATAGAATTTAAGCACGACAATTGATATTGCGATGTACACATGCAAAATTATAAGGAATGAAAATGAATTACTTCAAGAAAAACATGTGAGTTTTATTATTGCTAACATTCAAAAGCAAAAAAATTTCATACATGTAGACAAATGTTTAGCATATAAAAGAAACTACAAATAGAAATGCAGTAAAGGAACTGAATATTGTCGTAGTTGAGGAGGCTTGACTCCTTCTGGACCTGTCATTCTTGGACACCTTCAGTGATCAATAACTCTTTGTAATCTTCAACTTGCAGTCGTATACCTAACCACGGCAATCATACCTCTTCTTCTAGTTATTCTGACTCTGACACGAGACATCTGAAGGAAAAAAAAGTGAAGCTGGGGAGTAAAGTTGCCCCATAAGGTTGCTCGGAAAGACCTGAAGATCTTCTGCCTACGTATCTCCATTAACCAGATGACCAATGAAGAATCAGAGCGACGTAGTTCCCCTCAATAGGGATGAAAATGAACAATAAAGAAAGGAAAACACACAAATGCCATCACTGAGAGTATTTGAATACTGCTGGCTTTATTTGCTTCATGAATACCCTGGCGTCCCGGGTGATTAACTCGAAGACTTCAGCTTAGCAGGGACCATCTGGTAGAACAACCGTGACACCGATTCCATTGTGACTAGGCATCAGATTCTGAAGTACATTTGGGAGAGGAGAGAAATTGATTGACTTGGAGTCAACTAGGTCCTGTACCTTGTTCTGAAAAGCCCAACATTTCTCAATATTGTGCCCTTGGGCACCCAAATGGAATTCGCACCTGGCGTTGGCATCAAAATTCGGAGGTAGATTGTCCGGAGGTGGCAGTCTCATGGTACGAAGCTCGACCATGTTTAACTTTAGCAGCTCTGGGAGTAATACAACATATGGACACGGGACATGATAAATCTTACGGTCCCTTGCTCTCGCTCTTTGTTGAAACGGCCTCTGTACCTGTTGTTGCTGACTCGGTGGTCGTTGTTGAACCTGTGGAGTAATAGTCACTGCAGCTGCTTGGTAGTAACCTTGAGAGTAACTTCTATCTCGGCCTATATACATAGCATTTGTCTCGCCTTCTCTTCTTCTTTGGCCGTTGCCAAAAGGTTTTCTCACACCAGAAGAACTAGCACTGCTCGCATCCTGAATCTTTCCCAATTTCAAAAAATTCTCTATTCTTTCTCCAGCAATGACGATATCAGAAAAACCAATGGACGGGCAGGCGGCCAGACGATCCAAGTAAACACCTTGCAAGGTGCCCATAAACATGTCGGCAATTTCCCGATCGAGCAATGGAGGTTGAACCTGTGCGGCCAGCTCACGCCACCTCTGGGCATACTGCTTAAAGCTTTCCTTAGGTCCTTGAGACAAGTTCTGTAACTGAGTGCGATTCGGAGCCATATCAATGTTATATCGATACTGCTTGAGAAAAGCTTCAGCTAAATCTTTCCAACTTCGAATAGAGACCCTACTCAGCTTCATGTACCAGCTCAATAAAGCTCCAAATAGACTATCTTAGAAGAAATGCATCCAAAGCTTCTCGTCATCAGTGTGAGCCGAGATTCTTCCAAAGTACGCGTGAATGTGAGTCCTAGGGAACGTGTTGCCGTTGTACTTGTCAAACGATGGTGCCTTGAACTTAGGAGGGATTCTGACTCCTAGTACTAACCCGAGACTGGTTACATCGATGCCCAAGGAATTCTGACATTCCATGGCTTTGATCTTCTCTGCCAGCTCTTCATACCTGCGATTGTTGATCTCATTCATGTTACCCATATCAGCATCCAGTAGAGTGAACTGGTCCTCTTGATTGTCTTCTAAACCTGCATTACGTGTTGCGGTCCTATTTGGATTAGGCTCTCCGTTACGGGTAGCATTAGAATCCACATTCTCAGTCGGTATTCCTGTATTAACATTCCCATGGGGTTGCTCAACCATCATCCTGAGACGCTCTTGGTTCTGGGCCATGCCAGTCATCATCTCCATGAACTGATCCATCCTCTGACGGAGCTCGTTGAGATCTTTCTACATTCGTTCAGCCATCCTTACTCGATTTCTTTTAGTCGGATATTGGTGAACGCGTTGACCAGCTATATTGCCTGCAGTTGAATAAGTTAGAAACTCTGGGTAACCTGCAAAAAACACAAGAATGTGATATGCAGGAAATGAATGGCATGTCGATTCATTTTTAGGGCATTCCATCCCCTGATTCCATTTTTGTGGGTTTGATGAAGACAAAAGCTCCTTTTGTTGCGAAATAATAAGTAGTGTTGATAATATAAGGTGTGTGTGTGTAGCAGATGTGCCAAACAAATCCAAGAATATGAAAACCAACGTGTTTTGCAAACGTGTCAGATGTGTCAGTGATCACAAAGCGAGAGCACACGGAATGATAATAAAGAGACCTTTTTATGATAAGAACTTTGATGATATAATCAAAACACCCAAAGTATGGATTCAAATAGGAGTGCAATAAAAAAGATTCCATCAACAGTCCTGATGGTAATCCCACGACATACAAGCAAACAGAAAGATGTCTTTGTCAATGCGATCCTCTATCTAGATCCAAGTCAACGATCAGTCCTGTCTTTGGAACTTCTACCAATTCCTTTGTCTGCACCTGGTTGTCCTCAACCCTCTTCAGCTTCTTCTGATAGTAGATCATCATTCACTTGTAATAAGCAGCTTCCTCTCGGGCTTTAGCAAGTCCAGCATCCTTTTCTCTCAACTTACCTGCCATCTCTTCATCTTTCTCTTTTAGCTTACTCACGATCTCTTCAGCTTGAACTTTATCTTGTTCCTCTCTTTTGATCCTGTAAGCAGCATGCCTCTTTTTCATGTTCTCGAACATCAAGGTCTTTTGATCCAGTTGCCTTCTAGTGTCAATGTGTTCCTTGGAAGAACTTCTAGTAGCAAACTCGAACCTCGCATACCGAGCTAACTCAACTCCACACTGTTTCCTTGCAATAGCATGCTTCTCAACATCTTTTTGAGCTTTCCACTCAATCTCAAGTCTGGAGTGATTAGCTTTAGCAAGCTCTTGACTCAACTGTGCATTCTCCTTTAACAAATTATCTCTTTCCGTCTTCACCTTGTTGAACTCTTCAATTCTAACTGTGGTAGGTTGTTCAATGATCAAGGGATATAGAAGAGGCGCAGGCCCAAATGGTAACAGTAACACTTCATCCCGTTCTCTTAGCCATTCTGCGAACGGTGGATACATTCGACAATCCCCGACTCCCAAAGTCTTCTTCCCTTTTTTCTTTCGACTATGCCAAGCATTAGAAGCTTTCTGAGCAATCTCGAATCCGTCTATTGATTGGAAGTACAAGGACTCTGTGATGTCTGCAGCGGTTGGTGGTTCCTTTAAGGTGTACCCGAACTGTCTAACCGTGAGGGAAGGGTTATAATTAATTCCCCCTTTCCTCCTGATCAATGGAACCTTAGGGAATCCTCCGCAACTATGAAGAATGTCAATGCATCGCAATCCCTAATTAACCCAAACAATTTCCTTTGCTTGTAAGCCCATCAGTCGTTCCGACCATTCAAGTGTGTTCTTCGTCCTCTCAAAGGCTCCTGATTTGGAAGAAAGCGTGTGAACCACTTATAGAATACAGTCGCACAACAATTCAACATTCCACCCCTTCTCTTCTCATTCTTATAATGCACAGAGTGGTAGAGATCACCTAAGAGAGTAGGAATAGGATTCTTTGCTATGAAAATGCGAATAGCGTCGACATCCACGAAGTTCGGCATGTTCGGGAACAAAGTGATTCCGTAGACACACAAAGCTAAGATCGCATTGAAGGTGCTCCAACTTTTTGCCTCAGCTACTTTAGTAGCCTCATCTAACAAGAAACTCAACTGATATCCTTGGAAGCCTCCTTTGCTATCAATCCGGACTTCCAATAATGACTTGCTCAAATAAAGAGCAGTTGCTACATCTTTGAAGTCGGGGTCAATCTTGGACCCAAAGAATGGTGCACAGTCCTTCTCGGAAACTCTCAGGATGCTCGAGTACTCCTCTAATGTAGGTGCCAATACGAAATCAGAAAGTACAAAACGTCTAAGTTGTGGATCATAAAACTGTAGCAAGGTGTGCATCCCTATGAAAGCATAGTCACTGATGGGCTCTATGAAATACAAAATCCACCCGTAATCCTACTTGAAGATATTGAGAACTTCTGGAGGAGCTAAGGCTTTCACCTTGAGGATTTCTTTCACAATAGGCTGATGAACTTTGTAGGAGATAATACACTTGGTCTTTTTCTTGGATTCCATGCTCATAGATCAATACCCACAACTAGAATTAAGGATGTGATATGCAGCCCTGCAAATGAATAAACATGCGTTGGGAATGCAAGTATGCGGATGATGTGATGCAATGGTACGTGATCACTGTTGCATATACTGGGCACTATTGTACTGCCTTCTGATTTGCCTGAATACCGACTGTCAAGAATACCAGATCATAAGTATGTATCGAAAGAAAACCCAAGTATCAAGAACAAGGTAGGTTGAAGGTCAATTTTTCTACAAACCTGTAAACATCTCCCAATCTCACGGGTATGCTACTACGGGTCAACATCACGGACTCTCAAAGCCGAGTAGCAATAATACGTTCACCATTTCCGAGAAATGGCTCATGACCAAATCAGGGAATCGGTTTGGCATTATGTACTACCCAGGGAGGCCTCAGCTGAATTCTGGAAAAACAAGCATCCCTCATAAGTTCCCGGCTTCAAGCACTAAAGTCGAGAAACAATAGTACATTCATCCCGAAGGGTACAATACTACTGTCATACGACCAGTTGCTTTAACTAGGTTCCTATGAGAGAACAAGGTCATCCTATGCGATTTCCTAGTGGGCCCTCGTGTGCGAATGGGTTTGCCACAAAATGTGGTCTGCCACTGTCACCACTGGAGAGGGTTGTTTCCACTAAGGTCCTCGATGTTCGGTTCCCAGTGTTAGCAGCTCAGGTGAGAACATTCTATGGTCTTCCTAGGCAGTATAGAACACATCCCAAGAGAGCCTGGTCTGGGTGTGGGACTCGTGAAAACTACACATGCTCAAAACCACGCAAGCCACACGACTGCCCACTCTAAATCCTATGTGTATACTCAAGCCGGGTATTTGGCTTATCTCACAATAATCCCATCCCGCCAAGGAAAACCAGAACAGCCAGTACAGTATGCCAGTATATGCAACAATAAAGTAAAGTGCAGAAAGCGGTAAATAAAGTAGTAAAGTAAAGCGATAAACTGTAAACAAAACAGTATAGTTAAACTAAAGCACAACAGCGAATGAATAAACACCCAACGAAAACAGAAATAGACAAGCGCTAGGATTGACTCTCAAAGGGGAAACCAGAGATTTCGGGTCCCCAGCAGAGTCGCCAGTTGTCGCTTCCGGGATTTTCATCCTAGTACAAACGCGAAAGTGGCGCGGAAAAGGTAGAGTCACCAACCAGACATTTTTATCCCGAAGGAATGGGAAAGGTAATGTTGCGCAAACCTAAGGAAGAAGGAAAAGGATGAGGCCTTGCGAAGCAGAGATCTGGGTCCGGAAGTCGGTTAGGAATTGAGAAGGTATTAACACCCCAATCCGTCCGTCGTACCCGACAGGATCCACGCTTATAAGTCTGTTTTCAAAGGGTGAGAAATAATACGCTGCTTGAATGAAAGAATGGCTATATAGAATGGAAGAGGAATATGGAAAGGATTTAGAAAGGAAAATGGAACCAAGGGGGAAATGTAGGGAAAAAGAATGATTGTGCTCGAATGGGCCCTACCCCACTGCCTACGTGCCTCATTGGGAAAATGAGGATCAGAGTCGTCGTAGTTCGTCTAACTAAGGCGGGCACTTGTTTGTGATTTTTAGGATGACGTTGCCATAGCTCTAGCTCAGGTGTTACCGACTCTGACTCGAGGGTGTTTATCGTGTCGCTGTTTGAACTGTCGAGGCAAGTCATGTTCGTCCGCAAGATGTATGAGATGAGAAAAGAAGACGTGATGTCTTGGTTTATTTTCTTTTAAGAGAAGTGTTTTGAGTTTGTGTTTGTTGTATGTACAACACTAAAGACTATGACACAGGAGCAAATACTTTCCAAGATCTCCCCCAATGGAACGTTTGTAAAGCATCCTAGAAGAGTGGAAGAGACCTCCACTAAATATTTGCCGTATAGCTTAAGGCTCGTGGCGTATTGTACACATTTTCCTTTATTAAGTGTTTTGATTTTTCTTAAAGATGAGAAGTGAGACTCAAGTTGCAAAAGGAAAAAACTCTAAGGGAAACTAGACTTACCCTAAGTTAGTTGAGTTTAAGGATGACCTATGGTTAGTAAGGTTTGAGAGATTAAATCCACCTAAGAGATATTAAACTAGAAATGCAAGTACAAAAAGTAATAATGAACAATATGGTCCTCCTAAGTCATGGTAGGTAAAACGTGTATGAAACGTAAATGGGATGAAACGATGGATCGGGTGGGTCGATTGCGTGGTGCTGAGACGCACGACTTATGGTGTTCAACATACAAGGCTTGCTTTTGGTGTAATGGAATGGAACGATGGTAATAGATGAATCCTAAAGTCACATGAAACTTTATTTATTTATTTGAAAAATTACTCGACGTTGGATCGAGTATCTCTTTATTTCATTTTTGAGATTTTGGTTTTCTATCGATTCGTTTTATCTTTTCTATCCTAATTATAGGAGCTATACAAATATTACATCACAAAGTACACAAAATATAATTGAGGCATAATAAACATAATCAGAGTCCATACGCGAATCCTCGAAAAATACCTTGCACAAAAAGCAAATTGTTAGTAAATGAAATGAAAATGCATATGCAACAATTATAATGGAAATGAATTAAGATGACAAAAATATCAAAAGTCCTGGAAAAAATATGAAATTAATTCCCTAGAGTCTCTAACCTGATTATAACATTTTGTTAAAAAATCTTCTAAAAATTCAAAGTCTAACTATGTCAAATAGTCACTTAAACTTATCTAAGGTTCAATCATAATTTTACACAAATCACACAACCAAAATAGTGGATAAAATGGCCTAAAAAATATGACAAAAATTATTCTAGGTTCTATTGTTTTTCCTCTAATCATAGCAAAAAGAATGGTCCAAAAATGTTACAGGAGGTGGGAGAAATAAAATGTTCAAATTTATGTGTTCATGAAGGAAATTAATATAAAATCAATTAAATGATAAATCGAAATTAAATAGAAAAATGCAAAAATTCAGAAAGTAAAAATTGGGAAAAGTTCTAAATAGAATTATAAGACTACTATAATTTTTGGGGATTTTTATTATGCATTTTAATATTTTTTATGGAATTAAATTGAAAAAAGTTGTTAAAACTAGAAATTAAAAAAACTAGAAAAGGAAAGGGGGTGCAGGAAGAGGATTTTCGCAGTTAAAAAAGAACTTGGGCTTGAGACAGGGGGTGGGAATAGCGATTTGCGTGGGCCCAAAATGCAGGTGGCCTGAGGGTCTATACTATGGGGATGCGGTCAAATATATTGACCCACTGCAGAGCGTTGGATCAAGCTTTTCTCAAGGCATGACCATCAGACGGTGAAGGAGCACAATTGTTACGGTACCAAGGCATGCACCAGATCGGGACGGAGGGGTCCTATCGGACAGTGACAAGTTTCACCGCCGGTATGGACCGAAAATCCAAGGAATCCCATAACCTTATCCTACCTCCTCGTTAACCTCAATTCTTTTTATCCTCTCATTTCTTTTATTTCCAAAAACAAAATAAACTAAGAAACATAACACATGAATCAACACACATCCTCAGTCTTTCATCCATTCCTAACCTAACCCTAATTCCGCCGTCACCTCCAACCTCTTCCTTCTCTCCTTCAAAATGCGCAACCTCAACGCAAGCTCTAGTCCCTCTTTCATCATATCTCTGAATCCAACTCTTGATTTCTCAAGCAACTACTCAAACAAGTCAGATCAAAACTCCGCGTGATTCTCAACCTCAAATCTCATATGCTCTCTCCTATTCTATAAACGAGCAAAGGAAAAATGGAACAATCAAGATTCGATGAATACCTACAACGTGAGGTGGAAATGTTCGAAGATTTACACCGTCCGATACGTATATACATGAATTTCTCTTCGTTTCCCCTTTGTCTCTTTCCGAACTCAGTATTGATGCCTTGATCGATTTGTAAAACCAACGACGAGTTTTTTGAATCGTTTTCGTTGACTGTTTCTTTCGATTCCGACTCACAACAACACGTTCTTACTTCCTTCTTGCGGACTTTTGATCTTGATAGATGGAAGCAACATCAAATGAAGGTTGTTACGATCGTTGATTGTTCCAGTTGTAGTGAAAATCGCCCTTACTACAATCTGATGAAGATGTGAGATGAGGACTGAGCTATTGGTTTATTGATTGAAGATCGATGAGGAGTGAAGATGAAGATCGATGAAGAATTGACGAAATCGGGTACGTATTCTTTTGCTCACTCTTGTTGATTACAAATTACTTACGCTTCTGTTTAACATGCGTCTTTTTTGTTCTTGAGAGATTGCGGTTTCTTGGCGATTTTATGATGGTGTGTGATGAAGACAGGTGAAGAGCTCACAAATGGAGAAGTGGTGGAGAGTGACTCCGTTGAATGAAGGTTGGAGCTGAATGAAGAAAAGAGAAAATGGAGTGAGAAATGAAGATAGAGTGAATTAGAGCAGAAGAAGCAATCTGCAGCAACCAACAACCATTTATAGATGATGAATTGAGAGCCTTTTAGGTTTTTCACAGGTGAATTCTGTTATGAGTTTGTTAGAATCTGTTAGAACTGATTGTGAGTTTATAACTGTAATTTTGAAGCTTTTGATGCCTTTCTCATTTTTGATCCTCTTCCTCTTCTCTTTTAATCTTCTGATGTATCTCTGTTCTATCCCTTTGTTACAAAAAATTTCCTTTTTTTTATCGCTGAATTGAGTTTCTTTTTTTATTTCTATGTGATTTATGAAGGTACATGATCATTGGAGTTTGAAGAGGCTTGCGGGTATTGATGATGATGATGACTTCATAATGTTTTTTGAGTAAGAAGAGTATTAGAGGGATGAAAGTTTGTCGCAGCAGGGTGAATTTGAAGTTGCCGAATGATGGAAATCTTTGTGCACTTTTTCTAGATTTTTTCTGTTAGGATTTTGTTATGGTTTTGTAACTGTAATCTTCCAGATGAAGTTTAATTAATTTTCCTGAGTTAATTTTTCATACAACCAAATCTCAATATACCTCAAGTTGATTTCTCATGATAATCTTGGCTTGTAACTTGAATTCTGAGTTTCAATGGCTCAATCTTGTAGTTCTCCTTGCAAACTTGGACCAAGATTTTACAAATATATTCACTTCTCTTGATGGGCCTTGAAAAATGAATTAATTCAGAATTTGTGAAAGGTTATGAATTTAAATGGGATTAGGCTTAAATAAACAAAAGGGATTTTGGATTTAAACAAAAATGGTTTATGGATTATAGTATGGACAAGTAAAATGAATTGGACCAAAAAAAATGGATTTGGATAATTAAATTTGATTGTAATGAAAAATGAATTTGGTTTGAGATACGGCTACGTACATATGAGGAATGTGATGAAAATGAATGTTAGAAATAGTTTTGAAAATGGATAATAATGGTTTTAAAATGGACTTGAAATTATGGAATGAGGATTTGGTTGGTTAGATATTGGTCTTAAAAGATAGGTACAAATTGGTATGGTTTAATAAACCATTATGATTGAATGGATCTGGACTTATGAGCGAATTCAAAAAAAATGAATTTAACTTGGAATTTGGTAAATGATCTTGAAGTATATATAAGAAGGTGGGTCATGGTTAATAAAAACGATTAGAAACTTGGTCTTAAAATGAGGTTTGGGACAATTATGAAGTACCATTTTCTTTTTGGGGCATAAATCATAAGGAATTAACCCCGGACGGGCTTTTTAATCTTGTATGCCCAAAATGGATCTTAACCTCATCTGAATCCTTGTGTCCAAATTAACTCGTATATGAAACAAACCATTTTCGTTTGAACGACAAACAATCTTTGTCCAAGCAATCCTTGAACAAAATAATCCCACCAGGAAGAACGTCTTGCTTCACAAATATGTCATAACTTGACGACCAAAGATTTTGAACAAATGTCTCGGAAAAGCCCTGAATATGAAACTAGAACAATAAGTGCGCCCAAGAAAACCTTCGTCATAGATTTCTAATCTCATGGCCTTCAATGAAGCGATAGTATCCCTGAGTTACGTTGATGAGAATGACAAGACAAGACATGATCCCATATATGAAACATCTGACTGTGAATGTTGATGACCTAGATGTGGCGTATGAAGCACAAGTTATGACCTGATGAAAGATATTTGAAGAATGCGAGGCATAAAGTCAACTAGATGGTGATAAATATGAGGGTAAATTTTGGGGTGTTACAGCTGCCCCTATTCAATCACTGTGGATGTGAATGGATGATAGCAGTTTCTTTCAGACATTTGAGGTATGCAGGGATTGAATACTAGAAACAACCAGAAAATTTGCACTCTGAGGCAGAAGACCAGGGAAATAAACTCAACCGAATGAACTCGGCTTGGATATAATTATGATGTGAAGAATGGTAAACGAGGGATGCCTTTTGAGTAACGCCAGAAGGCTATTGACTTGCCACACTGTGGGTGGATTTTGATAGGCTGCAACAACACCTTAAGGATATCTTCTGGATGGAGTCAGACTACTAACGACTTGCCACACTGCGGGTGGACTTTCAACAATTTGCGATCGAATTTAAGATACTTTGCCATACTGCGAGTGATCTTTTTCCAATCTGCGGTTGGACTTCACGATATGATTTGCCACCCTAAGGATGGACTTTCACCAATCTGCGGTTGGACTTCAAGATATTTCGCCACACTGCGGGTGGACTTCAGATGTTCTGTCACACTGCGGGTGGACCTCAGATGTTCTGCCACACTGTGGGTGGACCTTTGCTCACTACGGGAGACTTTTGAGATTCACCACCCAAAGATGGACTTTGGCCAGTCTGCGGCTGGACTTTTGCTCACTGCGGGAGACTTTTGCCCACTGCGGGGGACTTTAGAAATTTGCCACACTGCGGGTGGACTTCTGCTCACTGCGGGAGACTTCTGCCCACTGCGGGGTGTTGCACACCAAAATTTGCCCTCACCAAGACAAGACATTGTGTACTAAGGGGTTCACAAGACATCTCATGAGGTTCACAAGGTTCACAATTAGTCAGAAAGTTTGGCAATTCCCTCAGACAATGCATCCTCCTAAGCAAGGCATCCTAAACTAGGGTTTTGACTTTCATCAGGCTAAATGGACTTCCAAGACTTCAAGTGAGCTTCATAGCATCCTATATGTGTGCAAGAATCCCCATGTCAAGTTTCAATACTTTTCCCAAAGGTTTGCTCAGTCAGATGATCAGATACGCTAAAATCAGTCAAAGTAGTTAAAAAGTCAAACTGAGGTCAACTGTGGTCAAACCAAAGTCAAAATTCATGATTTTTTGCCAACATCAATTATATGAAGTAAAATTCATCATTTGATCAAGGGTTGATCGTGATTCATCAAGGAGATTTCAGATCACCAAGAATCAGGAGTTTCTAGATTAGGGTTTTCACAGGAAAAGTCAACTGAAATTTTACCAGCCATAACTTTCACGTGCTTCATCAAAAAATTTTCATCCAAAGCTCATTTTGAAGGAAATTGAATTCTCTACAACTTTGTGTCTCACAAACCAAGCCCAAAAATGCTTCATTTGGAAGGTATGAGCTAAGACATTATAGGTCATTTTAAAAGTCAACAAAAAGTCAACATCTTCCAAAGAGCATAACTTGAGAATGGTAAAAGATATGGACATGAGACCAAAGAGGTTGGTTAGAGGACTCTCTAAGCTTTCTAAAATGTCTAAGAACACCTTCATAACATTAAAATTGAGGGATTTGTGCCCTTGCAAAGTTGGGAAATTTTTGAGAGGTTTATGAAGCAAATGGGGTCTTAAAACCAAAATCCACCAAATGGGCTTGCTTTCTTATGATCCAAACACTTTCATGACATCATACATGAATTAAAAATTATTTATTCATATTTTTATTCATTCTATTTTATTTATTATGATTTTTTACATTAAAAATCATTTTAAATTAAAATAAAATATAAAAGGATGAATATTTGATTTGATTTTGGTTCTATAAGGTCTTAATATTTATTTAGAAGTGATTGGTACCATATAAAATCAGATCATACAAATATAGCAAGGTGAGATCAAAATATTTCAATTTTTAAAGATGAATCTTTTTCAATCTCCATAGGTCCAAAAGTCCAAAGGAGTGATCTATTTTTTGACCTAATTCTGATGTATGATATATAAACAACATAAGAGAAGCATTGCACACGAATTTGGCAGCCTCAAGAACACATTGCAAAGTTCAAAAATTCTTCAAAATAGTTGAATTCGGATTTTGAGATTAAGGCAATTTCAAACATTCACAAAGGTTGCATTAGCTTCCTTGACCTTCACTGATCATGATGCAATACTTATAAGCGTCAAAATCATGTTATAATGGACAAACCGAACACATGTTCATGACACTTTATTGATTTTTCGATTACGATTATTCATGATGTTTTGCTTGTTTTTGTTTAGCTAATCTTGTTTGTGTGATGACATAGAAGCTTTCTGGACAATTCTTTTTGAGTTTAACCGCAGGAATCGTGAGAAGCCATAGCTAGGGTTTATGGACCTCATTTAGGGTTTTACGATTTACCACATATAAATGAGTTTAGAGGACATGGTTAGATTGTATGGACCTCAAGGATTGCATTGCACTAACTAATTTGAAGAAATTTTGCTGTTTGATTGGTGTTTGAGAAATCGCAGGTTATCGTACGCAGGAAAAATCGCAAGAGAATTCGCAGGAAAATTCGCAGGAAAACCTGCGAATTTCAGAGGAAGAAGATGAAGTCTTGGAGCCATCTGGAAATTTGAATTTGTGACTTAATATTTTTAGAATTTGTTTCCATTATATTTCAACTAACATGGTTTGGCTCAGTTGGTAAAGGATGCGCGTGTGGGAGGCCAATGACCAGGGTTCGAATCCTGACTTTGTGAATTCTTTTTTGGCAATTTTCTCTTGTTTTGCAGGTTTGCTATATGATGATCTTGGGCCATTCATTATCAGCTAGCGCACGCCAGCCCAGTGGTTTTGACTCCCTGCAGGTAAAGGGGAGGTCCTGGGTTCAAATCCAGGTCTCCCCATTTTTTTTAAACCTTGTTTTCTTATTATTTTTAATTATTATTTCTATTATATATTATTATTATCATTGAATTTGTTTTATATTTAATTAACAAAAATCTTTCTTAAACTTAATTAAAATTTTATTTTCATAAATTTCATAATATATTTTATAAAATAAATTTACATGTAATTTTAATTTTAATTTATAATTTGTAAATAAATCAATTAGTATTTTAATTAAATATTCAAACCCTAATTTCTAACCCTAATTTTTTTATTTAACTTTAAATACTAAACTTAATTAATTTTTTCTAATATATAATTAAATAATTAATCTTGTTTTGTAAATAATTATTATATTGTTTATTATCATTATTCTAATTACTTTATTATTTTCTTCTTAAAAATTCTTCAAAATTATTTGTTTAATTTAAAAATATTCTCTTAAATTCTATATATTTTTGTATATTTGTGCTAACCTCTTCTTCTTATAATTATTTTATTACTAACCATTTTAATTATAATTTCTTTATTATATATATTTATTATTTATATTATAATGTAATTGCGAAAGCCTTGTAATAGTCGTAGGTTTGTTATTGTTTTTTATTTTATTGTTTATAAATATTTTTGCCATGGTTAGTAACTATAGGGAGTGATAACGTGTTTGTGATTTAAAATTAGTTTAGAAAACTAATTTAAATAAGATAAATACATGAATACAAACACTCACACACGTAAGTCGATCTTTGATCGCCATCTTGCACTTTCTAAGGTTACTCCTCATGTTGCCTAATAATAAGGTCAAGTAAGGTGTCTTAAAGCAAAGTCCCTTCATTAATATCATCAAGTCCCTTTAAGATTATAAGATCAAGTCCCTTCGATATTGCCTACGGTAAATGATCTTGTCCCTTCGCATAAAAGATGATAAGTCCCTACGAATTGTTAAAGACACCTTACAGTTGCCTAACTTCAGATGTCCCTTCACATGTCCCTTATCACATCCAAGGTAATGACTACCTATTCCTTAATAATAGGGATAGTCTTATCATTGAAAGAACACATAAGAACAGTAAAGACTTAGCATAGGGTAGGTTCCTCTTAAGTACTTGCTCACTTTTCTTCAAAATACTTCATTACACTTCACATTTCAAACAAATTTTCAAAACAAAGTCTTTATATACATCCATACGAGGATCATTATAAAGTACTTAGAAAAATTTTAATCACACATTACACTTTCTTAAAACAATTTAAAGTGAGCTAAGTAACTAAGAGCCCATGGATAACCATGGATATAAAGGGTGCTAATACCTTCCCTTTATATAACCTACCCCCCGAACTCAATATTTTTAAGGTCTTTCCTGTTCTTTTATGTCCTTTCCTTTTGGATAAAATAAAAGTCGGTGGCGACTCTTGTTATCCTCAACATTTAACTAAAGTCAGTTCTCCCACCGTGTTATAGAACTGGCGACTCTGTTGGGGATTTAATAAAAGAGGGGTACCCTTAGGAATTAGATCACTTTAAACTAATTTGCTTTGTTTGCTTTACTTTACTTGTTGGGTGTTCTTATGTGTGAAAGATCCTAACCCGGATCTAGTGTACCTTAGGTAAATGGCAATAGACCAAGGAAACTGTACGGCGTATACTGATATGGTTGATCTGGTGGCCATAGTTAGTGTGACTTCTTGGTTGGTGCTTATGTTCCTTAAGCAAGTTGAGGATAATATGAGGCTGCCATATGTTGTCAATACACTAACTAACTTTTAGAACCCTAGTCATCCCATCTTGGCCTTTAGAAAGTAGTGAGATAACCGGCTTTGGTGAAGACTGAAGTTGGTTGATACTCGATACTACGCTCATTGAGATCCTAAACTTGGAGGGTTTTGGTTGGCAAGTAAGTTGCCTTCTGAACAACCACCCTTGTGAAGGATCAATGATATTGAGATCCCTTAGAACCTGGTTACTTTATAGGACAGGATGAACCAACTAAACTTCAGGGGAGGGTACTTACCTTTAAACTTCATGCAAGCCTTCAAACCTAGGGCTATTGTGTGACTTGTTTGTGTGTGCCACATGTTTGTGATTGAGCATAACATCATAGCATCATCATGCATCATATGCATAGCATTTTCACTAACCATTTCAAGGACCAAAGGATTTATCTTTGTTCTTTGTTGTAGGTCATGGCTTCTGCTCTTAGGAACACTATCCGGATCAACTTTGTAGGAATACCTCCTAAGCTTAAGGAATTGGTTTCTCAGGTTTCTAAAAACTCCCAATTCATCAAGAGGCATGGTCACCTACTGGATCTAGTCACTTCAGGGTTCAATGAAGACATGATGAGTGTTATGTTTCAGTTCTTTGATCCTAAACATCATTGCTTCACATTCCCCGACTATCAGCTGGTTCCTACAATGGAAGAGTTCTCCAAGCTGTTGGGTATACCTATCCTCGATCAGAAACCCTTCACAGGCTTAGAATGAACAATGGTTCAGGTGGTCTAAAAGGATCATGTCACTTTCTCATTCATACATTCATTGGTGCTCTAGATCCATGGAGAATGTTACTATCATTGACCATTGTGGGGAGTTCCCTAATGTGCCACTCCTTGGCATAAGAGGGGGCATTACCTACAATCCTTCTTTAGCTCTCCGTCAGTTTGGTTACGCTCGGGGTGATGGTCCTCATGACATGCTTATTCAAGGAATTATGTTTGACTACGACAACAATCTGCAAGGTTACCGTCAAAGGTTTATACGAGCATGGGGTAAAGTGAACAAGGTTGACAGCAAGACTCTGGAACCCAAGTACATTATTCCTATGGAACCTTATCTCAGATGGGCGCGATCTCGTGCTCAGACTCATATGATGCCATATCCTGCCATCCTGCCAGTTACCATGGAGCCTGTTGCTGAAGGAGATACTCCTTATATCATTCTTCACCCAGACATGCCCACTGACATGGAGGAGTTACAAAGGTCCTGGATCCAGTTGAAGGAGCAAAGAGATACTTTTGAGACTCATTACAAAGCAAGTCAAGAAAGAATCCTGGAGCTAACAAAACAACTTCACGAGGAGCGGAATCTCAACTTATACCTCAACACAAAGAGGAAACGTCCATGGGAGACTTAAAACCCCATATTTGTATTCATTTTATTTTTATTGTAAGCCCGAGAGGCAAACTAGTTTGTTGATTACTAATAAAAGTTTACCTTTTTGATTGTTTAAACAAATTTAAATCCTGCGGTCTTTGAAAACATTGCATACGCATTTACATACCATATCATTGCATCACAGGTTTCTTATGTACAGGTATCTTATCTTCTCGCTGTTTATTTCAGCAAAAATGGCTCTTGAACAGACTGTTAAAGATCTCCAGGCTCAGAATGCACAATTCCAAGAGTTGATTCTGAACTTGTCCAAGGGACAAGATGAGTTGAAGACATTGCTGGCTAAGAAGAATAAGAAGACTAGAAGATCAGGAGGCCTTATTAATCTGGGAAGGAGGTTCAGAGGTCCTGTCAAGACAAAGGAACAGATTGATGATTCTGAGTCTGAAAATTCTGAGAAAGAGGGAGGCAGTCTCCATGATACTGTGGGAGATTCTGATTCTGAAGAAAATTATTATCATGATCCTAATGAAGATAAATACAAGATGTTGGTAGACAGGATGAATGCCATGGAGTTACAAAAATATTCTGGGCTTGATTTTGAAGATCTGAGCTTAATATCTAGAGTCTTTATACCTATTGGTTTCAAGGTTCCTGCTTTTGTGGTGTATGATGGTGTTTCACGTCCCAAGCTGCATCTAAGGTCCTATGTCCGGAGGATTCAACCACATACTGCTGATAAGATATTGTGGATTCATTTCTTCCAAGAGAGCTTGTCTGGAGCTCAATTGGAATGGTACTATCAACTGGAAAGCGCCAATATTCGTGATTGGAATGATCTTGCTGAGGCATTCTATAGGCAATACCAATATAATGTTGATCTAGCACCAACTCGCATGCAACTCCAAAGCATGTCTATGGGTGCTAAGGAGAATTTCAATGAGTATGCCCAAAAATGGAGAAACCTGGCTAGCAGAGTTCAACCTCCTCTGACTGACAGGGAGCTAGTGGATATGTTTATGAGTACGCTGAATGGTCCTTTCTATAGTCACCTCATTGGAAGCTCATCATCCGGTTTCACTGAGCTGATAATGACTGGAGAACGTGTGGAGAGTGGTATAAGAAGTGGTAAGATACAAGTGGGTGCCTCTTCATCAAGCACTGCAAAGAAGCCCCCTAGTGGAAAGAAGGAGTCTAATGCTGTGTATGATCAACCTAATCGTAACAGAAGTCACCAATCTGTGGGAGCAGTTCACATCTCCAATCCTACTCCTGCAGCACCAGAGCTACCACAGAACAATCAATAAAATCCTAGAAGACAATTCACCAAGATCAACATGTCACTGTCCCAAGCATTGCAACACATGTTGAAAGGGGAAATCATTACTTTGAAGGACCCTCCTCAGAATCCTAATACTTCCTCTCCTCGATACAACCCTAATGCACGATGTGCCTATCATTCTAATTGTCCGGGACATGATACCAACAACTACTGGATATTGAAAAACAAGATTCAAGATATGATTGAAGCTGGAGAGATTGAATTTGACCCTCCTGGGACTCCAAATGTGATTACTGCTCCCATGCCCAATCATGAGAAAACTGTTAATGCTATTGATGAAGTTTCATATGTTTCCTCAGTAGCAGATGTGACTACTCCCCTATCTATTATTAAGAAGAAGCTGGTGCAGGATGGATTCTTTCCAGGTTGCAATGAAGACTGTTTTTATTGTGCTTACAAACCTGATAGCTGCTGGAAGTTGAAAGATGGTATTCAACGCCTCATGGACAATTACACTATATTGTTTGAGAGGACACCTTCTGTGGAAATTATGTGTGAACATCTAACTCGAGGTACGAAGTTTGAAGATGTGGATATGGTTGATAAAGTGCCAGTGAAGATTACCTCCAAAGGCCCTGTCAAGATCACTTCCAAAGGACCTATCAAGATTACTGCTGAAGGTCTGGTGAAGACTGTTGCTGAAGTTAGAGTGCCTCCCATGATTATTACCACTCCTGGCCCTATTCTGTATACTTCTGATAAAGTTGTACCCTGTAATTACGGTTCTGATGTTTATATCCACGGTGTTAAACAGGAACCTCTGACTGATACACCTGCTACTAATGATGACCTTGATGTTGATAATATTGATGGATCTAGTAAGATCACCAGAAGTGGAAGAATTTTCTCTCCTCCGGCTACCTCCAAGAGTGCAATTACTCCAACTACTACCTCCACTTCTGAGCCAAGTATCGATGCTTGAGGCAAAGGTCCTGTGGTTGAACCTGTGCAAGCTGAGGCACCGACTGCTGAAAATCTTTCTAAATAGATGGAAGAAGTGCTGAAGATCATTCGCAAGAGTGATTATGATATTGTTGACCAGTTGGGGCATACTCCCTCCAAAATTTCCATGTTGTCTTTGTTGCTGTGTTCTGAGGCTCATGCTAAAGCCTTAATCAAGTTCTTGAAGACTGCCCATGTGCCAAATGAGATTTCTGTAGATCAATTCGAGAATTGTGTTGCACATCTGACTTATGATAATGGTTTAGGCTTTTCTGATGCTGACTTGACTCCTGCCAAGAGAAACCATAACAGAGTCTTACATATCTCCATTGAATGTAGGGGCACTACCTTGTCTCATGTGTTGGTGGACAATGGTTCTTCATTGAATGTACTTCCCAAAGAGGTTGTGAACAAGCTCAGTCCTGAAGATGTTGTGTTAAGACCAAGTAATATAGTGGTGAGGGCCTTTGATGGTTCAAGAAGGGTGGTGCATGGAGAAATAGATCTCCCGATCAAAGTAGGCTCTCAAGTCTTCAATTTTACCTTCTATGTAATGGATATTCGTCCTGCGTACTCCTGTTTGCTTGGGCGACCCTGGATCCACGGGACAGGTACTGTGACCTCCACTTTACATCAGAAGTTCAGATATCCAGTGAAGGGAAAGATCGTCGCTGTTGAGGAAGAATATATGGTCAGACATATGAATACATTTAAGTATGTTGAAGTGGAAGGTGAATATGTTGAGACTCCTTGCCAAACATTTGAAGTAGTTCCTTGGGTCGTTCCTGCTACTGAAGCTCCTCCTGTTGTTAAAAGAGTTCCTGTGGTTACCAGAGTACCTCCTACAATGGCTTCCCTCAAAGATGCTAGAATTGTGGTTGAAGAAGGTGGTTGTACTATTTGGGGTCAGCTTCCTGACATTCCTTACAAATCTGACAAGTTTGGTTTGGGTTTCACTGCAGAGTCCCAGAAGGCTGTTCGTCGTGCTCGTGCTGTTCGTATCACCAATAAAGGGATCATGAGAGATCAAATCAATGATGTGGGTAACTATAGTGAAGACTACAACCTGGATAACTGGATCTTTCCTACTGTGGGTGATGGGCTCAACAATTGGAAGACTGAAGACGTTATTCCTATCTCCTTTAGTCAGGAGTAAATACTATTACTGTGTTGTTATTTTTAAGTTTGTAATTTTGAAAAATTAAACTTTTAAGCCTTGTGCCTTACCCGGGGCACAATGGTATGCTTGTTTCGGGATGTCAATTCATTTGCATACTTCATTCAATAAAAAATCAATGGACGTTTCGTTTTCGTAAATATTGTGCCCCTTGTCTTTCTTTTATTTTATTTTTGTTTTATCAGCTATGTGTTCTTACACACACCCATATCACTAAAATGCAGATCCTCATCCACTCTGGATCCTGTTGATAACAGTTCTACTATTGCCAATTATAATTTCGAGAATCCGATCTATCAAGCTGAAGATGGAAAGGAGGAAGATTGTGAAGTACCTATAGAGCTTGCTAGGTTGTTACAACAAGAAGAGAAAGCTATACAGCCACATGAAGATCCAATCGAAGTTGTGAATCTGGGAACTGAAGAAAACCATAAAGAGGTTAAGATAGGGGCTGAATTAGAAGATGGTGTTAAGAGCAGACTAATTCAGATGTTACGGGATTATGTGGAGATCTTTGCTTGGTCCTAGGAAGATATGTCAGGGTTGGATACAGACATTGTGGTTCACCGTTTACCAGTAAAAGAAGACTGTCGTCCAAAGAAGCAGAAGGTTCATCGCATGCGTCCTGAAATGTCAGAAAAGATTAAAGCAGAGGTGATGAAACAATTTGATGCAGGGTTCTTAGCTGTGACTTCTTATCCTCAATGGGTTGCAAATGTGGTACCAGTACCTAAGAAAGATGGTAAGGTACACATGTGTGTGGATTACAGGGATTTGAATAAGGCCAGCCCCAAAGATGACTTTCCACTTCCTCATATTGATGTTCTGGTAGACAACACTGCTCAGCACAAGGTATTCTCTTTCATGGATGGTTTCTCTGGTTACAATCAAATCAAGATGGCACCTGAAGATATGGAGAAGACTACGTTTGTTACACAGTGGGGCACCTTTTGTTATAAAGTAATGCCATTTGGTTTGAAGAACGTCGGGGCAACATATCAGCGTGCTATGGTGGCTTTGTTTCACGATATGATTCATCATGAGATAGAGGTATATGTGGATGATATGATAGCCAGGTCCCAGAATGAAGAACAACACCTTGGTCATCTGCATAAGCTGTTTGAAAGGTTGAAGAAATACAAGCTGAGATTGAACCCAAACAAGTGTACTTTTGGAGTTAGATCTGGTAAACTCCTGGGTTTCATTGTCAGTGGAAAAGGTATTGAAGTAGATCCTACAAAGGTGAAAGCCATACAAGAAATGCCAGCTCCCCGTACTGAGAAGGAAGTTAGAGGTTTCTTGGGACGATTGAATTACATTGCAAGATTTATTTCCCAATTAACTGCTACCTGTGAGCCAATCTTCAAGTTATTGATGAAAGATCAGGTGATGGAATGGAATGATGAATGTCAAACAACCTTTGATGAAATTAAGAGATATCTTCTAGAACCTCCAATCTTGATGCCACCAGTTGATGGAAGACCCTTGATTATGTACTTAACAGTGTTAGACAACTCAATAGGGTGTGTGTTGGGGCAACATGACGAGTCTGGTCGAAAAGAGCAGGCAATATACTACCTTAGCAAAAAGTTTACCGACCTTGAAACAAGATACTCACTGCTCGAGAAAACTTGCTGCGCTTTGGCATGGGCTGCTCGCCGACTAAGACAGTATATGTTGACTCATACTACCTTGTTGATTTCAAAGATGGATCCAATCAAGTACATATTCGAGAAACCTGCTCTCTCCGGACGAATAGCGAGATGGAAAATGATCTTAACAGAATATGATATACAGTACACTACTCAAAAGGCCATTAAAGGAAGTGTTGTAGCCGATCATTTGGCTCATCAAGCAGTGGATGATTATCAGTCAATGAGTTTTAAGTTCCCTGATGAAGACATTATAATTATTACCAAAGAACCTGGACAATATGAAGGACCTGAACAAGGATCCCGATGGACTATGGTTTTTGATGGAGCTTCTAATGCGCTTGGCAATGGTGTTGGTGTTGTGATCATTTCCCCTGAAGGTTGTCATACCCCGATTACTACAAGACTTTGTTTCTATTGTACCAATAACATGGCTGAGTATGAGGCATGTATCCTAGGTATCAAAGCTGCCATTGATATGAAGATTCAGTTCGTGGACGTATATGGAGATTCAGCCCTGGTAGTTAGTCATATTAAAGGAGATTGGGATACCAAGCATGAAAATCTTATTCTTACAGAGAGCATGTGTTGTCTTTGATCCCATATTTTGAAGAGATTACCTTTGGACATATTCCACGAGGAGAGAATCAATTGGCAGATGCATTAGCCACCATGGCATCTATGTTTGAGATTAGCTGGGATGATGAAGCTCCCAATATTACTATTGATAGATTTGAGAAGCCTACATACTGCAATGAGATTGACACTGAAGAAGCAGATGAAAAGCCTTGGTTCTATGAAGTGAAAAGATATCTTGAAGCTCAGGAGTTCCCTGAAGGGGCATCTGTCAAAGATAAGAAGTTTCTGAGGAGGTTTTCTGCTAAGTTCTTCTTGAGTAATGGAATTTTGTACAAGCGCAATCATGATTCAACTTTGCTTCATTGTATGGATAAGAAGGAAGCAACAGGGATTATGGAAGACATGCATGATAGGATCTTTGGCACTCATTCTAGTGGTCATACCATGGCAAAGAAGATATTGAGAGCAGGTTACTATTGGTCTACTATGGAAGCTGACTGCTATCAACATTCCAGAACATGTCACAAGTGTCAAATCTATGCTGATAAAGTACATATACCTCCATCACCATTGAATGTGTTGACTGCTCCTTGGCCTTTTGCCATGTGGGGCCTTGATATGATTGGTGAGATCAAGCCTACTGCTTCTAATGGGCATCGTTTCATCCTGGTTGCTATTGATTACTTTACAAAGTGGGTGGAGGCAGCCTCATTTGCATCTGTTACCAAGAATGTCGTGGCTCGATTCATTAAGAATAATCACATATGTAGGTATGGCATCCCTGAAAGGATTATCACAGATAATGGCTCTAATCTGAATAATACCATGATTACTGATCTCTGCACGCAGTTCAAGATTAAGCATCACAACGTTTCTCCGTATCGTCAGAAGATGAATGGGGCAGTGGAAGCTGCTAATAAGAACATTAAGAAGATTCTACAGAAGATGACTGTTACTTGCAAAGATTGGCACGAGATGTTACCATTTGCTCTTCATGGTTATCGTACTACAATACGTACTTCAACAGGGGCAACCCCGTTCTCCTTAGTCTATGGTATGGAAACAGTTTTGCCCATTGAAGTTCAGATCCCCTCCTTAAGAATCATGAAGGATGCAGGCTTAGATGAGGATGAGTGGATTCAGACTCGACTTGACCAGATAAATTTGATTGATGAGAAAAGGCTGGCAGCTGTTTGTCATGGCCAGATGTACCAGAAACGGATGATCAAAGCTTTTAATAAGAAGGTTAAGCAAAAGGTATATTAGGTTGGTGACTTGGTAATCAAGCGTATCATACTACCACAGGGTGATCCTAGGGGCAAGTGGACTCCTACATATGAAGGACCATTTATGGTCAAAAGAGTATTTTTAGGAGGTGCCATGATGCTTACTACTATGGATGGTGAAGACTTCCCACAGCCTGTAAATGCAGACATAGTTAAAAAATACTACGCATAAAAAGAGACCCACTAGGTTGACTGGCCTAGGCAAAAATAAGGGCATCCCGGCGAACCAAAAGGGTTCGGGCAAAAATTAGGGATATATATATATATATATATATATATATATATATATATATATATATATATATAATGTACACCCGGAAAGTCGAAAACCTGAAAGGGCGGCTTGGGCAAAAAAGGGTATCCCGGTGGATTGAAAACCTGAAAGGGCAATCCAGACAAAAGTTAGGGATTAAAGCATATGACTATGTCTCGTTTGGATCACTCATGTAACTTCAACTGATGGTACTACCTAAATCAAGATTCGAACAAATAAAGATCAATCCAATCGTTTCCGTCTCAACAGCAGAAGATGAGATGCTTGAAGATAATGGCAATAGTAGAATTGAAACTCAATAGGATTATTTCTCACATAGCTGATTTTCTTTGTTTTGTAAAAAAGTTTCACGACGAATTCCTCTTACTAGGATTTCTGTCTCCTTGTATAAACTTGCCTATGTATAGGTCACTTTATAATATAAATAAAATTTCATCTTTGAATCCAGATTTACTTTTACCCTATTTACATAAGAGAAAACGTCCATTAGTTGTGTTTGAATGTATGTATGCTTTTGAATATGATTGATGTTTACCAGAAATGCATAAAATGCAGTAATAGTATTTACTAAAGACGAACGAGGATGGTAGTTCAACGAAGCTTCGCCGGTTCATCCCCACAAGATAACTACAAATCCCCAGAAGAGCAAATCTATCTTTATAAATATTTCAAGTTACATCTCCCATTGAATTTATGTCCATCTCTTTTATCCTCAGTCAGGATACTCAGGAACTTATTCCTTCAATAGAAGTACGACGAACGAAGACGGGAAGTTACAAATAATATACTATCAAACAAGACAGGAACGAAGTCCTCATATTCTTCAGTAACGAATTGGGATTTATTTTCCCTAGCCAGCAGTTTATTATACAAAGATATCCAGACGCTTCAGGATGCATGATTCATACATACATCATTTACATCATATCATAGCATACGCATTCATAATGCATAATACATTTACTTAAGTATATCATGCCATACATGCATACATATTGCATAAACTAACCTTTTCCTTGCAGGATAGTTATATGCAGATAAAACAATATCAATAATTCACAACAGGTCAGAAACGATCTATACGAAGGTCTAGTGCTGATACTTAATCATTACTCAAGATGTCCTCGGATAGTAGGCAAACGGTTTATACAAAGATCCATTCCCTAGTCCAGGATATTTTCCGAATATTTAATCTTGATATTTCTTTTGTCCTTGGATAATAGGAAAACGGTCTATACGAAGATCCATTCCCTAGTCCAGGATATTTTCCGAAGATTTAATCTTGATATTTCTTTTGTCCTTGGATAGTAGGCAAACGGTCTATACAAAGATCCATTCCCTAGTCCAGGATATTTTCCGAAGATTTAATCTTGATATTTCTTTTGTCCTTGGATAATAGGCAAACGGTCTATACGAAGATCCATTCCATAGTCCAGGATATTTTCCGAAGATTTAATCTTGATATTTCTTTTGTCCTTGGATAATAGGCAAACGGTCTATACGAAGATCCATTCCCTAGTCCAGGAGATTTTCCGAAGATTTAATCTTGATATTTCTTTTGTCCTTGGATAGTAGGCAAACGGTCTATACAAAGATCCATTCCCTAGTCCAGGATATTTTCCGAAGATTTAATCTTGATATTTCTTTTGTCCTTGGATAGTAGGCAAACGGTCTATACAAAGATCCATTCCCTAGTCCAGGATATTTTCCGAAGATTTAATCTTGATATTTCTTTTGTCCTTGGATAGTAGGCAAACGGTCTATACGAAGATCTATTCCCTAGTCCAGGATATTTTCAGAAGATTTAATCCTGATATTTTTTTGCCCTTGGATAGTAGGAAAACGGTCTATACGAAGATCTATTCCCTAATCCAGGATATTTCCAGAAGAGATAATCCTCACCATGTTGCATAAACGATTCAGAGACGGCCTATACGAAGACCTAGTACTGATATCCAGTATCAACATCAAGATATTATCACCTCCTGATATTATGGATGGCATCTATAAGCCCATCTCCAGTTCTTCAAAGTGGCATCTTCAAGACCACTCAAGCATATATAATTAATCATCAGCTTTACTTTATGCACCGACGAGTGCAAATTTTTTGGGCTTTTGTGTTCAATCCCCTTCAACCTTCCAGGTCACGAATGGCACATATACCAATCTAACCCCTCAGGTTTCAGAAAATTGAACAGGGGCAGCTGTTGCACCCCAAATTTTGCCCTCACCAAGACAAGACATTGTGTACTAAGGGGTTCACAAGACATATTATGAGGTTCACAAGGTTCACTAGGTTCACAATTAGTCAGAAAGTTTGGCAATTCCCTCAGACAATGCATCCTCCTAAGCAAGGCATCCTAAACTAGGGTTTTGACTTTCATCAGGATAAATGGACTTACAAGACTTCAAGTGAACTTCATAGAATCCTATATGTGTTCAAGAATCCCCATGTCAAGTTTCAAGACTTTTCCCAAAGGTTTGCTCAGTCAGATGATCAGATAGGCTAAAATCAGTCAAAGCAGTTAAAAAGTCAAATTGAGGTCAACTGTGGTCAAACCAAAGTCAAAATTCATGATTTTTTGCCAACATCAAGTATATGAAGTAAAATTCATCATTTGATCAAGGGTTGATCATGATTCATCAAGGAGATTTCAGATCATCAAGAATCAGGAGTTTCTAGATTAGGGTTTTCACAGGAAAAGTCAACTGAACTTTGACCAGCCATAAATTTCACGTGCTTCATCAAAAATTTTCCATCCAAATATCATTTTTAAGGAAATTGAATTCTCTACAACTTTGTGTCTCACAAGCCAAGCCCAAAAATGCTTCATTTGGAAGGTATGAGCTAAGACATTATAGGTCATTTTAAAAGTCAACAAAAAGTCAACATCTTCCAAAGAGCATAACTTGAGAATGGTAAAAGATATGGACATGAGACCAAAGAGGTTGGTTAGAGGACTCTCTGAGCTTTCTAAAATTTCCAATAACACCTTCATAGAATTAAAATTGAGGGATTTGTGTCCTGGCAAAGTTGGGAAATTTTTGAGAGGTTTATGAAGCAAATGGGGTCTTAAAACCAAAATCCACCAAATGGGCTTGCTTTCTTATGATCCAAACACTTCCATGACATCATGCACGAATTAAAAATTATTTATTCATATTTTTATTCATTCTATTTTATTTATTATGATTTTTTACATTAAAAATCATTTTAAATTAAAATAAAATATAAAAGGATGAATATTTGATTTGATTTTGGTTCTAGAAGGTCTTAATATTTATTTAGAAGTGATTGGTACCATATAAAATCAGATCATACAAATATAGCAAGGTGAGACCAAAATATTTCAATTTTTAAAGATGAATCTTTTTCAATCTCCATAGGTCCAAAAGTCCAAAGGAGTGATCTATTTTTTGACCTAATTCTGATGTATGATATATAAACAACATAAGAGAAGCATTGCACACGAATTTGGCAGCCTCAAGAACACATTGCAAAGTTCAAAAATTCTTCAAAATAGTTGAATTCGGATTTTGAGATTAAGGCAATTTCAAAGCTTCACAAAGGTTGCATTAGCTTCCTTGACCTTCACTGATCATGATTCAATACTTATAAGCGTCAAAATCATGTTATAATGGACAAACCGAACACATGTTCATGACACTTTATTGATTTTTCGATTACGATTATTCATGATGTTTTGCTTGTTTTTGTTTAGCTAATCTTGTTTGTGTGATGACATAGAATCTTTCTGGACAATTCTTTTTGAGTTTAACCGCAGGAATCATGAGAAGCCATAGCTAAGGTTTATGGACCTCATTTAGGGTTTTACGATTTACCACATATAAATGAGTTTAGAGGACATGGTTAGATTGTATGGACCTCAAGGATTGCATTGCACTAACTAATTTGAAGAAATTTTGCTGTTTGATTGGTGTTTGAGAAATCGCAGGTTATCGTACGCAGGAAAATCGTAAGAGAATTCGCAGGAAAATTCGCAGGAAAACCTGTGAAATTCAGAGGAAGAAGATGAAGTCTTGGCGCCATCTGGAAATTTGAATTTGTGACATAATATTTTTAGAATTTGTTTCCATTATATTTCAACTAACATGGTTTGGCTCAGTTGGTAAAGGATGCGCGTGTGGGAGGCCAATGACCAGGGTTCGAATCCTGGCTTTGTGAATTCTTTTTTGGCAATTTTCTCTTGTTTTGCTGGTTTGCTATATGATGATCTTGGGCCATTCATTATCAGCTAGCGCACGCCAGCCCAGTGGTTTTGACTCCCTGCAGGTAAACGGGAGGTCCTGGGTTCAAATCCAAGTCTCCCCATTTTTTTTTAAACCTTGTTTTCTTATTTTTTTTAATTATTATTTCTATTATATATTATTATTATCATTGAATTTGTTTTATATTTAATTAACAAAAATATTTCTTAAACTTAATTAAAATTTTATTTTCATAAATTTCATAATATATTTTATAAAATAAATTTACATGTAATTTTAATTTTCATTTATAATTTGTAAATAAATCAATTAGTATTTTAATTAAATATTCAAACCCTAATTTCTAACCCTAATTTTTTTATTTAACTTTAAATACTAAACTTAATTAATTTTTTCTAATATATAATTAAATAATTAATCTTGTTTTGTAAATAATTATTATATTGTTTATTATCATTATTCTAATTACTTTATTATTTTCTTCTTAAAAATTCTTCAAAATTATTTGTTTAATTTAAAAATATTCTCTTAAATTCTATATATTTTTGTATATTTGTGCTAACCTCTTCTACTTATAATTATTTTATTACTAACCATTTTAATTATAATTTCTTTATTATATATATTTATTATTTATATTATAATGTAATTGCGAAAGCCTTGTAATAGTCGTAGGTTTGTTATTGTTTTTTATTTTATTGTTTATAAATATTTTTGCCATGGTTAGTAACTATAGGGAGTGATAACGTGTTTGTGATTTAAAATTAGTTTAGAAAACTAATTTAAATAAGATAAATACATGAATACAAACACTCACACACGTAAGTCGATCTTTGATCGCCATCTTGCACTTTCTAAGGTTACTCCTCATGTTGCCTAATAATAAGGTCAAGTAAGGTGTCTTAAAGCAAAGTCCCTTCATTAATATCATCAAGTCCCTTTAAGATTATAAGATCAAGTCCCTTCGATATTGTCTACGGTAAATGATCTTGTCCCTTCGCATAAAAGATGATAAGTCCCTACGAATTGCTAAAGACACCTTACAGTTGCCTAACTTCAGATGTCCCTTCACATGTCCCTTATCACATCCAAGGTAATGACTACCTATTCCTTAATAATAGGGATAGTCTTACCATTGAAAGAACACATAAGAACAGTAAAGACTTAGCATAGGGTAGGTTCCTCTTAAGTACTTGCTCACTTTTCTTCAAAATACTTCATTACACTTCACATTTCAAACAAATTTTCAAAACAAAGTCTTTATATACATCCATACGAGGATCATTATAAAGTACTTAGAAAATTTTTAATCACACACTACACTTTCTCAAAACAATTTAAAGTGAGCTAAGTAACTAAGAGCCCATGGATAACCATGGATATAAAGGGTGCTAATACCTTCCCTTTATATAACCTACCCCCCGAACTCAAAATCTTTTTAAGGTCTTTCCTGTTCTTTTATGTCCTTTCCTTTTGGATAAAATAAAAGTCGGTGGCGACTCTTGCTATCCGCAACATTTAACTAAAGTCAGTTCTCCCACCGTGTTACACGGGGGACTTTAGACATTTGCCACACTGCGGGTGGACTTCTGCTCACTGCAGGAGACTTTTGAAATTTGCCACCCGAAGATGGACTTTGGTCAGTCTGTGGCTGGACTTTAGGATATTTTGCCACACTGCAGGTGGTCTTTGGAAATTTGCCACACTGCGGGTGGACTTCTGCTCACTGCGGGAGACTTTAGAGATTTGCCACACTGCGGGTGGACTTCTGCTCACTGTGGGAGACTTTTGCCCACTGTGGGGGACTTTTGAAAATTGCCACCCGAAGATGGACTTTGGCCAGTCTGTGGCTGGACTTTTGCTTGCTGTGGGAGACTTTTGCCCACTGTGGTAGACTTTTGAAAATTGCCACCCGAAGATGGACTTTGGCCAGTCTGTGGCTGGACCTTTTGCTCGTTGTGGGAGACTTTAGAGATTTGCCACATTGTGGGTGGACTTCTGCTCATTGTGGGAGACTTTGGCCCACTGTGGGGGACTTTAAAAACTTTCCAAACTGCGGGAGACTTCTGAAATTTGCCACCCGAAGATGGACTTTGGCCAGTCTGTGGCTGGACTTTTGCTCGTTGTAGGAGACTTTTGAAATTTGCCACCCGAAGACGGACTTTGGCCAGTCTGTGGCTGGACTTTTGCTCATTGCGGGAGACTTTTGAAATTTGCCACCCGAAGATGGACTTTGGCCAGTCTGTGGCTGGACATTTGCTCGATGTGGGAGACTTTTGAAATTAGCCACCCGAAGATGGACTTTGGTCAGTCTGTGGCTGGACTTTTGCATATGTTGAATTGCATGGCATGATGCCCCATGACACTGGGGATGTTATGTCTTGAGTATTGTCAATGAACTGGTGTAACTGCAAAGGGAGTTCCTGATGCGGAAATAATAAGTCCCTGTTGACTCTATGGGGAAACACAATGATCGCGGACTCGATCTCAAGAAGCCCTGTGGGGATAACATCTCTGTTAGAGAAAAGCGAGAATAATTCATTTTTCCCGAATTATCACCTTTGCCAAAAATAAATTGGACTTTAGATTTGAGGACCGTGCAAGAGGATATCTCGACTATTGGGGATTATCCACTCTTATGGATCTGCTGGGGAAGAGAATGATCTATCTGAAATCTGCTATGGGAATAGGAGTTACCTTAGATTTGTTGAGGAACCGAGATCTTGGGAACCAGCTGAAGGAAAAACATGGTGACATTACTGGGGATAATTTCCATTCGTCTGTTGGGGATGACAAAACTGAGACACGTCCCGCTGGGGAGGAAAAGAATTCAAGTTGTCTCGTGCTTGGGATCATTTGCTTCTGTATGGATTTTACCTCAAGAGGATTTTACAAAAGACTTGGTGTCTTTAAACTCTTAGGTATCGTGACGACTGCATGAATCAGCGTAATAACCTTGCTGGGGAGGTAACCATTGCCCATGCAGATAAGCTTGGAGCTGTAAGAAACGCTGAATGAGGTAATTGGCTTGACAAGCATCCATTATATAGACTCAATCAATAAGAGTTATGTCGAGAGGGTGACATAGGAACTCTTCAGGAGCATAATTGTCTCAGTACTCTGAATTCTGGATGGGTGGTTCCGATTGTCTGTCTTCGGGAAAGGATGAATTCTCGTACTATTGGGGTGGCCTGCCCCAGTATAAGTATTTGAATAGTTTTGCACTTGACTGACTAATCTTAGCTCTTGGAGAGATTTGAATCTCGAGGTGATTGCCCCAGTTTGACTGAAATTTGAAAAGGTTGATCGACGTAACTGCCCCGGATTGGCTAGCTCTTACCATGACTAGTTGGGAAAGTCCTTACTCGACGTAAGTGCACATCGACATGACTATCTTTCATAAGTTTTAGACTTCTCAACTTGGCAAGCTCTGGATTGAATTTCTACATGTGAACCATTTATGATGCCAAACAAATGTATGCAAGCAAAAAATGTTTATTCTTAGAATGAAAATTCTAATGCAACACACATGTTAATCTTGAAGTTTTGAAAAGGGATCGTAAACCTTCGTGAGTGAATCACTGGTTAAGATACGACATTATTTTTAATGAAAGTGTGTACATTCAATACCAACAAATGTCTTTTAGCATAACTCATAGGAGTCAGGAACGCGGTCTCGTAGTAGTACGCTCTCAAATTAACCCTGTTTCAGTTAGGACTTTTGAGGGTTGTATCGTGGCCTGGTTCATGGTTACAGAAACAAAGGATATAGGATCGAAGTTTATTTGTGCCCACCCACTCTTCGTGATGTTCTCCATTCCTACGTTCAGCTAG
The DNA here is from genome assembly GCA_963966055.1 of Lathyrus aphaca. Taxonomy (NCBI): domain Eukaryota; kingdom Viridiplantae; phylum Streptophyta; class Magnoliopsida; order Fabales; family Fabaceae; genus Lathyrus; species Lathyrus aphaca. The sequence goes on from OZ014519.1 coordinate 609,768,478, forward strand.
TTTTCACATGCATCCACCTTTCATAAGGGTTCCGTGTTGATTGAGGAACCATTGCTGCTATCGGTTCAAGCACCAATCAGGTTGTTGTTGTGAGTCAGTCACCCTTTTTCTCTTTCGTGTCTGTGCCACACGACTTTGTTCTCATTTGAGGATATTTCTTGTGTAATCCTTTCCGTCTTTCGCTTTGGCATTATTTTGCTTTATCCCTAACTTTTACCTGGACTGATTCTTGTGAATCTTTGATTGTAAAGTCCAGCGGGATGCCCTAACTTTTGCCTAAGTCGCTTGTTTTCAAGTTTCGACTTAGCGGACTTTTCTTTTCTTTTTCCTTTTTCATTTTGAACAAGTCGTGTGACACTATTTGCCTTGATTGCTTTGCGAGGGTTGTGACTGCCTCATTCTTTGGTCGACGAAGGATAACCATTGTGGTTTTCAATCTTTGGACCTTTTGACTTGGATAACCATTGTGGTTTTGGGTCTTTGGACCTCTTGATTAGCATAGTAGAATGCAATGGATCTTCAAATACACTCCTTTATGAAAGCCTGAACGCTTGGTCCGACTAGCTGACATTTACCCTGCCCCTGGGTTACATGTGAGGGTTTTTTCATTTGAAAAGAAACTCCTACTTCAAGGCTCAAAGGGGTTAGCGAGGTTCTATCTTCCTTATATCTCCAATGTTTAGGGATTTGAAATAAAGCATGTACATCGTCAACAGGGCCTTACTCGAGAGCACACAATTAGAGATTTTGCGTTTTTGTTTCGTCATTCTCCTTCATAGAATTTAAGCACGACAATTGGTATTGCGATGTACACATGCAAAATTATAAGGGAATGAAAATGAATTACTTCAAGAAAAACATGTGAGTTTTATTATTGCTAACACTCAAAAGCAAACAAATTTCATACATGTAGACAAATGTTTAGCATATAAAAGAAACTACAAATAGAAACGCAGTAAAGGAACTGAATATTGCCATAGTTGAGGAGGCTTGACTCCGTCTGGAACTGTCAGTCTTGGACACCTTCAGTGATCAATAGCTCTTTGTAATCTTCAACTTGAAGCTGTATACCTAACCACGACAGTCATACCTCTTCTTCTAGTTATTCTGACTCTGACATGAGACATCTGAAGGAAACAAAAGTGAAGCTGGGGAGTAAAGTTTCCCCATAAGGTTGCTCGGAAAGACCTGACGATCTTCTGCCTACGTAACTCCATTAACCAGACGACCAATGAAGAATCAGAGCGACGTAGTTCCCCTCAATAGGGATGAAAATGAACAATAAAGAAAGACAAACACATAAATGCCATCACTGAGAGTATTTGAATACTGCTGGCTTTATTTGCTTCATGAATACCCTGGCGTCCCGGGTGATTAACTCGAAGACTTCAGCTTAGCGGGGACCATCTGGTAGAACAACCGTGACACCAGTTCCATTGTGACTAGGCATCGGATTCTGGAGTACATTTGGGAGAGGAGCGAAATTGATTGCCTTGGAGTCAACTAGGTCTTGTACCTTGTTTTGAAAAGCCCAACATTTCTCAATACTGTGCCCCTAGGCACCCGAATGGAATTCGTATCTGGCGTTGGCATCAAAATTCAGAGGTAGATTGTCCGGAGGAGGCGGTCTCATGGTACGAAGCTCGACCATGTTTAACTTTAGCAGCTCTAGGAGTAATACAGCATATGGACACAGGACAGGATCAATCTTACGGTCCCTTGCTCTCGCTTTTTGATGAAACGGCCTCTGTACCTGTTGTTGCTGACTCGGTGGTCGTTGTTGAACCTGTGGAGTAATAGTCATTGTAGCTGCTTGGTAGTAACCTTGAGAGTAACTTCTATCTCGGCCTCTATACACAGCATTTGTCTCGCCTTCTCTTCTTCTTTGGCTGTTGCCAAAAGGTTTTCTCATACCAGAAGAACTAGCACTGCTCGCATCCTGAATCTCTCCCAATTTAAAAAAATTCTCTATTCTTTCTCCAGCAATGACGATATCAGAAAAACCAATGGACGGGAAGGCGGCCAGACGATCCAAGTAAACACCTTGCAAGGTGCCCATAAACATGTCGGCCATTTCCCGATCGAGCAATGGAGGTTGAACATGTGCGGCCAGCTCACGCCACCTCTGGGCATACTGCTTAAAGCTCTCCTTAGGTCCTTGATACAAGTTCTGTAACTGAGTGCGATTCGGAGCCATATCAATGTTATATTGATACTGCATGAGAAAAGCTTCAGCTAAATCTTTCCAACTTCGAATAGAGACCCTGCTCAGCTTCATGTACCAGCTCAATGAAGCTCCAAATAGTTTATCTTGGAAGAAATGCATCCAAAGCTTCTCATCATCAGTGTGAGCCGAGATTCTTCCAAAGTACGCGTGAATGTGAGTCCTAGGACACGTGCTGCCATTGTACTTGTCAAACAATGGTGCCTTGAACTTAGGAGGGATTCTGACTCCTGGTACTAACCCGAGACTCGTTACATCGATGCCCAAGGAATTCTGACATTCCATGGCTTTGATCTTCTCTGCCAGCTCTTCATACCTACGATTGTTGATCTCATTCATGTTACCCATATCAGCATCCAGTAGAGTGAACTGGTCCTTTTGATTGTCTTCTAAACCTGCATTACGTGTTACGGTCCTATTTGGATTAGGCTCTCCATTACGGGCAGCGTTAGAATCCACATTCTCAGCCGGTATTCATGTATTAACATTCCCATGGGGTTGCTCAACCATCATCCTGAGACGCTCTTGGTTTTGGGCCATGCCAGTCATCATCTCCATGAACTGATCCATCCTCTGACGGAGCTCGTTGAGATCTGTCTGCATTCGTTCAGCCATCCTTACTCGATTTCTTTTAGTCGGATATCGATGAACGCGTTGACCAGCTATATTGCCTGCAGTTGAATAAGTTAGAAACTCTAGGTAACCTGCAAAAAACACAAGAATATGATATGCAGGAAATGAATGGCATGTCGATTCATTTTTAGGGCATTCCATCCCCTGATTCCAGTTTTGTGGGTTTGATGAAGACAGAAGCTCCTTTTGTTGCGAAATAACAAGTAGTGTTGATAATATAAGGTGTGTGTGTGTAGCAGATGTGCCAAACAAATCCAAGAATATGAAAACCAACGTGTTTTGCAAACGTGTCAGATGTGTCGGTGATCACAAAGCGAGAGCACACGGAATGATAATAAAGAGACCTTTTTATGATAAGAACTTTGATGATATAGTCAAAACACCCAAAGCATGGATTTAAATAGGAGTAAAATAAAAAAGATTCCATCAACAGTCCTGATGGTAATCCCACGACATACAAGCAAACAAAAAGATGTCCTTGTCAATGCGATCCTCTATCTAGATCTGAGTCAACGATCGGTCCTATCTTTGGAACTTCTACCAATTCCTTCGTCTGCACCTAGTTGTCCTCAACCCTCTTTAGCTTCTTGTGATAGTAGATCATCATTCGCTTGTAATAAGCAGCTTCCTCTCGGGCTTTAGCAAGTCCTGCATCTTTTTCTCTCAACTTACCTGCCATCTCTTCATCTTTCTCTTTTAGCTTACTCACGATCTCTTCAGCTTGAACTTTATCTTGTTCCTCTCTTTTGATCCTGTAAGCAGCATGCCTCTTTTTCATGTTCTCGAACATCAAGGTCTTTTGATCCAGTTGCCTTCTAGTGTCAATGTGTTCCTTGGAAGAACTTCTAGTAGCAAACTCGAACCTCGCATACCGAGCTAACTCAACTTCACACTGTTTCCTTGCAATAACATGCTTCTCAGCATCTTCTTGAGCTTTCCACTCAATCTCAAGTCTGGCGTGATTAGCTTTAGCAAGCTCTTGACTCAACTGTGCATTCTCCTTTAACAAACTGTCTGTTTCTGTCTTCACCTTGTTGAACTCTTCAATGCTAACTGTGGTAGGCTGTTCAATGATCAAGGGATATAGAAGAGGCGCATGCCCAAATGGTAACAGTAACACTTCAACCCGTTCTCTTAGCCATTCTGCGAACGGTGGATACATTCGACAATCCCTGACTCCCAAAGTCTTCTTCCCTTTTGTCATTCGACTATGCCAAGCATTAGAAGCTTTCTGAGCAATCTCGAATTCATCTATTGATTAGAAGTACAAGGACTCTGTGATGTCTACAGCGGTTGGTAGTTCCTTTAAGGCGTACCCGAAGTGTCTAACCGTGAGGGAAGGGTTATAATTAATTCCCCCTTTCCTCCCGATCAATGGAACCTTAGGGAATCCTCCACAACTATGAAGAATGTCAATTCATCGTAATCCCTGATTAACCCAAACAATGTCCTTTGCTTGTAAGCCCATCAGTCGTTCCGACCATTCAAGTGTGTTCTTCGTCCTCTCAAAGGCTCCTGATTTGGAAGAAAGCGTGTGAACCACTTATACAATACAATCACGCAAAAATTCAACATTCCACCCATTCGCTTCTCATTCTTATAATGCACAGAGTGGTAGAGATCACCTAAGAGAGTAGGAATAGGATTCTTTGCTATGAAAATGTGAATAGCGTCGACATCCACGAAGTTCGGCATGTTCGGGAACAAAGTGATTCCGTAGACTCACAAAGTTAGGATCGCATTGAAGGTGCTCCAACTTTTTGCCTCAGCTGCTTTAGTAGCCTCATCTAACAAGAAACTCAATTGATATCCTCGGAAGCCTCCTTTTCTATCAATCCGGTCTTCCAATAATGACTTGCTCAAATAAAGAGCAGTTGCTACATCTTTGAATTCGGGGTCAATCTTGGACCCAAAGAATGGTGCACAGTCCTTCACGGAAACTCTTAGGATGTTCGAGTACTCCTCTAATGTAGGTACCAATACGAAATCAGAAAGTACGAAACATCTAAGCTGTGGATCATAAAATTGTAGCAAGATGTGCATCCCTCTGAAAGCATAGTCACTGATGGGCTCTATGAAATACAAAATCCACCTGTAATCCTGCTTGAAGATATTGAGAACTTCTGGAGGAGCTAAGGCTTTCACCTTGAGGATTTCTTTCACAATAGGCTGATGAACTTTGTAGGAGATAATACACTTGGCCTTTTTCTTGGATTCCATGCTCATAGATCAATACCCGCAACTGGAATCAAGGATGCAGCCCTGCAAATGAATAAACATGCGTTAGGAATGCAAGTATGCGGATGATGTGATGCAATGCAATGGCACATGATCATTGTTGCATATACTGGGCACTATTGTACTGCCTTCTGATTTGCCTGAATACCGACTGTCAAGAATACCAGATCATAAGTATGTATCAAAAGAAAACCCAAGTATCAAGAACAAGGTAGGTTGAAGGTCAATTTTCCTGCAAACCTGTAAACCTCTCCCAATCTCACGGGTATGCTACTACGGGTCAACATCACGGACTCTCAAAGCCGAGTAGCAATAATATGTTCACCATTTCCGAGAAATGGCTCATGACCAAATCAGGGAATCGGTTTTGCATTATATACTACCCAGGGAGGCCTCAGCTGAATTCCGGAAAAACAAGCATCCCTCATAAGTTCCCGGCTTCAAGCACTGAAGTCGAGAAACAATAGTACATTCATCCCGAAGGGTACAATACTACCGTCATACGACCAGTTGCTTTAACTAGGTTCCTATGATAGAACAAGGTCATCCTATGCGATTTCCTAGTGGTTCCTCGGGTGCGAATGTGTTTGTCACAAAATATGGTCTGCCACTGTCAACACTGGAGAGGGTTGTTTCCACTAAGTTCCTCGATGATTGGTTCCCAGTGTTAGCAGCTCAGGTGAGAACATTCTATGGTCTGCCTAGGAAGTATAAAACACATCCCAAGAGAGCCTAATCTGGGTGTGGGACTCGTGAAAACTACATGTGCTCAAAACCACGCAAGCCACACGACTGCCCACTCTAAATCCTATGTGTATACTTAAGCCGGGTATTTGGCTTATCTCACAATAATCCCATCCCGCCAAGGAAAACCAGAACAGCCAGTACAGTATGCCAGTATATGCAACAATAAATTAAAGGCAGAAAGCGGTAATTAAAGTAGTAAAGTAAAGCGATAAACTGTAAACAAAACAGTAGAGTTAAACTAAAGCACAACAACGAATGAATAAACACCCAACGAAAACAGAAACAGACAAGCGCTAGGATTGACTCCCAAAACGCAGGTGGCCTGAGGGTTTATACTATGGGGATACGGTCAAATATATTGACCCACTGCAGAGCGTTGGATCAAGCTTTTCTCAAGGCATGGCCATCAGACGGTGAAGGAGCACAATTGTTACGGTACCAAGGCATGCACCAGATCGGTACGGAGGGGTCCTACCGGACGGTGACAAGTGTCACCGCCGGTATGGACCGAAAATCCAAGGAATCCCATAACCTTATCCTACCTCCTCGTTAACCTCAATTCTTTCAATTCTTTTTATCCTCTCATTTCTTTTATTTCCAAAAACAAAATAAACTAAGAAACATAACACATGAATCAACACACATCCTCAGTCTTTCATCCATTCCTAACCTAACCCTAATTCCACCGTCACCGCCAACCTCTTCCTTCTCTCCTTCAAAATGCGCAACCTCAACGCAAGCTCTAGTCCCTCTTTCATCATATCTCCGAATCCAACTCTTAATTTCTCAAGCAACTACTCAAACAAGTCAGATCAAAACTCCGCGTGATTCTCAACCTCAAATCTCAGATGCTCTCTCCTATTCTATAAACGAGCAAAGGAAAAATGGCACAATCAAGATTCGATGAATACCTGTAACGTGAGGTGGAAATGTTCGAAGATTTACACCGTCCGATACGTATATACTTGAATTTCTCGTCGTTTTCCCTTTGTCTCTTTCCGAACTCAGTATTGATGCCTCGATCAATTTGTAAAAACAACGACGAGTTTCTTGAATCGTTTTTGTTGACTATTTCTTTCGATTCCGACTCACAACAACATGTTCTTGCTTCCTTCTTGCAGGCTTTTGATCTTGATAGATGGAAGCAACATCAAATGAAGGTTGTTACGATCGTTGATTGTTCCAGTTGTAGTGAAAATCGCCCTTACTACAATCTGATGAAGATGTGAGATGAGGACTGAGCTATTGGTTTATTGATTAAAGATCGATGAGGAGTGAAGATGAAGATTGATGACAAATTGACGAAATCAGGTACGTATTCTTTTGCTCACTCTTGTTTATTACAAATTACTTACACTTCTGTTTAACATGCGTCTTTTTTGTTCTTGAGAGATTGCGGTTTCTTGGCGATTTTATGATGGTGTGTGATGAAGACAGGTGAAGAGCTCACAAATGGAGAAGTGGTGGAGAGTGACTCCTTTGAATGAAGGTTGGAGCTGAATGAAGAATAGAGAAAATGGAGTGAGAAATGAATATAGAGTGAATGAGAGCAGAAGAAGCAATCTGCAGCAACCAACAACCATTTATAGCTGATGAATTGAGGGCCTTTTAGGTTTTTCACAGGTGAATTCTGTTATGAGTTTGTTAGAATCTGTTAGAACTGATTGTGAGTTTATAACTGTAATTTTGAAGCTTTTGATGCCTTTCTCTTTTTTGATCCTCTTCCTCTTCTCTTTTAATCTTCTGATGTATCTCTGTTTTATCCCTTTATTTCAAAAAATTTCCTTTTTTTTATCGCTGAATTGAGTTTCTTTTTTTATTTCTATGTGATTTATGAAGGTACATGATTATTGGAGTTTGAAGAGGCTTGTGGGTATTGATGATGATGATGACTTCATAAAGTTTTTTGAGTAAGAAGAGTATTAGAGTGATGAAAGTTTGTCGCAGCAGGGTGAATTTGAAGTTGCCGAATGATGGAAATCTTTTTGCACTTTTTCTAGATTTTTTCTGTTAGGATTTTGTTATGGTTTTGTAACTGTATTCTTCCAGATGAAGTTTAAATAATTTTCCTAAGTTAATTTTTCATACAACCAAATCTCAATATACCTCAAGTTGATTTCTCATGATAATCTTGGCTTGTAACTTGAATTCTGAGTTTCAATGGCTCAATCTTGTAGTTCTCCTTGCAAACTTGGACCAAGATTTTACAAATATATTCACTTCTCTTGATGGGCCTTGAAAAATGAATTAATTCAGAATTTGTGAAAGGTTATGAATTTAAATGGGCTTAGGCTTGAATAAACAAAAGGGATTTTGGATTTAAACAAAAATGGTTTATGGATTATAGTATGGACAAGTAAAATGAATTGGACCAAAAAAATGGATTTGGATAATTAAATTTGATTGTAATGAAAAATGAATTTGGTTTGAGATATGGCTACGTACATATGAGGAATGTGATGAAAATGAATGTTAGAAATAGTTTTGGAAATGGATAATAATGGTTTTAAAATGGACTTGAAATTATGGAATGAGGATTTGGTTGGTTAGATATTGGTCTTAAAAGATAGGTACAAATTGGTATGGTTTAATAAACCATTATGATTGAATGGATCTGGACTTATGAGCGAATTCAAAAAAAATGAATTTAACTTGGAATTTGGTAAATGGTCTTGAAGTATATATAAGAAGGTGGGTCATGGTTAATAAAAACGATTAGAAACTTGGTCTTAAAATGAGGTTTGGGACAATTATGAAGTACCATTTTCTTTTTGGGGCATAAATCATAAGGAATTAACCCCGGACGGGCTTTTTAATCTTGTATGCCCAAAATGGATCTTAACCTCATCTGAATCCTTGTGTCCAAATTAACTCGTATATGAAACAAACCATTTTCGTTTGAACGACAAACAATCTTTGTCCAAGCAATCCTTGAACAAAATAATCCCACCAGGAAGAGCGTCTTGCTTCACAAATATGTCATAACTTGACGACCAAAGATTTTGAACAAATGTCTCGGAAAAGCCCTGAATATGAAACTAGAACAATAAGTGCGCCCAAGAAAACCTTCTTCATAGATTTCTAATCTCATGGCCTTCAATGAAGCGATAGTATCCCTGAGTTACGTTGATGAGAATGACAAGAAAAGACATGATCCCATATATGAAACGCCTGACTGTGAATGCTAATGACCTAGATGTGGCGCATGAAGCACAAGCTATGACCTGATGAAAGATATTTGAAGAATGTGAGGCATAAAGTCAGCTAGATGATGATAAATATGAGGTCAAATTTTGGGGTGTTACAATTAGGAATCTGAATTCCCTTAATGTTCTTAACCTAAATATTGTTTGAAGACGTGATTAAGGGTTCATTCTTGGCATGTGATTTTAGGGACCATGGTTGACCATGCTTTCTTGGAAAGTAAATCAATGAGACATGTACATGTTGCTCTTCTACCTGTTAGCCTTTTGATCGACTTCGTCGAGTTCATTCTTTTGCATTGGTGAGTGGCATGATCGAGATATGCCCGAAAAAGTTGAATCCTATCGTCGACCCACATTATTTTTCGTGTTTTTATGCTCCTCGATTCCATTTTGTGTTTTTATTGTGTGGATTGATGGGAGTTTAACCATAAATATTTCTCTTTATATTGTGAATCCCTTTGGTATCGTCGACATTATGAATTAGGAGGGACATCTAAGTAGAAGTAACGAAGGAACTCTAAGTAGATTGTATTTCCCTAAGCATGGTTTCATGACATGGTTATTTGCATCAGACAGGGTATAATCATGGAATTTAACGAGAATCACAAGTCAATTTCCACAAACAATGTCATTCTTCTAGATCAAAACCAGAATTGTACTTGAGCAAGAAGGTTGGACTTCTAGTGGGACCTTGTAAGTCTTTGTTGTGGTGGATCATAGTGGTGGACCTGCAAAATTAGCACTTCAACATCTAAATCAATAATAAAAATAAAAATGGGTAGAGTGAAATGTGGAAAGTATAAATACATGTGGTTTCACACATGAAATATTATTAGATTGAGTAGGTTGTTAGACCTCCTTTGAAAAATTAATGACCTCTTCTTATTGGGTCTTCGATTGGCCCAAAAGAGAAGTATAGTTATTTTGTATGAGAAAGGGCAATTAAGATTAAGCGTCTTTCATTAATGACATTGAAAAGATTAATAAATATTAAATGACATAATTGTAAGTTCTGTTTTTATAGAGTTGGCATTATTTTTGTAAAACAAATATTGCAGTAATAAAATATACAGGATCTTGCATAAATAAGAACAAGTTAAGCAAGGAATTCTTATTATGTGCCTAAACATGTTGTGTTGAAGTGTTTCAACATCTGGAACAACATGTCGAAGAAGATGTCAAGACAGTTCATTCGACATCATGGACTGACAAAAGTGGATTGAAGATTCTGTTATGATTTAGCAAAAACAGAATATTCTGAGGATATGAAGCAATCCAATGTGGCGGTGATTTAAAGATCTTGAAGATTCAAATTTATATTGAAGACAAATAACAAATATTAAATAAATATAGAGTTTCTATATTTAGAGATATTTTATGTTGCGTTTGTAGCAGATTTTTCTGCATTATTGTAGTAGTTGTTATGCTGTGTTTTTAGGCCCAAAATCCAGTTGGGATTAGGTTATAAAAAGAAACCTTGTAACTTAGGTTTAGTAACCAACCAAAGATATAAAAGTCATATCATTAGGGTTGAGTTCTTGTAGCAGCCGTGCGAAACAAGGCTCATTCTTTGTGGCTGTTTTTATTTGTAATCCTCGAAGCTTTTAAGCAAGAGGTATTGTATACTTGACTGAAGCTTTGAAGCAAGGTTAAGGTGTTGTTATGGATGTGTGTCTTCTGACTTTGAATTGTTAAATTTATCACTGTTGTGATTATGAGGGAGTGAGATGAGTTTCTCATATTTAGGAGTTCCTAAGTAGAAGTTGCATTGGTAGTGATAAAGTGAGAAGATTGTAAACTGTAGGTGTTTGTTGAGAGTCTTTGAATTGATACTACATAGTGGATTTACTTCTTGGCTTGGTAGCCCCAAGACTAGATGAGTTTGCATCAAACTGTGTTAACAATTCGAATGTGTTCTTTACTGCTTTTTTATTTTATACTTTATGCAGTGTTCTTGCTGGATGTCAAACCAGATGTTTAAACATCCTGTAGGATTATTAATATTTGGTATATCATAATTTTTAATGTTTTTGTTTGTACTTTGTCATATTTATCAGTAACAGATCAGATGTCTCAACATCATATTTAACATCTGAGTCTGTCATACCAGAATTTCAATAATAGGAAAAAAATTATATTATTTATATGATAAAACATATGATATACTTTAATACAATTTTTTTTAAATGATTTATAATTTTAAGAAAATGGAGGGAGTATTTTCCTATCTTATCTTATTAATTTTTAAACCAACTTTTGAGTAAAAAAAGAACAACTCAAAATTAAGATAAGATATTATACAATTATCATATTATCATCTCTTACTGTTTATTTTATGAGCCAAAGAATATTCAATAGAAAAGGTACTAGAAATATCTGAACTGACAATTACAAAATCAATCGATAACGCAATCACTTCAATTACATGAAATGCAGTGGTTTTTGTTCCAATCATAAAAATTACAAGATAACGTGTACTCATGATAAATATAAAATCTGCAAGACAATCAACTCCGAATCACATAATTATAAAATCTCTTACTATGTACACCTTGACGCACCAAACACATGATAAATATATGTTTCAACTTTTTTTTAAAATTATTTTTATAATATTACATGTGTGTTTAAGAAAATTATGAAAATTATAAATAAAATAAAAAAACTTCAAAAGATAAATTGAATTAAATATTTTGTCATTAAGTATTATTTAAGATATTTCTTCTTTTTGCTGTAGCTTTATTTGAATTTCAAATTTTCAAAAAAGTAATTAAATTTAAAATTATTTTTACATTCATTCACTTTGACTAATAGGTTGCATTTTATTTTTTTACACTCATTCGTAAATTCATTTAACTAATGAATTTTTATTCTTTTTTTTTACACTCATAAGCCAATCCATTGGTTAATAAATTTATTTTATTTTAATTATTTTTACACTCATTCGTCAATCCATTTGACTAATGGATTAATTTTTTTTCTTTTTTATACACTCATACATCAATTCATTTGACTCATGAATTTTTATTTATTTTTATTTTTTTATATTTATTCGCAAAATAGATTGGCGAATGAGTGTAAAAATAATTTTTTTTTAAAGTTAATTCATTAGTCAAATGGATTGACGAATGAATGTAAGAAAATTAAATTTAACCCATTAGCCAAATGGATTGGCGCATGAGTATCGTTAAAAATAAAAATAAAAATTATTTAGTACCTTATACGTCAATCCATATAACGTATACAGTACCAAACTACGTCATTTTGATATTTATTTTAAACTATGTTATTTCAGTAAAAAAAAATTATGAAACTAAGTTATTTAAAAAAAAATCTGTTTTAGTCTTTAACAAGCTATATTTATGTTACTACATGGAAAAATTACTCTTTTAATTTATAAAAAAATAACTTTTTTATAAATTTGAGTTTTTTGAATTTTTTTTGTTGTAATAGAAAGAAAAAAAAAATGATAAAAATAAACGGATCCTAAAACATTTAAGATTCAGTCTCTAGTTTCTATATAAAACATATAATAAGTAAAGCATGTTCACTTTAACCAATTTTAATTCAATTCAAATGATAAAACCATTACAATTTCTTTATACCAAAACAAAAACTTTGAATAAGATTAATAATCGTACCAACCCATTTTCTCCCCCTTCCCTAAAAAATTTACATATAAAGGAGAGATAGGAGAGGTGAAGAGTTGCATGCATGAAATGGCTAAGAAGGCATTGTTGATAGGGTGCAACTATGCAGGAACAAAGGCTGAGCTAAAAGGGTGTGTTAACGATGTGTGGAGGATGCACAAATGTCTCCTTCATTATTATGGATTCTTAGATGAGGATATCACTATTCTCATTGACACTGATCCTTCTTATACTCAACCTACTGGCAAGAATATTCTATCTGCCATGTCTAGATTGCTTCTATCCGCTCTGCCCGGTGACGTGCTATTCGTCCACTACAGCGGTCATGGCACTCGTCTCCCTGCCGAGACCGGAGATGACGATGATACTACTGGCTATGATGAATGCATTGTTCCCACTGATATGAATCTCATCACTGGTTGTTTTTCTTACTTTCCTATTATTTATATTTATATTTGATGTCCGTAACAGTAACAAAAATAAAAAATAAAATGTATCTTTTATATTTATTAAATGATGAATCTATCTTATCATTATATTAATATACCAAATAAATATGCAAATGATATATCTTTGTCTAGCCATGCTAATTTTTATTTTGGTTGGCAAACAGATGATGATTTCAGGGAATTTGTAGCAAAGGTACCTAGGGATTGTAGGATCACAATCGTATCTGATTCTTGTCACAGTGGTGGATTGATCGAATTAGCAAAGGAGCAAATAGGAGAGAGCACTCATGAAGGAGCACCAGGCTTCACAAACTTCCTTCACAGAACAGTGGAAGACACACTCGAACATGGTCTGAAGAATAGGTCTTTGCCTCTTTCAACTCTTATTGAGATACTAAAGGAGAAAACTGGGGAAGATGATGTAGAAATTGGAAAGATAAGGCCTACACTATTTCATATCTTTGGAGAAGATGCTAGCCCTAAAGTGAAGAGTTTCATTAAGTTTTTCTTGAACAAATTGCAACTGGGAGATGGTGAGAGTGGAGGCCATGGTGGAATTTTGGGGATGGTGAAAAACATTACTCAAGGACTTGTCAACTATAAGCTGAGTGACAGTGAACAAGAGTATGAAGATCCTGCTAAGCGTACACCAGAAGCATATGCTATATCAACTAAGCACAACATTGTCGAGCGTGGAATTCTACTGAGTGGTTGCCAAACTGACCAAACTTCAGCGGATGCTAGTCCACATGGGAATCCTGATGAAGCTTATGGGGCATTTAGCAATGCCATACAAGCTATAATTGCAGAGACTGGTGGTATAGTTACAAATCGACAGCTTGTCCTGAAGGCAAGGAAGAAACTTCATAGGCAGGGTTATACTCAGAAGCCTGGACTTTATTGTAGTGACGATAATGTTGGTGCTCCTTTTGTGTGTTGATTTGATCGATAGTGATACAACTTATGTTGATTTTCAACTACTTTATGATTTTCGGACAATCAATAAATATTTATTTTATCTCAATAAATAATGTGTAGCATATGATTTTCAATAAATAATGTGTAGCATATGACACAATATCAACAAAAAATATTTATGCCAAGGATTGTTGTTGTGTAGGGTGAGGTGAAGTATCATGAATGTTCTCTATTTATGGTTCAAGAGAAGATGGAAGTTAGGTTTCCATGGGAGGTGAGATGGAGAGAGTTTCTAGTGAGTATACCTCAAGCTCTCAATTAGCCAAGACATATGAAGAAATCATGGTGATTTGGTTTCTTCAAATGGATCAAGGAAGCTAGGTTCAAGTGAGAATGTGGGTGAACATGGTTAAGGGTCAAACTATGTAAAGGGTTTTGGTTTCGATTTGAAAAAGAGTTTTAAGATTATCCAGTTGTCAATGGATGGACTAATGGCAGTAGTGCTTCCTAATGAGATGGGGAATTAGAGATTTTTTGGGAGTGGTTTGAATGTTTGTTTGTTTGTTGTTGTGTTTCTATGGATACTTTCTTGAGTGGAAACTCAATATGGTGTAATCTGCTTGGAAATTTTGTGGTTTAGATGTTCATGTTACAAAAGGGTAAAAACTTCTTCAAATTGTCATTGTCATAATGATCAAGGTATCCCTTGATCACAGGTTGAGTTATTTATGGATGTCATTGTCATAATGATCAAGGTATCCCTTGATCACAGGTTGGGTTATTTATGGATGTGGGTCAATATGCAAACTTGCTTAATTGAACTAATTTATTAATTATTCGAATTCATTTAATTTATGACTATACACGTCTCAACCCGCAATAATTTGTATTGTTTAGTTCAAATATCGGATTTGAGAGACCAATTAACCTAACTTATTTATGTGGCATTAGTGATTTCGTTTTTTTTTATTATTTTAAATAAAAATATAAAATTAATATATTATTGCAAATCATTATTTTCCAAAAAAAATCTATTGACCACCGATACTATCAATGAGTTTATGTAAACTTAATATTAACTGTTGTTTCTTATTTTTCTTTTATATCATTTTCAACTTACGTATTTTATAGAAATAATATATTTTGTGGAATTTTCTACTATTGTTAAAAGTTATGGCATATGAATGAATTTTATTAGGTATTATATGATGTGTTTCATCCAATTTGAATGTTGAAAATGTGTGTAATAGTATTGAAAAGTGTTACAAATTTCGTTATAAATGGAGAAAAAAAAATAGGCTAAATACCCAAATTGGTCCCTTAACTCCATCACTGGGTCCAATATGGTCCCTTATCTCTAAAAAGTGACAAAAAGGTCCTTTAATTTGTTAAATTGTATCACGTTTGTCCTTCCGTCACCAACCGTTAGTCAAAGTCAAGTTATCATACACATGTGGAGCTTAGCTTGGGTGACTCATCTGCCATGTAGGATGTGTTTGCCTAAAGTGTATACCAAGTAGTTTCATAACCAGTTGTACGAAACTTGGTGAAAATAGAAAGGAACCCTAGCGCAGCACCATTGAAGCTTGAAGCATCATAACCAGCTACCATTGAAGCTTGAAGCATCATATCCATTTCTGAAGCATAATCCACCAGGTATTCAATTTTACAATTTGAAATGTTATTAGATTGCAGTTACTTTAATAATTTAGGGTTTGTATGTTTTAGGGATTTTCGGAAAAGTTACTGATTTAGGGTTATTTGATTTCGATTAGGGATTTGTGTCAGTAGAGATGAGTGAGTACCTGAATCTTACAATTCACCACAGTGGTGGATTTGTGGATGACGAGCTGAGTGTATACGAAGGGGGAGAGATTGCAGAATTGAAAATAGATGTTGATAGATGGAGCTATTTTGAACTGCTAGGTTGTTTTAAGGATTTAGGTTACACCTGTATTGGGAAAATTTACTATAAGGATCCACAATTTGGGATGAACACCTTGGTTGATGACAAAGGAGCCCTAGAGATTGCTGATTTGTTTAGGGTTCACCTTAGGGTTGACATATACATCACACACATATTGTCACAACCTGATTTCTATGATGGTCCAATTGATGAAGTAGAATGTGGTGGAAGAGGATGACACTGAGGGAATTCTTGCTGCAATGCTTGAGGAAGTTAATGCTGAGGTGAATAATATTGAGCCCTTGAATGAGACAACTCCAAGGATGGAAGAGGAAGTTTTGAATCAGAATGAAGGGAATAATATTGATCCTGTGAATAATTCTGATCCTGTGAATCTGAATGCTGAGGTGAATAATTTTGATCCTGTGAATCCGAATGCTGAGAATGAAGGGGATAATACTGATGTTAGTGAGGATGATAGTGATGATGAAAACTTCAATTATGACAGTGCAATGGAAGTTGGTTTTGATGATGAATCAGATGAGTTTGATGATGAGGAGGGTGATGTGATGGAATTTGTGAATGATCAAGAGGGGAAGATGAATAAGGGTAAAGAAAAGTGTGAAGATAAAGTTAGTGATAGTGAAAGTGATGATTTACAAAGTGGGTGTGAAAGTGATGATACTAGTGATGTTGTTAGGAAAAAGTACCCTATTTTTAAATTACAGAAAGACATGTCGAAATTCACTTTTTCTAAGTTATGTTCACTTATAGGTACTTATGTTATTTGTACTAACTTATGTTATTTTTGTTGCACTAAGGGTTTATTACCTGCCATGGATGAGTTGCTACCTGGAGTTGAGCAAAGATTTTGTGTCAGACATCTTTATAATAATTTCAGAAAAAGATATCCAGGCAAGAAACTCAAGGAAATTATCTGGAAAGCTGCAAAGTCCACATATTACCAAGCTTGGGAAAGAGAGATGAAAGGGATGAAGGATATCAATGTGGAAGCATACAAGCACATGATCAGCACTCCACCAAGATATTGGAGCAGATCATATTTCAAGACTCATAACAAATGTGATGCAGTCCTCAAAAATATGTCTGAGGCATTCAATAGTGTTATTCTGGATTCAAGAGCTAAACCATTAATTACTATGGTGGAAGAAATAAGGATATATATGATGGAGAGATGGGCAACAAATAGGATGAGGTATCAAAATCTGGCTGATGGGGAAGTCCTACCAAACATAAGAAAGAAAGTTGAAACAAGCTCTTACACCAACCTTTGGATTGTCAGGTATATGAATTATTTTGTGCTTATAGTAGATTAATGAAGGAATTCAATTCTATTTAGTTGCTTATAGTAGATTATTAGTAATTGGTATATGAATTCAATTATGTTTTGTGCTTATAGTAGATTAATGAAGGAATTTAATTCTGTTTTGTTGCTTATATGAATTGGTATATGAATTAAATTTTGTTTTGTGCTTATAGTGGATTATTAGTGAATTCAATTCTGTTTTGTGCTTATAGGATGGCTTCTGAACATATTTTTGAGGTGAGGCATCTAGAAAACCAAGCAGACAAATTCACTATAGACCTTAAGGAGCAAAGTTGTTCATGTAGAAGATGGGAGCTGACAGGGCTACCTTGTGTGCATGCCTTGTCAGCTATGAAGAGTAGAAACTACAACATTGCTGACTACATTCCAGAATATTATAGAAAGGAGAGATACATGGAGGTCTATGAATTTGTGATTTTTCCAGTTAATGGTTCTAATTTGTGGGCCAGAACTGAATATCCAGATGTGCAGCCTCCTAAGTATAGGAAGATGCCTGGAAGGCCAAAGAAAAGAAGAAATTTAGAGCAAGGTGAGATTGATGGTTCAGACAAAAAGATGAGAAGGACTGGGTTTAATGTTAGGTGTAGCAGGTGCAAAAAGGTAAGTCATAATAAACTGACCTGCAAGGACCACACCAGTCAGCAGGTATCACAAGGCCAGCCATCTGAAGCATTTGTTCAGCAACCATCATAATCTCAGCAGACTTCACAAACTCAGCATGCTTCACATCCTCAGCATGCTGCACAATCTCAGCAGCCATCACAGTCTCAGCAAGCATCACAGTCTCAGCAGCCATCACAGTCGAAGCAGCCATCACAGTCGAAGCAGCCATCACAAGTTCAACCTCAGCATAATTCAAGAAAAACCAAGCAAGATCAAGGAAGTCCAAACAAGTTATCTTTCAGAAGGCCAACTAAGCCTTTCATGTCCCCAGGCCCAACCACTAGGATGAGTGCAGCCAAGATTGTTGTAGGCCCAACAACAAGGAGAAGTACACCAACAAAGAGATCAACCAAGACTTGGAAACTTTAGGAAGATGCATTTTGTGTGGACTGCTGTATTTTGTTTAGTTGTATTAGACTATGTCAATGTTAAGACAATTCTGTCAATGTTATGTGTTTTGTCAATGTAAGAATTTTGTTGTTGTATTAGACTATGGTACTGCTAACATTATGGTTTTGTCAATGTAAGAATTTTGTTTTGTCAATTATGATAAGCAATTATGTCAATTATGTTTGGTTATGTCAATGTAACAATTCTGTTTTGTCAATTCTGATAAGCAATTATTTCAATTATGTTTAGCAATTATGTCAATTATGTTTAGCTGATAACAAATGCTAACATTATGGTACTGTAAACATAACAATAGCAACTACCATTGATCATAAATAATCCATTACAAATGTCTAATTGGTACTGTCAACTACATTGACAACAAATCGATTCAACAACAACAACATCCTAAAGCATTCTAAAAACAGTGAGAACAAATTGATTCAACAACATCCTAAAGCATTCTAAAAACAACTACAACAAGGCCTATGAACAAAATCAATTTCCAGAATTTTATCAACTTCATGAGCTTCTTCATGTCATTTTCCATTTTGCTTATTTGTTTCCCATATTCTTCAATAGTAACTTGAGCCTTTGCCACTGACTTTGAGAGCTTCTCAATTCTATCCATCAAATATTGCTCCTTCTCACCTCTAATCTCTTCAAAATACCATCCAAAGTACCCACAACCAGCATTGCTTGATCCCTACAAAATACCATCTTCAACATCAACCATTTTAAAACACAAATACAGCTACAGATTTTAAACAAACATACATATGACATACCTTAAAATTAGGACATCCCCAAAAATGTTTCCCATAGTTCTTGAATGTTGTGGCCATACGAAGAACAGCTAAATCCCCACAGTGACATTTAGGTTTCCAAGTTGTGCTTGTGTTGACATTCGATCCTTCCTTCGAAGAACACCCATCATAACCGTATTTTGCTTTCATCATTGGCGTTGGCGTCGACCCAATGGATTTCATCTTCGTGACTCTATGATTTTACTATTTCATGAATCAATTTGGGGATGGATGAAGAGAAATTTTCGCAGAACCCTAGAAAATCATGAAACTATTTGGGGATTAAGAATCTCAGTTTAAAGGAGGAAGATGAAGCCATGTTAGCTGCCACATATAGAAAAGTTAACGTCTGTTTGGGGGTGGTGGACGGAAAGGATCTATTTGGTACAATTTAACAAATTAAAGGACCTTTTTGTCACTTTTTAGAGATAAGGGACCATATTGGACCCAGTGATGGAGTTAAAGGACTATTTTGGGTATTTTGCCAAAAAATTATTACAAAGATACTTTTTGTTTGAAACATAACTCGCAAACCCAGCCTAATTCAACTCATTAATGGCTAGATCGGTTTGGTTTGGTTGATCATAAAATTATGGGTTAAACGATTAATCTAATCCATTGAGGTTTAAAGGGATTCAGTAGCGGGTTAGCTCAAACCTGATCCAAATCAAACCATATACCCCTAATTGGAGAATTCAAGAAAGGGTGAGTCAATATTAGTTTCTTGATTAAACAGAAGGGACGTGTTGGAGAGTAATGGAGCATTGGTTTCATAGTATTTGTAGGAGGTGATGATGGATGATTATTTAATGCTTTCTTAATAATGGGTATCAAGGTTGAAGGACATATGGCAAAGGTGAATTTTGAGGTGGTTTAGGGAGAGTTTATTCAATTATAATATTTGAGGTTTAAATTATGATGGTTCATATTAATGGGTAGAAGATGAATACATCAATATTAACAGGACTTATCGATACATGGTTAGAAGATTTACCTTTAGCTCAATCATAAGCATCATTAAGGAAGAAAAAGATTGAAGTAAATTAAAAAGTGAGAAGATTCTGATGTTTGGCGCAAGAGACTTGATTACTAAGAACAACAACAAAGAAACTGAAGTTTATGCAAGCTCACATGTGATCATGTGCTTTACTTTATATTATATAAAGTTTGGACCATTAGTGTATAAATTATAAATAGTAACTCTTAAAGTATTTAGGAAATGTACACGCTAACTTAAATTGATTTGCAAAATTTTGTTTGTGCTCAAAACCTTCTTAAAATTGATTTTGGTCAATGTCTAATCGATAATGATGTGACTTAATTAATTATATAGCAAAAATTTGGCTTAAAATGGAATATGGTTTATATCTAATCAATTATGCAGCGAAAATTTCTCAAAAATCGATTATAGAAGTTATTTAATCGATTAGGGAACATATTTAGCAAATCTTTCCTTTTTGCTAGGCCTATGATAGTAAGTGTTTTTAGCATTTTAATTGACTCAATTTTTATAAGTTTTAGTGTCATTTTGTGTACTTTTGTTGTGTTATGTTGGTTTTGTGCTATGTATTTCAGTTATTGGTCAATCTGCAACGTTAGCAATGAAATACGATGAAAAACAACGAAAATAGCGAAAAATAGCAAGGTTTGGACTGTCATGACGGGTGCAGCCAAGAAGTGATGCTTGTTACTCCCTCAACAGTTAACCAGTCAGCCAAACAGAAGCATAACAAAGAGCGTATGTTCAAAGACCATGACGTGAAAATTATCATCCTGGTGACGCCCGTCATGGCTTCAATTCATATTCTCGTCTTCAGCACGTCATGACGGGCAGAGTGTGAGCATGATGACACCCAGTATGAGAATTTCATGATTTCTCTCAATCATTCCCCAATGACTTCATCCATGTTTCACACGACTTTAGGCACTTTCAAGGTGCAAATTAGATTATAAATACCCTTGTAATACATTGTAGAAGGATCCATACTTCATTTTAGCACTATATTTACTTGTTTCAAAGCATAAAGATTTCACATTGGGGTGTTTATGCAACTTTATTTGTTTGTACTTAGAGCATTTGTATACATTTGTTGTTGTTGTATTTTATTTTCTACACTCTTGTTTCAATTTCCATTGTTGTACTGGATCAAAATTCTCCCTTTGGAGCATTTATTTTATGCAAGCTTCCATTTTTATGCAATTTCCAGGTTTAAATTAAGTGCTAAAATTTATTATGTCTCCGTTAATTATATACTTTTTAGTTGTTTGTTTTAAAATGTTAGAGTAAATTAATTGAGTCTGAAACGTAAGGATTATTATACCGGCGAAACTCATTTAAATTACACACTAAATTAATTGTAACGAGAACTACATTATTGTTTCCTAATTTCTGTTTTTAAAAATAAAATGTGTTTACTATGAAAGTAGAAACATTGAGATACCATTTATGCACCTATGGGGCGGTATCTGACGTAGAAGTTTGATCAATCGATTATGATGGCCATGTGAAAGCAGGAGTAGAATTAGAATATATCGAATGAATTAATACTTAGGTTTTTTTCTGAATTTCGTGCTTTTACAAATTATAGTTATACTAAACACCAAATTATTGTTTACAGTCGAAAGAGCAAAAACGGTATTGGACTTAGAAAATTAAGATTTTTAACGTCGAAAGAGCAAAAACGATATTGGACTTAGAAAATTAAGATTTTTAATTAGTAATTAGCGAAAGAAATTTTTAATTAAATAAGAACTTAATTTTTTTAAAGGATTTTAAATTTGTAATTCGGTAAATGGATATCAAAGTTTCGGTCTCGCCTCATTAATATCGATTTAAATTCCTTATTTCCCTTTTTCTTGTAAAATCAACCATTTGTGTAACCTTAGATGAACACAGTAACGATAGATAGCGAAAGTTGTAATTAGTCTCTATGGGATTCTACAATCTTTTATACCAAACTGATAAAGTCGTACACTTGCGGCCTATCAAAATTTGGGGCCGTTGTCGAGGACCAATTTTTGCAATATCGTGTTTCCCTCGTATAAATTAAGGAATTTTTTAAATTAACTTTCCCCACTTTTGGTTGTATGCAAAGAACCCGAAGTACCAAGAAACTTTGTCCAACCGATTGACGAAATTGAATGTTACTTGCGTGTTAGACATCGATTACAACAAATCCAACAAGAAGTGACAGAAAATGACAACCACACACTTATGGATTTCGTTGTGCCCTTCAATGAGGAGCCAAATTCGAGCATTGTTCACCCTGTGATTGCAGCAAACAAATTCAAACTTAAACCCTATATGCTGCAAATAGTGCAATAGAACCAATTCTCTGGTAACCCATCGGAGGATCTGAATTCGTACATTTTATTGATATGCTTAAGAGCAATGGCGTTGATCGCGAAGCCATTTTCCTGCGTCTATTTCAATTCTCCCTCAGAGACAGAGCCAAAGCATGGCTACAATTCCTACTATCATATTACATTACGACATGGAATGATCTTAAGAAAGAATTTCTCACTGGATATTTCTCGTCGAGCATGACGGTACAATTGAGGAACCAGATTACCTACTTTAGGAAGATGGATGGTGAATCTCTTTTTGAAGCATGGGAATGATATAAAAAGTTAATGAAAGTCTGCCCACACCATGGATTAGAGAAGTGGCTTATAATTCATACATTTCACAATGGTCTACTTTATACCACTAGAATGACAATTGATGTCGCTGCAAGAGGGGATCTAATAAATAAATGTTTTAATGAAACTTGTGATCTTATAAAAATAATTGGCTCATAACCACTACCAGTGGGGAACTGAACATGCTCCCGTAGAAAAAATGCAACCGAGAGGAGGGATGTACGAACTTAAAATTTTGATCATGTGAGCGCTAAAGTAGATGCCCTATATCAAAATCTAGACAACGTAAGCATCAACTTCGCAGCTACCTTAGTTGTTGTGACATCTAATTTCAAAATCCAGGGGGTCGTGTTGTTTATTTTGATTTATGGGCTGAGGTTGTCGAAGGAGACGGCAGTAGCCATCATGGGTCGTTGGCGTTGTTGCCACTGACAGTGCTAAGTGAGAAAAAAAGTTGCATAACAACTTCGAAGAAATATAGTGTTTCGGGAAATGAGAGTGGGACGATGAGTCACCTCTCTTTTGTCTCTCTCTTGAGCATTACTTGGCATACAAGTGGCACCTCTAGGTGCCCTTCATCTGGCCAAGTGTTTCACCAAGATCCCTTTATCATTGACCATTTACCCTTGACCATGATCACATGTACACTCATTTATTCTCTTATTGTGCTTCGTCATACCACACCCATATGATTGGCTAGTCATCTCATCTGAGGGCTTAAAGGTTGAGTTAACTTTTGTTGACTCCTTCCCCTTAACTCAACGTTATTGGGCCTATGTACTAGGCCTTGTTTCTGCATCCTTTTTTGTTTGATTATCTATTTTGCTTGATTTTTGTTGGATTATAATTGGGTTTTTGGACCTATTATGTTGTTTGCGTCCTCATACTCTTTTCTTACCCCCTATTATTTAATATTTTTATTTTATTTTATTATGATGGTTGATTAAATAATTAAATAATAATAGTAGTAGATAAGAAGATCATAGAAAATATTTTCTCACAACATGAATTTTGATTTTATTTATTTTTATAATGTTTAGTTTTATTTATTTATTTCTTTAATTGTTTCGATTAACTAAATAAGTAAATGCTAATAATAGTACAATTAGATCATTCATTCATGAATATTTTCAAATACATTAGAAATCTTTGCTCCAACGTCAATTTGACTTTTCAAAATCTTGGTCCAATGTCAAATGACCTTTTTCAAAACTCGATTAATTTTGCATCGATGTGAATTCAAATCTTTTCTCGAATCAAACATAACGCTAAAATTTGTTTTTTTTTAGTAAACACTGAAGAAGAGGAACATTTGAGTCTCACATTTCATGAGAATCTCAAAAATGATCGATCCCGAGGGACATGTCTTGGAACAACCGTATATTATTTCTTCCTTACTAAAACACTTAATTCAAACTACGACAAAAAATGAACATTGGAGTCTAGCGTTCCATGAAACCCTTGAACAATCGGTCCCGAGGCACACGTCTTGATTTTATCGAACATTTGTTGTTCATCAAACAAGTTTGATATATACTTTGATTGAAAAAGGAAAATTGGAATCTTGCATTTCATGAAAACCCCGAATAATCATCCCTGAGGCACATAACTTGGTTTTACTGAGCATTCATCATTCTCCTAAAAAATACTCAATAAAGCAAACCTATTTTCTCGCCCACGTTCAATTGAAAATATTTTCAAAAAGGGTGTTGTTTAGTTTGTTCTATCGCGATACAAACAGGCACTTAAGTGTCCCCCGCGAGCATATAAGCCAACATTTAACCGTTAGAGTGCAAGTTAACTATTCGTTCAATAAAACAAACCAACCCACAAATACGTAGTTTTCTGTGAAAACTGCATAACTTTGAATTTCTCATTGTAGTTGAGGTTACATAGAAGCGAGACCTGCAATCTCGTCAAGCACCCTAATAAAAAAAATTGTGATCCCTTTTCTTTTTCCTTTTGCATTTTTTATTACTCAAAGAAGACAATTAACATAAGCTATCATTCAATTGCAAGTTTAACTAAAATATTGCCATTGCGTTCAATGGACATTAGGGATGTAATATCTTACCCTTGCATAATCGACTTCCAAACTCGAATTTGGTTGCGACGACCATATCCTTTTTCTTTTGAGGGTTTATCAATATTTTTCCTTTCCTTTTTAGAACAAATAAAGTTCGTAGGCGACTCTGTCAATCATTTTCGCAAGCGCGCGAACACCCACGAGGTTCGGATTTTTCGAGATGCGACAAGCGATAACAAGTATACATACATAATCGATTTCCAATAAATATAATTTTTGCCTTTGAAAACTGATGTTCTATTATATGCTCCCTTACGATCGTCATCTTCTAACATGTTCACAAACATTTGGATATCTATTAGACACAATCAAAAGACCGTCTCTTGATGTCAATTGTTGGGTGTGAATTTGGAGGTAGAAAAATGATATAAAGAGGGTGAATAGACCCGGATTAAAATTGAACCATTGTTTTTCAAAATTAGAGTTTTCAAAAATGAGTTGCGAGTGGAAAGTTTGATGAGAAAATGAAAATTATACATTATGGCTAATGATCAACTCAACACGGATCATTTCACAAATATCAAAGATTAATATGATTGAAATGCTTGGTATGAATTGATTCAATTGTGTAATGCACAATAAGTGTTTACACAATAATTAAATTGATGGAGTTCTAAATTCCATTTGATTCAGATTATTAATCACAAGACTAGTTTAACTAGTTATCCGGTTCCTATAAAACCTAATGCTTACGTAATAAATCATTATCAATAACGAATGATATAATACGATTATAGGGTGGAATTGAAAAACCTAAGTGTAATACCTCAAAATTTGCCCTCATATTTATTCCCTCTATTGGCGTATCATCTTGCATTCATCTGTTTTTCTCATCAGTTCATTAACAGCATACAAGTACATTTCATTGTTTCATAGGGCATGTGTTCAAGGCCCCGGGAAATTAGGGTTTTGTATCTTATCCGTATCTGGCAAGGATTGAAATGGCAGAGAATATTCATTGGACTGTGATTCCACTTCAAGTGCGGTTGCTCAGTTGTGTCTCAATTCAGATAGAAGTGTGACTTAATTTTGGTCAAATTATTGAAATATCTTGGGCCACTGGACTGTTTCTTAAATGATGCATATTCAGAGTTCATGTTGCCGGGTGTTGAGATTCATCAAGTTATCGGGCAGTATTTTGTATGAAGTTTGGTTGGAGTCTTCTGTTTATCAGTGGTTCATCTGGTTGAATGGTCATATCATTGCTTCAGGCGATTCGAAAAGGGGTGTGATTTATCCGGAAAATTATTCGATGGTTCAAAAGTGGTCGTGTTCATGGGCTTGTGGAAAGAATTCAAAATAAACCTTGGGCTAAAATCGAGATTTCATATTCATCCATTTCTTTCTGTAGATGTTTAAGAATTGGCAGAATTTTTGACCAACAAGAAATATTGAATTCAGTTCAGAATGTCCTCTCAAATGTTGGGACATTATCAAACAGAGTATAAGAACTTATTTCAGGATGTCTCACCAGATGTTGGGACATTGTGTAAATGACTTAAGTTCAGTTTTTCAGGATGTCCCAACAGATGTTGAGACATCTCAAACCTGCTACCAGAATTAATTAATGCCTAACTGATCAGAGATATTTAAGGAGAATTATCTGGAATTAATTATTGATGGATAAAAACAGAACAAGGCGCATCTGTAGGGAGTTTTATTAAGAGGATTCAGATTAATCAGAAGAACTAAATCACCTAGAATATAGGAAGTAACAAACCCTAAATTCAAGGTGGAAGCTGCATGCTTTTAGGACTGGATTAACCTACAGAAAGCCCAAATTACAAACACCTATTTAATCAACAGAAACTCACAGAATTGAGTACGAATTCCAGAAGACCAAATAGAGTGTTTACTGTTTTAATAGCAGGTTGTTTTTATTGTACCACTTTATGAGCTTTTAAGCAAAAGTGCATTTGTGACTTGATTGAAACTGTGAAGTAAGATCAAGCTATTTTGTTTGAAGTATGACTTCAATTTCATTAAACTTGTAAACAAAATCACTGTGTGATTGAGGGGGGGTGAGTAGGGTACTCTTATCTAAGTTGTGTCTTAGGTAGAAATTGCATTGGGTAGTTATTAAGTGATAGATTAAACAGGGTGGTTTAAGTCTAGAATTAATATTACTTATAGTGGATTTCCTCCTGGCTTGGTAGCCTCCAGATGTAGGTGTGGTTATACACTGAACTGGGTTAACAAACTTCTGTGTTGTTTACTTTTCTTGCTATTTAAGTTTTGGTTAAATCTGTCAAGTGTTGGGACATCTCTTAGGACATCTCATACCTGATCACAGAATTTCAATTGGCATCAGAGCAGGCACCCTGCCTGTTTATACTGGGTGAGATCTAGGGAATACAAATTCTGGAAACATGGACAGAGATATAGGATCAGTAAATAGACCACCTATACTGGATGGATCTAATTATGACTACTGGAAGCCAAGAATGATTGCATTCTTAAGATCACTTGATAACAGGGCATGGAGAGCAGTCAACATTGGATGGGATCATCCTGTCCAAGACACCAAAGATGGATCAAAGGTGCTGAAACCTGAAGAAGAATGGAGTAAGGAGGAAGAAGATTCAGCACTAGGCAACTCTAAGGCCTTAAATGCTTTATTCAATGGCATTGATAGGAACATCTTTAGACTTGTGCATCACTGTGAGCTAGCCAAAGATGTGTGGGATACTCTCAAAACAACTCATGAAGGAACATCAAAAGTAAAGATGTCAAGACTTCAACTTCTCACCACCAAGTTTGAAAACTTGAGAATGAAGGAAGATGAGACAGTTCATGAATTCTACATGAACATCTTAGAAGTAGCTAATACTTCTGGAGCTTTGGGAGAAAAGATGACTGATGAAAAACTTGTAAGAAAGATACTCAGATCTTTGCCAAAAAGATTTGACATGAAAGTCACAGCAATAGAAGAAGCTCAAGACATATGCACTATGAAAGTTGAAGAGCTCATTGGTTCCCTTCAAACATTTGAGATGGGAATGAATGACACAAATGTTAAGAAGAACAAAAGCATAGCCTTGGTAACAAATACTGATGAAGAAGAAGATGATGAATCAGAAACTGGTAAAAGCTTATCAGACAACATTGCTATGCTTGGAAGACAATTCAAAAAGATTCTCAGAAGGATGGAAGGCAAATCCAAACCCAGTGGAAGATATACAAACTCTTCTGAGAATAGGAGACCTTATGATGCTAACAGAAGGTCAAATTATGCTGAAAAGACCAGTCAAGAAAAAGGAATCAAATGCCATGAATGTGAAGGATATGGACACATCAAGAATGAATGTCCTACCTACTTAAAAAGGCAAAAGAAAGGGCTATCTGTAACTTGGTCTGATGAAGACTCAGGAGGAGATTCAAAAGAAGAATCAGCTAAGCATATCACTACTTTAGTTGGACTATGTGAATCTGAAAGTGATTCCAGTGATGGGGAGCTTACTGTTGAAGAACTTGAGCAAGCCTACAAAGATCTATACAAAAGAAGTACTGAAATATGCAGTGAAGTTATAAAGCTAAAGAAGCAGAAGGAGGCACTAGAAGATGAAAAAGCAAGTGATCAAGAAATCATTGACACCTTGAAAAGTGAAGTAAGTCTTCTCAACTCCAAATTAGAACACATGTCCAAATCTGTTAGAATGTTGAACAGCAGCTCAAATACACTGGATGTTATTCTCAACAACAATAAGCATTCAGGGGATAAAAGTGGACTGGGATTTAACAGAGTACATAAAGATGAAGCTAGCTCTAGCAAAACTACTTCAAAATCCATACAGTCAAACAAGATGTCCCAACAGATGCTTCAACATCAGGAAAAGAACACAAAGTCAAACATAATGTTCCAACAGATGTCTCAACATTCTGAAAAGAACAAAATGAAGAAGAAGTATCAAAGATGGAGATGTCATCATTGTGGAAGATTTGGACATATCAAACCTCATTGTTATAAGCTGCATGGATATCCAAGTCAGATGTATCAGCAACCTTCTAAGCAGAAAATGGAAGTTACCAAGAAAGTGCTGCATAAACATCAAAGAAATCAGCAACCTCCTAAGCAGAAGACAGAAGTCATCAAGAAGGTATGGAGACCAAAAGCCAGCATTCAGGCTGATCAAAGCTACATACACAAGAACAAGATCAACAATCAATCTTGGAGATCTACTAATGAACAACACACAGGGCAGAGGCATCAAAAGAAATCTCAACTCAAATGGTCAAAGAAAAGTGCTGCATATATAGCACATACATCACTAAGAGTATCAGCTAAAGAAGACTGGTACTTTGACAGTGGATGTTCAAGACACATGACTGGATTGAAGAATCTACTAGTAAACTTAAAGTCACATTCATCCAGGTATGTAACCTTTGGAGATGGAGCTAAAGGAGAAATCAAGGGAGTTGGGACCTTGGACTGTCAAGATGTTCCAAGACTAGATGATGTGCTACTGGTTAAAGGTTTAACTGCTAACCTGATCAGCATAAGTCAATTATGTGATCAAGGGTACAGTGTAAACTTTACTAAAACTGAATGCATAGTGACTAACAAAGAAAAAGAGGTTGTCATGAAAGGAGCCAGATCTAAAGACAACTGTTACATGTGGGAATCTCAAGACTTCAGTCTTACTTCAACTTGCTCCTTAGCTAAAGAAGAAGAAGTGAAACTATGGCACCAAAGGCTAGGTCATCTTCATTTCAGAGGCATAAAGAAGATAATATCTATGGATGCTGTAAGAGGTATTCCTAAACTGAAGATTGATGATGGCAAAATATGTGGTGAATGTCAAATAGGCAAGCAAACCAAGATATCCCATCCAAAGCTCCAACATCTGACAACTTCCAAAGTTTTGGAACTATTGCATATGGATCTTATGGGACCTATGCAGGTTGAAAGCCTTGGTGGTAAGAGGTATGCCTATGTAGTGGTTGATGACTTTTCAAGGTATACATGGATAAATTTTATCAAAGAAAAGTCTGATGTATTTGATGTATTCAAAGACTTATGCCAAAGAATACAAAGGGAAAAATCCAGCTGTGTGATCAGAATAAGAAGTGATCATGGAAAAGAATTTGAGAACCAAAAATTCTTAGATTTCTGCTCTTCAGAAGGAATCAATCATGAATATTCTTCACCAATCACTCCTCAACAGAATGGGATTGTTGAGAGGAAGAATAGAACTATTCAAGAATCAGCAAGAGCTATGATCCATGCTAAAAAGTTACCTTTGTACTTCTGGGCTGAAGCTATGAACACAGCTTGTTATATCCACAACAGAGTTACTCTAAGAAAAGGAACCTTGTCCACAATCTATGAAGTCTGGAAGGGCAGAAAACCCACAGTTAAGTACTTCCATGTGTTTGGAAGTAACTGTTATATTCTGGCAGATAGGGAGCAAAGGAGAAAAATGGATCCTAAAAGTGATGAAGGGATTTTTCTTGGATACTCTATAAACAGCAGAGCATATAGAGTATTTAATTCTAGAACCAAGGTTATCATGGAGTCTATAAATATGATAATTGATGATGCTCCTACAGATGTCCCAGAAGATGTTGGAACATCTGCTGATATCAAGATTGAAGCTGAAGAAAAGAGTGGTCATTATGACTTCACTCAAACTGATGCAAGGACAGAACAATCAAGCAAACCTCCCTCCATCAGAATACAGAAGGATCATCCCAAAGATTTGATAATTGGTGATCCCAACAGAGGTGTGAGCACTAGATCAAGAGAAGTGATTTCAGGTTCCTGTTTTGTTTCTAAAATAGAACCTAAAAACATCAAAGAAGCTCTTACTGATGAATACTGGATTTGTGCTATGCAAGAGGAATTAGGTCAATTCACAAGGAATGAAGTGTGGAATCTTGTTCCTAGACCTGATGACATAAATGTGATTGGAACAAAATGGGTGTATAAGAACAAGTCAAATGAACAAGGAATTGTTACAAAGAACAAAGCTAGACTTGTAGCTCAAGGATACACACAAATTGAAGGAGTAGACTTTGATGAAACCTTTGCACCAGTAGCAAGGCTTGAATCAATCAGACTACTTTTGGGAATTGCTTGTATCTTAAAGTTCAAGCTATTTCAAATGGATGTGAAAAGTGCTTTTTTAAATGGTTATCTTAATGAAGAGGTATATGTAGAACAGCCTAAAGGATTTGTTGATCCAAGCTGTCCAAATCATGTATACAAACTAAAGAAGGCACTTTATGGTCTGAAGCAAGCTCCAAGGGCGTGGTATGAAAGACTGACTACTTTTCTTATCAAGCAAGGGTACAGAAAAGGTGGAATTGACAAAACCTTGTTTGTTAAAGATGAAGAAGGAAATGTCATGATTGCTCAAATATATGTAGATGACATTGTCTTTGGTGGGATGTCTGACAGGATGGTCAAACATTTTGTCAACCAGATGGAATCTGAATTTGAAATGAGCCTAGTAGGAGAGTTAACCTACTTTCTTGGTCTGCAAATAAAGCAAATGGAAGACTCCATGTTCATTTCCCAAAGCAAGTATACCAAGAACATAGTCAAGAAATTTGGAATGGAAAATGCTACTCATAAGAGAACTCCTGCCCCCACACATTTAAAGCTGACTAAAGATGAAAAGGGTGAGAATGTAGATCAAAGCTTATACAGAAGCATGATTGGAAGCTTGTTATACTTGACTGCTAGCAGACCAGACATAGCATTTGCAGTAGGTGTATGTGCAAGATATCAAGCTGATCCAAAAGTCAGTCATCTCAATCAAGTCAAGAGAATTCTTAAATATGTTAATGGTACTTGTGACTATGGCATAATGTACTTTCATGGATGCAAACCAATTCTCACTGGCTTCTGTGATGCTGATTGGGCTGGAAGTGCTGATGACAGAAAAAGCACTTCAGGAGGATGCTTCTTTCTAGGAAACAATTTGATTTCTTGGTTCAGTAAGAAACAAAATTGTGTATCCTTATCTACAGCTGAGGCTGAATATATAGCAGCTGGAAGCAGTTGTTCTCAGTTGGTTTGGATGAAGCAAATTCTCACTGAGTACAATGTCCCACAAGATGTCATGACATTGTACTGTGACAACTTAAGTGCAATTAACATATCAAAGAATCCTATCCAACATACCAGGACCAAGCATATTGATATCAGACATCATTTCATCAGAGATCTTGTAGAAGAAAAAGTGATTTCATTGGAACATGTAGCTACAAATCTACAGTTGGCTGATATCTTTACCAAAGCATTGGATGCTACACAATTTGAGAACTTAAGGGGCAAACTGGGAATCTGTTTATGTGAGATTTAGCAGTTAATGAGATGTGCCAACATGTCATATGACATTGTATGGCATAAGTTCCAGATGGCAACACCAGTCTGGTCAAGAACCTTGGGTATTCCATTCCTAATCATTTTCAATGTATCGGCTACTTATATAATAACAGTATGCATTCAGCTATCCATATTCTCATCATACTATCAAAAGCGAATTGCATCATCTAGCTTTTCTTCAGAAATCATCAACCCTAAATCCCTTTATTCATCTTCTTTGAAAATGTCTCAAAACCCTAACACTCCTGAAGAAGTTCTCAACAAAGAAGATGTAGTTCATGCAACCCCCATCTCTGTGGTACCCATGAAATCAACTCCATTGGACGAAATCAGAGGAAGTGCTCCTCATGCTAAAAAGCCAAGAACTCCAAAAAGAGCAAAAGATCAAGTCTGCAGCAAATCCAAAGGCATTCCTTCACCAGCTAACATGCCTCCAAAATCTTCTGAATATGTGGATGCTTCCATCAAGGAGATAGTTAACAAGATTCTTTTTGAACAAAGAGTGGTTAGTGGCATATCTATCCCTCTAAACACCATGCCAGCTCCTCAAGATGATCAACAAACTCAAGCTGCAAAGGACACTCCTGATCAACAGGATGTCCCAATAGATGTTGAAACATCTGAAGATGAACAAAAGGCTTCATCTGATGCTGTTGTAGAAGAATCTGAGGACCATAAAAAGGACTCAAATGAAAGTGATGAAGAAGAATCTGAGGATCAGACCAAAGCCTCAACTGAAGAGCATATCTCTGCTGATCAACCAGCTGAAGAAGAGATTGCTCAATCTCCTCCTGTGGTGAATCTTGAGCAGGATTCTGATACAGAGATCATTGCCTCTGTAAGACCTAGCATAGCCAAAAGGCTCAGGTCTAGGAAAGGAAAGATGCAAGCAGAACATGCAGTTCCTGAGAAGAAGCAAGCTACCCCAAAGAAAGACAAAGCCAAAACTGTCTTTGGTCCTACAAAACAATGGAGTAAAGTCCAAACTCAAAAGAGGAAAGTTGTCACTCCCTCAGACTCAGATGTTGAAGCAGATGTCCCAACATCTCCTCCAAAGAAGAAAACAGCACCCTCTAGGGCTTCAACTGCTGTTCCAGAAGCCCCTTTAGACAACATCTCATTTCATCATGTCTCAAGTGTTAACAGATGGAAGTTTGTGTACCAAAGAAGGGTTGCACTTGAAAGAGAGCTGAGCAGTAATGCACTTGAGTGCACTGAATTAATTGACCTCATCTCTGTTGCTGGACTCTTCAAAACAGTCTCAAATCTCTCTCCCTGCTATGAGCTTCTTGTCAAAGAATTCATAGTCAATCTTCAGGAAGATTGTGCCAATGGTAAGTCTTCTGAATTTAGAAAAGTTTTTGTTAGAGGCAGGTGTGTAGAGTTCTCTCCTCAGATCATCAACCAATATCTTGGAAGAGAGTCTGATGGACCAAATGAGCTAGGGAAGACTGATAACCAAGTCTGCAAGGTTATCACTGCAAACCAAGTCAAGGCTTGGCCAGTTAAAGGAAAGCTCTCAGTGAGCATGCTGACAAGAAAATATGCCATGCTGAACAGGATTGGTACAGCAAATTGGGTGCCTACCAATCACACATCTTCAATATCCACTGGCTTGGCCAGGTTTATTTATGCTGTGGGCACTCAAACTAAGCTGGATTATGGTGCCTACATCTTTGATCAAACCTTGAAGCATGCTAGCTCATCTGCAACAAAGCTGCCAATAGCTTTTCCTTCATTGCTGTGTGGTATAGTGCTAAGTCAATACCCTGGGATCCTTACTGAGAAGGACACAGTCTGCAAAAGAGAAAGCCCTCTAGCCTTTCACTACAAACTGTTCCTAAGTCATCATGCAGCAGATGTTGAAGCACCCTCTGGGACATCTGCAGGTCCTTCAACTGCCAAGACTCCAATCTCCAAGGCTGCATTGATTGCTGAACTGAAGAGAACTTGCAAAGAACTTGAAGCAAGGAAGCTGAAGCTTGAAGAAATCATTCAAAGGCTGGAAAGTGAAGGTGATCAGAAAGCTACTTCTGATGAAGAAACTGAGGAAGATGAAGAAACTGAATGTGATGAATCTGAGTGATCATTGTATGTGAGGAAAAATGTATGACAGCTGCATTGTAATTTAGAATCAATGACTTTGGCCCCAAAATTTGTGTCTAACAAGGGGGAGAACAACAACAACAACAATGTGTATGTTGTTTAATTATGAATGAAAAATCTGTTTGTTTGTTTCTGAACTGAATCAGTGTGTTTTGATAAATATTTATGTTGCAACAAGACTGGATACATGTATGTTTGAGGGGGAGTAATCTCAAATATGATTCAACAGAAAAGTAATGCTATACTCTGATAAAAGAACTTCTGCTGCACTCTGATAACCAGAAAAGATGTTAGCCAAAAATTAGCCAAAGGGGGAGTTTGTAGATGTTTAAGAATTGGCAGAATTTTTGACCAACAAGAAATATTGAATTCAGTTCAGAATGTCCTATCAAATGTTGGGACATTATCAAACAGAGTATAAGAACTTATTTCAGGATGTCTCACCAGATGTTGGGACATTGTGTAAATGACTTAAGTTCAGTTTTTCAGGATGTCCCAACAGATGTTGAGACATCTCAAACCTGCTACCAGAATTAATTAATGCCTAACTGATCAGAGATATTTAAGGAGAATTATCTGGAATTAATTATTGATGGATAAAAATAGAACAAGGCGCATCTGTAGGGAGTTTTATTAAGAGGATTCAGATTAATCAGAAAAACTAAATCACCTAGAATATAGGAAGTAACAAACCCTAAATTCAAGGTGGAAGCTGCATGCTTTTAGGACTGGATTAACCTACAGAAAGCCCAAATTACAAACACCTATTTAATCAACAGAAACTCACAGAATTGAGTACGAATTCCAGAAGACCAAATAAAGTGTTTACTGTTTTAATAGCAGGTTGTTTTTATTGTACCACTTTATGAGCTATTAAGCAAAAGTGCATTTGTGACTTGATTGAAACTGTGAAGTAAGATCAAGCTGTTTTGTTTGAAGTATGACTTCAATTTCATTAAACTTGTAAACAAAATCACTGTGTGATTGAGGGGGAGTGAGTAGGGTACTCTTATCTAAGTTGTGTCTTAGGTAGAAATTGCATTGGGTAGTTATTAAGTGATAGATTAAACAGGGTGGTTTAAGTCTAGAATTAATATTACTTATAGTGGATTTCCTCCTGGCTTGGTAGCCTCCAGATGTAGGTGTGGTTATACACTGAACTGGGTTAACAAACTTCTGTGTTGTTTACTTTTCTTGCTATTTAAGTTTTGGTTAAATATGTCAAGTGTTGGGACATCTCTTAGGACATCTCATACCTGATCACAGAATTTCACTTTCGTTCTCATTTTCATAAACCATTCCCGATTATTTCGTTTCACTTTTATTTCCATTTTTTTGTTTTTTATTCATTTTTCCACTTATTGTTGTCCATATCCAATTACCCATATATAGTCCTCCTTTAATAAATTCCATTCTTTTCAATATTCATAATTGTCACTCATCTATTTTCTCATTTTTACAACTATAGGTCCATTGAAAAATCTTGAATATAATTGTTCTAAGTCCATTTGATGTCATCTTTCTTAATCTATGTCTAATGGGAACCATGTTTGTTTTAAGCCCATGTCCATTTCAAAGGTGAAGCCCAATTCTGTTTTGTCGGGCCATTCGAGTCTATGTGACGTTTCGTCCTAATTGACTCCTAGCCCAGTTGTTCGTACCCGTGTTCAAATTCATTGACCAAATCCTACACTTGTAAACCATTCCGAGTCCATTTGGATTTTTTTAAACAACGTCCACTTCTCCCCCGTAGTTCATACTTTGAAAATCTTCCGAAGTCGATGTCAATTGTTAGTTCCATATCAAATTTTAGACCAAAGTTGTGTTATAGTGTCTTGGTGCATGAGTGTGTAAGGAGGAGAAAGAAATTGAAATAGGAAAATAATGCATCCAAAAGAAGTTGATATAAGTTTTGTTTTTATCTTTTTTGAACTCATAAATATCAAAAAAAAAGGGTAGTGTCAAATTTTGAATCAAGATTTGTAAAAAAAAAGTAATACGATTTTTACTTCATCGGTTTGTTCTTTTGTGATTTGTATTAGTCTTTGGCAAGATGATTTCATTACTTGATTATCAAGAGAAAGTCGGAGAACGGTTCATCAATCTAATTCGGCTACCAATCGCTAGATCCGTAATCACATCGAGGTCAAGAAATTTACAGAGAGGTTGGTGGAATCATCAAAATAAAGACTTGTTTGCTTCGGCAAATATTTTATGGTGTTCATACTAAGAGTTTCAAATTATAGCACAAAATCCAGCAAAAGAAGTCATTACAAGGAAAGAAAAGATTCAATTACAACAGAAATTAAAAAAAGGGGGGAATCCTCATTCAAATCACGCCCCCAATTTCATTTTTTCAAAGCTTTCTCAATCATCTCTAAGCCTCACTTATACTCCTCACACCTTTGCTGTTTTCATCTTTTCTTCCTGCATAATCTTCTTGCTAGTCACCACTTTGGACTATAGCTTCGAAATGCAACATATGAGGATCACCGCCACTTCTTGGTACAAAGGTAATGAGTTCGGTAGAGTGAATTTGTATCTTCAAACTCCTGAATCTTCTATCAACTCCTTTCCCTCATCAACATTCAACTAACCTGCAAGCAAAGAAGGAACATGGCAGAAATCAAAGTAAGTCAGTCATAACGGACTCCGTACAGAGCTCGGTCAACTCCCCAGGTTTCGGTCAAAATCCAGAGGCTTGAAGAACTTGCTCTTAAGCAATCAAGACATGTTGATTCCAGTGACATTATCATTGCCCAAAGCTTTGGTTAATAACTCTAAAAATCAAATAAATAAATAAAGATAGCACTCAGAAATGCTGGGATGAATACGACTGCCAAGAGTGTGCCACGGTAACCTTCGGCATTGCATAGTGTTAGTCATTCTGTCCGCAATGGAAATGCCAAAGGTAATGCTCCAAGGACATCTAGAAAGTGTACTGATCTTAAGTCGGGTGTGTGGGAACCCGGAGTTTCTGCAACGACAAAGGAAGCTTCGGCTCCAACAAATTATCCTAACAACAACAAAAACAAGGTCAGAATGCTTGTCAAGGACAAACCAAAGCAAAGAGAAACGAACGGATATAACCGGAAGAAATCTTATTATACAGAGGGATATTTTTTTTAGAGAAGAGGCAAAATTCAATATAAAAAATGAAAATCATCAAGACCCTCACAAGCTGCCAATTGAATAACAGAAACTCTGGAAAATAAACTAACTGAATCCATAACAGAAAGGTAACTAACATTATAACAGAATTCTAACCGAATTATTACCTGAAGCTTCCAGATTCTTCTGTGAAAATTGTCTATAAATCGGAACCATTCTTCACACTCCAATCTTCTTCGATTTTGATAGCTTCCACACACCTCTTCAACCATTTTTTCCCAATTCTTAACCCTTCAACCATCTCTTCCAAACCTTCCAACCTTCTTCTTCAACCTCATCCTTCTTCTCCGTTCACCGTTCTCTCTTCAATCCCTTCAATCATTCTCCTTCACCAAAATTCTGAACTTGGATCTTCACCATTCTCCATTCTCGCCCTCTCATTCTCCATTCATATTTTCTTCACACATTCACAACCTTCAAGCTTCAAATCTCCATAACAGAACCTCGAATTTATATCAACTCTCATCAAAAACTGCAATAATCAGCACCTGCAACTCATCAATACAAGGAATTTGCAAATTTCTTGCATCAGTTCATCCAATCCGCGCAGCAACATCAACGCAAGGTTCAAGCGAAATTCATTCAGACGCGAATCACATAAGCAATCACAAGACGCGGAGCATTACAAAAAGAACAAGAGAAGAAGAAGCGAAGATGAGTCGTACCTGAAGGCATGTGCGTATTTCTCGAAGGCCTTCGTGGAGTTGTGATTGACGTTGCAGCAACTTTGCAGCAGAGAGGTGTCTTCAACTCGAACAACTTCGCCAGGTACGATTTCGTTCTTTCTGTTTGCACGAACTTGTAGTGGTTTGCTCCTTCGATCTTTGTTCGTTGTTGTTCGTTGTTGTGAGATAAGATCGTTGTTCGTTGTTGTTCATTGTTGTAAGGTAGAATTTTTGTTCGTTGTTGTGAGATAGGATCTTTGTTTGTTGTTGTGAGATAGGATGAGTGTTCATCCTCCATTTCAGATGTGATATAAGATAGTGGAGGAGACGTTGATTTTGCCGACGAGTTGTGCTTGGCATTTAGGGTAGAGGTTCGAATTTGAAGAAAGAAGAAGAGATTTAGGTAGTGTAAGGTTCCGTTTTCGGATGTGAGAATAGAAGATGAGGCGAGGGAGGTGTTGATGGCGGCGAAGAAGATAGAAGGTGATGGAGGAGATGACGGCGGGTGAGGGAGAGGAAGAAGGGGAATTAGGGTTAGGTTTTCCTATATTGGTTTGTTTGTTATTAAAATGAATAATGAAATTAAGTTATATTGATTCTAATCACTAATTCACCTTTAATCTGCATTAATCCCCATTTAATTTCCTTAAGATTTCCCATAAAAAATGTCGTTGGAAGAGATAAGGTAGAATAAGGCTTTTGATTTCTGTGGCCACACCGGCGGTGACAAGTGTCACCGTCCGGTAGGCTATTTTGGCTTTGCTATTAGCACCCCATTTTAGGCCCATAGTAAAAAGAACAATTAAAAATAATGCTTCTTACACCTCCCTAGGCTAGCCTGCGAATTGGGCCCAACTGTCTGCTACCTGCACCCTCATTTTCGGCCCATATGAAGAAAATAACCAAAGAAACTACTAAACTCACCCCCTTCTATTTATTTTTAGAATTTAATTTTTTGGCTTAATATAGTTTCAAGATAATTCAATAAAAAATAGTAAAATCCACTAGAAAATTATACAAAAAATTCCAGTAGGTTAATAAATCTAATTAGAAATTTTTGACATTTTTGTTTTCTGAATTATGCATTATTTTCGATTTAATTCTGATTTTTCTTTTAATTAGCTTTTATTGAATTTCCTTTAAATGTACTTGAGTTTGTTCATTTTATTTTGGTAATTTTCAGTAACTTTTTTTAGCCCATTTTTTTACTGTAGTTAGAAGACTTATGATAGTACTTAGAATAATTTTTGTAGATTTTTTAGAACATTTTATCTTAGGTTTTAGAGGTTAATTTGTTAGAAATTAGTAGTTAATTCATAGCTGAAAATAAGTAATTTTTAGACATATAAAAAATAGGATTTTTTAGGATTCTTTTTAGTATAATGTTATAGGTAATTTTAGGTCTCCATGGTTTAATTTTCATAATTTTTCCAGAAGTCTAGATATTTTTTAGAATATTAATTTTTAGGTTTGTTATGTGTATTTCCCATTAGTTTAGGTTATGAAAATAAAGTCCAATAAAAATATGGTTTAGTTTAAATTTAGCCTTAGAATTTAATATAGATTTAAGTTAGTTTAAAATTTGGATTTTTAGAATGAATACTAGGTGATGCCTTTAGTTTAGGACTTAGGCTTAAAGTTCCATTTTAATTAGGAGTAGAATAAATAAATAGGACTATTTTAATTCATGCCTTTAAGTGCATTTCTAGAGTTTTATTTCTTATGTCTATTTTTAATGTTTTGCCTTTATTTGATTTTATAACTTGAATAGGTTCCCCATTGTTCTTAGAATCAACTTAACTTCCTTAGGAAGTAAGTTGAATTCTAGTAGTTTCTAGTTTTTTCCATTAGGATTAGAATACCTCACAAACCATTAGGACCTCTTGTAAATAAATAAATAAAATTAGGATTGAGTCTTAGTCCCTTAGATTTTGTCCTTTTTGCAATTTGAGTCATTCTCTTCTCATCTTCAAACAAAATCCAAAACACTTAACAAATAAATGAAAGGATCCTTTGTGTATAGCCTTATTCCATGAAGCACTTGCATTCATTCCATCTTGGAGTGGTGTAAGCTTGTCTATCATGATGCACAAGTCTCATCAAGGGATTGTTTCATAAAACAAACAAATTCAAAATACTTCTCTTAAAAGACAAAAAACAAATAACAAGCGACTATCCTGCGGGAACTTCTTTTCTCATCTCATTCACTCACAACGCAAACTCGCGACGACTTGTCACACATATAAGACGGTAAACGCACTCGTACCAGATGAACCTGCAACACCTGAGCATAGACATACGCAGTTCCAGCATAAAAAACACAAACAAATAGTTCCCGCCTAGGTTAGGTGAACTACGTCGACTCTGATCCTCATTATCCCGATGAGGTACGTAGGCAGCGGGGTAGGGCCCGTTCGAGCACATTCTTTATTTTCCCTACATTTCCCCATTCTTTCCTTTCATTCTCTTTTCCAGTTCCTTTCTCATTTCTCATTTCCATTCTAGTTAGCGATTTTATTCAGCAGCATTCTTATTTCTCACCCTTTGAAACAAACAAACAAGCGTGGATCCCGTTGGGTACGACGGACGATCTGGGGTGCTAATACCTTCCCAGGTCGTAACCGACTCCCGAACTCAGATCTTTGGTTCGCAGGACCTTGTCCTTTCCTTCTTCCTCAGGTTTTTGCAACATTACCTTTCCCATTCCTTTGGGATAAAAATGTCTGGCTGGCGACTCTAACCTTTCCGCGCCACTTTCGCGTTTGTACTAGGATGAAAATCCCGGGAGCGACAGCTGGCGACTCTGCTGGGGACTAACCTGATTCTTCCGGTTTCCTTTGTAGAGTCAATCCTAGCGCCTGTTTGGTTTTGTTTCTTTGGGTGTTTATCTGTTTGTTGTTGTGTGCTTTAGTTTAGCTTTACTGTTTTATTTACAGCTTTACTTTATCGCATTTATTTACCGCTTTCAGTATTTTATTTTCCATGCATCATATTATACTGGACTGTCTGGCTGTGCTGGTTTTCATTTTTTCTGTGGGATGGGGTTACTGTGAGATGAGCTCGTAACCGGGGCTCGAGTGCACCCTAGGACTTAGAGTGGTTCCACTTTGGCTTCATGGCATCTTGCTATGTTGGTAGTAGTGAGTTCCACACCTTGACTTGCGACCTTCTCGGGAATGTATTGATACCGGAATCTTTCTGGGTTGATGCGCTACCTTGATAGTTACGTGCAGTCAGGGGACCGATCATTGAGAACCTTTGTGGAAACATCCCTCTCCAGTGATGACAGTGGCAGACCACATTTGTTGGCAAACCCACTCGCATCCGAGGGCCCACTGGGAACTCGCATAGGATGGCCTAGTTCTCTCATAGGAATTCAGTTAAAGCAGACTGATCGTATGACGATAGTATTGTACCCTTCGGGATGAATGTACTATTGTTTCTCGACTCAGTGCTTGAAGCTGGAAACTTATGAGGGATGCTTGTTCTTTCCGGACTCAACTGAGACCTCCCTGAGTAGTACATAATGCCAAACCGATTCCCTGATTTGGTCATGAGCCATTTCTTGGAAATGGTGAACGTATTATTGCTATTCGGCTTTGAGAGTCCGTGATGTTGACCCGAGTAGCACACCCGTGAGATTGGGAGGGGTTTACAGGTTTGCAGGAACCCTAATACTTTCAGCATACCCACTTTGCCTTTGGTTCAGTTTTGTGATCTGGATTTCTGTTCTTAAAATATGGATCCCGGATCAGAGGGATGATTATTGTGATATATGGATTTTGAGACCTTGCACCGACACCTGATTACTTGATTGGCACATCACAGACACTTCACTGATCACATGCCTTGTCTTGCATAAGCATCATATCATCATTAATCATTTTGTGTTCTTTTTATTCTCAGGGTTCATTACCTCCTAGGTCCTGGTCATATTTTGCTACTTCAGCATGGAGATTCCGAGGAAGAGAAATGTTCATTATACTTTCCCGCAGCCGGAGACAGAGAGTGTTCAGGGTTTGATTAGCTTGATGGGTGATCGAGTCCTTGATGATTTCAGGAAAGAGTTTGGCAAGATACTGGATTATGTGAGCAAGCCCACAGTCGACCAGAAAGATAGTTTGCATTCTTTGTTGCAGTTCTATGATCCACAACTGAGGGTCTTTGTCTTCCCTGATTACATCCTGGCACCTACATTAGAGGAGGTTTCTAGCATGCTGAATATTCCTGTTAAGGAGGGTATACCTTATTATGTTTCAGAGAGGATCCCTTCTCATGAGGATATCACTATTGCCTGTCATTTGAGTATGCTCAGACTCAAGATGGGATTAGAGGTTGGCCAAAGTAAAGGGATCCCTTTGGACTTTCTTATTGCGGAGGCACATGTCATGGCATCCGAAAAGAAGTGGGCAGACTTTAAAGCACTGTTAGCCATGATAGTATATGGAACCAGTTTGTTTCCAGGAGAGAAAGGGCTAATTAGCATGGAGGCCATCACCATCTTCGTCAAGAGAAATCCTGTTCCTACATTGCTAGCTGACTTTTATTATGGAGTTCACCACAGAAATGAAAAGAGGAAGGGACATGTAAACTGTTGTGCTCCCATATTTGCTGATTGGTTTGTAAGGCAACTCCCTAAATCAGGATCCTTTCAGGATTTGAAACAATCTTGGAAGTGGTCCAAAAGATTAATGGGCTTAACCTCAGCTGACATTGCTTGGGGATGCAACAGAGATTTGGTGGGCGAAGAAATGTTGGTTAGTTGTGGTAGCTTTCCAAATGTGCCTTTGATGGGAAGGAAAGGTGGGATTAGCTACAATCCTATCTTGTCCAGGAAACAGTTCGGCTATCCTTTAAGAGATGTACCTTTGATCGACGATGCAAATGAGTCCTTATATTTTCCAGCAGAGGGAAACTCCAAGATGAGCATACTAGCATCCCAAGCTTGGGAAGTTAGGGTGATGAAAGGGAAGAAAGATTTTGGAAGAGTGGATCCTAATACTTATGATCCTTTTGCCAGCTGGTTGGAGGATCGTGTGAAGACTCATCTTCTACCATTTTCTAGAGAGACACCTCTCTACCCTAAAGAGGTAGCACCAAGGACTTCGGTACCTTTGGAAGATTATCAGAAATTGGAAGCTTTGGTCAAGCAGCTTAGGGTTGAGAATCAAGAGGCTCGTA
Organism: Lathyrus aphaca; assembly: GCA_963966055.1. NCBI lineage: Eukaryota > Viridiplantae > Streptophyta > Magnoliopsida > Fabales > Fabaceae > Lathyrus > Lathyrus aphaca. The sequence goes on from OZ014519.1 coordinate 609,811,840, forward strand.
ATTCTTGTCAGAAACTGATGATCCAAAACCGTCGGTTAGAAGATAGAGTTGTACAAGCCGAGGAAATAGTTCGTCTCAAGCAGAAGGACTTTGAAGATAGAGAGCTCTACTTCCGAAAAAAAGGGTTAGCCGAGACTCACAAGACGGCCCAGCGCCGAAGAGAGAAGAAAGATCTGAGTGAAGCCAATGAAGCTGTTACCTTATGGCAGGAGAAATGGGATGACAATTTGAAGAAGCAAAAGGAGTTAGACGCCAAGCACAAGCAGGAAATCAAAAGTCTTCAGGATTCTTTAGATGGGCAGAAAGAACTTCTCAGGAAGGCTTATCATCAAGAGAAGGACCGCCTCCAGCGCTTAGCAGAAAGCCAGCAGGCACTGAAGGAAGCTCAAAAGGAAATTGAAGACTTGAAGTTGAAAGCTGATGTGAAAAGGTCAAAGGCCGAGTCGAGTCAAAGCAAAGAGAATGAGACAGCATTCCTACAGCAGATTGAGGAGTTACACGCTTCTTCTGATACGAGGGACCTCCTCATCCAGAGACTCATCCAGGAGCCTGGTCATCCAGATGTAGTTCAGTTGTTCCATAACGTCAAGCGCCTTAGTTGGAGATTGCAGGATATAGAGTTCCCTAGGGTTTAATTTCATGTTAGTGTACTTGGATTACCCACAGGCTTGTTTTGGGATTCCCTATATTTGATGTACTTTTGTTGTTATTATGATTGGCACCCTGCGGGGACTTTGTATTTTCAAACTCTAGTTCATATGATTGATTTGTTCTGAATTTCTTGTTCGTTATTTGTTGCACCGACACGGGGTAATGAGCACCGATTCTCCACAACAGTCATTATATTTGAATATTACTTGGGTCTTCTTCCCAATTCTTATCTTCTTAATGCCAGGACCGGACATGGGAAAAGTCTCGGGAATAAAAGGAACACATTGCATTGCATACGCATCATTTGCATTTTGTCTTTGTCTTTGCAGGTTTTTCTACGGGATGTTTAATTTATCTGTGTTCAATAGGCAAAGATTGCGAGAGCCGCCAAGACCCGGTACCTTCGACAAGATATCCCTCATCGGTACGCGACCCGCAGCAATCAAAGAACAGCAATGGACGCCATGCAGACAGAGCTCAATGAAGTCCGTACCAAGATGGCAGAATTTATGACCCTGATGCAAGGGATGGCCCAGGGGCAACAAGAGCTGAGAAATGCAATTCAAGGGTTAACTCCTCCTAATACTAATGCTCAGGCGACCACTTCTGGCGGGCTAGGGGCTCCTCCCAACACCAACAACGGCCCAGGTGGACCTCATGTTCCAGATCCAGCTATGGCAACGTTCGTTCCTGTGCACGATAGGCAGGAGGACCAATTCCAGTATTTCAATAATGATATGGGTTTCGGCGGTGATGGAAATCTTAATGACTTCTTGGTGCTTGTGGAGAAGGTCAAGGCCCTCGAGTGCAGAGACACTTTGGGGATTGACGTGTCAGACATGGGTTTAGTACCTGGGGTGGTCATTCCACACAAGTTCAGACCACCAGCTTTTGATAAATACAACGGCAACTCCTGCCCGAAAACTCACCTACAGGCCTTCTACCGGAAGATCGCGGCCCACACGCGAGACGAAAAACTCTGGATGTACTACTTCCAGGATAGTCTCTCCGGAGGATCCTTGGAGTGGTACATGAAGCTGGAGAGGAGCTCTATTAGAAGCTGGAAGGATTTGGGAGAAGCCTTCCTCAGACAATATCAGTACAACATTGACATGGCACCCAGCCGCACTCAGCTTCAGAGCTTGACACAGAGGAGCTCGGAGAGCTTCAAAGATTATGCACAGAGGTGGCGTGAGGTAGCCGCCCGAGTACAACCACCTTTATTGGAAAGAGAGATGGTCGACCTTTTCCTGAATACCCTCCCAGGGCATTTCTTGGAAAGGTTGGCTGGTTGTTCCTCAAGTGGTTTCTCGGACATTATTTTGACTGGAGAAAGAATAGAAAGCTGGCTCAAGCAGGGGAAAATTCAGAATGGAGGCGCTTCGGTGTCTAGTATCAAGAAACCCTTTGTGAAAAGGAGGGAAGGAGAAACAGGTGCAGTATACGCACAGAGGGGAATGATTAACCAAGGATATTATCAGCAAGTGGCCCCTGTCACTATTTCAACTCCGCCCGTTCAACAAAAGGTCCAGCCTCCACAGCCGCAACGCTCACAAGGGTATCAGCCAAGAGCCCCTCGTCCATACTACCCTCAGAGGCCGAAGGATAGACATATTGAAGCTCCACCAATGTCTTACTCCCAGCTTTTGAAGAATCTCCTACAGCTTCAAATGATTCAGCTCCGAACCTTGCAACCTCCGAAGCCAGGCCAAATTCCTGAGGGTTATGACTTAAATGCTAGATTCGAATTTCATTCCGGAGCTCCCGGCCATAGTACTGAGAATTGTAAAGCATTGAAGCATGTTGTTCAGGACTTATTGGATACTAAAGCGATCAATTTTGCTCCTTCTCCTAATGTGCTTCAGAACCCCATGCCTCCTCACAGGGGTACAGTTGGGGCAATTGATGAAGGGGAGAACTTGAATTTGGTGGATGATGTGGATGACTTGCAGACTTCATTGGTTGCTATCAAGGTTTGCTTGTTGAAGAGAGGTATCTTCCCTGGATGCGAGGAAAATTGTCCGGGATGTGCTGAAGCTACCAACGGTTGTAAACGGTTGAAGGCCGGAATCCAAGGCATGATTGATGAAGGAATGCTGCAGTTTGACAAGATCATAAAAGAAAGTGAAGTCTCCACAGTAACTATCTTTTATGACCCATCTCAAGTTCCTTCACGGGCCAGAGCGGCACCAATAACCATTACCACTGCTGGACCCATAATGTACCAAAGTGACAGAGCTGTTCCTTGGAATTATGGTGGTGAAGTGTACTGCAACGGCCAGAGGCAAGAGTTGGCCACGACTAGTATAACCCCAGCTCAAGTAGAAAATGTTGGAGTAGGGGGTTTTACTCGAAGTGGAAGGTTTTTTGCGCCGGAGACACTGAGAAACAATGTGATACCACCCAGAGATACTGCCGAAGCCCAAGCTAGAGCCAGAGGGAAGCAACCAGTAGTTGTCAATGATCCAACGCCATCAACTGATCCAGACCTTACCTTTGATAAAGAAGCTGAAGAATTCCTGAGGATCATCAAGAAGAGTGACTACAAGATCGTGGACCATCTGCAACAGACGCCGTCGAAGATCTCCATCTTGTCCTTGCTCATGTGTTCTGACTCTCACAGGAAAGCTCTCCTAAATATTCTAAACAAGGCATACGTGCCTCAGGATATTTCTGTAAATCAGTTAGAAGCAGTGGTGTCCAGCGTCAATGCCAGTCATGGATTGGGTTTCACAGACTTGGATTTGACTTCTGATGGGCGTGCTCATAATCGGGCATTGCATATCTCTCTGGAATGTAAGGGTGTAGTACTCTCCCACGTGTTGGTAGATACTGGATCATCTTTGAACGTCTTGCCCAAGAAAGCACTGATGAAGTTGGACTATGTTTGGAGAGGTGGAGTTACCTATCAAGGTAGGTCCACAGGTCTTCAATACCACGTTCTACGTAATGGATATCCAACCTGCATATAGCTGTTTACTCGGAAGACCTTGGATACATTCGGCGGGAGCGGTGTCGTCTACACTCCATCAGAAGCTAAAGTTTGTCTGGGAGGGTCAAATTGTGATTGTCAGTGGGGAAGAAGATATCTTTGTTAGTCATCTAGCTTCATTCAAATATGTGGAGATGGATGGCGAAATAGTTGAGACCCCATGTCAGGCTTTTGAGCCCTTGAAGTCTGAGCAAGCATCCGCAGTAGCAACTTCTCCTGAAGTACCGAAGAAAGGGGTTTCCATAGCCTCTTATAAACAAGCGCTTGAATTGGTAGAATCTGGAATACGAGAAGGCTGGGGCAGTCCGGTAGAAGTGCCAGAGAAGAAAGACATGTTCGGGATTGGCTATCACCCTGGAAGATCTTCGTCTGAAACAAGTGCTAAAGGTTGTCAGAGCCCGGTCACTTTCACAAGTGCGGGGGTGGTAGACTACGAAAACATCAGTGTTGTGCAAGATGACATTGTCGATAGTGATTGTGACCTAGATGAATGGATCAGACCTGCTGCTCCAGGAACTCAGCTTAGCAACTGGACATCGGAAAGGCTTATTTCGGTCACCTCTTTCGAAGAGTAATAATGTTTTGTTTCTATTTTTCCTGTATTAAAGTACTATGTCTTGCCCGAGGCATAGTGGCTCTTTGTAAGGGTTCATTTGTTCATAAACACAATCATAAATAAAATTGACGTTTCACATTCATTCATGTTGTTCTCTGTCTTTCGTTTTTACTTTTGTTTTTCAAAAAGAAAGAAAAGTTTTAAAATGGCAATGTTTCTCATTTTCTCAAGTTGTTGCTAAAGCCTTGCATGAATCATCATTCATGCAGGTGCTCGTCACCGGATCTTATCAATGACGACCCTGTTATGGCTGAGTATGACTTCGACAATCCAATTTATCAAGCCGATGAGGAAGGTGAAGAGGATTGCGATTTACCCGAAGAATTGGCCAGACTGCTTAAACAGGAGGAGAAGATGATTCAGCCGCACGAAGAAGATGTCGAAGTAATAAACCTGGGTACTGAAGAAGACAAGAAAGAAGTCAAGATCGGAGCTGCATTAGAAGAATCTGTCAAGACTCGTTTGATGGCTATGCTTCGAGAATACGTTGACGTCTTCGCATGGTCCTACCAAGATATGCCTGGTTTAGACACTAACATTGTGGTACACAAGCTACCTCTCAGAGCAGATTGTCCTCCGGTAAAGCAGAAGTTGAGGCGCACGCGTCCAGACATGGCAATTAAAATAAAAGAAGAAGTGCAAAAACAGTTTGATGTTGGCTTCTTGGCCGTGACCAGTTATCCTCCGTGGGTTGCTAACATTGTTCCGGTTCCCAAGAAAGATGGTAAAGTCAGGATGTGTGTGGACTACAGGGATTTGAATAGGGCTAGCCCCAAAGATGACTTCCCTCTACCTCACATAGATGTACTTGTCGATAATACTGCTCAGTTTTCCGTGTTTTCCTTCATGGACGGATTCTCAGGCTATAATCAGATCAAGATGGCTCCCGAGGACATGGAAAAGACAACTTTCATCACTCCTTGGGGCACCTTTTGTTACAAGGTCATGCCATTTGGTTTGAAGAATGCAGGAGCTACCTATCAACGGGCAATGGTGACACTGTTTCACGACATGATCCATCATGAAATTGAGGTTTATGTTGATGACATGATAGCAAAATCCCAGACAGAGGAAGAGCACTTGGTTAACCTAGCAAAATTGTTTGACAGGCTTCGGAAGTTCAGACTGAGGTTGAATCCGAATAAGTGTACCTTCGGGGTTCGTTCTGGCAAGTTACTCGGCTTCATTGTTAGTGAACGAGGGATTGAGGTTGATCCGGCCAAGGTGAAAGCTATCCAAGAAATGCCTGAACCGAAGACTGAAAAGCAAGTGTGTGGCTTCTTAGGGAGACTAAACTACATTGCACGGTTTATTTCTCACCTAACGGCCACGTGCGAGCCCATCTTTAAGCTTCTGAGGAAGAATCAGGCCATTAAATGGAACGAAGATTGCCAGCAAGCCTTCGACCGAATCAAAGAATACATGTTAGAACCACCAATTCTTATGCCTCCAGTGCCAGGGAGACCTCTGATTATGTATCTTACTGTGCTTGAAGGATCGATGGGATGTGTACTGGGTCAGCAGGACGAGTCTGGTCGAAAAGAGCACGCCATTTATTACCTTAGCAAAAAGTTTACCGATTGTGAGACGCGATACTCACTACTCGAGAAAACTTGCTGCGCTTTGGCATGGGCTGCTCGCCGACTAAGACAGTACATGCTGACTCACACTACTCTCTTAATTTCCAAGATGGATCCTGTGAAATACATTTTTGAGAAGCCGGCTTTGACAGGAAGATTGGCCCGTTGGCAAATGATACTAACGGAGTATGATATACAATACACTTCACAAAAAGCTATCAAGAGGAGTGTGTTGTCAGAATACTTGGCCCAGCAGCCGATCGATGATTATCAACCCATGAGGTTTGAGTTTCCAGATGAGGACATCATGTTCCTCAAGTCTAAAGACTACGAAGAACCACTTCCGGAGGAGGGGCCCGACCCTGAATCCAAATGGAAGTTGATGTTTGACGGGGCTGTAAACATGAATGGGAGTGGAGTAGGTGCTGTTATTATCTCACCAGAAGGAGTTCACACACCTTTAGCCGCTCGGTTGACCTTCGAGTGCACTAACAATGAGGCAGAGTATGAAGCTTGTATCATGGGGATCGAAGAGGCAATAGACTTGCGAGTCAAGAACCTTGAGATCTTCGGAGATTCTGCTTTGGTGGTAAATCAAGTCAATGGCAAATGGCTAGTTCATCAAGCTTGTTTGATTCCTTACAGAGATTATGTCAGGAGGCTGTTAACTTTCTTTACCAAAGTCAAGTTGAGCTATGTTCCTAGAGACGAAAACCAGTTCGCCGATGCTCTCGCAACTTTGTCGTCCATGATTAAAGTTTGTCGAGAGAATTTCGTGCCTCGAATTTCGATTTCCCGGCTTGAAAGACCTGCTTATGTCTTTGAATTTGGTGATGGTGAAGATAACAAGCCTTGGTACCACGACATCAAACAATTCCTGAAGGCTCAAGAATACCCGACTGGGGCATCTAGTAAGGATAAGAAGACTCTTAGAAGACTGGCAGGAGGTTTCTTCTTGAATCAAGATGGTGTGTTGTACAAACGGAACTTCGACATGGTGCTTCTCAGATGCGTGGATAGACACGAAGCTGACCTGTTAATGCAGGAGGTTCACGAAGGCTCCTTTGGTACCCATGCTGGAGGACATGCCATGGCCAAGAAATTGTTGAGATCGGGATACTATTGGATTACCATGGAATCTGATTGCTGTAAGTACTCCCGCAAATGCCATAAGTGTCAAATTTATGTCGACAAGGTCCATGTGCCTCCGAATCCGTTGAGTGTCATGTCTTCACCATGGCCGTTCGCTATGTGGGGCATCGATATGATTGGAAAGATTGAGCCAACAGCTTCTAATGGTCATCGCTTCATCCTAGTCGCTATTGATTATTTCACGAAGTGGGTTGAAGCGGCATCCTACACCAATGTCACTAAACAAGTGGTCGCTCGATTTATTAAGCAAGACATCATCTGCCGGTACGGAGTCCCTGAAAGGATCATCACTGATAATGGTTCTAACCTCAACAACAAGATGATGGCTGACTTGTGTCAAGACTTCAAAATAGAACACCACAACTCTTCTCCATATCGTCCGAAGATGAATGGCGCCGTCGAGGCGGCTAATAAAAACATCAAGAAGATTGTACAGAAGATGGTTGAGACGTACAAAGACTGGCATGAGATGTTACCATTCGCATTACATGGGTATAGGACATCAGTACGCACTTCAACTGGGGCAACTCCATTCTCATTAGTATATGGTATGGAGGCAGTCTTACCAATAGAAGTGGAAATCCCCTCATTGAGGTTGATGATGGATATCAAGCTAGATGAAGCTGAGTGGCTCCGATCCAGATATAATCAATTGAGCCTCATTAAAGAGAACCGTCTAGCAGTTGTATGCCATGGACAGTTGTATCAGCGACGAATGAAACAGGCTTTTGACAAGAAGGTGCGACCACAGAGGTACACGCCAGGAGATTTAGTGCTGAAAAGGATTCTTCCTCCTCTCAACGATCACAGGGGCAAGTGGACACCCAACTATGAAGGACCGTTCGTGGTTAAAAAGGTTTTCTCAGGCGGAGCCTTAATGTTGACAACCATGGACGGAGAAGACTTCCAATCCCTTGTCAACGCAGACGCAGTAAGAAAATACTTCGTGTAAAAAGGACCCGCTGGATAAAAACAGAATAAAGATCCAGGAAAAAATGGGCATCCCGGCGAGCCAAAAACAGAATAAAAGGCTCGGGCAAAAGTTAGGGAAATCTTGAAAAAATGTACACCCGCTGAGTTGAAAAGCCACATCGGACAACTCAGGCAAAAAAGGGTATCCCGGTGGATTGAAAACCTGAAAGGGCGATCCACGCAAAAGAGGGATTAACACGAACGACTGCGATCTGCGAGATCCATGACCTACCTACAGCTGAGACTATCCTAAGGGTGAAGATCAGTTCACTTACTTTTCCTCAAGAGGCAGAGCGAGCGGAGCGTCTTGAAGACATACGAGTCATAACTGGGTTGAGACTTGATGAGATTCACTTCTCACATTGCCAATAGGATAGTTTGTTTTTCTTTTTAGTTGTTCCCTCATTCCAGGGAACTGCTTCCTTTGTATTGCCTATTCAGGGCCACCTTTCCAAGTCAATAAAAATTCAACTTCAGTCAATTGGACTGCTTTGTGTCTTTGTTTTTGCTTTCTTCATCTAACATTGATTGATTGTGAAAACGTCTAGCAAATGGTAACTTGCATTGTGTTATGAACATTTGAATGCTTTCTAACTCGTGCAGGAGAATAGAAACATTTAATACAACTCTGAAAGGGTATCGAGACGCCCAGACAATGATTCATGCTATGAGCCTGGGGCAAGCAGGTCCCAAACTAATTCTCTATGTTGCAGGTACTATCGATTGTGTTCGTGCAGGTACAGGTACTGGTGTTGCTAACAGAGCTAACGATTATTATCCAGGATGGGCATTCCCTTTTGTTTGAACAGAAATAATTATCTCCTAGGGTGTTTCCAATCATCCCCAGCCATGTGGAAGTTGAAATTTCACCCAGCAAGGTAGCAGAGAGTGGGTGCAATCCCCAAGCAGAAGTCTCCCTTCAGACAGGGGCAATTCCCAGTAGTATAAGGAGTGTTTTGCCTCCCCAGCAGTTGCTTCCTCAGCAGTATCGTGCCTTTGGTTCCCCACCAGAGTTCAAGAAGGGTCCATCTCCAATAGGGTCTTGGCGATCCAATCTCAAAGTCCAATTTATTTTTGGCAGTGGCGGCTGTTCGGAGCCGGTGAATTATTAACAGCTTTCCCCGAAGAGTTGTTTCCTCCTCATCAGGATGAACCAGATCAATGCAGTGATCATCGTTTCTCCCCAGCCAAGTTATCTGGGATACCTGCAGTCTCCTTATCAGGAGATCTCCTTGCATTTGCATATGTATAATCATCATCACATTTGCATCCTCCAAAGCGTAGCATTTTCATCGTCATGGAGCATTACGCCATAAATTCAAACATATGCATACCAGCATGGGCCAGTTTTGAGGTATATTACATAAGACCCATTACATCTCCAATCAGATTGAAGTGTTACCCACAGAATGCAACTTCGTTTCCCAGGGTGGTTACTTCTACCACGTCTTGTTGTTATCCCCGGTTGAGTCTTGTTTCAGTACAACAGTCTCATTTTTTCGCGTCTCCGTTTCAGTACAACAGTCGCGTCTTGGGCTCTCGTTTAAGTACAACGATCCCGTTCCTTTCGAGTCTCCATTTAAGTACAATGGCCTCGTCTTTGAGTCTTGTTTCAGTACAACAGTCTCATTTTTCGTGTCTCCGTTTAAGTACAACGATCGCGTCTCAGATTATCATTTAAGTACAATGATCCTATTCCTTTTGATCTCGTCTCAGTGCGATGATAATGGATCGGTTGATACCATTTCCATATTAGATCGGTTGATCTTATTTGAGTCATGAATCGGTTGATATCATTTCTCTTCGAGCTGTAAATCGGATGATATTACATTCTCTCTTTTCGGGGTGGATCGGTTGATACCATCTATGTGTTAGATCGATTGATCTTATCTGAGTCGCAAATCGGTTGATGTTGCGTTAAGTCCTGTTTCGATAACAGGCATCTTCTGTGACTTGGTCCTGCCCAACAGTCGCGTCGCAGGTTCCCGTTTTGTACAATGGTCCTGTTTGCTTAGGCTCTCGTTTATGTACAACGATCCCGTTCCATCTTGTCCTATTTTCTTTGTGTTTCTGGTTACCGCCTGCAGCCGGTATACCTTTGCGTCTCCATTCGAGGATGGTTTCGTGTTAGATCCGAGGATCTTTTGATTTGTCATTCGAGGGTGACATTTCTTTTCTTCAAGTCCTTCTGCGGTTGGTCTTGTTGTGTGGCTATTATTCGGGGATAGTAGTTCACTTTTTGAGCTTATTGATCGAGGTCAGTTTGTCTCTTTTGCAAAGTCTGTCTGAGGTCAGCTTTGTGTTTGGTTATCAGTCGAGGCTGGTATACCTTTGCGTCTCCATTCGAGGATGGTTTCGTGTTAGATCCGAGGATCTTTTGGATTGTCATTCGAGGATGGCATTTCTATTCTTCAAGTCCTTCTGCGGTTGGTCTTGTTGTTGTGGCTATTATTCGAGGATAGTAGTTCACTTTTTGAGCTTATTGATCGAGGTCAGTTTGTCTCTTTTGCAAAGTCTGTCCGAGGTCAGTCTTTGTTGTCGATGGTTATCGCCTGTGGCCGATATACTATCGCTTTTCTATTCAAGGATGGTTTTTAGTATTGGATCCGAGGATCCCTTGTGAGTTGTCATTCGAGGATGGCATTCTTCCCAGCATATCTCCACCTGGTCTTATTTTCCGCTACCTATTCAGAGGTCAAAATCAGAAAATACATAAATAAATATATGGGCAAATGGCATTTTCATTACCCTCAATGTGCAAATTTGCAGGTTTTATTCGAGTATTCAATCACTCCATACCTTGAACGTATAAAAGTTGTTGCAATTATTCGTTCAGGCTTGCAGATGATTGAATAGGGGCAGCTGTAATACCTCAAAATTTGCCCTCATATTTATTCCCTCTATTGGCGTATCATCTTGCATTCATCTGTTTTTCTCATCAGTTCATTAACAGCATACTAGTACATTTCATTGTTTCATAGGGCATGTGTTCAAGGCCCCGGGAAATTAGGGTTTTGTATCTTATCCGTATCTGGCAAGGATTGAAATGGCAGAGAATATTCACTGGACTGTGATTCCGCTTCAAGTGCGGTTGATCAGTTGTGTCTCAATTCAGATAGAAGTGTGACTTAATTTTGGTCAAATTATTGAAATATCTTGGGCCACTGGACTGTTTCTTAAATGATGCATATTCAGAGTTCATGTTGTCGGGTGTTGAGATTCATCAAGTTATCGGGCAGTATTTTGTATGAAGTTTGGTTGGAGTCTTCGGTTTATCAGTGGTTCATCTGGTTGAATGGTCATATCATTGCTTCAGGCGATTCGAAAAGGGGTGTGATTTATCCTGAAAATTATTCGATGGTTCAAAAGTGGTCATGTTCATGGGCTTGTGGAAAGAATTCAAAATAAACCTTGGGCTAAAATCGAGATTTCATATCCATCCATTGCTTTCGTTCTCATTTTCATAAACCATTCCCGATTATTTCGTTTCACTTTTATTTCCATTTTTTTGTTTTTTATTCATTTTTCCACTTATTGTTGTCCATATCCAATTACCCATATATAGTCCTCCTTTAATAAATTCCATTCTTTTCAATATTCATAATTGTCGCTCATCTATTTTCTCATTTTTACAACTATAGGTCCATTGAAAAATCTCGAATAGAATTGTTCTAAGTCCATTTGATGTCATCTTTCTTAATCTATGTCTAATGGGAACCATGTTTGTTTTAAGCCCATGTCCATTTCAAAGGTGAAGCCCAATTCTGTTTTGTCGGGTCATTCGAGTCTATGTGACGTTTCGTCCTAATTGACTCTTAGCCCAGTTGTTCGTACCCGTGTTCAAATTCATTGACCAAATCCTACACTTGTAAACCATTCCGAGTCCATTTGGATTTTTTTAAACCACGTCCACTTCTCCCCCGTAGTTCATACTTTGAAAATCTTCCGAAGTCGATGTCAATTGTTAGTTCCATATCAAATTTTAGACCAAAGTTGTGTTATAGTGTCTTGGTGCATGAGTGTGTAAGGAGGAGAAAGAAATTGAAATAGGAAAATAATGCATCCAAAAGAAGTTGATATAAGTTTTGTTTTTATCTTTTTTGAACTCATAAATATCAAAAAAAAAGGGTAGTGTCAAATTTTGAATCAAGATTTGTAAAAAAAAAGTAATACGATTTTTACTTCATCGGTTTGTTCTTTTGTGATTTGTATTAGTCTTTGGCAAGATGATTTCATTACTTGATTATCAAGAGAAAGTCGGAGAACGGTTCATCAATCTAATTCGGCTACCAATCGCTAGATCCGTAATCACATCGAGGTCAAGAAATTTACAGAGAGGTTGGTGGAATCATCAAAATAAAGACTTGTTTGCTTCGGCAAATATTTTATGGTGTTCATACTAAGAGTTTCAAATTATAGCACAAAATCCAGCAAAAGAAGTCATTACAAGGAAAGAAAAGATTCAATTACAACAGAAATTAAAAAAAGGGGGGAATCCTCATTCAAATCACGCCCCCAATTTCATTTTTTCAAAGCTTTCTCAATCATCTCTAAGCCTCACTTATACTCCTCACACCTTTGCTGTTTTCATCTTTTCTTCCTGCATAATCTTCTTGCTAGTCACCACTTTGGACTATAGCTTCGAAATGCAACATATGAGGATCACCGCCACTTCTTGGTACAAAGGTAATGAGTTCGGTAGAGTGAATTTGTATCTTCAAACTCCTGAATCTTCTATCAACTCCTTTCCCTCATCAACATTCAACTAACCTGCAAGCAAAGAAGGAACATGGCAGAAATCAAAGTAAGTCAGTCATAACGGACTCCGTACAGAGCTCGGTCAACTCCCCAGGTTTCGGTCAAAATCCAGAGGCTTGAAGAACTTGCTCTTAAGCAATCAAGACATGTTGATTCCAGTGACATTATCATTGCCCAAAGCTTTGGTTAATAACTCTAAAAATCAAATAAATAAATAAAGATAGCACTCAGAAATGCTGGGATGAATACGACTGCCAAGAGTGTGCCACGGTAACCTTCGGCATTGCATAGTGTTAGTCATTCTGTCCGCAATGGAAATGCCAAAGGTAATGCTCCAAGGACATCTAGAAAGTGTACTGATCTTAAGTCGGGTGTGTGGGAACCCGGAGTTTCTGCAACGACAAAGGAAGCTTCGGCTCCAACAAATTATCCTAACAACAACAAAAACAAGGTCAGAATGCTTGTCAAGGACAAACCAAAGCAAAGAGAAACGAACGGATATAACCGGAAGAAATCTTATTATACAGAGGGATATTTTTTTTAGAGAAGAGGCAAAATTCAATATAAAAAATGAAAATCATCAAGACCCTCACAAGCTGCCAATTGAATAACAGAAACTCTGGAAAATAAACTAACTGAATCCATAACAGAAAGGTAACTAACATTATAACAGAATTCTAACCGAATTATTACCTGAAGCTTCCAGATTCTTCTGTGAAAATTGTCTATAAATCGGAACCATTCTTCACACTCCAATCTTCTTCGATTTTGATAGCTTCCACACACCTCTTCAACCATTTTTTCCCAATTCTTAACCCTTCAACCATCTCTTCCAAACCTTCCAACCTTCTTCTTCAACCTCATCCTTCTTCTCCGTTCACCGTTCTCTCTTCAATCCCTTCAATCATTCTCCTTCACCAAAATTCTGAACTTGGATCTTCACCATTCTCCATTCTCGCCCTCTCATTCTCCATTCATATTTTCTTCACACATTCACAACCTTCAAGCTTCAAATCTCCATAACAGAACCTCGAATTTATATCAACTCTCATCAAAAACTGCAATAATCAGCACCTGCAACTCATCAATACAAGGAATTTGCAAATTTCTTGCATCAGTTCATCCAATCCGCGCAGCAACATCAACGCAAGGTTCAAGCGAAATTCATTCAGACGCGAATCACATAAGCAATCACAAGACGCGGAGCATTACAAAAAGAACAAGAGAAGAAGAAGCGAAGATGAGTCGTACCTGAAGGCATGTGCGTATTTCTCGAAGGCCTTCGTGGAGTTGTGATTGACGTTGCAGCAACTTTGCAGCAGAGAGGTGTCTTCAACTCGAACAACTTCGCCAGGTACGATTTCGTTCTTTCTGTTTGCACGAACTTGTAGTGGTTTGCTCCTTCGATCTTTGTTCGTTGTTGTTCGTTGTTGTGAGATAAGATCGTTGTTCGTTGTTGTTCATTGTTGTAAGGTAGAATTTTTGTTCGTTGTTGTGAGATAGGATCTTTGTTTGTTGTTGTGAGATAGGATGAGTGTTCATCCTCCATTTCAGATGTGATATAAGATAGTGGAGGAGACGTTGATTTTGCCGACGAGTTGTGCTTGGCATTTAGGGTAGAGGTTCGAATTTGAAGAAAGAAGAAGAGATTTAGGTAGTGTAAGGTTCCGTTTTCGGATGTGAGAATAGAAGATGAGGCGAGGGAGGTGTTGATGGCGGCGAAGAAGATAGAAGGTGATGGAGGAGATGACGGCGGGTGAGGGAGAGGAAGAAGGGGAATTAGGGTTAGGTTTTCCTATATTGGTTTGTTTGTTATTAAAATGAATAATGAAATTAAGTTATATTGATTCTAATCACTAATTCACCTTTAATCTGCATTAATCCCCATTTAATTTCCTTAAGATTTCCCATAAAAAATGTCGTTGGAAGAGATAAGGTAGAATAAGGCTTTTGATTTCTGTGGCCACACCGGCGGTGACAAGTGTCACCGTCCGGTAGGCTATTTTGGCTTTGCTATTAGCACCCCATTTTAGGCCCATAGTAAAAAGAACAATTAAAAATAATGCTTCTTACACCTCCCTAGGCTAGCCTGCGAATTGGGCCCAACTGTCTGCTACCTGCACCCTCATTTTCGGCCCATATGAAGAAAATAACCAAAGAAACTACTAAACTCACCCCCTTCTATTTATTTTTAGAATTTAATTTTTTGGCTTAATATAGTTTCAAGATAATTCAATAAAAAATAGTAAAATCCACTAGAAAATTATACAAAAAATTCCAGTAGGTTAATAAATCTAATTAGAAATTTTTGACATTTTTGTTTTCTGAATTATGCATTATTTTCGATTTAATTCTGATTTTTCTTTTAATTAGCTTTTATTGAATTTCCTTTAAATGTACTTGAGTTTGTTCATTTTATTTTGGTAATTTTCAGTAACTTTTTTTAGCCCATTTTTTTACTGTAGTTAGAAGACTTATGATAGTACTTAGAATAATTTTTGTAGATTTTTTAGAACATTTTATCTTAGGTTTTAGAGGTTAATTTGTTAGAAATTAGTAGTTAATTCATAGCTGAAAATAAGTAATTTTTAGACATATAAAAAATAGGATTTTTTAGGATTCTTTTTAGTATAATGTTATAGGTAATTTTAGGTCTCCATGGTTTAATTTTCATAATTTTTCCAGAAGTCTAGATATTTTTTAGAATATTAATTTTTAGGTTTGTTATGTGTATTTCCCATTAGTTTAGGTTATGAAAATAAAGTCCAATAAAAATATGGTTTAGTTTAAATTTAGCCTTAGAATTTAATATAGATTTAAGTTAGTTTAAAATTTGGATTTTTAGAATGAATACTAGGTGATGCCTTTAGTTTAGGACTTAGGCTTAAAGTTCCATTTTAATTAGGAGTAGAATAAATAAATAGGACTATTTTAATTCATGCCTTTAAGTGCATTTCTAGAGTTTTATTTCTTATGTCTATTTTTAATGTTTTGCCTTTATTTGATTTTATAACTTGAATAGGTTCCCCATTGTTCTTAGAATCAACTTAACTTCCTTAGGAAGTAAGTTGAATTCTAGTAGTTTCTAGTTTTTTCCATTAGGATTAGAATACCTCACAAACCATTAGGACCTCTTGTAAATAAATAAATAAAATTAGGATTGAGTCTTAGTCCCTTAGATTTTGTCCTTTTTGCAATTTGAGTCATTCTCTTCTCATCTTCAAACAAAATCCAAAACACTTAACAAATAAATGAAAGGATCCTTTGTGTATAGCCTTATTCCATGAAGCACTTGCATTCATTCCATCTTGGAGTGGTGTAAGCTTGTCTATCATGATGCACAAGTCTCATCAAGGGATTGTTTCATAAAACAAACAAATTCAAAATACTTCTCTTAAAAGACAAAAAACAAATAACAAGCGACTATCCTGCGGGAACTTCTTTTCTCATCTCATTCACTCACAACGCAAACTCGCGACGACTTGTCACACATATAAGACGGTAAACGCACTCGTACCAGATGAACCTGCAACACCTGAGCATAGACATACGCAGTTCCAGCATAAAAAACACAAACAAATAGTTCCCGCCTAGGTTAGGTGAACTACGTCGACTCTGATCCTCATTATCCCGATGAGGTACGTAGGCAGCGGGGTAGGGCCCGTTCGAGCACATTCTTTATTTTCCCTACATTTCCCCATTCTTTCCTTTCATTCTCTTTTCCAGTTCCTTTCTCATTTCTCATTTCCATTCTAGTTAGCGATTTTATTCAGCAGCATTCTTATTTCTCACCCTTTGAAACAAACAAACAAGCGTGGATCCCGTTGGGTACGACGGACGATCTGGGGTGCTAATACCTTCCCAGGTCGTAACCGACTCCCGAACTCAGATCTTTGGTTCGCAGGACCTTGTCCTTTCCTTCTTCCTCAGGTTTTTGCAACATTACCTTTCCCATTCCTTTGGGATAAAAATGTCTGGCTGGCGACTCTAACCTTTCCGCGCCACTTTCGCGTTTGTACTAGGATGAAAATCCCGGGAGCGACAGCTGGCGACTCTGCTGGGGACTAACCTGATTCTTCCGGTTTCCTTTGTAGAGTCAATCCTAGCGCCTGTTTGGTTTTGTTTCTTTGGGTGTTTATCTGTTTGTTGTTGTGTGCTTTAGTTTAGCTTTACTGTTTTATTTACAGCTTTACTTTATCGCATTTATTTACCGCTTTCAGTATTTTATTTTCCATGCATCATATTATACTGGACTGTCTGGCTGTGCTGGTTTTCATTTTTTCTGTGGGATGGGGTTACTGTGAGATGAGCTCGTAACCGGGGCTCGAGTGCACCCTAGGACTTAGAGTGGTTCCACTTTGGCTTCATGGCATCTTGCTATGTTGGTAGTAGTGAGTTCCACACCTTGACTTGCGACCTTCTCGGGAATGTATTGATACCGGAATCTTTCTGGGTTGATGCGCTACCTTGATAGTTACGTGCAGTCAGGGGACCGATCATTGAGAACCTTTGTGGAAACATCCCTCTCCAGTGATGACAGTGGCAGACCACATTTGTTGGCAAACCCACTCGCATCCGAGGGCCCACTGGGAACTCGCATAGGATGGCCTAGTTCTCTCATAGGAATTCAGTTAAAGCAGACTGATCGTATGACGATAGTATTGTACCCTTCGGGATGAATGTACTATTGTTTCTCGACTCAGTGCTTGAAGCTGGAAACTTATGAGGGATGCTTGTTCTTTCCGGACTCAACTGAGACCTCCCTGAGTAGTACATAATGCCAAACCGATTCCCTGATTTGGTCATGAGCCATTTCTTGGAAATGGTGAACGTATTATTGCTATTCGGCTTTGAGAGTCCGTGATGTTGACCCGAGTAGCACACCCGTGAGATTGGGAGGGGTTTACAGGTTTGCAGGAACCCTAATACTTTCAGCATACCCACTTTGCCTTTGGTTCAGTTTTGTGATCTGGATTTCTGTTCTTAAAATATGGATCCCGGATCAGAGGGATGATTATTGTGATATATGGATTTTGAGACCTTGCACCGACACCTGATTACTTGATTGGCACATCACAGACACTTCACTGATCACATGCCTTGTCTTGCATAAGCATCATATCATCATTAATCATTTTGTGTTCTTTTTATTCTCAGGGTTCATTACCTCCTAGGTCCTGGTCATATTTTGCTACTTCAGCATGGAGATTCCGAGGAAGAGAAATGTTCATTATACTTTCCCGCAGCCGGAGACAGAGAGTGTTCAGGGTTTGATTAGCTTGATGGGTGATCGAGTCCTTGATGATTTCAGGAAAGAGTTTGGCAAGATACTGGATTATGTGAGCAAGCCCACAGTCGACCAGAAAGATAGTTTGCATTCTTTGTTGCAGTTCTATGATCCACAACTGAGGGTCTTTGTCTTCCCTGATTACATCCTGGCACCTACATTAGAGGAGGTTTCTAGCATGCTGAATATTCCTGTTAAGGAGGGTATACCTTATTATGTTTCAGAGAGGATCCCTTCTCATGAGGATATCACTATTGCCTGTCATTTGAGTATGCTCAGACTCAAGATGGGATTAGAGGTTGGCCAAAGTAAAGGGATCCCTTTGGACTTTCTTATTGCGGAGGCACATGTCATGGCATCCGAAAAGAAGTGGGCAGACTTTAAAGCACTGTTAGCCATGATAGTATATGGAACCAGTTTGTTTCTAGGAGAGAAAGGGCTAATTAGCATGGAGGCCATCACCATCTTCGTCAAGAGAAATCCTGTTCCTACATTGCTAGCTGACTTTTATTATGGAGTTCACCACAGAAATGAAAAGAGGAAGGGACATGTAAACTGTTGTGCTCCCATATTTGCTGATTGGTTTGTAAGGCAACTCCCTAAATCAGGATCCTTTCAGGATTTGAAACAATCTTGGAAGTGGTCCAAAAGATTAATGGGCTTAACCTCAGCTGACATTGCTTGGGGATGCAACAGAGATTTGGTGGGCGAAGAAATGTTGGTTAGTTGTGGTAGCTTTCCAAATGTGCCTTTGATGGGAAGGAAAGGTGGGATTAGCTACAATCCTATCTTGTCCAGGAAACAGTTCGGCTATCCTTTAAGAGATGTACCTTTGATCGACGATGCAAATACGTCCTTATATTTTCCAGCAGAGGGAAACTCCAAGATGAGCATACTAGCATCCCAAGCTTGGGAAGTTAGGGTGATGAAAGGGAAGAAAGATTTTGGAAGAGTGGATCCTAATACTTATGATCCTTTTGCCAGCTGGTTGGAGGATCGTGTGAAGACTCATCTTCTACCATTTTCTAGAGAGACACCTCTCTACCCTAAAGAGGTAGCACCAAGGACTTCGGTACCTTTGGAAGATTATCAGAAATTGGAAGCTTTGGTCAAGCAGCTTAGGGTTGAGAATCAAGAGGCTCGTAATTCTTGTCAGAAACTGATGATCCAAAACCGTCGGTTAGAAGATAGAGTTGTACAAGCCGAGGAAATAGTTCGTCTCAAGCAGAAGGACTTTGAAGATAGAGAGCTCTACTTCCGAAAAAAAGGGTTAGCCGAGACTCACAAGACGGCCCAGCGCCGAAGAGAGAAGAAAGATCTGAGTGAAGCCAATGAAGCTGTTACCTTATGGCAGGAGAAATGGGATGACAATTTGAAGAAGCAAAAGGAGTTAGACGCCAAGCACAAGCAGGAAATCAAAAGTCTTCAGGATTCTTTAGATGGGCAGAAAGAACTTCTCAGGAAGGCTTATCATCAAGAGAAGGACCGCCTCCAGCGCTTAGCAGAAAGCCAGCAGGCACTGAAGGAAGCTCAAAAGGAAATTGAAGACTTGAAGTTGAAAGCTGATGTGAAAAGGTCAAAGGCCGAGTCGAGTCAAAGCAAAGAGAATGAGACAGCATTCCTACAGCAGATTGAGGAGTTACACGCTTCTTCTGATACGAGGGACCTCCTCATCCAGAGACTCATCCAGGAGCCTGGTCATCCAGATGTAGTTCAGTTGTTCCATAACGTCAAGCGCCTTAGTTGGAGATTGCAGGATATAGAGTTCCCTAGGGTTTAATTTCATGTTAGTGTACTTGGATTACCCACAGGCTTGTTTTGGGATTCCCTATATTTGATGTACTTTTGTTGTTATTATGATTGGCACCCTGCGGGGACTTTGTATTTTCAAACTCTAGTTCATATGATTGATTTGTTCTGAATTTCTTGTTCGTTATTTGTTGCACCGACACGGGGTAATGAGCACCGATTCTCCACAACAGTCATTATATTTGAATATTACTTGGGTCTTCTTCCCAATTCTTATCTTCTTAATGCCAGGACCGGACATGGGAAAAGTCTCGGGAATAAAAGGAACACATTGCATTGCATACGCATCATTTGCATTTTGTCTTTGTCTTTGCAGGTTTTTCTACGGGATGTTTAATTTATCTGTGTTCAATAGGCAAAGATTGCGAGAGCCGCCAAGACCCGGTACCTTCGACAAGATATCCCTCATCGGTACGCGACCCGCAGCAATCAAAGAACAGCAATGGACGCCATGCAGACAGAGCTCAATGAAGTCCGTACCAAGATGGCAGAATTTATGACCCTGATGCAAGGGATGGCCCAGGGGCAACAAGAGCTGAGAAATGCAATTCAAGGGTTAACTCCTCCTAATACTAATGCTCAGGCGACCACTTCTGGCGGGCTAGGGGCTCCTCCCAACACCAACAACGGCCCAGGTGGACCTCATGTTCCAGATCCAGCTATGGCAACGTTCGTTCCTGTGCACGATAGGCAGGAGGACCAATTCCAGTATTTCAATAATGATATGGGTTTCGGCGGTGATGGAAATCTTAATGACTTCTTGGTGCTTGTGGAGAAGGTCAAGGCCCTCGAGTGCAGAGACACTTTGGGGATTGACGTGTCAGACATGGGTTTAGTACCTGGGGTGGTCATTCCACACAAGTTCAGACCACCAGCTTTTGATAAATACAACGGCAACTCCTGCCCGAAAACTCACCTACAGGCCTTCTACCGGAAGATCGCGGCCCACACGCGAGACGAAAAACTCTGGATGTACTACTTCCAGGATAGTCTCTCCGGAGGATCCTTGGAGTGGTACATGAAGCTGGAGAGGAGCTCTATTAGAAGCTGGAAGGATTTGGGAGAAGCCTTCCTCAGACAATATCAGTACAACATTGACATGGCACCCAGCCGCACTCAGCTTCAGAGCTTGACACAGAGGAGCTCGGAGAGCTTCAAAGATTATGCACAGAGGTGGCGTGAGGTAGCCGCCCGAGTACAACCACCTTTATTGGAAAGAGAGATGGTCGACCTTTTCCTGAATACCCTCCCAGGGCATTTCTTGGAAAGGTTGGCTGGTTGTTCCTCAAGTGGTTTCTCGGACATTATTTTGACTGGAGAAAGAATAGAAAGCTGGCTCAAGCAGGGGGAAATTCAGAATGGAGGCGCTTCGGTGTCTAGTATCAAGAAACCCTTTGTGAAAAGGAGGGAAGGAGAAACAGGTGCAGTATACGCACAGAGGGGAATGATTAACCAAGGATATTATCAGCAAGTGGCCCCTGTCACTATTTCAACTCCGCCCGTTCAACAAAAGGTCCAGCCTCCACAGCCGCAACGCTCACAAGGGTATCAGCCAAGAGCCCCTCGTCCATACTACCCTCAGAGGCCGAAGGATAGACATATTGAAGCTCCACCAATGTCTTACTCCCAGCTTTTGAAGAATCTCCTACAGCTTCAAATGATTCAGCTCCGAACCTTGCAACCTCCGAAGCCAGGCCAAATTCCTGAGGGTTATGACTTAAATGCTAGATTCGAATTTCATTCCGGAGCTCCCGGCCATAGTACTGAGAATTGTAAAGCATTGAAGCATGTTGTTCAGGACTTATTGGATACTAAAGCGATCAATTTTGCTCCTTCTCCTAATGTGCTTCAGAACCCCATGCCTCCTCACAGGGGTACAGTTGGGGCAATTGATGAAGGGGAGAACTTGAATTTGGTGGATGATGTGGATGACTTGCAGACTTCATTGGTTGCTATCAAGGTTTGCTTGTTGAAGAGAGGTATCTTCCCTGGATGCGAGGAAAATTGTCCGGGATGTGCTGAAGCTACCAACGGTTGTAAACGGTTGAAGGCCGGAATCCAAGGCATGATTGATGAAGGAATGCTGCAGTTTGACAAGATCATAAAAGAAAGTGAAGTCTCCACAGTAACTATCTTTTATGACCCATCTCAAGTTCCTTCACGGGCCAGAGCGGCACCAATAACCATTACCACTGCTGGACCCATAATGTACCAAAGTGACAGAGCTGTTCCTTGGAATTATGGTGGTGAAGTGTACTGCAACGGCCAGAGGCAAGAGTTGGCCACGACTAGTATAACCCCAGCTCAAGTAGAAAATGTTGGAGTAGGGGGTTTTACTCGAAGTGGAAGGTTTTTTGCGCCGGAGACACTGAGAAACAATGTGATACCACCCAGAGATACTGCCGAAGCCCAAGCTAGAGCCAGAGGGAAGCAACCAGTAGTTGTCAATGATCCAACGCCATCAACTGATCCAGACCTTACCTTTGATAAAGAAGCTGAAGAATTCCTGAGGATCATCAAGAAGAGTGACTACAAGATCGTGGACCATCTGCAACAGACGCCGTCGAAGATCTCCATCTTGTCCTTGCTCATGTGTTCTGACTCTCACAGGAAAGCTCTCCTAAATATTCTAAACAAGGCATACGTGCCTCAGGATATTTCTGTAAATCAGTTAGAAGCAGTGGTGTCCAGCGTCAATGCCAGTCATGGATTGGGTTTCACAGACTTGGATTTGACTTCTGATGGGCGTGCTCATAATCGGGCATTGCATATCTCTCTGGAATGTAAGGGTGTAGTACTCTCCCACGTGTTGGTAGATACTGGATCATCTTTGAACGTCTTGCCCAAGAAAGCACTGATGAAGTTGGACTATGTTTGGAGAGGTGGAGTTACCTATCAAGGTAGGTCCACAGGTCTTCAATACCACGTTCTACGTAATGGATATCCAACCTGCATATAGCTGTTTACTCGGAAGACCTTGGATACATTCGGCGGGAGCGGTGTCGTCTACACTCCATCAGAAGCTAAAGTTTGTCTGGGAGGGTCAAATTGTGATTGTCAGTGGGGAAGAAGATATCTTTGTTAGTCATCTAGCTTCATTCAAATATGTGGAGATGGATGGCGAAATAGTTGAGACCCCATGTCAGGCTTTTGAGCCCTTGAAGTCTGAGCAAGCATCCGCAGTAGCAACTTCTCCTGAAGTACCGAAGAAAGGGGTTTCCATAGCCTCTTATAAACAAGCGCTTGAATTGGTAGAATCTGGAATACGAGAAGGCTGGGGCAGTCCGGTAGAAGTGCCAGAGAAGAAAGACATGTTCGGGATTGGCTATCACCCTGGAAGATCTTCGTCTGAAACAAGTGCTAAAGGTTGTCAGAGCCCGGTCACTTTCACAAGTGCGGGGGTGGTAGACTACGAAAACATCAGTGTTGTGCAAGATGACATTGTCGATAGTGATTGTGACCTAGATGAATGGATCAGACCTGCTGCTCCAGGAACTCAGCTTAGCAACTGGACATCGGAAAGGATTATTTCGGTCACCTCTTTCGAAGAGTAATAATGTTTTGTTTCTATTTTTCCTGTATTAAAGTACTATGTCTTGCCCGAGGCATAGTGGCTCTTTGTAAGGGTTCATTTGTTCATAAACACAATCATAAATAAAATTGACGTTTCACATTCATTCATGTTGTTCTCTGTCTTTCGTTTTTACTTTTGTTTTTCAAAAAGAAAGAAAAGTTTTAAAATGGCAATGTTTCTCATTTTCTCAAGTTGTTGCTAAAGCCTTGCATGAATCATCATTCATGCAGGTGCTCGTCACCGGATCTTATCAATGACGACCCTGTTATGGCTGAGTATGACTTCGACAATCCAATTTATCAAGCCGATGAGGAAGGTGAAGAGGATTGCGATTTACCCGAAGAATTGGCCAGACTGCTTAAACAGGAGGAGAAGATGATTCAGCCGCACGAAGAAGATGTCGAAGTAATAAACCTGGGTACTGAAGAAGACAAGAAAGAAGTCAAGATCGGAGCTGCATTAGAAGAATCTGTCAAGACTCGTTTGATGGCTATGCTTCGAGAATACGTTGACGTCTTCGCATGGTCCTACCAAGATATGCCTGGTTTAGACACTAACATTGTGGTACACAAGCTACCTCTCAGAGCAGATTGTCCTCCGGTAAAGCAGAAGTTGAGGCGCACGCGTCCAGACATGGCAATTAAAATAAAAGAAGAAGTGCAAAAACAGTTTGATGTTGGCTTCTTGGCCGTGACCAGTTATCCTCCGTGGGTTGCTAACATTGTTCCGGTTCCCAAGAAAGATGGTAAAGTCAGGATGTGTGTGGACTACAGGGATTTGAATAGGGCTAGCCCCAAAGATGACTTCCCTCTACCTCACATAGATGTACTTGTCGATAATACTGCTCAGTTTTCCGTGTTTTCCTTCATGGACGGATTCTCAGGCTATAATCAGATCAAGATGGCTCCCGAGGACATGGAAAAGACAACTTTCATCACTCCTTGGGGCACCTTTTGTTACAAGGTCATGCCATTTGGTTTGAAGAATGCAGGAGCTACCTATCAACGGGCAATGGTGACACTGTTTCACGACATGATCCATCATGAAATTGAGGTTTATGTTGATGACATGATAGCAAAATCCCAGACAGAGGAAGAGCACTTGGTTAACCTAGCAAAATTGTTTGACAGGCTTCGGAAGTTCAGACTGAGGTTGAATCCGAATAAGTGTACCTTCGGGGTTCGTTCTGGCAAGTTACTCGGCTTCATTGTTAGTGAACGAGGGATTGAGGTTGATCCGGCCAAGGTGAAAGCTATCCAAGAAATGCCTGAACCGAAGACTGAAAAGCAAGTGTGTGGCTTCTTAGGGAGACTAAACTACATTGCACGGTTTATTTCTCACCTAACGGCCACGTGCGAGCCCATCTTTAAGCTTCTGAGGAAGAATCAGGCCATTAAATGGAACGAAGATTGCCAGCAAGCCTTCGACCGAATCAAAGAATACATGTTAGAACCACCAATTCTTATGCCTCCAGTGCCAGGGAGACCTCTGATTATGTATCTTACTGTGCTTGAAGGATCGATGGGATGTGTACTGGGTCAGCAGGACGAGTCTGGTCGAAAAGAGCACGCCATTTATTACCTTAGCAAAAAGTTTACCGATTGTGAGACGCGATACTCACTACTCGAGAAAACTTGCTGCGCTTTGGCATGGGCTGCTCGCCGACTAAGACAGTACATGCTGACTCACACTACTCTCTTAATTTCCAAGATGGATCCTGTGAAATACATTTTTGAGAAGCCGGCTTTGACAGGAAGATTGGCCCGTTGGCAAATGATACTAACGGAGTATGATATACAATACACTTCACAAAAAGCTATCAAGAGGAGTGTGTTGTCAGAATACTTGGCCCAGCAGCCGATCGATGATTATCAACCCATGAGGTTTGAGTTTCCGGATGAGGACATCATGTTCCTCAAGTCTAAAGACTACGAAGAACCACTTCCGGAGGAGGGGCCCGACCCTGAATCCAAATGGAAGTTGATGTTTGACGGGGCTGTAAACATGAATGGGAGTGGAGTAGGTGCTGTTATTATCTCACCAGAAGGAGTTCACACACCTTTAGCCGCTCGGTTGACCTTCGAGTGCACTAACAATGAGGCAGAGTATGAAGCTTGTATCATGGGGATCGAAGAGGCAATAGACTTGCGAGTCAAGAACCTTGAGATCTTCGGAGATTCTGCTTTGGTGGTAAATCAAGTCAATGGCAAATGGCTAGTTCATCAAGCTCGTTTGATTCCTTACAGAGATTATGTCAGGAGGCTGTTAACTTTCTTTACCAAAGTCAAGTTGAGCTATGTTCCTAGAGACGAAAACCAGTTCGCCGATGCTCTCGCAACTTTGTCGTCCATGATTAAAGTTTGTCGAGAGAATTTCGTGCCTCGAATTTCGATTTCCCGGCTTGAAAGACCTGCTTATGTCTTTGAATTTGGTGATGGTGAAGATAACAAGCCTTGGTACCACGACATCAAACAATTCCTGAAGGCTCAAGAATACCCGACTGGGGCATCTAGTAAGGATAAGAAGACTCTTAGAAGACTGGCAGGAGGTTTCTTCTTGAATCAAGATGGTGTGTTGTACAAACGGAACTTCGACATGGTGCTTCTCAGATGCGTGGATAGACACGAAGCTGACCTGTTAATGCAGGAGGTTCACGAAGGCTCCTTTGGTACCCATGCTGGAGGACATGCCATGGCCAAGAAATTGTTGAGATCGGGATACTATTGGATTACCATGGAATCTGATTGCTGTAAGTACTCCCGCAAATGCCATAAGTGTCAAATTTATGTCGACAAGGTCCATGTGCCTCCGAATCCGTTGAGTGTCATGTCTTCACCATGGCCGTTCGCTATGTGGGGCATCGATATGATTGGAAAGATTGAGCCAACAGCTTCTAATGGTCATCGCTTCATCCTAGTCGCTATTGATTATTTCACGAAGTGGGTTGAAGCGGCATCCTACACCAATGTCACTAAACAAGTGGTCGCTCGATTTATTAAGCAAGACATCATCTGCCGGTACGGAGTCCCTGAAAGGATCATCACTGATAATGGTTCTAACCTCAACAACAAGATGATGGCTGACTTGTGTCAAGACTTCAAAATAGAACACCACAACTCTTCTCCATATCGTCCGAAGATGAATGGCGCCGTCGAGGCGGCTAATAAAAACATCAAGAAGATTGTACAGAAGATGGTTGAGACGTACAAAGACTGGCATGAGATGTTACCATTCGCATTACATGGGTATAGGACATCAGTACGCACTTCAACTGGGGCAACTCCATTCTCATTAGTATATGGTATGGAGGCAGTCTTACCAATAGAAGTGGAAATCCCCTCATTGAGGTTGATGATGGATATCAAGCTAGATGAAGTTGAGTGGCTCCGATCCAGATATAATCAATTGAGCCTCATTAAAGAGAACCGTCTAGAAGTTGTATGCCATGGACAGTTGTATCAGCGACGAATGAAATAGGCTTTTGACAAGAAGGTGCGACCACAGAGGTACACGCCAGGAGATTTAGTGCTGAAAAGGATTCTTCCTCCTCTCAACGATCACAGGGGCAAGTGGACACCCAACTATGAAGGACCGTTCGTGGTTAAAAAGGTTTTCTCAGGCGGAGCCTTAATGTTGACAACCATGGACGGAGAAGACTTCCAATCCCTTGTCAACGCAGACGCAGTAAGAAAATACTTCGTGTAAAAAGGACCCGCTGGATAAAAACAGAATAAAGATCCAGGAAAAAATGGGCATCCCGGCGAGCCAAAAACAGAATAAAAGGCTCGGGCAAAAGTTAGGGAAATCTTGAAAAAATGTACACCCGCTGAGTTGAAAAGCCACATCGGACAACTCAGGCAAAAAAGGGTATCCCGGTGGATTGAAAACCTGAAAGGGCGATCCACGCAAAAGAGGGATTAACACGAACGACTGCGATCTGCGAGATCCATGACCTACCTACAGCTGAGACTATCCTAAGGGTGAAGATCAGTTCACTTACTTTTCCTCAAGAGGCAGAGCGAGCGGAGCGTCTTGAAGACATACGAGTCATAACTGGGTTGAGACTTGATGAGATTCACTTCTCACATTGCCAATAGGATAGTTTGTTTTTCTTTTTAGTTGTTCCCTCATTCCAGGGAACTGCTTCCTTTGTATTGCCTATTCAGGGCCACCTTTCCAAGTCAATAAAAATTCAACTTCAGTCAATTGGACTGCTTTGTGTCTTTGTTTTTGCTTTCTTCATCTAACATTGATTGATTGTGAAAACGTCTAGCAAATGGTAACTTGCATTGTGTTATGAACATTTGAATGCTTTCTAACTCGTGCAGGAGAATAGAAACATTTAATACAACTCTGAAAGGGTATCGAGACGCCCAGACAATGATTCATGCTATGAGCCTGGGGCAAGCAGGTCCCAAACTAATTCTCTATGTTGCAGGTACTATCGATTGTGTTCGTGCAGGTACAGGTACTGGTGTTGCTAACAGAGCTAACGATTATTATCCAGGATGGGCATTCCCTTTTGTTTGAACAGAAATAATTATCTCCTAGGGTGTTTCCAATCATCCCCAGCCATGTGGAAGTTGAAATTTCACCCAGCAAGGTAGCAGAGAGTGGGTGCAATCCCCAAGCAGAAGTCTCCCTTCAGACAGGGGCAATTCCCAGTAGTATAAGGAGTGTTTTGCCTCCCCAGCAGTTGCTTCCTCAGCAGTATCGTGCCTTTGGTTCCCCACCAGAGTTCAAGAAGGGTCCATCTCCAATAGGGTCTTGGCGATCCAATCTCAAAGTCCAATTTATTTTTGGCAGTGGCGGCTGTTCGGAGCCGGTGAATTATTAACAGCTTTCCCCGAAGAGTTGTTTCCTCCTCATCAGGATGAACCAGATCAATGCAGTGATCATCGTTTCTCCCCAGCCAAGTTATCTGGGATACCTGCAGTCTCCTTATCAGGAGATCTCCTTGCATTTGCATATGTATAATCATCATCACATTTGCATCCTCCAAAGCGTAGCATTTTCATCGTCATGGAGCATTACGCCATAAATTCAAACATATGCATACCAGCATGGGCCAGTTTTGAGGTATATTACATAAGACCCATTACATCTCCAATCAGATTGAAGTGTTACCCACAGAATGCAACTTCGTTTCCCAGGGTGGTTACTTCTACCACGTCTTGTTGTTATCCCCGGTTGAGTCTTGTTTCAGTACAACAGTCTCATTTTTTCGCGTCTCCGTTTCAGTACAACAGTCGCGTCTTGGGCTCTCGTTTAAGTACAACGATCCCGTTCCTTTCGAGTCTCCATTTAAGTACAATGGCCTCGTCTTTGAGTCTTGTTTCAGTACAACAGTCTCATTTTTCGTGTCTCCGTTTAAGTACAACGATCGCGTCTCAGATTATCATTTAAGTACAATGATCCTATTCCTTTTGATCTCGTCTCAGTGCGATGATAATGGATCGGTTGATACCATTTCCATATTAGATCGGTTGATCTTATTTGAGTCATGAATCGGTTGATATCATTTCTCTTCGAGCTGTAAATCGGATGATATTACATTCTCTCTTTTCGGGGTGGATCGGTTGATACCATCTATGTGTTAGATCGATTGATCTTATCTAAGTCGCAAATCGGTTGATGTTGCGTTAAGTCCTGTTTCGATAACAGGCATCTTCTGTGACTTGGTCCTGCCCAACAGTCGCGTCGCAGGTTCCCGTTTTGTACAATGGTCCTGTTTGCTTAGGCTCTCGTTTATGTACAACGATCCCGTTCCATCTTGTCCTATTTTCTTTGTGTTTCTGGTTACCGCCTGCAGCCGGTATACCTTTGCGTCTCCATTCGAGGATGGTTTCGTGTTAGATCCGAGGATCTTTTGATTTGTCATTCGAGGGTGACATTTCTTTTCTTCAAGTCCTTCTGCGGTTGGTCTTGTTGTGTGGCTATTATTCGGGGATAGTAGTTCACTTTTTGAGCTTATTGATCGAGGTCAGTTTGTCTCTTTTGCAAAGTCTGTCTGAGGTCAGCTTTGTGTTTGGTTATCAGTTGAGGCTGGTATACCTTTGCGTCTCCATTCGAGGATGGTTTCGTGTTAGATCCGAGGATCTTTTGGATTGTCATTCGAGGATGGCATTTCTATTCTTCAAGTCCTTCTGCGGTTGGTCTTGTTGTTGTGGCTATTATTCGAGGATAGTAGTTCACTTTTTGAGCTTATTGATCGAGGTCAGTTTGTCTCTTTTGCAAAGTCTGTCCGAGGTCAGTCTTTGTTGTCGATGGTTATCGCCTGTGGCCGATATACTATCGCTTTTCTATTCAAGGATGGTTTTTAGTATTGGATCCGAGGATCCCTTGTGAGTTGTCATTCGAGGATGGCATTCTTCCCAGCATATCTCCACCTGGTCTTATTTTCCGCTACCTATTCAGAGGTCAAAATCAGAAAATACATAAATAAATATATGGGCAAATGGCATTTTCATTACCCTCAATGTGCAAATTTGCAGGTTTTATTCGAGTATTCAATCACTCCATACCTTGAACGTATAAAAGTTGTTGCAATTATTCGTTCAGGCTTGCAGATGATTGAATAGGGGCAGCTGTAATACCTCAAAATTTGCCCTCATATTTATTCCCTCTATTGGCGTATCATCTTGCATTCATCTGTTTTTCTCATCAGTTCATTAACAGCATACTAGTACATTTCATTGTTTCATAGGGCATGTGTTCAAGGCCCCGGGAAATTAGGGTTTTGTATCTTATCCGTATCTGGCAAGGATTGAAATGGCAGAGAATATTCACTGGACTGTGATTCCGCTTCAAGTGCGGTTGATCAGTTGTGTCTCAATTCAGATAGAAGTGTGACTTAATTTTGGTCAAATTATTGAAATATCTTGGGCCACTGGACTGTTTCTTAAATGATGCATATTCAGAGTTCATGTTGTCGGGTGTTGAGATTCATCAAGTTATCGGGCAGTATTTTGTATGAAGTTTGGTTGGAGTCTTCGGTTTATCAGTGGTTCATCTGGTTGAATGGTCATATCATTGCTTCAGGCGATTCGAAAAGGGGTGTGATTTATCCTGAAAATTATTCGATGGTTCAAAAGTGGTCATGTTCATGGGCTTGTGGAAAGAATTCAAAATAAACCTTGGGCTAAAATCGAGATTTCATATCCATCCATTGCTTTCGTTCTCATTTTCATAAACCATTCCCGATTATTTCGTTTCACTTTTATTTCCATTTTTTTGTTTTTTATTCATTTTTCCACTTATTGTTGTCCATATCCAATTACCCATATATAGTCCTCCTTTAATAAATTCCATTCTTTTCAATATTCATAATTGTCGCTCATCTATTTTCTCATTTTTACAACTATAGGTCCATTGAAAAATCTCGAATAGAATTGTTCTAAGTCCATTTGATGTCATCTTTCTTAATCTATGTCTAATGGGAACCATGTTTGTTTTAAGCCCATGTCCATTTCAAAGGTGAAGCCCAATTCTGTTTTGTCGGGTCATTCGAGTCTATGTGACGTTTCGTCCTAATTGACTCTTAGCCCAGTTGTTCGTACCCGTGTTCAAATTCATTGACCAAATCCTACACTTGTAAACCATTCCGAGTCCATTTGGATTTTTTTAAACCACGTCCACTTCTCCCCCGTAGTTCATACTTTGAAAATCTTCCGAAGTCGATGTCAATTGTTAGTTCCATATCAAATTTTAGACCAAAGCTGTGTTATAGTGTCTTGGTGCATGAGTGTGTAAGGAGGAGAAAGAAATTGAAATAGGAAAATAATGCATCCAAAAGAAGTTGATATAAGTTTTGTTTTTATCTTTTTTGAACTCATAAATATCAAAAAAAAAGGGTAGTGTCAAATTTTGAATCAAGATTTGTAAAAAAAAAGTAATACGATTTTTACTTCATCGGTTTGTTCTTTTGTGATTTGTATTAGTCTTTGGCAAGATGATTTCATTACTTGATTATCAAGAGAAAGTCGGAGAACGGTTCATCAATCTAATTCGGCTACCAATCGCTAGATCCGTAATCACATCGAGGTCAAGAAATTTACAGAGAGGTTGGTGGAATCATCAAAATAAAGACTTGTTTGCTTCGGCAAATATTTTATGGTGTTCATACTAAGAGTTTCAAATTATAGCACAAAATCCAGCAAAAGAAGTCATTACAAGGAAAGAAAAGATTCAATTACAACAGAAATTAAAAAAAGGGGGGAATCCTCATTCAAATCACGCCCCCAATTTCATTTTTTCAAAGCTTTCTCAATCATCTCTAAGCCTCACTTATACTCCTCACACCTTTGCTGTTTTCATCTTTTCTTCCTGCATAATCTTCTTGCTAGTCACCACTTTGGACTATAGCTTCGAAATGCAACATATGAGGATCACCGCCACTTCTTGGTACAAAGGTAATGAGTTCGGTAGAGTGAATTTGTATCTTCAAACTCCTGAATCTTCTATCAACTCCTTTCCCTCATCAACATTCAACTAACCTGCAAGCAAAGAAGGAACATGGCAGAAATCAAAGTAAGTCAGTCATAACGGACTCCGTACAGAGCTCGGTCAACTCCCCAGGTTTCGGTCAAAATCCAGAGGCTTGAAGAACTTGCTCTTAAGCAATCAAGACATGTTGATTCCAGTGACATTATCATTGCCCAAAGCTTTGGTTAATAACTCTAAAAATCAAATAAATAAATAAAGATAGCACTCAGAAATGCTGGGATGAATACGACTGCCAAGAGTGTGCCACGGTAACCTTCGGCATTGCATAGTGTTAGTCATTCTGTCCGCAATGGAAATGCCAAAGGTAATGCTCCAAGGACATCTAGAAAGTGTACTGATCTTAAGTCGGGTGTGTGGGAACCCGGAGTTTCTGCAACGACAAAGGAAGCTTCGGCTCCAACAAATTATCCTAACAACAACAAAAACAAGGTCAGAATGCTTGTCAAGGACAAACCAAAGCAAAGAGAAACGAACGGATATAACCGGAAGAAATCTTATTATACAGAGGGATATTTTTTTTAGAGAAGAGGCAAAATTCAATATAAAAAATGAAAATCATCAAGACCCTCACAAGCTGCCAATTGAATAACAGAAACTCTGGAAAATAAACTAACTGAATCCATAACAGAAAGGTAACTAACATTATAACAGAATTCTAACCGAATTATTACCTGAAGCTTCCAGATTCTTCTGTGAAAATTGTCTATAAATCGGAACCATTCTTCACACTCCAATCTTCTTCGATTTTGATAGCTTCCACACACCTCTTCAACCATTTTTTCCCAATTCTTAACCCTTCAACCATCTCTTCCAAACCTTCCAACCTTCTTCTTCAACCTCATCCTTCTTCTCCGTTCACCGTTCTCTCTTCAATCCCTTCAATCATTCTCCTTCACCAAAATTCTGAACTTGGATCTTCACCATTCTCCATTCTCGCCCTCTCATTCTCCATTCATCTTTTCTTCACACATTCACAACCTTCAAGCTTCAAATCTCCATAACAGAACCTCGAATTTATATCAACTCTCTCATCAACAACTGCAATAATCAGCACCTGCAACTCATCAATACAAGGAATTTGCAAATTTCTTGCATCAGTTCATCCAATCCGCGCAGCAACATCAACGCAAGGTTCAAGCGAAATTCATTCAGACGCGAATCACATAAGCAATCACAAGACGCGGAGCATTACGAAAAGAACAAGAGAAGAAGAAGCGAAGATGAGTCGTACCTGAAGGCGTGTGCGTATTTCTCGAAGGCCTTCGTGGAATTGTGATTGACGTTGCAACAACTTTGCAGCAGAGAGGTGTCTTCAACTCGAACAACTTCGCCAGGTACGATTTCGTTCTTTCTGTTTGCACGAACTTGTAGTGGTTTGCTCCTTCGATCTTTGTTCGTTGTTGTTCGTTGTTGTGAGATAAGATCGTTGTTCGTTGTTGTTCATTGTTGTAAGGTAGAATCTTTGTTCGTTGTTGTGAGATAGGATCTTTGTTCGTTGTTGTGAGATAGGATAGTGTTCGTCCTCCATTTCAGATGTGATATAAGATGGTGGAGGAGACGTTGATTTTGCCGACGAGTTGTGTTTGGCATTTAGGGTAGAGGTTCGAATTTGAAGAAAGAAGAAGAGATTTAGGTAGTGTAAGGTTCCGTTTTCGGATGTGAGAATAGAAGATGAGGCGAGGGAGGTGTTGATGGCGGCGAAGAAGATAGAAGGTGATGGAGGAGATGACGGCGGGTGAGGGAGAGGAAGAAGGGGAATTAGGGTTAGGTTTTCCTATATTGGTTTGTTTGTTATTAAAATGAATAATGAAATTAAGTTATATTGATTCTAATCACTAATTCACCTTTAATCTGCATTAATCCCCATTTAATTTCCTTAAGATTTCCCATAAAAAATGTCGTTGGAAGAGATAAGGTAGAATAAGGCTTTTGATTTCTGTTGCCACACCGGCGGTGACAAGTGTCACCGTCCGGTAGGCTATTTTGGCTTTGCTATTAGCACCCCATTTTAGGCCCATAGTAAAAAGAACAATTATAAATAATGCTTCTTACACCTCCCTAGGCTAGCCTGCGAATTGGGCCCAACTGTCTGCTACCTGCACCCTCATTTTCGGCCCATATGAAGAAAATAACCAAAGAAACTACTAAACTCACCCCCTTCTATTTATTTTTAGAATTTAATTTTTTGGCTTAATATAGTTTCAAGATAATTCAATAAAAAATAGTAAAATCCACTAGAAAATTATACAAAAAATTCCAGTAGGTTAATAAATCTAATTAGAAATTTTTGACATTTTTGTTTTCTGAATTTTGCATTATTTTCGATTTAATTCTGATTTTTCTTTTAATTAGCTTTTATTGAATTTCCTTTAAATGTACTTGAGTTTGTTCATTTTATTTTGGTAATTTTCAGTAACTTTTTTTAGCCCATTTTTTTACTGTAGTTAGAAGACTTATGATAGTACTTAAGATAATTTTTGTAGATTTTTTAGAACATTTTATCTTAGGTTTTAGAGGTTAATTTGTTAGAAATTAGTAGTTAATTCATAGCTGAAAATAAGTAATTTTTAGACATATAAAAAATAGGATTTTTTAGGATTCTTTTTAGTATAATGTTATAGGTAATTTTAGGTCTCCATGGTTTAATTTTCATATTTTTTCCAGAAGTCTAGATATTTTTTAGAATATTAATTTTTAGGTTTGTTATGTGTATTTCCCATTAGTTTAGGTTATGAAAATAAAGTCCAATAAAAATATGGTTTAGTTTAAATTTAGCCTTAGAATTTAATATAGATTTAAGTTAGTTTAAATTTGGATTTTTAGAATGAATACTAGGTGATGCATTTAGTTTAGGACTTAGGCTTAAAGTTCCATTTTAATTAGGAGTAGAATAAATAAATAGGACTATTTTAATTCATGCCTTTAAGTGCATTTCTAGAGTTTTATTTCTTATGTCTATTTTTAATGTTTTGCCTTTATTTGATTTTATAACTTGAATAGGTTCCCCATTGTTCTTAGAATCAACTTAACTTCCTTAGGAAGTAAGTTGAATTCTAGTAGTTTCTAGTTTTTTCCATTAGGATTAGAATACCTCACAAACCATTAGGACCTCTTGTAAATAAATAAATAAAATTAGGATTGAGTCTTAGTCCGTTAGATTTTGTCCTTTTTGCAATTTGAGTCATTCTCTTCTCATCTTCAAACAAAATCCAAAACACTTAACAAATAAATGAAAGGATCCTTTGTGTATAGCCTTATTCCATGAAGCACTTGCATTCATTCCATCTTGGAGTGGTGTAAGCTTGTCTATCATGATGCACAAGTCTCATCAAGGGATTGTTTCATAAAACAAACAAATTCAAAATACTTCTCTTAAAAGACAAAAAACAAATAACAAGCGACTATCCTGCGGGAACTTCTTTTCTCATCTCATTCACTCACAACGCGAACTCGCGACGACTTGTCACACATGCAAGACGGTAAACGCACTCGTACCAGACGAGCCTGCAACACCTGAGCATAGACATACGCAATTTCAGCATAAAAAACACAAACAAATAGTTCCCGCCTAGGTTAGGCGAACTACGTCGACTCTGATCCTCATTATCCCGATGAGGTACGTAGGCAGCGGGGTAGGGCCCGTTCGAGCACATTCTTTATTTTCCCTACATTTCCCCATTCTTTCCTTTCATTCTCTTTTCCAGTTCCTTTCTCATTTCTCATTTCCATTCTAGTTAGCGGTTTTATTCAGCAGCATTCTTATTTCTCACCCTTTGAAACAAACAAACAAGCGTGGATCCCGTCGGGTACGACGGACGATCTGGGGTGCTAATACCTTCCCAGGTCGTAACCGACTCCCGAACTCAGATCTTTGGTTCGCAGGACCTTGTCCTTTCCTTCTTCCTCAGGTTTTTGCAACATTACCTTTCCCATTCCTTTGGGATAAAAATGTCTGGCTGGCGACTCTAACCTTTCCGCGCCACTTTCGCGTTTGTACTAGGATGAAAATCCCGGGAGCGACACTAAGCATGCAATCACTATAAAAATAAATGCATGGGAGAGAGAGAGAGAGATGAAACTAAAATCTATAGTGCTTCAATGTTCGACCACGTTTTGCCTACGTACATTCTTCAATGGTTTCCTATTGTAACCTGCATAGTTCCTTGTTATTTGACAAATATTTCCAAGAGTTCATACAATCATCAATCCATAATACAATTGAGAAAATAAATATCATATTTGGATCTTTACTTGTATACAACAAACTTGTCAAACTCTTCCACGTAATGTTTACTCGAATATGTTCCTTGAATCTTTCAATAACATCAATGCTCCTTCAATCCTTTGTGTGTAGCCATCAACCCTTAATCATATTGATTTCTTGAGCAGTGAAATAGTCTGAAGATCTGAGAAGAACTCTGCCTTATTTGTAGCCTTCCAAATAATCATTTCTAAGATAATTCTGGAGAGAAGAACCTGCTTCTTTTCAATGGAATTTACCACCGTCATTGATAATCACTAAATCTTGCTAACAACCTAAAAATATCAACAAGATCTCTGAGAATGATTAGTTTCAAGTACATGTCTCCTTCAGTCAATTACAAAACTCTCGTTATCAAGATCTGAACTCAAATGAAGTCGAAGATGCAAAAATTTTGTAGCAAGACCTTGAACACTCAAAACAAAGAAAGCAGATTTTTCACTAAATTACACTGAAAATTATGATCAGAATGATAAATTATGTTTTGAGAAATGATGACAAAAAACTTTTATATGTGATTGAGATTAAGCATACAAAATGGTTGGAAACATCAATTAGATTTTAATCAAGAACAATCTATTATTTGAATCAAATGAGCAAGAGTAGGGGAATAAAAAGAAAAATAGAATTTTGTATAATTGATTCAAATTTCATTTTTGTAAGTATTTAAAATTTATTTTGAAAATAAATCTATCAAATAAGTTTTTTTCATTTTTAAAATAATTTTTAAAAATAAGATTATCTAACATATTTTATTTTATTTAATGTTTCAAAACAACTTTAAAAGGAGGAAACTAAATTAGAAATTGGAAAGAATAAAAGGAAAAAATATTAGTATGAAAATATTGGTTTTTATAAAAGAGAGCATTTTTTATACAATATAAGTATAAAAAGTTTTACATTCTCAATAAATCATATTAATGTGTATAATTTTAAAATAAAACAAAATCAAAAGTAAATAGTGACCATAATTATACTTGATTGATAATGTAAAATTCAAATTTAGTAAAATTGACTCAATTAATTTATGTAAATTACCCTTAGGAAATGTATAAAATTCAAACTTTTAAATAAAAAATTCTTTTATGATAAATGTAGAAAATCCAAACTTTTAAATAAAATATCTTTTATGATATAATCTACCATATATTTAAATAAATAAATAAAACATATAATAATTTCTTTTATGATAAAAAATAAAAGCATTTAGGATATGGTAAAAATACAATAATTAAAGTATATTTTACTTTAACCATTTTTAATAAAAAAACTTTGAATAAGATTAATAACCGTACCAACCCATTTTCTCCCCCTTCCCTAAAAAATTGAAAGATATAAAGGAGAGATAGGAGAGGTGAAGAGTTGCATGCATGAAATGGCTAAGAAGGCATTGTTGATAGGGTGCAACTATGCAGGAACAAAGGCTGAGCTAAAAGGGTGTGTTAACGATGTGTGGAGGATGCACAAATGTCTCCTTCATTATTATGGATTCTTAGATGAGGATATCACTATTCTCATTGACACTGATTCTTCTTATACTCAACCTACTGGCAAGAATATTCGATCTGCCATGTCTAGATTGCTTCTATCGGCTCTGCCCGGTGACGTGCTATTCGTCCACTACAGCGGTCATGGCACCCGTCTCCCTGCCGAGACCGGAGATGACGATGATACTACTGGCTATGATGAATGCATTGTTCCCACTGATATGAATCTCATCACTGGTTGTTTTTCTTACTTTCCTATTTTTTATATATTTTTATTTTTATTATTAGCACTAGGAAGCACATAGTAATTGATTTGTTTGACTTAAAGAAGTTTATGTTTTCGATCTTCATTTTAGAAAACTCAAGGTGAATCAAACAAGTTTCAAGTCAAGTTTTGCATTTTAACTTCTATGTATTATTTTATTGACTGAGATTTATTTTTTATTTTTTCTTCTCTAATTTTGTTTTGATTCAAACAATTTATTTCATATACCAATCAATAACTCAAAATTTTATTTTATATGTTTTCTAATTGTTTATTTTAATTCATTTGAACTTTCGAGTTATAGACTACTGAAAATTTTATTTGGATCTGCAGTACAAATCAATGCAATAAACATGGGACATAAATATTAAAGGCGGAATATGGTTTTTTGTTCAAATTTAATTAATTAATCAAACTCCTGGCTCAAATTTTGATGCCTCTTAACTTGAAAAATTTGTTGAATCCAAAGAAAAAAACCCGATGTTTTCTATGAATTTTTTAAAGTTTATAATAAGATTACTATACAATACAACGCCTAGAATTAGAAATTTATAATGTAAAATATTCTACATCATACACACACATTCCAGATATATTGTATAATGGTGAAGTATCGTTATCGGATACACATATCGTAGTCATGGTACTTTATTTTTCTTATTACTCGATTTCAAGTGAAATATGTGATTTTTTTCAAATATCATGTATTTCAATTTCTTTGTTACTATATCTTTAACATGGTACTTTATTTTTCTTATTACTCGATTTCAAGTGAAATATGTGATTTTTTTCAAATATCATGTATTTCAATTTCTTTGTTACTATATCTTTAACATTATATTTTATTTTTTAAATATTTTTTGTAATGTTTTGTTAGAAGCTAATAATTTAGTTCTCTACTCAAATATTTTATAGAAAACTCTTACTAATGCTTGATAACGTACATGTACCTTGATTTTTAAACAAATACCATATCTCATACAGTATCGGTACCCGCACAAGGTACCTTACCCATACCTATGCATCATAGTTGGCGGGATATATTATTTAAGGTCTAAAGAAACTGATATTATTTTTACCAAAACTGTATGTCAAATGATGCTGATTGTCATTTTGGCTGCCAAACAGATGAAGATTTCAGGAAGTTTGTAGCAAAGGTGCCTAAGGATTGTACGATCACAATCGTATCAGATTCTTGTCACAGTGGTGGATTGATTGAATTAGCAAAGGAGCAAATAGGAGAGAGCACACAAGGAGAACCAATTTCATCTACAGGCTTCAAGAACTTCCTTCACAGAACAAGGGAGGATACACACAAGTCTCGCGATATTGAGGAAGAACATGGTGAACTTAATCATGGGGACCAGAGCTATGTGAAGAATAGGTCTTTGTCTCTTTCAACTCTTATTGACATACTAAAGGAGAAAACTGGAAAAGATGATGTAGAAATTGGAAAGATAAGGCCTACACTATTTTATATCTTCGGGGAAGATGCTAGTCCTAAAGTGAAGAACTTCATTAAGTTTTTCTGGAACAAAGTTCAACTGGGAGGTGATGAGAGTGAAGGCCATAGTGGAATTTTAGGGCTAGTTAACAATCTTGCCCAAGGACTTCTCAACTATAAGCTGAGTGACAGTGATGAGGAAAACGAAGATCCTGCTAAGCGTACACCAGAAGCATATGCTACATCAACTAAG
This sequence comes from Lathyrus aphaca, assembly GCA_963966055.1. Classification (NCBI taxonomy): domain Eukaryota; kingdom Viridiplantae; phylum Streptophyta; class Magnoliopsida; order Fabales; family Fabaceae; genus Lathyrus; species Lathyrus aphaca. Next base: position 609,851,446 of record OZ014519.1, read on the forward strand.
CACAACATTGTCGAACGTGGAATTCTACTGAGTGGTTGCCAAACTGACCAAACTTCAGCAGATGCTAGTCCACATGGAAATCCTGATGAAGCTTATGGGGCATTTAGCAATGCCATACAAGCTATAATTGCAGAGACTGGTGGTGTAGTTACAAATCGACAGCTTGTCCTGAAGGCAAGGAAGAAACTTCATAGGCAGGGTTACACTCAGAAGCCTGGACTTTATTGCAGTGACGACCATGCCAGTGTTCCTTTTCTGTGCTGATATGAAACTGATACAACTGATGTTGATTTTTAAGTACTTTTATGAGTTTCGGACAATCAATAAATAATGTGTAGCATAAGATTTTCAATAAATTATGTGTAGCATATCGTAATGCAGTTCATACATCACATTAGAAAGGAACCAATCTATGTCAGTGATCACCCATATAGTTATACAATTTTAAATTATACACACTTGATGTAATCAAAATATTGAAATGCACAATGGTGCTAATATCAATGAGAAGAGAACAGGGATTTCCCTTTCTGCAAAGTTCTGCAACAAGCATAAGCTTTTACCTAAAACAAAAATTGTTTGTGATCTTCAAAAAAAGAGAGGAGGACGCCTAGTGCCTCAGGTCAATCATCCAGTTCAATAACCCATGTTAAACCTGCAGAAGATGTCAAAAGCAAATACTACTATATAAGTATACACATCACCTTCGAAAAAAGAATTTGACCAAAATTAAAACAGAAGTCTATCCATCTTTGCAACTAGGAATAATTAAGAAAAAATAATATTATTAATCTTTTTATGTTTAAGTCTTCCAAGGGAACAAAGGTCAATCGTTTCTGTTTGAGCATGAGTTTTTTTGTTGAAAAAATATAAAAAAAGAAAAAGACTATTCCTCTTCTAGGAAAACAAACCATGAAAGCAAGTTCATGTGCAAATGTGCTTTTAAGAAAAATGGGGTGGGCGTAGGTGTAGAGAGAGAAAGTGTGACCTTGAAGGACAGTTTTAACTGCTGCATTAGGGACAAGAAGTCCAACTATATGTCTGTTATCTGATGTAGTTTCAACACGAACAATGCGTAGCCTCTTATGTATTTGTCGGGGCTGTACATTAAAGAAACCACCAGAGGCTCAACAGAATCAGCATATTTTTCATGATAAGGAAAGTTTTTCAGTTCTGAGATTGCCGAAAAGTTAGTTATATCATGTTATATCACAACAAAAGCTATCTACTACAATTTTCACATTGCCAACATGACCAATTCAAAATTCAAATAATCAAATCTAAAAGATATCAATGACAAACTGATACATCATTCGTCAATTAATAATTTTAGCAACTGCATATCATAACTTTCCCACATATTCATGAGTTGGTGAAATACCTGCTTAGAGAGAGCCATTTGTATGTTTCCCCAAACAGGAAGAATAACGCCACCTAAGACATTTACTTCCTGTAGTCTTGAGCCAACTGAACAGAAGCTACCAAGCTTACATTTGGGACCATGCATGCACTGACAACAAAGGCAATAAGTAAGATTACAAGTTAAAATTTAGATAATGTGAATTTGAAAAATCTGCATATTTTCTCATCCCATGACTAAATGAGAGAGGCACACTAACATGCATATAGCACACATGCATTGATAGATTAGATTCTAAATTCCATAGATGATACAGCAAGGTAGAATACAACTTTATCGGACAACCGCAAATAAATGCATGGTTCAGTTACATTTGAGAATGATGGAGATATTGGGGAATTTGGTTGGGCAGACAAGCTGGCCTGACGAAGGAGAATCCTATCATACTGTTATATTATTTTTTCCACTGCTTCGTTTTGTTTACTGTTTTCATATTCAGATATGTCTCAACTGTAAGCTAGCCTCTCTGCAGGGGATTATTCCCATTAAATACTTAATATTCCATGTGTACTATGTTCTTATCAGTTCCTTGCATAAAGTTATAATTATGAGATATATTATAGTATATATACCTGCTTAGATGAAACTTTATATTCGCGTTCCCAACCAATTTGAGCCTCCTCTAAAGATGAAACTTTTGAATATTTTCTAGTCAATTCTGCCAGATGCATATCCCTATAATTGCATGGGGGAAAATGGGTAAAGAATAAAATAAAATTAAAAGAAGGTCAAGTAACTGAAATACATACCGAGGTGATTCTCCGACAGGGGGGCGAACTATCTTATACATAGACGGATCAGAACTAGAACAGAAAGAAGAACAAACATAATGACATCAGTAAATGAAACCAGAAAGTTTTACTATGTATTTGACTGGGGAATGCGCCCCCTCAATATCTACCGATTCATCTTGAGTAACTGTATTTCTTGAATCCAGAAATTGAGACTAAACAATCACAGTCATAGACATAAACACAAATAAATTTATTTAATTTCTCCGATCCTTTCTTAGTATCATGCCAAAAGAAATTTATCCCTTTGAGTCCTTATCCTTTTATCTCAGGATTAAGCGTGTTAATTCTACACATCCAAGAGATATTGTCACATTCCATTTTTTTGTATATAACATAATCTTAGATGGAGAGTTTAGAAAATAAATAAATGGACATAAACAAAGAGTAAAAATAGAAGACATGAAATGTAAATGCAATGACAGAAACAAAGATAGATGTAAAAGTATAGGATTCAAGCGTAATTTATATTGTGATAGAAAATGGCCACTCAAGATTACATGAAACATACCATACAATGCAAGTTACAACTATACAACAAGCAATATTACATGGGACTAAATGTTGGACAATTAATAATCAATGAGAAAGAAATTCCAAAAAATGTTACACAAAATAATCGGTTATTTACTGAAATTGAATAGTTATATAACAAGTACTACAAAAATCAGAAATGATACCTTTCAAATGCTAAAATAAAATGGCGTTTTCCCAACCACTCCCTCTTGGACTTGTAGAAGCCGTCACCGGATGAACCAAATCCAGCCTTCTGCTTCTCATTCAGCATGGTACTTGCCAACTGATGTGTAAATGATATCAATAAAACATGTCGATTATAGTTAAGTACAACAATTTAGTTAGGAAATCTGAGAAAGTGTGTACCTCCCATGAAACACCGCGATCCAAGATGAATGTGAACAAAACAGTTGAAGCCCCGCTCATTTGATCAACATAGACTGTCTGCGCCAAAGGAAAGTTATCTTCAGGCTTAAATTTGCTATTACAAGTAACATATGAAAATGGGTGGCAGCAAGAAGTTTAGGACAATAAATAAATACCTTTGGAGTCCCTCGCAGTTCAATTACATTAGCTTTCAAGTCAATAATGCCTGTGTCAAGGTTACCATCAATGCGAGCTTTTTGAACAAGAAGATCCAAGATATTCACAAATAACTCAAATAGCCTGATGGTACAGAAAAAGTTAGTGTATTGAACCAAATGCTGAAAGCAGAGGTATCAAATCATTTTATTCACAAAATACAAACCTATTCTGAGTCTCTGGAGGTATTCCCAAAAGCCGGTTGAGAAATCGTCCAATATCATGTATATCTTTATCATTAATGTGGCAAGATAACCATCGAGGGTCAATATCATCTCCTTTAAATATAAGAAGTCAACATTTAAAAAATTATGAAAAACACAAGGAATGTGGCATCATAAACTTTACAACAGTCAATGATGAAGCCTGAAATATATTTTTATTAGATAAAGCTAATATTATAAATAATAACTATAACTCCAACTATTCAATCTAACATTAGATGAGGGGAAATAATGAATTACCAAACATGCCATCCTTGAAAATTCCAACAGAAACAAGAGCAGCTTTTGCCTGCTTGATAAATCCTTGGATTGTATCTGGTCTGTCAGATAAGCATCCTGGAGGTACAACAGGAAGAGGATCCTACATAATTACTTATCAGTAGATGGATTCAGCTTGTTTGTTTCCTATTAAACTCATTGTCAATATGCATATTTGTTATTTTCGACAAAAACCACATACCAGCTCCATTATTCCTCTGTACAAAACCATCAGAGCCCTCTTCCCATAAGCACTGTCATAATTATATGCACTTAATGAGAGTCCGGCCCTGCAATGAACATAGGAACATCATTGATTAAGGTGTTAAAATTTATCCATGTTGGCTCACTGAAGAAAAAAAAAACAGGAAATCCAACTTACCTGCGATCCCCCTGAGTTAGAGCTCCAAGAGATTCTAATCTCTTAGCAACAGCTGACGCAAACCGGCGTTCTCCACCAAGATTTGTAAATAGTATCCTGAAGAACATTTACAAGGATAAGAAATAAGATCTAATGTGCTTCCTTATTAGCTCAAAAATATTTATATGGCATAGTATCATACAGTTCGGACCAGATAGAGGAGGATTGACTATTGAACATGTGGGTCATATCAAGCCACCTATACAGAAAGTGTATTCTAGGAGGCGGGGACAGCAAGGAAATTTTCTGTGATGGGGAATTGGTGACGTGGCTGAAAAAGTAGGCGTCATGGGAGAAGGGTAGAGTTGGGTGGCAGTTTTTTGGAGAAACGCATATTCAATTAAAATAAACCATCAATTTAATCTCTAAGCCACCGCTCTCTCTCTCCAATTTAGCCCCTAAACTATATAAATATCCTAGGTATCCTCTAAAGTAAATAAAATACATCAATTTAAGTATATGAAATTCCGTAATTAAGTCCTTAAAATCTTAATAGCAGGGACTAAATTGAATGACTTTACATATTTTAAGGACTACTTTCTTTTTATTTACAAAATTTAGGGACTAAATTGGAGAAGGGGTGATAGTTTAGGGACTAACTCTTATCTATTGTATGTCAATCCACCTAGCTACTTTATTAACGAGATTATTTTAGTCGTTGAAACTCATTTTATCATGAAGACTGGTACACTCAAACCAAATTAATCATTAATGCTTAATACGCTCAATAACCTTAAACAAGGTTTAATTTGAACAAGATGCACACTAGAGGCAAAGCAAACAGGTGTTAAACATATATTATACAAAATTCAAACACCAAATTAATCAATAATGTTTAGTGACCTGTATTCTGGTGCTGAGACTTGATTTGATCTATGAGTTCTTCCAAACTGCTGAATTGCTCGGTCGGCACTCCATGGAAGTTCTAGAGTTAAATGAACTCTTCTTTTCTATTTTGCAAAGGTCATAGGGAACAAAAACAGCAAAAGAAGCATAAAGCAATAATAAAGTTTACAAAATATTATAATATCACCTGATTTTGAGTTGATCTTTGCAAAAGCCATCAAAATAATAGGACCAAAAAAGCTGGTGATTCAAGGGATAGAAATATTTCCATACAGTTTGATTACCTGATTTCTCACTCTTCTGTCTGCCTGCAGCGAAACACCAGCTGATCCAGCTTCAGAGATGATAGCAACTAACTTCTTAGCTTCCATGAAGAGCTTTTTTTCATGCATGTTAACCATCTCGGCAGTGACATCTTTTCTAAAGGGGAACACACAAAAAGCTAATTCAGCTATCATAAAACGAGGTTTATCAATTAGATATGGAGACATTTTGCAACTCACGAATTTCGAGTTTGATAAACAACACCCTTTCCACTAGGGGCTCTGACAAGCATTCCTTTCCTTCCTGTAATTTCTGCAACTTTGTCATGTCCACCTAACTGCATCAAAAATTCATTTATAGTCTAGTAAAGATCTACACTTTTACATTAGTTGCAAAGCATAAAATTGCTACAACAGGCTTCTTTTTATAGCATACTTGCTTAATTGTTACGGGACTAGCATACTAGCAGTCATCTTCCTAATGACAGTTAACAAAATGCCCTATTAAAGATTTGTACCTTTAAAGGGGAAGATGAGGATGAATCAACTAATGATCATTACCTGGTCAATAATATCATCCAAGGGATTGCTTGGAAGATCCAAAGCATGAATCCTTTCTAATATTTTTTTCTTGCACTCCATGGCTGTGTCATAACTGCAGCAAGCCAGTGAAAAGATTAATCACTGACATACTCTTTTTATTTCTAACTTTTTGCGGACTAAATTCTATTGATTTAAAAAATGGCTTAAAGTTGTTACTAAAGCTAGTTATTGAAACATAAAATTAAAAATTATGCCATTGAAACCAGAGAGTCAAACTAAAACAATTTATCTAAATTCTAAACCTCTTCTGGAGTTCAACTATGTTTGTTGCAGTAGGGAAATATTCTACTGTTCTATCCTTGCACAAATGACATGCCCATTCCTCAATATCAAAATCGCCAATTGGAGGCACCGAGCATGAATGATGAGCGTATTTTCCACATTGGGAACACTGCAACAAGTTTTCCCTTTCCTGCACAGAAAAATATGTGAATCCTACACATGGCAGGCAATTTGAAAAAGTTTTTTTAGAGAATAAGTGAATAAAAACTACCTCTTCAGTACTGCAAATTTCACATTTCTGAAACTCCTCAAAATCAGAGTCGGAAGATTCAAGACCAGAGGCAGCTGCATCAAATCAATGGTAAAATCAAATGGTTCTCATGACGATTTTTGATGTATTGAATAATACCATCACTAATTTAATAGAACTTTAGACACTCAAATCATAAACAGCATTCGTTTAACAGTTCCTCCTCATAATAGTAGGCATGTGGACATGCACAATAGCTCTTGATGGTAACAATAATAATACCAGAATAACAAAAGAGGGTGAATTTTGTTATTTGCCCAAGACAACTTTAGTACCAAAATAGAATTGCTTGTTAATCTACTATAACATGAGATAGACACGCACCGCTTTCATCCCCTTCGGGTCCGTATTCAGAATCAGAAGATTCAGGAACAGAGGCAGCTGCATCAAGCCAATGGTGAAAATGAAAAGGTATCATTAAATGTTGATGTGTACTGAATATAACTAATATAGTAACACTATAAGAAAATTTTGGATATTATCAATAATAGCAGCTCTTCACAAACCCCATCATTTGATTACGTTTATATAAAACAATAGTTTTTATTCTTAATATTAATAAGCAATAAATTTAAAAGGGAAAATGGACAAAAAGAACAGATTGTGGTCTCCAACTTTTATTTACCCAATTTAATTAAATGAAAAATATCCTAGTAGAAATGTGGCCATGGTGCTTGCTTTGTTGTGCATCTGTTTTGATCAATTCCTTATGTGCCACTCTTAATAAATTCTTTCATTGGAAAAGGTTTACAAAACATAATAGAATTTTTAGAAACTATTGTATTTTTATAAATTCAATAACTCTTTTAATAATAAAGTTGATCAGCGCCCTTTCTCGCCCCATATTAAGGCTGAGAATAAGCCTGCATTAATGTATTAGGAACCATATAGCCCTGACGCTTCTGAACAAAGGCATGTCCGGTGTTGACATGTGTCCAACACCAACGCATGTGCTACATTTAATTTATTCATTTTTTCAAATTATTACCGGCGTCAACATGCCAATGTTAGTGGCCGGTGTCCTTACTGCTTCATAGGTTAGGAAAAAGGGTAGCTATATGCACTTGAAGCATGACAAGAAAGAAAGATAGCTGCAAAAGATTAATTAAAATTTGCTTGAAACTCACTTTCAGATTCTTCATCACTTTCAGTATCACTAAGAGGCTGTGACTTAGCTACTTTTCTAACTCTAGATTTTCCTGAATCGTCGGGACTTGCCAAGTGCCTCTTCCTTTGAAGCTCCTTTACATCTATTATAATAGAAATGAAAATAAAAACAAATGATTGCAAAATAATGAAAATAAATGAAACGTATATAACAAAACATGGTATGTAAATACCGGGGAGAAGTTCAGGCTTTTTTGGCACTGGGTAATTTTCGTCAACATATTTTAGCAGCAACTCACGAGGTCCAGAAATAAAGTCATCAAGTTCAGTGCCCTACCCAAAATAATAAAAAAAATAACACATAATGCAACTGAAATGCAAGAAAAACTGCTTTAAATTAAATGAAAAAGGATCCAAATACACACTAATTTTGAAACAGCTTCCTCAGTCCTTGCTTCCCCCGTACTCTGCAGACCTATGACTACACACTTGTCTTCCATTAATGCTTGTTTCACCAGTCTCACTACAGTAGGGACTTTAGCAGACATACACAAGTGTCTGAAGAAGTGCTACAATTTTACCAGAAAAAGGGACAGTCCAAAAACCTCAATAATAAATGTCTAATAGACATGAAAAACTTGTCTCTAGGAACCAACTTAGACTTAATACCTGGTGGCTTGCCCAGTAAAGTCTCCATAGTTGCCTAGTATTAGGTTTCTCGGGAAGTAAGGCAATGGCGGACAGCAACTTCTCCCGCAAATCCACCCAAACTTCTGTAGCCTTTTTATACATGTCCTACAAAATTCGAAAAGAAACACACATCATCAGATGAGAATACTCAATTCAAAAGAAATTTCATAAGAACATACATCGCCAGCTGAGAATATTGAATTCAAAAAACAAAATATAGATCTGAACTACCAAATAGACTCTTTGCATGCATACACGTTGACTATCATAAGACAACAATCTATGATTGATCCTTGCTTGATAAAAAAATACACTCTTTGATATGGGTGCAAAGTATGTAGAAATGTACTTAAAAGAGGTAGTTGATCCATAAAATACAATGTAAATCACGAGAGTATCTTATACTCTAAGTAGCTTAACAATGTTTGAGCATCATCCAATGGCTACAGCATTGGATAAAGGATGAGCAACCACTAGGATCGTACTCCTTTTGGTTGAATTAATGGATGAGCAATCACCACATAGGCATACTGGGAGATTATAGTGCAGGAACAACCCGTCTGAGATTGGCAATCGATTATCAATCAGCTGCTGCCAATGCTTTTGAACACAACCCATTACTTCTCAATGTACTGAAGCTAAATCAATTTATGTGCACTACTGCTGAAGATGGAATAGCTTTCACCAACAAGAGAAAGTGTTGGCAATTGACCATATTTCAGCAACTTTGACTACTAGTTGGGTGATGGAATTTTGCTTTCTTCATTTAATTATCTAAAGAGGAGACTATTAAAATGAAATAAAAACTAACAAGTAATGGTAATTGTCATCAACAAATAACGATAATTACCACTTCAGAATAAAAAGAGCCAACAATATGTTCAAAGAAATTAGCCGATCATACCATCATTCTGTCTTCTAATGGTGCATCAATAATTTCAAACTCGGCACCCTTGTAGCTAAGCGTACGACATAAATACATCCCCCTGAAATTAAAAAAATGAAGCAGATTAATATATATTTCAGATACATATAAGTGCATAAGGCTGGGAGTGAGTGTGTTCGTAGAAACATTACCTTGCTTTCATGTCCATTGCAACTAATTCTAGAGCACCAACCCCCCCTTTTTCAAGAGCACCTGGATTCATTACCTTGCTAATTAACTTCAAAGAATTACAGGGTGAGGGCCAATGCCCAAATGAAGGAAACACGGGTACATGTGGAAACAATTAAATAATAACAATATATAATATGCTCTGGATGCAGCAATATCTAAAATGCTCTATGTGATGCAGCAACATATATAAGCAAATTAGTTTAAAATTCTTTATGTGATGCAGCAACATATATAAGCAAATTAGTGCATGTACACTATTCAGAATGAAAATATTTTTCAGAAATAGTTCCGTGAAAAAATGGTACCAAAATACTATTTAGTTATAGAAACTGACTTTTGTTGATAGCAGAATTCGTTTACAGCAGAAACAGAATTGCACGCACTAGAGAATGCAAAATTCACACACAAAATAATGAGAGAGAAAATACATTATTACAAAACAAATTATATCCAAGAAATTCGGACTCTCCCTTCCAAGAATTAGAGAGCTTGGTCTCTCCTTCCCATAACCACTCAATAACTATCCCATAACCATTTCCCTTTTCTCTCTCTATTTACTCCTAAAAAATAATAATATAACTGACACATAATAAAAAAATAACTGCCATAACAAGCTATGCAAAAAAAAAGCAAGATGGTAGGCCAAAGCCTCTATTAAACCCAAATCAACATTAGAAGGGCAAGAATAGAACATATTCCAAGGATTTTCAACATCACCATCACAAATAACACAAGCAGTATGTCAGTTAACACCTAATAAGACATCTAATTTTCTATATTAAACAATTCAAAATAAAATTTATCGATCCGTCCGGTTCTTATTGGTCAAAATCATTAAAATATGCAAAAAGTGAATGTTGAGCAACAATGCCATTAATTAAATACAACTGAAAATATTAAAAACAGTTTGCATTGTTTCTTGTCTTTGTTTTCAGTGCTATATTCAGTGTACTGATAAAAATGTCGCATGACATGTTTTTACCTTGTTTTCATCATTTTGTAAGAAAAATATTAGAACAAGTGTTGTTCTCACCATTTCCTGGAGAAAATCTTAAATATAAAACCAAGATTTACTTATTTTGATAAGGTTCTTGCTAATAAGTGCCCTCGGGGCACTATTTATGTATTCTATATTTAGAAATTAATCTTCAAAAATTCAAACAGTTCAATTTCCAATGCATATTATTATACATTATTGCACATACTTTTATAAAAATTTAATATTTAAAGTTCTTAAAAAGTACCCGCACTGGTTAGCATTTATTTCCCTTTTGATAATGATGAAAAAATACCAAAGGAAAATGGAAAATAAATCAAACAGTCTCTTTTAAGACTAATTGTCCTCTGGATACAAACATACTCTTAGAGCTATCCTTTCCAACCAATAGAACCTAAATATCAAGTAGGTGCCAATTGATATAAAAAGATGACTAATTATCTCCACATGTAGCATGTTACATACGGATAAAAAAATCAGAAAATAAAAAACTTGAACTATCATTAAAAAATGTCATAATTTACAATATACCATGTGGCCAAATCACATGATCAACTGCAGAAGCATATCTTCTTCCATTAGTATAACTTTTGAAATAAAGAAAAAGAAAATGTGAAGAAAAAAGATGACTAGAAATAGTTACTGTTTTGAAAACAAACAGTAAAAGATAAGACAAAGAACACTACCTAGAAATTCACCAAAATCACTGAAATAAGTCCCGGCTCCCCAAAGGCCAAGCCGAACCATATAAGCCATATTGCGAGGTTCAGATGCACCAGTAGCTGAGCAATAAACAACACGAGCTTCAGGTAGTCGAGCCTGTCAATTTAGATTGAAATAACTTGGAATAATCCATAAACTCAAATAATTATTTCATTTATAAATGAACATTGACACAATTAGGGTATAAACCAAAGGGAGAGCATGAATGAAGAAAGACAAAGAGGAAGAGGTTTATCTTAGAAACTTAGTAGCTAGCTGTATAAAGGTTTCAGTTTAAAAGACTTGAAATGCCACTTATAGGATCTTTATTTACATACAAAAATACACGGTTAAAAAAAGGTACTGTATTCCTTTACCCCTCTAAGTTAGGGGCTTATTGTGCAAGCTGTCTTGTAGAAATACAAACATAACCTATTATCTTTGTAACTGTTTTATACAGTTTCTAGTTTAGACATTTGTTCTTTATTTGCTTAAATCTACCTATAAGGAAAATACTCCCAAAATTGAAGTATTCATCTACAGCAACAAAAACCTTTTATCGCCACATAAAAAAGATTATCACCGCATAAAATAATGTTCACATAAAGAAGAAATTGAGAATCAAAATGGTAGAAGAAAGTATATAAAAAAAATACTATTTCTGGCCATAATGAATGCCCAACTCAACTTACAATCAGTATCATTTGAAGTAACAGAAATAGTATTAAAAGCTTTCAGCCACATAGTTAGATGAACAAACCTGGATATCAAGTACTGCTTCACCAGTTCTTGTTGACTTCTTTCCAGCTTCGGGAACCAAATTTTTTGCTTTATGACACTGTAATGAAGCCACTCACACACTTAAGCAATAAAGGGTAACTAAATATAAATTAAATACTTGAAATTCCTTTTAATAAAATTATTCTTCAAAATTAAACAGAGGAAATACAAATTTTATTTTGGTGTGAAGATTAAACAGTGGAAATACCAAATGATTATAGGAATAATTTCTATTTAAAAAGTATGATACCTCATCAAAAATTATAAGACCGTCAAACCCTGGTCCACACCACTGCACAAGTTGTTGAATACGGGTACGACCTCTGTCCGATGATGCTATGAGGCTGCTGTATGTCGAGAAAATAACTCCCTCCCTAACTCCAACAGACTTTGAATCAAGCTTAGAATAAGGCAGCTTATTCAAAGCATGCACTGGACAGATTCAATATAGAAATGTATTTAAATTTAAATGCATAACAAATCTTGCAATATACAAAAAAAAAAGAAAAAAATCACAAGAACTTTTCAATGAAGAATCTTAACCAAGGGAGCCAACAAAGCATAAGATTAAACTTATTTTTTTGGATAAAATAAGAATTTGTTGGAAAATATATTATTTACCGGTTTTATTATTGTTTTTAATATTGCCTTTATTTGTCATTATTTCTCTTTATTCTCCATTAAGGAGAATATTATTGTAATCATTATAACTCTTCTATATAAACCAGCCTAAGGCTGAGGAATAAAAACACAACAGCTTTTACCTATTTTCTTCTAATATGGTATCGAGAGCACTGGGTTAGGGTTTCCTGTAAAGTTTTCTACAACTAGGGAAAAAATTTCTGTTCGACCCGCTTTATTACCCGACCCATTCCACATACCCGTTTTCCTTCCTATGGCGAATAACAACAACCAGTGGCCTTTCCCATCACAAGCCTACACCGGATCCAACCAAGGCAAACCTCCTAACTGGAAGAAGAAAGGTGGTCGTGCATTTCAGGCGAGTAATTCTGATCAAGGGCAGCAATCCTCTCAAACTCAACTTCCACTCACTACGGAACAACTAGACAGACTGTACAAACTTCTCGAGTCTCCAACCCCTTCTTGCTCTATAGCAACAAAAGGTAATTCTGCATTTCTTAGTGTCAGTCCCAGTCATATTTGGATAGTAGATTCTGGTGCCTCAGATCACATGACAGGTGAATCTACTTTGTTCTCTTCATATAGTCCATGTGCAGGTAATCAAAAAATAAAAATTGCAGATGGCTCTTTTTCAGCCATTGCAGGTAAAGGGTCAGTTGTGTTGTCTCCAATGTTAACTCTTAAAAATGTCCTTCATGTTCCAAACTTATCGTGTAATTTAATCTCCGTAAGCAAATTAGCCCAAGATATAAATTGTCAAACTAATTTTTTCCGATCTCACTGTGTCTTTCAGGATTTGAACTCGGGGAAGACGATTGGCAGTGCTAAGGAGAGTGGAGGACTCTATTACCTTGACATTGGATCTGCATCACAACAACCTTCAAAAACAATAAGTTCCTGCTTTGAGTCTTTTTCTATTTTGAATAATAAAGATGACAACATTATGTTATGGCATTTAAGGTTAGGTCATCCTAGTTTTCGTTACTTAAAACACTTGTTTCCTAAGTTATTTCACAATAAGAATTTTTCTTCGTTTAAATGTGAAGCATGTGAGTTTGCAAAACATCATCGTTCCCAATTTTCAATGCAACCTTATAAACCATCAAAACCGTTTTCTATTATTCATAGTGATGTTTGGGACCCTAACCGAACAAGTACACTCTCTCTCAAAAAATGGTTTATCACGTTTATAGATGACCACACAAGAGTATGTTGGGTGTACTTGTTAAAGGGGAAATCAGATGTTTGTCAGGTTGTAAAGAATTTTGTTTTAATGGTGCAAAACCAATTTCAAACAAATATCCAAGTCTTTAGAAGTGATAATGGCAAAGAATATTTTAATACTATTCTTGATGATTTTTTTCTAAAAAATGGAATTGTACATCAAAGTTCATGTCCTAATACTCCTCAACAAAATGGAGTGGCCGAAAGGAAAAACAGACATTTACTAGAGGTTGCTAGAGCTCTACTTTTTTCAAATAAAGTTCCAAATTATTTGTGGGGAGAAGCTGTTTTAACAGCTGCATATTTAATTAATAGAATGCCCTCCAAAATTCTCAATTTTCAAACTCCAATTAATGTCTTCAAAGATTGTTTTCCTAGTACTCGTGTTTTATCTGATTTGACTTTAAAAATCTTTGGTTGCACAGCCTTTGTTCATGAGCATAAAAATGTTGGAAAACTTGAGCCACGGGCTATAAAATGCGTCTTTGTTGGATACTCCCCAACCCAAAAAGGGTATAAATGTTTTGATCCAAAAAATAAGAAAATGTTTGTCACTATGGATGTTACATTCTTTGAAAATAAACCTTTTTTTGATGACACTCATCTTCAAGGGGGGGAGATAAACGAAGATTCGTTTCAAATTGAGGACATGAGTTTTTTAAATAACTTATCTTTGTCAGTATCACAAAATTCTGAGATTTTTACACTTGCACCAACAGAAAATGGCCATGATTCTTTATCTGATCTTATTCCTGTTATGAGTAAGGAATCTTGTGAATCTGAGCCTACATTTTCTCTTGTAGAAGACAATGAGAATCCTAAAAATAATAATAATGATGATCTAATTGAAATGCCACAATATAATGAATCTCTTCAAGAAAATAGATTTGAATTAGGAAACAGGACTTGGAAAGGAAAGGTTTTTGTGAAAAAGCACCATAAAGGAAGGGATGAGTCCACATCTCAACACTGCCAGGAATCTGAACCGGGGGATGATCAACCTCCTAACAAACGGAAAGGTAAGTCTATCTCTATTTCTGAGAGTCGTATTTTGTATCCTGATATAGATGATCCTGTTGCCATTAGAAAACCTGTCAGATCTTGCACTAAACATCCCATGTCCAATTTTATATCATATTCAAATTTGTCTTCATCTATGTCTGCTTTCACATCAAAATTGTCTAGTGTAGAAATTCCAAAAAGTGTACAGGTTGCTCTAGAAATTCCAAAGTGGAGGGAAGTTGTGCTTGAGGAGATGAAAGCCCTTGAAAAGAACAAAACTTGGAGTGTTATGTCACTACCAGATGGAAAAAAGACAGTTGGGTGCAAATGGGTCTTTACTGTGAAGTACAATTCAGATGGAACAATTGAAAGGTACAAGGCTCGTTTGGTGGCTAAAGGCTTTACTCAGACCTATGGTATAGATTATTCAGAAACATTTGCTCCTGTTGCAAAATTGAATACTGTTAGAATTCTTTTGTCCCTTTCTGCTAACCTGGATTGGCCCCTACATCAGTTAGATGTTAAGAATGCCTTTCTTAATGGCGATCTAGAAGAAGAAGTATATAAGGACATTCCTCCTGGTTTTGAAAAAAAAATTTGGAGCAAATGTGTGCAAACTGAATAAGTCTTTGTATGGATTAAAGCAGTCTCCTAGAGCTTGGTTTGAAAAATTCACTCAGTCCATGAAGAAACAAGGGTACATCCAAGGACAGGCTGACCACACCTTATTCACAAAGTTCTCCCATGATGGAAAAGTTGTTGTCCTGATTGTTTATGTTGATGATATTGTCCTTACTGGAGACGATACAGTGGAAATGGCAAGAGTAAAAGAAAAATTGGCTGTAGACTTTGAAATCAAGGATCTGGGATTCATGAGATATTTTCTAGGCATGGAGGTTGCTCGGTCAAAGAATGGTATTGTGGTTTCACAGCAGAAATACATTTTAGACTTGTTGAAAGAAACAGGAATGAGTGGATGCCGTCCTGCAGATACCCCTATGGATCCTAATGCTAAACTTTGGGGAGAAGGTAATGTTCCTGTTGATACTGGAAGATATCAGAGATTGGTTGGGAAACTAATTTATTTGTCACACACCCGACCTGATATTGCTTTCTCTGTTAGTGTAGTAAGTCAGTTTATGCATTCTCCTTTTGAGGAACATCTTGAGGCAGTTTATAGGATACTAAGATATTTGAAGGGAAATCCTGGAAAAGGATTATTTTTTAAGAAGACTGCGGAAAGAAATGTGTCTATCTTCACCGATGCTGATTGGGCAGGTTCTGTTACAGATAGAAGATCAACCTCTGGATATTGTACTTATGTTTGGGGTAATCTTGTGACATGGAGGAGTAAGAAACAAGGAGTTGTAGCAAGGAGCAGTGCAGAAGCCGAGTTTAGAGCTATGTCTCAAGGTATTTGTGAAGGATTATGGATCCTTAGAGTCCTTGAAGAACTTAAGATGAAAATTGAGCTTCCATTGAAATTGTACTCCGACAGTAAAGCTGCTATTAGCATAGCTCATAATCCAGTTCAACATGACAGAACCAAACATATCGAGATTGATCGACACTTCATAAAGGAGAAGTTAGATACTGGAATCATATGTCTACCCTTCGTGACTTCAAGTCAGCAAACTGCAGATATCCTAACCAAAAGTTTGGTAAGGCCTACTTTTGAGCATTTGATAGACAAGTTGGGCATGATAGATATCTATGCACCAACTTGAGGGGGGGTGTTGGAAAATATATTATTTACCGGTTTTAGTATTGTTTTTAATATTGCCTTTATTTGTCATTATTTCTCTTTATTCTCCATTAAGGAGAATATTATTGTAATCATTATAACTCTTCTATATAAATCAGCCTAAGGCTGAGGAATAAAAACACAACAGCTTTTACCTATTTTCTTCTAATAGAATTATTAGACTCAAGAAAGTAAAAATGAGGGTAAGTAATGGAATTGGATGGAATGCATTTCATCATGTTCCGCTCCATTCCATCCTCTTTTTTCCAATCCAAACGATGGAATATAACATTATTCCATTCAATTTCGCTCCATTTTGTCGCATTCTGTCAATCCAAACATAACCTAGGAGGACCCAAGGGTTTGATTTGACTCCTTAGCTACCATTATAGGGTTGAATACAATCTCTTTATCACATAATGTTGTACTTCATACTGGAATCAGGCATATTGAGTTGGAAATGTTCTTGCCAAAAGCATAATTGCTTGTTAAGCTATACACCAGAAAATGCTTACATATGGCTTATACTTTTTCCAGTAGATATTTTCCAAACTGAGTTGAGGGGCAATAGTTAGAATATAGTTACTTTCTTATGTATCTAGTTGAGGAACTCCACAGTTAGCTTTGTTTAAAGCAAAAAATTTAAGGTAAAGCAAGAGATGAAGGTACAGAAATTCTAACTAAGTTAGCACCCCAGTACCCACACACCCAAACTGCTCAACTCTAATCAAATATTATTTGTATAAAAAGAAAAAAGAAAAAATTGGGGGATTAGACCAAAACCCAAGGTAATAACAATGCAGATCAAAACAATTGGTCAACTGCCACATTATTATCAACTCCACATTTAGTCTAATTACTAAGATACTTGGTTTATTGGAAGGTGCTTTTGGTTGCAATTGACACAGACAAATATTACCATTGTTTAATTTAATAACACTGCATGTCTGTATAACTGCCTGCTAGTACCACGGTAGTTTAGTCAATCAAATTCACAACTTAGAAACTAACTAGTTTCTTTTTTCTCTCAAATACTTTCACTCGCTTCAATACTTAATACTTATCCACTGTTCTTGGAACATTTTTTCATCTCTTATTGAAAAGTGTGTCTGCTTTTCAAATGTTGACTTTGTATACCTTCCGTTTGGAATGCCAATCTTACATAGAAGGAAAAACATGCAATAAATTTGAAATCTTTGTATTCAGAGTCTTAGTACTATTTTATGTGCAATGTTGACAAAAACAATTCCATGAATCACTCCTACATATTATTATAATTCTAAATATGCAAAATATCAAGTAAATAAAATAAAGACTTTTCACTTCATTATTACTAACTTTAACACTTTCCTTCAAAACTGAAACTGAATCCCTTCTAATGACATTTCTTTTAAACTAACCATGTGACAATGACATCAAATTGTCAAAGTTAACCATATCATAGGACATTAGTTACACAAACCCAAAAAAAACATACCTTCAATGCAACTTGCACCCATATCATCCAAATCTCTTCTGGCATCAAACTTCAAGTCTGAGCCAACAGAAATCCATCTGTGAAAGATCATTGAAACATGAAAATAGAAATTAAAAAGAACAAATGAAATCTCTATGCATAGACCCACTGCAAGTTGAAATTACAAACAAGCATGTATATGGATGCAAGTACAATAAAGTAAATTGAAATATGGATGTTTATCTCAATTCTTAATAGCACACCCATGTTTTCATGCCCAAACTGTGACCTAAACTTACAAGGCTTTTCTCCTCCCATGGTGCCAGTTCTCCCAAATTAGCCCAGCAACTGTTCGACCTTTACCTACCCCAGCTCCATCTCCAATAAAGAACCCAGCCCTAGCACCATTAGGAACGTGTTGAAGGTGTCTCTGCCATGGAAACAAGCACCATAAATATGAAAGTTAAATTGTAATTATCAATATTCAATCATGTGGCGAGATAAACCTGACACGCATAAACCAAAGTCTCAATCTGCAAGCATGACAAAGTCTTTGAACATTCCAAATCATTCTTAATTTTTGGATCATAAGTAGGCTCAGGTGGCTGCACAGCAGACAGGGAAGATGTCTCTACAATCGGATCCGGGTGTGGAGGTCCGATAGATATCTTTGCTGGTCGCTGCATGACAAGAAACCGTGGTACCAATAAAATGTGTTGTTTGATAAATTAACCCAAACAAACTTTCAACATAAACGGCTCTCTAGAGGAAAGTCTCTTTAACTCACATAATCTGTAAAAGTTTCTCCAGCCATACCACCATCATCTTCATCCTGCTCCACTTCATCAAGTAGCTGATATATTTTAATATTAAAAAAGAAAATGAGATACAAATACGAGGATAATAAAACTAAAAAGATATACAATCAACATTTCCAAAGACACCATACCTTTAAAAGGAAATTGACAAACACGATCCATGAGGAAATAAAAGAAAGGAAGAAAATGAAACTGAAATGTTGAAGAAAATATATAAACAACCGAGGAGAAAGTCATCCATTGATTTATTTTTAGTTTCTTATTCCAAATCTATCTCCAGCACATTTCAAGACAGGCTGTTTTTGAAACGTCTCTCTGGGATTCTCTTCATGGATATTTTGTGGTTATTTCAAGATTAGACTTGCAAGGGGACAATAGTTGCTATAAAGCATTAAAACTATTTTACTTTTTCTCTATTCTTTTGATTCTAGCTTTACTAAGATTTCTGATCATCCTGATTGTACTCTTTCCTCTCATGAATTATTTTTATTAAGAAAAGTAAAAGATATAAAATACTAGGAACAATAAACCAAAAAATTTAAGAAATGTTCATCTCTAAAAGCATGCCTCCAAAGAGTCATTATTGTGGAAGCTACTTGTAAAATTTTAAATAGCCTACATCTGAACACTAATCTCATGAAAATCCAACATGATTCTAGAAAGCCTATTACTCTTTTTATATAACCAAGAAAAAAGCAAAATAAAATTGGATGTCCTATGTAGCATTGCCGTGAAGGGCCACTCTCCAAAACCCACAGACAACTCCAATTTCATAATGAATAAACTTTTATAACAAGCAACTCCATGTCGATTCATACCTATTCCTTCCCTTCCGACAAACAAACAAACAAACAAAAAATAAAGATTTGATAAAAGAAATGAAGCATCCGTGTGCCAAAAAAGTAGATCACAGAATCACTAGCACAACTATTGACTTGATTTTAACATTTCCCATTGAACAAAATCGTTGTATATTCTGCTTATCAATAATGAAAATGAAATCAACCTATGAAGCATAGACACCCCGAACACGACACCGACATTGACACAGAGACACCAATAATAATTTGGAAAAATGAATAATTTTAACGTAATCACAAGTGTTGGTACTACAGAGACAACAACATATATGCAGTATTTGTTGAACCCAGAAGTCTTATTCCTCACTCATTTGTAAATGTAACCCTAAACCATAGGAGTATATAATAGTAACAACTAGTACTACTATAGTAACAACATCAACAACCACAGATACAAAAAAGGAAAGGTTCAGTCAACACCTAGCAGCAACTAATCAAAACGAAATAAACTAACGAAGTCGAGTCACGGAAACAATATAAAATCATTCTCTCAGAAACACATCGTGCTTTATATAGAATTTCCCAAATCTCAAAAATTAGGTCAAAATCAAATCATCAACTACAGTAAAAAAACGAAAGTAACAAAAACCATAGTCAGAGTAAAAACCTCATTGACATCTTCACTATCAACAAGAAAATCGAGCTCAACATGACACTGAGGACAGGGGAACTTCGAGAGGTTACTAGGTCCGATAACAAGAGCCTTACAAGCAGGACATCGAATCCGAGCAGCGGAGGGATCGATGGAGAATACATGTGGCATTTGACATTTAGGACATGGCAACTCCGTCACACCGTGCGCCGCGTGAAGGTAAGTCCGGCAACCGGCGCAACGAGCCCTAACGGCGGGAAGAGGTTGTGGTGGCGGTTGATTCATCATGGTGAGAATGGAAGAGACTGAGCGCGAAAATGGTGGAGTTGGCGGGTCTCTTCCGCTACTACTATCTTATTATATGGGAAATTTTTTTTTACTTTTTTAGAGGAATACAAAGGGTCATGGATAAATAAATACTCCTGTGCTTTTTATATAAGATATAGTATTAAGTCTTTTTGTTGACTCTAGAGAGTTTTGTGAAAAGGATGATAGGAGGTAATAGTAGTATTTTTGTTTTTGGTTTAAATGAGTTTCTTTTATCTAACTACTAATTTCATTTTAAGAAGAAAAATAATACAATTGGTTAAGTTTAGGTTTAAAAAGGTAGGTAAAACGGCATACATGAGAGAAGAGTCTCATTAAAATTGTTACAGAGTTATTTTGGAGAAAAAAACATTAGATTCATTTATTCTAACATTTTTCCTTTGGATGTACATGAAGAAGAGTTATTTGAGAGAAAGAATATTAAATATTTATTATTCCTTAATATTTCCTTTTGAAAGTTGTTTAAAATACGATTTGTTAAAACCTTATTAGAAAAACTCAACAGAAAATATAACAAATTAAAAAGAGTATAATAATATAAACTTATTTTTTCCTCTTAGCTGAAGATCAATTTCTTCTACATTAAAAATCAAGTTTTATAATAATTGATTAAAAGGTTTACTTATCACATGAATTTATTGGATGTTTATATCATTATTCTTATGAGGATCATGTATGGAAAAAATATTTTAGAGAAATGTGTTTGTTCAGTCTCCTATCATATGATCATCTTTCAGTTGTAGAATTCATGCAATATCATCTTCATATATGATTGTTGTATTTATTTTTCCAGACAAATCAAAATTCTATTGTATATGTTGAATTATGAATATAAACCAAATATATTTTCGACTTGCCTCGTGTTTATGCATGATCTCATGAAGTTGTTACGGTTTGCTTCACTAATCGCAATGAAATAGTTGTAGCACAAATAAACAAATAATTTATTTGTGATATACCATGATAAGGATCTATCAAGTATCATGCATTTATATAATCTGATAATTCTAATTTGGATATTTTGGAATAAAATGAACACATGTATATCGTGCCCTTATTCCAATGTGTTCCTGCATGCAGATGAAGAATTGTGTTTTGTTAATAGATGGCAACAAATGATATATCATAATGTGTATAATTAACAAGATACGTCAATGCTCCAATTGCACTAAGATATGCTACTTCAGAACCAAGTAATTCTTCATCCTTTTCTCGATGTTTAAAAGGATTTTTCTCCGCATCCAATGATCTAACAACCTTTGGAGTAGGCAACAAATGAGATTTGTGTAAGAACAGGTTTGGTTTTACATCTACATATCTTTATGTTTTTGTGATAATAAAGTATAAAAGAACAATTGTATGCATTAACTATTTGTTGAGTGTGTATAAACTCAAAGGTCAAAATTAAATCTAAATGGAAATAAGCAAATACTGAGTAAAGCAAATTTTGATCAAGAAACTTCAAGTGTTACGTCTGGAGTCAACTCTGATATTTAAGACTTTGAAGAAGTTAATTATGATAGTCAACTCAAAAGATAGTGAAGTCTAATGGAAAGTAAACTTCAAATTAAAGCAAAATTTGAAGTCAAGTCTGAACATGCATCAATCATAAAAGTCAGACTCCGAAGAAAGCAATGACATTAAAGAAGTCAATTTAAACGTAGACAAGTTGATTATGAAGAGAAAACACATTACGAACAAAAGGAAGTATACAAAGATGTGTTTAAAGCAAATCAAGCTTCGAGATTATCAAGTCAACATTTTTTAACATAAACCGTCCAGACAAACTCTGAAAAAGCTCTAATTATAAGTTTGTGTTAGTCTCAGAACCCATTACTCCAAGGAATTTAAAGTATCACCAAGTTCTGAAGACACGTTCTGAGAACTCTACTCAAGCTTCATCTAATTATATTAGAAGCCTCTGACTATAAGTTGGTAAATTACAAAATGAAATAAAATTCATATTTTTAAACCGAAACAAATTTTAAAAAATAAGAATAGAATAAAAATGATATTGAATGATAAAAATGAATAAAAAAAATGCAATGATTAATGGAATGTTTATCGGAAAAAAAAATGCAAAATGACTTACTATCGATATTGCGGAAAAAAATGTGTCAGATGAATGAAAATTTAAAAAAGTCCAGTCAAAATTTAGGGTGTGACAATGAGTCAATAAGGTTATTGACTGAAGTTAGGTATGTACCTGGCTTGAAGAGAAATCTGATTTCTCTTGGTGAATTCGACAAGAAGGGATATGTTTTTCAAGGAGAGAAAAGTATCCTAAGAGTCGTGAATGAGTCGAAGGAAGTCTTTAGAGGCATGAAGAAACAAGGCTTGTATACCCTTAAGGCTGAAGTTGTAAGTGGTTCGACAAATGTTGTATCCATAAAACTTTTGTCAAAGACAAAATTATGGCACATAAGATTGGGCCATGTCAGCGAGATAGGCCTAGTCAAATTAGGGAAACAGAACATGGTAGGTAGTGACAAAGTCGAGAAGTTGGAGTCTTGTGAACCTTGTGTATTTGGTAAATCTTGTAGGTGAAGTTTAACAAAGGTAAACAAAAAACACATGGATCCTTTGATTACATTCATGTTGATCTTTGGGGGCCTGCAAGGAATCCTTCATATTCAGGTGCAAGTTATTTTCTATCTATATTTGATGACTATTTCAGAAATTTATGGGTATTATTCAAAAGACTAAGGATGAAACTTTTGAAAATTTCAAGAGTTGGAAGCTTCTGGTCGAAACTCAAATAGGAAGAAATGTCAAGAGGCTTAGAATTTACAATGGCCTTGAATTATGAAATGAAGTTTTTGACAGTTATTATGTCGAGTCTGGGATTGCAAGACATAAAATTGTAGCATGTAATCATAATGAAAATGGTCTAGCTGAGAGATTCAATTGAACAATCCTCAAAAAGGTTAGATACATGTTGGTTTATGCTGGATTGGAGAAGGTGTTTTGGGTCGAGGTTGTTTCGACAATAACATATCTGATAAACAGATGTCCTTCGACTGCGTTAGATATGATGACACCTGAAGAAGTTTGATTGGGTAGCCTATGCTCACATTACGCAAGACATGTTTGAACCTATAGCTCTGAAATGCATGTTCATCGGATATCCTAAAGGAGTCAAAGCTTATAGGCTATGGTGCCTAGAGTCAGGTCACATGAGGTGTATCACTACTCGATATGTAATTTTCAATGAAGTTGAGGCACCTTTCAAGAAAATTGATGATGTCGACGAAGATCTAGAATAGGAAAAGATTCCTGTTAAGGTGAAGCATAGTGATGTTGAATTGCATGACCCAGATGAAGTCGAAGAATAAGCAGAAGTTCTTGTCGAAGATGAGGAGACTGATAATGACTACTTACTAGCAATATACAGGTTGAGAAGAGTCATCAATCCACCTTAGATAATTGGTTATGCAGATCTTATAACTTAAGCCTTAATCTCTGTAAGTGAGGTTCTAGGCGAAAAACCTATAGACTATAAGGAAGTTATGATGAGTCAAAATAAGACTGAATAGCTGAATGCCATGGATGATGAGATGAAATCTATTCATGATAACAACACATGAGAACTGATCAAGAAACCTGTTGGAGCCAGGTTGGTCAGTTGTAAATGGATTTTCTCCCTCAATTGAAGATCAATTTCTTTGATGTTAAAAACCAATTTTTTTACTAATTGGTTAAAATTTATACTTCAAAGTGATAAGTCAGATGCTTATACATTATTCTTCTAAAGACCGTGTGGGAAAAATAGAGAAATGTGTTATATTCGGTCTCTTATAATATAATTGTCTTTCAATTGTGCAATGAATGCATCATTATATGATTGTTGTATTTAGTTTTCCGAAAGACAAACCACGAGTCTGTTGTATGTGTTAAATTAGGGATTTAAATCAAATGCATTCTCAACTTGCCCCGTGAAATACTAAAAGTTATGCATAATCTCATGAAGTTTTTATGGGTTGTTACACTAATCGTAATGAAATAGTTGTACCACAGGTAAACAAATAATTTGTTTGCGATCTAGCATTGCGAGGATCTAACAAGTAACCTGGATTTACATAATATTTTAGTTCTAATTTGGATACTTTTGAATAAATAAAACACATGTCCATCGTGCCCCTAAGATAGCAAAGTATATGTTTGACTTAATTCCAATGTATTTGGAACCAAATAATTCTTCATCCTTTTCTTGAGATCTAAAAGGATATTTCTCCATATCCAATGATCTAACAATCTTTGGAGTAGGCAACAAATGAGCTTTAATACTTTTGTTATATAACCTTCTTGATGCACAAATATTTCACTCACCAAATGCTCAATTTATAAACCTAGATATAACTTTATTAAAATTCTGGTTTCATATATGTGATGTCGAATAAGATGTTACGACATTAATATCTGAACATTAACAAGGTAAAAACAGAATAAAGTACTGCAGTAATAACACAAGGAATTATTAACTCAATTTGGTGCAAACTCACATACTCTGGGGGGCTACCAAGTCAGGAAGGAAATCCACTATTAGTAGTATCAATTTATAGTTAAACAATCCCAGTTTATACCCCTCACTTAATCACTACCAAATGCAATTTCTATCTAAGAACCCTTAGATAAGAGAACCCCATCTCACTCCCCTTAATCACACACAGTGACAATTAAACAAAACCTTACAAAGAAATAGAAGAGCATTCTTCCAAGATAAACAACTTGATCTTACTTAAAAGCTTCAATCAAGAATAAACACCCGTGCTTAAAATCTTATAGTGGAGAAAATACAACTCAATAAAATAATTCCAATTCAAACATCTAGGTGATGTTAGAATGGCTCACAATTAACACACACACGCAAGGAAACCCTAAAACTCAAAAGCACTCAGCTTCACAATACACAATATTTTGTGCCTTTACAATTAGGTTAAGCAGCTTGTATATAGAGCATTATGAATGAGCTTGGATCTGATAAGAACCTTCAACAAATAAAATCACATGATTGACTCCAAATCAAATATGAAAAAATCTTCAAAATCTCCAAAAACTAAACACATAGAAACTTTTGAATTTGACAACAAATCTCCCTTGATTTTCGCATATACTAGAGCAAATCACAAAAATAAAAACCTGCTAAAAAAGTGCAGAAATTAAATCAAAACTTTCTGCATCATGACAACATAGATGTTACGACGTCTGATCTGACATCACAGAAACACCTGCACAAAAATGTTCTTCAAGCATGTCAGGGACATCTTACAAGACATCAGACAACATGATAATGATTTTCTACACATGCAGCCAAACCAAGAACCTTCAATCTCCCCCTTTGGAAAATTGTGGCTAAAACAATATCAAAACCAGTCACCCAAAACCAAAACCACAAAAAAAACACAAAACTCAGAGATCAAGGTAGCATAAAAAAATTATGTTTGTATAAAACAAAACATTAGCTAGCTCTCCCCCTTTTTAGCCATAATGTGACAACCATACTAACACAGTTGCTCCCCTATAACATAAGTATTATTCAAATGAGTGAGTGGAACACCCTTTTACCCCACATCAAAATATATATGAAACAAATAATTAAATCATAGTACAAACACCATAGGGTGTCACATTTCATTCATAACAATCAATTCATCTAATAGATGTCATATCCCGTAACACGGGTTAACAACATGTTTCAACATATTAAACGTTTACTACGCAGAAAATTAAACTTCATGATTCATGCATAAAATAACTTAGGTATTCTAAAAACAACAAATAGTTCAACAATGTAGAAAATAAACAAAAGGACTTGGTGGTCCACATTCGTTCCCAAATCGATGTTACATGACACAGAGCAAGACACCACTGTAATACCTCAAAATTTGCCCTCTCATTTTTCTCAATATTTTGCATTAGCATATTGCATAAACAAATTCATGTATCAATCAAGAATATTGCATCATGTTCATCATAGCTGAGGCATAGGTATGTGATCATTGATTGGAGAAATTGAAGGCTATACAAAGGCAACCAAAGGGGAAATATGACTCCTCAACATTGTACCAAGGGTTCACAACATCCCACAAGTCTTCACTTCAGGCCACAAATTCTAAAAATGGATTGAAAATCAAGGAATCGGAGAAAAGTCAACCATGCTGAGTAAAAAGTCAACTTCTGACTTTTTTGCGATCAAAATCATGAAATTTGGGTTACAAGGATCCTATGGTTCAAATTTGATCAAGAAATGATGGAGGAATCATGAAAAATCAAGAAAACAAAACCTACCTTTTTTGGAGAAAAGAAAATCATTTGAAAAGTGGTTGGTTTCACTTTTCCCTCCATTTTCCTTCCACGTTTCCTTTCATTCCTTCCCCTCTTATTTTTCCACTTCAATTCCACTCCATTTCCCTTGGATGCTTCTACCATGTTCTACAACCTTCTAGAATATTCCAAGGAATATTCCAAAGAATATTCCCTCTCCAACCATAACCCTAACTAACTACAAACCTAACTCCATTCCTAAACCTAACTCCATTCCCAAACCTAGCTCCAAGCCAAACCTCTATATAACCATTAATCACTTCAATGCAAAAGGTTCCCAATTTTTCACTCTCTCATAATTTCACTTCACAATCACTTTTCTCTATCATTTTTCTTCCATTTCCCTTTTCACCAAAGCTTATTTGAAGAAGCTCTTCAAGTTTCACATTGAAACTCGAAGATCTTAAAGCTTAGCCTCCAACCTCCATTGAATTGTGGATTGTAGAAGAAAAAGCTACTGATTTTTGTGAAGATTTCGACTTATCGGAAGCGCAAGAAGTATCAAGCATCAAGAACACATTTATTTTGCGCATTCGCGGATTCTTCAGATTTCTCTTCGATCAAGCTCTGATTCTTGCAACATTTACCGAAGCACTTCTCTGCTTTGGAGGTTGGTGATCTAAATCACTTTTCCTTTAAGTTATTCTCTTCATCTCGTCATTTCGTCATTCTTTAAGTGCTTTTCGTGTTACTTGTGATTGATTACGTTTTCGTTATGTTTTGCTAGTGGTTTGTAGATTTTAATGGATTAGAAGTTAGGTTGTTGCTTGTTATAGGTTCTAGCGTGTGTTGATAAGCCCTAATTGAGTAGAAATTCGTGTTAACATGATTAGATGGATGTTAGGGTTGTTTAGAAGTAAGTTTGTGGCCAAAAACACTTATTTCAAAACAATTTTTCACTTTTTGTTCAGTGTTAACCGGTTAACGCATTTGGTTAACCGGCTAACACATGCGTTTTGCCACAAAATAGTGTTGTTTTGGGTCTGTTAACGGGTTAACCAATTTGGTTAGCCGGTTAACGCTGTTAGTTTTTGGATTTTTAGCTTATTTACTTGCTTTTTCTTGCTTCTTTGTGATTCTAATGTTCATGTATGCCTAGGTATTGATGTTAGGGAATTTTTGGATCTATTTCCAGTAGCCGATTCATTTGTTTCGAGTCGTTTCAACATGATTTCGTTCACTTTTCCATACTTTGTGTTGAATATGCATATGTGCTATAATTGATTCTTGATGTGTATTGCTACTTTTTAATCATTTGTTTCACATGTTAAATGTTCACTTAAAATTGACTTTTTGCTTAAAAGTGATTAAGTGTTTCACATGTTCATGCATGCTTCTTGTGCTTAACAGATCACTTCTTGACATGAATTCAATTCTGATTTTTATGCCATGCATGTGTAATAATTGAGGCTTGTAGTGATACTTGTTCAATTTCATGATAAATGCTTATGTTGTGCAATATGGAAAAGTGTGGTTGTTTTTGTTGATTTTTGGTCCTCTTAACAAACAAATGCATGATAATAAATGATCACATGTCAATCAAGTTTCACATGTTGTGATGTGTGTAAATCCATGCTAATTGATGTTGATGTGTTGTTTATCACTTATTTTGTGTACATAAAAATTAAAAAGAATCAAATTTGCCCCATATTTTCATAGCTGTTTGTTAGTGCAGTAGCTGAAAATGTGTGTTTGCATGCTGTATGTGACTTTCTACACCTATATTTACATGATGATTGTGAGCTGTAGAAAAATACCTTGTGTTATTCATTGTTTTGGTAGTTGTTTTTACTTTATGGGCTGTAATAGGTGTTGGATTTTGTTTAGCACGGTTTTTTTAGTTTTTAGAATTAAGTTGAAGTCTAGAATTAGGTCCTAGAATTATTAGGATTTAATTGGTGTGAGTTGGCTTTATTATTTCTAATAAAAGGCATACTAATCTTTGTTTTGTAGGGAGGAAAAGTATGTTTCCTTACACCTTATCCTTTTATTTTTTATGCATTTTCTTTATGCATTTAATTCACCTTTTATTTCCATACTTGTGATTGGTAGGATTCCTCTTTGGTTAGGACCAACTTATCTTCCTTAGGAAGTAAGTTGCATCTTTTTTCTTATTTCTTTTCCTTTTGCTCTTTAGGATTAGAAAACCTCAGTAACCATAGGACACCATTTTAATGAACAATTTAGGGTTGCGTTTTAGTCCCCCTTAGTTTTATCCTTTTGACATTTGAGTCTTCTTTTCTCATCTTCAAACAAAATAAAAAAGACTTAATAAAGACATGAAAGAATATCTTGTGTATAGCCTTATTCCATGAGGCACTTACATTCATTCCATCTTGGAATAGTGTGAGCTTGTCTAGCATGATGTACAAGTCTGATCAAGAGGTTATTTCACAAAGAAAACCTAAAAGACAGTTTTTCACAAAAGCTACAAAAACATGTAATAAGTTCAACAAGCTAGTGAACTTAGACCCTAATATTTGGGAACAAGTCTTGGATAAAATCTCCTTGCTTGGTGTGTTTGTTCTACTATTCCATCTTGGAATGTAGTGGTAAGTACACATTCCCTGGAAAAGATTTTTAATTCACTTCCTTGTGCCAAATTCATGCAAAACTCTTAAAAAGCAAACAACAAACAACAAGCGACTATCCTGCGAGAACTTCTTTTCTCATCTCATTCATTCTCAACACGAACTTGCTACGACTTGTCTCGCATTCAAGACAGTAAACGCACTCGCACAAGTCGAGCCTGCAACACCTGAGCATAGACATACGCAGTTCCAGCGCATAAAAAAAACAAACAAATAGTTTCCGCCTTAGTTAGGCAAACTACGTCGACTCTGATCCTCATTTTCCCGATGAGGTACGTAGGCAGCGGGGTAGGGCCCCGTGCGAGCACATTCTTTATTTTCCCTACATTTTCCCCAATCATCCATTCCATTCTCTTTTTCCAGTTCCCTTTCCTCATTTCTAGTTCTAGTTAGCAGTTTTTTTATTCAGCAACATCTTATTTCTCACCCTTTGAAACAAACTTACAAGCGTGGATCCCGTCGGGTACAGCGGACGATCTGGGGTGCTAATACCTTCTCAGGTCGTAACCGACTCCCGAACCCAGATCTTTGGTTCGCAAGGCCTCTTACTTTCCTTCTTCCTCAAGTTTGTGCAACATTACCTTTCTCGTTCCTTCGGGATAAAAATGACTGGCTGAAGACTCTACCTTTTCCGTGCCACTTTCGCGTTTGTACTAGGATGAAAATCCTGGGAGCGACAGCTGGCGACTCTGCTGGGGACCGGACCCATAATCTCTGGTTTCCCTCGTAGAGTCAATCCTAACGCCTGTTTGTTTTTTGTTTCTTTTGGTGTTTATGTGGGTTTTGATGTGTGTTTATTTATTGTTTTCATTTACAGTTTACTTTACAACATTTATTTACTGCTTAAAGTATTTATTTTCACATGCATCATATACTGGACTGTGCTGGTTTCATTTTTTCTGTGGGATGGGCTTTGTTACTGTGAGATGAGCTCGTAACTGGAGCTCGAGTGCACCTTAGGGCTTAGAGTGGTTCCACTTTGCCTTCATGGTATCTTTCTATGTTGGTAGTAGTGAGTTTCATACCTTGACTTGCGACCTTCTCGGAAATGTATTGATGCCAGAATCTTTCTGGGGCAATACACAACCTTGATTGTTATGTGCAGTCAGGGGACCGATCATTGAGGACCTTTGTGGAAACATCCCTCTCCAGTAATGACAGTGGCAGACCACATTTGTTGGCAAACCCACTCGCATCTGAAGGCCCACTGGGAACTCGCATAGGATGGCTTGGTTCTCTCATAGGAATCCAGTTAAGGAAAATTATTCATATGATGATAGTACTGTATCCCAATGGATGAATGTACTATTGTTTCTCAATTCAGTGCTTGAAGCTGGGGACTTATGAGGGATGTTTGTTTCCTTGGACTCAGCTGACACCTCCCTGAGTAGTACATAATGCCAAACCGATTCCCTGATTTGGTCATGAGCCATTTCTCGGAGATGGTGAACGTATTATTGCTGCTCGGCTTTGAGAGTTCGTGATGTTGACCCAAGTAGCACACCCGTGAGATTGAGAGGGGTTTGCAGGAACCCTAAACTTCAACATACCCGCTTTGCCAGTGTTATTTTGCGATATGATTTGGTTCTACATGGTCCTTTGGTTACGAGATCCGGGATTTCTGTTCAGAGAAATTATTATATTATTATTATGACTCTTCACAAACACTTGGCTTATTGTTCAACTTCAACACCATAAATGATTGTTCTATGATGTGATCCAGTTCTACAGTTATTGGGTTCTTAGTTATGGGGTTCTATACAGGGATGGTACTGCTATTGTGGTTCTATATAGACAGTTGGTTCACTGATCAACACTAACATCAGACTATTGATCACATGCTCGTCGTATACATAACATCATAGCATTTATGCACACATGTTCAGTTATTTCCGAGGATCACATGTATGAATCATGCTGTTGGATTTTTCTGTGTCAAAAGTTGAATCAAAGCAGATAGATTCCTTAGAAATAACTGAACATGGCATTTGCATACATCCTTGCATTCTTGACAGGTGTTCAGAGACAGATTAGTATCATGACTTGGTTTCCCTTCACAATGGTCAACTTGAATAACAACTATCAAGGTATAACTCCGGGCGGAGGTAACCAAACGAAGACCCAGCTGAGGCCATTCAGGGCAGAGGTACAAGCTTTATTCCAGAGCCAAAAACTGTTGAAACATAAAGTTAACCAGATGAAGCCTCAGATGAGCTTGGTTATGGAAATTCTGAACGAAGATATTTTCATCCCTAGTGAGGGGAACTACGCTGCTTTGATTCTCCATTGGTCAATGGAGATACGTAGGCAGGAGATCACGTGAGATCTTTGCGAGCAACCTTATTTATTAACTTTAGCAACCTCTTCCCTCTAGACGTCATTTGTCGACATCTAATTTCAGCTTCCCAAGAGATTCCTAGAGGCAGAGCATAATGGTAAAGGCCATAGCAGCTTGAGAAGAAGTTTGATCATATTCTGAGGTCGTACGTGCAACGGGTTTCCTCATTTTCTCAGATTCAAAACAGGTTGAGCTAGCCGCATCAGGATCATCTTCGACAAATCTTCCTTTGGGGTTTCAATGCCAAGTATGATTACCATTCCGGGGCACCTGGGCTTTTAATTGAATATTGCAAGTATTTCAGGGGCAGAGGTAAAGACAAGGTCGCTAATTTGATTGACTCCGGAGACTATTATGTTCACACCAGGTAAAAGTGGGAATATGGCACCAAAATAGTAATGGAATAAACATCCAGACTACTGACTGTTGAAAGTCTCCAAGAGCAATAAGTCCAGACGGAGTCAGGCATCCTCAATAATGGAAACCACGATGTGAATGATAGATGCAAGTACCACTCATGGGCATTTAGGCATACAATTGACTATTGTGATGTGTTCAAGTACAAAGTGCAAATTTTGATCGATGATGGTCCCCGACAACGGCGCCAAAAAAACTTGATGGCGCCAAAGACGTATCTACTTATGTGTCTAGCGGTATCTTAACTGCAAGTGCACAGCCTATCGAAGTAATATTTAAGATTATCGATCCACAGGGACTCTATGGTTACTTAGTGCTAGAGGAACTTCTAGTTTAGCTAAGGTGAAGGGTTGTCACGATTTTTGTTGTTTTTAAAGATTAAAGGCGGGAAATTAAATTTAAGTTTAATAAATAATACTAAGGCGGTCGGTATGTAATTATGCTAACTTAGGCGGGTCAATCTACCCTAGGCTTATAAAGATGTTTCACTTAATCTATTCTGTAGAGGTTACCAGTTTAAATATCTTTAACTCACACTCTCGTGGTCTTATCTCAGATCTTACCCCTAAAGCCCTATGCCTGCTCTCGCTAGCCCATAAGTGTTTAGAAATAATTTTTGGAAACTTAGTAATTCTAATTTATTTTAAAGCGCTCTCGTTGTGTTTAATTTAAATGCCTAACTTTAGCTATCTGGTTAAAATCTCACACTCTCGTGGTCTTGACCTAACCTAATACACTTTCCTTACTCTCGTAACAAAAAGGTTGATTTTATAATAAAAAGTCTCAGCCAGAATATTAAGCTCTTAATTATTTTAAACCTAGAGTTGATTTCACCGATTTAGTTCGTTTTAATTACATACCACCCTAAGGTATTTAGCTACTCATTATTGTTGAACCAGACAGAGGCAGAGAAACATAAAACGAAATATGCATGGCGGAAAAATAAATATTCAACATAAATATAATTGCAAATTAATAAACCTGGATAACAATAAAAGTGGCAGACTCCTTCTTCCACAGGCCGGAAAGTTCGGAGTATTGATCGGAATCGGAAATAAATTCTAAAAGAATCTGAAGGCTTTGAAACAAATAAATTTATAACAATTTCCTGATGTTGGAAATTGTTATAGGGTTGGTTGGGATACAAGAAAAATAAAGCAATGAAAATAATGCTGGAAAAATATAAAGGGTGCAAAATAATTTGGCAGAGCTTTCGCAAGAAATTAAAACTAAAACTCTGTAAATTGTTCATTCAAATTAAGTTATTTATAGCAAACTAAATGGGCTTGGTAGTTGAATTATCGACGCATACACATAACAAACCGTACGAGGGATCGTTTTGTCGGATAAACCGATACTTTGATAAAACACTAACGATACACTAATGACACAAGCAACAAGCTAAGTCGTCGACTTTCCGTTAAACGAAGCATTCGGCAATTGCTTTACGATTTCACCTAGAGTCTTTCGATCTTATTTCGCCCGATTTCATTCTAGCGCAATCACATTAAGCCCTTTGCCTTAGCACGCACGTAGTGGAGTAGTCGGTTAGCGACTTTGATCCTTTATAAGCACGGGGTCTGGTACACGAATGTGGTAACCCTATATACATTATCCGATTTGGAGGTTATGGGGGATCGAGCCGTAGCACGCCCTACCAAGTTCAGAACCAGTACCTCTGAACCAACCCGCAATGGACTCCTTCTCATATTTCTCGTTTCTTATATGCGACTGTGTACTTTGGTGCAATTTCTTTTCATTTGCATCGAGATATGAAGGATCATTATAGATTAGGCATCAAACGCTTATATTCATCGGCTCCCCATGTGGTTTGTGTTCAGACGGTGCTGACTGCTAGTATAAACTACTAGGGGTTACTTTTGAACTGAAACTTAAGGTGTAGTCGTAACAATCATCGGAACGGGATTGCTTAAGTGGGAAGTCTAAGGTGTCAAGACTGTATTGATCTTGTTGAATCGTTCTCAGCTTCCTAATTATGATTTTGTAGGTAAGTTGGGTAATGCGAAGAATTAATTAAAGATTTTTTCGGTATGGCTAAATAAACGGGGAAAGTTCGAAACCAAAGAAAATAGCACAAAAATTGCTCTGTTTCATTAATTTACGAAAAAGAAATACAACGGAATGGAAAAGTGCGAAAAGGGAAAATGCGGAAAATGAAAGGTACCTCTCCCACACTATATCAGACATTGTCCTCAATGTTGTGATTTAATAGCGGTTAAAGTACAATACAAACAACGGAAACGGAAAAACATAAACAAAAACTAAAACTAAGGCTGCTGATGACCGCGGCCTCGGCTTCTGGTGCGGGAGACTCTGGTCGGAGTCGCTTCAGGATCAGAACCGGTACCGGTGATAGCAGTAATATCAATGCGCAAAGCCTCTAGCTCGCTAAGGATCTCTCCGAGCTTCTCATCAGTAGTCCGCTGGTTGGTGGTAACAGTGCGGAGTAATGCATCATGCTGCTCCTGCTGCCTTCGCTCCAGTGCGGCATTCATCTGATTTTGCTGATGAATCGCACGGAGGACTTCCTCAAGTGTGTATTCTTGTGCAGGAGGTTGTCGGGTGGATGTCTCAGGAATGTCCTGGACAGGCTCAGCTGCATCCAGGGTGTCTTGCATCTCGTCCGTTGGGGGATCGGCCTGCTCATCAAGAATGGGGGCGTGGCCGGCAGCATCCGGTAAAGCAAAGAGCCAGTTGGCTCGGCTAGACGGATCGATGCGGTCACGACACGGCAAGATGATATGGTGATAAACAATGCCGTGGATAACATGGCTAAACCTGCCATCCTCTCTCTGAGCAATCAAGTGTGCGGACCTGCAATAATTCTTCGTTAGGAACTCGGCGGCTCTGCTAGGCAAATTTACGACCAAGTCACCAAGCTCCAACTGAATGGCGAGGGTGGTGACAATGCCGCCTATGTAAAAGGGGGTTGCGCCTCTTAGCGCAATGGACTGGATATGGCTCAGCATAAACGGGTTAGCGTTGATAGGCTCGTCATTTAGAGCGCAGTGTAAGAACAAAAGCTCCTTGGAGTTGAGCTTGTGGTTACTCTCTCGTGCAAAGATGGTGTTGCATATGATGCGATGAAAATATTTGATCGCCGGGTTATGGATATGTGTAGCATTCAGGCTCTGAAAGGCTGAGGCACGGGTGTTGGTGATATCGTGCCATAAGGTGAAAGCGGTTTCACAGAAATTGTCCGGCACGCGGAGGTGAGCTTCATTCCCGTGATCGAAGCCTAACAACTCGGCTATCCTATTTTGCGAAAGTTCGAACTCCCGGCCAAGCAATCTGAACTTAGCGAAACCGGTGAGTTGACTCTGAGAACCGATAGGAGTGATGTAATGGAATGAGCTTAGGAATTCCAATGTCAGAAGCTCGAATGTGGGCTGGGGCTGACTGCAAAGATCCCACAGACCGACTTTTTGAAGCAGACTCTTGACACTGTTAAGCATTCCCAATTCTCTCAAACAGACAGTGTCGACATATCGCGTGGGTTGCACACCACGGTTCTGGAATCGGATGAACCTCTCTCTCTGGTTTTCTCCATTCTCACCATCTCTAAATTGAATAGCTTCCATTGCATGCAAAAACAAGAGTGGGAGATGAGGAGTTTTGATTTTTGTGAGAAAAGTGATAAAATGAGAGGAAATTTGTTCGGATTAATAATGCAAGGTGAGAATGTGATAGGTGTGGTGTAAATGGGGAGGTTAATGGGGTTTAATTTGGTAATGGGAGGTTACGGAAGTTGGAGGAGATAATGGGTGGTTTTGAAAGTTATGGAAGATGAAAGAAGAAGAGGTTTCGAAGAAGAAATAGTTTTGTATCCCACGATTCCTATAATTGGGTCGTCACGATCGTGAAGGGGGGGTGACGGTCGTGACGCGCTAATTAGCGTGTTACGATCGTAAGAGGGTGATAACGATCGTGAGGGCTTAAAACCTTGAATAATTTCCAGAAAGCATATTATCTCTCTCACGCTTCATATAATTTATATAATATTTTTGATCACTTCTCACTCTATTTAATACATAAACAACACATAATATATAATACCAACAGAATTTTGTAAATTGCATTACACGAGAGATTGTATAAAACATTAATCAATTCAAACATAACAGTAAATAGATTGAAAGCATATAAATTGATTAAATTGGAAAAATTTGTAAACTAGAAATGCTTTGCTTGATAATGGAATTACATTAATAAAAATACGGTACGAAAATGTTGCGAAAAGTAAAACTAACTAGAAACGAAAACAATAAGTAAAATAAGCTAGATCACTACAGCATTTTCAAAAGTGCTTCTTCAAATCTTCGATTGCGGAGTTCAGGTGGTAGAATTGCTCACATGTTATGTCAGTTAATCCTATAATGTCCAATCGCATGCTTTTAATTTCATCCTTAACAGTATTTATGTCGGTTTGGTAAGCTTCAAGAGTGTTAATGATATTCTTTAAGTTATCAGCATATTCTACTTGATTCACTTCAGGGGTTTCAATCACTTCGTCAATGTGGTCAATGTCATGGTAACCAGGAGGTGTCTCAGGGTCACTTTCTACATCGGTCATTATATCATCCTTTATCTTGTAAGATTGAGGTGTTTCAGGAGTAGATGGATAGTCAGGTGGGGTTAACTCATAAAGCCAATTATCCTTATTGTGAACACTTACTCTAGCATGGTTTGGTAGTGTGAACAGGGTTACTACTTCATTCCTGATTAGGTACTCGAAAGGTGGATGTCCTAAATTCCTTATGATATGACGGTTAAAGCAAAAGTTAAGATTCATAGGACGGATGGTACCTAAACGGTTACACCTGTGCAATTGGTATCTAAGTCCTAAGGCATCAGCAATCATGGTGACAAGACCTCCTACTAATATAGGTAAATCAGGTTCTTCTTGGATTCGGGTGAAGGTTTGCATCATGAAAGGCACACCATTGACTGGCTGTCCATTAGTGAAACATGACATAATGAATATCTCATCTTTAGATACTCCAGTAAGGTTTTCTTCTTTTCCAAAGAAGGTGTGGGCTAGGATCTTATGGAAGTAACGGATAACAGGGTTATGTATCTCATCATTGTTCATGTTATTTGGTTCAGGATGGTAATTTCCGGTTAAGGTTCCCCAAAAGAAATCCAGCTCAATGTCCATCAATTCTACCTGTGTGGTAGTAAAAGCAAAGGGTCCACTAGGGAATCCTAATAAGTCAGCTAGTTCTTTATGGTTAAAGTCATATTCTATTCCAAATAGGCGGAAACTGATAAATCCTTTCCTGAATCCAAAACCGCGCTCGGGTAGGTAAACTAAGGAGCTAAGGAACTCAAGGGTGAGCTCGCGGTAAGTCACAAACTTATGTTGAATCAGTGCATTCTCCCATCCAAGTCGGTTAAACAAGTATAGGATGCTATCATGTATACCTAAGGTTTCCATAGTCAGATCATCCGGGTACAGAGTCAAATCCATTGGTCTCTGTGATAACTCTTCAAATTTCATTCTTTGGTTCCTACCTCTAAATTTGGTTTCCATAAGGTTTATCGGTTGGTTAGCCATAGTTAGTGCAAATACGGAGGAAACAAATCAGGGGGAAAGGAAAGTGGAAAAGACTTTAGAAAATCTGTAAAAGTGATTTAAAATAAGGAAAAATAAGAAAATAAAATGCATAAATAAAAAAAACAATAATAGTAATAATGAAATAAAACTATAAAATGGCAAAACAAATAAACTAATAATAAAATGATAAATGACAAAATAATAAAATGATCAAAATGATTTAAATGATTAAATGGGTTGCCTCCCACTAAGCGCTGTTTTTATCGTCTAAAGCCTGACGTAATGCTTAGGTTAGATTAATCAGGGAAATTAGTGGACAACTCCAAAAGCCTTAGACTATTTGCATAATCTCTATTTTCAACTTTATGATAATGTTTTAAACGTTGCCCGTTTACTGTGAATGGTTCACTATTCCTACCCTTAATTTCTATTGCTCCACTTGGGAACACTCTAGTTATTTCAAAGGGTCCTGACCATCTAGATTTTAGTTTTCCAGGAAAGAGCCTAAGTCTTGAATTAAAGAGGAGTACAACGTCTCTCACACTAAATTCCTTCCTAGATGGGCGTTTATCATGCCATCGCTTAGTTCTTTCTTTATATATTTTAGCATTCTCATAAGCATCTAACCTTAACTCTTCTAATTCGTTAATATCTAGGATTCGCTTTTCTCCTGCAGCATTATAGTTTATATTGAGAGTTTTGATCGCCCAATAAGCTTTGTGTTCTAGTTCTACCGGGAGATGACAAGATTTTCCATAAACTAATTTGAAAGGTGTAGTTCATATGGGTGTCTTATAAGCTGTCCTATAAGCCCACAAAGCTTCATTAAGTTTAGATGACCAATCTTTCCGAGATATGGCGACAGTCTTTTCTAAGATTTGTTTGATTTCTCTGTTGGAGACTTCGACTTATCCACTT
The DNA here is from genome assembly GCA_963966055.1 of Lathyrus aphaca. Classification (NCBI taxonomy): domain Eukaryota; kingdom Viridiplantae; phylum Streptophyta; class Magnoliopsida; order Fabales; family Fabaceae; genus Lathyrus; species Lathyrus aphaca. The sequence goes on from OZ014519.1 coordinate 609,890,126, forward strand.
GTTTGTGGATGATAAGGTGTTGCCACACGGTGTCTTACTCCATACTTAGATAGTAATTTGTCAAAGATTTTTGAAATGAAGTGCGAGCCACCGTCACTTATGACGAGTCTAGGCACACCAAATCTGGGAAAGATTATATTTTTGAAAAGCTTTATTACTACTCGTATGTCATTTGTAGGAGAAGCTATTGCTTCAATCCATTTTGAAACATAATCAACAGCTACGAGTATGTAATTATTACCGAAAGATGTTGGGAATGGTCCCATGAAATCTATTCCCCAGACGTCAAAGATTTCTACTTCTAATATTCCTTTTTGAGGCATTTCATCTCTTCTTGAAATATTACCGGTGCGTTGACACCGATCGCAATTTATAACAGCGATATGGACATCTTTCCATAAATTAGGCCAAAATAGGCCGGCTTGTAAGATTTTTGCACAAGTCTTGGAAGTGCTTGCATGTCCACCATAAGGAGATGAATGGCAATGAGCAATGACATCTTCTATTTCTTCTTCGGGAATACATCGACGAAAGATTCCATCGGGTCCTCTTTTGAACAATAATGGTTCATCCCAATAGTAATGTTTGAGATTGTGAAAGAATTTCTTTTTCTGCTGATAGGTTAAATCAGGTGGAAGAGCTCCTGCAGCTAGGTAGTTGACAATGTCAGCGTACCATGGCAGTCCTACAGTCGTTTGGATTGTTTCCACGGGTTCTGGTTCATCTATGTCTAACTGAACTGGGTCGCTTCCTATTTGTGCTATCAGCTGTTCATACGGAAAATCATCGTTAATCGGCACTTTTTCGGGTTTAATACCTTCTATTCTAGATAAATGGTCCGCTACGACGTTTTCAGTACCTTTCTTATCTTTTATTTCGAGATCAAACTCTTGTAAGAGTAAAATCCATCTCAAGAGTCTCGGTTTAGCATCTTTCTTAGTTAATAGATATCTGATAGCAGCGTGGTCTGTGTAAACGATTATTTTCGCTCCTACCAGGTAAGAACGGAATTTGTCAAGCGCAAAGACAACTGCTAACAATTCTTTTTCAGTAGTGGCGTAGTTCATTTGAGCAGAATCTAAGGTTCTACTGGCATAGTAAATCGCATGAAGTTTCTTTTCCTTCCTCTGGCCTAGAACTGCGCCTACAACATAGTCACTCGCATCGCACATGATTTCGAAAGGTAATCTCCAGTCAGGGGGTTGCATGATTGGTGCAGTGATGATGGCTGTTTTTAGAGTTTCGAATGCTTTAAGACAATCTTCATTGAATATGAACTCAGCGTCTTTCATTAATAAACCGGTAAGAGGTTTTGTGATTTTCGAGAAATCTTTGATGAATCGTCGGTAGAAACCGGCGTGTCCTAAAAAACTTCGTATTTCTCGAATGGTTTTAGGGGGTTGAAGATCTTTTATGACTTCTATTTTAGCTTTATCAACTTCAATTCCCTTGTCGGATATAATGTGTCCTAATACGATTCCTTCTCTGACCATAAAATGACATTTCTCCCAGTTAAGCATGAGGTTTACTTTTACACATCTTTCTAACACCATTTCTAGATTTGATAGGCATCCTTCAAAACTTTGCCCGCATACAGAGAAGTCGTCCATGAACACTTCCATGATGTTGTCTATAAAATCTGCGAAGATTGACATCATACATCTTTGAAAGGTTGCAGGAGCGTTGCATAATCCAAAGGGCATTCGTCTATAAGCGAACGTTCCATAGGGGCATGTGAATGTAGTCTTCTCTTGATCATCTGGGTGGATAGGGATTTGGAAAAATCCTGAGTAACCATCAAGATAACAGAAATAAGAATGCTTGGCTAATCGTTCTAACATTTGATCTATAAAAGGTAGTGGGAAATGATCTTTTCGAGTGGCTTTGTTTAGTTTACGATAATCGATGCACACTCTATGTCCCGTCACTACTCTTTGTGATATCGATTCTCCTTTAGCGTTTTTCACAACAGTGATACCTCCTTTCTTTGGTACTACATGTACTGGACTAACCCATTTACTATCAGAGATTGGATATATTATTCCGGCATCTAGTAGTTTCTTAACTTCTTCCTTTACTACAGTGCTAAGGATTGGGTTAATTCTTCTTTGAGATTCTCTGGAGGTTTTGCAATCTTCTTCTAGCAGAATACGATGCATACAGATTGAAGGGCATATTCCTTTGAGATCAGATATGTTATATCCTAATGCAGTTGGATATTTCTTTAAGACATCTAAAAGTTTCTTTGTTTCGATTGTTCCTAAACTGGAATTTATTATAACTGGTCTTTTACATTCAATGTCTAAGAATTCGTATCTTAGGTTATTAGGTAAAGTTTTTAATCCTAATGTAGGTTTATCCTTACTTGGCATGGGATCCGGTGTAAGTGCTAAACTTTCGCTTAGACTATCATCCTGATATGGTGCACGCCAATTATCATCTTCGAAAATCGGAGGGATTTGAATTTTCATAATTTCAGAATAGGTAGTTTCTTTCATTTCCATTTCTCTTACACATTCGTCAATTACGTCCAATAGATAGCATGTATCCTCTATAGCTGGTGATTGTAAGAATTGTGTTAAAATAAATTCAACTTTCTCTTCACCTACTTCGAAGGTTAGCTTTCCTCTCTTTACGTCTATTATAGCTCCGGCGGTAGCTAAGAATGGTCTTCCTAGTATGATAGGTGTAGTGGAGTCTTCAGAGATGTCCATGATTATGAAATCAGTAGGGATGTAGAATTGTCCTATACGTACTGGGACGTTTTCTAGTATGCCTACAGGATATTTAACAGAGCGATCGGCTAGTTGAACAGACATTTTAGTTGGTCTTAGGTCTCCCATGTCTAGCCTTTTGCAAATCGTTAAGGGCATAACACTGATACTGGCTCCTAAATCGCATAGAGCTTTGTCAATGACGAATTTTCCTATTACACAGGGTATAGAGAAACTTCCTGGATCTTTTAGCTTAGGAGGCATATTATTCTGAATTATGGCGCTACATTCAGCAGTAAGTGTAACTGTTCCGTTATCCTCTATCTTTTTCTTATTAGATAAGATTTCTTTTAAAAACTTAGCATACGAGGGCATTTGAGTGATAGCTTTTGTAAACGGAATAGTAATATTCAACTGTTTCAGAAGTTCGACAAATTTCTTAAACTGGCCCATCGTCTTGGAATTGGTTAATCTCTGAGGATACGGAATTGGTGGTTTATAGACAAGTGTAAGGTCATCGTATGGTCATAGAAAGCAACAAGTAAGGGTGTGTTTAGCAATTCGTAAGGACTATCATCATTTATTCGAAGGGACAAGATCTTTATCGTAGGCAACCTCGAAGGGACTTGATCTTTTAAACTGAAGGGACTTAATGATATTTATGAAGGGACTTTGCTTAAGACACCCCTATATTCGAGGGACTTGACCATATTTAAGGCAACTGAGAGAGGTAACCTAGGAAGTGCAAGATGGCGATCAAAGATCGACTTACGTGTGTGAGTGTTTATATTCAAGTATTTATCTTATTTAAATTAATTTTCTAAGTTATTTTAATCACATATAGGTTATACACACCCTAAGATTACTAAACATACAATAAAAATAATTACAAAAAATAAAGCAAAGATATAAAATAAACCTATTACATGGCTTTAGCAATTACATAATGATAAAATAATAATAATAATAAATATTATAAGAATAATAAATAAACAATAATCACATATTAGTAATAATAAGATAATAAAAATACGGGTTAGAATAATAAATAAATAAAGGAAATAAGAATTTAACAAGAAAAAATTAATATTAGAAAAGTTTTTTAGAAATTAATTAAGAAAATAAGTTTAATAATAATAAACAAATAACAAATTATTTACATATTAATAAAAATAAAGATTAATAATTAGGGTTTAGAAAAATTAGGTTAAAATTTAGGATTAGGATAAAAATTAGGGTTGACAAAAAATTAGGGTTCATATTAAGAAAATTAGGGTTTTTTTAATTATAATGATACATTATTAATTTATTTACAAAAATATATAATAATTATATATAAACATATTATAAAATAAATATGAATTTTAGAAAATATAAAGTTTTATGAAAATATTATTAGTTATTATTTAGAAATTATTTTAATTGTATTAATTTAAATTAAAACCAAGAAAATAGTTAAAATAACGAAAATATGGACAAAACCCTAAAAAGACAGGACCTGGGATTTGAACCCAGGTCCCTTACCTCAACAACAACACTTAAAACCAGCTGAGCCAACATGTGCTGGTGAATACTATGTGCAAGGCAATCCTTATATTATAAACCTGCAAAACAAAAATAATTAGGAAAAAAATGTTGGAACCTAAGATTCGAACCCCTGACCATCACAACAACAACCAAACACTCCAACCAACTGAGCCACATGGGGAGCGTACAACAAACATCCATTACTAATTATTATAAAATAAAACAAGTTTCCAAGCTGGATTTCCGCGCCAAACTTCGTCTTCCTCATTTGAATTACCTGCAAAAATTCATACAATATTTCCTGCGAAATTTCCTGCGGGCAAACCAAACCAGAAGAACCTATGTTTCTGGAACATCATTCAAATCATAATAATAAAGAAAATTCATAACCCAGGTCAATTACCCAGTGTTCATACGTCATAACCATGTTTTTAGAATTCATTTATATTAGGTATTTCGTAAAACCCCAAATGAGGAGCATAAACCCTAGCCATGGCAGTTTTCGATTCAGGTCATGAACCTTCAATCTAATTATCCAGAAAGTATCCTAAGGTCACTACAAACACAAACCAATCATTAGAATCAATTTATAATGCATCAAAATATGAAATCTAAAAAGACATTATTCTTGAATAAAAACGATTCGGTTAGGGAATATGGTGATGTTTTAGATGATGATAATGATGCAAATAGCTTCAATGAACATCCAGGAATGTATTGCGACCTTCAAAACTTCTTGATATGGCCTGCAATTAAAAATCCGAATATGACTTTTTGTGTGAAAATTTGAAGTTGAATGGTGTTCTTGGAGCCTCTGAATTTCGTCCTTTGAGTTTGTAATAGGTTTATGAACTTATAGTGATCTGAATTAGGTCATAACTTTGTGGATTTGTGGGCTTTCTTGCATAACTTGAGTGTGAAGAAATCTCATGATCAAAATATGTGAAAAATCAAATCTTTGTATGCCAATCTGGTCTAGCACGAATTTGAATCAGATCAATCATCTCTAAATATTGTTTATGACCTTCTAGAACAAAAATCAAATTTAAATATCGAGTTTTCATATTTTATTTTAATTTAAATTGATTTTTAATGAATAAAATCAAAATAAATAAAAAATAAACTATAAAAATCTGAATAAATAATATTTGATTCGCGCATGATGTCATGGTAGAGATTGGGTCATAAAAATGCAAGCCCATGTGGAAAGAATTGGTTCTAAGACCTCATTTGCTCAATAAACCTCTCAAAAATTTCCCAACTTTGCAAAGGCACAAATCCCTCAATTTTAAGGCTATGAAGGTGTTCTTGGACATTTAGAAATCTTATAGAGTCCTCTAACCAACCTCTTTGGTCTCATGTCCATATCCTTTACTATTTTCAAATTATGCCCTATGGAAGATGTTGACTTTTTGTTGACTTTTAAAATGACCTATAATGTCTTAGCTCATACCTTCAAAATGAAGCATTTTTGGGCTTGGATTTTAAGACACAAAGTTGTAGAGAATTCAATTTCCTTCAAAATGAGCTTTGGATGGAAAAAATTTGATGAAGCATGTGAAAGTTATGGCTGGTCAAAGTTCAGTTGACTTTTCCTGTGAAAACCCTGATTTAGAAACTCCTGATTCTTGATGATCTGAAATCTCCTTGATGAATCATGATCAAACATTGATAAAATGATGAATTTTACTTCATATAATTGATGTTGGCAAAAAATCATGAAGTTTGACTTTGGTTTGACCACAATTGACCTTAGTTTGACTTTTTGACTGCTTTGACTGATTTTAGCCTATCTGATCATCTGACTGAGCAAACCTTTTGGGAAAGCCTTGAAACTTGACATAGGGATTCTTGAATACATTAGGATGCTATGAAGCTCACTTGAAGCCTTGGAAGTCCATTTAGCCTGATGAAATCCAAAACCCTAGTTTAGGATGCATTGCTTAAGAGGATGCATTATCTGAGGGGATTGTCAAACTTTCTGACTAATTGTGAACCTTGTGAACCTCTTGAGATACCTTTTGAACCTTGTGAACCTATTGGGACACTCTAGTACATAATGTCTTGTCTAGGTGAGGGAAAAATTTGGGGTGCAACAGCTGCCCCTGTTCAATTTTCTGAAACCTAAGGAGTTAGATTGGCATGTGTGCCATTCGTGACTTGGAAGGTTGAAGGGTATTGAACACAAAAGCCCAAAAATTTGCACTCTCCGGTGCGTAAAGTAACACTGCTGATTAGTTGTATATGCTGGAATGGGCTTAAAGATGCCACTCAGAGGAACTGGAGATGGGCTTATAGATGCCATCCATAATATCAGAAGGTGATAGTATCTTTATGTTGTCACTGGATATCAGTACTAGGTCTTCGTATAGGTCGTCTCTGAATCATTCTTGTAACATGGTTTGAGTTGAATGTCAGCACTAGATTTTCGTATAGATCGTCTCTGCATTATCTCTAGGGGAAAAGGATATTCTTCATTAGGTGTTAGTATTCAGATATTCGTATAGATCGACTCTGAACCATCTTTAGGAACATACTTTAATTTAAGCATCAGAATTAAATCTTTGTGGCGATCTTTTCTAAATTGCTTTTGTTAATATCTTGGGCTAAGTACAAAATTTTCGTAGCGATCACCTATGTACCATCCCACAGATAAACTGTTGTATAGACCATTAGAAATAAATCTTCGTACAATTATCTCTTCTGGAAATATCCCGGATTAAGTAATAGGTCTTCGTATAGACCATTTACATATCTTCCCAAGGACAAAAAGAATATCAGGATTAAATATTCATGGCGATTATCCCTGAACTTCTTCTGAAAGAATCTCTTGGATTAAGTGCTAGATCTTCGTATAAATCATTTACACACTATCCCAAAGATAGTTGACCATCATAAATAAATCTTCGCAACGATTATCTCTTCTGGAAATATCCTGGATTAAGCACTAGATCTTCGTATAGATCATTTTACGTACCCTTCCAAGGACAACTTGAGTATTGATCATCAGAAATGAATCTTCGTAGCGATTATCTCTGAATTAAGTATCAGTACTGGATCTTCTTATAGATCGTCTCTGAACTGTTTTGAGTCGTTGATAGTGTTTATCTGTCTGTAACTATCCTGAAAAGAAAAGGTTAGCTTATGCAAGATGTATGCATGTATGGAATGATGTACCTAAGTAAATGTCTTATGCACTATGGATGTGTATGTTGTGATATGATGTAAATGATGTATGTATGAATCATGTAGTTAGAAGCGTCCAGATATCTCTGTAAAAAAATTGCTGGCTAGGGAAAATAAATCCCGGTTCGTTGCTAGGGAACATGAGGACTTCGTTCCCGCCTTGTTTAATAATATGGTACACAGAACCTCCCGTCTTCGTTCGTCGTGCTTTTTATTGAAGGAATAAGTTCCCGAATATCCTGACTGAGGATAAAAGAGATGGACATAAATCCGAGAGACTTAACTCTTCGGAGGATATGAAACTGCCTGAAGACTTCGTCGAGTGGGAAGTATAAGATATTACTTGAAGGGTTCCGTAAGGATATCGATAAAGATTACTCCGTGGGGATGGACCGGCGAAGCTTTGTTGAATTCCTACCCTCGTTCGTCCTTAGTAAATACTATTACTGCATTTCATGCATTTCTGGTAAACATCAATCATATTCAAAAGCATACATACATTCAAACACAACCAATGGACGTTTTCGCTTAAGTAAACAGGGGAAAAGTAAACTTGAATTAAAATATGAGATTTTATTTGTTTAGAAAGTGGCCTATACATAGGCAAGTCTGTACAAGGAGACAGAAATCCTAGTAAGAGGAATTCGTCGTAAAAGTTTTACAAAAACAAAGAAAAACGACTATGTGAAAAATAATCCTATTGAGTTCCAATTCCACTATTGCCATTATCTTCAAGTATCTCATCCTTTGTTGTTGAGATGGAAATGATTGGATTGATCTTTATCTGTTTGAACTTGATTCAGGTAGCACAATTGGTTAGGGTTACATGAGTGATCCAAACAAGACATAGTCATACGCTTTAATCCCTAACTTTTGTCTGGATTGCCTTTTCAGGTTTTCAATCCACCGGGATACCCTTTTTTGCCCAATCCGCCCCTTCGGGTTTTCGAATTTCCGGGTGTACAATCTTTTATATATATATCCCTAATTTTTGCCCGAACCCTTTTGGTTCGCCGGGATGCCCTTACTTTTTCCTAGGCCAGTCAACCTAGCGGGTCTCCTTTTATGCGTAGTATTTTTTAACTATGTCTGCGTTTACGGGTTGTGGAAAATTTTCACCATCCATAGTAGTAAGCATCATGGCACCTCCTGAGAATACCCTTTTGACTACAAATGGTCCTTCATATGTAGGAGTCCACTCGCCCCTGGGATCACCCTGTGGTAATATGATACACTTGATTACCAAGTCTCCAGTATGATATACCTTTTGCTTAACCTTCTTATTAAAAGCTTTGATCATCTGTTTCTGGTACATCTAACCGTGACAAACAACTGCCAGTGTTTTCTCATCAATCAAATTTATCTGGTCAAGTCGAGTCTGAATCCACTCATCTTCATTCAAGCCTGCATCCTTCATGATTCTTAAGGAGGGGATCTGAACTTCAATGGGTAGAACTGCCTACATACCATAGACTAAGGAGAATGGGGTTGCCCTTGTTGAAGTACGTATTGTAGTAAGATAACCATGAAGAGCAAATGGTAACATCTCATGCCAATCCTTATAAGTAACAGTCATCTTCTGTAGAATCTTCTTGATGTTCTTATTAGCTGCTTCTACTGCACCATTCATCTTTGGACGATACGGAGAAAAGTTATGATGCTTAATCTTGAACTGCATGCAGAGATCAGTAATCATAGTGTTGTTCAGATTAGAGCCATTATCTGTGATAATCCTTTCAGGGATGCCATACCTACATATGAGATTATTCTTAATGAATCGAGACACAACATTGTTAGTAACAGATGCAAATGAGGCTGCCTCTACCCATTTTGTAAAGTAGTCAATGGCAACAAGGATGAAACGATGTCCATTAGAAGTAGTAGGCTTGATCTCACCAATCATATCAATGCCCACATGGAAAAAGGCCAAGGAGCAGTCAACACATTCAATGGAACTGGAGGTATATGCCCCTTATAAGCATAAATCTGACACTTGTGACATGTTTTGGAATGTTGGTAGCAGTCAGCTTCCATGGTAGACCAATAGTAACCTGCTCGCAATATCTTCTTTGCCATGATATGACCACTAGAATGAGTTCCAAAAATCTCATCATGCATGTCGTCCATAATCTCTGTTGCTTCCTTCTTATCCACACAACGAAGCAAAGTCGAATCATGGATGCGCTTGTATAAAATTCCATTACTCAAGAACTTAGCAGAAAACCTCCTCAGAAACTTTTTATCATTGACAGATGCCCCTTCAGGGAACTCCTGAGCTTCAAGATACCTTTTCACTTCATAGAACCAAGGCTTTCCCTCTACTCCTTCAGTGTCAATCTCATTGCAGTATGCAGGCTTCTCAAATCTATCAATAGTGATCTTGGGAGCTTCATCATCCCAGTTAATCTCAAACATAGATCCCATGGTGGCTAATGCATCTGCTAGCTGATTCTCTCCTCATGGGATATGTCCAAAGGTAATCTCTTCAAAATATGGGATCAGAGACAACACATGCTCTCGGTAAGGAATGAGATTTTCATGCTTGGTATCCCAATCTCCTTTAATCTGACTAACTACCAGGGCTGAATCTCCATATACGTCCAGGAACTGAATCTTCATCTCAATGGCAGCTTTGATACCCATGATACATGTTTCATATTCAGCCATGTTATTGGTACAATAGAAACAAAGTCTAGCAGTAGTTGGGGTATGACAACCTCCGGGGGAAATGATCACAACACCAACACCATTACCAAGCGCATTAGAAGCTCCATCAAAAACCATAGTCCATCGGGATCCTTGCTCAGGTCCGTCATATTGTCCAGGTTCTTTAGTAACAATCATAATGTCTTCATCCGGGAACTTAAAATTCATTGACTGATAATCATCCACTGCCTGATGAGCCAAATGATCAGCTAAAACACTACCTTTGATTGCCTTCTGAGTGGTGTATTGTATATCATATTATGTTAAGATCATTTTCCATCTTGCTATTCGTCCGGAGAGAACAGGTTTATCGAATATGTACTTGATTGGATCTATCCTTGAAATCAACAAGGTATTATAAGTCAACATATACTGTCTTAGTCGGCGAGCAGCCCATGCCAAAGCGCAACAAGTTTTCTCGATCAGTGAGTATCTTGTTTCACAGTCGGTAAACTTTTTGCTAAGGTAGTATATTGCCTGCTCTTTTCGACCAGACTCGTCATGTTGCCCCAACACACACCCCATTGAGTTGTCCAATACTGTTAAGTACATAATCAAAGGTCTTCCATCAACTGGTGGCATCAAAATTGGAGGTTCTTAGAGGTACCTCTTGACTTCATCAAAGGCTACCTGGCACTCATCATTCCATTCAATTACCTGATCTTTCTTCAACAACTTGAAGATTGGCTCACAGGTAGCAATTAGTTAGGAAATAAATCTTGCAATGTAATTCAGTCGTCCCAAGAAACCTCTAACTTCCTTTTCAGTACGGGGAACAGGCATCTCTTGTATAGCTTTTACCTTTGCAGGATCCACTTCAATACCTTTTCCACTGACAATGAAACCCAGGAGTTTACCAGACCTAACTCCAAAAGTACACTTGTTTGGATTCAATCTCAACTTGTATTTCTTCAACCTCTCAAACAACTTGTGCAGGTGCTCAAGGTGTTGTTCCTCATTCTGGGACCTGGCTATGATATCATCCACATATACCTCTATCTCATGGTGAATCATATCATGAAACAAAGCCACCATAGCACGCTGATATGTTGCCCCATCGTTCTTCAAACCAAATGGCATCACCTTATAACAAAAAGTGCCCCATTGTGTAACAAATGTAGTCTTTTCCATATCTTCAGGTGCCATCTTGATCTGATTGTAACAAGAGAAACCATCCATGAAAGAGAATACCTTATGCTGAGCAGTGTTGTCTACCAAAACATCAATATGCGGAAGTGGAAAGTCATCTTTAGGATTGGCCTTGTTCAAATCCTTGTAATCCACACACATGCGTATCTTACCATCCTTCTTAGGTACTGGTACCACGTTTGCAACCCATTGAGGATAAGAAGTCACAGCCAAGAACCCTGCATCAAGCTGTTTCATCACATCTGCTTTAATCTTTTCTGACATTTTGGGATGCATGCGACGAACCTTTTGCTTCTTTGGACGACAGTCTTCTTTTACCGGTAGACAGTGAACCACAATATCAGTATCCAACCCTAGCATATCTTCATAAGACCAAGAAAAGATCTCCACATAGTCACGTAACATCTGGATCAGTCTGTTCTTAACACCATCCTCTAATTCAACCCCTATCTTGACCTCTTTCCCGTTTTCCTCAGTTCCCAGATTCACAACTTCGATTGGCTCTTCATGTGGTTGTATAACTTTCTCTTCTCATTGTAACAACCTAGCAAGCTCTACAGGTACTTCACAATCTTCTTCCTTTCCATCTTCAGCTTGATAGATTGGATTCTCAAAGTCATAATTTGCAATAGTAGAACTGTTATCAACAGGATCCAGAGTGGATGAGGATCTGCATTTTAGTGATGTGGGTGTGTGTAAGAACACATAGCTGATAAAACAGAAATAAAAATAAAAGAAAGACAAGGAGCACAATATTTACGAAAACGAAACGTCCATTGATTTTATTGAATGAAGTATGCAAATGAAATGACATCCCGAAACAAGCATACCATTGTGCCCAGGGCAAGACACAAGGCTTAAAAGGTTTTATTGTTCGAAATTACAAACTTAAAACAAAACATATTAATAGTATTTACTCCTGACTAAAGGAGATAGGAATAACGTCCTCAGCCTTCCAGTTGTTGAGCCCATCACCCATGGTAGGAAAGATCCAATCATCCAGGTTGTAGTCTTCACTACAGTCACCCACAACATTGATTTGATCTCTTATGACCCCTTGATTAGTGATACGAACAACACGAGCACGACGAACAGTCCTCTGAGATTCTGCAGTGAAACTCAAACCAAACTTGTCAGACTTGTAAGGGATGTTGGGAAGCTGACCCCAAATAGCAGAACCACCTTTTTCAACCACAACCTTAACATCTTTGAGGGAGGCCATTGCAGGAGGTATTCTAGTAACCACAGGAACTCTTTCAGAAGCAGGGACAGACTAAGGAACAGGAGCAGAGCAAGGAACAACTTCAAATGTTTGACACGGAGTTTCAACCATTTCACCCTCCATTTCTACATATTTGAAAGTATTCACATGGCTAACCATGTACTCCTCTTCACCGTAGACAATGACAATTTTGTTTTTCACCGGATATTTCAACTTCTGATGCAAGGTGGAAGTCACAGCACCTTCCCCATGGATCCAGGGGCGCCCAAGCAAACAAGAATACGCAGGATGAATATCCATTACATAGAAAGTAGAATTGAATACTTGAGAGCCTACTTTTATCGGGAGGTCTACTTCTCCATGTACCACTCTTCTTGAACCATCAAAGGCCCTTACCACTACATCACTTGGTCTTAACACAACATCTTCAGGACTGAGCTTGTCCAGAACCTCTTTAGGGAGCACATTTAATGAAGAACCATTGTCCACCAGTACATGAGATAAAGCAATGCCCCTACATTCAATGGAGATATGCAAAGCTTTGTTATGGTTTCTCTTGGCAGGAGTCAGATCAGCATCAGAAAAGCCCAGACCATTATCACTAGTCAGATGTGCAACACAATTCTCAAATTGATCCACAGAAATTTCATTTGGCACATGAGCAGTCTTTAAGAACTTGATTAAGTCTTTAGCATGAGCCTCAGAACATAGCAGCAAAGATAACATGGAGATTTTGGAGGGAGTATGCCCCAATTGGTCGACAATATCATAATCACTTTTGCGAATGATCTTCAGTACTTCTTCCATTTGTTTAGAAAGATTTTCAGCAGTTGGTGCCTCAGCTTGCACAGGTTTAATCACAGGTCCTTTGCCCCGGGCATCAGTACTTGGCCCAGAATTAGAGGTATGAGCTGGACTAACTGTACTTTTAGAGGTATCTCGAGGGGAGAAGATTCTTCCACTTCTGGTGATCTTACTAGATCCAGCAATATTGTCCACATCAAGACTAACATCAGTAACAGGTGCGTCAGTCAAAAGTTCTTGTTTGACACCATGGATATAAACATCGGAACCATAATTCCAGGGTATAGCTTTATCGGAAGTATAAGGAACGGGGCCAAGAGTGGTAATGATCATGGGAGCCACTCTAGCTTCAGCAACATTCTTTACAGGGCCTTCAGCAGTAATTCTGACAGGACCTTTAGAGGTGATCCTGACAGGGCCTTTGGAGGTAATCTTCACTGGCACTCTATCAACCATAACTACATCTTCAAGCTTAATGCTTCGAGTCAGATGTTCACACATACTTTCCACAGAAGAAGTCCTTCCAAACAATATAGTGTAATTGTCCATGAGGCGTTGAATACCATCCTTCAACTTCCAGCAACTATCAGGTTTATAGGCACAGTAAAAACAGTCTTCATTGCAACCTGGAAAGAACCCAGCTTGCACCAGCTTTTTCTTGATAATGGATAGAGGAGTAGTCACATCTGCTACTAAGGAAACATAGGAAACTTCATCAACATCATTAACAATTTTCTCATGATTGGGCATAGGAGCAGTGATCACATTTGGGGTCCCAGGAGGGTCAAATTCAATTTCCCCAGCTTCGATCATGTCTTTAATCTGTTTTTCAACACCCAGCAGTTGTTGGTGTCATGTCCCGGACTATTAGAATGATATGCACATCTTGCATTAGGATTGTACCGAGGAGAGGATGTATTAGGATTCTGGGGAGGATACCTTAAAGTAATTAGCTCCCCTTTCAACATTTGTTACAAGGCTTGGGCCAGTGACATATTGATCTTGGTGAATTGTCTTCTAGGCTTCTGTTGATTGTTTTGTTGTTGCTCTGGTGCTGTAGGAGCAGGATTGGAGATGTGAACTGCTCCTACAAATTGGTGACTCATGTTACGACTATGTTGACCATACACAACATTAGACTCTTTCTTTCCACTAGGGGGATTCTTAGCAGTGCTTGATGAAGAGGCACCCACCTGTATCTTACCACTTCTTATACCACTTTCCACACGCTCTCCAGTCATTATCAGCTCAGTGAAACCAGATGATGAGCTTCCAATGAGGTGACTATAGAAAGGACCATTCAGCGTACTCATAAACATATCCACCAGCTCCCTGTCAGTCAGAGGAGGTTGAACTCTGCCAGCCAGATCTCTCCATTTCTGGGCATACTCTTTGAAACTCTCCTTAGCACCCATAGACATGCTTTGGAGCTGCATGCGAGTTGGTGCTAAATCAGCATTATATTGGTATTGCCTATAGAAGGCCTCAGCAAGATCATTCCAATCACGAATATTAACACTTTCAAGTTGATAGTACCATTCCAATTGAGCTCCAGATAAACTCTCTTGGAAGAAATGAATCCACCGTTTCTTATCAGTAGTATGTGGTTGAATCCTCCGGACATACCTCAAATGCAGTTTAGGACATGAAACACCATCATACACCACAAAAACAGGAACCTTGAAGCCAATAGGTATAACCACTCCAGAAACTAAACTCAAACCTTCAAAATCAAGCCCAGAAGATTTTTGTAATTCCATAGCGTTCATTTTGTCTACCAGCATCTTGTACTTCTCCTTGCTAGCAGGATCATGATAATAGTTCGCCTCAGAATCAAAATCTTCCACAGTATCATGGAGACTACCTCCCTCTTTCTCAGAATTCTCAGACTCAAAATCCTCCACCTCTTCTTTTGTCTTGACAGGACCTCTGAATTTTCTACCCAAATTAATAAGACCCCCTGATTTTCTAGTCTTCTTCTTCTTCTTAGCCAGCAGTGCCTTCAGCTCATCTTGTCCCTTAGACAAGTTCAGGATCAGTTCTTGGAATTGTGCATTCTGAGTCTAGAGATCCTTAACAGTCTGTTCAAGAGCCATTTCTGCTGAAATAAACAGCGAGAAGATAAGATACCTGTTCATAAGAAACCTGTGATGCCATGATATGGTATGTAAATGCATATGCAATATTTTCAAGGACCGCAAGTTTTAAATTTGTTTAAACAACCAGAAAGTAAGCTTTTATTAGTAAGCAATAAACTTGTTTGCCCCTTGGGCTTACAATAAAATGAAATAAATACAAAGATGGGGTTTTAAGTATCCCATGGCCGTTTCCTCTTTATATTGAGGTATTAGTTGAGATTCCGCTCCTCGTGAAGTTGCTTGGTCAGTGTAACACCCTAATTTTTGCCCTAAGATTTCTTCGCATTTCATCTGCATTTTTGCATACAAACAAGATCGCACTATTTCTCAGTTTCTTCTCAGATGCAGGGTCTACACTTCGCAGGGGATCACCATTGTTTTTACTTCTTTATATTTGTTTATATTTACTGATCTCTAACCAAAATACCAAAAATATGTCGCAGTTTGCTTCTTCTTCTCTGTGTTGCAGGATTTCAAAGATGAGACAGTGATTTCAATTCAGATGCGTTTGGTCAGTCACAATTC
Organism: Lathyrus aphaca; assembly: GCA_963966055.1. Lineage (NCBI taxonomy): Eukaryota > Viridiplantae > Streptophyta > Magnoliopsida > Fabales > Fabaceae > Lathyrus > Lathyrus aphaca. The sequence goes on from OZ014519.1 coordinate 609,906,097, forward strand.
GATTCAGATGGACGTTCGACCTAATCTTGGTCAAACTATCAAAAGATTGTTTCAACTGCGAGTTATTGGTGCCAGTGGTTATTTCTCAGGCAGTGCGTATTCAAATTCCAAGTTGTGTTGTATACGAAAGTCATCAGTTATCAGACAGTGTTTCGTGTAAAGTTGGGTTAAATCATCAGTGTTCATCAGTTTATTAATGGTTCATTTGTGGATCTATTTTCCTCAATACAAATTCAAGTAATCAGGACTGATTTCAGATGATCCAAGTGATTGTGGCTCGGATTTGCAGGTTATCCAGTGATTTAGTGATGGTTGTATTCATTATTATCAGAGGCTTGTGGAAATGGTTTTGGGCTGAATAATCAATTTCATATTTATTCTCATCTGTTTACAAAATTAGTCCATATCCATTTCATAAATAATTTTCTTTCTAAAAACCAATCCCATTTTTCTATTATATCCAATTCTTCATCCATTTCAAAAACGATTATATCCGATAAAAACATTTTTTTTACCATCATCCAACTTTATTCCTTTTCCATTACCATATAAAAATTCCAAAATTCTATTATCCATTTTTTTTCTTTTTATCCAAATCCATATTACCAAAATATCATAGCTTATCAAAAGAACAATTTCATTGGCCCATTTTTGGCCCATTATTACAAACTTGTACAAAAAAAAAAAGAGAAAAGAAAGAAGCAAGTCAACTTTCAAGTGAAATAGCCATCAGCGTCTCAACGTCATTTTGTATACACCTTCAGCCAGCTCACGTAGCTACAACACAAGCCAACATCTTCCAGCACTTCAAAACGGCAACAACAAGTGCACAAAACGCAAACATCACGCAGCAACAAAAGGCACCAAACTCCCAGTCGCAATCCCAGCCGTACCAAGCAACACAATCCAGCTTTCCTCTTCAGCAACACGTGAACAACAGGCCCATTCTATTTTTCCATAAACCAAACAAAATAAAATAAAAAAACCAAATAAGTCATCAGCTCGCATGTGACGTCTTCGAAGCCAAGTACAACCCAACCTCACACACAAAACGCAGGAGAATGAAGCAGCAAAACGCAACAGCCCACGCCGTTTCAACAAGTTTTCACGCCTCACATATTTTGTGAACCAAAACGCAAATTCCATGTGGCCAAAAACACAAGACCGAAAAGCAACTTCGCACACTTGCAAAACTCAGCAAGCATCACGTGTTAAATCACCAGCCAAGCCGCAACATGAAACGCACACGAGAACGAACAAAACGCAGCATTCACATAACTAGCCCACAACGCAATTAAATCACAAGCAAAACGCAGCAAGCTTCCAAGCGAAACGCGGAAAAATAAGCTTGAACACGAGAAATCTGTGAGTTTCAAAACGCATCAAGAACCGTCACAAAACGCAGCTCAAATCCACCTCTTTCCTTCTATAAATTGAGAGCTCTTCTTCACAATTTCCTCAAGCTTTTTCAAGCCACAAACACTCTGCCAAAATCAAATCGGCTTCAATCCATCTTCATTTTGAAATCCCGCCGTAACCTTCAAATCACCATTTTTCCCAATCTCAAAAATCTGCAACATCAATTTCAAACAATTTTTAGGGATTCACAAATCAACGAGAACAATATCAATTACAACACCAACAAGGAGAAGAAGAAGAACGAACTTGAGTTTTAAAAAAAAAGAAGAAGTGAACCGCGACTGAGAAAGAGAAGGATTCGCGATCTTGATCGGAGAACCCGTGGCATTTGTCTTTGAAGGTGATGCCCTGTTTCGCGAAGAAGAGGAAGCTGCTTCTGCTTCTATGTTTTTTTTTGGATTTTTCTTTTATATTTTCTTTAAAATTTTTTTATGACTTTTCTTTGGGGCCTTAATGGATCTTCTTGGATCCATTCTGCTATCCATACCACCATGACCCGCGGATCCTCCCTCCACCTTCCCCTTTTATTCTTTTTTTTTTATTCTTTAGTTTTTTGTTTTCTTAAAAGGTTATTTTCCAATTTATTTTGGATATAAAAAAATTAGAAAATGATATTTAGAAAAAGTTTAGAAGGAAATTTATAAAGGTTTTTTTAAATTGTTTTTTTGTTATGGATTTTATTTTAAATTCATGTTTCTTTTTTCATTTCCTTTTATTTTTTGGTCGATGAAAATCTCCGATTCGTAGATTGTTGGATTTCGAATATGTTTAACCTTCATTGTTTCAAATATATGGATGAATGATCATTTGGATCATTCTCCATACTTTGAGATCCTGATAGGTTGCTTTCGATAATTCAACGAATATCTCGATTAAGATTAGACCGTTCTTTTTCTTTTCGTGCGACATGTTTTCGGAGAATGATCAATAATATCATTTCTCTAACATGTATTAGCACAAATATTTTCCACCTTAATTGGTGGTGGCCGACCTCATTTGTAGGGTAATTACTTCGTAAATTACTCGGCGATTGCTTAACATAGACCTAAATTTGTCCCGAATTCGAAATAAGATCCACTTGGATCCGGTTGCCTCGATATTTTTGTTATCTTTTGTGGTTGTGTTTGATTAAGTTCATCATACCATTTATATGTAAATATTATAATAATATGAATATACTAACCATTTAAATTCAATCTCTCGCACCTTATCCTCTTTATTTCAATTTCTCGCTCCTTATCTCCTTTATTATGCTATTATCATATTATATCATCTATCATATTGTTTATGTTTATATTGTTGCTTGTGATTTTTTTTTCTTTTGTCCATTCGGACACAAAAACATTAATAATGGATTAAACACCTAAAAGACTTGTGACTTTTAATTTCGGACTATGGCCACTATCCTTAGCATTGGAGTTTGGACTTAAATTTTAAGATTTCTCCCTTTGCTCAAGTTGTGATTGATTGAAGACCTTGGCCTCGAATTAACTTCATTTGTCTTTGAAGATGGAATTCCGTTTACCTTGAAGAAACGTTCATAATATGGTTTGATCGCTTTTCTCTTAACTTTTAAATTCAAGTCTTAGGATAGTCACTTCATCTCCTCCCACTTCTTAAATTTTTAAATCTTCTCCCTATTTTCAAATGCATTTTGTTTTCAAACCAAATGCCTTCGCAATCAAACCTTGACTTAGGTCAAGCGATTTTATCTTTTTTTTACTTTATTTTCTTAATAAATGTTAATCCATGTAAATATATCGAAATTCTTTTCTTAAAGACATTAAAAAATCCAAAAACTCACTCAATTGTTTTCGTGCCTCTGTGCACTTTTCTTTTCATATGTTTAGATATGATTCATTCTTTCTAGCGGAATTATTCGCTAAAGAATGATGACTTATCTCTATATTTTAAAATTAATGCAACTCATTGTTTCATTTCAAATTTTGTACCACGAACTACGAGGTTTTGATCTCGCATTGCACTTTGTGGGTACGTAGGCATGAGGCGTTAAACCTCTTCAAACACAAAAATCTTAAAAAACATTCTTCTTCTCATCCCTTCAATCTTTTTCAAGCAAACCAATTTCAAACCAAAAAATCAGTAAATATGTCAAAGGGCTCCCGTGGAGTACCACAAACATTTTGGGTGCGTAAAACCTTCCCAATTTGTAACCTATCCCCTTACCCGTTCTCTGTTTGTTTCTTTTAGCTTTTGCTTTTAGATTCATTAGGTTTTATTCGCTCTTTTTCCTTTTTTCCTTTTGGAATAAAATAAAAGCACGGTGGCGACTCTGTTTACCTTGAGTTAAGTTAGTCAATAGCTTACACTAATGATTTTACCGCTACAGAAAAGTGGCGACTCTACTGGGGAGTAATCTCTAAGTGGATTCGGCCTACTTTAATTTATTTATTGATTTGGTTTGATTTGTTTGTTATTTGGTTGTTCTGTTTTGGTTTTGGTGATCCTCTGTGTGAGATAGATTCTAACCCGGATCTGAGTGGAACTTATGATAGGACGACGATATTCGAAGCGATAAGCGATGGAGTAGTCCAAAGCTATATCAATTTGATAATCTCCACTCAGTTAGGCTCTCTTGGACTATCAATGTCATGATGAGTAATCATACGTGGCATTATTTTCCGACCTTGAGCTGATCATACTGAGGACCGTAGAACCCTTAACCCATCCAAGCCAATTTAGGAACGTAGTGCGGAAACTGTCTGGGTGTAAACCTAAGGTGGTTGTCACGCGATACTACACTCGGACGAGGTCTATTTTAAGAATGTTATCGGTTGGGGAGTAATCCAACGTACCGATGATATTCTAAAGATGGTTGTTAACTCCGGGCACCTCTATTAGCACCCTTTTGGTTTTCTGCAGGTACAATGAAGACAAAACCTTAGTACTTACTTGTGTGGGTTGGTGTTCTGTTACCTTGACTTCATGCTCGTGACTCGGAACCTAAGCCCGTGTGTTTGTGTGATCTTGTTTGTGGTTGTTGCATACATGCCATCATGCATTCATGAGCATTGTGTTTGAGATTTCAAAGGACTCATAAGGAACTTTTGCAAAATTTCAGATGTCCATGGCTATGAATTTTGAAAGGAGGAACACAAAGAAGTACACCTTCAAGAATCCTAATGTAGTAGAGTTGAGAAAGCTAGGAGCTTTGGTTGTTGATACCCAGGAGTTCCGGAAATGTCATAGGAAGCTTTTGTTTATGTTGGATACCGACGTACCTGAGGGGATCATTGCATCATTGTTTCACCTTTCCTGATTATCAGCTTGTGCCGACTTTGGAGGAGTACTCTCATTGGATAGGTTTACCTATTTTGGACAAAGAATTTCTTTTCAGTGGTTTAGAGAAGGAGCTTACTATCAAAGTCATCGCCAGAGCACTTTTTCTTAAGGAGTCTGATCTTAATGGGAAGTTTCTTCCAAAGGGGAGTGTTTGTGGTATTAATGCTAAGTTCTTGATGGGAAAAGCTTCTACTTCACTTACTTTGGGTCATAAGGATGCATTTGAGGCTATTCTTACTTTGCTCATTTATGGTATTGTCTTGTTTCCCAACTTAGATGGTATTGTGGATGAGAATGCTATTCAAATCTTCTTGAAGAAGAATCCGGTACCTACTTTGCTTGGAGATATGTATCATGCTTTTCATTATAGGACCTCCAAAGGTGATGGAGAGATTGTGTGTTGTGCGCCTCTTCTTTATAGGTGGTTTATTTCGCACCTACCAAAGTCCGATGTCTTCAAGGATAATAGAGAGAATCGAAGATGGTCTCAGAGGATTATGTCACTTTCTCATAAGGATATCTCATGGTATTGTTCTCATTATGATACTGGAGTGCTTATTGACAGTTGCGGAGAATTTCCTAATGTACCTCTTCTTGGTACACGTGGGGGAATTAGCTACAACCCTATTCTTGCTAGGCGACAGTTGGGATATTGTTTGAAGGACATACCAAACAATCTTTCCTTATCCCGTTTCTTCTTTCTTAATGGTGCAGATCATGTAGAAATGAAGAAAAGGATTACTCATTCTTGGCATGCGGTTCATCGGAAAGAGAAGGGTCAATTGGGAAAACAACACCTTGCTCCTTCCGAGTGTTACATTCAGTGGGTTCGATCTAGGGATTCCAAGCTCAATATGCCTTATCCACCTGAGGAGCCTTTGTTTCCCATATTACCATTGTCTGCTTTTCTACCTCCCGTTGATGAGAAGGTGGCTCTTCAAGAAGAGTTGGACAAGATGAAGAAAGAGAAAGAAGAATGGCTACTTGAGAAGACTACGATGCAAGAGCAACTGAAGGAGAAGGATGATCTCATTGAGTTACTTGAGCGGCGTGTTACGAAGAGGCCAAGAGAGGATTTATTTTCCTCTAGTACTCCATCTACCATTCCTCCTACATCCGGTGCTTGGAAGGCCATTGTTGACAAGTTAGTGAAGGATAAGGATGACATGGAAGATCGGTACAAGAAAGAGATTAAGAGGATTCGCATGAAGTATCAGCCAGGATTCGGAACTTCTTCGGATATGATTCCCTAGGCCTAGTTTACTTTTTCTCTCATGTATTAGGATTGTTGAGGCTTGTACTTCACTTGTAATCCTTACTTAATTTTAATGAGAATGAGTTTTTTAAGTACTTCAAAAAGCGTCTCTTTATAAATATTGCAAGTTATCTTATAGTCCTTTGAAATCTTTGCATTTTGCATACGCATACCATGCATCATATCTGCATTTGTCTTGCTTTTTGAGTGTTCTCCAGGGATCTTATGTTGTTTCTTGGTCTTCATTCAGTTCTCCTGTCAAGCTGACTCACCGATTTGATACTCGAGCTAATCGGAAGAGGGTGATGGAAACTTTACAACAAGAGAATCGCGAGCTGCGCGAAGAGGTTACATATCTGAGGGAAAGCTTGGAAATAGTTTCTGCTATGATAGAAAGCTTGGTGGCTGCTCAGAATCAGCCACCTCCTCCTAATTCTCCTGTTCAGAATACCGTCATTTCCGAGATTGTTACCGCATCAATTCCTGTTGAAACTGTCATTTCTCCTCGCTATCGTATGCCTGCTAGCACACCTTGGGGCATGCCGGTTGATTTTATTCCTGCTGGTTATCGTCCTCCTCCTCCTGAAACTGCTGCAGTTAATACTCTCCCACCAGTGTGGAATACTCTTCCTCCAGTTATGACTAATGCACCGCCTGTGATGCACACTATTCCACACCATGATGAAATGATTTACCATGCTGAGCCTAGTGAAGGCGCTGGAGTGGCTGAAAGACTTGATGATTTCCAAGGACGCTTTGTTAAGATACAGAGGGAGATGAGAGCCTTGAAGCATAAGGATTTGTTTGGAAAAGATGCTTATGATCTTTGTCTGGTCCCTAATGTTAAAGTTCCGTACAAATTCAAGTTGCCTGAGTTTGAGAAGTATAAAGGCAACACTTGTCCGTTGAGTCATCTGACTATGTATGCTAGAAAGATGTCTGCTCAGACAGATAATGATAAGCTGTTGATTCACTATTTCCAGGATAGTTTGACCGGTGCACCCATGAGGTGGTATATGAGTTTGGATAATAGCCAAATCAAGACTTTCAATGATTTGGGAGAAGCTTTTGTGAGGCAATACAAGTATAACGTTGATATGGCACCAGATAAAGATCAACTTCGTGCTATGTCCCAGAAGGACAAAGAGACTTTCAAAGAATATGCGCAGAGATGGCGCGAGCTGGCAGCCCAGATTGTTCCTCCGCTGGAAGAGAAAGAAATGACGAAGATCTTCTTGAAGACTTTAGGTTCTTTCTACTATGAGAGGATGATAGCAAGCGCTCTTTCTGATTTCACTGAAATGGTGAGTATGGGGATGCGTTTAGAAGAAGGTGTCTGTGAGGGACGGTTAAGTCAAGAGAATAGTAATGGCTCAAGCTCTAGAAGGTTCAACTTTGGGAAAAATAAAGAAGGAGAGACTAATGTTGTGTCTCGTGAAAGTTATAGAAGACCCCATGGCCGTAGGAATCACCATTCGCAGCATGTAGCTTTTGTAACTCCGATGATTAATGTGGCTCCGACTGTGCCAGCAGTTCCAAAGTATCAACCTCGTTATCAACAACCTTCTGGGCAACAAGGTGGTAATCAGCAGGTTCGGGCTAAGCCAAGTTTTGATCCTATTCCGATGTCGTATGCGGACTTGCTTCCATCTTCGATTGCAAAGAATCTTGTGCAAACACGTCCTCCACCTCCAGTTCCAGAGACTATCCCATGGTGGTATAAGCCAGAGGCTCGCTGTGCTTTTCATCAAGGTGCCCCGGGGCACGATGTTGAGAATTGTTATCCATTAAAGTTTGAAGTACAGAAATTGATGAGGAACAATATTTTGTATTTCAATGATGTTAATCCAAATGTGAAGAAAAATCCGCTGCCGAACCATGGTAATGCGTCTGTGAATATGGTTGATGGTTGTCCTGGTTTGTTCAAGATCTATGAGGTCCGTCATATTCGAAGGTCTTTGGTTGAGATGCATGCTTTCTTAAGTGAATATCACGATATTGATCACGATTATGCTGGATGTTGCATCTGCTCGGTGAACCCTCGTGGTTGCGTGATTGTTAAGAGAGACATTCAAAAGATGATGGATGATAAGTTGATTGAGGTGACAACAAAAAGAGATGAGTATGAAAATGAAGTGAAAGTTATTATGCCTCAGTTCAATCTTCCTGAGAGAGTTGTTCCTGAGAGGGTGGTTATTTCTTTTGATAGTCGCAAAAATGCTGTTACTCCATTGGTGATTAATTTGCCTGGTCCAGTGCCATATGAGTCTGATAAAGCTGTTCCGTACCGGTATAATGCTACGATGATAGAAAATGGTAGGGAAGTTCCTATTCCTACTCCAAAGTCTATAGTTAGTATTGCTGATGTGACGAAGGTTACTCGAAGTTGTAGAGTGTATGCTTCAGACCCTCCGAAGAGAGTTGAAGATACAAGTGCAAGTAAGCAGATTATGGATGTTGTTGCCCAATCAGGCCAATCTGGTGATAGTGAAGATGAGGTGTTAAAATTGATAAAGAAGAGTGAGTACAACGTTACTGAGCAATTGTTGCATACTCCGTCGAAAATATCAGTTTTATCACTCTTGATGTGCTCTGAGGCTCATAGGCAGTCTTTGCAGAAGATTCTTGATCAAGCTTATGTTGACCATGATGTGACTGTTGATCAGTTTGATAGTATTGTGGCTAATATCACATCGTGCAACAATTTAAGTTTCTGTGATGACGATTTGCCTGAAGAAGGGAGGAATCATAACTTGGCTTTGCATATCTCAGTGAATTGTCAGGAAGATGTTATGTCCAAGGTGCTAGTTGATACTGGATCTTCTCTGAACGTAATGCCGAAGTCGACTTTGTCAAAGCTTGTGTATCAAGGTGCTCCCATGAGGCATAGTGGGATTATTGTGAAAGCGTTTGATGGGTCGAAGAAGACAGTGATTGGTGAAGTGGATCTTCCTACTCTTATTGGACCGTTTATATTCAAAATTACTTTTCAAGTAATGGATATACGTCCCGCTTACAGTTGTCTCCTCGGAAGACCATGGATTCATGAGGCAGGAGCTGTGACATCAACCTTTCATCAGAAGTTGAAGTTTGTGAAAGAGGGGAAATTGGTGACCATTGGAGGTGAAAGGGCGATGCTTGTGAGCAATTTGTCTTCCTTCTCCTATATTGATGCTGAAGAAGAGGTGGGAACTTCGTTTCAAGCTCTTTCTGTCGTGGATAATGTTGCTAAGAAGAATGCCATGCCCGTGTCTTCTCTCAAGGATGCTCTGCGCGTGCTTGAAACTGGTTAGTCTGATGGTTGGGGACGAGTTATTGATGCTGTCGACAACAAGGAAGGATTTGGTATCGGCTTCGCACCAGGCGTGGTTCTCAATGACCTGAAGACTATTCAGGAAGGTTTCCGAAGTGTTGGATTTCTCAACGATCATTCCGCTGCTGCCATCATTGAAGATGATGAAGATGAAGAAATGCCTGACTTTGTTACGCATGGAAAGATTTGCCAGAACTGGATTGCTGTTGATGTTCCTTTTATTGTTCATGCTTCAAAGTAATTTGTTTTATTTTCTTTCAAAAATCCTTTCACTCTGCCCAAGGTGAAAGTGATGTTTGTCGGGCTTTGTTTCAAATTTTATCATCATCAATAAAATGCTATTTTGATTTCCATATATGTTTTTTCCTTTTTGCTTTATTCTGAAAAATGGTAATATAAAAAACCCAAAATAATAATGATTGTTTATCTGCATAATGTTTGCATTTTTTGTTCATACTCTAAAATAAAAATAAAATCATTGAGCAGATTGATTGATAAACCCATTGAAAACAATGATCATATGCCCTGTCCCAACTTTGAATTCCCTGTGTTTGAAGCTGAGGAAGAGGATGTTAAAGAGATTCCTGATGAGATTTCTCGGTTGCTTGAGCACGAGGAGAAAGTTATTCAGCCTCATGGAGAGTCTATAGAGATGGTCAACTTGGGTTCTGAAGATGACAAGAAAGAAGTCAAAGTTGGAGCATTGCTTGGTCCTGATGTTAAGAAGAGGATTGTAGAGCTTCTCAGAGAGTATGTTGATGTATTTGCTTGGTCTTATCAAGACATCCCAGGTCTTGATACTGATGTTGTGGAGCATAGATTGCCGTTGAAGCCTGAATGTCCACCTGTAAAGCAAAAGTTGAGAAGAACTCATCCCGACATGGCAGTAAAGATCAAAGAGGAGGTTCAAAAGCAGATTGATGCAGGTTTTCTTGTGACATCAACTTATCCTGAATGGGTGGCCAATATTGTGCCTGTTCCGAAGAAAGACGGAAAAGTCCGAATGTGCGTTGATTACAGAGATTTGAACAAAGCCAGTCCGAAAGATGATTTTCCATTGCCACACATTGATATGTTGGTAGATAATACGGCTAAGTTTGATGTGTTCTCTTTTATGGACGGATTTTCTGGTTATAATCAAATAAAGATGGCACCCGAGGACATGGAAAAGACCACATTTATTACACCATGAGGAACATTCTGCTACAGAGTGATGCCCTTTGGATTGAAGAATGCTGGTGCGACGTACCAAAGAGCTATGACCACACTTTTCCATGATATGATGCACAAAGAAATCGAGGTATATGTTGATGATATGATTGCTAAGTCGAAGACTGAAGAGGATCATGTTGAACATTTGCTGAAGTTGTTTCAGAGGTTAAGAAAGTTTAAGCTTCGTTTGAATCCGAACAAGTGCACCTTTGGTGTACGTTCCGAAAAGTTGTTAGGTTTCATTGTCAGCCAAAGAGGCATTGAAGTCGATCCTGATAAAGTGAAAGCTATTCAGGAAATGCCTGCTCCAAGAACTGAAAAGCAAGTAAGAGGATTCTTGGTCCGTTTGAATTATATTTCGAGGTTTATCTCTCACATGACTGCCACATGTGCTCCGATTTTCAAGTTGCTTCGAAAAGATAAAGGTTGTGTCTGGACAGATGATTGTCAGAAGGCGTTTGAAAGTATCAAAGAATATTTGCTTGAACCTCCTATCTTGTCTCCTCCGGTGGAAGGTAGACCGATGATCATGTACTTGACTGTGTTGGAAGATTCCATGGGTTGTGTGCTTGGTCAGCAAGATGAATCTGGAAGAAAAGAATATGCAATTTACTACTTGAGTAAGAAATTCACTGATTGTGAGTCTCGGTACTCCATGCTTGAAAAAACTTGTTGTGCCTTAGCTTGGGCTGCAAAGCGTCTTCGCCAGTATATGCTGAATCATACAACTTGGTTGATCTCTAAAATGGATCCAATCAAGTATATCTTTGAAAAGCCTGCTTTGACTGGGAGGATTGCTCGTTGGCAAATGTTGTTATCAGAATATGATATTGAGTACCGAGCTCAAAAAGCTATAAAAGGTAGTATCATGGCTGACCATTTGGCACATCAACCGATTGATGATTACCAACCTATCAAGTTTGATTTTCCAGATGAGGATGTGATGTTTTTGAAAGTGAAAGATTGTGATGAACCTTTGATTGAGGAAGGGCCGGAGCCTAGATCTCGATGGGGTTTAGTTTTTGATGGTGCTGTGAATGCACGCGGAAGAGGAATTGGGGCAATGATCATTACTCCCCATGGTTCACATATTCCTTTTGCCGCGAGGTTGACTTTTCCTTGTACCAATAATGAAGCTGAGTATGAAGTCTGCATTATGGGTCTTGAGGAAGCTATTGATCTGAGGATTAAGCATCTTGATGTGTATGGAGATTTTGCCTTGGCAATCAATCAGATTCAGGGTACGTGGGTAACTCATCAACCCCACTTGATCCCTTATAGAGATTATGCCAGAAAGATATCAACTTTCTTCACTAAAGTTGAGATTCATTATGTTCCTAGTGATGAGAATCAGATGGTAGATGCTTTAGCAACTATAGCTTCTATGATAAAGGTGCACCAGTGGAATGATGTTCCCATGATCAGTGTGATGCGACTTGAAAGACCAGCTCATGTGTTTGCAGTCGAAGAGGTCCATGATGACAAGCCTTGGTATCATGATATTAAATGTTTTCTCCAGAGTCAGGAATACCCACTTGGGGCATCCGATAAAGACAAGAGGACTTTGAGGAGATTGGCAGGCAATTTCTTCCTGAATGGAAATGTGCTTTATAAGAGAAATTTTGACATGGTCTTGCTCAGATGCGTGGATAGACACGAAGCAGACATGTTAATGAAAGAAATTCATGAAGGATCTTTTGGCACTCATGCTAATGGGCATGCAATGGCTAAAAAGATGTTGAGAGCAGGTTACTATTGGCTGACAATGGAATCTGATTGTTGCAAGTATGTGAAAAAGTGCCATAAGTGTCAAGTGTATGCTGATAAGATTCACGTGCCACCAGCTTATCTCAATGTGATTTCTTTCCCATGGCCTTTCTCTATGTGGGGAATTGATATGATTGGTATGATTGAACCCAAGGCTTCGAATGGACATCGTTTTATTCTTGTGGCAATTGACTATTTCACCAAGTGGGTGGAAGCGGCATCGTATGTTAATGTGACCAAGCAAGTTGTGGTTCGGTTTATCAAGAATAACATTATCTGCAGATATGGTGTTCCGAATAGAATCATTACTGATAATGGTTCGAACTTGAATAATAAGATGATGAAAGAGCTTTGTGAAGAATTCAAGATTCAATACCATAATTCTTCTCCATATAGACCGAAGATGAATGGGGCTGTTGAAGCTGCGAATAAGAACATTAAGAAGATCATTCAGAAGATGGTTGTGACATACAAGGACTGGCATGAGATGCTTCCTTTTGCTTTGCATGGATATCGTACATCTGTCCTCACTTCAACAGGGGCAACCCCCTTTTCACTTGTTTATGGTACATAAGCAGTGCTCACCGTCGAAGTTGAGATCCCATCAATGAGAGTTCTGATGGAAGCCAAGTTGACTGAGGCTGAGTGGTGTCAGAGTAGATTTGATCAGTTGAATTTGATTGAGGAAAAAGAGAATAACAACTTTGTGTCATGGTCGGTTGTACCGGCAAAGAATGAAGAAAGCTTTTGACAAGAAGGTCAAACCTTGTGTATTCAGAGAAGGCGACCTCGTGCTAAAAAAGATTCAGTTTTTCCTTAAAGATTCTCGGGGCAAGTGGACTCCGAACTATGATGGCCCATATGTTGTCAAGAAAGCCTTCTCTGGCGGTTCATTAATTCTTGCAACTATGGATGGTGAGGAGATCACTCGCCCTGTGAATGCGGATGCAGTCAAGAAATACTTCGCCTAAAAAATAAAAGAACGGCTCGCTAAGTTGAAAACCCGAAAGGGCGGCTTAGGCAAAAATGAGCGTCTCGTTGGATTGAAAACCCGAAAGGGCGGTCGAGGCAAAAATTAGAGACATAAACAGAAATAATTATCCCGGTAGATTGAAAACCCGAAAGGGCAATCTAGGAAAAAGTTAGGGATCATGGCAAGTAACTGCGTCGACAGACTGGATCACTTGTAGCAACCGAGGATTTCAGATTCTATCCCTCAGAAGAATTGCCCATCAAAGATTCTTATTCACTCATCCTTGACTGAAGTTTCAGACACAGTGGAGTTCAAAGTTGATAGGGAGAATAGTGATCATTGTATTCTAATGTAGCCCTTTTCCATGTATTTACCATTTTTCAAACTTGTAATGATCCATGGAATCATGCCATTTGCTGACTACCATTCTATCAATGAATTTGAGCTTTTATCCAATTGTTTGCAATTCTTTATATTGTTTCTGTTTACAAAATTTCAATTTATTGTTGATGATGATTTTTGAAACAGATTTAATAAATTTAATCTTTGAAGATCATAAAAACATTTTTCTTTTGATATATGAACAAAGAAAGGATATCGATAGTGATTCCAAGGATGGTAAAGTTTGGATGTGTGTAACTTGTATCTCCCAAAGCAGAGTTCGATTTGGTTGTGTCCATGCAAAGTTCCTGGATAGTCTTGACAGGTTGATGTTAATAATGTTTTGTTCCCCAACAATAAGCATGAGCGGGAATTGTATGATTGATCTGAGTTCCCATGTTTTCTCCAGAAGAGTTGTTGGAAGGGATGTTCTTAAGAATCCCTAGCTGAGTTTTGATCTCTTCCTCAACAAGTTATCTTTAAATTGAGAAGCATTGGGAATCCTCAGCCGAGCTCTTGTTCCTCAGCTTGAGTTGTTTGCATCCTTGAATAGAAGTATTGATATAGCAGTCAGTTTAGAGGTTTTCTTTTACCTGATGGTGGGTATTGATTTAAAATCCCTTGTAACTGTGTTTTGGATATGACGTTAACTTCTGATGTCCCCATACGGATCCCCAGTAGGTCTGTGTGTGTTGGTTTCCAGTAGGTTCCTTTGTGATTTTCAACAGGTCTTACACTCTATCCCCAAGCGGAGCAGGAGTGTTATGACAGTTATTCCTCGCAAAATTCAATTTTATCAAGAATACTTCCATCCTCAGTAGATTATTACTTTTCCTCAGCAGGATGATATCCCTAGCAGATGCTGTCTCATCCTGAGTTAAGCCTTGTAGTAGGATTTTATTCCTTTGATGGCTTATGACAGTCCCCTGCAAGATTTCAAGTTGAATTTCCAGCATGTTTCCCTGCATTGTTGCCTTGGGATTAGTCGAGTATCTGGTTATTGTGGTGTTCATGTCAACTGTTTCGTATCTTTATGTCTGTTTTGTCAGCATATTCATAAGCATATTCATATGCATAAGCATAGCATCGTTTGCTTGCATTCTTGCAGTTATCATTGTTCTCTGCTCTTTGGTGTGGAATTTCCCCACAAAGTGTGTGTGTCGTCTTCCTCTCAAGTTTAGAGTGTCGACCATTAGGCAGAAAGTGTTAATCCTTTCTAATTCCCCACTGAGTTTGTTTCTCGTGGACGATTTTGATTCAGTTTCCTCCCAGTTTATTATCTGGATGGAATTTTCCCCAGTTGAGATATTTCCTCCTTGGGATGAGTCTTGTTTGACCGTTTCTCTCCAATTTGTTCTTGGATTGAACTTTGGTCCCCTTTTGTGAATAATATTGCTTTGGAATTAAGCTATCATTGTTTGATAGTGGGCAATATTTTCTCCAGCTTGAGTATATTACTTTGGAATTAAGCTATCAGTTAATCGATAGTGGGTAATATTACCAAATAGATCAATTTCTTTTACTTGTACTCCTACCCAGTAAATCCGTTAGTCGAGATTTCTTTCTTCTTACCCAGTAAAAAGGTAATAGAAGCTCTTCCCCTTTGATTGAGCTCCTACCCAGTAAATCAGGTAGTTGATCATACTCATACCCAGTAAGTCAGGTAGTTGAGAATTTTTCTGCCCAGTAAAAAGGTAGTGGAGGTTATCCCTCCTTATTTTGCTCCTACCCAGTAAATCAGGTAGTTGAGAATTTTTCTGCCCAGTAAAAAGGTAGTGGAGGTTATCCCTCTGTATTTTGCTCCTATCCAGTAAATCGATAGTTGAGTCCGTTGTTTTCCTACCCAGTAAACAGGTAGTTGATGATTCTTTTCCAACTCAGTATTTCTCCATTCTTGGACTCGAATACTTTGTTTGGTCGATATTTCCTGGCAGGGTGTTTACTTTCCCTGGTTGAATCTTGTACCTTGATTATATCATACCTTTTCCCAAGTGGAGTCAGCTATCCAGTGATTTATTTTCCTGGTAAATTCTTTTGTTGACTGTTGTTTCCCCAGCGGGATATTCTTCTGTGTCCCCAAGTTTTGCTTTCCTCTGGTGGTCATATTTTCTCCACAGAGATCTTGGGCTTGCATATCATATTCATATCATATCATGTACTCTTAGGACAAAAATTGGGTATCCTGTATTCAAGTCTCTCCCATCTTGTAGAGACGAAGATGTCAATCTTCATATCTCCGGATTGAATAAACTTAAATAGGGGCAGTTGTAACACCCTAATTTTTGCCCTAAGATTTCTTCGCATTTCATCTGCATTTTTGCATACAAACAAGATCGCACTATTTCTCAGTTTCTTCTCAGATGCAGGGTCTACACTTCGCAGGGGATCACCATTGTTTTTACTTCTTTATATTTGTTTATATTTACTGATCTCTAACCAAAATACCAAAAATATGTCGCAGTTTGCTTCTTCTTCTCTGTGTTGCAGGATTTCAAAGATGAGACAGTGATTTCAATTCAGATGCGTTTGGTCAGTCACAATTCGATTCAGATGGATGTTCGACCTAATCTTGGTCAAACTATCAAAATATTTTTCAACTGCGAGTTATTGGTGCCAGTGGTTATTTCTCAGGCAGTGCGTATTCAAATTCCAAGTTGTGTCGTGTACGAAAGTCATCAGTTATTAGACAGTGTTTCGTGTAAAGTTGGGTTAAATCATCAGTGTTCATCAGTTTATTAATGGTTCATTTGTGGATCTATTTTCCTCAATACAAATTCAAGTAATCAGGACTGATTTCAGATGATCCAAGTGATTGTGGCTCGGATTTGCAGGTTTTCTAGTGATTTAGTGATGGTTGTATTCGTTATTATCAGAGGCTTGTGGAAATGGTTTTGGGCTGAATAATCAATTTCATATTTATTCTCATCTGTTTACAAAATTAGTCCACATCCATTTCATAAATAATTTTATTTCTAAAAACCAATCCCATTTTTCTATTATATCCAATTCTTCATCCATTTCAAAAACGATTATATCCGATTAAAACATTTTTTTACCATCATCCAACTTTATTCCTTTTCCATTACCATATAAAAATTCCAAAATTCTATTATCCATTTTTTTTTCTTTTTATCCAAATCCATATTACCAAAATATCATAGCTTATCAAAAGAACAATTTCATTGGCCCATTTTTGGCCCATTATTACAAACTTGTACAAAACAAAAGAGAAAAGAAAGAAGCAAGTCAGCTTTCAAGTGAAATAGCCATCAGCCTCTCAACGTCATTTTGTATACACCTTCAGCTAGCTCACGCAGCTACAACACAAGCCAACATCTTCCAGCACTTCAAAACGGCAACAACAACTGCACAAAACGCAAACATCACGCAGCAGCAAAAGCCACCAAACTCCCAGCCGCAATCCCAGCCGTACCAAGCAACACAATCCAGCTTTCCTCTTCAGCAACACGTGAACAGCAGGCCCATTCTATTTTTCCATACACCAAACAAAATAAAATAAAAAAACCAAATAAGTCATCAGCTCGCACGTGACGTCTTCGAAGCCAAGTACAACCCAACCTCACACACAAAACGCAGGAGAATGAAGCAGCAAAACGCAACAGCCCACGTCGTTTCAACAAGTTTTCACGCCTCACATCTTTCGTGAACCAAAACACAAATTCCCTGTGGCCAAAAACGCAAGACCGAAAAGTAACTTCGCACGCTTGCAAAACTCAGCAAGCATCACGTGTTAAATCACCAGCCAAGCCGCAACATGAAACGCACACGAGAACGAACGAAACGCAACATTCACATAACTAGCCCACAACGCAATTAAATCACAAGCAAAACGCAGCAAGCTTCCAAGCGAAACGCGGAAAAATAAGCTTGAACACGAGAAATCTGTGAGTTTCAAAACGCATCAAGAACCGTCACAAAATGCAGCTCAAATCCACCTCTTTCCTTCTATAAATTGAGAGCTCTTCTTCACAATTTCCTCAAGCTTTTTCAAGCCATAAACACTCTGCCAAAATCAAATCGGCTTCAATCCATCTTCATTTTGAAATCCCGCCGTAACCTTCAAATCACCATTTTTCCCAATCTCAAAAATCTGCAACATCAATTTCAAACAATTTTTAGGGATTCGCAAATCAACGAGAACAATATCAATTACAACACCAACAAGGAGAAGAAGAAGAACGAACTTGAGTTTTGAAAAAAAAGAAGAAGTGAACCGCGGCTGAGAAAGAGAAGGATTCGCGATCTTGATCGGAGAACCCGTGGCATTTGTCTTTGAAGGTGATGCCCTGTTTCGCGAAGAAGAGGAAGCTGCTTCTGCTTCTATGTTTTTTTTTGGATTTTTCTTTTATATTTTCTTTAATTTTTTTTATGACTTTTCTTTGGGGCCTTAATGGATCTTCTTGGATCCATTCTGCTATCCATACCACCATGACCCGCGGATCCTCCCTCCACCTTCCCATTTTATTCTCTTTTTTTTTATTCTTTAGTTTTTTGTTTTCTTAAAAGGTTATTTTCCAATTTATTTTGGATATAAAAAAATTAGAAAATGATATTTAGAAAAAGTTTAGAAGGAAATTTATAAAGGTTTTTTTTATTTTTTTTTTGTTATGGATTTTATTTTAAATCCATGTTTCTTTTTTCATTTCCTTTTATTTTTTGGTCGATGAAAATCTCCGATTCGTAGATTGTTGGATTTCGAATATGTTTAACCTTCATTATTTCAAATCTATGGATGAATGATCATTTGGATCATTCTCCATACTTTGAGATCGTGATAGGTTGCTTTCGATAATTCAACGAATATCTCGATTAAGATTAGACCGTTCTTTTTCTTTTCGTGAGACATGTTTTCGGAGAATGATCAATAATATCATTTCTCTAACATGTATTAGCACAAATATTTTCCACCTTAATTGGTGGTGGCCGGCCTCATTTGTAGGGTAATTACTTCGTAAATTACTCGGCGATTGCTTAACATAGACCTAAATTTGTCCCGAATTCGGAATAAGATCTACTTGGATCCGGTTGCCTCGATATTTTTGTTATCTTTTGTGGTTGTGTTTGATTAAGTTCATCATACCATTTATATGTAAATATTATAATAATATGAATATACTAACCATTTAAATTCAATCTCTCGCACCTTATCCTCTTTATTTCAATTTCTCGCTCCTTATCTCCTTTATTATGCTATTATCATATTATATCATCTATCATATTGTTTATGTTTATATTGTTGCTTGTGATTTTTTTCCTTCTTTTGTCCATTCGGACACAAAAACATTAATAATGGATTAAACACCTAAAAGACTTATGACTTTTTATTTCGGACTATGGCCACTATCCTTAGCATTGGAGTTTGGACTTAGATTTTAAGATTTCTCCCTTTGCTCAAGTTGTGATTGATTGAAGACCTTGGCCTCGAATTAACTTCATTTGTCTTTGAAGATGGAATTCCGTTTACCTTGAAAAAACGTTCATAATATGGTTTGATCGCTCTTCTCTTAACTTTTAAATTCAAGTCTTAGGATAGTCACTTCATCTCCTCCCACTTCTTAAATTTTCAAATCTTCTCCCTATTTTCAAATCTTCTTTGTTTTCAAACCAAATGCCTTCGCAATCAAACCTTGACTTAGGTGAAGCGATTTTATCTTTTTTTTACTTTATTTTCTTAATTGTTTTCGTGCCTCTGTGCACTTTTCTTTTCATATGTTTAGATATGATTCATTCTTTCTAGCGGAATTATTTGCTAAAGAATGACGACTTATCTCTACATTTTAAAATTAATGCAACTCATTGTTTCTTTTCAAATTTTGTACCACGAACTACGAGGTTTTGATCTCGCATTGCACTTTGTGGGTACGTAGGCATGAGGCGTTAAACCTCTTCAAACACAAAAATCTTAAAAAACATTATTCTTCTCATCCCTTCAATATTTTTCAAGCAAACCAATTTCAAACCAAAAAAGTAGTAAATATGTTAAAGGGCTCCCGTGGAGTACCACAGACATTTTGGGTGCGTAAAACCTTCCCAATTTGTAACCTATCCCTTTTCCTGTTCTCTGTTTGTTTCTTTTAGCTTTTGCTTTTAGATTCATTAGGTTTTATTCGCTCTTTTTCCTTTTTTCCTTTTGGAATAAAATAAAAGCGCGGTGGTGACTCTGTTTACCTTGAGTTAAGTTAGTCAATAGCTTACACTCATGATTTTATCGCTACAGTCAGCTCCAGGATTCTTTCTTGACTAGCTTTGAAATGAGTCTCAAAAGTATCCCTTTGTTCCTTCAACTGGATCCATGACCTCTGCAACTCTTCCATGTCAGTGGGCATATCTGGACGAAGGATGATATAAGGAGTATCTCCTTCAGCAACAGGTTCCATGGTAACTGGCAGGATAGCAGGATATGGCATCATAAGAGTCTGAGCACGTGCTCGTACCCATCTGAGATAAGGTTCCATGGGAATGAAGTACTTTGGTTCCAAAGTCTTGCTGTCAACCTTGTTAACTTTACCCCAAACTCGTATAAACCTTTGCCGGTAACCTTGTAGATCGTTGTCGTAATCGAACATAATACCCTGAATAAGCATGTCATGAGGACCATCACTCCGAGCATAACCAAACTGACATAGAGCTAAAGTAGGATTGTAGGTAATGCCCCCTCTTATGCCAAGGAGTGGCACATTAGGGAACTCCCCACAACGGTCAATGATAGTAACATTCTCCATAGATCGAGAGCACCAATGAATGTCTGAATGAGAAAGTGATATAATCCTCTTGGACCACCTGAACCCTTGTTCATTCTTCATCACTGATCGAGGAAGATGAGAAATAAAACACCTAGATAGTAAAGGTATACAACACATTAGAGTTCCCTGTGCCTTCGTAGTACGGGTATGGAGAGAGTGTAAGATGTCTCCAAGCAATGTAAGCACTGGATTGCGAGTCAGAAATATGTTGATGGCGTGCACGTCTATGAGATGGTCTGGATTAGGGAACAAAACTAAGCCATAGATCAATAGGGCTAAGATCTCTTCAAAATCATCATAACTCATAGCCTTCGGGAACACTTGAGCTTTCTCCATCAATACCTTAGCAAGGATACCCTTAACTCCACTTCTCGTTTCTAGGACAATGTCTGATTTCTTCAAATGTAAGGCTGCAGCAATAACCTCAGGTTTAGGCTCTTTTTCTAAGCCTGTGAAGAGTCTCTGATCAAGGATAGGTATATCCAATAGTTTGGAGAACTCTTCCATTGTAGGAACCAGCTGATAGTCGGGGAATGTGAAACAATGATGTTTAGGATCAAAGAACTGAAACAGAACACTCATCATGTCCTCATTGAACCCTGAAGTGACTAGATCCAGTAGGTGACCATGCCTCTTAATGAACTAGGAGTTTTCAGAAACTAGAGAGACCAATTCCTTAAGTTTAGGAGGTATCCCTACAAAGTTGATCCGGATAGTATTCTTACGAGCAGAAGCCATGACCTGCAACAAAGAACAAAGATAAATCCTTTGGTCCTTGAAATAGTTAGTGAAAATGCTATGCTTATGATGAATGATGATTTTATGCTCAATCACAAACATGTGGCACACACACACACACACAAGTCACACAATAGCCCTAGGTTTGAAGACTTGTATGAGGTTTAAAGGTAAGTACCCTCCCCTGAAGTTTAGATGGTTCATCCTGTCCTATAAAGTAACCAGGTTCTAAGGGATCTCAATATCATTGATCCTTCACAAGGGTGGTTGTTCAGTAGGCAACTTACTTGCCAACCAAAACCCTCCAAGTTTAGGATCTCAATGAGTGTAGCATCGAGTATCAACCAACTTCAGTCTTCACCAAAGCCGGTTATCTCACTACTTTTCTAAAGGCCAAGATGGGATAACTAGGGTTATAAAAGTCAGTTAGTGTATTGACAACATATGGCAGCCTCATATTATTCTTAACTTACTTAAGGAACATAAGCACCAACCAAGAAGTCACACTAACTATGGCCACCAGATCAACCATATCGGGATACGCCGTACAGTTTCCTTGGTCTATTGCCATTTACCTAAGGTACACTAGATCCGGGTTAGGATCTTTCACACATAAGAGCCCCAACAAGTAAAGTAAAGAAAACAAAGCAAACAATTTAAAGTGATCTAATTCCTAAGGGTACCCCTCTTTAATATTATCCCCAGCAGAGTCGCCAGTTCTGTAACACGGTGGGAGAACTGACTTTCTATAAATGTTGCGGATAGCAAGAGTCGCCACCGACTTTTATTTTATCCATAAGGAAAGGACATAATAGAACAGGAAAGACCTATTTTAAAAGACTTGAGTTCGGGGGTAGGTTATATAAAGGGAAGGTGTTATCACCCTTTATATCCATGGTTATCCATGGGCTCTTAGTTACTTAGCTCACTTTGTTTGTTTGCAAGAGTGTAGTATGTGATTAGAAAAATTTCTTTAAGTACTTGGTAATGACCCTCGTATGGGTGTATGCAAAGCCTAGTTTAGAAATTGTGAGGTGTAAAAGTAAGTTTGAAAAGTGTGAGCAAGTAACTATGAGGTACCTACCCTAGATTAAGTCTTTCATGTTCTCGTATGTTCTTTCAATGGTAAGACTATCCCTATTATTAAGGAATAGGTAGTCATTACCTTGGATGTTAAGAGACAAGTGTAGGGTCATCGTATGGTCATAGAAAGCAACAAGTAAGGGTGTCTTTAGCAATTCGTAGGTGTTGCACCCCAAAATTTGCCCTCACAATACAAGACTTTATGTGCTAAGAGGTTCACAAGGTTCACAAGGTTCACAAGACACTTTATGATGTTCACAAAGTTCATAATTAGTCAGAAGATTTGGCATTTCCCTCAGACAATGCATCCTCCTAAGCAGTGCATCCAAAACTAGGGTTTTGACTTTAATCAGGATAAATGGACTTCCAAGACTTCAAGTGAGCTTCATAACATCTGATATGTGTTTAAGAATCCCCATGACAAGTTTCAAGCCTTTTCTCAAAGGTTTGCTCAGTCAGATGATCAGATAAGTCAAAATCAGTCAAAGCAGTTAAAAAGTCAAACTGAGGTCAATTATGGTCAAACCAAAGTCAAACTTCATGATTTTTTTGCCAACATCAAGTATGTGAAGTAAAATTCATCATTTGATCAAGGGTTGATCATGATTCATCAAGGATATTTCAGATCATCAAGAATCAGAGGTTTCTAAATTAGGGTTTTCTCAGGAAAAGTCAACTGAACTTTGACCAGCCATAACTTTCACATGCTTCATCACATTTTTCCCACCCAAATCTCATTTTGAAGGAAATTGAATTCTCTACAACTTTGTGTCTCACAAGCCAAGCCCAAAAATGCTTCATTTGGAAGGTATGAGCTAAGACATTATAGGTCCTTTTGAAAGTCAACAAAAAGTCAACAACTTCAAAAGGGCATAACTTGAGAATGGTAAATGATATGGACATGAAACCAATGTGGTTGTTTATAGGACTCTTCAAGCTTTCCAAAATGTCCAAGAACACCCTCATAGCATTAAAATTGAAGGATGTGTGCCCTTGCAAAGTTGGGAAATTTTTGGTTAGTTTATGAAGAAAATGGAGGTTTAAAACCAATTTTTTCTAAATGGCCTTGCCATATGATGATCCAATCCATACAAACACTTCATGCACGACCCAACCCTCAAATATTCAGATTTTTTATTATTTTATTTTATTTATTTTGATTTTATTCATTTAAAATCACTTTAAATTAAAATAAAATAGAAAAATTAAATATTTAAATGAGATTGTGCTTCTAGAAAGTCATAAAGATTTCTTGGATCAAATTGATACAAAAATTATGGTGATCGGCTTGAAATAGAAAGGTATTATTCAAGAATATTTGAAATTTAAGCTTGAATCTTTTTCAATCTCATTGATCCAAATTTTCCACACAATGATCCATTATTTTTGACCTAATCCATTGTACTATAAGTAGACAACATAACCTAATGCATGGGACACGAAATTTCTGCCTCAAAGAGTAAGTTGCAACTTTCAAAATTCATCCAAAATTTCAAATTCGGATTTGATCATCCAAGCTCTTTCAAGCCAATTTGAAGGTTGAGACATGTTTATTGGACATCCTTGAATCATTCTCAATGCTTATTTGCATCCAAAACATCTCACATTGCATAAACCGAACCAACCTTGTTCTTGTTTATATTTTTTTCGATTTTCATTATTTGTGTAGTAATAATGCATTCTAACCATGTATTTGTGTTGAGTATGATGCCTAGATGATTTCTGGACAAAAAGATTGAAGAACCAAGCCCTAAACCGCAAGTTGCCATGGCTAGGGTTTTTGAATAGAATTTGGGATCCTTTGATTTAGTTAATATAAATTAATTCTAAGACTATAATTGAACTGTGTGATGTCTGAGGATCATGAAAATGTGATCAATTTGATGAAATCGTACATGTTTATGATGATATGAAATTGGCAGGGTTTGTGCGCAGGAAAAATTGCAGGAAATTTCCCAGGAAATTTCGCAGGAAAACCTGCGAAATCCCAAGGTTGAAGATGAAGCCAGCGCGCGTTTTTTGGTTTTTGAATTCTGTTTTAATATTTTATTCAATTATCTGTAATTTGTTTCACAATTGTGCGGTTGGCTCAGTTGGTTAAGGGACGCGCGTGTGAGGCTTAGGTCCAGGGATCGAATCCTGGCCTCAGCAATTTTATTATTTTTTCTAGTTCAATTGTTAAACTTAATATATTATGCAATGTTTTGGATTAGCTAACAGAAGCGCCCTCCCGGCTGGATGGAAAGTATGCCTGCGTATTGTTTAAAGGTCCTGGGTTCAAATCCCCCCCAGGCCTTTTGTGTTGCTTTCTTTTTTTTATGATTTTTCCAGGTTATGAACAAAAGGGATTAGTCCCCTGCTTCTAACGCCAGCGCGCGCATGGCCCAGTGGATGAAAGGCTAGTCTTGGAGGTTGCAAGCTTAAGGACTGGGTTCAAATCCCAGCCCAAGCAGGTTTTTATTTTTTTCATCCTTTTCTTTAATTTTTTATTATTTAGTTAATTTTCTATCTTAAATAAATTCAAATAATAAATAGGATGTTCATATTATTTTAAATTCATTCTTTTTAATTTTAATTTTATAAGAAAAACTTATTTATTTTTTTGTAAATTATTAATATTGGTAAATTATATATAGTTATTTTATCATTCTAAAAATATGTATATAAACCCTAATTTTTTTTAAAAACCTAAAATATTTTGTAAAAACCTAATTAATTTTTATAAATCCTAATAATTTTCACAAACCCTACTTTTCTTCTATTTTAAACTTAATCCTATTTTATTTAATCATGTACATTTTTTTAATTTGTTTATAATTTAAATCTTGTATATAAATATGTTTAAAATTAAAATTCTTAATTTAATTTTGTGAATATGATAATATGACATAAATTGTTTATAATTTAATTTTTATATGTAAATAATTTTTAATATATGTTTAAAAATAGTTAAAAATTGCTAATTTAATTTTGTAATTATAATTTTATTTTCATAATATGTTTATAATTAACTTACTATTATAATTTAAATATAACTTAGAACTTTATAATAATTAGTATAATTGCTCATATTTTCTTAAATAATAACTGTTTATAAAAAATTGATTTTTTTAATTATTTTTGTTTATATTATTAATTATGTTTATATGATATTTTATTATTACTAACCCCATTTAACTTTGTATTATTTTTGTTATTATTTTCTACTAACCCAATTATTATTATTATTTATTATTTTTGCTTATTATATTTAATTTGCTTTAATTATTATTATCATGTAATTGTTCCTTTGATGTAATATTTAGTAGTAATGTTTAAATATTTATTTTATGCTATGGTTAGTAAAATAGGGAGTGTAACATGTTTGTATGTTTAAAATTAATTTAGCTCATTAAACTTAAAGATAAATAATTAAAATTGTACACTCACACACGTAAGTCGATCTTTGATCGCCATCTCACTTCCATAAGGATACCTCTCATGTTGCCTATTACAAAAAGGTCAAGTAGGGTGTATAAAGCAAAGTCCCTAATCTCACATCATCTAGTCCCTTAACAGATAAAAAGATCAAGTCCCTTCGAATGTTGCCTTCGTAATGATCTCGTCCCTTTCGAATAAAGATGATAAGTCCCTTCGAATTGCTTATACACCCCACAGTTGCCTAAATAAACAAATGTCCCTTCACTTGTCCCTCACATCCAAGGTAATGACTACCTATTCCTTAATAATAGGGATAGTCTTACCGTTTAAAGGATTCAAGAACAGAAAAGACTTAAACTTAAGGTAGGTTCCTCTTAGATACTTGCTCACTTTTCAAAAACATTTCAAACACTTCACACATTTTAAACAATTTTCAAAACAAAGGTTTTTTACGCATCCGTACATGGATCATTATAAAACTCTTAAGAAAATTTCTATTCACACACTTCACATTTCAAAAACAATTTAAAGTGAGCTAAGTAACTAAGAGCCCATGGATAACCATGGATGTAAAGGGTGCTAACACCTTCCCTTTACATAACCTACCCCCCGGACCCAAAAATCTTTTAAAAGGTCTTTCCTGTTCTTTTATGCCTTTCCTTTGGATAAAATAAAAGTCGGTGGCGACTCTTGCTATCCGCAACATAACTAAAGTCAGTTCTCCCACCGTGTTACAGAACTGGCGACTCTGTTGGGGATTTAATATTAAAGAGGGGTACCCTTAGGAATTATATCACTTTAAAATTGTTTGCCTTGTTTGCTTTATACTTACTTGTTGGGCTCTTATGTGTGAAAGATCCTAACCCGGATCTAGTGTACCTTAGGTAAATGGCAATAGACCAAGGAAACTGTACGGTGTATACCGATATGGTTGATCTGGTGGCCATAGTTAGTGTGACTTCTTGGTTGGTGCTTATGTTCCTTAAGTCAAGTTGAGGATAATATGAGGCTGCCATACGTTGTCAATGCACTAACTAACTTTTAGAACCCTAGTCATCCCATCTTGGCCTTTAGAAAGTAGTGAGATAACCGGCTTTGGTGAAGACTGAAGTTGGTTGATACTCGATACTACACTCATTGAGGTCTTAAACTTGGAGGGTTTTGGTTGGCAAGTAAGTTGCCTACTGAACAACCACCCTTGTGAAGGATCAATGATACTGAGATCCCTTAGAACATGGTTACTTTTATAGGACAGGATGAACCATCTAAACTTCAGGGGAGGGTACTTACCTTTAAACCTCATGCAAGCCTTCAAACCTAGGGCTATTGTGTGACTTGGTTGTGTGTGCCACATGTTTGTGATTGAACATAACATCATGACATCATCATGCATCATAAGCATAGCATTTTCACTAACCATTTCAAGGACCAAAGGATTTATCTTTGTTCTTTGTTGCAGGTCATGGCTTCTGCTCGTAGAAACACTATCAGGATCAACTTTGTAGGCATACCTACTAAGCTTAAATAGTTGGTTTCTCAAGTGTCTCATCATTCCCAGTTTATCAAGAGACATGGTCACCTATTGGATCTAGTCACTTCAGGGTTCAATGAAGACATGATGAGTATTCTGTTTCAGTTCTTTGATCCTAAGCACCATTGCTTCACATTCCCCGACTACCAGCTGGTTCCCACAATGGAGGAGTTCTCTAAACTTCTGGGTATACCTGTTCTTGATCAAAGACCTTTCGTAGGCTTGGAAAAGGAGCCCAAACCTGAAGTCATTGCTGTAGCTCTACATCTGAAGAAGTCAGACATTGTTCTAGAAACGAGAAGTGGAGTTAAGGGTATTCTTGCTAAGGTATTGATAGAGAAGGCTCAAGTGTTCTTGAAGGCTATGAGCTATGATGCTTTTGAGGAGATCTTAGCCTTGTTGATTTATGGCTTAGTGTTGTTCCCCAATCCAGATCAGTTCATAGACGTTCACGCCATTAACATATTTTTGACTCATAACCCAGTGCCTACATTACTTGGAGACATCTTACACTCTCTTCATACCCGTACTACGAAGGCAAGAGGAACTTTGATGTGTTGCATACCTTTGCTATCTAGGTGGTTTATTTCTCACCTTCCTCGCTCAGTAATGAAGAATGAACAAGGGTTCAGGTGGTCCAAGAGGATTATGTCACTCTCTCATTCAGATATCCATTGGTGCTCCACATCTATGGAGAATGTCACTATCATTGACCGTTGTGGGGAGTTTCCTAATGTGCCACTTCTAGGCATAAGAGGAGGCATCACATACAACCCCTCTCTAGCTTTACGACAGTTTGGTTACGCTCGGAGTGATGGTCCACATGACATGTTGATTCAGGGTATTGTGTTTGACTACGACAACGATCTTCAAGGTTACCGTCAGAGATTCATACGAGAATGGGGAAAAGTGAACAAGGTTGACAGCAAGACTCTGGAGCCTAAGTACACTATTCCTATGGAAGCTTGTCTCAGATGGGTGCGATCTCGTGCTCAGACTCTCATGATGCCATATCCTGCTATCCTGCCAGTTACCATGGAACCTGTTGCTGAAGGAGATACTTCTTATACCATCCTTCACCCAGACATGCCTACTGACTTGGAAGATTTACAGAGATCCTGGATCCAGTTGAAGGAGCAAAGGGATACTTTCGAGGCTCATTACAAAGCAAGTCAAGAAAGAATCCTGGAGCTAACAAAACAACTTCACGAGGAGCGGAATCTCAACTCATACCTCAACACAAAGAGGAAACGTCCATGGGAGACTTAAAACCCCATTTTTTTGTATTCATCTCATTTTTATTGTAAGCCCAAGGGGAAAACAAGTTTATTGATTGCTAGTAAAAGTTTACTTTTTGGTTGTTCAAACAAATTTAAATCCTGCGGTCCTTGAAAACATTGCATATGCATTTACATACCATGTCATTGCATCACAGGTTTCTTATGAACATGTATCTTATCTTCTCGCTGTTTATTTCAGCAGAAATGGCTCTCGAACAATCTGTCAAAGATCTTCAAGCTCAGAATGCTCAGTTTCAAGAAGTGATTCTGAATTTGTCCAAGGGGCAAGAAGAGTTGAAAGCACTTCTCTCTAAGGACATGAAGAAGAAGAATCCTGAGGACAATAAAGATGATCAACTGAAACAACTACAAGTTGAGATAGCAAAGATGAGGATTCAGATGAATGGCCAAATGGCTCTTATCCAGAGTTTGGCTCAGGGGCAAGAAGAGCTGAGAAGCTTTGTCAATAAGCTTCGGCATAACAGAGTTGGGAATCTAATCATCAGTCAACCTCCGTTGAAACAAGCTGACTTGGCTGAAAGGAAAGTAAGGATAAGAGAAGGAAAGAGACAGGCTACTACTGACCATCCTTCAATGGAAGAAAGAAGGCCTTGTAAGGTTAATCCACTTCTATACAAGGAATGTAGAAGACAATTCATCCGGTTCAGCACACCAATGTCACAAGTTTTGCAATGCCTGTTGGAGATGAAACTGATTTCCTTGGAAAATTCTCCTAAAAATCCTAATACCTCTTCTCCTCGCTATAATCCCAAAGCAAGGTGTATGTACCACTCCGACAGTCCCGGACACGACACAAATAACTGTTGGGCATTGAAGAATAATATTCAAGACCTAATTGACGAAGGAATACTCGAGGTTACGCCAGAAGGCCAGGTTGAGTTCTTCTATCGTCCATCAAGCATCAAAGTTTCTAGATAACTGGAGTGACAAGTTTAGAGGAAGAGACTTTGAGAACATTTGAATTTTCATTTGTAATTTCTTTTGTTTGTTTAGACACTTACTATTATGTCAAACTTTTGTTTTCATTAATGCATTGCATATGTTTGTCTTGAATTAATCCATTCGTTTCACTATATTTTGAACTATGCTTCATATTTCTATTTTGTGATATTTAATTCCTGATAAAGCTATAAGCCTGTAGAGGGAGGATGATGAAAACAATACCATAATCTTATGCAGTATGCTTTTGAACAGACTATGCTGACGATGTACAGGCATTGTTTCAATTCCTAAACAGTGGAGATATAAGGAAGTTAATCCCTAGTCAACCCTTTTGAGCCTATGAAGTAGGAGTTTTCATTCTCGCACAAATTAAAACCCTTATTCATAACCTGGGGCAGGTTAGTTACTCGGTTAACTCAAATATGCCAATTATTTGTGTTGTACATAACTAATGATGGTTCTCTGTAATCATTAAACCTGATAGTCAATATCCAGCAAAAGAAAAACCCACTAAGTCAAAACATATGAAGGAGACTTAGTAAAAAAAAAAATTTGAGAAATTCCGCTGACTGTAATTTTGAAACAAACAGTTCAGGCAAAAAGAAGGGATAACAAAGTCAAAAGAAAAAAGAGGTCACTATGAATCCTCAACAAAGAAAGATGACTGAATGTTCAAATAAATTTTTGGTTTCTGAACCATCACAAATGTCAGTGTTACAATTCCAAACTCCTTTGAGCCTCAATGCATAAGTTAACTGAGCATAGGACTGAAGAACATCATGGAGATTGGGTTGGGTACAAATAAATTTTGAGCCTTTATCCTTTGTTTCTTAAACCGTGAACCATGCCACGTTATAACCCTTTAAAAGTCCTAACTGAAGCATAGTTAGTTCGAAAGCGTACTTCTACAAAAAGGTATCCTGACTCCTTTAAGGCTTATTATAAAACTTGAGTTAATATCACAGTTTTCACAAAAAATTGTTTTTCTAAAATAACTCTTTTTCAAAACTTCAAGACAGACATAAGCATTTCATTTTTGAATATATTTGTTTGCATATACCTGAGTGTTTGATAAACAGAGAAAATTACAGGATGAATGTTCAAAAAACCAAAGTCCTTCCGATAAACAAAGTTGCTTCCTGGATCAAAGTCCAT
This sequence comes from Lathyrus aphaca, assembly GCA_963966055.1. NCBI lineage: Eukaryota > Viridiplantae > Streptophyta > Magnoliopsida > Fabales > Fabaceae > Lathyrus > Lathyrus aphaca. The sequence continues at coordinate 609,936,654 of OZ014519.1, forward strand.
GTATACAAAGGGGCATAGTCATTATCTCCCAATCAAGGGGGCAGGCCATGATACTGCCTAACTCATTTGGGGCAATCAGGACAAGATTCAACTATGTTTAAGTAGCCAGGGGAAGATCTCCTCATCTATCTAAGTTACCAAGGGTAACATTACAGAGTTCATAATGCTAGGGTTATAGTCACTGTTTCCCAGTCAAAGGGCATACCAAGTTACTGTTCAATTCATTCGGGGCAATCATGTCCAGATTCAACAGTGCTTAAATAGCCAGGGGCAGTTTTCCTCATGTATTTGAATTACCAAGGGTAACATTACAAAGTTCATGATGTCAAGGGCATATTATTGTGGGACATTCTGCTTATTTCTCTTGAGGTAACTACATTCAGATATTTCCATTATGGGGCAATTCATCCTCAACCAAGGGGCAATGCTTTCTTTTCAAATCTAGTATCCAGAGCGTATATGGTCCATCACAATTTGAAGGCACCATTTCTCTCATTGTATTACCTTGATATTAGATTCTCAGCAGGAGCCATGGTGGAAATTAATTGTCTACGCCAGTAGTATCAGATGGTGTCAGTATCATGTCTTCAGATCCAGCTATAGGATTTCTGGGAAGGTATTCAGGAAAGTTAAGAATCTCGGGAGCTCTAAATCCAATTGGTTATACACTCTCGAAGTTGAAATGATTCTGTTTTCAAGTTCAGCTTTACTTTTCCCTCTGAATCCAGATTTACTTTTACCCTATTTACATAAGCGAAACGTCCATTGGTTGTGTGTGAATGTATGTATGCTTTTAATATGATTGATGTTTACCAGAAATGCATGAAAATGCAGTAATAGTATTTACTAAGGACGAACGAGGGAAGGAATTCCGCGAAGCTTCGCCGGTTCATCCTCACCAGACAGCTACAAGTCCCCCAGTAGGGCAAATCCATCTTCATAAATACTTCAAGTTACATCTCCCCTGGAATTTATATCCATCTCTTTTATCCTCATACGGATAGTCGGGAATTTATTTTTCCAATAGGAGTACGACGAACGAAGACGGGAGGTTATGTATACCTTACTATCAAACGAAGACGGGAGGTTATGTATACCTTACTATCAAACAAAGATGGGAGGCTATATATACTATATTATCAAACAAAACGGAAACAAGTTCCTCATATTCTTCAGCAACAAATCAGGATTTATTTTCCCTGGCCAGCAGTTGTTATATGAAGATATCCAAGACGCTCCAGGCTGCATGAGGCATACATACATCATTTACATCATACCATACATATACATAGGCACATAATACATTTACTTAGGTGCATCATACTATGCATGCATACATAATGCATAAACTAATATTTTCCTTGCAGGATAGTTATATGCAGGTAAAACAATATCAACAACTTACAACGGGTCAGAAATGATCCATACACTACTCAAGATGTTCTCGAATAGCAGGCAAACGGTCTGCAAAAAGATCCATTCCCTGGTTCAAGACATCTTTCAGAAGAACAAATCCTGACGTTCTTTTGACCCTTAAGAGCAAATCCTGACGCTCTTTTGGCCCCTTGTTCAAGACTTTTTCAGAAGAACAAATCTTGACGTTCTTTTGACCCTTAAGAGCAAATCCTGACGCTCTTTTGGCCCCTTGTTCAAGACTTTTTCAGAAGAACAAATCCTGACGTTCTTTTGACCCTTAAGAGCAAATCCTGACGCTCTTTTGGCCCCTTGTTCATGACTTTTTCAGAAGAACAAATCCTGACGTTCTTTTGACCCTTAAGAGCAAATCCTGACGCTCTTTTGGCCCCTTGTTCAAGACTTTTTCAGAAGAACAAATCCTGACGTTCTTTTGACCCTTAAGAGAAAATCCTGACGCTCTTTTGGCCCCTTGTTCAAGACTTTTTCAGAAGAACAAATCTTGACGTTCTTTTGACCCTTAAGAGCAAATCCTGACGCTCTTTTGGCCCCCTTGTTCAAGACTTTTTCAGAAGAACAAATCCTGACGTTCTTTTGACCCTTAAGAGCAAATCCTGACGCTCTTTTGGCCCATTGTTCAAGACTTTTTCAGAAGAACAAATCCTGACGTTCTTTTGACCCTTAAGAGAAAATCCTGACGCTCTTTTGGCCCCTTGTTCAAGACTTTTTCAGAAGAACAAATCCTGACGTTCTTTTGACCCTTAAGAGCAAATCCTGACGCTCTTTTGGCCCCTTGTTCAAGACTTTTTCAGAAGAATAAATCCTGACGTTCTTTTGACCCTTAAGAACAAATCCTGACGTTCTTTTGGCCCTTGAATAGCAGGCAAACGGTCTGCAAAAAGATTCATTCCCTGGTTCAAGATATTTTTCAGAAGAACTAATCCTGACGTTCTTTTGACCTTGGAGAGTAGGCAAACGATCTGTACAAAGATCCATTCCCTAATTCAAGATACCTCCAGAAGAGATAATCATCACAAGATTTATTTCTACCGGTCCATTCAACAACTCAAATCATGTTGCATAAATGATTCAGAGACGACCTATACAAAGACCTAGTACTGATATCCAGTATCAACATAAAGATATCATCATATTCCGATACTTTAGATGGCATCTCTAAGCCCATCACCAGTTCTTCCTGATGGCATCTCTAAGCCCATCTCCAGTTCTTCCAAGTGGCATCTTCAAGCCCACTCAAGCATATACAGATAATCATTGGTATTACTCTATGCACTGGTGAGTGCAAATTTTTGGGCTTTCGTGTTCAATCCCCTTCAACCTTCTAGGTCACGAATGGCACATATACCAATCTAACCCCTCAGGTTTCAGAAAATTGAACAGGGGCAGCTGTTGCACCACAAAATTTGCCCTCACAATACAAGACTTTGTGTGCTAAGAGGTTCACAAGGTTCACAAGCCACTTTATGAGGTTCACAAAGTTCACAATTAGTCAGAAGATTTGGCATTTCCCTCAGACAATGCATCCTCCTAAGCAGTGCATCCAAAACTAGGGTTTTGACTTTAATCAGGCTAAATGGACTTCCAAGACTTCAAGTGAGCTTCATAACATCTGATATGTGTTTAAGAATCCCCATGACAAGTTTCAAGACTTTTCTCAAAGGTTTGCTCAGTCAGATGATCAGATAAGTCAAAATCAGTCAAAGCAGTTAAAAAGTCAAACTGAGGTCAATTATGGTCAAACCAAAGTCAAACTTCATGATTTTTTTGCCAACATCAAGTATGTGAAGTAAAATTCATCATTTGATCAAGGGTTGATCATTATTCATCAAGGATATTTCAGATCATCAAGAATCAGAGGTTTCTAAATTAGGGTTTTCTCAGGAAAAGTCAACTGAACTTTGACCAGCCATAACTTTCACATGCTTCATCACATTTTTCCCACCCAAAGCTCATTTTGAAGGAAATTGAATTCTCTACAACTTTGTGTCTCACAAGCCAATCCCAAAAATGCTTCATTTGGAAGGTATGAGCTAAGACATTATAGGTCCTTTTGAAAGTCAACAAAAAGTCAACAACTTCAAAAGGGCATAACTTGAGAATGGTAAATGATATGGACATGAAACCAATGGGGTTGTTTATAGGACTCTTCAAGCTTTCCAAAATGTCCAAGGACACCCTCATAGCATTAAAATTGAAGGATGTGTGCCCTTGCAAAGTTGGGAAATTTTTGGTTGGTTTATGAAGAAAATGGAGGTTTAAAACCAATTTTTTCTAAATGGGCTTGCCATATGATGATCCAATCCATACAAACACTTCATGCACGACCCAACCCTCAAATATTCAGATTTTTTATTATTTTATTTTATTTATTTTGATTTTATTCATTTAAAATCACTTTAAATTAAAATAAAATAGAAAAATCAAATATTTAAATGAGATTGTGCTTCTAGAAAGTCATAAAGATTTCTTGGATCAAATTGATACAAAAATTATGGTGATCGGCTTGAAATAGAAAGGTCTTATTCAAGAATATTTGAAATTTAAGCTTGAATCTTTTTCAATCTCATTGATCCAAATTTTCCACACAATGATCCATTATTTTTGACCTAATCCATTGTACTATAAGTAGACAACATAACCTAATGCATGGGACACGAAATTTCTGCCTCAAAGAGTAAGTTGCAACTTTCAAAATTCATCCAAAATTTCAAATTCGGATTTGATCATCCAAGCTCTTTCAAGCCAATTTGAAGGTTGAGACATGTTTATTGGACATCCTTGAATCATTCTCAATGCTTATTTGCATCCAAAACATCTCACATTGCATAAACCGAACTAACCTTGTTCTTGTTTATATTTTTTTCGATTTTCATTATTTGTGTAGTAATAATGCATTCTAACCATGTATTTGTGTTGAGTATGATGCCTAGATGATTTCTGGACAAAAAGATTGAAGAACCAAGCCCTAAACCGCAAGTTGCCATGGCTAGGGTTTTTGAATAGAATTTGGGATCCTTTGATTTAGTTAATATAAATTAATTCTAAGACTATAATTGAACTGTGTGATGTCTGGGGATCATGAAAATGTGATCAATTTGATGAAATCGTACATGTTTATGATGATATGAAATTGGCAGGGTTTGTGCGCAGGAAAAATTGCAGGAAATTTCCCAGGAAATTTCGCAGGAAAACCTGCGAAATCCCAAGGTTGAAGATGAAGCCAGCGCGCGTTTTTTGGTTTTTGAATTCTGTTTTAATATTTTATTCAATTATCTGTAATTTGTTTCACAATTGTGCGGTTGGCTCAGTTGGTTAAGGGACGCGCGTGTGAGGCTTAGGTCCAGGGATCGAATCCTGGCCTCAGCAATTTTATTATTTTTTCTAGTTCAATTGTTAAACTTAATATATTATGCAATGTTGTGGATTAGCTAACAGAAGCGCCCTACCGGCTGGATGGAAAGTATGTCTGCGTATTGTTTAAAGGTCCTGGGTTCAAATCCCCCCCAGGCCTTTTGTGTTGCTTTCTTTTTTTATGATTTTTCCAGGTTATGAACAAAAGGGATTAGTCCCCTGCTTCTAACGCCAGCGCGCGCATGGCCCAGTGGATGAAAGGCTAGTCTTGGAGGTTGCAAGCTTAGGGACTGGGTTCAAATCCCAGCCCAAGCAGGTTTTTATTTTTTTCATCCTTTTCTTTAATTTTTGATTATTTAGTTAATTTTCTATCTTAAATAAATTCAAATAATAAATAGGATGTTCATATTATTTTAAATTCATTCTTTTTAATTTTAATTCTATAAGAAAAACTTATTTATTTTTTTGTAAATTATTAATATTGGTAAATTATATATAGTTATTTTATCATTCTAAAAATATGTATATAAACCCTAATTTTTTTTAAAAACCTAAAATATTTTGTAAAAACCTAATTAATTTTTATAAATCCTAATAATTTTCACAAACCCTACTTTTCTTCTATTTTAAACTTAATCCTATTTTATTTAATCATGTAAATTTTTTAAATTTGTTTATAATTTAAATCTTGTATATAAATATGTTTAAAATTAAAATTCTTAATTTAATTTTGTGAATATGATAATATGACATAAATTGTTTATAATTTAATTTTTATATGTAAATAATTTTTAATATATGTTTAAAAATAGTTAAAAATTGCTAATTTAATTTTGTAATTATAATTTTATTTTCATAATATGTTTATAATTAACTTACTATTATAATTTAAATATAACTTAGAACTTTATAATAATTAGTATAATTGCTCATATTTTCTTAAATAATAACTGTTTATAAAAAATTGATTTTTTTAATTATTTTTGTTTATATTATTAATTATGTTTATATGATATTTTATTATTACTAACCCCATTTAACTTTGTATTATTTTTGTTATTATTTTCTACTAACCCAATTATTATTATTATTTATTATTTTTGCTTATTATATTTAATTTGCTTTAATTATTATTATCATGTAATTGTTCCTTTGATGTAATATTTAGTAGTAATGTTTAAATATTTATTTTATGCTATGGTTAGTAAAATAGGGAGTGTAACATGTTTGTATGTTTAAAATTAATTTAGCTCATTAAACTTAAAGATAAATAATTAAAATTGTACACTCACACACGTAAGTCGATCTTTGATCGCCATCTCACTTCCATAAGGATACCTTTCATGTTGCCTATTACAAAAAGGTCAAGTAGGGTGTATAAAGCAAAGTCCCTAATCTCACATCATCTAGTCCCTTAACAGATAAAAAGATCAAGTCCCTTCGAATGTTGCCTTCGTAATGATCTCGTCCCTTTCGAATAAAGATGATAAGTCCTTTCGAATTGCTTATACACCCCACAGTTGCCTAAATAAACAGATGTCCCTTCACTTGTCCCTCACATCCAAGGTAATGACTACCTATTCCTTAATAATAGGGATAGTCTTACCGTTTAAAGGATTCAAGAACAGAAAAGACTTAAACTTAGGGTAGGTTCCTCTTAGATACTTGCTCACTTTTCAAAAACATTTCAAACACTTCACACATTTTAAACAATTTTCAAAACAAAGGTTTTTTACGCATCCGTACATGGATCATTATAAAACTCTTAAGAAAATTTCTATTCACACACTTCACATTTCAAAAACAATTTAAAGTGAGCTAAGTAACTAAGAGCCCATGGATAACCATGGATGTAAAGGGTGCTAACACCTTCCCTTTACATAACCTACCCCCCGGACCCAAAAATCTTTTAAAAGGTCTTTCCTGTTCTTTTATGCCTTTCCTTTGGATAAAATAAAAGTCGGTGGCGACTCTTGCTATCCGCAACATAACTAAAGTCAGTTCTCCCACCGTGTTACAGTAGGGACTATCATCATTTATTCGAAAGGACAAGATCTTCATCGTAGGCAACCTCGAAGGGACTTGATCTTTTATACTGAAGGGACTTGATGATATTTATGAAGGGACTTTGCTTAAGACACCCCTATATTCGAGGGACTTGACCATATTTAAGGCAACTGAGAGAGGTAACCTAGGAAGTGCAAGATGACGATCAAAGATCGACTTACGTGTGTGAGTGTTTATATTCAAGTATTTATCTTATTTAAATTAATTTTCTAAGTTATTTTAACACATATAGGTGATACACACCCTAAGATTACTAACCATACAATAAAAATAATTACAAAAAATAAAGCAAAGATATAAAATAAACCTATTACATGGCTTTAGCAATTACATAATAATAAAATAATAATAATAATAATAAATATAATAAGAATAATAAATAAACAATAATCACATATTAGTAATAATAAGATAATAAAAATAAGGGTTAGAATAATAAATAAATAAAGGAAATAAGAATTTAACAAGAAAAAATTAATATTAGAATTTTTTTATAGAAATTAATTAAGAAAATAAGTTTAATAATAATAAACAAATAACAAATTATTTACATATTAATAAAAATAAAGATTAATAATTAGGGTTTAGAAAAATTAGGTTAATTTTTAGGATTAGGATAAAAATTAGGGTTAACAAAAAATTAGGGTTCATATTAAGAAAATTAGGGTTTTTTAATTATAATGATACATTATTAATTTATTTACAAAAACATATAATAATTATATATAAACATATTATAAAATAAATACAACTAATTTACATTTAAGAAAATAAATATGAATTTTAGAAAATATAAAGTTTTATGAAAATATTATTAGTTATTATTTAGAAATTATTTTAATTGTATTAATTTAAATTAAAACCAAGAAAATAGTTAAAATAATGAAAATATGGACAAAATCCTAAAAAGACAGGACCTGGGATTTGAACCCAGGTCCCTTACCTCAACAACGACACTCAAAACCAGTTGAGCCAGCATGCACTGGTGAATACTATGTGCAAGGCAATCCTTATATTATAAACCTGCAAAACAAAAATAATTAGGAAAAAAATGTTGGAACCTAGGATTCGAACCCCTGACCATCACAACAACAACCAAACACTCCAACCAACTGAGCCACATGGGGCACGTACAACAAACATCCATTACTAATTATTATAAAATAAAACAAGTTTCCAAGCTGGATTTCCGCGCCAAACTTCTTCTTCCTCATTTGAATTACCTGCAAAAATTCATACAATATTTCCTGCGAAATTTCCTGTGGGCAAACCAAACCAGAAGAACCTATGTTTCTGGAACATCATTCAAATCATAATAATAATGAAAATTCATAACCCAGATCAATTACCCAGTGTTCATACGTCATAACCATGTTTTTAGAATTCATTTATATTAGGTATTTCGTAAAACCCCAAATGAGGAGCATAAACCCTAGCCATGGCAGTTTTCGATTCAGGTCATGAACCTTCAATCTAATTATCCAGAAAGTATCCTAAGGTCACTACAAACACAAACCAATCATTAGAATCAATTTATAATGCATCAAAATATGAAATCGAAAAAGACATTATTCTTGAATAAAAACGATTCGGTTAGGGCATATGGTGATGTTTTAGATGATGATAATGATGCAAATAGCTTCAATGAACATCCAGGAATGTATTGCAACCTTCAAAACTTCTTGATATGGCCTGCAATTAAAAATTCGAATAGGACTTTTTGTGTGAAAATTTGAAGTTGAATGGTGTTCTTGGAGGCTCTGAATTTTGTCTTTTGAGTTTGTAATAGGTTTATGAACTTATAGTGATCTGAATTAGGTCATAACTTTGTGGATTTGTGGGCTTTCTTGCATAACTTGAGTGTGAAGAAATCTCATGATCAAAATATGTGAAAAATCAAATCTTTGTATGTCAATCTGGTCTAACACGAATTTGAATCAGATCAATCATTTCTAAATATTGTTTATGACCTTCTAGAACAAAAATCAAATTTAAATATTGAGTTTTCATATTTTATTTTAATTTAAATTGGTTTTTAATGAATAAAATCAAAATAAATAAAAAATAAACTATAAAAATATGAATAAATAATATTTGATTCGTGCATGATGTCATGGTAGAGATTGGGTCATAAAAATGCAAGCCCATGTGGAAAGAATTGGTTCTAAGACCCCATTTGCTCAATAAACCTCTCAAAATTTTCCCAACTTTGCAAAGGCACAAATCTCTCAATTTTAAGGCTATGAAGGTGTTCTTGGACCTTTAGAAAGCTTATAGATTCCTCTAACCAACCTCTTTGGTCTCATGTCCATATCCTTTACCATTTTCAAATTATGCCCTTTGGAAGATGTTGACTTTTAAAATGACCTATAATGTCTTAGCTCATACCTTCCAAATGAAGCATTTTTGGGCTTGGCTTGTGAGACACAAAGTTATAGAGAATTAAATTTCCTTCAAAATGAGCTTTGGATGTAAATTTTTTGATGAAGCATGTGAAAGTTATGGCTGGTCAAAGCTCAGTTGACTTTTCCTATGAAAACCCTAATTTAGAAACTCCTGATTCTTGATGATCTGAAATCTCCTTGATGAATCATGATCAACCATTGATCAAATGATGAATTATACTTCATATACTTGATGTTGGCAAAAAAATCATGAAGTTTGACTTTGGTTTGACCACAGTTGACCTTAGTTTGACTTTTTGACTACTTTGATTGATTTTAGCCTATCTGATCATCTGACTGAGCAAACCTTTTGGGAAAGCCTTGAAACTTGACATAGGGATTCTTGAATACATATAGGATGCTATGAAGCTCACTTGAAGCCTTGGAAGTCCATTTATCCAGATGAAATCCAAAACCCTATTTTAGGATGCATTGCTTAGGAGGATGCATTATCTGAGGGGATTGTCAAACTTTCTGACTAATTGTGAACCTTGTGAACCTCTTGAGATACCTTGTGAACCTTGTGAACCTCTTGGGACACTTTAGTACACAATGTCTTGTCTAGGTGAGGGCAACTAATCTGGGGCAATCACGTCGAGCAATCTCTTTAGAATTCAGTCAAGCTGGGGCAATTACTTCGAGATTAAAAAAACAATTGGTCTGGGTATTCACTTGAAGATCATCCATTCATGGACGAAACTACTCAAAGGCTCGTACTCGGGCAAGCCACCTCAAGAGCAGGAGAAGTACTCTCTCCCAAAGATGGTTAATCAGAAGCATCTATCCAAGGTTTAAAATACAGGGGCATAACATCTCTCCGTGATATGAGGTTTTTCCCGAATCCTCGCGAAGCAAATTCTTTCAGATCATGCAGTCTGGGGCAGTTATTTCGAGATCCGACGAATCTTTCCAAGAGTTTGAAGACACTGAGGCATCTCGGATGCCATGTTTTCTGTAAAATCCTCTTGAGAAATTTTCTTCCAGTGGACCTTAGGTTGAGGCGAGTTGAAGATTTCAAGGGACCATTGTTCACTCATGGTCAGTAGGAAGTCGATCCGCCCAGAGGCTGGAAGCAAAGCCATTACCAGCACGAAGCATCGGGAAGAAGTTTTCCTCAGCAGATCCTCAAGCAAAATTCCTCAGCAGGTTTCATCAGACCATTTCCTCCCTGGCAGAGCAGTAAAAAGATGGATCCTTCCCGAGCAAAAAAAGGGTATTCTCATTTGATGTTATCCATCATCCCCAGCAGTACAAGGAGTTTCTTTCCTCCCCAGCAGTTTACTACCCCAACAGGGTATCATAGATCTGGCTCCCCAACCGAGTCAGAGAAATATCATTTCCCCAGCGGAGTTCAGCAAGTAGCGTACTTCTCGAATCAAGTTCATTCCCAACAGGGTCTTGGATCTCCAATCTCAAAGTCCAATTTATTTTTGGCAATGGCGGCAGTTCGGAGCCGGTGCGTCATTAACACTATCCCCCGCAAAGTTGCTCTCCCCCATAGGGATTCATCAAATCAATTTGGTGATTATTTCTCCCCAGTCAAGCCATCTGGGATACCTGATATCTCCTCATCGAGAGACCCCTTTGCATTTGCATTTAGTAATCATCATTGCATTTGCATCCTCAAAAGCGTAGCATTTCCATCATTATGGAGCATTACGCCATAGAAAAATTAAAAAATATGCATACGAAGCATAAGCCAGTTTTGATACCTTGTACGGAAGCCTGGAACATCTTTTCTTCAAACAATCTGAAGTATCCCCACAAAATGCCAAGTTCATTTCCCAATGTCATTATTTATTTCATGTCTTGTTTGATATTCATCTTTGATTCTTGTTTAAGTACAATCTCATTTTTTTGCGTCTTCGTTTAAGTACAACGGTCGCATCTCGGGCTTCGTTTAAGTACAACGGTCCCGTTCCTTTCGAGTTCCATTTAAGTACAATGGTCTCGTCTTTGAGTCTCGTTTAAGTTCAACAGTCTCATTTCTTTCGTGTCTCTGTTTAAGTACAACGGTCGCGTCACGGGTCATCGTTTAAGTACAACAATCTCGTTTCTCTAGAGTCTCCATTTAAGCACAATGGTCTCATATCCTAGATTTTGTCTCAACATGATGGTCTCATTTCCTGGCTATGGATCGGTTGATACCATTTCCTAGTTAGATCGTTTGATCTTATTTGAGTTGTAAATCGGTTGATATTACTTCTCTTCGAGCCGTAAATCGGATGATATTACGTTCTCGTTTTCCTAGCTATGGATCGGTTGATACCATTTCCTGGTTAGATCGGTTGATCTTATTTGAGTTGTAAATCGGTTGATATTACTTCTCTTCGAGCCGTATATCGGATGATGTTACGTTCTCATTTTCCGGGTTATGGATTGGTTGATACCATTTCCTGGTTAGATCAGTTGATCTTATTTGAGTTGTAAATCAGTTGATATTACTTCTCTTAGAGCCGTAAATCAGATGATATTACGTTCTCGTTTTTCGGGTTATGGATCAATTGATACCATTTCCTGGTTAGATCGGTTGACCATATTTGAGTAGTAAATCGGTTGATATTACTTCTCTTCGAGCCGTAAATCAGATGATATTACATTATCGTTTTCCGGGTTATGGATCGGTTGATACCATTTCTTGGTTAGATCAGTTGATCTTATTCGAGTTGTGAATCGGTTGATATCACTTCTCTTCAAGATGTAAATTGGATGATATTACATTCTCGCTGTCCTGGTTAGTTGATCTTATTTGAGTCGTAAATCGGTTGATTTTGCTTCTCTCTTTTTTCTCTTACAAGTCAATGTTTGTCATCCCCAGTAAGCCCTGTTTGGTACAACAGGCCCCCATTCCGCATCTTGTTTTATACAACAGTCACGTCGCAGGTTCTCGTTTTGTACAACGGTCTTGTTTACCCGGGCTCTCGTTTATGTACAACTATTCCATTCCATCATCGAGTTTCGTTTTGTACAGTGGTCTCGTTTTCAAGCCCGGTTTGGTACAACAAGCCCCCATTCGCGTCTTGTTTGGTAAAACAGTCGCGTCGCAGGTGTAACACGGTGGGAGAACTGACTTTAGTGAAATGTTGCGGATAGCAAGAGTCGCCACCGACTTTTATTTTATCCAAAGGAAAGGGCATAAAATAACAGGAAAGACCTTAAAAAGATTTTTGGGTTCGGGGGGTAGGTTATGTAAAGGGAAGGTGTTAGCACCCTTTACATCCATGGTTATCCATGGGCTCTTAGTTACTTAGCTCACTTTAAACTCTTTTGAGAAGTGTAGTATGTGATTAGAAATTTTCTTAAGTACTTTATAATGATCCATGTACGGATATATATAAAGCCTTTGTTTTGAAAATTATTTGAAATGTGAAGTGTTTTTGAAATGTTTTGAAAAGGTGAGCAAGTACATAAGAGAAACCTACCCTAAGTTAAATCTTTTCTGTTCTTAAATATCCTTTAAATGGTAAGACTATCCCTATTATTAAGGAATAGGTAGTCATTACCTTGGATGTATTAAGGGACATGTGAAGGGTCATCTGTTATTAGGCAATTGTAAGGTGTACTTAGCAATTCGAAGGGACTTATCATCTTTTATTCGAAAAGGGACAAGATCATTTACGAAGGCAACCATGAAGGGACTTGATCTTATAATTCTTTAAAGGGACAAGATGATATTTAATAAGATAAGGGACTTTGCTTTATACACCTTACTTGACCTTTTATTTAGGCAACCTGAGAGGTATCCTTAAGAATGTGAGATGACGATCAAAGATCGACTTATGTGTGTGCGTGTACAAGTTCAAGTATTTATCTTAAAATTAGTGATCTAAATTTAATTTTAAGATACAAACATCTTTACACTCCCTATTTTACTAACCATGGCAATTTAAATAAATAATAAAAATTCTACAACTATTACATAATTTTCACAATTACATTATAATAATAATAAAATAATTTAAATAAATAAACATATAATAAATAAATAAATTGGTTAGTAATAATAAACAAAATAAGTATAAGAAAAAGAAGTTAGCATAATAATATAATATAGAAAATAAATTAAAAGTTCAAATTTAAATAAACAATCATTTTTTTTAAGATTTTTAATAAAAGAACTAAATAATAATAATTATATACCAATAAATATGATTAATAGTTTAATAAATTAATTATATATATATATCTATATTAGAAATATTTAATAACTTACAAGCATAATAAAATAAAAAGTTATAAAAAAGAAAATCAAAGTTTTGAAAATAAATTAGGGTTTACAAAATAAATTAGGGTTTATAAAAATATTAGGGTTTATAAAAATATTAGGTTTTTTTTTTAATTTAATTATTTACAAAATAAGTTATATATAATAATAATATGGACATATAAGTAAATTATAAAATAAAATATTAATTTTAAAATATATACAATTTATTCTATGAAAACAAAATTATATTATCATTATTAATTCATTATATAACTTTTAATTAAAATTAAAGAAAATAAAAAGAAATAGAAAACAGTTAGGTTAAAAAAACAAAAAAAAATTAGCAAAAAAAACTCACCTGCTGGAGCCTGGGGTCGAACCCAGGTCTCCCAGCCTCCACCACCAGCCATCAACCAACTGGGTTGCGCATGCAGCGTGCTTATGGAATGACCCATAGTGTTAATATAATCAATCTGTTAAATGAATGAATTTTGAACAAAAAGATTGACCAAGGGATCGAACCCTGGTCCTTTGGCTTCAACGCTTGCGTCCAAAACCAACTGAGCTACGCGCTCGTTGATAACATATAATGAAACAAATACATAATAAAATAAGTCCAATATTTGAATTTGTATTTTCGCGCCAGCCTTCATCATCTTCTTCATTTTACCTGCGAAATCAGTTAGGCTTTTTCCTACGAATTTACCTGCAAACTTTCAAAACCAGAATCCTATGTTTTTTGAAACGTCATGAAAACCATAATAATAATAAAAACCAATAACCCAGATCAATTGCTCATAGCTTATACGTTATAGCCATGTCTTTAGAATGTTCATAAACGATGTAAAACGTAAAGCCCTAAAGTGATGGCCGAAACCCTAACAATGGCATCTATCGAATTCGTCCATGGAATCTTCATATCTTTGTCCAGAAACAATCTAAGCATCATCATTAACAAGAATATAAGGTTAGAAATCATTAATAATACACCAATAAACGAAATCGAAAAAAATCAAATGCAAGAAAGTTTGAATTCGGTTCATTGATATTAGCATGATTTGGATGCGAATGAGGATTGGTTTTGACTCAATGAAGCTTAATGAACATTCTTGTGTCCTCAAAATACCTTAAAACCTTTTGAAATATGGAAACCGAAAATTGAATTTTTATGGTTTTTGTGAAGTTTGAAAGTGGTGTAAGAGGTTGCCAAAATCCGTCCTTGAGGTTGTGATGAGTTCATGTATATGTAGTGGATGCAATTAGGTCAAAAAAGTTCATGATTCTTTGGACTTTTTGGATGTTTGAAGATTGAAAAAGATATGTCATGAAATTTGATTTTTCTTTAATCTAACATTGCTATTTTGGGACAATCCCCATAACTTGTGTATCAATCTGATCCAAATATTATTATGACTTTCTAGAAGCAAAATCCTTTTCCAAATATATGATTTTATATTTTATTTCAATTTAAATTGTATTTTAATGAATAAAATTCAAATAAATATGAAATAAAAAATAAAAAATCAGAAAATAGGTGGATTGGGTTGTGCTTGGTGTTTTTGTAAAGATGGGATAGCAATTTGGTGGGCTCATTTAGCAAAAATTGGTTTTAAAGCCCTATTTGCTTCATAAACTTCCCAAAAATTTTCCAACTTTGCAAGGGCACAAATCCTTCAATTTTAATGCTATGAGGGTGTTCTTGGACATTTTGGAAATCTTAAAGAGTCCTATAACCAACCTCTTTGGTCTCATGTCCATATATTTTACCATTCTCAAGTTATGCTCTTTTGAAGTTGTTGACTTTTTGTTGACTTTTAAAAGGACCTATAATGTCTTAGCTCATACCTTCCAAATGAAGCATTTTTGGGCTTGGCTTGTGAGACAAAAAGTTTTAGAGAATTCAATTTCCTTAAAAATGAGCTTTGGATGGAAAATTCTTGATGAAGCATGTGAAAGTTATGGCTGGTCAAAGTTCAGTTGACTTTTCCTTTAAAAACCCTAATTTAGAAACTCTTGATTCTTGATGATCTGAAATATCCTTGATGAATCATGATCAACCCTTGACCAAATGATGAATTTTACTTCATATACTTGATGTTGGCAAAAAATCATGAAGTTTGACTTTGATTTGACCACAGTTGACCTCAGTTTGACTTTTTAACTGCTTTGACTGATTTTGACCTATCTGATCATCTGACTGAGAAAACCTTTGGGAAAAGTCTTGAAACTTGACATGGGGATTCTTGAACACATATAGGATGCTATGAAGCTTACTTGAAGTCTTGGAAGTTCATTTAGCCTGATTAAAGTCAAAAACCCTAGTTTAGGATGCATTGCTTAGGAGGATGCATTGTCTGAGGGAATTGTCAAACTTTCTGACTAATTGTGAACTTTGTGAACCTCATGAGATGTCTTGTGAACCTTGTGAACCTTTTGAGCCTCTTAGTACACAATGACTTGTCTTGTGGAGGGCAAATTTTGGGGTGCAACAGCTGCCCCTGTTCAATTTTCTGAGACCTGAGGGGTTAGATTGGTATATGTGCCATTCGTGACCTGGAAGGTTGAAGGGGATTGAACACAAAAGCCCAAAAATTTGCACTCGCCGGTGCGTAAAGTAACACTGATGATTAATTGTATATGCTTGAGTGGGCTTGAAGATGCCACTTGTAAGAACTGGAGATGGGCTTAGAGATGCCATCAGGATGACCTGGAGATGGGCTTAGAGATGCCATCTAAAATATCTGGATGTGGTGATGTCTGTATGTTGATACTGGATATCAGTACTAGGTCTTTGTATAAGCCGTCTCTGAATCATTTATGCAACATGATTTGAGTTGTTGAATGGGCCAGTAGGAATAAATCTTATGATGATTATCTCTTCTGGAAATATCTTGGATTACAGATTGTTTGCCTATTCTCCAAGGTCAAAAGAACGTCAGGATTAGTTCTTCTGAAAAAATATCTTGAACCAGGGAATGGATCTTTTTACAGACCGTTTGCCTGCTATTCAAGGGCCAAAAGAACGTCAGGATTTGTTCTTAAGGGTCAAAAGAATGTCAGGATTTGTTCTTCTGAATAATGTCTTGAACCAGGGAATGGATCTTTTTACAGACCGTTTGCCTGCTATTCAAGGGCCAAAAGAACGTTAGGATTTGTTCTTAAGGGTCAAAAGAACGTCAGGATTTGTTCTTCTGAATAATGTCTTGAACCAGGGAATGAATCTTTTTACAGACCGTTTGCCTGCTATTCAAGGGCCAAAAGAACGTCAGGATTTGTTCTTAAGGGTCAAACGAACATCAGGATTTGTTCTTCTGAAAAATATCTTGAACCAGGGAATGAATCTTTTTACAGACCGTTTGCCTACTATTCAAGGGCCAAAAGAACGTCAGGATTTGTTCTTAAGGGTCAAAAGAACGTCAGGATTTGTTCTTCTGAATAATGTCTTGAACCAGGGAATGGATCTTTTTACAGACCGTTTGCCTGTTATTCAAAGACAACTTGAGCAAATGCATGGATCATTTATGACCCGTTGTAAGTTGTTGATATTGTTTTACCTGTATATAACTATCCTGCAAGGAGAATGTTAGTTTATGTATTATGTATGCATGCATAGTATGATGCACCTAAGTAATGTATTATGTATTTATGGATATGTATGTTATGGTATGATGTAAATGATGTATGTATGAATCATGCAGCCTGAAGCGTCCGAATATCTTCGTATAACAACTACTGGCCAGGGAAAATAAATCCTGATTCGTTGCTGAAGAATATGAGGAACTCGTTCCCGTCTCGTTTGAAAGTAAAGTATTTATAACCTCCCGTCTTTGTTTGTCGTACTTCTATTGAAGGAATAAGTTCCTGAGTATCCCGACTGAGGATAAAAGAGATGGACATAAATTCAAGGGGAGATGTAACTCGAAGTATCTATAAATATAGATTTGCCCTGCTGGGGATTTGTAGTTGTCTTGTGGGGATGAACCGGCGAAGCTTCGTTGAACTACTACCCTCGGTCGTCCTTATTAAATACTATTACTGCATTTCATGCATTTCTGGTAAACATCAATCATATTCAAAAGCATACATACATTCAAACACAACCAATGGACGTTTCGCTTATGTGAATAGGGTAAAAGTAAATCTGGATTCAAAGATGGAATTTTATTTATATCACAAAGTGACCTATACATAGGTATGTTTGTATAAGGAGACAGAAATCCTAGTAAGAGGAATTTGTCATAAAATTTTTACAAAGCAAAGAAAGTCAACTATGTGGGAAATAATCCTATTGAGTTTCAATTCTACTATTGCCATTATCTTCGAGTATCTCATCTTCTGCTGTTGAGATGGAAACGATTGGATTGAGCTTTATCTGTTCGAGCTTGAGTAAGTAGCACAACTGGTTGTAGTTTCATGGGTGATCCAAACGAGACATAGTCATGCGCTTTAATCCCTAACTTTTGCCTGGATTGACTTTTCAGGTTTTCAATCCACCGGGATACCCTTTTTTGCCCAAGCCGCCTTTTCAGGTTTTCGACTTGCCGGGTGTACATTTTTTATATATATATCCCTAATTTTTGCCCGAACCCTTTTGGTTCTCCGGGATGCCCTTATTTTTACCTAGGCCAGTCAACCTAGCGGGTCTCTTTTTATGCGTAGTATTTTTTAATTATGTCTGCGTTTACAGGCTGCGGGAAGTCTTCACCATCCATAGTAGTAAGTATCATGGCACCTCCTGAGAATACTGTTTTGACCACAAATGGCCCTTCATATGTTGGAGTCCACTTTCCCCTAGGATCACCCTGTGGTAGTATGATACGCTTGATTACCAAATCACCAGCCTGCTATACCTTTGGCTTGACCTTCTTATTAAAAGCCTTGATCATCCGTTTCTGGTACATCTGACCATGACACACAGCTGCTAACCTCTTCTCATCAATCAAATTTATTTGGTCAAGTCGAGTCTGAATCCACTCATCTTCATCCAAGCCTGCATCCTTCATAATTCTTAAGGAGGGAATCTGAACTTCAATGGGCAGAACTGCTTCCATACCATATACTAAGGAGAATGGGGTTGCCCCTGTTGAAGTATGTATTGTAGTACGATACCCATGAAGAGCAAATGGTAACATCTCATGCCAATCCTTATAAGTAACAGTCATCTTCTGTAGAATCTTCTTGATATTCTTGTTAGCAGCTTCTACTGCCCCATTCATCTTCGGGCGATACGGAAAAGAGTTGTGATGCTTAATCTTGAACTGCGTGCAGAGATCAGTAATCATAGTGTTGTTCAGATTAGAGCCATTGTCCGTAATAATCCTTTCAGGGATGCCATACCTACATATGAGATTATTCTTAATGAATCGAGCCACCACATTCTTAGTAACAGATGTAAATGAAGCTGCCTCTACCCACTTTGTAAAGTAATCAATAACAACCAGGATGAAACGATGCCCATTAGAAGCAGTAGGCTTGATCTCACCAATCATATCAATGCCCCACATGGAAAAAGGTCAAGGAGCAGTCAACACATTCAATGGTGATGGAGGTATATGTACTTTATCAGCATAGATTTGACACTTGTGACATGTTCTGGAATGTTGATAGCAGTCGGCTTCCATGGTAGACCAATAGTAACCTGCTCTCAATATTTTCTTTGCCATGGTATGACCACTAGAATGAGTGCCAAAGATCCCATCATGCATGTCTTCCATAATCTCTGTTGCTTCCTTCTTATCCACACAATGAAGCAAAGTTGAATCATGATTGTGCTTGTACAAAATTCCGTTACTCAAAAGGAACTTAGCAGAAAACCTCTTCAGAAACTTCTTATCTTTGACAGATGCCCCTTCAGGGAACTCCTGAGCTTCAAGATACCTTTTCACCTCATATAACCAAGGCTTCTCCTCTGTTTCTTCAGTGTCAATCTCATTGCAGTATGCAGGCTTCTCAAATCTATCAATAGTAATCTTGGGAGCTTTATCATCCCAGCTGATCTCAAACATGAATGCCATGGTGGCTAAGGCATCTGCCAACTGATTCTCTCTTCGTGGAATGTGTCCAAAGGTAATCTCTTTGAAGTATGAGATCAAAGACAACACATGATCTCTGTAAGGAATGAGATTATCATGCTTGGTATCCCAATCTCCTTTGATCTGACTTACTACCAGGGCTGAATCTCCATACACGTCCAGGAACTGAATATTCATATCAATGGCAGCTTTGATGCCCAGGATACATGCTTCATACTCAGCCATGTTATTGGTACAATAGAAACAAAGTCTTGCAGTAATTGGGGTATGACAACCTTCAGGGGAACTGATCACAACACCAACACCATTACCAAGTGCATTAGAAGCTCCATCAAAAACCATAGTCCATCGGGATCCTTGTTCAGGTTCGTCATATTGTCCAGGTTCTTTGGTAATAATCATAATGTCTTCATCAGGGAACTCAAAACTCATTGACTGATAATCATCCACTGCTTGATGAGCCAAATGATCAGCTACAACACTACCCTTAATGGCCTTCTGAGTAGTATACTGTATGTAATATTCCGTCAAGATCATTTGCCATCTTGCTATTCGTCCGGAGAGAGCAGGTTTCTTGAATATGTACTTGATTGGATCCATCTTCGAAATCAATAAAGTAGTATGAGTCAACATATACTGTCTTAGTCGGCGAGCAGCCCATGCCAAAGCGCAACAAGTTTTCTCGAGCAGTGAGTATCTTGTTTCACAGTCGGTAAACTTTTTGCTAAGGTAGTATATTGCCTGCTCTTTTCGACCAGACTCGTCATGTTGCCCCAACACACACACCATTGAGTTGTCTAACACTGTTAAGTACATGATCAAGGGTCTTCCATCAACTGGTGGCATCAAAATTGGAGGTTCTAGCAGATACTTCTTGATTTCATCAAAGGCAGTCTGGCACTCATCATTCCATTCCATCACCTCATCTTTCTTCAACAACTTGAAGATTGGCTCATAGGTAGCAGTCAATTGGGAAATAAATCTTGCAATGTAATTCAATCGTCCCAAGAAACCTCTAACTTCCTTCTCAGTACAGGGAGCTGGAATCTCTCGTATAGCTTTCACTTTTGCAGGGTCTACTTCAATACCTTTTCCACTGACAATGAAACCCAGGAGCTTACCAGATCTAACTTCAAAAGTACACTTGTTTGGGTTCAATCTGAACTTGTATTTCTTCAACCTCTCAAACAACTTATGCAGATGATCAAGATGTTGCTCTTCATTCTGGGACCTGGCTATCATATCATCCACATATACCTCTATCTCATGGTGAATCATATCATGAAACAAAGCCACCATAGCCCGCTGATATGTTGCCCCTGCATTCTTCAAACCAAATGGCATCACTTTATAACAAAAGGTGCCCCACTATGTAACAAATGTTGTCTTCTCCATATCTTCAGGTGCCATCTTGATTTGATTGTAACCGGAGAAACCATCCATAAAAGAGAATACCTTATGCTGAGCAGTGTTGTCTACCAGAACATCAATATGAGGAAGTGGAAAGTCATCTTTGGGGCTGGCCTTGTTCAAATCCCTGTAATCTACACACATACGTACCTTACCATCTTTCTTAGGTACCGGCACCACATTTGCAACCCATTGAGGATAAGAAGTCACAGCTAAGAACCCTACATCAAATTGTTTCATTACCTCTGCCTTAATCTTCTCTGACATCTCAGGACGCATGCGACGAACCTTCTGCTTCTTTGGACGACAATCTTCTTTTACTGGTAAACGGTGAACCACAACGTCTGTATCCAACCCTGGCATATCTTCATAGGACCAAGCAAAGATCTCCACATAATCATGTAACATCTGAATCAATCTGCTCTTGACACCATCCTCTAATTCAGCCCCTATCTTGACTTCTTTCCTGTTTTCTTCAGTTCCCAGATTCACAACTTCGATTGGCTCTTCATGTGGCTGTATAGCTTTCTCTTCTTGTTGTAACAACCTAGCAAGCTCTACAGGTACTTCACAATCGTCCTTGTTTCCATCTTCAGCTTGATAGATCGGATTCTCGAAATTATAATTAGCAATAGTAGAACTATTATCAACAGGATCCAGAGTGGATGAGGATCTGCATTTTAGTGATGTGGGTGTGTGTAAGAACACATAGCTGATAAAGCAAAAATAAAGTAAAAGAAAGACAAGGAACACAATATTTACGAAATTGAAACGTCCACTGATTTTTATTGAATGAAGTATGCAAATGAAATGACATCCCGAAACAAACATACCATTGTGCCCCGGGTAAGGCACAAGGCTTAAGAGTTCAATTGTTCAAAAGTTACAAACTTAAGATAATAACACTGTAATAGTATTTACTCCTGACTAAAGGAGATAGGAATAACATCTTCAGCTTTCCAATTATTGAGCCCATCGCCCACAGTAGGAAAAATCCAAGCATCTAAGTTGTAGTCTTCATCATAGTCACCCACAACATTGATCTGGTCTTTCATAATCCCTTGATTGGTGATACGAACAGCACGAGCATGACGAACAGCCTTCTGGGACTCTGCAGTGAAACCCAAACCAAACTTGTCAGAGTTGTAAGGAATGTCAGGAAGCTGACCCCAAATAGTACAACCACCTTCATCAACCACAGCTCTAGCATCTTTGAGGGAGGCCATTGTAGGAGGTACTCTAGTGACCACAGGAACTCTCTTGACAACAAGAGGAGTTTCAGCATTAGGAACAACCCAAGGAACTACTTCGAATGTCTGGCATGGAGTCTCAACATATTCCCCTTCCACTTCAAGATATTTAAATGTATTCACATGACTGATCATATATCCTTCCTCTCCGTAAACAGTAACAACCTTTCCCTTCACTGGATATCTCAACTTCTGATGTAAGGTGGAAGTCACAACACCTGCCCCATGGATCCAAGGGCGCCCAAGCAAACAAGAATACGAAGGACGAATATCCATTACATAAAAGGTAGCATTGAAGACCTGAGAACCTACTTTGATTGGGAGATCTATTTCTCCGTGCACCACTCTTCTCGAACCATCAAAGGCCTTCACCACTATATTACTTGGTCTCAACACAGCATCTTCAGGACTAAGCTTGTTCAGAACCTCTTTAGGCAGCACATTCAGCGAGGAACCATTGTCTATTAACACATGTGACAGGGTAGTGCCTCTACATTCAATAGAGATATGTAGAGCCCTGTTATGATCCCTCTTGGCAGGAGTCAAATCAGCATCGGAGAAACCTAACCTATTATCATAGGTCAAGTGTGCCACACAATTTTCAAACTGGTCTACAGAAATCTCATTTGGTACGTGAGCAGTCTTCAAAAATTTGATCAAGGCTTTAGCCTGAGCCTCAAAACACAACAATAAAGACAACATAGAAATCTTAGAGGGAGTATGCCCCAATTTATCAACAATGTCATAATCACTCTTGCGAATGATCTTCAATACTTCTTCCATTTGCTTAGAAAGATCATCAGCAGCTGGTACATCAGTTTGTATAGGTTCAATAACAGGACCTTTGCCCTGAGCATCAGTAGTGGAGGTAGTAGTTGGAGTAACTGCATTCTTGGAGGTAGCCGGAGGAGAGAAAATTCTTCCGCTTCTTGTGATCTTACTAGATCCAGCAATATTATCAACATCAAGGTTTTCATCAACAACAGGTGTCTCAGCTAAAGGTTCCTACTTAACACCATGAATATAAACATCGGAGCCATAATGCCAAGACACCGCTTTATCAGAAATATACAGAATAGGACCAGGAGTGGTAATGATCATAGGAGCCACTCTAGCTTCAGCAACAATCTTCACAGGGCCTTCAGCAGTAATCTTAATTGGACCATTATGAGTGATTTTGACAGGACCCTTGGAAGTAATCCTCACCGGCACTTTATCAACCATATCCACCTCTTCAACCTTCGCACCCTTCATTATGTGTTCAACCATACTATCTACAGAAGGTGTCCTCTCAAACAATATTGTGTAATTGTCCATGAGGCGTTGAATTCCGTCCTTCAACTTCCAGCAACTATCTGGTTTATAAGCACAATAGAAACAATCTTCCTTACAACCTGGAAAGAACCCAGCTTGTACCAACTTCTTCTTAATAACAGACATTCTATCCACCAGCATCTTGAACTTATCTTCATTAGGATCATGATAGTAATTTGCTTCAGAATCAGAGTCCCCCATAGTGTTGTGGAGACTGCCTCCCTCTTTCTCAGACTCTTTAGCCTCATAATCTTCAACCTGTTCCTTGGTTTGACAGGCCCTCTGAACCTTCTTCCCATGTTGATAAGGCCTCCTGACCTTCTAGTCTTCTTAGTCTTCTTGGCCAGCAGTGTCTTCAATTCATCCTGCCCCTTGGACAAGTTCAGGATCAGCTCTTGGAACTGTGCATTTTGTGTCTGGAGATCTTTGACTGTTTGTTCAAGAGCCATTGCTGAAATAAACAGCGAGAAGATAAGATACCTGTACATAAGAAACCTGTGATGCAATGATATGGTATATAAATGCGTATGCAATGTTTTCAAGGACCGCAGGATTTAAATTTGTTTAAACAACCAAGAAAGTAGACTTTTATTAGTAATAAATTTGTTTGCCCCTTGGGCTTACAATAAAATGAAATAAATACAAAAGATGGGGTTTTAAGTCTCCCATGGACGTTTCCTCTTTATGTTGAGGTATGAGTTGAGATTCCGCTCCTCGTGAAGCTTCTTTGTTAGTTCCAGGATTCTTTCTTGACTTGCTTTGTAAGTATCCCTTTGCTCCTTCAACTGGATCCAGGACCTCTGTAAGTCTTCCATGTCAGTGGGCATGTCTGGGTGAAGGATGGTATAAGAAGTATCTCCTTCAGCAACAGGCTCCATAGTAACTGACAGGATGGCAGGATACGGCATCATGAGAGTCTGAGCACGAGATCGCACCCATTTGAGGTAAGCTTCCATAGGAATAGTGTACTTGGGCTCCAGAGTCTTGCTGTCAACCTTGTTCACTTTACCCCATGCTCGTATAAACCTTTGACGGTAACCTTGAAGATCGTTGTCGTAGTCGAACACAATACCCTGAATCAACATGTCATGAGGACCATCACTCTGAGCGTAACCAAACTGTCGTAGAGCTAAGGAAGGGTTGTAAGTAATGCCTCCTCTTATGCCTAGGAGTGGCACATTAGGGAACTCCCCACAACGGTCAATGATAGTAACATTCTCCATAGATCGAGAGCACCAATGAATATCAGAATGTGAGAGTGACATGATTCTCTTGGACCACCTGAACCCTTGTTCATTCTTCATCACTGATCGAGGAAGGTGAGAAATAAACCACCTAGATAGCAAAGGTATGAAACACATCAAAGTTCCTCTTGCCCTTGTAGTACGGGTATGAAGAGAATGTAGGATGTCTCCAAGCAATGTAGACATTGGATTGTGACTCAGGAATATGTTAATGGCATGAACGTCTATGAACTGATCAGGATTGGGAACAATACTAAGCCATAAATCAACAAGGCTAAGATCTCCTCAAAAGCATCATAGCTCATAGCTTTTAAGAACACTTGAGCCTTCTCTATCAACACCTTAGCAAGAATACCCTTAACTCCACTTCTCGTTTCTAGAACAATGTCTGACTTCTTCAGATGTAGAGCTGCAGCAATCACTTCAGGTTTAGGCTCTTTCTCTAAGCCTGTGAAGGGTATCTGATCAAGGACAGGTATTCCCAGAAGTTTAGAGAACTCTTCCATTGTTGGAACTAGCTGATAGTCGGGGAATGTGAAACAGTGATGTTTAGGATCAAAGAACTGAAACAGGACACTCATCATGTCTTCATTGAACCCTGAAGCGACTAGATCTAGTAGGTGACCATGTCTCTTGATGAACTGGGTATTTTCAGAAACTTGAGAAACCAACTCTTTAAACTTAGGAGGTATTCCTACAAAGTTGATCCGGATAGTGTTCCTACGAGCAGAAGCCATGACATGCAACAAAGAACAAAGATAAATCCTTTGGTCCTTGAAATGGTTAGTGAAAATGCTATGCTTATGATGCATGATGATGCTATGATGTTATGCTCAATCACAAACATGTGGCACACACAAACAAGTCACATAATAGCCCTAGGTTTGAAGGCTTGCATGAGGTTTTAAGGTAAATACCCTCCCCTGAAGTTTAGTTGGTTCATCCTGTCCTACAAAGTAACCAGGTTCTAAGGGATCTCAATATCATTGATCCTTCACAAGGGTGGTTGTTCAGTAGGCAACTTACTTGCCAACCAAAACCCTCCAAGTTTAGAATCTCAATGAGCGTAGTATCGAGTATCAACCAACTTCAGTCTGCACCAAAGCCGGTTATCTCACTACTTTTCTAAAGGCCAAGATGGGATAACTAGGGTTCTAAAAGTTAGTTAGTGCATTGACAACATATGGCAGCCTAATATTATCCTTAACTTGACTTAAGGAACATAAGCACCAACCAAGAAGTCACACTAACTATGCCCACCAGATCAACCATATCGGTATACGCCGTACAGTTTCCTTGGTCTATTGCCATTTACCTAAGGTACACTAGATCCGGGTTAGGATCTTTCACACATAAGAGCACCCAACAGATAAGTATAAAGCAAACAAGGCAAACAATTTAAAGTGATCTAATTCCTAAGGGTACCCCTCTTTTATTAAATCCCCAGCAGAGTCGCCAGTTCTGTAACACGGTGGGAGAACTGACTTTAGTGAAATGTTGCGGATAGCAAGAGTCGCCACCGACTTTTATTTTATCCAAAGGAAAGGGCATAAAAGAACAGGAAAGACCTTAAAAAGATTTTTGGGTTCGGGGGGTAGGTTATGTAAAGGGAAGGTGTTAGCACCCTTTACATCCATGGTTATCCATGGGCTCTTAGTTACTTAGCTCACTTTAAACTGTTTTGAGAAGTGTAGTATGTGATTAGAAATTTTCTTAAGTACTTTATAATGATCCATGTACGGATATATATAAAGCCTTTGTTTTGAAAATTATTTGAAATGTGAAGTGTTTTTGAAATGTTTTGAAAAGGTGAGCAAGTACATAAGAGAAACCTACCCTAAGTTAAATCTTTTATGTTCTTAAATATCCTTTAAATGGTAAGACTATCCCTATTATTAAGGAATATGTAGTCATTACCTTGGATGTATTAAGGGACATGTGAAGGGTCATCTGTTATTAGGCAATTGTAAGGTGTACTTAGCAATTCGAAGGGACTTATCATCTTTTATTCGAAAAGGGACAAGATCATTTACGAAGGCAACCATGAAGGGACTTGATCTTATAATTCTTTAAAGGGACAAGATGATATTTAATAAGATAAGGGACTTTGCTTTATACACCTTACTTGACCTTTTATTTAGGCAACCTGAGAGGTATCCTTAAGAATGTGAGATGGCGATCAAAGATCGACTTATGTGTGTGCGTGTACAAGTTCAAGTATTTATCTTACAATTAGTGATCTAAATTCAATTTTAAGATACAAACATGTTTACACTCCCTATTTTACTAACCATGGCAATTTAAATAAATAATAAAAATTCTACAACTATTACATAATTTGCACAATTACATTATAATAATAATAAAATAATTTAAATAAATAAGCATATAATAAATAAATAAATTGGTTAGTAATAATAAACAAAATAAGTATAAGAAAAAGAAGTTAGCATAATAATATAATATAGAAAATAAATTAAAAGTTCAAATTTAAATAAACAATCATTTTTTTAAGATTTTTAATAAAAGAACTAAATAATAATAATTATATATCAATAAATATGATTAATAGTTTAATAAATTAATTATATATATACATATTAGAAATATTTAATAACTTACAAGCATAATAAAATAAAAAGTTATAAAAAAGAAAATTAAAGTTTTGAAAATAAATTAGGGTTTACAAAATAAATTAGGGTTTATAAAATAAATTAGGGTTTATAAAAATATTAGGGTTTATAAAAATATTAAGTTTTTTTTTAATTTAATTATTTACAAAATAAGTTATATATAATAATAATATGGACATATAAGTAAATTATATAATAAAATATTAATTTTAAAATATATACAATTTATTCTATGAAAACAAAATTATATTATCATTATTAATTCATTATATAACTTTTAATTAAAATTAAAGAAAAAAAAGAAATAGAAAACAATTAGGTTAAAACAAAAAAAATTAGCAAAAAAAACTCACCTGCTGGAGCCTGGGGTCAAGAATCCTTGATTCTTGATGATCTGAAATATCCTTGATGAATCATGATCAACCCTTGACCAAATGATGAATTTTACTTCATATACTTGATGTTGGCAAAAAATCATGAAGTTTGACTTTGATTTGACCACAGTTGACCTCAGTTTGACTTTTTAACTTCTTTGACTGATTTTGACCTATCTGATCATCTGACTGAGCAAACCTTTGGGAAAAGTCTTGAAACTTGACATGGGGATTCTTGAACACACATAGGATGCTATGAAGCTTACTTGAAGTCTTGGAAGTTCATTTAGCCTGATTAAAGTCAAAAACCCTAGTTTAGGATGCATTGTTTAAGAGGATGCATTGTCTGAGGGAATTGTCAAACTTTCTGACTAATTGTGAACTTTGTGAACCTTGTGAACCTCATGAGATGTCTTGTGAACCTTTTGAACCTTGTGAGCCTCTTAGTACACAATGACTTGTCTTGTGGAGGGCAAAGTTTGGGGTGCAACAGCAGGCTCTCGTTTTGTACAACGATCTTGTCTGCCTAGACTCTCGTTTATGTACAACAATCTTGTTCCATCATCGAGTTCCGTTTTGTACAATGGTCTCGTTTTTAAGCCATGTTTGGTACAACAAATCCCCATTTCGCGTCTTATTTGGTACAACAGTCGCGTCACAGGATCTCGTTTTGTACAACGATATTGTCTGCATGGGCTATCGTTTATGTACAACGATCCCGTTCCACCTTCGAGTTCCATTTTGTACAATGGTCTCGTTTTTTAAGCCCTGTTTGGTACAACAAGCCCCCATCCCGCGTCTTGTTTGGTACAATAGTCGCGTCGCAGGTTCTCGTTTTGTTTGATGCTTTGATCATAAACCCTAATTTGGGCTTCCATGTGCATCCATCTTGCATTTGCTTGCATACCTTGACTGCCCATAGCCTTTTATGCATCCATTTGATTCATTTGACATCTTAAGACATATTGTAAACATGTTTGATCATTGCATCTTGCATTTTCCATGTTGTATGTCATTTGCATTTCATAACTTTTCATGTATGATCATGGTTCTAAACTTGCTTCATTTGCATCCATAAGTTTGTATGATCATCCCCATGCCTTGTTACATGTTTGCAGCATCTCATAGCATCATTATCATCTCATATATGCTTCTGGTTTTGGTTTGCATCATGCCATTCCATCTCATTTTGCATTGCATTGCATTTCCTTTACTAACTTTTCAGGTGGTAAGTAACTTTGAGAAGTGAATTTGCCTTCACTTCTCACAATTTCTTTTCATCTCTCTTGATTCTTGACCCTTGACCAAATGAATCATGATCTGAAATATCCTTGATGAATCATGATCAACCCTTGACCAAATGATGAATTTTACTTCATATACTTGATGTTGGCAAAAAATCATGAAGTTTGACTTTGATTTGACCACAGTTGACCTCAGTTTGACTTTTTAACTTCTTTGACTGATTTTGACCTATCTGATCATCTGACTGAGCAAACCTTTGGGAAAAGTCTTGAAACTTGACATGGGGATTCTTGAACACACATAGGATGCTATGAAGCTTACTTGAAGTCTTGGAAGTTCATTTAGCCTGATTAAAGTCAAAAACCCTAGTTTAGGATGCATTGTTTAAGAGGATGCATTGTCTGAGGGAATTGTCAAACTTTCTGACTAATTGTGAACTTTGTGAACCTTGTGAACCTCATGAGATGTCTTGTGAACCTTTTGAACCTTGTGAGCCTCTTAGTACACAATGACTTGTCTTGTGGAGGGCAAAGTTTGGCGTGCAACAGCAGGCTCTCGTTTTGTACAACGATCTTGTCTGCCTAGACTCTCGTTTATGTACAACAATCTTGTTCCATCATCGAGTTCCGTTTTGTACAATGGTCTCGTTTTTAAGCCATGTTTGGTACAACAAATCCCCATTTCGCGTCTTATTTGGTACAACAGTCGCGTCACAGGATCTCGTTTTGTACAACGATATTGTCTGCATGGGCTATCGTTTATGTACAACGATCCCGTTCCACCTTCGAGTTCCATTTTGTACAATGGTCTCGTTTTTTAAGCCCTGTTTGGTACAACAAGCCCCCATCCCGCGTCTTGTTTGGTACAACAGTCGCGTCGCAGGTTCTCGTTTTGCACAACGGTCCTGTTTGCTTGGGCTCTCGTTTATGTACAACGATCTCGTTCCACCTTGTCCTATTTCCATTGCCTTATCAGAGTTCAAAAAAAATCAAAAGAAAAAAAGAAAAAAAAAAAAAAAAAAAAGCAGATGACATTTTCCTCATCCTCACAGATTCCAAATTTTCAGGTTTCATTCGAATATTCAATCACTCCATACCCTGAATTTCTAAAATCCGTCGCTGTTATGCATTCAGGTTTGCAGATGATTGAATAGGGGCAACTGTAATACCTCAAAATTTCCCCTCTCATTTTTCTCAATATTTTGCATTAGCATATTGCATAAACAAATTCATGTATCAATCAAGAATATTGCATCATGTTCATCATAGCTTAGGCATAGGTATGTGATCATTGATTGGAGCAATTGAAGGCTATACAAAGGCAACCAAAGGGGAAATATGACTCCTCAACATTGTACCAAGGGTTCACAACATCCCACAAGTCTTCACTTGAGGCCACAAATTCTAAAAATGGATTGAAAATCAAGGAATCAGAGAAAAGTCAACCAGGCTGAGTAAAAAGTCAACTCCTGACTTTTTTGAGATCAAAATCATGAAATTAGGGTTACAAGGATCCTATGGTTCAAATTTGATCAAGAAATGATGGAGGAATCATGAAAAATCAATAAAACAAAACCTACCTTTTTTGGAGAAAAGAAAATCATTTGAAAAGTGGTTGGTTTCACCTTTCCCTCCATTTTCCTTCCACTTTCCTTCCACATTTCCTTTCATTCCTTCCTCTCTATTTTTCCACTTCAATTCCACTCCATTTCCCTTGGATACTTCTACCATGTTCTGCAACCTTCTAGAGTATTCCAAGGAATATTCCCTCTCCAACCCTAACCCTAACTAACTACAAACCTAAATCCATTCCTAAATCTAACTCCATTCTCAAACCTAGCTCCAAGCCTAGCCTCTATATAATCATTAATCACTTCAATGCAAAAGGTTCCCAATTTTTCACTCTCTCATAATTTCACTTCACAATCACTTTTCTCTCTCATTTTCCTCCATTTCCCTTTTCACCAAAGCTTTTTTGAAGAAGCTCTTCAAGTTTCACATTGAAACTTGAAGATCTTAAAGCTTAGCCTCCAACCTCCATTGAATTGTGGATTGTAGAAGAAGAAGCTACTGATTTTTGTGAAGATTTCGACTTATCGGAAGCGCAAGAAGTATCAAGCACCAAGAACGCATTTATTTTGTGCATTCGCCGATTCTTCGGATTTCTCTTCGATCAAGCTCCGATTCTTGCAACATTTACCGAAGCACTTCTCCGCTTCGTAGGTTGGTGATCTAAATCACTTTTCCTTTAAGTTATTCTCTTCATCTCGCCATTTCGGCATTCTTTAAGTGCTTTTCGTGTTACTTGTGATTGATTACGTTTTCGTTATGTTTTGCTTGCGATTTGTGGATTTTAATGGATTAGAAGTTAGGTTGTAGCTTGTTATAAGTTGGAGTCTAGAATTAGGTCCTAGAATTATTAGGATTTAATTGGTGTGAGTTGGCTTTATTATTTCTAATAAAATGCACACTAATCTTTGTTTTATAGGGAAGGAAAAGTATGTTTCCTTACACCTTATCCTTTTATTTTTTATGCATTTTCTTTATGCATTTAATTCACCTTTTATTTCCATATTTGTGATTGGTAGGATTCCCCTTTGGCTAGGACCAACTTATCTTCCTTAGGAAGAAAGTTGCATCCTTTTTCT
This sequence comes from Lathyrus aphaca, assembly GCA_963966055.1. Taxonomy (NCBI): domain Eukaryota; kingdom Viridiplantae; phylum Streptophyta; class Magnoliopsida; order Fabales; family Fabaceae; genus Lathyrus; species Lathyrus aphaca. Next base: position 609,968,306 of record OZ014519.1, read on the forward strand.
TCTTTCTTTTCCTTTTGCTTTTTAGGATTAGAAAACTTCACTAACCATAGGACACCATTTTAATGAACAATTTAGGGTTGCGTCTTAGCCCCCCTTAGTTTTGTCCTTTTGCCATTTGAGTCTTCTTTTCTCATCTTCAAACAAAATAAAAAAGACTTAATAAAGACATGAAAGAATCTCTTGTGTATAGCCTTATTCCATGGGGCACTTACATTCATTCCATCTTGGAATAGTGTGGGCTTGTCTAGCATGATGTACAAGTCTGATCAAGAGGTTATTTCACAAAAAAAACCTAAAAGACAGTTCTTCACAAAAGCTACAAACACATGTAATAAGTTCAACAAGCTAGTGAACTTAGACCTTAATCTTTGGGAAAAAGTCTTGGATAAATTCTCCTTGCTTGGTGTGCTTGTTCTACTATTCCATCTTGGAATGTAGTAGCAAGTACACATTCCCTGAAAAAGAGTTTGAATTCACTTCCTTGTGCCAAATTCATGCAAAACTCTTAAAAAGCAAACAACAAACAACAAGCGACTATCCTGCGGGAACTTCTTTTCTCATCTCATTCATTCTCAATGCGAACTTGCGATGACTTGTCTCACATGCAAGACGATAAACTCACTCGCACAAGTCGATCCTGCAACACCTGAGCATAGATATACGCAGTTCCAGCGCATAAAAAACACAGACAAATAGTTCCCGCCTTAGTCAGGCGAACTACGTCGACTCTGATCCTCATTTTCCCGATGAGGTACGTAGGCAGCGGGGTAGGGCCCGTGCAAGCACATTCTTTATTTTCCCTACATTTTCCTCATTCTTTCTTTCCATTATCTTTTTCCAGTTCCCTTTCCTCATTTCCAGTTCCAGTTAGCAGTTTTTTTATTCAGCAACATCTCATTTCTCACCCTTTGAAACAGACTTACAAGCGTGGATCCCTTCGGGTACGGCGGACGATCTGGGGTGCTAATACCTTCCCAGGTCGTAACCGACACCAGAACCCAAATCTTTGGTTCGCAATGCCTCATCATTTCCTTCTTCCTCAAGTTTGTGCAACATTACCTTTCCCGTTCCTTTGGGATAAAAACGCATGGTTGGCGACTCTACCTTTTCCGCGCCACTTTCGCGTTTGTACTAGGATGAAAATCCCGGGAGCGACAACCACACGTAACTAAATAAGCGACGGAAACCAATACTTCAAGCTGCATCCACGCACCAAGCTTGTTCTTGAGTATCTGCAAGATGGCTTAATAGACCATCACTAAAGACAGTCAAGGTGAGTAAATTCATATTCAATATAAATAATATAAAGAAGGAATTACAAGTCAACATGCATCAATAGATAAATCATTAAAGTTTCACCCATATACAACAAAAATTATCATGTCATCACATAAAACACAAATGCAATCATGTTTTGCAACAAAGAATAAAATGTAATCCTCATAGTATACACGTAGTTCCAAATCATCATCACGAATGGACACTGGGGCATCAACCATTCACAATGTAGCACATCATAAAAATCATATCACTTCAATCCACACAATAGTATTGAAGCTACCAATGAACCGAAGCCCCATCATAACTATGCCATGAATGCAAGACGCAATACATTCATACATCATCAAAACTCATCAACTATTGCATCTGCATTCATCATCATTCCTCATTCATCATTCACACATCTAATATACTTCGCCTACTTATGTCATTAATGCTTCGTATCATCCCAACACAAGATAACTCATCTTAACATCATTTCATCACAAATTCATACATATTTAGCATATTACATCATGGCAAGAATTTACAGCAACCTCATGGCAACTTAAGACATCAAAACATGTCATTTCAAATCATTTCCAAGAATATATTTTTTTTCAAAAAGTGTCAGGTCTCGCTAAGCGATCATTGGGCTCGCTAAGCGGCATCCTCTCGGGTTTGGGAAAGTCCAGATTTTCAACAGCTCGATAAGCGAGACGACGATTTCTAGCAGAAAAACCCTGCAATTTCTGCACGAACCTACTACAATAAAACTCACCAAAAATCATGTTTTAACCAAAGAAAATCACATAATTTACTATATTAGTCATCTACCATCATGTATTCATCAACTACAACATCTAACATCATCATTTAATCAACCTCATCTCATAAATCCCCTTAAACCCTAAGATTTCACTCAAAACCCCATTCCTCATAAGACCTGTCTATACATTATGAACATTGAACGAAAAATACTCCCCATACCTTAGGTTTGTGAAATTCCTTCAATGATCTCCTTGAATTCTTCAAGACTTCAAGTGTTATCCTTCCTTCTTAGTTCTCATCTTGTCTCTTTCTCCATAATTTCACGAATGAAATAAACTTCCCTCACACCTTCTATCAAATACCCCTATTTAGACAATTCCACCTTTACCCTCACTAATTTCCACAAAAGACCAATATATCCTTAAGACCTCTAACTCCCATGTTTCATTTTAATAATAGTATTTAAATAATATTCATAATTATTCTAATATCACCGTCAAATAAAATAATTTCATCACCACAACACAACAATGAATGATACAAGGCCATATATTCATAAATAATTAAGTTATGAATTTTCAAGGCGTTACAACTCTCCCGCACTTAAAGAATTTTCGTCCCCGAAAATGTACCTGAAGCAAATAGGGTCAGATATGATTCCTTCATCTGATCTTCATGTTCCCAAATCCAACTTTCACTTGTTGGTCCACCCCACAATACTTTTACCAATTCAATCTTTTTTCCTCGTAACTGCTTCATTTCTCGGCCATCTATCCGCAACGGTAATGCCTCAACAGTCAAGTTATCTCTTACGTGTACGTCATCCTTATGAATCACATGTGACAGATAACACATATACTTCCTTAACTGAGACACATGAAACACATCATGCAAATTCGCAAGCGATGATGGTAACACAATCTGATATGACACCGCTCCGATCCTTTGCGAAATCTGATACAGAACAACAAAACACGGAGTGACCTTTCTAGACTTCAAAGCTTTCCCGACACCAGTCACTAGAGTAACTCTTAAGAACACGTGGTCTCCCTCTTGGAACTCAAGATCTTTCCTCCTCTTACCATGATAACTCTTTTGTCAACTCTAAGAAACCTTCATTCTTTCTTGTATCATCTTAATCTTCTCAGTCTTGCGCGATCTTAGGTCCAAGCATTGCACTCTCGCCTGATTCATACCAACATAAGGGAGTCTGACATCGTATACCATACAACGCTTCATGCAGTTCCATTCCAATACTAACATGATAACTATTAATGCAGGTAAACTCAATCAACGACAAATGACTATCCCAAGATCCTCCTTGATCTAGCACACAAGCTCTCAATAAATCCTCCAAATATTAGATAATCCTCTCTGTTTGACCATTTGTTTGTGGATGATAAGCAGAGCTCATCCTCAACTTAGTACCTAAGGCGTCTTGCAAACTCTTCCAAAACCTTGATGTAAATCGTAGATCTCTATCCGATACAATACTCGAAGGTATACCATGTAACTTCATAATCTCTTCAATATACATCTCGGCTAGCTTCTACATAGAGTGATCAATCTTCATCGACAAGAAATGGGCCGACTTAGTCAATCTATCCACGATCACCCAAATCAAATCATTTCCCTTAGCAGTCTTCGGCAAACTCGTCACAAAATCCAAGGAAATGTTATCCCACTTCAATTCTGTAATATTCAACGGTTGCATCATAACTAACGGCTTCCGATGTTCAATATTTGACTTTTGGCAAGTCAAACATGCATACACAAATTCTGCAACGTCTTTCTTCATACCTGGCCACCAATTTTTTTTTTGCAAATCATGGTACATCTTTGTAGCACCACGATGGATATGCATCAAATACACACTCTATCTTGGAATCTCATCACACCACTCTCATCAATTCGAAATTCACCTTTGTTGCCTTGGTTAATCAAAGTCAATTGATCAACCAACTTCAAATCAGATTGTTGTCTTACTCGGATCCTCTCCATAATTTCACTGGTCAACTTCAACATTCCCAACTTCACATTATCGGAAGTAGTCTCACACAATAAACTTATGTCTCGGAATTGTTGGATCATTTTGAGTTCTTTCACTTTTAAACATCGACATATGCAATATCTTCCTACTCAGAGCATCTGTAACCATATTCACCTTACCAGGATGGTAACTCAAATTAAAATCAAAATCTTTCAACAATTCCAACCACCTTCTCTGCCTCATATTCAGTTCCTTCTGATCAAACAAATATTTCAAACTCTTATGATCATTGAACACTTCAAATTTCGAACCAAAGTGATAATGTCTAAAAATCTTCAACACAAACACCATATCTTCCAACTCTAAATAACATGTAGGGTAATTTCTTTAATGAACTCTCAATTGCCTAGAATCATAGGCAACCACTTTACCATTCTGCATCAAAACTCCTCCAAGTCCCATATTCGACGCATCACAATGCACTACGAACGACTCATTCAGATTAGGCAAAATAAACATTGGAACAGTTGTCAATTTCTTCTTCAACTCTACAAAACTTTTTTCACACTTAACATTCCACACATAAGCTTGACCCTTTCAAGTCAATTGAGTCAAAGGTAACGTCAATTTCGAAAAGCCCTCAATGAACTTTCGATAATAACTTGTCAATCCCAAAAAACTTTGAATCTCAGTAGCAGACTTAGGAGTCTCCCACTGTAACACTGCATCAGTCTTTGACGGATCCACAACAATTCCACTACTGAAAATTATATATCCAAGGAAAATAATTTCCTTCAACCAGAACTCACACTTTGACGGCTTATCATACAACTTCTTCTCTTGTAACACTTGCAACACAATCCTCAAATGCCCTGCATGTTCCTCTTCTGTCTTGGAATAAATTAGGATATTATCATTAAAAACTACCACAATTTATCCAAGTACTTGTGGAATATTCAATTTGTGTACTCCATGAACACACTGAGTGCATTTGATACACCAAACGGCATCACCGTGTACACATAATGAACATACCTCGTCATGAAAGTTGTCTTCGGAATATCATCAGACTTAACATGAATCTGATGGTAACCAGATTTTAGATCAATCTTGCTGAACACACAAGCTCCTACCAATTGATCCATCAAGTCGTTGATCCTTGAAAGTTGATACTTATTCTCAATAGTAACCTTATTCAACTGTCGATAGTCGACACACAACATCATACTACCATCTTTCTTTTTGACAAACAACACAAGAGCACCCCATGGAGAAACGCTAGGTCGAACAAACTTCTTTTCCAACATTTATTCTAGTTGTTTCTTCAACTCATTCAATTCCAAAGAAGACATCTGATACAAAGCCATAGACATGGGACTTGTACAAGGTAATAAATCCACCGCAAATTCAACTTCACGTTCTGGAGGCAAATCAATTATGTCCTCCAGAAACACATCTAGAAATTATTGAACAACTGGTAGTTCAACAATCAAAGTCTTCCCTTCGACTTGCAATGATGCAAACATTGAAAGCATATGAGCTTCGTCTTCTAACAGTTCATCCATTTGCTAAGCCGTCAAGAGTATCAAGTCACCATGATCGCCAAGTTCAGGAAACTCCACAGTCTTTGCGTAACAATTGATATGCACAAAGTTGAACTCTAGCCAGTTCATTCCAAGAATAACATCAATTTGGTGCAGGGGTAAGCACACCAAATCCATTAAGAAGTCCTTCTCAAAAATGGTCAAAGGACACTTCAAGCACACATAAGTGGTAGTAACAGAACTGTTAGTTGGCGTTTCTATTACCATACCACCATTCATACTATACAACGTAAAACCCAACTTAGTAGCACATTCAAGAGAAATAAGGAATGTGTAGCACCAGTATCAATAATCGTAATCAACTCAACACCATTAATAAAACATGTACCTCGAATCAAGTTATTTGTCTTAGGAACTTCATAACCACTCAAAACGAACACTTTGTCATTGGTATGAGCAGTAGTAGTCGTCTTCATAGGCTTATGACATTGGGTGCTGATATGCCCCTGTTTACCACAGTTAAAGCAAGTTGGACCTTCATTTGGGAAATCACCAACCTGATGACCTCTCTTGCTGCACCTGTAGCATCTCACCACTGGATTACAACACACATCAGACTTGTGACCGGATTCTCCGCATTTGTAGCACTTGGGAGGAACGGAACCTGCTCCCCCACTTGGCTTCTTCCCATCTAGAACCTTCTGCTTCCCTTTTTCAGCTGGAGTCACATAAGGTTTTCCTCGAAACTGGCCTTTCTCTTTCTTTTCACTCAATTCATTATAATGAGCGGATCGAGCTCGACTATCTTCATCATAAATCCTGCTTTTATCCACCAACTCAGCATACCTACGAATTTGCTAACATCCAATCCCCTATTTAATCTCTGGTCTCAGCCCATTTTCAAACTCGAGACACTTAGAAAGTTTAGCATCAACATGATTGTAGTGACGACAAACCTTCACAAGCCTCTCAAACTTAACAGCATGCTCTGCTTTGTCATATTTCCTTGCTTCAATTCAAGGAACTCCACATCCATCTTACTAAGAGCATCTTCGGGAAAATACTTTCCCAGAAACTCCCTCCTGAACATTGTCCAAGTTACCACAATACCGACATCCTCCAAACGCTGATAAGTATTATCCCACCAGTCTTCAGCCTCCTCAGACAACATGTGGGTACCAAATTGTACCTTATGCGCATTCGCACACACCATAACTCTGAAAATCTTCTCAATCTCCTTGAGCCACTTATGTGAGCTCTGCGGGTCATGATCTCCTTCAAAAATTGACAGATTATTCCTCTGAAACTTCTCCAAAGCACGAAACTCATCTTGTTCGTTGTTTTGAGTCATAGCTTGAGCAAGTTCCACAAAAGCTTCATCAAGAGCACATGTGTTATTTCAAACCATTTTGAAAAACACTCACAACACCAGAAAAGAAAATAATTGTTAACAAGTACCGACTGACAACAGACCGACAACAACGATAGTAGGCCAGAGAGACCGACCCCTGCTCTGATACCACTAATGTAACACCCTTTTACCCCACATCAAAATATATACGAAACAAACAATTAAATAAGAGTAAAAACACCATAGGGTGTCACAATTCATTCATAACAATAAATTCACCTTATAGATGTCATGTGTAACACGGTGGGAGAACTGACTTTCTATAAATGTTGCGGATAGCAAGAGTCGTCACCGACTTTTATTTTATCCAAAAGGAAAGGACATAAAAGAACAGGAAAGACCTTAGAAAGATTTTGAGTTCGGGGGGTAGGTTATACAAAGGGAAGGTGTTAGCACCCTTTATATCCATGGTTATCCATGGGCTCTTAGTTACTTAGCTCACTTTGAATTGTTTTGAAAAGGTGTAGTGTGTGATTATAAACTTTCTAAGTTCTTTGTAATGATCCTCGTATGGATGTATACAAAGACTTGGTTTTGAAAATTTGTTTGAAAAGTGTGGTGTAAAGAGTATTTTGAAAAATGAGCAAGTAATTAAAAGGAACCCACCCTATATTAAGTCTTTATTGTTCTTATGTTCTTTCAATGGTAAGACTATCCCTATTATTAAGGAATAGGTAGTCATTACCTTGGATGTGATAAGGGACATGTGTAGGGACATCTGGATATAGGCAACTGTAAGGTGTCTTTAGCAATTCGTAGGGACTTATCATCTTTTATTCGAAGGGACAAGATCATTTATCGTAGGTAACCTCGAAGGGACTTGATCTTATAAACTGAAGGGACTTGATGATATTTGTGAAGGGACTTTGCTTAAGACATCTTACTTGACCTTTTGAAATAAGCAACATGAGAGGTAACCTTAGAAAGTGCAAGATGGCGATCAAAGATCGACTTACGTGTGTGAGTGTTCATATTCAAATATTTATCTTTTAAAGTTAATTATTCTAAGTTAATTTTAATCACAAGTATGTTATTCACACCCTAGAATTACTAACCACACAGTAAATACATTCATAGCAAAAATAAAGCAAAAAATCAAACCTAAACTATTACAAAGCTTCGGGACAATTACAATATAATCGAGAAATATAATAAAGATAAATAATAATAAATAAGCAATAATTAGTAATAATAATAAGAATTAAGATAAAAGGTTAGAAAACTAAAAATAAGAGAAATAGGAGATTAACAAATTAATATTAGAAAAGAAGATTTTTAAGTATTTAATTGAGAAAATAGGTTTTTAATAATAAATAAATATTAAATTATTTACATATTTAACAAATGATTAATGATTAATTATAATTTATAAAAATATTAAGTTAAATTCTAAAGTTAAGAAAAATTAGGGTTAGGGTTAGGGTTAGAAAAATTAGGGTTAGGGTTGTAATCATGAGAATTAGGGTTTTTAATTATTAATTTAAAGATAATCAATTTATTTACAAAATATATACAATAACAATAATATAAATATATAATGATATAAATAATTTGATTTTTTGAGAAAATAAATTGTTAATTTAAAAATATAAGTTTTTATATAAAAAATAATATAAAACATTTGTTTTAGGAATTATTATTTAAGAAATTAATTTGGTTAAATAAATATGAAATAAATAAAACAAAATAATAATAAAAAAAATGAGAAAAAAGAACATACATGGGGCTGGGATTCGAACCCAGGCCCTAGGTTCTCCCCACTCTGGACCAGCGGCAATACCACCAGACCAAGCGCAGCTTGGTGTTTATGATGTGAGCAACAAATCTTTTATTATCACCTGTAGAAAATCAAATAAAAAGCAACAAAACAAAATGGCCTGGGGGGGAATCAAACCCAGGACCATCACATTCACAAGCAAACACACAAACCAACTGAGCCACATGGGGCGCATTCAATATACATCCAACAATAAAACATTTTATTTTAAAACAAATTTTTGAATCTGATTTTGGCGCCACTGGACTTCATCTTCTCCAGAATACCTGCGAAAATTCATACGATTTTAACTGCAATTTTTCCTGCGAGTTCTTATGTTCATGACCTGCGAAACTCAAACATCAATCCAATTGTACAATTTCATCAAATTAACTATTCCAATGAATTCCTCATGTTTCATACAGTCTATCCATGTTCTTCGAATCCATTTATATTTGTTTTTTTAGGAACCCCTAATTTGCTACCCGAAACCCTAACAATGGCAATTCATGTTCTAGGTTATGCTTCTTCAAGAAAATGTCCAGAAATCATCCATAGGTCATGACTAGCACAAATCAAACAACAAAATTAGTTTATGTTAGCTAAATAAATGGAATCGAAAATTTCAAATTCAAGAGCAAAAGAGGTTCAGTTTATGCATTCAGGGATGATTTTGATGATGTAAAGCATTAAGATCGTATCAATGATGTCCAAGGATCATGTCTATGTCCTTAGATTACCTTAATTCAACCTGCAAAATAGAATCCGAAAATTGAATTTTCAATGAAATTTTTGAATGTCAAGAGTGTTCTTGGAGGCTGCCAAAATTCGTCCCCTTGCTTGTGATCACTTCTATGTATATATTGGAAGCAAATTAGGTCAGAAAGTCATAAGTTTATGGGCCTTGTAAAGATTAATTGATCATGAAGATACAACTTGCTATTTTGGTCAAAAAATCACACAAATCCTTTCCTCTTTGGCTTAGCACGAATTTAAATCTTCCAATCAACTTTAAATCATGTTTATGAATTTCTAGAATGAAGATCATATCAAATATTGAGCCTTTCATATTTTATTTTGATTTAAAATTATTTTTAATGTATAAAATCAAAATAAATAAAATAAAATAAATAAAAATCTGAATAACTGATTTTTGGTTCGTGCATGATGTCATGGTAGTGATTGGGTCATAAAAATGCAAGCCCATGTGGGAAGAATTGGTTCTAAGACCCCATTTGCTCAATAAACCTCTCAAAAATTTCCCAACTTTGCAAAGACATATCTCCCTCAATTTTAAGGATATGAGGGTGTTCTTGGAAATTTTGGAAAGCTTAAAGAGTCCTCTAACAAACATATTTGGTCTCATGTCCATATCTTTTACCATTTTCAAGTTATGCCCTTTGAAAGATGTTGACTTTTTGTTGACTTTTGAAATGACCTATAATGTCTTAGCTCATACCTTCCAAATGAAGCATTTTTGGGCTTGGCTTGTGAGACACAAAGTTGTAGAGTATTCAATTTCCTTCGAAATGAGCTTTGGAAGGAAAATTCTAGATGAATCATGTGAAAGTTATGGCTGGTCAAAGTTCAGTTGACTTTTCCTGTGAAAACCCTAAATTAGAAACTCCTGATTCTTGATGATCTGAAATCTCCTTGATGAATCATGATCAACCCTTGATCAAATGATGAATTTTACTTCATATACTTGATTTTTGCAAAATATCATGAAGTTTGACTTTGGTTTGACCACAGTTGACCTCAGTTTGACTTTTTAACTGCTTTGACTGATTTTAGCCTATATGATCATTTGACTGAGCAAACCTTTTGGGAAAGCCTTGAAACTTGAAATAGGGATTCTTGAAGACATATAGGATGCTATGAAGCTCACTTGAAGCCTTGGAAATCCATTTAACCTGATGAAACTCAAAACCCTAGCTTAGGATGCATTGCTTAGGGGGATGCCTTGTCTGAGGGAATTGTCAAACTTTCTGACTAATTGTGAACCTTGTGAATCTTGTGAATCTCTTGAGATGCCTTGTGAACCTTGTGAATCTCTTGGGACACCTTAGTACACAATGTCTTGTCTAGGTGAGGGCAAAGTTTGGGGTGCAACATCATGTCCCGTAACACGGGTTAACAACATGTTTCAACATATTAAATGTTTACTACGCAACAGAATTAAACTTCATGCTTCATTCATAAAATAACTTAGTTATTCTAAAAACAACGAATAGTTCAACAATGTAGAAAATAAACAAAAGGACTCGGTGGTCCACATTCTTTCCCAACCCGATGTTACATGACACGGAGCAGGACAACACACCTAACTAAATAAGCGATGAAAAATAAGACTTCAAGCTACATCCACGCACCAAGCTTATTCTTGAGTATCAGTAGGATGACATAATAGACCATCACCAAAGGCAGGCAGGGTGAGTAAATTCACATTCAATATAAATAATATAAAGAAGGAATTGCAAGTCAACATTCATCAATAGATAAATCATTAAAGTTTCACCCATATACAACAAAATATATCATGTCATCACATAAAACAAATAAAATCATGATATGCAACCAAGAATGAAATGCAATCATCGTAGTATGCATGTGGTACCGAATCATCATCACGGATGGACACTGGGCCATCAACCCTCCATAAGGGAGCAGGTCATAAACATCATATCACTTCAATCCACACAATGGGATTCAGGGTCGGCCCAAGGGTAAGGCGGGCTAGGCCCGTGCCTCGAGCCTCATAAAAAAATATTTTTTCTAAAGGGTATTTAGGCCTAAAAAAAGTATTTTATAGTATATTTCGAGAATAGTATAATTTCTAACAAATTTTTTACTTGACATAGTTGGTTAGTGAATAGCTGGTTGTGGCACAACAAGTTTTTTTTTACTATATTTTTTCAATTTAATTTAAAGAATTTTTAATTATAATGAATGAAAAAAATCTTCGTTTTAATATTCGCCTTGGGTCTCCGATTACGTTGGATCGGCCCTGATGAGATTGAAGCTACCAATGGATCGAAGCCCCATCATAATTATGCCATGATGCAAGACGCATTACAATCATACATCATCGAAACTCGTCAACTATTGCATCTACATTCATCATCATTCCTCATTCATCATTCACATATCTAATATACTTCACCTACTTATGTCATTAATGCTTCATATCATCCTAATACAACATAACTCATCTCAATATCATTTCATCACAAATTCCTACATATTTAGCATATTACATCATGGCAAGAATTTACAACAACCTCATGGCAACTTAAGACAACAAAAGATGTTATTTTAAATCATTTTTCAAAAAGTTCCAGGTCTCTCTAAGCAAGCACCGGGCTCGCTAAGCGGCCTCCTCTTGAGTTGGGGAAAGTCTAGATTTTCAACACGAACCTACTGCGATAAAACTCACCAAAAATCACGTTCTAACCACAGAAAATCATAGAATTCACTTTATTAGTCATCTACCATCAAGTATTCATCAAACACAACATCTAACATCATCATTTAATCAACCTCATCTCATAAATACCCTTAAATCCAAAGATTTCCCTAAAATTCCATTCCTCATAAGACTTATCTCTACATTATGAACATTGAACGGAAAATACTCCTCATACCTTGGGATTTATGAAATTCCTTCAATGATCTCCTTGAATTCTTCAAGACTTCAAGCCATAGTTTTCCTTCTTAGTTCTCCTCTTATCTCTTTCTCCACAATTTCACAAATGAAATAAACTTCCCTCGCACCTTCCATCAAATACCCCTATTTAGACAATTCCACCTTTACCCTCACTAATTCCCACAAAAGACCAATATATCCTTAAGACCTCTAACTCGCTTATTTCATTTTAATAATAATATTTAAATAATATTCATAATTACTCTAATATCACCACCAAATAAAATAATTTCATCGCCACAACACCACAATGAATCACACAAGGCCATATATTCATAAATAATTAAGTTATGAATTTTCAGGGCGTTACAAAAAGCATACGTCAGCTTCCAATATCAGTAATAAAAGCAACATCATTGTCAGACTCAAGAACAATCTTCTTTGCAGCAGTTTTCTTTCCAGGGATAATATTCTTAACATTATCTTCAACATTATAGTCTGAGTCTTTACAGACACAACAACATTCTTCAACTTGCTCTTAGCAGTGGAGACAACAACATATTTGCCTTTCCTTGTCTTTATTCTCATGGCAACACCAGGATTCACATTCTTGATCAATTCATCTTCAGATGATGTAACTCCATATGATTTAGCATTTGATCTAACATCTTTCATAAGTACATAACAGAGATAATGTGGGGAACAACAAAATTGAAACACTTGAACAAATTGCAGTTGGAGAACATAAATGACTTGACTAATCTTCCCACACAACATTAAATTCTATAGATCCTCATTGATCCAAATCCCTAACCTACCCCTTAAGATTTCAAACTGATTAGCATCCAAGGCTTTAGTGAAAATGCCAACCAGTTGTAACTCAGTGGCTACATGTTCTAAAGCAACAATCTTTTCTTCAACCAACTCTCTAATGAAATGATGACGAATGTCAAAATGCTTGGTTATGATATGTTGAATAGGATTCTTGGAGATGTTGATAGCATTCAAATTGTCACAGTATAATGTCATGACATCTTGTGAGATATTGTATTCTATCAGTATTTGCTTCATCTAAACTAACCGAGAACAACTGCTTCCAACTGCTATGTATTCAACCTCAGTTGTGGATAGAGAAACACAATTTTGCTTCCTACTGAACCGAGATATCAGATTGTTTCCCAAAAAGAAGCATCCTCCAGATGTGCTTTTTCTATCATCAACACATCCTGCCCAATCAGCATCACAATAACCATGTTCCATAATCACATGTTCCATTGACATACCATAAGAGTATAACATACCATAATAACATGTTCCATAATCACATGTTCCATTGACATGAGAGTATAACATACCATAATCACAAGTTCCATTGATATACTTCAAGATTCTTTTCACATGGTTGATGTGACTCACCTTCGAATCAGCTTGATATCTAGCACAAACACCTACAACAAAAGCAATGCCAGGCGTGCTTGTTGTGAGATATAACAGGCTTCCACATTCACACCTTTTTCATATTTAGACAACTTCAGATGAGTAGGAGCAGATGTCCTTTTGTGGCTAGCATTCTCCATCCCAAACTTTTTAACTATATTCTTGGTATATTTACTTTGAGATATGAATATATAGTCTTCCATTTGTTTGACTTGAAGACCAAGAAAATAAGTTAATTCACCAACTAGGCTCATCTCAAATTCATACTGCATTTGTTTGACAAAATGTTGAACCATCTCCTCAGGAATTCCACCAAACACAATATCATCAACATAGATTTGAGCAATCATGAGTTTCTTTCCTTCATATTTAACAAAGAGAGTCTTGTCTATGTTACCTTTTCTATAGCCACGTTCAACAAGAAATTTTGTTAGTCTCTCATACCAAGCTCTTGGAGCTTGTTTCAATCCATATAGAGCTTTATTTAACTTGTAAACATGATTAGGTAAATTAAGATCAATGAATCCTTTGGGTTATTCCATATAGACTTCCTCATTTAAGCAACCATTAAAGAAAGCACTCTTGACATCCATTTTATACAACTTTAACTTCAAATTGCAAACAACTCCAAGAAGTAATCTAATAAATTCAAGTATAGAAACAAGAGCAAAGGTCTCATCAAAATCAATTCCCTTAACTTGAGTGTATCTCTGAGCAACCAGTCTGGATTTATTCCTGGTAACAACTTCATGTTCATCAGATTTGTTCTTGTACACCCATTTGGTTCCTATCACATTTTATCCTTCAGGCCTTGGGACAAGATCCCAAACTTCATTCCTCTTGAATTGAGTTAACTCCTCTTGCATAACATTGATCCAAAACTCATCAGTTAATGCTTCTTTAACATTCTTTGGCTCTATCTTTGACACAAAACAAGAGTTAGAGATTATTTCTCTTGATCTTGTAATGACTCCTTTATCCAACTCTCCTATGATGAGATCTTTAGGATGATCTTTCTGAATCCTGATATAGGGACCCTTGTTGGTCTGACTAGCTTCAGGCTTAGGACCAGAGGGTTGTTCATCAATACTTCTATCTTCAGTTTCTGCTGGAGTTGCATTCTGAAATGTTTCAACATCATCCAGGACATTAGTTTCTTTGTTCAAATCTTGATCATCAACAACAACATTTATAGACTCAATCATTACTTTAGTTATGGATTCTTATACTCTATAGATTTGTTGTTGGTAGAGTATCCTATAAATATCCCTTCATCACTCTTTGGATCTAGTTTTTTTTCTTTGTTCACGATCTTCCAGAATGTAGCATTTACTTCTAAAGACATGGAAGTATTTCACATTAGCTTTTCTTCCTTTCCATAATTCATATAGAGTAGCTGCAGTACCTTTCCTCAAGGTGACTCTTTTGTGAATGTAGCATGCAATATTCATTGCTTCAGCCCATAAATGATAAGGTAATTGTTTTACATGTATCATGGCTCTAGCAGATTCCTGTATAGTCATGTTATTGCATTCTACAATTCCATTTTGCTGAGGAGTAATGGAAGATGAGAATTCATGACTAATTCCTTCAGAGGAGAAAAATTCAGCAAACTTGGCATTCTCAAATTCCTTCCCATGATCACTTCTGATTCTAATAACAATGCTTTCCTTTTCTCTTTGAAGTTTTTGAAAGAGATCTATGAAAACTTCAAAATCTTCTGACTTTTCTCTGATGAAATTTATCCAAGTGTATCTTGAATAGTCATCCACAAGAACATAAGCATATTCCTTTCCACCAGGACTTTCTACATGCATAGGTCCCATCAAATCCATGTGAAGAAGTTCTAAGACTTTTGAGGTGGTAAGATGTTGAATCTTCTGATGTGACATCTTAGTCTACTTTCCTATTTGGCATTCTCCACAAACTCTTCCTTCTTCAATTTTGAGCTTTGGAATTCCTCTGCTTCCATGGATATGATTCTCTTCATGCCTTTCAGATGCAAATGTCCAAGTTTCTGATGTCGGATTTTAACTTCATCTTCTTTGGCAAGAAAACTAGAGGAGACATAGCTCGAATCTTGAGATACCCATAAATAACAATTATTCTTAGATCTGACTACCTTCATGATTAATTCACCTTTCTCATATGCAGCCAGACATTCAGATTTGGAGAAGTTAACTTTAAGTCCTTTATCACATAGTTGACTAATTCTAATTAGATTGGTAATCAACCCCTTTACAAGTAACACATTGTTAAGTTTAGGAACTCCTGAGTAGTGCAGCTGTCCAATTCCCTTGATTTCACCTTTGGCTCAATCACCAAAAGTAACAAAGCTAGTGACATGAGGTTTCATATTCACCAGCAGATTTGTGACACCTGTCATGTGTCCTAAACACCCACTGTCAAAATACCAGTCATTTTTTGCTGAAACACTGAGAGGCAGACTTAGGATATCCATAGAGCTTGAAACAATAAGGATTTAAGTGACCAAACTTTCCATAATAGTGATACCTCCATCTATGGGAATTTCCTCTTATGTAGTCTACAAGTATTTTGTTATGATGTTGAGACATCTGACTCAACATCTTTGGTTTGAGCTTAGAGCAAGCAAGATCTGAGACATGATCTTTTCTTTTATCAAACCCTAGACCAGTCACATCTCCAGTTATCTTTCCAACTTGAAAAATCTCATCTAAAATCTCAGAACTATTGTTACGCATCTTGACAGACTTGGTCATTTGATCAAGTTTGGAGTTTATCAATGTTACCTCACTTTCCAGCTTGGAGATAGTTTTTATATGCTCTTCCTTTTCAATCTCCAATTGAGATATGATTTTCTTTTGTTCCTCTCCTTGTTGGCACACCTTTTCAATTTTGAGACATAGTTCTCTATAGAAAGTAGCTAACTCATCATATGTAACTTCATCGTCACTAAAATTAGAATAATATCTCCTAGTTAGAGTAGTAGCATTCTTAGCAGATTCTTCTTCAACTTCACTTTCAGAGTCCTCATCTGACCAGGCCACAGTAAGACCATTTTTTTTATTCTTAAGATGGGTGGGGAATTTAAATCTGATGTGTCCAAAACCCTCACATCCATAGCACTGAACTCTTTTTCCTTGAGAAGAGTTCTCTTTCTACTATAGTCATTTGACCTACTGATGTCATATGAGTTGTCCTTAGCATTTGGTCTTGACATCCTGTCCATCTTTTGCATTAATTTGTTAAAATGTTTCCCAAGAAGAACTATAACATTATATAGGCCTTCCTCAGTATTCACATCACATTCTTCTACTCCATCTTCAGTGTTGGAAGAAAAAACAATATTTTT
Source organism: Lathyrus aphaca (assembly GCA_963966055.1). Lineage (NCBI taxonomy): Eukaryota > Viridiplantae > Streptophyta > Magnoliopsida > Fabales > Fabaceae > Lathyrus > Lathyrus aphaca. The sequence goes on from OZ014519.1 coordinate 609,985,455, forward strand.
GCTTTTCTTGTCAGATTTGTCACTTATGCTAATCTCAAAAGTTTGAAGAGATCTAATAATTTCATCCAATATCATCTTGCTAATGTCATGAGCTTATTTTATTGCAGTGACCTTCATGCCAAATCTCTTAGGTAAAGATCTGAGAGCTTTTCTTACCAACTTTTCTTCAGACATTGTTTCTCCAAGAGCACTGGATGCATTGGCTATCTCAAGGACATTCATATGAAAATAATAAATAACTTTCATCATCTTTCATCATTAAGTTTTCAAATTTTGCGGTGAGCAACTGAAGTTTTGACATCATAACTTTGGAGGAACCTTCATGAGTAGTTTTAAGAATATACAAAGCAAAGGGCAACAATACAAGTATTGATAAATTTAAAGATGTTTTTGTCAATTCCATTGAATATGACATTCAAGGCCTTAGAATTTCCCAGAGCAAGCCCATCTTCTTCTTAGACCAGTCCTCTTCTGGCTTAAATTATGCAGTGTCATTCCCATCTTTGTCCTTTACAACAGGATGTTCCCATCCTTTCAGAACAACTTTCCAAGCCTTGTTATCCAAAGACTTTAAGAAAGAAACCATCATTGGCTTCCAGTAATCATAATTAGTTTCGTCCAGAATGGGTAGTCTGTTCACAAATCCCACCTCCTTTTCCCTTATACCAGAAAGTAACTTCCCTAGATCTCACCCAGATACATAACATGATGCCTGCTCTGATACCAATTCAAATTTTGGTATTAGAGATGTAATGTCGAATAAGATGTTACGACATTAATATCTGAACATTAACAAGGTAAAAACAGAATAAAGTACTGAAGTAATAACACAAGGAATTCTTAACCCAGTTAAGTGCAAACTCACCTACTATGGGGGCTACCAAGTCATGAAGGAAATCTATTATTAGTAGTATCAATTCAGAGTTAAACAATCCCAGTTTACACCCCTCACTTAATCACTACCCAATATAATTTCTATCTAAGAACTCTTAGATAAGAGAATCTGTAATACCCCGTATTTTATTTAAAGCTCTGGACAATATTAATTAGTAATAATATTATTCCGGAATACTCTAAGAAATTATAATTGAACCAAATAGAGTAATCAGCGGGATATTATTTTATTAATTGATATTAGTTGACTCAGAGGTTTTATAAAATATCGGATTAAGAGACATTTTCGGATATTCTCTAATTTTGACCTATTGGTAAAAATATAAGCTTTTATATATATATATATATATATATATATATATATATATATATATATATATATATATATATATATATATATATATATATATATATATATATATATATATATAGAAAGATTATGAGAGGAAGAGAAATTTGGTAAGAAAGGAGAAGAGAAGAAGAAGAGAGAAAAGCCCTAAAGCTCCAATTCCTCATTCCCGATCATCCGTCCGTCGAATCAACTCAATCTTTCCGCCAATCTTCATCTCTCGAGGTGGGTTCTTAGTTAGAAACTTTTATCTTTGATTTTGGTTGAGTTTTAGAGATTTTGTGGTTAGGGCTAGATTGGAAAATCTAAGAAAAATTGGAAGTTTAACGGTTAAAACTCGATTAAAACCTACCTAAAATACTCATATGATGACAATGGATATGTTTGATTATGTCTTGTTGCATTGGTTGATGTTTGGGGGTGTTTGGGTGTGGAAAAAGTGTTTTGCTGTAAGGCTGGAACTTCCTGAACTGGTGTAGCTGGCTCAGCGATAGTTCTAGGGCGATTTTCGCTCAGCGAGAAGGAGCTCGCTCAGCGAGACCTGTAGGTTCCAACCTTGGTTTTTAATTCGTAACTTATGATCCAGGTATCCATTTTTAGCGTTCCACACATCGTTTTGAACCTAATGATGAAATATATATTTTGAGATCAAGAAATGTTGGTTCCACCTGACTTTTACCCGACTATTCGATTAAAAGGTAACGAAACATAATTATGGAATTGTGAGTTAAAGATAAGGAATTGGTGAGACTTGTGAGACACCTAGGGAGTTCGTAGACTAATAAGAATTGAGGATCGCGCTTGATTGTGTTCCCCTTTGTTAGCTTGAGGTGGGTATTACATTGAGTCCCACGGGAAGTGAGAGTTAGATTGAGGTGGGTATTACATTGAGTACCATGGGAAACGAGAGTTAGCTTGAAGTGGGTATTACATTGAGTCACACGGGAAGCGAAAGTTAGATTGAGGTGGGTATTACATTGAGTCCCATAGGAAATGAGAGTTAGCTTGAGGTGGGTATTACATTGAGTCCCACGGGAAGAGAGGGTTAGCTTGAGGTGGGTATTACATTGAGTCCCACGGGAAGCGAGAGTTATCTTGAGGTGGGTATTACATTGAGTCCCATGTGAAGCGAGAGTTAGCTTGAGGTGGGTATTACATTGAGTCCCACGGGAAGCGAGAGTTAACTTGAGATGGGTATTTCATTGAGTCCCGTGAGAAGTCCAGTGGTGCATACTTGAGGTGGGTGTTCCACTGAGTCCCACGGGAAGTCTTGTACGATGTATTGTTAGGTGGTTCCGTTTCGACTTGTTTATTTTTTAGAGGAACCTTGTACTCGTGGAATTTTTATGCTTGACCCTTAGAGCCGAGAGAACTCTAAGATAGGGAACCCACTGAGACGTTTTATCTCACCCCATGTTGATGTTGTTATTTTAGGTACTTCAGGTTCTGCTAAGAGTAAGGATAAGGCGACTTGATTATTCTTACTAGTTGATGGCTTAGTCTTCCGCTGTGGATTTTTGAGATCTTCGGATCTAGTTCTTAGATCTTTTTGTAGTTGAACATCTTGTACTATTTTATAGCCTTGTTTAGTACCTTATGTTGTAGTGGCTATATTTATACAATGTGTTGCTAAGAACTTAATTGTATTTCAGTACCAAATTATTAATATTATATATGAAAATATGCTTCATGTATGTCTTTTGTATATGGGTATTACAGTTGGTATTAGAGCAGGTCGTATCCTCGACCTAGCCTTGAAATATTATAAGTGTTTCCTTCTGTTCATACACGTTGACTTGCGATAGGACTAAATGTTATGTTTATGGTATTGAGCCTGATTAACTTAATCCTGTTTTGATGACATTTAGGAATTATGGCTAGTAGACGTGGAACTCGTGCTCGACCCAGTGTCACTCCTCCCGGTAGTGATCAAACAGGTAGCGATGGGAATGCTCCTATGTTCCAATTTATGCAGCAGATGCAGCAACAACAACACTAATTCATGCAAGAAATGATGCATCAGATGAGAGGGGCCTTCACCCTCACGTGGTTTCTCCTGGAGATATGGGAGGAACATTTAGAGACTTCTTCCGCATGAACCCCCAAGAGTTTCATGGCGGATTGGATCCGGTTAAGGCTCACGAATGGGTAACTGGAGTAGAGAGGATATTCCAGATTGTGTTTTGTAGTGAAGAAGATAATGTGACTTTTGCGTCACATTTACTAAAGGGTCCTGCTGCTAGGTGGTGTGAGAGTGCTTCCAATTTGATGATGGTGCAAGGCATTCCGAGGGTAGGCAGCAATTTAAGACAGTTTTTATGGAGAAGTATTTCCCGAGTTCCTTGAGGACACAAAAGGAGTTCGAATTTCAACAATTGAGGCAATGGAGCATGATTGTGGCCAGTTATGCTGAGAAGTTTGAGAACTTGGCAGCCTACTCTAGGCAGGCTATGTACGCTCTTGATGAAAGGTGGAAAATTGACCAGTTCTTGTTTGGGCTAAGGGCCGAACTCTCGCATAGTGTCTCTCAAAGGGAGTTCACTACCTACTCTGAGATGTTGAGACAATGCTATGTTGCAGAACATAGTTTGATGAAAGTGCAGACAGAAGCAAGTGCCGGAAGGGCGGTTCAAGGAGATAGGGGAGAGCTAATCAATATTTTAGGCCGAGGCCTCAACCCTTCAAGGGGAAACAGGTGTCGAGTCCTAGATCCAGTGCTCCTTCTTCTTGCTCCCGATGCCATAAGAATCATTTTGGTAGATGCAATCCGGGTACCATGGTTTGTTTCCTTTGTCAGAGAGAAGGACATTTTTCTAGAGATTGTCCCCAGAAGAAGGACCAAGTGCAAGCAAGAGTTTATACTATGGATGCTAGGAAGGCGAAGGGCGACAATTCCTTGATTGCGGGTAATTTTCTTGTTAACAATCATCCTTGTCTTGTTTTATTTGACTGTGGAGCTACACATTCTTTTATATCTACTAGTTGTGCAAAGCGACTTAGGTTGCGACTATTTCCTTTGTCTCCTCCAATGGTGGTTACTACCGCTATGGATGAAATTGTCGAGACGCCGCTTAAGTGTGAGAACTGTACATTGTCCGTGGATGGTAGAATCTTTCAAATTGACCTCATTTGTTTGCCCCTTAAGAAAATTGATGGTATCCTGGGAATAGACTGGTTGTCTGCTAATTCTGTGTTTACTGGATGTGAAGAAAAGTTGATCCTCATTCCCTCTGTTGAAGAGCCTCCGAAAGACGTTTTGACAACAATCTTAGAAGGTACGGTTGGAATGGTAAATTTTCTGTTTGAACACGAGAAATCTATTTTACTTGTCCTTACTAATGAGGAGAGTAATGACCAACAAGTTTTGAACATTCCGATAGTTTGTGAATTTCCCAATGTTTTTCCTGAAGATGTCACTTCCTTACCTCCGGTGAGGGAAGTTGAGTTCTCAGTCGACCTAATACCGAGAACGGCTCCTATATTTGTTTCACCTTATCGGATGGCTCCGCTCGAGTTGAAGGAGTTGAAGGATCAATTGGAAGATTTGATGGCAAAGCATTTTGTAAGACCTAGTGTCTCACCGTGGGGAGCTCCGGTGTTGTTGGTAAAGAAAAATGATGGTGGTATGAGGTTGTGCATTGATTATCGAAAGTTGAATAAGGTTACAATCAAGAATAAATATCCCTTACCAAGGATAGACGACCTTCTAGATCAATTGAAAGGAGCCTGCATGTTCTCGAAGATTGATCTGAGATCGGGCTATCACCAAATTCGTGTGAAGAGTTCTGATGTTCCGAAGACTGCGTTCAGAACCTGTTACGGTCATTACAAATTCTTAGTGATGCCTTTCGGTGTGACGAATGCTTTAGCTGTTTTTATGGATTACATGAACCAGATATTTCAGAGTTATTTGGATAAATTTGTGGTGATCTTTATCGATGACATTCTTATCTATTCTCGTACTCCGCAAGAGCACGGAGAACATCTAAGGATTGTCCTATCAATACTGCAGGAAAAGCAACTTTTTGCTAAATTTAGTAAGTGTGAATTCTGGATGTCAGAAGTCAAGTTCCTTGGACATGTTATATCCCAGGGAGGTGTAGCTGTAGACCCGTCCAAGATAGAAGCTGTAATTAATTGGGAGAGACCGAAAAATGTTACCGAAGTGAGAAGCTTTCTAGGTTTGGCAGGTTACAACAGAAGGTTTATTAAAGGTTTTTCTCAGATGGCATTACCGTTAATTAAGCTCACTAGGAAGGACTTCGCTTATGAATGGGATTCTAGTTGTGAGCAAAGTTTCGTGTGGTTGAAGGAGAAATTGACGACTGCTCCAGTCTTGATTATTCCCGACCCTAACAAATCTTATGAAGTGTTTTGCGATGCTTCAAAGATGGGTTTAGGAGGTGTTCTCATGCAAAAAGGTCAGGTGGTGGCATATGCTTCCAGACAGTTGAGAGTTCATGAGAAGAATTATCCTATGCATGATTTGGAATTAGCGGCCGTGGTGTTTACCTTGAAAGTGTGGCGGCACTATTTGTATGGTGTGCGTTTTGAGATGTTTAGTGATCATAAGAGTTTGAAGTACCTCTTTGATCAAAAGGAACTGAATATGAGATAGAGGAGATGGATGGATTATTTGAAGGATTATGATCTTGAGTTGAAGTATCACCTCGGAAAAGCGAACAAAGTGGCAGATGCCTTAAGTAGAAAAGTGATTCATAGTGCCGAATTGATGGTATTGGAGTATGCATTGTTAGAAAAGTTTCGGGATCTTAATCTTCAGTTTGTTTGGACTCCGAGTGGTGTAATCATGGGAAACTTGAATATTAATTCTACCTTGAGGAATGATATTCAACAAGCGCATGTTTTGGATGAGAAGTTGCAAGGACTGTTACTCCAACCAGGTTTCGTGAGAGCATTAGATGGGATCATCCTATTTAATCAAGGAATTTTCATTCCGGATGATGATGTGTTAAAGAGAAGGATTCTGGAAGAATCACATAAAGGTTCTTTTACGATACATTCGGGTTCTTCAAAGATGTATCAAGATCTGAAGAGGAAATATTGGTGGTCCAGGATGAAAAAGGACATTGTGGTATTTGTGTCAGGATGTGCGGTGTGTCAGCAAGTGAAGATTGAGCACCAAAGGCCAGGTGGATTGTTACAACGTTTGGACATCCCAATTTGGAAATGGGATAATATCTCTATGGACTTTGTAGTAGGCTTACCGAGTACTCAGGGTGGCTATGACTCTGTTTGGGTGATTGTGGACCGACTAACTAAATCTGCGCATTTCTTAGCCGTGAAGACTACATATAAGACAAGTCAGCTTGCAAGGTTGTTTATTACTGAAATTGTGAGATTGCACGGTGTCCCGTCCAGTATTGTATCAAATAGAGATCCGAAGTTCACTTCGAGATTTTGGAAGGTGTTCCAGCAAGCCATGGGTATGAATCTGCGTTTGAGTACTTCTATTCATCCTTGAACGGATGGTCAGACGGAACGTACGATTCAAACGATGGAGGATATGTTGAGAGCATGTGATTTAGAGAGTAGAGGAAATTGGAAAGAACTTTTGTCGTTGATCGATTTTTCATACAACAATAGTTACCATGCAAGCATCGGTATGGCTCCGTATGAGGCTTTGTACGAAAGAAGGTGTAGAACACCTCTGTGTTGGTCGGAAGTGGGTGAAGATAGGATCTTAGGACCGAAAATTCTTCAAGAAACTACGGAAAAGATTTGTATGATCTGAGAAAAGATTAAGCAAGCCCAAGATCGTCAGAAGAGCTATGCTGACAATCGAAGGAGACCTTTGGAATTTGTTGAAGGTGATCATGTATACTTGAAAGTCACTCCGAGGTTGAGGTTGAAAGGACCGTTTAAGTCGCGTAAGTTAAACCCGAGATACGTAGGACCGTATCAGATTCTAGAAAAGATTGGTGAAGTTGCTTACCGTTTAGCCTTGCTGCCATCTCTATCCTAAATGCATGATGTTTTTCATGTATCTCAACTTCGTAGGTTCGTTCCTGATCCTCTTCAGCCTATTCTTCCGGCTTCTATCGAGATAGAAGAGGATTTGACCTTCGAGCCCCGACCGAGCCGTATTGTTGAAAGAGAAACCAAAGTGTTGAGAAATAGAGATATCGCTTGTTAAGGTGCAATGGGATGAGACGCATCCGAGCGATGCTACGTGGGAGTTGGAATCAGAAATGCGGGAATCATATCCTCACTTGTTCGGGTAATCCTTTAAATTCGTGGACGAATTTTATTTAAGGGGGGAGGATGTAATACCCCGTATTTTATTTAAAGCTCTGCCCAATATAATTCAGAGTTAAACAATCCCAGTTTACACCCCTCACTTAATCACTACCCAATATAATTTCTATCTAAGAACTCTTAGATAAGAGAACCTGTAATACCCCGTATTTTATTTAAAGCTCTGGACAATATTAATTAGTAATAATATTATTCCAGAATACTCTAAGAAATTTTAATTGAACCAAATAGAGAAATCAGCGGGATATTATTTTATTAATTGATATTAGCTGACTCAGAGGTTTTATAAAATATCGGATTAAGAGACATTTTCGGATATTCTCTAATTTTGACCTATTGGTAAAAATATAAGCTTTTATATTTATATATATATATAGAAATATTACGAGAGGACGAGAAATTTGGTAAGAAAGGAAAAGAGAAGAGAAGAAGAAGAGAGAAAATCCCTAAAGCTCCAATTCCTCATTCCCGATCATCCGTCCGTCGAATCAACTCAATCTTTCCGCCAATCTTCATCTCTCGAGGTGGGTTCTTAGTTAGAAACTTTTATCTTTGATTTTGGTTGAGTTTTAGAGATTTTGTGGTTAGGGCTAGATTGGAAAATCTAAGAAAAATCGGAAGTTTAACGGTTAAAACTCGATTAAAACCTACCTAAAATACTCATATGATGATAATGGATATGTTTGATTATGTCTTGTTGCATTGGTTGATGTTTGGGAGTGTATGGGTGTGGAAAAAGTGTTTTCCCGTAAGGCTGGAACTTCCTGAACTGGTGTAGCTTGCTCAACGAGCATACCTCGCTCAACGAAAGCTCAAGGGCGATTTTCGCTCAGCGAGAAGGAGCTCACTCAGCGAGATCTGTAGGTTCCAACCTTGGTTTTTAATTCGTAACTTATGATCTGGGTATCCGTTTTTAGCGTTCCACAGATCGTTTCGAAGCTAATGATGAAATCTATATTTTGAGATCAAGAAATGTTGGTTCCACCCGACTTTTACCCGACTATTCGATTAAAAGGTAACAAAACATAATTATGGAATTGTGAGTTAAAGATAAGGAATTGGTGAGACTTGTGAGACACCTAGGAGTTCGTAGACTAACAAGAATTGAGGATCGCGCTTGATTGTGTTCCCCTTTGTTAGCTTGAGGTGGGTATTACATTGAGTCCCACGGGAAGCGAGAGTTAGCTTGAGGTGGGTATTACATTGAGTCCCACGGGAAGCGAGAGTTAGCTTGAGGTGGGTATTACATTGAGTCCCACGGGAAGCGAGAGTTAGCTTGAGGTGGGTATTACATTGAGTCCCACGGGAAGCGAGAGTTAACTTGAGATGGGTATTTCATTGAGTCCCACGAGAAGTCCAGTGGTGCATACTTCAGGTGGGTGTTCCACTGAGTCTCAGGGGAAGTCTTGTACGATGTATTGTTAGGTGGTTCCGTTTCGACTTGTTTATTTTTTAGAGGAACCTTGTACTCGTAGAATTTTTATGCTTGACCCTTAGAGCCGAGAGAACTCTAAGATAGGGAACCCACTGAGATGTTTTATCTCACCCCATGTTGATGTTGTTATTTCAGGTACTTCAGGTTCCGCTAAGAGTAAGGATAAGGCGACTTGATTATTCTTACTAGTTGATGGCTTAGTCTTCCGCTGTTGATTTTTGAGATCTTCAGATCTAGTTCTTAGATCTTTTTGTAGTTGAACATCTTGTACTATTTTATAGCCTTGTTTAGTACCTTATGTTGTAGTGGCTATATTTATACAATGTGTTGCTAAGAACTTAATTGTATTTCAGTACCAAATTATTAATATTATATATGAAAAATATGCTTCATTTATGTCTTTTGTATATGGGTATTACAAAACCCCCTTTCATTCCCCGTCAATCACACACTGTGATAATTAAACAAAACCTTACAAAGAAATAGAAGAACACTCTTCCAAGATAAATAACTTGTTCTTGCTTAAAAGCTTCAATCAAGAACAAACACTCATGCTTAAAAGCTTAGAGTGGACAAATTACAACTCAATAAAATCAGTCCAATTCAAACATCTAGTTGATGTTAGAATGACTCACAATTAACACACACACACACACATACACACACACAAAAATAAGGAAACCCTAAAACTCAAAAGCACTCAACTTAACAATACACAATAATTTGTGCGTTTACAATTAGGTTAAGCTTCTTGTATATAGAGCATTTTGAATGGGCCTGGATTTGATTAGAACCTTCAACAAATAAGATCACATGATTGACTCCAAATCAAATATGAAAAGATCTTCAAAATCTCCAAAAAATAAATACTAAGTGTTGTACCCCAAAATTTGCCCTCACATCTTCAAAAAAATATGTCTTAGGAGGTCTCCTAATGGTCATAAGATCCTCAATTGCTCAAAAGGATTCAAAGTTTCATTAGACAAAGCCTCCTCCTAAGCAATGGATCTTAAATTAGGGTTTTGAGTTTCCCAAGGTAATTTGGACTTCCAAAGCCTCAAGTGGACTTCATGGTATCTCATATACTTCAAAGGATCCTCATGTCAAGTTTCAAGGCTTGCCCTACAAGTTTGGTCAGTCAGATGCTCAGATCATCAAAAATCAGTTAACTTGGTCAAAATGTCAACTGTGGTCAACAAACAATCAAACTTCAATATTTTTGGTCAACATCAAGATTATGAGGTGAAATTCATCATTTGATCAAGGGTTGATCATGATTCATCAAGGAAGCCTCTAATTCATCAAGAACCATAAGTTACTAAATTAGGGTTTTTGTTGGAAAAGTCAATTGTACTTTGACCAGCCATAACTTTCACATGCTTCATCAAAAATTTCCTATCCTAAGCGCATTTTTAATGAAGTTCAATTCCCTGCAACTTTGTGTCTCACAAGCCAATGTCAGAAATGCTTCATTTGAGAGATATGAGCCAAGACATTACATGTCCTTTTAAAAGTTAACAAAAAGTCAACTTTTTCAAAAGCTTATAACTTGAAAATGGAAGATAAAACGGACATGGGACCGAAATAAGTAGTTAGAGGTCACTCTAAGCTTTCTAAAAAGTCCAAGAACACATCCATGGAATAAAAATTGAGAGAGTTATGCATTGTTGAAGTTGGGTGAGTTTAAGGAGGTGTATAAAGCAAGTAATGACCAAAACTCAAGTTTTTTCCAAATGGGCCCATATTTTTCTAACCCAAACTTCACCACAAGATAATTCACGACCCATAACTCATATTATCTGATTTTTTATATTTAGTTTATATTATATTGGATTTAATTTATTTAAAATCAATTTTAATTAAAATAAATATTGAAAAATCAAATATTTGATCATAGGATTATTTTGGGATTAGATTTTGATGTTTATGATCATAATTTGGATCCCAAATTTGTTCAAACCAAAAGAGAAGGTCATAACACCAAATTTTCACCAAAATAGAAACTTCCTTTCTTCATTCCAAAGCAACCTCAAATCTAACACCCAAGCCCAATTGTTTAAACCTAATTTGCTTCTCTACAAATACACAACAAGGCCATATACACAAAGGACAGAATGTTTGATCAAAAAGACCTCAGGAAGCCAAACATATCACTTTGAAAGGTTGCAGCCTCGTGAACCTCTACTTCCATCACTTGCCGTTTGTGCAAAATATTCTTTAATTCAAAGCATTCATTGCACGAGGTATTAATCTTTTTTATGATTGTGTTTATGTTAATAATCATGTTTAGAAGTTTATTGATCATTCTTCTTTGAGTTTCGGTGCAAAAACGATTACTTGCCATTACTAGGGCTCAAAATCTTACAAATTTCGAAACTCAAAATATAAGCATTTTCAAGACGAAATAACCCTATAATCATGATCAGGAGGGTCGATTTAGGGAGAATAGGCTTATTGTTTTGTGATTCATTGCGTTCTTTTTAAGTTTTTTGATTTGCAGGTTTTCTTGATACAAAAGAAATCGTAGCTAAACCCAAGCAAAATGGTAGCTATTTCGTAGCTAATTTTCTGGGTAGAAACGATGACAAGAGGGAGACAATGATGCGTGACGTGAATCTATTGTGTTATTTTAAATTTCGTGCGTTATTTCATATTCGTTTTGTTTTGATATTTTTTTGTCATTTCGTTTCAGACTAATTTACAGCAAAGGCTGGTGGCCCAGTGAAAAGGTGGAAAACGTTTCACCGGGGCGTCCTTTTTCTTTTTTTGGTTTTTCTTCCTTCTTTATATATTGTTTTCTTTCTATTTTGTATTTCTTTTTATTTATTTATTTATTTTATCAATTTTAATTAAATATTAAAACCCCTTTAAAAAACCAACGAAATAAAAATCAGTTTCTATTTTTTTTACCTATTAATTATTTTCATAAAAAGTATAATATGTAATATATGTTTTTTTTATATAATAAAATAAAATGATTTTGTAAATAAACTTTAATTTAGTTCCCTTTTTATTTTAATCAAATTTCTTTTTTTGTATGAATAAAAAAATATCAAAATAAATTAATCAAGTCTCTTTTTACTTTGTAAATAAAATACACATGAATTTTTTTTTCTTCATAATTAAATTGAATAATGATTTAAACTTCAAAAAATCATTAAAAAAAATTTTTTTAATAAAAAAATTCAATTAATCGTTTTTAATCAAGTTCTTAGTATTTCTTCTTTTCTTCGTCATGATTCGTTCCCGATTTTATTTTTTGTCATTTATTAGAACAAGTGTATATGTTTATTATTTATATTGTAATATTTAATTTTCCGCACTTTTATTTTCCGCACTTCCTAATTTAAATTATGTATCCCTCTCCCCATGATGTAATAGTTTAGGGTTTTCTATTCCGCATTTAAATTTCGCAAAAAACTTTAAACTGCGTGGTTAGTAATAATAGGGTGTGAAAAGACTTGTATACGAATAAAAACAAACTTAGTCCATTTAATCTAAAAGATAAAATAATTGAATACAACACACTTTTCACACATGCACCTCTAGGGTATCCCTTCTTGTCGCCTAACGAAAAAAATGGTCAAGTCCCTCGAACGTAGGGGTGTCTTAGCAAAGTTGGCTAAATAAAAATCATAAAGTCCCTACGAAAAAGATCATAGTCCCTCGACGACCCTTCGAGTTGCTTACGAATAAATGATCTCGTCCCTCGATGACCCTACGGAAAAATGATGATAGTACATTCGAATTGCTAAGATACCCTTACATGTTTCCTTCTATAACCATACGATGACCCTATGCCCGTCCTTTACATCCAAGGATAAGACTTAATAACTAATAGTAAGGACAATTCTATCCCTAAGGAAATAAAAATAACATGAACGACCTTTAGTAGGTAGGAAGACCTTAACTGCTTGCTCACCATTTCAAAAGCATAAAATACTCTTTACACCTCACATTTTCAAAATTTTCCAAGAAAACCCCTTTCTATACATTCATACAAGAATCATTACAAATGTGGACTTTTTTCTAAATACACCACCACTATTTTTAAACAAAATAAAGTGAGCTAAGCAGTTAAGAGCCCATGGATAACCATGGATACAAAGGGTGCTAACACCTTCCCTTTATATAACGTACCCCACGAACTCAAAATCTAAACCAAGGTATTTCCTGTTCTTTTCACCTTTCCTACCTGGATAAAAGAAATGTCGGTGGCGAATCTTGCTATCCGCAACATAGTTTTTGTAAAAACAAAAACGACAAAGTTAGTTCTCCCACCGTGTTACACAGAGCAACTTATGTATTTGACAACAAATCTCCCTTGATTTTCGTATATATTGGAGCAAATCACAGAAATAAAAACCTGCTAAAAAAATGCAGAAATTAAATCAAATCTTTCTGCATCAGGACAACATAGATGTTACGACATCTGATTTGACATCACAGAAACACATGCACATAAGATGTTCTTCAAGCATGTCAGGGACATCTTACAAGACATCAAAACACATGATAATGTTTTTCTACACATGCGGCCAAACCAAGAACCTTCAATTATGTTTCTTAGGTCCTCTATCTCAAACTTTTTCATAAAGCAATTTAAATCTCTTTTAAGAGTTCCAATGATATTTATGTCATCCACATAGATAACTATTATAACAACAACAAAAAATCCAAATATTTTCATAAAATATACAAGGAAAAATGGAGTTATTTGTATATCTTTCCCTTAAAAAATATTCACTAAGACATTTATACCACATGAAGATTTGTATAATTTAATGGAGTAACTTTCTAAAGATCAGGCCCGACCATGCACAAGTGAAGAGAGCTCTATAGTATTGGGACCTAAATCTTAGAGGGCCCAATTTTTGTATATTTAGTCAAACAATATATTAAAAACACAAAATTTGTATAAAATAATTTATAATTTAAATAATACTTTATATTTTTGTGTGTGTTTCATTTAGTTAATATATTATTGTATTTTAGGTATGTTATTTTTAATTATTAAAATTATATATTTATAAAATAAAATAGGCCTATTTTTAAAAATAAACAGGGCCTCTCAATTGATTGGGTCGACCCTGCTTAAGATCTAAAGTTATGTGTCTCGATATATTAAACCATTCAGAAAGTTTTGTGTAAAACTCAATATGAAGTAAGTCATACAAATATCAAAACTTGTATCTTGTAAAGTGAGTTTAATCTTGCTTCAATTGCATCTTTCCATTTTGTTTAGTCCTCACTTTGTCTATAGTTTTTAATAGATATTGGTTCACGACCCTCTTTGTCATTTATCACATTTAGTGTTATACTATACACAAAATTTCGTCAATGCCGATTTTGTTTCGGTTCTATTGTATTATATCATACACATAATTTATTGAGGTCTTTTATTTTCATCAAGTAAGTCCTTCATCTTCTTCCTCAAGATTGTATGCTTGTTCTTAGGGCTTCCAGGGATTATAGGAAAATAACATGAATTTTCCCGTGACCATGTGTAAACACCCCAAATTTGCCCTCACCCTTTCACACCATGGCTTGTGATCTCCTCATATGCATAAACTCAATCATAGCATCTCATACCACATTTTTGATTCACTACATTGATTCAAGTCATTTGCATCTAGGGTTTGTGATCTGAGCAGTCCAAGAGCTTTTTGAGCCACTCCAAAGGTCATCAATCACTTCAAAGGGGTCCATGTATGTTCAAGCATCATATTACATCCCCTCAAAGTCAAGAATGTCAAAGAATCACAAGAACTGAGAAAGGCATGGAAGCAGAGCCAGGTTTAACTACACAGATGACCTAGAATTAGGGTTTTGGTTTCAGAGGCCATAACTCCAAATTTTTTGGTCATTCTTGTTTCTATTGGTCTCTATATGGTATAGGGGTCATGCATATCAATTTTCATGAAGAAATTCCATGGGGAAGTCATCTGATCAAGAGTTGACTTTTTGAGCAAGCCAGTGCAAAATCAGGGCATCTGAGGCCCCCAATGACCCAACCAAAGGGTGTTCTTCATCATTTTGATTGTGTATGATCTTTATTTGATCATGGAAGATGTTAGAAGTTCACAAAATTGAAGAATTTCAAGCCATTTGCAAAGTTGACTTTTTGGGAAAGTTGACTTATAATGAAAATTGCCATTTTGGGAAACTTTTTCAACCCTTGCTTTTTGATTCAAAAATGCTTCAAATGAAAATACTTTGGTCATGAAAGTTGTAGAATGGATCATTCCCTTTTCAAAAAGTACAAGAACTTGACCTAATTCATTTTGGATCAAAAGTTATGGCTTGTCAAAGTTGGCCAAAATCACAAAATTTGAAGTTTCCTACCAAAGAGGCATTTTGCAAAATGCTATGATCAAGTGTTCTAAAGGCCTCAAATGTGTACAAATTCTTCACAACATGATCACATGACCTCTAAAATTCATAATGGGCCAAAGAACTTTGCATTTTGATGCCTTGAATCTCAAGAAATCCCAAAGGAACCAAACTTTGTGAAACTTGCAAAACCTATCACAAACTACAAACCACTTGCTGCATTGCCTCTAGACCTTTTCCATAGCTTCCCTTGATTCAAGCTGAGCCAAAGCAAGCCAAAAAGCAAGTTGTACCATAGCCCATACCTCAAGTACAAATCAAGTTGACATTTTGGCCAAAGACCCATACCAATCACAATAGGCCAGCACCCACTCTCTGACCTATCACACTTGTTTATACAAATCAAAAGCAAGCCATTTGACATAAGACACAAGCCTGAAAGCTCCAAGAACACAACATTCTCATTTTTCACCTCATATGCAAAATCATTCGAAACTCATCATACAAGCTACAAACACACAAACAAACTTCACCATCAATCTCAACATGACTCACTGATCACAAACCAACCATTAAAACAGCCTGAAAGTCACTGAAACAAAAACACGATTTCTGCCCCTCCTTGAACAGAACTTCAGCAATCTTTCAAACCAGCCATTCTAAACTCCAACCAAGTGTTGCAAGCTTCTCAGGAGGTCCATTAGAGGTGTTTTGGATCAAAAGGCCAGCCAGAAAGTTCCAGAATCAAAGCTTCGATTCAGGTAGCCATGGAAATTCATTTTTTCCAGAAATCTCATTTCTTGTTTCTAAAATGATCTACATGTTTCCCTGAGTCCATTGAACCTTTTATTTTTGAAAATGATTGAGTTTTGAGGTTGTATGCTTGATTTGAAAGTTTGCCCGTAAAAATGTTCTTGCTTGTTTCCTTTGATTCAGTGAAAATAAATGTTGTTTGAGTTAGGGTTTATGCTTAGTGATGTTCATAGATTGATTCTGGAGAGTTTGGTGAGGATTTGATGCGTATTAAGAGAGATAGAGGTTTTGGCCTGCCGGAGAAGATGACCGGAACACTGTTCCGGTCATCTGAAAGTAATTAGGGCTAATTAATTAGGGTTAGCCAAGTTTGAATGTGAGCCGTCCAAACGCGCGCGTAGTCAATTCCCGCCCCTGCCAGTTTGAATCTCGTCCATTGGATTGGCTGACTTTCTTATTTTTCAGTTTAATTTCATTTTATTTTCATTTAATTTCATTTGTTTTCTACAATTTATTAAAAATAGCAAAGCATCTTTAAAAATTCTGAAATTTTTTGTCAAAGGTTCAATTAATTTTCAGAAACCAAAAACATTTTTATTTTTATTTTTTTCATTAAAAAAATATTTTTAAATCATTTAAAAGATTATTTTTAATTAATTAATGAGAATTAATTAATTAAAAATACTTTTAGGTATTTAAAAATCACAAAAAAATTCATGAAGCATTTAAAATCATTTAGAAACATTGTCCAACTCTCAAACCAAATTTCTTTTTTGATCTTGATGTCTTTTGACAATTTTCCATGGAATTAATTTCATTTCAAGGCATTATTTTGATTCAATCTTCAAAAATTCATTTCTGCCTAGCCATCTAGAGTTGGACAATGATTCTTTTTGCATTGCATCTTGTATAGCATGTAGTTTATAGGATTAAATTGGCATGAATTGATCTTGCATTTCCTTTTTGTTTTGCATTTTTCTTGACAAGGTACCTTAAAACCCTAGCAATCTTAAGAAATTCATAACCCTCATTAGGTCAAGAGTTGGATCCCCTCCTTTGGGCAGTGAGTTTGTATAGGTTTAGGGTTCCTTTGAGTGCACTTTCAATTTTTTATCATGATGTTTGCTTCTGGTTTTGATTTTTGTTTTGTGCATTAATCATAAACCCTAATTTGGGCTTTCATTTGCATCCATTTCTCATTTGCTTGTATACCATGACTTGCCATGACATTTTGTGCATCCATTTGATTCATAACCCATCTTAGGACATGTTAGAATCATGTTTGATCATTGCATCATTCATTTGCCATGTTGTATGTCATTTGCATTTCATAACTTTTCATGAACATCCATGGTTCTAAGCATGCTTCTCTTACACCCATATGCTTGAATGATCATTCTCATGCCTTGCCTCATATGTGCATCATCTCTTAGCATCATTGGCATCATACTCATGCTTCTGGTTTTGGTTGGCATCATCCCATTTCATTTC
Organism: Lathyrus aphaca; assembly: GCA_963966055.1. Taxonomy (NCBI): domain Eukaryota; kingdom Viridiplantae; phylum Streptophyta; class Magnoliopsida; order Fabales; family Fabaceae; genus Lathyrus; species Lathyrus aphaca. The sequence goes on from OZ014519.1 coordinate 610,002,989, forward strand.
ACTTTGCATTGCATTGCATTCCTTTCACTAACTTTTCAGGTGGTAAGTTACTTTGAGAAGTGAATTTGCCTTCACTTCTCACAATCTCTTTTCATCTCTCTTATGCATCATTGCTGCATTTTATCTTGTGCTTGAGATTGAGCTTGCTCATTCTTCTTCATCTTACTTTCTTTCTTCAAGTGACTTGTCTTCTTAAATGAAGCAAGTTACTTTGCTTCTCTTTACTCCTTTCATCTGCTTCCTGGTGGTTTCTCTGAAGATCTTTCTTGTAAACCTCACAAACCTTAGGAACAACCAAGCATGACAATAATTAGGGTTTGATTAGTCCCCCACTTAGCTTTTGCCTTTGTGTCTCATTGAGTCTTCTCTTCTCACCTCATAATCAAGGACTAAACCCTAAAGGCTTTAAGGCTTTGTGATTAAGCTTATGCCTGCATCCTTCTATTAGGATGGAGTGTATAACTTTAATCCTAAGTGTTAAACCCTTAATGTGTTTGCATCCTTTAATCAACTCACTTAATAACCATCAAGACATCAAGCTTGTAACTTGGGCCTTGCATTAGGGTTCTAATTCTTCCTTAATTGGTTAAGAAGGACTAACCCTAGTGATTAATGGACAAGTCCCCCTCAAGTTGTCTTACAAATCATAAAACTCACTTCATCATCTTATCATTAATTAAAATCCATTTAATAAAGGCTTTGTTATGTCATGAAGTTAATCCCTAATCATGGATTAAGTTGAGGAGCTTTCCTCAGCTTAAACATCCTCATCTATCATCCTTCTATTAGGATGGTGTAATGAGTCTGTTTAATCCTTGATTATGGCTTAATCTCATTACTCAACACTAAACAAAAACACCAAAAACATCTAAATAATCACAAGTAGGTTAATGATCTTAATCCTACATCATGGTGATTAAGTGTGAGAAGCTGACTTCACACTTAAGGCATTCTCATTACCCCTAATCAGAGGGAAGATGTGATGAGTTTACTAAATCCATTGGTTTAGGCTTAAGCTCATTAGCTTATGACAAACTTCAAAAGCAATAAAATACTGAAAACTCAAAAACAAACAATAATCGTCTCCTTCGGGATTCTTTTCTCATCTCACTCACTCATAAACGAGAACTAGCTTCTTCCGTCTAATGCAAGACAGTTTGCACCTGAGCCAGACAGGTCATACACTTGAGCATAGATAAGTAAGCAGTTCACAAGTCAATCTTTCTTTCAGTCTCTTTGAGTCGAACTACGGTGTTCTGACTTCCTCATTGCACGAGAGGATACGTAGGCATAACTTAACAGTTATCGAACAAAAGTCTCTGTATATTCCCCCTCTTCCAGCATCATTCTTTTAGCCTCATGATCATGAGCATCTTATTCCTGTTCTTACACTGACACTGTACATTTACACACTTCACTTCTTTTACACTGACACTTGCATTTTTTTCCAGCTCTTTATACACAAATTGCACTGACACTACCCCTTTAAAACACAAATCTTTTAAGCGTGGATCCCGTCGAGTACGGCGGACAATCTGGGTGCTAATACCTTCCCAGGTTGTAACCAACCCCCTTTCTCAGTCTCTCTGGTTCGCAACCGTCTTATCCATATCTTTCTAGGTTTATGCAGCATTACCTTTCCTTCGAGATAAAAATGCCTAGCTGGCGACTCTTTCTTTCTCATGAGTTCACTCCTGTGTGTTCTCATTTCCTCTTTCGCCGACCGTTCGCGTCTGTACCCCTTCTGACCAGGCGTCATTTTGGTGGGAGCGACACCATGGAGTTTCTGGTTGATGTTCATGTGTTCTTCGTAGAATGCATGAATTTCCTGGAAATTCATGATGAATGTATCAGTGTTCAGTGAAAATATTTATAGATATTTATGGATGGTGACTCTGGGAGGTTTAGGTGTTTTAGTCGGGGAGTTCGTTAGTAAGATCTTTTTCCAAGTTTAGGAGATTAACATGTTTTTCGTTGAGGAGAGTCTTCCCCTACAAAGGGATGACTTCCTTCTATGTCGAGGATAGTTCCTCACATATCCCTATTATGTAGACAAAGGCCTAAGTCGAGGATACGTCCTCAAGCATTTCCTCGCCCTTTCACTTGACTTGCGGTGGAATGGTAAATTTGATTTTTTGTTGAATTCATTATTTTCCTCTTATTTTTAGGTAAAATGGCCAAGATGAACGTGGATCCCGTCCCAAATGAGAAGATCGTTCGACACTACGGGGAAGCTGCTGTAAACGTTCATGAGGTGGATCGTGCATAGATAATGCAAGAGCCTTTGGAAACTCCGTCAGTTTTTACCGACGATGATTCTGATGCCTTCAACATCCTTGAGGACCGATCACGAAATAATCCTGTAAATTGGTCACACCAAAGCTTAAGCATAGGATATGCTCGGGCTACCCGAGCTTGCGATTCTAATTGTATGAATTTGCTTTAAAATAGGTTGGGTTTCAGTTGCCCTTTACTTACTTCTAAGGGGTCGTTTTCACATATCTTGAACTGGTGCCTTCTCAACTTCACCCAAATGCACTGGTGTTCATCTGCGTGTTCGAGTTGGTATGTCGATATTTAGAAATTGGAGCGAATATGGAGTTATTCTTCAGGGTCTTCCATCTTTAGTGCCAATATTTGAAGGGACGACACAATTGGGTGTCCTTCAAATAGTTGAGCAAGCTGTTCAAAACGTACTTGGAGTTTGTCTATAATTTCCAGGACATGTTCTTTGTAATATAACCTTAATCGTCGGAGGCCAAGAATTCCTTATACACCAAGGTGACCAAAGAGGATGACGAAAAGAAAATGGATAAGTTGCTAGCCAAATTTCCCTTGGAGTGGGTTGAGGCTCATTTTCACCATAGGACCGACCACTGCATTATGAGACACGAGTAGTTGAATACCGGGGACATGCTTTCTTATCAGAAGCTTGTAAAGTTTGTTGAAAGTTTTAGTCTGGCATATGCCGTGCATAATGAGGGCATGTGCTTTATACTGCGGATTGGGAGCCTGTTGGTGCCCTGTTTGATCAACACAAAAATCCTCTTTGATTGTAAGACTGAGGCAATTGAGATGACACTCATAGGTGTAGAATTGTTTTCACTTGTAATTTTTTTATGTTTTTATGTGCGTGCTAACCTTTTTTTACATTTTTATGCATGTCAAATGTCGAACATCCACGATCGATTGATCAAGGCTCATGCCAAGAACCTTAAGAGAGGACCAAAGTCCAAGGTCGATATCATCAAAGAATAGTCGACGATGGAAAAGTACCTTGGCTCTCAATCTCATTCTCTAGGCACCACCTCCTTCCCCAACTCTCCTTTAAACAAGAATAATAAGAAGAAGAAGGTTGATGATTTTGGCTCTTCTCCTACTGACAACACGACTATTCCTTATGGGGAGAAATTTATGCTACATTCATGCTATCTTCGATAGAAGATTTTTGATGAAGAGGATTTTGTGGTTGTCCCCAATTTGTATGCAACTCCCATCCTGGCCATTGATCTAAAGGCAAGGAGGAAACTTCTCTGTCAGGATGTAGTGGCTATGATGAGGGTGTTGGAAGATTCTTTGGCCCTTGGCGATGCGAAGACTTATCTACTCAAATACTTTAAGCTTATGCAGAAGAGGAATGTTCAGCTTGAGGAATGTTGAGCTTGAGGAAGAGAGCGTCCAACTGTACAATGACCTGCCGATCATTCAAGGCAATATCGAGGCCAATGTCGAGCTCCCGAAGGACCTGAACGAGACAAGGGAGAAGATGGTCGAAATTTCGGCAGAGAATGAGAGGCTTAAGGAAAGGGTCGTTGAGCTGGAGAGTTCGATTGCGGTCGACGCATAGGAAACCAATAAGGAAAAAACCCTGAAGACCCATGGAGATTTGATTTCCCAAATTCTTACTCTCGAGCAAGACAACTTGGAATCAGCGGAGTACAAATTCAATAATGATGCGGAGCCGATTTGGGTGATGAACTTTGACGTCCAACTGATCGTTGGCGAGATTGGTCCTCTGCATCGAGTCATTGATGGCCAAGTGGTTCCTCATGAGCTTGGTTCTCCAACTGAATATGCTTAGCTTTTATGACTTAGTATTTTGTTGGCCTGTGTAACACGGTCGGAGAACTGACTTTTAGTTTTTTGTTGCAAAATATGTTGCGGTAAGCAAGAGTCACCGCCAACTTTTATTTCATCCAATTAGGAAAGGAATAAAAGAACATGAAATTCCTTTAAGAAGATTTTGAGTTCGGAGGGGGGGGGGGTAAGTTCTTTCCCATTCCATTTCAGTCTGGTGCGGGAATATGAAACACGGTTCAGATGTGGGTTTCTTCTTGAGAACTCTGTGCTACAGATTTCCTGTAGTGCTAGGGCTATCTAGGAAGCCTGCTAAGTCTGGATGACCTTTATTATGACCTTCAGAAACTGAGGTGAATTAGAGGAGGATCTTTTATGGTTATTGTAAACACTGTACCTCCAGGTTAGAAGTGTTTACACTTCTCATAACTGATCCAAGTCTGAGGATCCTTGTTCTAGAACATCACCTGTGAGGGGGTTGGGCTGTTTACAGGTTTGCAGGTACCCTTGACCTCAGCATACCCTGTTACTTGTTTGATTAAGAGTACTCCACTTTGGACAGTTCTTGTGATTTTAACCCTGGACATGTGACTCTTTATTTGAGCCCCCCACCTTGGTTACTGGACTTTTGAACCTCCATCTGGACTTCTTAGACATACATGCACTTATATCAAGGCAGCTAATCAGATCCAGCTTGATCACAAACCCTTGCATATCATTTGCATACATCATCATTGCATCATTTAACATTTGCTTATTTGTTTTTCAGGGTATCCACATCATATTTAGCTTGGTTTTGACCCCTTCACCTGCATAGACCTATCTTCATCAGTATTTGCTTCAGCTCTTCATCAGCAGACATGGCACCCAAGAAGAGCAACATCTCATATCATTTCTTTGAGCCTGAGCTGGCTGGCATCAGAAAGGTCCAAGCCCTTATCACTCCAGACCATATACCATTATTCAGAGAACATTATGGAGGCATCCTTGACATGGTTATGGATTTGGACCCTTCTCAGAGGAGTTTGATTCACACTTGCTTACAGTTCTATGATCCTCCTTTGAGATGCTTCACCTTCCAGAATTTTCAGTTGGGACCCTTGTTGGAAGAGTATTCATCACTGATTGGTGTACCTGTCAGGGGTGGTGTCCCCTTCAACCCTGAGATGGCTTTTCCCAGTAATGAAGAAGTGGCAAAAGCACTATATCTGGAACCTATTCTGATTGAGCAGAACATGACAACAAAGGCCGGAATCTCTGGTCTACACTTGGATTTCTTGACTTCTCAGGCTATCCTGAAGGCCTCCTTGGGAGAATGGAAGGCAGTCTGTGCTTTGTTAGCCCTCAGCATATATGGGGTTATATTATTTGCAGATGAGCCTACGTTTATTAGCAAGAATGCCATTCATCTTTTCATGCTGAGGAACCCAGTACCCACCTTACTGGGAGATTTCTACTACTCTGTTCACCAAAGGAATGAAAAGCAAAGAGGAAGGTTGGTGAGATGCTGTGCTCCCCTGTTCCATACCTGGATGCTCAAACACTTGCCCAAGACTGATGCCTTCTTGAATCCTCACCAACAGAAGAATTGGGCTAGGAGACTTGTTGCTTTGACCTCAAATGACATCAGGTGGTGCACCCAGAGCACCAAGGGCAGGGACATCATTACTAGTTGTGGGCAATTCCCTAATGTACCTCTGATAGGAGTGAAGGGTTGCATCAACTGCAACCCTCTGCTATTCAAAAGAAAATTGGGCTATGCATTGGTCCACCCACCTAGAGTACAAGACTTGGCTGAAACCCTTTATTGTGAGATTAAGCCTAATCTAGTTGTTGTCAGGCAAGCATCCTGGGCTTGGGACCATATCCAGACCAAAGGAATGACCATTCTAGGGAGATGCAATAATGTGGCCTCAACCCAGTATTATGAGTGGTCTCATGCAAGGGCTCAACTTTCTGGGATGCCCTTCACCATTGAGGATGCACCTGGACCATCCACAACACCACCTCCAGCCACTGTCAGCCTGGAAGAGTTTGAGAAGCTAAAAGAGAGGAATGAGAATCTGTCTGAAGCCCTGAAGAGAACCCTCTGGGAGAGGAGTGATGGTCGTCTAGACATTGAAAGGTTAGAAAAGCTTAAGGTGGAGCATCTAGCCAGGATTGAGAAGTCAGAGGACTACATCAAAAAGTCAAGGGCATGGGAACAGATTTTGAAGAATACCTGTAAAGAGGCCCAGTTCCAGAAGGCTAGGACTGATCTCTATCTGAAAGAAGGTCAAGCTAGGTGGGTCAGGATCACTGAAGCTCGCACTCAGGAGGATAAGAGAACTCAGGACAGGATTGAGCAGTTGGAGGCTAAAGCAAAGGAGCAACAGGAAGCCCTGCTAGCAGCCCAGAAAGAGATCTCAGAATTGAAGCTTAGGGCTGGTGTGAAGAGGTCAAAGGACCAAAGCAGGCACAGGAAGCTAACCACTGCTATCACCACCAGGAATCTTCTTATCAGGAACCTCACAGAGCATCCAGCTGATCCCGTAACTGAAGCACTTCTGAAGGAGGTCAAGGAGGATGAGTTTGGTCTCGGTGTCTGACTTTTGCATGTTGTTGCTTTCATTTCATGTACTTTGCTTTTATGTTGTATTTTGACCCCTCAGGGGCATGTATTGTAAAAAACAAACTATGTATGATTCACCTTTTGTAATATATTCATTAGTTTCTTTCATCTGAATCTCTTTCTTCCAAGCAACATCAAAGCATCTTCCTCAGGGGTCTGGAAAGGTCAAAACCAAATGCCAAGCCGGATACCTTGGAGACAGATAAGCATACTGCATTGCATACTAACTTTTGTCCTGTTTTGTAGGTTTTTTGTTGTTTTGTTTGTTACTAACTCTGTTGTGGTTCAGGAACTATTGCTCGCCGTCGGGTGTTCCCACTCAATCGTCCGCACAGATATCCCACTCGCCACAACCTTTCGGGTATACAAATGGACCAAGTACAACAGGACCTTACAGAAGTCAGGACTCAAATGGCCAATGAGAGGCTAGAAATGAGAAACCAGATGACCCAGTTCATGGAGGTGATGAATGGCCTGGCTCAAAGCCAAGAAAGATTAAGGGCATTAGTAGAAAGGCAGACCCAAGAAGACCCCCACCTAGGGACTGGAGGAACGAGCAACAATGAGAGGGTTCAACCTCATGTCAATCCACCAGTGTATGGGCCCCATCTTCATCTAGAGATCAACATCCCTGCTAATGTACAAGGGAATACTACTGCGGGCAGAGTATTACAAGAAGACCCCCAAGAGGATCAGTGCACTGTGATGGGAGCTGGGGATGAAGCCTATGACAGAAGGCTAGATGAAATTGCTGAGAAATTGAGATCTCTGGAGTCTCAAAATTCCCTGGGCTTTGATGTCATGGACATGGGTTTAGTGGACGGGGTGAGGATTCCCCACAAGTTTAAACCCCCGTGCTTCGAGAAGTACAACGGAACTTCCTGTCCACGAACCCATTTACAATCCTTTCTGGGGAGGCTGAAGGCATACACCATGGATGAGAAACTATGGATGTTTTACTTTGAAGACAGTTTAACAGGGGCTTCAAGGGAATGGTACTCTCATTTGACTAGAGCAACCATCAGATGCTGGAAGGACCTAGCTGAGGCCTTCATCAGACAGTACCAGTACAACTTGGACATGGCTCCTAACAGGACCCTCCTGATGGGAATGTCTCAATCATCCAGGGAAAGCTTCCGGGAATACGCCCAGAGGTGGAGACAGCTTGCTGCTGCTGTCCAACCACCCATGTCGGAAAGGGAAATGGCCGACATGTTTATGAACACCCTTCAAGGGACATATATTAACAGGCTAGCTGCCTTTTCTTCCACCAGCTTCGCTGACGTAGTCATAGCTAGAGAAAGAATTGAAAGCCTATTAAAGATGGGCAAGATTTCTGACAATGGTGCAAGCTCGTCCAGCAACCCCAGAAAACCTTTTGTGGGGCCTAGAAGAACAGGTGAGACTAATGCTATTCATGCCAACAGGGGCAGACCTCAATATGTTCATAGGTCAGTGGCAGCTGTCACTATTCCCGCTCCAATTCCTCAGCAACCCGCATATCAACCACAGCAACAACCCCACTACCAGCAACAAGTTCAATATCCGCCTCAGAGAAGCTACAACAACAACACCAGCAACAACAATCAACAAAGACCTTTTCAACAGAGACCATCTCAGGCCAATAGGGTGATTGATCCAATCCCTATGCCTTATGCCGCTTTATTGCCACAGCTCCTGAAGCTCAACTTGGTTGAGTTAAGGACGTTGGCACCACCAGATCCTTCCAGTCTTCCCAGAAATTACGACGCCAACGCCAGATGTGCTTTTCACTCCAATGCACCTGGCCACAGTACAGAGAAGTGCAGAGCTTTACAAATGAAGGTACAGGACTTGGTAGATTCTAAAGCTCTAAACTTTGCACCCCCGCCAAATGTCAACAAGAACCTCATGCCCAACCATGGGGGACCGAGAATTAATGCTATTGAGGAAGATAAGCCGTCTTTCTTAATAACCAATGTTGGGCAAATTCGGACACCCCTGGTAGAGATTAAAGCTCAACTCCTAGAATGCCAGATATTCCCCGGGTGTGAGCTCGGGTGCGTTTATTGCAACATTTCGGTAAACGGGTGTGATAACTTGAGAAGCGGCATAGATGGTCTTATCCAGAGTGGCTTACTTCAAATCACAACATCAACACCTTCAAATCCAGCAATCTCTCCAACGATAATTCCTGAGTCTCCTACAACTGCAACAACAATCGTTCCAAACAATTCTTCAAATTCATCAAAAAATGCTTCATCTATCACTTCAATAAACCAGATGTCTACCACCATCTCTTCTACAACATCATCACCCCTTTATTCAGAGTCTTCTACAACGCCAACAGACATCTCGGCAGTTACCATCTATTATGATCCGTCCTATGTTCCACCTAACAACAATTTTCAACAACAAGCAGTGGCATCTCCCGCCAGGTCACCAGTAACCATCTACTATGACCCGCACACTATTTCAACACCCTCCTCTGCTGCAGTCAGTCCGGTTACCATCACGGTACCTGGACCAGTTCCGTATGAAAGCAGCAATGCCATCCCGTGGCATTACGGCTCTGACCTTTACTGCAATGGGGAGAGAATCACTCTTGACTCTTCAACCTCTTCTCCACAGATTGATAATGTCGGGGGAGGTGGAGGCTTCACCAGAAGCGGACGCCTTTTTGCCTCGCAAACACAAAGACCTAATGCTGAAGCAGAAGCTGCTGCCAAAGCAAAGGGAAAGAGTGTAATATCTGAAGAACCCATTCTCAAGGAAACTCAGAAGACATCTTTTGAATAAGATGTAGACGAGTTCATGAGAATTATAAAGAGGAGTGATTACAAAGTGGTGGATCAGCTTCACCAAACTCCTTCAAAAATCTCCATATTATCCCTGCTGATGTGTTCCGAAGCTCACCGGAATGCATTACTAAAAGTCTTGCACGCAACATATGTGCCAGAGGAGATCACTGTTGATCAGCTGGAGACCGTGGTAGCAAATGTCAATACCAGCCATGGATTGGGTTTTACCAATGCTGATTTAACAACTGAGGGGTGTAACCACAACAAGGCTTTACACATCACTCTTGAATGCAAGGGTGTTGTTCTATCACATGTACTGGTAGACACTGGGTCTTCACTCAATGTTTTACCAAAGAAAGCCCTGGTGAAGCTGGAATATGATGGCTTGGCATTACGCCCAAGTAATCTGGTGGTAAGAGCATTTGACGGCTCTAAGAGATCAGTGCTAGGAGAGATTGATCTGCCTGTGATGATTGGCCCACAGACTTTTAAAATTACCTTCTATGTGATGGACATTCAGCCGGCCTACAGCTGTTTATTGGGTAGACCTTGGATCCATGCCGCTGGCGCAGTTACGTCTACCCTTCACCAGAAGTTGAAATTCGAGTGGGAGGGCCAGATCATCACCATCTGTGGTGAAGAAGATATCTTTGTTAGCCATCTGGCTACATACAAATACATTGAGATGGATGGAGAGATCCATGAAACCATGAGCCAGGGATTTGAAGCCCTGAACATTAATGAAGCATCTGCTGTACTTGGGACTTCCATGACATCTTATCAACAAGCCAGGAAGGTTGTTGAAGAGGGGACTGCCCAAGGCTGGGGCAAGTTGCTGCCCGTGGAGAAGAAAGAGGACAGATTTGGGTTGGGTTACAGACCAACTCAACAAGATCAACCAGAGGCTGCTAAGAAGCCCAGTTTTGTCAGTGGGGGGATGCTCACCCCTGATGCAGTAAACAACTTGGAAGATGAGTCGGAAGATGAACGCAACCTGGAGAGCTGGATACGTCCAAGGATCCCGGGGAGCCGTATCTCAAACTGGTCTTCCCAGGAAATTATAAGGGTTACTCCTACAGAGTAATTATTATTTCCTGTATATTTTAAGCATGCATCAAGTCTTGCATCTTGCCCAAGATGACAAGACTCATTTTGTAATCGGGCCATCTTGTAATTTTGTGCAAACAGATCAATCATGAATATCGGACGTCTTTTGCAAATAAGTCTTTTCCGCTCACTGTTTTTCATTCTTCTTTTTGTACAAAAATAAAATGGCAATGTTTTCCAAAATGAAACTTTATTTCAATTTTCTAAACAAGATTAAAATCAATCACTAAAATGAACAATCTAAACCCTTGCAGAGAGTGCCTTTCAGACTGCACCGACAACAACACTGCTATGGCTTCGTATGACTTTGACAATCCAATCAATCAAGCTGATGAAGGGGTTGAAGAAGATTATGAGCTTCCTGAAGAGCTGGCCAGGTTGTTAAGACAAGAGGAGAAGGTTATCACTCCTCATCAGGAGGAGATTGAAACGGTTAATCTTGGTTCGGAAGAAGACGTGAAAGAGGTTAAGATCGGGGCCTGCCTACAAGACTCAGTAAAAGAACAACTGATTGATATGCTTCGGGAGTATGTGGATGTGTTCGCTTGGTCTTATCAGGACATGCCAGGGTTGGACACCGATATTGTCATGCACAAGCTGCCTTTAAAAGAAGACTGCCCGCCAGTAAAACAGAAGCTGCGCCGTACTCGCCCAGATATGGCAATGAAGATAAAGGAAGAGGTGCAAAAGCAGTGGGACGCCGGGTTCCTTGCTGTGACTAGCTATCCACCGTGGGTTGCTAATATAGTACCTGTGCCTAAGAATGACGGCAAAGTGAGGATGTGTGTGGACTACCGGGATCTGAACAGAGCCAGCCCGAAAGATGATTTTCCATTACCTCACATCGATGTACTGGTTGACAATACGGCTCAGTTCTCGGTGTTCTCCTTCATGGACGGATTTTCAGGATACAACCAGATCAAGATGTCACCTGAAGACATGGAGAAGACAACTTTCATCACGCCCTGGGGCACGTTCTGTTATAAGGTGATGCCATTCGGACTAAAGAATGCTGGTGCTACCTATCAACGGGCTATGGTGACATTATTCCACGATATAATCCATAAAGAAATCGAATGTTATGTGGATGACATGATTGCCAAGTCCCTCACAGAAGAAGACCACCTGGTAAATCTGTTGAAGCTATTCAAGCGTCTGAGGAAGTACCAACTGAAATTGAACCCTAACAAGTGCACATTCGGGGTGCGATCTGGTAAGCTGCTGGGCTTTATTGTAAGCAAGAAAGGGATTGAAGTTGACCCTGATAAAGTCAAAGCCATTCAAGAAATTCCTGCACCGAAGACAGAAAAAGAAGTTCGAGGGTTTCTAGGTAGATTGAACTACATTTCAAGGTTCATATCTCACCTTACAGCAACTTGTGAACCTTTGTTCAAGCTGTTAAGAAAAGAACAGACGGTCAGGTGGAATGAAGACTGCCAGAGGGCTTTTGACAAAATCAAAGAGTACTTGCAAGAACCTCCAATCCTTATGCCACCAGTTGAAGGAAGACCTCTGATAATGTACTTAACAGTATTAGAAGAGTCAATGGGGTGTGTGTTGGGCCAGCATGACGAGTCTGGTCGAAAAGAGTATGCAATTTACTACCTAAGCAAAAAGTTTACCGACTGTGAACAACGTTATTCACTGCTCGAGAAAACTTGTTGTGCTTTAGCGTGGGCTGCTCGCCGACTGAGACAGTATATGTTGACCCACACTACTTTATTGATTTCCAAGATGGACCCAGTTAAGTACATTTTCGAGAAGCCAACACTTACCGGACGGGTTGCAAGATGGCAAATGATCCTCACAGAATATGACATCCAGTACACATCTCAGAAAGCCATCAAGGGCAGTGTATTGTCTGATTATCTTGCTGAGCAACCCATTGATGATTACCAGCCTATGAGATTTGACTTCCCTGATGAAGACATCATGTTCATAAAAGCAAAAGATCATGAAGAGCCTATTCACACTGAAGGGCCTGACCCGGAGGAAGAATGGACTATGATGTTTGATGGGGCTGTTAATATGAATGGTCGTGGTGTTGGTGCAGTACTCATTACACCTAAGGGAGTTCATATGCCTTTCTCGGCAAAACTCACCTTTAACTGCACTAATAACGAAGCTGAATACGAAGCCTGTATTATGGGTCTTGAGGAAGCCATTGACCTCAGGATCAAGACTTTGACTGTATTCGGAGATTCAGCTCTGGTAGTTAATCAAACCAACGGCAAATGGTACACCCACCAGGATCATCTGATACCTTACAGGGATTATACAAGAAGGTTATTGACTTTCTTCACAACGGTCAAGCTTGAGTATATTCCCCGGGACGAGAATCAGTTTGCAGATGCGCTGGCTACCATTTCATCCATGATCAAAGTCCAAGCTGCCAACTTTGTGCCTCGGATTTCAGTGTCCAAACTTAACAGGCCAGCATATGTATTTGCAGCAGATGTTGTCAAAGATGATAAGCCTTGGTTCCATGACATTAGGTGCTTCTTGGAGGATCAAACATACCCACCTGGGGCATCTTCCAATGATAAGAAGACTTTAAGAAGGCTAGCTGGTAGTTTCTTCCTGAACACTGATGGTTCCCTGTACAAGAGAAACTTTGATATGGTACTCCTCAGATGCGTTGATAGAACAGAAGCAGACTTGTTGATGCACGAGGTGCACGAAGGATCCTTTGGTACCCATGCAGGAGGGCATGCCATGGCTAAAAAGTTGCTAAGATCAGGTTATTACTGGATCACAATGGACATCGACTGTTGTGCCTACGCCAGAAAATGCCATAAATGCCAGATTTATGCGGATAAGGTGCATGTGCCTCCCAATCCTCTGAATGTGATGTCTTCACCTTGGCCCTTTGCTATGTGGGGCATTGATATGATTGGCAAGATTGAACCGACTGCTTCGAATGGCCACAGATTCATTCTGGTAGCCATTGACTATTTCACCAAGTGGGTTGAAACAGCTTCCTATGCAAATGTTACAAGGCAAGTGGTAGCCCGATTTCTGAAGAGAGATATCATCTGTCGATACGGAGTTCCCGAGCGAATCATTACTGACAATGGTTCCAACTTAAACAACAAAATGATGGCAGAGCTATGCCGGGACTTCAAGATCCAACACCACAATTCTTCTCCTTACAGGCCAAAGATGAATGGCGCTGTTGAGGCAGCTAACAAGAATATCAAGAAGATTGTGCAGAAGATGGTAGTCACCTACAAAGACTGGCACGAAATGCTACCATTTGCCTTGCATGGATACCGCACGTCTATCAGGACATCCACTGGGGCAACACCGTATCAGCTTGTGTATGGTATGGAGGCAGTCCTACCTGTTGAAGTTGAATTACCCTCCCTGCGGGTACTGATGGATGTTAAGCTGAACGAAGCAGAGTGGGTCCGATCCCGATACGAACAACTGAGTCTGGTTGAAGAGAAACGGTTGGCTGCAATCTGTCATGGGCAGTTATATCAGAAAAGAATGAAGAAAGCCTTCGATCAGAAAGTCAGGCTCCGGGAGTACCAAGTAGGAGATCTTGTGCTGAAAAGACTCCTCCCTCCTCATACAGACCACAGGGGCAAGTGGACTCCGAACTATGAAGGGCCATTCGTAGTAAAGAAAGTTTTTTCCGGTGGAGCACTCATGCTCAGCACTATGGATGGTGAAGACTTCCCGTCACCTGTGAATTCAGATGCAGTTAAAAAATACTTCGCATAAAAATGACCCGCTGGACATAAAAACAGAATGTAAGTCCAGGCAAAAATAGGGCATCCCGACGAGTCAAAAACAGAATAAAAGACTCGGGCAAAAATAAGGGAAAAACAAAAGATGTACACCCGCTGAGTTGAAAAGCCGCATTGGACAACTCAGGCAAGAATGGGTATCCCGATGGATTGAAAACCCGAAAGGGCGATCCATGCAAAATAAGGGAATGAGCGAACAACTGCATTCTGAATTCGTCTGTATCACTTACAACTTGGTAAAGCTTCGGAAGGATCAAGCTTCGTTCAGAATCAACCTCCTTCAGAAAGCAAGACGAGAAGAACGTCAAACGTCATACGAGTCATAGCAAAAGGGAAGCTCCGTGAAGCGCCATCAACATTGCCAACATTTTGTTTCTCCATTTGTAACAATCTCCTATTTTTAGGGGATATGTTTCTTTGACTGTATCTTGCCAATTCAGGGCATACGAATTAATAAAATCAGATTTTCAGTCATGTCTCGTCTCGTACATTTTATTTTCATTTGCAAAATGTCCGATGTCTTTAAGATACTGATTGCATAAATACATATGCTTCTAAAGTACGTGCTTGCAGGAAATATATTTACTCCCGGGAGTGTCTGAACTCTTACGACGGAATCCGGTAAGGGATACCTCGGGATTACTTGTGCGTTTCTCTGTCTTTGCAGGATTGCAGGTATTCAAAACGCAACATGGGGCATGTAAACTTCATCCCAGCAAGCTGGCAAATCAATACTCACTCAGTCTTAGCACCCAAAGTGTTTTCTCCCCAGCTGAGTTGCCACTTGTTATTTCTCCCCAGCCGAGTTGCCATTCATTCTTCCTCCTCAAGTCAAGTACAAAAGTCAGGGAACCTTCTCCCCACAGAGTGTCAACCTCTACCCGAAAAAACAGCACACGAAGGAATCACAACAGAGTGACAAAAGCTTCTACAAACCCCAGCTGGGTCCCTTATTACCAAGATGGGTCTATCGGTGACCTATTCCCCCAAGCAAATACATCACATCAGATCTACCAATGATCTCATCCCCAGCTGGGATGTTCACTTCAAGCAGATCAACCAGGGATCTTTGCAGCAACAAGACCCGAATCCCGGATCATCATTTTTGCATAATCATAGCATCCGCATCATATTCACCCCACAAAGCGTAGCATTCCGTCTAATACGGAGCATCACGGCAAAAAATCAAGCATATTGCATAATCATAAGCCATGTTCTGAATCAAACACTTGTGAATAATGACAATCCATCAAAGATATATAGAAAATTCCCTAGATCCCCACCAGAGAGCCAAAAGCATTTGCATTACACTCATAAATGCAAACACCACTCCTTTATTGGCACCCGTCCGTGTCATCATTCCCCAGCAAAAGTCGCCCGAGCACTCTTTACAAATAGACCACTCATATATTTACAGATACTTCTTGGCACCTGTCCGTGTCATACTCCCAGCAGAAAGCCAAAGCGTCCTCTTTGCACTCACAGATACCTCTTTATACAAATTCCCCGACACCCGTCCGTGTCGCTTTCCCAGCACAGTAACCTAAACACTTTGTATATCATATACTTGTTTATACTATACTTTTCTCCTTTTGACACTCGTCCGTGTCACCCTCCCCAACAAGTTAAACACTCATCTACTCATACTTATTACTCTTATTTCACTTATACAAATACTCGTCCGTATCTCGTATACACCACTTGTACCCCCTCAGATTTGACACTAGTCCGTGTTCTTTGTTAACCAGTTGATACTCGTCCGTATCATCATCTCAGAACATGCGTCAAGCGTTTGTTTCTACCCGATACTCGTCCATATCATAATCCTAAGGATGCCCGTCTGCATCTTTAATCCATACACCATGTCAAACACTCTTATCTTCTTGAATTTAGACACTCGTCTGTGTCTACTATTCCCCAGAAGAGTCCTTTCAGATTCGACACTTGTCCGTGTTCCTTGTTAACCAGTTGATACTCGTCCGTATCATCATCTCTGAACACGTGTCAGTATTTGTTTCTACCCGATACTCGTCCGTATCGTAGTCTTAGGGATGCTCGTCCGCATCTTTAATCTATACACAACGTCAAAACACTTATACCTTTTGTTTCTTGGATATAAACACTCGTCCGTGTTTACTATTCCCAGTAGGTCGCTAGCAAAGCAAGATTTCTTTTCCATCTGACATTCGTCCTATGTCGTGATAAACCCTGAGAGCAGCCGTACCCTGCTAGGTGATCGTCCTTCACCTCTTGATGATCGTCCTTCATCATGCTCATCCGATGGCCGTCCCCATCGTTGATCTTTTCTATCCGGCATTCGTCCTATGTCGTGATATTTTTAGCAGCCGTCCCCTGCTAGGTGATCGTCCTTCACCTTTTGATGATCGTCCTTCATCATTTTATCCGATGGCCGTACCCAATGTTGATCTTTTTTTATCTGACATTCGTCCTATGTCATGATAAACCTTGCGAGCAGCCGTCCCCTGCTAGGTGATCGTCCTTCACCTCTTGATGATCATCCTTCATCATGCTCGTCCGATGGCCGTCCCCATCGTCGACTTTTTATCCGGCATTCGTCCTATGTCGCGATACTTTCGGCCGCCATACCCTGCCAGGTGATCGTCCTTCACCTTAGATGACCGTCCCTCATCATTATTTCATTTATTCTTTAACCCGATGGCCGTCCCCGTCGTGGTCCCTTTTCCTTTTCCTAATGATCGTCCTTCGTCAGTTTAGCCCGATGGCCGTCCCCATCGTTGTTTGCATTACTTTATGAACCTGATGACCGTACCTCATCATTTACTTTTTACATATTCCCCAGAGGATCTTGTATCTTCGCTTGATGGTCGTCCCTATCACTAATCTCTTATATCCCCAGCATGTCGGCCGTCCCCGTCATTGCTTTATTTCCCGCATTTTCCCCAGCGTGTCGGCCGTCCCCGTCATTGCTCTTTCCCCGGCAGTCGTCCTCTGCCCGGCGGTCGTCTTCCGTCACCCGCACTTTATAATTATACTTTATTTTCTTTTACAATCTATATCCCTTTTCTTCTTCATTCTGTGAGTGCAAATTTTGGATTGTCTTTGGTATTCAACCACAAGTTATCTTGTTTGCCTGTTAAGCCGTTGCTTACATCCTGCACAGCTAACTAATGCTTGAATAGGGGCAGCTGTAAACACCCCAAATTTTCCCTCACCCTTTCACACCATGGCTTGTGATCTCCTCATATGCATAAACTCAATCATAGCATCTCATACCACATTTTTGATTCACTACATTGATTCAAGTCATCTGCATCTAGGGTTTGTGATCTGAGCAGTCCAAGAGCTTTTTGAGCCACTCCAAAGGTCATCAATCACTTCAAAGGGGTCCATGTATGTTCAAGCATCATATTACATCCCCTCAAAGTCAAGAATGTCAAAGAATCACAAGAACTGAGAAAGGCATGGAAGCAGAGCCAGGTTTAACTGCACAAATGACCTAGAATTAGGGTTTTGGTTTCAGAGGCCATAACTCCAAATTTTTGGTCATTCTTTTTTCTATTGGTCTCTATATGGTATAGGGGTCATGCATATCAATTTTCATGAAGAAATTCCATGGGGAAGTCATCTGATCAAGAGTTGACTTTTTGAGCAAGCCAGTGCAAAATCAGGGCATCTGAGGCCCCCAATGACCCAACCAAAGGGTGTTCTTCATCATTTTGATTGTGTATGATCTTTATTTGATCATGGAAGATGTTAGAAGTTCACAAAATTGAAGAATTTCAAGCCATTTGCAAAGTTGACTTTTTGGGAAAGTTGACTTATAATGAAAATTGCCATTTTGGGAAACTTTTTCAACCCTTGCTTTTTGATTCAAAAATGCTTCAAATGAAAATACTTTGGTCATTAAAGTTGTAGAATGGATCATTCCCTTTTAAAAAAGTACAAGAACTTGACCTAATTCATTTTGGATCAAAAGTTATGGCTTGTCAAAGTTGGCCAAAATCACAAAATTTGAAGTTTCCTACCAAAGAGGCATTTTGCAAAATGCTATGATCAAGTGTTCTAAAGGCCTCAAATGTGTACAAATTCTTCACAACATGATCACATGACCTCTAAAATTCATAATGGGCCAAAGAACTTTGCATTTTGATGCCTTGAATCTCAAGAAATCCCAAAGGAACCAAACTTTGTGAAACTTGCAAAACCTATCACAAACTACAAACCACTTGCTGCATTGCCTCTAAACCTTTTCCATAGCTTCCCTTGATTCAAGCTGAGCCAAAGCAAGCCAAAAAGCAAGTTGTACCATAGCCCATACCTCAAGTACAAATCAAGTTGACATTTTGGTCAAAGACCCATACCAATCACAATAGGCCAGCACCCACTCTCTGACCTATCACACTTGTTTATACAAATCAAAAGCAAGCCATTTGACATAAGACACAAGCCTGAAAGCTCCAAGAACACATCATTCTCATTTTTCACCTCATATGCAAAATCATTCGAAACTCATCATACAAGCTACAAACACACAAACAAACTTCACCATCAATCTCAACATGACTCACTGATCACAAACCAACCATTAAAACAGCCTGAAAGTCACTGAAACAAAAACACGATTTCTGCCCCTCCTTGAACAGAACTTCAGCAATCTTTCAAACCAGCCATTCTAAACTCCAACCAAGTGTTGTAAGCTTCTCAGGAGGTCCATTAGAGGTGTTTTGGATCAAAAGGCCAGCCAGAAAGTTCCAGAAATCAAAGCTTCGATTCAGGTAGCCATGGAAATTCATTTTTCCAGAACTCTCATTTCTTGTTTCTAAAATGATCTACATGTTTCCCTGAGTCCATTGAACCTTTTATTTTTGAAAATGATTGAGTTTTGAGGTTGTATGCTTGATCTGAAAGTTTGCCCGTAAAAATGTTCTTGCTTGTTTCCTTTGATTCAGTGAAAATAAATGTTGTTTGAGTTAAGGTTTATGCTTAGTGATGTTCATAGATTGATTCTGGAGAGTTTGGTGAGGATTTGATGCGTATTAAGAGAGATAGAGGTTTTGGCCTGCCGGAGAAGATGACCGGAACACTGTTCCGGTCATCTGAAAGTAATTAGGGCTAATTAATTAGGGTAGCCAAGTTTGAATGTGGGCCGTCCAAACGCGCGCGTAGTCAATTCCCGCCCCTGCCAGTTTGAATCTCGTCCATTGGATTGGCTGACTTTCTTATTTTTCAGTTTAATTTCATTTTATTTTCATTTAATTTCATTTGTTTTCTACAATTTATTAAAAATAGCAAAGCATCTTTAAAAATTCTGAAATTTTTTGTCAAAGGTTCAATTAATTTTCAGAAACCAAAAACATTTTTATTTTTATTTTTTGCATTAAAAAAATATTTTTAAATCATTTAAAAGATTATTTTTAATTAATTAATGAGAATTAATTAATTAAAAATACTTTTAGGTATTTAAAAATCACAAAAAAATTCATGAAGCATTTAAAATCATTTAGAAACATTGTCCAACTCTCAAACCAAATTTCTTTTTTGATCTTGATGTCTTTTGACAATTTTCCATGGAATTAATTTCATTTCAAGGCATTATTTTGATTCAATCTTCAAAAATTCATTTATGCCTAGCCATCAAGAGTTGGACAATGATTCTTTTTGCATTGCATCTTGTATAGCATGTAGTTTATAGGATTAAATTGGCATGAATTGATCTTGCATTTCCTTTTTGTTTTGCATTTTTCTTGACAAGGTACCTTAAAACCCTAGCAATCTTAAGAAATTCATAACCCTCATTAGGTCAAGAGTTGGATCCCCTCCTTTGGGCAGTGAGTTTGTATAGGTTTAGGGTTCCTTTGAGTGCATTTTCAATTTTTTATCATGATGTTTGCTTCTGGTTTTGATTTTTGTTTTGTGCATTAATCATAAACCCTAATTTGGGCTTTCATTTGCATCCATTTCTCATTTGCTTGTATACCATGACTTGCCATGACATTTTGTGCATCCATTTGATTCATAACCCATATTAGGACATGTTAGAATCATGTTTGATCATTGCATCATTCATTTGCCATGTTGTATGTCATTTGCATTTCATAACTTTTCATGAACATCCATGGTTCTAAGCATGCTTCTCTTACACCCATATGCTTGAATGATCATTATCATGCCTTGCCTCATATGTGCATCATCTCTTAGCATCATTGGCATCATACTCATGCTTCTGGTTTTGGTTGGCATCATCCCATTTCATTTCACTTTGCATTGCATTGCATTCCTTTCACTAACTTTTCAGGTGGTAAGTTACTTTGAGAAGTGAATTTGCCTTCACTTCTCACAATCTCTTTTCATCTCTCTTATGCATCATTGCTGCATTTTATCTTGTGCTTGAGATTGAGCTTGCTCATTCTTCTTCATCTTACTTTCTTTCTTCAAGTGACTTGTCTTCTTAAATGAAGCAAGTTACTTTGCTTCTCTTTACTCCTTTCATCTGCTTCCTGGTGGTTTCTCTGAAGATCTTTCTTGTAAACCTCACAAACCTTAGGAACAACCAAGCATGACAATAATTAGGGTTTGATTAGTCCCCCACTTAGCTTTTGCCTTTGTGTCTCATTGAGTCTTCTCTTCTCACCTCATAATCAAGGACTAAACCCTAAAGGCTTTAAGGCTTTGTGATTAAGCTTATGCCTGCATCCTTCTATTAGGATGGAGTGTATAACTTTAATCCTAAGTGTTAAACCCTTAATGTGTTTGCATCCTTTAATCAACTCACTTAATAACCATCAAGACATCAAGCTTGTAACTTGGGCCTTGCATTAGGGTTCTAATTCTTCCTTAATTGGTTAAGAAGGACTAACCCTAGTGATTAATGGACAAGTCCCCCTCAAGTTGTCTTACAAATCATAAAACTCACTTCATCATCTTATCATTAATTAAAATCCATTTAATAAAGGCTTTGTTATGTCATGAAGTTAATCCCTAATCATGGATTAAGTTGAGGAGCTTTCCTCAGCTTAAACATCCTCATCTATCATCCTTCTATTAGGATGGTGTAATGAGTCTGTTTAATCCTTGATTATGGCTTAATCTCATTACTCAACACTAAACAAAAACACCAAAAACATCTAAATAATCACAAGTAGGTTAATGATCTTAATCCTACATCATGGTGATTAAGTGTGAGAAGCTGACTTCACACTTAAGGCATTCTCATTACCCCTAATCAGAGGGAAGATGTGATGAGTTTACTAAATCCATTGGTTTAGGCTTAAGCTCATTAGCTTATGACAAACTTCAAAAGCAATAAAAGACTGAAAACTCAAAAACAAACAATAATCGTCTCCTTCGGGATTCTTTTCTCATCTCACTCACTCATAAACGAGAACTAGCTTCTTCCGTCTAATGCAAGACAGTTTGCACCTGAGCCAGACAGGTCATACACTTGAGCATAGATAAGTAAGCAGTTCACAAGTCAATCTTTCTTTCAGTCTCTTTGAGTCGAACTACGGTGTTCTGACTTCCTCATTGCACGAGAGGATACGTAGGCATAACTTAACAGTTATCGAACAAAAGTCTCTGTATATTCCCCCTCTTCCAGCATCATTCTTTTAGCCTCATGATCATGAGCATCTTATTCCTGTTCTTACACTGACACTGTACATTTACACACTTCACTTCTTTTACACTGACACTTGCATTTTTTTCCAGCTCTTTATACACAAATTGCACTGACACTACCCCTTTAAAACACAAATCTTTTAAGCGTGGGTCCCGTCGAGTACGGCGGACAATCTGGGTGCTAATACCTTCCCAGGTTGTAACCAACCCCCTTTCTCAGTCTCTCTGGTTCGCAACCGTCTTATCCATATCTTTCTAGGTTTATGCAGCATTACCTTTCCTTCGAGATAAAAATGCCTAGCTGGCGACTCTTTCTTTCTCATGAGTTCACTCCTGTGTGTTCTCATTTCCTCTTTCGCCGACCGTTCGCGTCTGTACCCCTTCTGACCAGGCGTCATTTTGGTGGGAGCGACACCATGGAGTTTCTGGTTGATGTTCATGTGTTCTTCGTAGAATGCATGAATTTCCTGGAAATTCATGATGAATGTATCAGTGTTCAGTGAAAATATTTATAGATATTTATGGATGGTGACTCTGGGAGGTTTAGGTGTTTTAGTCAGGGAGTTCGTTAGTAAGATCTTTTTCCAAGTTTAGGAGATTAACATGTTTTTCGTTGAGGAGAGTCTTCCCCTACAAAGGGATGACTTCCTTCTATGTCGAGGATAGTTCCTCACATATCCCTATTATGTAGACAAAGGCCTAAGTCGAGGATACGTCCTCAAGCATTTCCTCGCCCTTTCACTTGACTTGCGGTGGAATGGTAAATTTGATTTTTTGTTGAATTCATTATTTTCCTCTTATTTTTAGGTAAAATGGCCAAGATGAACGTGGATCCCGTCCCAAATGAGAAGATCGTTCGACACTACGGGGAAGCTGCTGTAAACGTTCATGAGGTGGATCGTGCATAGATAATGCAAGAGCCTTTGGAAACTCCGTCAGTTTTTACCGACGATGATTCTGATGCCTTCAACATCCTTGAGGACCGATCACGAAATAATCCTGTAAATTGGTCACACCAAAGCTTGAGCATAGGATATGCTCGGGCTACCCGAGCTTGCGATTCTAATTGTATGAATTTGCTTTAAAATAGGTTGGGTTTCAGTTGCCCTTTACTTACTTCTAAGGGGTCGTTTTCACATATCTTGAACTGGTGCCTTCTCAACTTCACCCAAATGCACTGGTGTTCATCTGCGTGTTCGAGTTGGTATGTCGATATTTAGAAATTGGAGCGAATATGGAGTTATTCTTCAGGGTCTTCCATCTTTAGTGCCAATATTTGAAGGGACGACACAATTGGGTGTCCTTCAAATAGTTGAGCAAGCTGTTCAAAACGTACTTGGAGTCTGTCTATAATTTCCAGGACATGTTCTTTGTAATATAACCTTAATCGTCGGAGGCCAAGAATTCCTTATACACCAAGGTGACCAAAGAGGATGACGAAAAGAAAATGGATAAGTTGCTAGCCAAATTTCCCTTGGAGTGGGTTGGGGCTCATTTTCACCATAGGACCGACCACTGCATTATGAGACACGAGTAGTTGAATACCAGGGACATGCTTTCTTATCAGAAGCTTGTAAAGTTTGTTGAAAGTTTTAGTCTGGCATATGCCGTGCATAATGAGGGCATGTGCTTTATACTGCGGATTGGGAGCCTGTTGGTGCCCTGTTTGATCAACACAAAAATCCTCTTTGACTGTAAGACTGAGGCAATTGAGATGACACTCATAGGTGTAGAATTGTTTTCACTTGTAATTTTTTTATGTTTTTATGTGCGTGCTAACCTTTTTTTACATTTTTATGCATGTCAAATGTCGAACATCCACGATCGATTGATCAAGGCTCATGCCAAGAACCTTAAGAGAGGACCAAAGTCCAAGGTCGATATCATCAAAGAATAGTCGACGATGGAAAAGTACCTTGGCTCTCAATCTCATTCTCTAGGCACCACCTCCTTCCCCAACTCTCCTTTAAACAAGAATAATAAGAAGAAGAAGGTTGATGATTTTGGCTCTTCTCCTACTGACAACACGACTATTCCTTGTGGGGAGAAATTTATGCTACATTCATGCTATCTTCGATAGAAGATTTTTGATGAAGAGGATTTTGTGGTTATCCCCAATTTGTATGCAACTCCCATCCTGGCCATTGATCTAAAGGCAAGGAGGAAACTTCTCTGTCAGGATGTAGTGGCTATGATGAGGGTGTTGGAAGATGCTTTGGCCCTTGGCGATGCGAAGACTTATCTACTCAAATACTTTAAGCTTATGCAGAAGAGGAATGTTCAGCTTGAGGAATGTTGAGCTTGAGGAAGAGAGCGTCCAACTGTACAATGACCTGCCGATCATTCAAGGCAATATCGAGGCCAATGTCGAACTCCCGAAGGACCTGAACGAGACAAGGGAGAAGATGGTCGAAATTTCGGCAGAGAATGAGAGGCTTAAGGAAAGGGTCGCTGAGCTGGAGAGTTCGATTGCGGTCGACGCATAGGAAACCAATAAGGGAAAAACCCTGAAGACCCATGGAGATTTGATTTCCCAAATTCTTACTCTCGAGCAAGACAACTTGGAATCAGCGGAGTACAAATTCAATAATGATGCGGAGCCGATTTGGGTGATGAACTTTGACGTCCAACTAATCGTTGGCGAGATTGGTCCTCTGCATCGAGTCATTGATGGCCAAGTGGTTCCTCATGAGCTTGGTTCTCCAACTGAATATGCTTAGCTTTTATGACTTAGTATTTTGTTGGCCTGTGTAACACGGTCGGAGAACTGACTTTTAGTTTTTTGTTGCAAAATATGTTGCGGTAAGCAAGAGTCACCACCAACTTTTATTTCATCCAATTAGGAAAGGCATAAAAGAACATGAAATTCCTTTAAGAAGATTTTGAGTTCGGAGAGGGGGGGGGGGGTAAGTTATACAAAGGGAATGTCTTATCACCCTTTGTATCCATGGTTATCCATGGGCTCTTAAATGCTTAGCTCTCTTTTTACTTGTTTTGTTTGAAAAGTGTAGTGTGTGGTTAAAATATTTTTCGTAAAGATTTAACTTTGTAATGATTCTCGTATGAATGTATACAAAGTGTTTACTTGTTTGAAATTATTTTGAAAAGAGAGTGGGGTTAAAAAGTATTTGTTTTTGAAAATTGTGAGCAAGCATTAAAAGTTACTTACCCTAAGTTATAAAGTCTTTCTTGTTATTTAGTTTCCTTAGGGATATAACTGTCCTTACTATTAATTGGTAAGTAGTCTTATCCTTGGATTTGGAAGGGACAAGCGTAGGGTCATCATTATGGTCATAGAAGGTAACATGTAGGGTACCTTAACAATTTGAAGGGACTATCATCCTTTTCGTAGGGACAAGATCATTTATTCGAAGGTGACTTTGAAGGGACAACGAGGGACTAGATATTTTATTCGAAATGCAACTTTGAAGGGACAACGAGGGACTATGATCTTTTATTCAAAAGGTAATAGTTGATTTTAATCTTATCATACAATCCTATTAAGCATACATCTAACAATTTATAGTGTGTAAAATAAACCCTAATTTAAGCTATTACATGGCTTCGGGAGAGATACATAAATAAAACCTGACAGAAAACGTAAAGCGCGGAAAATAAAACCTAAAACTATTACAAGGCTTTAGCAGTTACATTATTTGAACGAAAATAAAATCATGCGAGAAAAATAAATTATTATAAATTTCGTGCATCCTATACAATTATTCTAAAACGATAAAATAAAATCGAGAAGAAAAGTATAAAGGAAATATTGATTAAGATTTTGATTAATTGATTTTTATTTTAAAAAATGTTTGATAAAAAAAGAATTAGTTTAATGAAATAAATTAAATTTGAATTAATTATGTAAAAGTAAATATTTTTTTATGTTTTATGATTTTTATGAAAATAATTATATTATTAAGTTATTTTTTATTGGTTAGAAAAATATTAATTTAAATTAGGTGATTATTTGAAAATTAAAAAAGAAAAGAAAATAAGGCATATAAACAAAGAAAAAAGGAAAAGGTTCAAAAATAGAGGGGGGGATGCTGAGATCAAACCCAGTTCCCCTAGGTTACCAGCGTGCGTGTTTACCACCAGGCCATGCGCCTTCATTTGTCAAGAAATAACAAACATACATTATATATTAAAACTGAATTTCAAAAATCAAACGCGTGCGCAGAGAGCTTCTTCTTCCTCCAGCCGTCCAGGTTTTTACCTACAGATGGATTTCGTCACTAAAACTTATAGTGACAGTTTTATCCGTAGACATGCAATTTCAAAAAACAAAATCAAACCAAGCACTATAAATACCATATAAACACATAGATTAGTTAGAAATCATCTCCTGAATTCAATGGTCCAATCAATTTGGTCTAAAATCGCCCCTAGCTATGGTTCCCCAAAGCTCACAAACTTGAACCCTAACAATGGCAAGTCACGATTTTTGTACCTAAACTTCAATTCGATTGCCTAAATAGCTTGCTCACATCATACAAAACACAAATATGCAAAGAGATTAGATGTATCATGCGTATAAATATGAAATCGAAAAATTGAAAAAAAAACAAAAAAAAAAATCGGTTATGGCATTTTATGAGGTTTTGTAGCAATGTGATGATTGGTACACCTTCAGAAGAGTCTAAGGAATGTTTTTGGACGTTCAGACCTCCTTGAGAATGGTTGCAACTCTAAAACCGAATTCAACTTACTCTTGAATTTTTTGAAGTTTTATATGCTCTCTTTGATAAAAAAATCGTCCTCTTGACATCTGCACTTGTTATGTATATATAGAGGATGAATTTAGGTCAATTTATGGGATTGGATTCAAGTTATTTTGGGATGATGAGATTTGATTGAAATTAGATTTGAAAACTTTCTATTTTGGCCATTATTAAGCTATCATGACTTTCCTCTTGTTGTGCACGAATTTGAATCACATATTATAACAATAAACCTCAAAATCTGATCCCAAAATAATCCATAGATCAAATATTTGATTTTTCAATATTTATTTTAATTAAAATTGAATTTAAATGAATTAAATCCAATAAAATATAAAATAAATAAAGAAAATAAAAATATATGACTTATAGGTTGTGGATCATCTTAAAATTAAGTTTGGATTGTGAAAACATAGTCCCATTTGGCAAAAACTCAAGTTTGGTCATTGTTTGCCTTATACAACTCGTCAAATTTGCTCAACTTTAACAATGCATAACTTCCTCAATTTTTATCATATGAATGTGCTATTGGACTTTTTAGAAACTTAAAGTGTCCTTTAATCACTCCTTTTATTCCCATGTCCATTTGATCTTCCATGTTCAAGTTATGAGCTTTTGAAAAAGTTGACTTTTTGTTGACGTTTTAGAAGACATGTAATGTCTTGACCCATATCTTTCAAATGAAGCATTTTTGGCCTTGGCCTGTGAGACACAAAATTGTAGGGAATTGAATTTACTTCACAATGAGCTTTATATGGGAAATTTATGATGAAGTATGTGAAAGTTAGAGCTGGTCAAAGTACAATTGACTTTCTCCTTAAGAAACCCTAATTTAGCAACTTTTGCCTTGTGATGAATTTGAGGTTTTCTTGATGAATCATGATCAACCCTTGATCAAATGATGAATCTTACTTCATAATCTTTATGTTGACCAAAAATCTTGAAGTTTGACTGTATGTTGACCACAGTTGACTTTTTACCCAAGTTAACTGATTATTGATCATCTGAGCATCTGACTGACCAAAATTGTAGGGAAAGTCTTAAAACTTGACATGAGGATACTCTAAAGTATATGGGATATCATGAAGTCCACTTGAGACTTTGTAAGTCCAATTTACCTTGGGAAACACAAAACCCTAATTTGAAATCTATTGCTTATGAGGAGGTTTTGTCTGGTGAAACCTTGAGTCCTTTTGAGCAATTGAGAAACTTATGACCATTAGGAGGCCTTTTGAGACATATTGTCTTGAATATATGAGGGAAAATTTTGGGGTATAACAACCCGCATGCCATTATCTCTTGTAATATGTTTTTTTATTGGGTGATGCCCATTTGATGTAATACGTTGACAATTACCTGTCTCATGGTCGGCCCTTTTTAATATGACTTGTCTATTTATGATATTATATGATTTGTTATGCATTTTATATTTCTCATAGATGTATGCTTTATATTTGAAATAGATTTGTTTTCTAAGTATAGGATTTTGCTCGACTTGCAGTTATACTCACCAGTTTAGGGAACTCGTCGAGGATGTGGAATTGACTTCTGCTTGACGCGGGTCCATAATCACGATTGGGGTTCCAATCCTGTGGGGTTTGAACGTTCCCATCGCGAGCTGGATGTTCTACCATCCTAGAACGACAATGACAAAGCTCGATTGAGGTGCCGCTATCGGGAAAAGAATATACTCTTTCAGGAGTGGAAACTTGCTTTCGATATGAAATTGGGATGCAGTGTTTGCACCATGGCACGATCCCTTGATCGGGCTACTGCTCCCCGTTGTAGGATGATAATATTGGCAGTTAGGTCTGATTTTCAGGATAAACTGTAATATTGTTTTAGCTTTTCAGCATTCCATGGTCGAGCAAATGGTTCTCCATTCAGATGTTCAAGGTAGTAGGCCTTATTGTCTGTTTTTTAACGGACTCAGTATGGGCCTTCCCAGTTCGTGATCAATTTTCCCTCGCGTGAATCTTTTTTATTTTTGTGTAAGACTAGATTGTCGACTTGGAATTCATGCTTTATGACTTTGGCGTCATGACGCAACATTATCTTTTGTTTTAATGAAGCTTCGCGGAGGGTTCCTGATCGAACCTCCTCAACTGGGTCAAGTTCCTCTCTCATTGCTTCGTCGTTCATTTCCTCATCTATAGGAGATTTTGTTCGCCTTTAAGGCTTTATAATTTCCACTGGGATCACGACATCGGTTTCGTAAGCTATTCAAAAAGGAGTTTCACCCGTGATCGAGTGTGGAGTAGTTCTGTAGGCCTAGAGGACATTGTTCATCTCCTCGACCCATCTATTTTTAGCTTCCCTTAATATTCTTCTGAGACCTCTGAGGATTACCCTATCAGCGGCTTCAGCCTGCCCATTAGTTTGTGGATGTTCGACTAACGTGAGATGTTGTTTGGTACCTAGTTTGACAACAAAATCTTGGAACTTCCTGTATGTGAACTTCGTATCATTGTCGGTCACGGGGGCTTAGGTTACGCCGAATCAGGCGAACATGTTTCTTTTGTAAAAAAAAAGTATGACGAATGTCGTAATTTTAGCGAGGGCTTCAGGCTATATCCATTTCGTGAAATAGTCGACGACGACGATCAAATATTTGTTTTGATAGGATCCCATGACAAAGGGTCCTATGATGTCCATGCCCCACTAGGAGAAGGGCCATGGGGGAGGACATGGTGTTG
Organism: Lathyrus aphaca; assembly: GCA_963966055.1. NCBI lineage: Eukaryota > Viridiplantae > Streptophyta > Magnoliopsida > Fabales > Fabaceae > Lathyrus > Lathyrus aphaca. Next base: position 610,032,338 of record OZ014519.1, read on the forward strand.
AGCTCGTTGGGGGTGCCAAATGCATGTCTTCATGTCGTTGACACTTGTTATATTTCTTTACATGCTCCTTCGTGCCATGTTGCATGGTAGGCCAATAATATCCTGCTCACAAGCCTTTCGAGCGAGGGATCTTCCTCAAAGATGTTGGACGTTGATGTTATCGTGGATCTCTTGGAGGACGTCGAACACTTTGTCCTCTTAAATACATTTCAGAAGAGGAATAAAGAATCCTCGATGATTGAGTTTGTCTTCGACTAGACATAAAAGCATGCCCTGCGTTTGGTCATGCTGACCTCTTTCTAGTTAGCAATGAGCTCCCCCGTAATGAGGTAATTGTATACTGGGGTCATCCAACAATTGGTGTCACCGATGGTGTTGACATCAAGCTGGCTTGCATGTTTTCCTATGCTCGGGCGATGAAGTATCTCTTGGATGACGGGTTTGTTTCCGCTTTTCCTCCTTATGCTGGCTAACTTTGATAGGATGTCTGCTTGAGTATTGCATTCGTAGGGAACATGTTGGATCTCCCAGGAGTCGAACTTTTTTAGTTTATCCTTTACAAGTGTCAGGTATTCGATGAGGTGACCATTTTTGGCCTGGTAATCTCCTCGCACTTGGGAGGTGACAAGTTGTGAGTAAATGAAGAATTTTACGTCCTTCACACCCAAATCTTCGGCCAAGCACAGTCCTATGAGGAATTCCTCGTATTCGGCCTGGTTGTTTGAAGTTGGGATGGACAAGACCAATGGGACTTTAATTAGGATATCTGCCTCATCTTCGAGGATAATGCATGTGCCACTTCCTGTTGAGCTAGATGCTCCATCTACGAAGATGGTCCATTTACGGGCCCCGTTTGTTAGGGACCCGATCAATGTCATTTCCACTACAAAGTCGGCATGTACTTGAGCTTTGAGGGCCTTCTAGCCCTCGTAATGAATGTCAAATTCTGAAAGTTTCAAGGACTATTTAAGCATCATGTCTGCCATGTCTGGTCGACTAAGGATATGCCTTATATGTTGATCTATTCACACGATGATTGTGTGGGCCAAAACGTAATGCCTTAATCTCCTCGCTGCATTAGCGAGGGCGAAAGCCATTTTTTCGACCTATTGGTACCTAAGTTCCTACCCTTGCAGATCTTTGCTCGTGAAGTATATTGGCTTCTGCCTATCGAGAATTTCACGGATGAGGGCATCACTGATGGCTTTAGTGGCAACGACGAGATATATGTAAAATGTTTCTCTGCAGTTTGAACGAGACAATACCGGTGCTTCTGAAAATGCTCGTTTGAGGTGGAGAATGACCTTCTCGCACTCCTCGGTCCATTCGAAGGTTGTTTATTTATGGAGAAGTTTGAAGAATGGGAGTACGTGTTAGGCAGATTTGGCTACAAAGCGGGATAAAGAAGTGAACATCTCGTTGAAGGATTGAATGAACTTCTTTGAATTTGATGTAGGAAATTCGGATAAAGCATGACACTTGTCAGGGTTAGCCTCGATCCCTCTCTCGGCGAGGTAGAAATCGAGGAACTTCCCTGCCCGTACGCTGAATGTGCATTTCTCTGGGTTGAACCTCATTTTACATTTTCGTGCTTGGTTAAAAACCTTTTGAATGGGGAGCATATGGTCGGATTCCTATTGGATTTTACGATCATATCGTCCACATACACTTCGAGCATGTCTTCAATCTCAGATCAGAAGACATTGTTCATCATTTGTTGGTATGTAACACCAACGTTTTTCAGACCGAATGAAATTCGTTGGTATGTAGCACCATCGTTTTTCGAATCTTAATGTTAAAGATCTCAATATTTTACCAACCATATATTGCCCAATGTTTGTCTCTCCACATTCTCTCACTTGATTCACTAATCTTATGATATTCACTAATGGTTTCATTCTCTTCCATGTGGATTTATTCAAGTTGCCTCTTGTGAGTTTGTAACCTCACCACCTTTGCTTTATCAACTTCTGCATAATTTTGCTCCAAATGTTCTCAAGCTTCCTTTGAGGATGTGCAATCTCCAAACTTCTCAAAGTTATTAGCATCAACATATTCATGTATGAGATACAATGATTTGAAATATTCTGTCTTCTCCTTCTTGTGATTAGTTATTTGTGTCGTCGTTGCACCATTTACTAGTTGATTAACATCGTTCTTGATCACTTCAAGAACACCTTGATAACCAAAAAACAACTTCATCTGGTTGCACCACTTATCATAATTTTTTACTTCGAGAATTGGGAGATTTGCAGGGATATGTTCCTTGGAGATGAAAAGCGTTTTTGCAGACTATGTGTTTGATCAAAGAACCTAACTTTGATACCAAATATTAGGGCAAAACCCAATCACAATGACGAATATGTGTGTGTGTGTGTGTGTGTGTGTGTGAGAGAGAGAGAGAGAGAGATAAATAAATAAATAAATAGATAGATAGAGAGAGAAAATTAGGTGAAAATAGAGACATTATTATTAACAACCAAAATTATGGTATTTATACATCAATTTACAATTGTAAAACTAACCAACTAATATGAAAAACAATTTTTTTAAGCATGTAATCAGTTACATTAAAGCTGCAATTGAATATTACGAACGCTACTGACTTATTTTGGCAAAATCGATAATCGATTACACCAAACCTGTAACTAATTACATGTTGTTTTTGTTTGGTTCCACAAAAGTGGTAACTATTGACACCAAACATCTATTTGGTTTTAGCAAAACTGGTAACAATTTACACCAAAATTGTAACAAATTATACGTATTCTCTGTTTGATTCTATTGTTCTTGAGAAGGTGGTAACTAGTTACACAAAACCTATAACCAGTTACACCATAAATTATATTTTTCTTCAACAAATTCTTCTATTCTATTCGACATTCTATCAATTGATGGTTGAGATTTAAGATACTTTATATATATATATATATATATATATATATATATATATATATATATATATATATATATATATATATATATATATATATATATAATTTATGAACAATAAAAATGTATGAGTATGTTACAAAATGATAAGAAAAATGGAAGTGTAGATGCTAATAAATATTTGCGAAGTAGTTCCATGTAGAAAGAGACACTCATATTAAAAACCTTTATAATGAATGAGTTATGTTCATTAAATCAACAAAAGGACAAAAGAAGATAAAATGTCACATAGACATGTACGGTGGTCCCAAGAATTATGCTACTTGTCGGTGTCACTTGTCCGATTTTGGAAAATATTATAGTAAAAATTCAATAAAATAAAAAATACTATGATAAAAACTCAATAAATAAATAAAAATTGAGAATAATCGATAGTTAAAATAATTATAATTAAATTTATTTTAAATTAATATATAATTATATTTTTATATGTTTTTTTATATTATTTTAATTATATATATTTTAAAAAAATTGAATCCATTTTTTAAATTAGAGCGAAGCCTTTGAGGCTCTAGATTGATTGCAGGGAAATATTTGAGCATTAATAAAACATGGAGCACATTACAAATTAAAAATGATATGGTTGATTAGTGAATTGGTGGGAAGATTTATTGAGATTACAAGATTAAATTTTTTATTAAAGATGTTCTCATGATTATAGACAGTACTGCAATCCAAAATCAAATGTCAATATTTGTAGCATGTGGAGTTGGTCACGAAAGTAGTCCTTGACTTGACGCAAAGACTTGGAAAAAGGAATTCAAGATTGACCATCACTATTTTATGCAACAATTTAAATCTGGATATTGACTTATGGATTTGGAGCTTACATAAGTCTCTTCTCGATCGCAGTTGTCAAGATTGAATAGTAATTCTCTCTACCAAATTAACTATTGATATAAAAAATAGAATTTGGAAATCAACTTTCCTCGTATCTCGTAATATCATTTTTCCAATAAAATATTTTAAAGTCACCTAACATTTAAGTCCCAATAAATTGATACCATAATTATACATACGCGTGAAGTATCTGTCAAATAATATCCATAATTATCACACTTAAATGACTTTTTCATTTTTAGACATTTCCTTTTCTATTTTGTGTAAGAGATTAATTGTTATGCCGTCTTTTTATATAATTGATCCATTACACCTATTTGTACTCTATTATTTTAAATATTTTTAAAATAAAAATCAAATATAATTTAAGATCTGACGGTTATCATTTACTGACAACGATATAAAATTGTTTTAAATTGTCAATGTATTCAAATTAAATTCTTTAAGTGAAAACATCAATGCACGAATGCAAATTATCCAATTTATTCATATTTAAAGGGTGAAATTTCAAACCAAGTATTTGGACTCGGGTGACAAATGAACTTCTGCTAAGGAACAAAAATTCAGGGTATACCAACTTCTCTAGCCAAACTCTGGATTACTAGAATTCCTTTCCGGAGAGTGAAAACAAAAAAAATCCTATAATTTTATGTTACTAATATTTAGTCTATTAAAAAAACAAATCATGAATCAAATCATATTTATATTTATTTCCATTCTACTCCTTCTTTTAGAACTAAAACCCTTGAACACTCAACAATTCTTGAGCATCTTATTAATCTTATAAGGCAAAGTAAAGCACATAGAATAGAATTAGATACCAATAATAAATAATTTTTGTTATATGATGATAGTATGATTTTCTGGGAACCACACCACTGACACTTGCCCCTTCCTTTGTGTTTCCTTTTTACTTTATTTATTGTGATCATCATACAAAAATTACATTACAATCTTTCAATACTTATTTGAATTGATGGTATGGGAAATTTGTTAGGTAAAAATAAAAAGCATGTTTCTCAGAAACAACATTGTAGGAGTGATAAAGAAAGAGGTGGAAGAATCTCTTCTTCTAGTTTTCAGACTCAAAATCAAAAACCTATTCCATTACCACTTCCACCACAAGTTGCTTCTTCTATGTCTAACAAATCAAGTTTTGGACAAACTTCAAATACCAAGAAACCTCCCACCAAATATGATTTCATTCCAGATAACTTCACTACCCTTGAACAGGTTTGATTTTCTAATATTAATTACTTTTTCTTAACAAATACTGCAACATTATATCATAATTTGAGAGATTTTTGTGTTTTATGTTTATTTTTGTTAAATTTAAATTATTAAACTTCTCTTTGTGTGAAGCTAACTAATAGATTGTTCGAAAGAAATCAATTTTATTAGGTTAAACACCATCATCAGAGTTTGTTTATGTGACAATTTTTAGTAGTTATTATCGTTTCATCTACAAATTTCATAATTATAAATGTAATAAAAAATACTCTTAGCTAATCTGCAAATTCTAACACAAACATATTAACAAAAGTCGATATTTTTAGGTCAAGTCGTTATCATCAGAATTTGAACTCTAATCAACGACTCTAGCTTGAACTTTAGACCATTTATTAAATTGTTTGTCTTTAAATAAAAGTCAAAAGGAAAATTAGAAGTATGGTGAAGCATGTTACTTTTTCTTAAATTAGAGTTAACAACTTTTTTAAAGGACATGCATATATTAAGAACCTATGTTCTATAGGGTGGATTTGGTAAACTTGATTACCAAACCATTCATATTGATTAATGACTAAGATATTTGATTTGATTTGTATTTTGTAATTTTTTTTTTTAAAGAGAAACAATTCTAATATTGTGAGAAATTCTATTTTTATTATGAATTTAATAGAAATAATATTTTGTAGGTTATTGCGGCTCTTAGAAAAGAAGGTTTAGAGTCATCAAATCTCATCCTTGGAATTGATTTCACAAAGAGTAATGAATGGACAGGTTAGTTCAACCACACAAACAAATAAGTGATTCTATCAATAATCCATTATCCATGCCATGCAAGCTATAGGTAAAAAACCATGATTAAGACCTAAAGTTTGTTATACATTGTTAGGTTTAGATTTTAATCAATGTTATAAAAGTTAATGCAAACGTTTAAATCATGATTCAACGACCTTACTAAGCTCGAATTGAAATAAAATTGTAATCGAATAATGGCTTAACCAGTTGAACTTTTCGGTTCAGATCGGTTTTTAAAACATTGATTATAATTTATTGTTGAAGCCAATGAATCCAAATTTGTGTTTGAAGGTAAAGTCTCATTCAATAATAGAAGCCTACATGCAATTGGAGAAACACCTAATCCCTATGAGAAGGCCATAACAATTATTGGCAAGACTTTGGCTCCCTTTGATGATGATAACTTGATTCCATGCTTTGGTTTTGGTGATGGTGAGTTCTCTATTCTTTAAAGTATAACATGTAAAAAGTGATTTAATTAATAGCTTTTTCAATTCTTTATTCAGCTACTACACATGATCAACAAGTATTCAGCTTTCATAGTGATCATTCACCTTGCCATGGTTTTGAGGAAGTTTTGGATTGCTACAAAAAAGTTGTTCCAAACTTGAAACTCTCAGGACCAACTTCTTATGCTCCTGTCATTGAGGCTGCAATAGACATGGTTGAGAAAAGTCATGGCCAATTTCATGTCTTGGTTATCATTGCAGATGGCCAGGTATATATAACCTCTTTAGCACTGACACCGACACCTCTGAAAAAATGTACAGAGTGTCTGTGTATGTGTCCATACTTTGTTGTATATAACATATTCTGACACTAACATAGACACTGACACAATACTGACACTTGTGTTTACGTTCAATTTATTCATTTTTTCAAATTATTATTGATGTCGACGTGTCAGTATCGCGTCCAGTGTCTATGTGACTGTGTATAGGCTAGCTTAATTAATTTCTTCATGTATTATGTTTCACATTGATAAGAAATTTTTGTTTGATTTTAAGGTTACAAGAAGTGTAGATACTAATGATTATGAACTTAGTCCTCAAGAAGAAAAGACAATCAAAGCAATTGCTAATGCAAGGTAGATAGTTTGATGGACTAAAGAATTTGGAAACAGCTTCATTAGATGATTAATTAATAACATTAGTTTATATCTATGTTCATTCTTTGTTTATGATACAGTGCATATCCGCTTGCTATAGTTCTCGTTGGAGTTGGCGATGGACCTTGGGAAGATATGGAAAAGTTCGACGACAAGATTCCAGCTCGCGATTTTGATAACTTTCAGGTAAGACATTGCAATATTACAGCATAAAAATGTGCATCATAAGTCATAATCTAGTTGAATTCGTATCCGGTGTTCTCTACTTTTATATATTCAACTATCTTCGGCGAAACATCAAGTATCGGATAATCTATTTGATAAAGTCTCTAGTCGTTGACTGAAGAAAATTGTAACATTTTTGTTTATCACTTGGTCAATGATTTGTTCGTTTTGTACAGTTTGTAAATTTCACGAAGATTATGTCTAAAAACACAAGCCCTGCCGAGAAAGAAGCAGCTTTTGCTCTGGCCGCTCTCATGGAGATCCCTTTCCAATACAAAGCATGCATCGAATTTCGTAAACTTGGGTATGATCCTTAATCAGGTCTTATGCTAATGACACGCGCCAGAATTTCGCACATCTTTTTGTCACATGTCTATGAAATCTTACGACGAAAAGTGAAGAAATCAATAATGTTTATATACTTTTGATTCATTGAAGTGATTATGTTTTCTTCTTCTGTTTGCATATACATGAATAACAGGCGCGTAACAGGAAGAGCAACGAGAATAATTCCAAAAGCTCCTCCTGTTATTTATTCTCGTCCTGCACCAACCATTGCACCAAACATTTCAGCAGCATCAACAACAACAGATGAACAAAATCAATCTGCCTGTCCTGTTTGTTTGACCGAGGGAAGAGATATGGCGTTTGGATGTGGGCACATGACTTGCAGAGATTGTGCATCAAAGCTAAGTCATTGTCCAATATGTAGAGTCAGGATCACTAGTCGTCTTAGAGTATACGCAGGTTGATGATGTTGCTCTATAGAGCTTAAAAATTCGACATGAATTTCTTGTAAATTAACATAATGAGACTGGTGGATATGAGTTTCTGATTTCGAACCTCCTCCACTTCTAATTGACTCTTTTTTTTTTTTTAATTTCAAGAAATAGTTAATCTATATTTCTAATTTTTCCTTTAAAAGTAACATTTCATGTACAAAAAAACTAGTAAAAACTATAATGAAATGGAGGAAATATACATTTTGGTTCTAAACTTTGATTGTAATAAACGATAATCATATCATAAATCATGCAAACATTCTGCAGAAAATCTTGCATCAAAATGCAATTCATACTTTCATTTCAAAATTAAGTAAATCTGTCAATACTCAAATGACTACAGTTTCCTAGATTGTATGTAAGTGTTTCTAAATTACTATACAACTTAGGATACAACACTTTTATTGGACAAATTCTTGAACTGGATTAATCTTCTCCGAAATCATGATAACCCAGAACACAAATTAATATGAAAAGAATTTACACTCCATTGTGCAAAAATGAATACCAGAACCCTTCACCTTCAGATGAAGTATCTTCCATGATCAAAATCGATATACATATACCTTTTCAAGAACTTTGGCCTACTATATAATCTAAACAAACTATCAACAGAGCAGCAGGGCTATACAACAAGAAACTAGTTCTTTTCCTCGACAGAGAAGTACTCCTCAGGCTGCTTTTGCCAAAAGAAATTTGCATCCTCTATCCATCGGGAATGAACCAAAAACTTTTTTTCTTTCAGTGCCCACCGGGACTCCCTAGTTCCAACATTGTTAGAAACTACATGTGTCACATTGGGCTCAAGTTTATTTAAACAAGTAGCTCCTAGCTTCTTTGCTATCTTCTTGAGTGTTGGCAAGTCACGACGTAAAGCACGGCTTAAAACAATCACACATCCGCTTAAGATTTCACTTCGGAGTGATGACAAAACCTAGAAAACATGAATTGATTGCAGGAATTAAATGATCAGAATATATCACACTATAATGACAAATTAGCTTATATTTCCTTTAACAAAAAGCAAGAACTAGAAGACAGACCAATATCAACAAGATAACTGATTACCTGCCTCACATCTCTGTCAACAAGATCTTCTTTAAAGAAAGTGTAGTGTACATGTTTGAGCACTTTGAGTATTCTGGCAAGCGCTCCATCTGCTTCACTTTCATCTATCCGCAATGCAGCAAGTGATTTGCATTTGTAGCCAAACTTCTCACAACTTGAATTGAAAAAGATGTATCTATTCATCAGTATCAGATTATCTTTGTGCTTCCGCCATACCTAACAAATTTGTTTGCAAAAATTTCATACATCACAATAAAATGAGATAACTTTAGTTATATAGATTCTCCAAGGTGGAAGTAGTAGTATTCTGTAAGCTTCAAATAAATAGATCAATTATGTATGTAGTCAAAACTTCCATCTACGTTGTCTTCCCAGGGCTTTTTTTTATACTCCCACGGGCATAAAATCATGTTAGACCAAAACAGCAATGGAAGAATGAGATATGTGAATGTCGTGTATCTAGTGACTACACAAGAGTTGTATTTTTAATTGCTAGCAGTTATTATTTGGGTTGAAAATCCTACATTAGAGGATATATGATTTGAAAATATGTTTATGAAGATTGAATCTATGTGGTTTTCTTCCATAAAATCCACCCGATTCTTTTATGTAAGACTGATTTTCTTACCGTTTGTTCCTAAAATTCTCATTGTTAATTGATAATTTGTTACAATTTATTGTAACCTCTCTATATAAGCAGTCCTTGACAGACGAATAAAACATTAACATTTGCCTCCTGTTTTCTACATGACATCAGTAGCTCTAGTTCTCTAATCTAGGATTTTCTTCTTTTTTCCCTTTCTCCACGGGAAGCCAAAATGCTTGGAAACAAGCCCTAGTTGGCTCATCTCATAATAGCATCAGTCATGACTCCACCACAACGAGAGACGGTGCAGGCAGGGGCAAAGGAGGCGCCGTTGGCGGCGATGCCAGAGGGGGAATAGGGAGCGACACTGGGCCTCGTGTCATAGGAGGTGGGGCACTGGTGGTGGCCCAGGACAGTTATTCGACGGAGGTTCGGACAACATCTTCAACACTAGCTTTTATAATCAGAAGAGGTATTCAAATGATCTTGAGGTCAATGTTCCACATATAAACAGAAAAAATTATATTGAACGGGGCCCAAACAACTTGTCTGGTCTAGGAAGTTTGGATTTCTTACAGGATACATGGCAAAAACCGCAGACAAAAATCCTCATAACAAACAATGGAATTCAGAAAAATTGTTAATTTTATTGTTAGGTTAGTTAACTCTATGGAACCAACAATTGGTGTTGAATTAATGCAAGTAACAGAATTAATGGAAGCATTGAGAGAATTGAATTTATTCCTTCAATCTGATGAATACAATGGAGGGAAACTCCATTTATACAGTTGGAATTCATAATGGAAAAAGGCGGGAAAATGTTAAAATTGAAAAGTAGTTAAAACTAACTACTAGTTTAGTTATTCAACTTACTACTAACTAAACTTATTCAAAATCAAGCATTCTTAGGCATTGGGTCTTAACATGGACCCAAACAGCTTGTCTGGTCTAGGAAGTTTGGATTTCCTACATGAAACATGGCAAAAACTGCAGAAGAAGATTATCATTTCAAACAATGGAATTCTGAAAAATTGTTAATTATTGTTAGGTTAGTTAACTCTATGGAGCTAACAATTGGTAAGCCTTTCACATTCTTAACATCAGCAAAGGAGGTCTAGGAAGCCGTGAGAAACGCATAAAAGATGTCAAATTAAAAACTTTTGTTCTCACTATCATTTAGAGTTTGAACTTATGATTGACGGTAGGTACTAAGGAGAGTAGAAGACTCTACTACTTTGACATTAGATATGAATCACGGCAACCTTTCAAACCAATAAGTTCCTACTTCGGATCTTTGGAGAATGGATGACACTGGGGATAGAGATTTCAATGATCAACAAAGAAGATGCTTATAGGTAGGTGATTTGTATGAACAGATACTTTGAGGTGATGCAAACAACAAAGGAGAAGATGACACATGTTGTGAAGACTATGAGATATCATGTTAAGTGGCGGAGCCAACATGGTTTGAGAGGGTTCAAATGAACTTTAAAATGTCCACTTAATTCAACATGTCGTGAATTTTTGTTGCACTTTCTGGAAAAAGTTTCTGACTCCACCACTGACCATGTTCTCATATGGTGGCTTAGTTGGAATCAACGTCATCCGAAGCAAGTTGGGAAACTTCCATACTGGCATTTCTATGGTGTTTTAAGCTTAAATATCCAAACGTGTTGCTAATATCAAATGATGAAGGAAAATTGGTTCATGAATGGGAAGGTTGCATAAGCATGGACAACAAAGGCGTGGGTAACTGCATCCAAACAGAGACACCATCGGAAAAGGAAGAGACGGCAACATAATGGGTACAAAAATTTAAGAGGAAACAACTGTTGATCATGGAACTTTAAAGGAGCGGGTACAAAATCATTGGCAAAATGATGAAGAAAAACGTCACCTTAGTTAAAATTGGGTCGCAGTACGCCAGCGACAAATCAGATCAAGGGTTGTGTGCGGCCACAAGAAAGAACCAAGATTCAAGAGAATTTGTTTGCAGGAATTGAATAGGGAGCAAAGATCAAGGAAACCAGTGGTTTGAGTCAATGAGACTATTGTATTAATAAACTTGGAACTAGCATCTTAACTGAGTGTAGTATTATAGAACTAAATATATTGAAGTTAATAGAATTTCATCAAAGAATAGTTAAATAGTGACACTTCATATGTCTCTTCCCAAGACAACATTTACAGATCTTCTAACCAAAAAATTGTTTTCAAATGTGTGTGATTTGTAGTCATTCACCAGATTGAGAGTGTTGTAAATAATATATTTTTATATTTATTAGAAGTAATTTGTGTTCGATCTATAAGTCCATTAGTTAGATTCTTTAGGTTAGAATAGTATATATAGATAGATTATTGCTTGTAAATTATTCATAACTTGAAATACATATCCAGTTTTCACAAAATTATAACTTATACGTGTAAGAACAAGTTTGGTTCTACATATACATACCTTTATGTTTTGATGATAATAAAATGTAGAAGAGCAATTATGTGCATTATCTGTTTTATTAAGTGTGCAGAAACTCAAAGGCTAGAACGAAATCTAAATGGAAAGAGCAAATATGCTGATTAAAGCAGATTCTAATCAAGGAACTTCAAATATTGTCGAGAGTCAACTCCAATAGTTGAAAGCTCTAAAGAAGTCAATTATGATTGTCAACTCAGAAGACAGCAAAGTCTAATGGAAAATAAACTTCAAATCAAAGAAAAGTCTGAAGCAAGGTCTGAACGTCATCAAATTATCAAAGTCATACTCTGGAAAAAAAGCTATGCCATTGAAGAAGTCAATCTGAATGCAGACAAAGTCTCAAGAAAGCAGAAAGAAGATTAAAGAGAAAACACATGCTGAACAAAGGAAAAATTCGTAGATGTGTTTAAAGCAAGTCAAACTTCAAGATTATCAAGCCAACGTTTCTAAACAGAAACCATCCAGACAAACTCTGATAAAGCTCTGACTACAAGTTTGTGTTAGTTTTAGAACCCAGTACTCCAAGGAATCTAAAGTATCACCAAATTCTGAAGACAACTTCTGAATTCTACTCAAGCTTCATCAAATTATATTTGAAGCCTTTGACTAGAAGTTGGCAAGCAAAGAAAATATTCTCTAACAACAACACATCTGATCTGAACAAAGTATTAAATGCTTTTGCATTTCTTGTTCACATTCACTATGGACAATGGTACTTTCAAGCTTCACTCTGAATAGACTTTGAAGTATACATCATCTAGACTTTGGACTTTGATCAAGCTTCACTTTATCTTTTACATGAATGAAGTCTTTGATTATAACGAGTAATATACTCAAGAAAAGTACAAGCAAAAAGAGATTTCCTTCTTAAGACAGATTCTGATCTCTACTCAAGCTTCAAACCACTTTTATAAGAAGTCTTTGACTAGAAGATTTGAATTAAAGATCAATATTCTTTGATGTGACAAAGTACAAAAAGAAAATCTAAAGCTTCTCAAGTCCCATCAACAACAACTCTCTGCTGCAAAACGCCGTTCAACTGCTGCATATGAAATGACCTTCATACAACAAATACTTTAAAGTCAATTCCTTTTCTACCTTCCAACGAATCTATTCATATCCTATATATCCCGAAGAATATGGAAGGTGTAAAAGATCTTGAGAGCGACAAAGCAAAACAAGAGAGAAGAATGTAGAAAAGAGATAAAAGAAGTGGATGCAAGCGTGTGTGTGGAAGGATATGTGTGTGAATCTTCGCAGAAGTTGAAGCCACAACACCACAACATAACAAGGAGAGAAACACTTAGAACTTTCATTGTATATCTTTTAAGTGTATTCATTTGTTCTTCATCTTATGTGTTATTTGCTTATTAAGAAGCAAACTTTGTAAACACAAACTGTTATAACCCAATCTAGTTATGTTCCTCAAGCGACCAGGTTGGTCAGACTCTTGAGAAGTCAGTGACGAGTTGTCATTGAGGGATAAATCTTCTTAAGCGACCAGGAGGTCAGGTCATAAGGAGTCAATGGTTGTTGAGTTTCTCAAGCGACCGAGTAGGTGAGGCTCTTGAGGAATCACTGACAGATTGTTATTGCATATGTAATCAATGTTGATTATTGGATTAAGTCCTTGTCTAAGACAAATCACGCAGGTGGGTGGACTGGAGGTAGCCTGGTTAACGGTGAATCAGGATAAATGTTTGTGTCTTTTATCATTGTTATTATTATTGTTGTTATTCTTACGTTTGTTTTGGAAAGCCAAAAATTGTCATACTGGAAACCCAATTCAAACCCCCTCTTTCTTGTGTTTTCTGCAACTTCAATACTTTCATAGTAAAGATGCCATTAGCATTTCTCATAATCCAATTTAATTTAATAGAACCACTCATATTAAGATTTATTATACTTCGTAAAGGAAAAAATAGATGCTGGAATTATATATTTCATTTGTGACAAAATTTTGGTTATAATCCCAAGTTGAACATGATAGATATTTATGCACTAACTTGATGGGTGTTGGAATCCATGTGATCTCTCTCTCTCTCTCTCTCTCTCTCTCTCTCTCTCTCTCCCCCTCTCTCTCTCTCCCCCTCTCTCACTCACAGCAGGTTTCGACTAATGACTAGAACATAACAGCATTTACCAATTAAATAATTCAGCCAAAACAAGTCAGAAACTAGCAGTGTACTCACGTGTTCTGTATCATCAAGAATTAGGATTGTACTTTCTTTCTCCAACACCATACGAAGATCCTTCTTGCGTCTTTGAGTTCCATCATCTCGGCAAATCACATTAGTGTTGAAGTATTCCCTTTGAGGATCAAGCAGCCTGGCCATCTCTAATGCATAGAACCGATCACCCATAGTGTATATGCACATGTCAAATATTTCACTTGCTTCTTTCAGAAATGTGCGGACAAAGGGCCTCAACTTGGTAACCATTTGTAAATGCTCCATCATGAAGAGACTACCTTTAAAGAAATCAATAATTTTATTGTTTCATCATATACAAGCTTAGGAAAGCAGCAGCATATATAAAAAGCCATAAAACCCCAGAACATCAAAGGTGAAATCAAGAACATTTTAAAGAAAAAACACATGAAGTGATGAGGAAGTATATTTGTAAAATACACAAATGAGTTTAAAATACCCTCATTTTACTATAATGTAAGAGTTTGAGTTAGCAAGTCAATCTATTTATAAAACTACTGTCTATATATAACTTATGCTGTTCTATGTGATGATGTGCAGCTCGATACCTGTCTTTTAGAAACCAAAGAACATGAGAAAATGTTTATTCAGCAATTTTTTCATAAGAGAATCAAAGACAAAATTCACAAAGCTAAGGCATATTGCAAGCTTCAAAAAAGCTTTTAACAAACACAACTGTAAGATTAGATATACTCATACATTCCTCTGACCCACTTTTTCTATGGTATCTTTGGAGATTGACAAACCAATAAAGGTGTAATGCCAGCATTTCATCAAAAGATGATCTAACAACACACAGTAGAACTAGCACACTTTATGTTGATTACGGGTCTCTTGTTCTATAAAGTTACAATGAAAAAATAAATGAATTTTCAAGTAATAAAAACAACAAAGATGAGGTGCATTAAGCAAAACTTTTAATAAAAAATAAGGATGCCAATTAACAAAAGAAAAGGCGCATTGGGTTGAGTATACCTTCTCGATAACTTTTCTGATTTATTATAGGCATTTCTTCTTGGCTCAAACTTTTAAGGGAAGAAGAATTTAGCAGTGTGTGATCTAGGTCCAGAACCAAATAAAGCTTTTTACGGCACAATAAATTCTTCACGTCAATATTGCGCAATCTAGAAATTTCCCCATCATGAAGTCTTAATCCCTGATAATAAGAAAAATCTCCATTGTGTTAAATAACTTGTTGCTTGGCCAAATTATGGAGAAAAATTGTGTTGTGTATATGATATGACACAACAAGAATTCAAAGAAAAAAGACAAGAATTTAACGAAATAGGATTTTTGAAGTTTGTCTGAAGCAATGTGACCTAAAAGACAATGATACAATAGGACTAAATTTGAGAGTGCCCAATACCCTATCAAGAATGATACAATAAGGCTAAATTCTAGTGTCCCAATTCTAACTTACAACATTGACAACCTCTTCTATTCCCTCTCCCTCCAATTTATCACAGCTATTTAGTAGTTAATTATAGCTTTCAGCTCATCAACTAGTAGTTGCATTACCCTCCCTAGAGCTAATCTCTTAACCCATTCAACACCAAATCATTATCCTAACTCTCAGAAAACAAACAGTACATGGCTCAAATACTCCATCTCTCTTCAAATTCACACTCCTGTTAGTTGCCTACCAAATTATTCTCCGTCAACAGTAACAGCACCTTGCTCGAGTGGTCTTGGAATTCTTCTAAATTGCGGCTATATTCAAGGATGTCATAAAAACCAGTGAAACCAACTTACTTAAATAGGGTCTTATGACTTCATTCACGAGACTTTATAATGTAGTGGGATCATTTGAAAATCCAAAAGGAATTATAAAGTATTCCTAATGGCCCTCGAATCCAAAAGGAATCATGTGAAGTACTTCTAATGGTCCTCGTGAGTCCTGAATACTGTCTTGGGAACATTATTAGTCTAAAGTATACTCGAGAGATGTCTCTAGAAAGCTGTTTATCATGAGCCGTATTTAATTAGTAAAATTTCAAAAAAATCATTCTTTAAAATGGTGTTCCTTTCAATATTAGAGTTTCGAATTCCTATTGTTATTACTGAACCATGACAATATTTATAGTTAAAAGAAATAAGCATTTACAGCCAATCAGTGTAATGTGCCTTGTTTAGCAGATTTAGAAATATCATCATGGAACTAGCAAGTTAATGATTATTTTGTTAATGGTTAGAGATTCAATTTTAATGATTTGAATCTAGGAACAGATTTTATTTGTAATACCTTTTGTGGTGTACTTCTATCGGCTCAATGCTGTTAATTTATTATTGAAATTTTCTTACAGTGTGGGTAACATGTACAAGTACTTTGGTACCTATGAGTAAGAGTATGAAGTTGGCTATCCACACACATACGTATATATTTTTTAATACACAGGTACGGGGACAGGCACTATTATGCTCTACCTTGACACTATTAATTGCCATCATTAACCATTCAACTGTATGCTTTTATGTGAGCCCCAGAACAATAGATAGAAATATATTCTAAATGAGTGGCGTTACAGGCTCACCACAATAATTGTTGGTCAGGGTTGATAATAACCATTAAACCAAATATTTCAAGTTGATCTTACAGTCATTTGAAAATAGCGACATGCGGCAACAACAACTATCCAAATCTAAGTTATTAGTACAACAAGATAATCATCAGAAACAATGTGTACCTTGTGTATGTACCCAAATAGCAAACCAGATTCCCCATCCAACGTTTGCCCACAACATATACACATGCTTCCAAATGAGCCAGGATGTATACATACATCAACCTTTGCAGATGGCACTGCAACAATTTAGAGAGAGTCGTATGAGATTCATAATCATATTTCACAAACATTTGAAAAGATTGTGCATAGTCTAATTTGTTAGAACTTGGAAATAAATTGAAGGTATTCTTGTTATCGAATGGATTAAAAAATAGGTTGTATAAAGTGTAGTAATCAGTTAAAGCGCAGACTACATATAAGAATGCACGTCCAACAAGCTTAGGTTGTACCAGCGAAATAGTTCAACAAAGCTTTAAAGAAAGATAAACTATAATGGACATCATCACATCTTTTCTAAAAAATTGGTTTGGTTTACTTGCTCTAAAACAAAAGCTGTGTATGATGAATACATTTTTGAAAATTTACATGCATGTATGTGGCTTGATGGATTCTCGTTCTTTGCAAAGAAAATGAATGAAACAAAATGATTGAAATTACCTAATTTCTGTTCCATGGTACCTTCTGAAGTAGACCCCTCAATATCATCGGTGCTTTCAAACTTACGTATTTTAGTTCTGCTTTAGTTTGTAAGTTAAAGTGTAGCAGAGTGAAATTTTATTAGAAAACACGAAACAAAAAAAAAAAATCAAAGAATACAAAATTGTCCCTTAGGTTGACTCAAAATAAATAGGCAAAAACATTAGGAACCTCTTGGAAAATATTTTATTTCCCTGTTTGTTTGTTTCCGTTTATTCTCATTTATTTTCCTTTATTCTCCATTAAGAAGAGAATTAAGTGTAATGATTGTATTCAAAACACAACAACTTTTACCTTTTAACTCTATAACCATTCCACAATAACAATAATCAAAGTCTTTTTACAATAGATGGAGTCCGCTACATGGTCAAAACAATACAAAAATGTTCTCTCACGGGTCATGTCTAAAAATATGTCATTTGAGTCATCCTTCACCTTTTACTATTGGACTGTGCTACAAAAATGCCTCTTAGTGGTGCTTTTACAATGGAAGTGACAAAAACTTTCTCTTCAATGATTTTATTCTCAGTCCTATCACATATGGCTCTTAACTCGAGTGTTTCTACCAAATTCTAATCTATCGTAACATTCTAATCTCTATCACATTGCACTTATTTTGTTAGTGTCTCTTTACCCCCAGCATTTAGTCCCATACAAGTTACAACACTGGTTCTTAAAATTACTTTACTAATTTTCCTTTAAGCATAAATGGTTCACAATTCCACAAACCATAAAAGTAAGTTTTCATACAATAGTGAAGATACTTCAGCAAAACATAGATGAACACACTGTCATTTGACATTTAAGTAGACAATATTCATTCAATAATATAGTTGATGGTCATGCCCTAAATGTAATTAAAACCTTCCACTGTTATCTTTCACTGAGTTTTTGGAAACAAGAATCACTCCTAAGACATTAAAAAACATTCAACATGAAAATCATCGATGATAAAAGAAATCACTTTAAACTGGCTGAAAGTAGCTAGTGAACACAACTTACTAAAATATAATTAAAGTCACCCAACTACAATACTAAAAAAAAACTTTGTTCCTACTGAATAGGGTCGGCTAAATTGATCAATGAAATGTCATTGTGCTCTATCAAAAAGAAATTTTTTAGACAAAATTCATATATATAAGCACCATAGTACTCTATATCTAAACAATGTTTAGTCCTCTTTATTTCAATAAATTGGTAAAATCAAACTTGACAACAGCTTAACTAATAATACCAATAAGCATATATATGAAATAGGTGATGGAGAGCACCTGAAACCCTCTAACTCATTTCGTCTTTCAGCTTCATCATCATCTGATGAGTTGGATGGACTTTCATCTAGTTCATCCTCAATATATGCAATGAGATCATCACTATCATCACTGTTAGATGAATCTTTCACAGCACTCATCTGTATTACTGCCATCCAATAAAGCCAAATCAGGAAGTAACATCCATAAATAAAGAGACTATACAAACCACAATCAATTGTAATGTAAAACAGGAGAAGAGATGTCATCTAGAAAGGAAAGTAAAAACAGAAAACAGTGTGGCAGTAAACATCAAAAGCAGTGTCTTAATTATATGAAAATTTAAAAACTGGCCCATCAAGTTGGCATTGCAACCTTTCAACAAAGCCAAGCTCAATATAACTCCCATCCGCACAAGAAATAGCACGAATGAACCCTTGGTGGATCAATAGGTTACCATCCACTCAATTACTCATAATTGGCTCACATACAGTCAAAATTTTCAGCTGAAAATTCAACATCAATTTAAAGTATTGTACATCTTTCTTTGCACACAACATCAATTTAAACTGAAAATAGGAATTTCAAGTTTGTAAACTCTGTCGAGGTGATGAAACTCTCTGCATACAACAAATTGAAATGCATCAGATACACATAACAACATGTATTCACATTTTCTACATTGCTCACATCTCAAATCAAGCTCAAATAAAAAATAGCCAAACAATTTAAAAATTCAAATAACAAGAAGCAACATTTTCAATAAAAGGTTCGTTTTCTACATTGATCACAACGCAACATCAAGAGTTTTTTATGTTTCCGCAAAATGCAAACAAAGCCGCGTTTTATCTCAAAGAAATTCTTTACAATATCAAGAAATGATCATTGAACTGAGACAAGAAACTCAATTGTTAGCAGTTATAATAGGCATTTCACCAAAGAGACGCGCATAAGGAAGGGGAAAAACGAGAGAGATAGATAAATCATCGAAATCAAAGCTTTAGAATCAGTATAAACGAAAAAGATAAACTCGCCTGAGTATTTGGTGATGAATTTTGGTATTTGCGATGAGAATGCAGAATCGGAGCTCCGGCGAGGAACCGTTACGGTGGTGCGGCAATGGCGCGGTTAGTTCAAAGCTTTAGGAGGGAAGGGTTTTGGTAGTATATTTGATTATTTGAACGTCGTGTTCGTTAAAAAGATTTTAAAGAGAATACAATTAACAGACCCGACCGGTTCAAAATAAACTCGCCGGTTCAAACCGAATTTTACCATTCAACATTATGAAATTAGTAAAATAAAATGTTTAGAATATTTAAGAAATTAATATTTATCTAATTGAATTTATAACTATAGCTAATGAGGATAGGGGAGTTTGAGTTGATTTATTTTTCTTAAGTTTACACTCGATTTATTGAGTTGATTATTCATGAGTATGGAAGAATGAATAATTCATTCTTCTTCTCTCCTTGCACATATTTTCATTTTGTTGTGTCTTCTTGTTCTAATGAACATGTTCACATATTCTATCTTTAGAATGTATGTGAATCATGTTTCACTCTGTTCTAACACACTTAACCCTTCTGGTTAAATAAACTTTTGAAATGTGTTTCTATCAACTCATTTCAGAGAACTGATATCACATCCATGTGAACACAATCACAAAATCCTCAACTTACATTCATTCTCTTGAGAGGTAGAGGTTCACCTCAGAGAGATGTTCTAAGAAGCTTTCCTCTTGTCAACTTCTGAATGTTTTCAATCTTCATCTATAAATAAATACTAAGAATAAATTTGTTGAAGATTGAAACTACCATGGTATAAATAGTCGTTGAAAGCTACCATGATACAAGTAGTCGTTAAAGGTCTTTAACTAATGGACAATAGAGTGGGCTAAAAACCCAGCTAGCATAAAGACGTTGAGAGTCGTAGAACAGTTGGAGAGAGAAGATTCTGATAATGTCACTATCACCATATTTGACATAAAATAGTGTACCGTTGTCATGTGACCTTCCTTGGATAACTTCTGATTTGAGTCTTCTTGTAGACGTTTGTTTAAGTTTGCATAAAGTCTTGTTATCTGTATACTTTATTTTATGATTCACAGACTTTTATAGAATTAGTTAAAACATGATCAGAAGTTAAAATATGTCTTCAAAATCTAGTTGGAATGAGACTCCAGAGTCTTGAGTTCACATGTTTTGAGTATTATCTTCATCAAAGTCTTGATTAAAACTAGTCTGGATAAACACTTGTAGAGTTATATACTTGTTGTAGACAAATTCCTTTGAAGCAATGTCTTCAGAATTGCTGATGCAGTTTGTTTAGAAGATGCAAAGTCGCTCCTTATAATAGAGTATGCTTTTCAAAAGGTTCCAGTCTTCATAGTGGAGTTGATCTTTGTATTTTTAATTAAGTTTAGGTTCATCATCCGAAAGACTTGAGTCAGACTCTTCAGAGTATGAAAGCTTGATTTCAATCCTTCAGATTCAGAACAACTTTATTCTCTTTAATGATTCTTCTCAATAATTAACTTGACTCATATTAAAAAAAAAACATTCACTAGAGTTAGTTATCATAAATAATTTTTTGGACTAATGAGAGATGAAATTTTAGATAATTGAGAGATTAATATTTTCAAATTTATCTAAAATAAATTTTAACTTGATTCATTTTAAGGAATGATGTTTGTTTCCGGAGGGATGAGTGAAACATTAACAATATAATATGAGGTATAAAGTCTTTAATTTGGAAGTGTTCTTTTTGTAGAGAAATTACTCACTCCAACTATAGCTTTTGAGTTTAATAAAGATTATTTACTATTTCTTTCATAATCCTAATTGATTTGTAATATCTCTTTTACTGGTTTTTCATGTATATTGTGTAAACAATTCGGAAGACATTTTGGAGCCCATTAACGGGGGTGACGGGAATAAGAGCCATGAGCCCGAAGAGTTCAATTTAGAGGTCTTTAAGCGTTGTTGGGACGTTGTGGGGGCTGACGTGACGAATTGCATCCAAGAATTCTATTCCACAATTGTGTAACCAAAAGCGCCCAGTTAATCATTTATTACGCTGATTCATAAATTTGTTAATCCATAATCTTTGAACGAATTCAGGCCTATTAGCCTTATAGGGTGCATTTACAAAGTTATTTCGAAGATTCTCGCATCAAGATCAAGCAAGGTTATGTGTAGTCTTATTTCTACCTCTCAAACGACTTTTATTCCCGAGAGACAAATCCTTGATGGTGTGCTTGTGATTAATGAGCTTATTAATCTTGCTAGAAGAAGGAAATGAGGGTGCATTATGTTTAAAGTCGATTTTGCGCGGGCGTGTGATTGTGTTGAATAGTAATTTCTTCTAAAGCTCTTAAATGCCACGCATTTTGGAGATAAATGAATTAAATGGATCACTAGAGGAGTCTTAAACATCCACCTGTTTGTTCTACTTAATGGTAGTACGAATCAAGATTTCAAGGTGACTCATGGCCTTAGACAAGGGGATCATTTGTCCCCTATTTCTTTTCTCTATATTGGCAGAGGGAGTAGCTATGCTGGTTAAAAGGGTTGTTGTAAAAAACCTCTCTAGGGGTTTCAAACTCAATGATGGTGATGAGATTAATCTTGTGCAGTTCGCCGATGACACAATTTTGGTATGTGAAGATAATTGGAGTAATTTATGGGGGATTAAAGCTATTGTAAGAGGATTTGAGTTGCCTTCCGGTTTACGAATTAATTTTTAGAAAAGCCATCTGTTTGGGGTGAGCGTGGAGGAATCATATTTAAGAGTTGCATCACATTTTCTGGCCTACAAGTCTAGCATATTACCGTTCAAATATCTGGGAATTATCGTTGAAACCATAAGAGGATCGATTTTTGGAAGCTAGTGGTTGATTTATTCAAAGCGAAATTGTCATGTTGGAGAGGGAAGATGTTGTCTATTGGAGGATGGGTCACGTTGATAAACTCGGTTCTTACAAACTTGTCGATACACTATCTTACATTCTATAAGGCCCAAAGTAAGGTGATTAATCAATTTGTTGTAATTCAAAGACACTTCCTTTGGGGTGGAAATGATGAGGTGCAATCATTTGCTTGGGTGTAGTGGTCAAAAGTTTTCAATTCGGTTGAGAATGAGGACTTGGTATCAAGAGTTTATGTGAGTTTAATGTGGCATTGATGACGAAATGGTTGTGTCATATTCTACACGAACCTGATGCAATATGGTAAAATATTTTACAGTATAGGTATGATAATTTAGTTAACAGAATATTGTTTAAAATTGGTAAGTCTCCAAAAAGGCTTATGTCAAATTGGTGGACTGATGTGCTCTGCTTTGGTGATTCGTTAGAGCCGGGGGGATTTATGGTGCAACTGAATTGTAAATTGTACAATGGTTCCTTAGTTTAATTCTGGAATGCGAACTAGTTAAATGGCATGTCGTTGAGGTATTGTTTCTTGGATATGTATAATTTCTTTATTGTGAAGATGTCATGACATGAAGGAAAAATTGGACCTTTGTGAACTTATGAGCATTATGAATGGTGTATTTCCTAGAGAAGATATTATGGACGAGTTCGTTTGTCCTGGTGCAGATCCATGTCGTTTTTCGGTTGAATCTTGTTATGACAACATTATAAGTGGTCGTGATTCTAGTGTGTTGGATATTACTCTCAAGGTATCTCTTGATGTAATGTGGCAATCAAACATCCCGTTGAAGGCGAACATTTTTGGTTAGCGGTTGTGTTTAAATTGACTCCCAACACGTTCAAATATGACGACCACGAGAATAATATTGAATGTTCATGACTTGGTATGTCTGTTTTGCTTCAACTCTATCGAAACGTCAATTCATATTTTTTCACTTGTCCCTTTGTTTGTTTGGTATGGAAGGAGGTTTTTCATTGGGTAGGCATAGATTGGTTTAAGGCTTGAGACTTTTGTGAGCATTTATTAAATTATTAAATTTTGGTATCATATATATGATGTCGAATAAGATGTTACGACATTAATATCTGAACATTAGCAAGGTAAATACAGAAAAAAACAACAGCAATAACACAAGAGATTGTTAACCCAGTTCGGTGCAAACTCACCTACTTTGGGGGCTACAAATATAGGAAGGAAATCCACTATTAGTAGTATCAATTCAAAGTTAAACAATCCTAGTTTACACTCTTCACTTAATCACTACCCAATGCAATTTCTATCTAAGAACACTTAGATAAGAGAGCCCTCACTCACTCCCCCTAAATCACACACTATGATAATAAACCAAAACCTTACTAATAAATAGAAGAACACTTTTCCAAGATAAACAACTTGATCTTGCTTAAAAGCTTCAATCAAGAACAAACACTCATGCTTAAAAGCTTAGAGTGGACAAAATATAACTCAATAAAATCAGTCCAATTCCAACATCTAGGTGATGTTAGAATGGCTCACAATGAACACACACACAAGGAAACCCTAAATCTCAAAAGCACTCAACTTCACAATACACAATATCCCGTGCAATTCAATTAGGTTAAACATCCAGTATTATAGCGCATTCTGAATGGGTCTGGATATGATCAAAAACTTCCACAAATAAGATCACATGATTTACTCCAAATCAAGTATGAAAAGATCTTCAAAATCTCCAAAAACTAAACGCATAGCAGTTTCTGTATTTGACATCAAATCTCGATTTTTGCATATACTGGAGCAAATCAAATAACTAAATACCTGCTAAAAACATACATAAATTAAATAAAAAATTTCTACATCAGGAAGCCCCAGAACTGTCAAAACAGATGTTACGACATCTGATCTGACATCACAAAAACCTGCACAACAAATGTTCTTCAAGCATGTCAGAGACATCTTGCAATACATCAAGACACATTATAATGTTTTTCTACATATGCAGCCAAACCAAGAACCTTCAATCTCCCCCTTTGGCAAATTGTGGCTAAAACATTATCAAAACTAGTCAACCAGAAAGAACCAACAAAACATAGAGCAGAGATCACAAAGATCAGCAACAGAGAACATAGAGATCAGCAACAGAAAAAAAATATGGTCGGTCACGCAAGATAGAACATCTAGTAAAATAACACCCAAACAGAACAACAACTCTCCTCAATAGTCAACCTGACACAACAACAAAATAGGGTAGATTAGCTAGATCTCCCCCTTTTTAGCCATAATATGACAACCATACCAACACAACTGCTCCCCCATAACACATGATTATTATTCAAAGGAGTGAGAGCACACACCAGCTTCCCATACCAGTAGTGGAAGCAACAACATTTTCATACTTAACAACAATCTTCTTTGCAACAACTTTCTTTCTAGGTATAATGTTATGAACATTATTTTCAACCTTATAGTCTGAGTTATTATCAGACAGATCAACATTCTTCAACTTGTTCTTAGCAAGAGATACAACATCAACAAATTTGTCTTTCTCTGTCTTGATTTTTATTTCACTACTAGGATTCACATTCTTGATACACTCATCATCAGATGATGTAACATCATATGATTCAAAATTTGATCTAGCATCTTCAACAAGTACATAATAGAGATGATGTGGGAGACAACAAAATTGAAACATTTGTGCAAATTGTAGTAGGAGAACTGAAATAACTTGAATAGTCTTCCCATACAACATTAATTGCTATAGATCCTCATTTATGCAAATCCCTAACTTACCCCTCAAGATTTCAAACTTATTGGCATCCAAATATTTAGTGAAAATGTGAGCCAATTGTAATTCAGTGGCTACAAGTTCTAAAGCAACAATCTTTTCTTCAACCAGCTCTCTAATAAAATGATGACGAATATCAATATGCTTGGTTCTGCTATGTTGAATAAGATTCTTTGAGATGTTGATGGCACTCAAATTGTCACAGTACAATGTCATAACATCTTGTGAGACATTGTATTCTGTTAGCATTTGTTTCATCCAAACCAACTGAGAACAACTGCTTCCAGCTTCTATGTATTCAGCCTCAACTGTGAATAAAGAAATACAATTTTGCTTCTTACTGAGTCAAGATATCATATTGTTTCCCATAAAGAAGCATCCTTTAGATGTGCTTTTTCTATCACCAGCACATCCTGCCCAGTCAACATCACAATAACCACTTAGGTCATAATTGGAACCATGAGAGTATAACATACCATAATCACATGTACCATTGACATACTTCGAGATTCTTTTAACTTGGTTGATGTGACTCACCTTGGGATCAACTTGATATCTAGCATAAACACCTACAACAAAGGCAATGTCAGGCCTGCTTGCCGTGAGCTGAAACAACTTCTGGTGTCAATATGCTCCTCGGAAGAATTCCTAGTAGCAACTTCAAACCTTGAAAAATGAGCTGAAATAGCAGCAAACCTTTCTTGCGCAACGACATGTTTCTTTGCATCTTCCCAGTCTCCTTCCACTCAGTTTTTCACCTGGCATGCTCATCCTTAGCAAGTTCTCTGCCTAACTGTGCGTTCTGTTTTAGCAATCCATCTCTTCCCGCTTTCAAATTGTTGAATTCTTTGATGTTGATGGTAGTGACAAGTATGGCTACTACAGGACGCAAGGGAGCTTCCACGGAGAATGGTAACAAAGTGATTTGAGCTCTCCTTTTCAGCCACTCATCATAAGAAGGAGATGATTTATTGTTGCAATTTCTGAAGGTAGCCACCCTTTTCCTCTGGATATGAGCCCAAGAACCAACTACTTTCCTTACAAGTGAGAGGTTACCTCCCACGAGAAAGTAAAACGTTTATTTCAAATCACGGTCTTCAGGAGAGTCCATTAAAGCGTACCCTAGTTGCCTCCTTAGAATAATAGGGTTGTAGTTGATGCAACCCTTTATTCCCAAGAGTGGTACATTGGAGTAGCTTTCACAACTGCTGATGAAATCACTCCCTTTTGCTCTCATGGTAATCCAACCAATATCTTTTGCAGACATCCCACTTAACTTCTTAGACCACATCATCGAAATACTAACATTCATTAAAGCCCATAAACTCGGTAAATATCTCATGAACCACTTGTGCAACAAAGTGGCACAACAACAAACTTAGCCTCCTCGTTGTTTTTCATTCTTGTAGTGCACATAATGATACAAGTATCCCAGGAGCGTTGGCATTAGATTATTCAGTACAAACACGTAGGTTACATTCATATCCACAAATTTGTCTTCAGTGGAAAACAACATGATGCCATAAATAGATAAAGCTGGGATGGCATAGACTGTATCCTACTATGACTTTGCAACACATTATTCCGCTTGGCTATCCAGGAGTTCTAAGTAAAAACTGGACAATCCTCCTTTGGTGGCAAGGTTGTCTGTTACAAAGGAGAGGCTCAAATAAAGAACCTTGGCTATTTCTTCATGACTTGGCCTTCGCATATCTGAGTTGAATGGTATCTTATTTTGAAGTGGAACCCCCAAAATAACAACATACTCATCTAATAGTGAAGCTATTTGAAAGTTGGGGAAGGTAAAACAGCGCAGCTGAAGGTCGTAAAAATGCAAGAGAGTGTGAATGTCGCTCCTTTCTATGTCATTAAGCTCACAAACCATAGTCAAGATCCCAACATGGGCCTTCCAAAACATACCAACATGATTAGGAGTAATTAATGACACCATCTTCTCCAACAAGACAACCTTAGTATCAAAGAACTTGTAGTGAATGTTATTCTTCCTTGGAGTTTCCATAACTATAAGAGAAACTATATACTGGAATCGAGGATGAGAGAGTAACCCTACAAATGAATAAACATGATGGTTAGAATGTAATTATGCAGATGATGCTATGAATGCATGGGCATGTGATCATTGCTGGCATATAAATGTTGAGCATTTTTGTACTAGTATCTGGTTTATCAGAACATAAACAACCACTGAATAACACAAACAAAAATCCAACTTATGAGAAAACCAAATGGAACCGGGTATGCTGAGGTCAATGTTACCTGTAAACCCCTCCCAATCTCACATGTGGTGCTAAGGGTCAACTTCTCTAACTCTCAGGTCGATAAGTAATAATACGGTCACCATTTCCGGTTTAGCATTGTTACTAATCGAGGAGGTCTCCATTGATCTCCAAACATTCTGGCATAAGTTCCCAACTTCAAACATGGATTTCGAAAAGCAATAGGCATTCATCCCGAAGGGTACAATACTATCACCATATGAGGAATGCTTTAACTGAGTTCTTATAACTGAAGGAGGTAAGCCTATGCAAGTTCCCAGTGGGCCCTCGGGTGCGAGTGGGTTTGCCATTAAACATGGTCTGCCACTATCACCATTAGAGATGGATGTTTCCACTAAGGTCCTCAATGAGCAGTCTTCAGAATCGACAACTCAATAAGATAGCCCTACTAAGTGGGAGATCCACAGAGTCAAATTCTCTCGAAAGAGGCTCGTCTAAATTGTGGTTTCACATTCCCTCCTCGTACCGAGATGAAATGCAAGAGGATATGAAACCACACTAATCCTAGGTAAGCAACACAAACAACTTATACGACGTTAACAACTTAAATTCGACATTGGCTCGTAAGGTCTCCAATATAAACACTTAGAAACTTTCTGCAAACCGAGACCGCATACCAACTCGATCTATACCTGCAACTCGACTTTACAACATATTTTCAACAAAACGACGCAACAAAAATTAACTATTAAACTACCCGACTTACCCCGACGATTTTCGTTAAATTCTAGGCAACTAAGTTTTTCGCCTAATTCGGCTAAACCGACTGCACCGACACTGATTTTATCATTCTGCGATTATTTTGAGTTCTTCTGAAAATTATTTTTTCGGATAAATCATATCTGTCATAAAAGTATAGCTTACTATTTGTTTCTGCTAAATTTCTAAAAATACCTCTTTCTGTCAAAAATTTAGTACACACTGATACCAGAACTTATTTATTCACTACTGATATTCTACTTACTACTTATTCTAATAATTTTAATGTTCTTAAACAAAATACTTAATTCAGTGAAATTGGTATTTTATAATTAGAGTTATTACAACTTTATACCTATTAAGTGGATTAAGGTATTACATAAAAAAACATAAAGAAACAATTGCATCTCCACCCATGGGACCCCACCATCATGTGGCCATCGTCATATATTCAAGTGGCCACCAAAAGTGGCTTGCAAAATGTGGCCACCAAATGTGGCTTTCAAAAATACCCATTATCTTAAAATTAAAATTAAAATATATTTCAACAATAGAACAACAATTTTTTTTACACAACAACCATTACACTAACAACTACAGATTTTCATACATAGCATCAATATCAACAAAAACACAGCAACCTAACTACCCAAAAACCAAGTCATGACAAGACCCATGCGCGCGCCAGACCAGGATTTTCATCAAACATAGTGATGTGCAACATGTCAAGCCAAATTACTCCATCAAGAAGGCTTCAAATGGATTTTTTCTAAACATTAAAGTTGTTCATTGTTGTATTCTCTACAACTTTCATGTTTAGATATTTTTTATTTGATCAATGATTTGGAAGTTATGGTGGCTCAAAGTCAAGGTTTCACATTGATCAAACCCTAGGCATGGTAGTCAAAGAATGCCAATCTCTGCAGGCCCAAGTATGAAGCCTTATTTTATTGCATTCATTGACAATTTTGAATGACTTCAAGGCATTATTTTATCATGGAGTGAACATCAAACATGTCCTATGGAGGTTTCTCTTTAATTTGAGCACAAGAACTACTTCAATGGATGCCTTGAGCTTGAAGTTATGTCCCATTGAAGATCGTGATTTGAAACTGGTTTACTTGTATGCTAAGGCAATGTTATAAGGGTAGTTTCAATTCATTTTAAGTTTGAATGCAACATTTAACATGTTTTTTATCACAAGGCTCATGCTTAGAGTTCAAGTTATCACATGCTTGCATACTCATACCAATTACCATGCACATTAGTGAAAATTCAATCAAATGAGAAACTTCCATAACAAGTAATGATGCATTGTTTATCAGCTTCAACATACATCACTCAGCCCCAACATAATGGCCATGTTCTTGATCACACTCGAGCAAATTCAAGCCAACTAATTCAGTTTCACACCATTGCACCAAACACCTTCATTTTTGCTTCATTCACCTCAAGTTAACTCTAATCTAGTTCTATCTATTAACTAGAGTAGTTAACTACTAACCACACATATATAAAGCTTCCCCTAACTGAATTGCACTGATTATCTTCATTTGCTCGAAAACACTAAAAATTGCATTGAGTTTTGCTCTGAAATTCTCTCTGATTTTTGGAAGAAATCTCACTGCATTTTGCTTCTGTAAACACCCCAAATTTGCCCTCACCTTTTCTCACACCATGGCTTGTGATCTTTCATTTTTGCATAAGCATAAGCATACCATCTCATATTGCATATATGTTTCACTGCATAGTTCAATTTCATCTGCATCTAGGGTTTGTGATCTGAGTAATCCAAGAATCCATCTGAGCCATCCCAATGTTCTTGAAGCCTTCCAAGAAGGTCCATGTGTGTTCTATGATCATAATATGCTCCCCAAAGTTCATAAAAGTCAAGAAATCACAAAGACTGGCAAAGGCTTGGAAGCAGAGCTAGGGTTTTCACTACATAGATGACCAAAATTAGGGTTTTGGTTTCAGAGGCCTTAACTCCAATTTTTTGGGTAATTCTTGTTTCTAATGTTCTTAACATGTTATAAGGATCATGTGTACCAAGTTTGATGAAAAAATTCATTATGGAAGTCATCTGATCATTGGGTAACTTCTTGAGCAAGAAAAGTCAGAATCAGGGCATCTGAGGCCCCCAACAATGGAACCAAAGGGTCATTTTCATCAATTTGAGGTCCTGTGATCTTTATTTGATCTTATAAGTGGTTATATGTTCACAATATTGAAGAATTTCAAGCCATTTGCAAACTTTCCTTTTTTTGGACATGACTTGTAATGAAAACTTTCCATTTTGGGAAAGATTTTCAACCTCCTCTTTCTTGATAAAAAATGCTTCAAATAAAAAATCCTTAAACATGAAAGTTGTAGATTGGATCTTCCCATTTTCAAAATGTACAAGAACTCTACTTGATTCATCTTAGAACTCAAGATATGATGTTTCAAAGTTGGGAAAAATCTTGTAATTTTCAAGTTCATGCCAAAGAGGGATTTTTGCAAAATCAAGTTTTAAGCACTCTTATGACCTCTAATCCATCTGAGTCATCCCAATGGTATTGAAGCCTTCAAAGAAGGTCCATGTGTGTTCTATGATCATAATATGCTCCCCAAAGTTCATAAAAGTCAAGAAATCACAAAGACTGGCAAAGGCTTGGAAGCAGAGTTAGGGTTTTCACTGCATAGATGACCAAAATTAGGGTTTTGGTTTCAGAGGCCTTAACTCCAATTTTTTGGGTCATTCTTGTTTCTAATGTTCTTAACATGTTATAAGGATCATATGTACCAAGTTTGATGAAAAAATTCATTATGGAAGTCATCTGATCATTGGGTAACTTCTTGAGCAAGAAAAGTCAGAATCAGGGCATCTGAGGCCCCCAACAATGGAACCAAAGGGTCATTTTCATCAATTTGAGGTCCTGTGATCTTTATTTGATCTTAGAAGTGGTTAGATGTTCACAAGATTGAAGAATTTCAAGCCATTTGCAAACTTTCCATTTTTGGACATGACTTGTAATGAAAACTTTCCATTTTGGGAAATATTTTCAACCCCCTCTTTCTTGATAAAAAATGCTTCAAATAAAAAATCCTTAAACATGAAAGTTGTATATTGGATCTTCCCATTTTCAAAATGTACAAGAACTCTACTTGATTCATCTTAGAACTCAAGATATGATGTTTCAAAGTTGGGAAAAATCTTGTAATTTTCAAGTTCATGCCAAAGAGGGATTTTTGCAAAATCAAGTTTTAAGCACTCTTATGACATCTAATCCACCTCTAAGCATCATAAAAACATAACACAACTTGCCTTGATCAGAATTATGCCAAGAATCACAAGATTTCATGCCTTGCACTTCAAGAAATTTCAAAGGGGGAAATTTACAAAACACATGCTATCTCATGTATCAAGTCATCCAGCTCACAAAATCTGATCCAAGGACCCTCCGTGAATGAAACTGAGGCAAGACAAGCCTTGAAACAACCTCTGACTCGTGCCATGCCTCAAGTACACATTCTTTGAATTTTTTGCAAAATGGCCCATACCAATCACACTATGCCACACCAACTCCCCTGGCCAATCAGTACATCACATACAAACCTCAAGCAACTCATTTGATACATGCCACAAGCCTGAATCAAGCCATAAGCTCAGATTGCCAAAAATCACCTTATACCTTCATCTCTTCGAATCACATTGCACAACCATCAAACTCTGTTTCTTTCTTTACCAATCAACTCAAAATTACCTAAGGATCATTTCCCTCCCCTTGCCATGGCCTGAAACACTCCATAACCAAAACACGATTTCTGAGTTATCAGAACCAAACATCACAAACCATCCATCATAAACTTGTTCTAAGCTTTCCAGAAGCATCAAGGTGATCATTAGAGTGGATTAGCATCAAGGATAGGTCCAGAAAGCTCAAAACTGCAAAGCTTCATCTCAGGTAGTCACCAAGAACTTTTTTTCTTCAGAACTCCTATTTTAAGTTCCAATGTGAAAGGGCATGCTCCACTGATCATTTTGTGCTTTGTATTTTTGAAAATGGTTGAGAAACAAGGATGTATTGTTGTTCTGAAATTTTTAACCTAAATATGTTCTTGTTCGATTCTTGATTTTGAAGCATGATAAATGAGTTTTAAGCATGGATTCATGTTTAGGGAGGTTAGAAGAGTGATTCTGGAGCTTTAGAGAGCATGAGGGGGCCTAGGGAGAGAGATAGGATTTTGGGGTCGCCGGAGAAGACGACCGGAACACTGTTTCGGCCGCCTGAAAGTCATTAGGGCTAAAACCTAATTAATTCCCCAGTTTGAATGTCAGCCCTTAGATCTTAGGTTACCGCGTGTTTGGATGGCCAGGATGTGTTCATTAAACCCTAATCCTGATTATTTAAGTTAATTAATTTTAATTAGCCATAAACAATCCCAGTCTTACATTCACGCGTGCAGTCAACCAATGTTTGAATCTTGGCCTTTGATATTGATTACTTCTCATTTTATTTAATTTTTATTTCATTTTATTGCATTTCTTTCACATAATTATTAAAAATAGCAAAAAAACATTTTTAAAACCTCATTTTCTGCATTTCACTTCAAATATTTTTCTTAACTCAAAAACTTTTTTTATTTTAATTTTTGCATTACAAAAGTATTTTTAAATCATTTAAATGTTTTATTTAATTAATTAATTGACTTTAATTAGGCTCATCTCTCAGAACACCCATCCCACCAAATAAAACCAGTACAACCAACAATATGCAACAAATAATGTAAATGCATAAATGAAGCATATAAATAAAGCAGCTGAAAGCATAAACATAAAACACCCAATGAACTATAAACACACAAGCGCTATGAGTGACTCGCAAAAGGGGGACTAGCAATAGGTCAACGTTCCCCAGCAGAGTCACCAGTTATCGCTACCGGGTTTTTCATCCTAGTACAAACGCAAAAGTGGCATGGAAAAAGAAGAAGAGTCACCGGCCAGTCATTTTTATCCCAATGAAAGGTAAAGGTAATGCTGCATAAACCTAGTGGAAAGGAAATAACAAGGTCTTATGAACCAGAGAGAACGGGTAAGGGAGTCGGTTACATGAAGGGAATGTATTATCACCCCTTCACGTCCGTCGTACTCGACGGGATCCACACTTGCTTGTACTACTCAAAGGGTGTTGTGATCTGCTTCATCTACCGATAAACTGGAACTGGAGAAAGAACGGGAGCGAAAAGAAAACGAGAAGCAATGTAGGTAAAATAAAGAATTGTGCTCGAATGGGCCCTATCCCACTGCCTACGTATCTCATCAGGAATGAGAATCAGAGCGACGTAGTTCCCCTGACCTAGGGTGACAATTTGTTTGTTTTTGCGTTTTTTATGTTGACATTCCCAAAGTTCTAACTCAGGTGTTGCATACTCGTTAAATCAAGTGTGTTATTGTCTTGCTATTGAATTGAAGTGACAAGTCAAAGCGTCCACAAAAGAGCCCGAGGTGAGAAGAGAGAAGACATGTTGTCTGTTTGTTGTGTTTTAAGATTTTTTTTATTTGAAGTGCTTAGCATAAGAGAGTGTACTAAAGTCTCTTACAATGGAGTGTGTACTTCATACATCACCCCGAGATGGAATGATAAGGAAGCACACTAACTATGAGGGAGATCCTCAAACTTATTTCTAATGTTCAAGGCTTAAGCACACTAACCTACTTCCTTTAGTATTTTTGTTGTTTTAGAATGAATAAGTGTTTTTTATTTTGTTTGTGATACAACTTCATGTTAAAGACTTGTTCAACATGTTAGATGACTTACAACTCACCCCAATATGGGATGAATGCAAGCACCCCATGGTATAAGGCTCTTGGCACATGAATAGGTATCAACCTTTATTAGGTGTTTTTGACTTTGTTTTGAGATGAGAAGAGAGACTCAAAGATAAACAAAAGGTAAAATTAAGAGGGGACTAAGAATCACTCTAATGATATCATGCTTGGAGATTCCTAAGGGTTAAGTGTGGTATGAGAACTCTAATCCTAAAATAAGAGAGAAGAAGAGAGAAAGAGGTAACCATTAAAAGGAGTTCGAATGTCCGCACGAAAGCAATTGTGTTAGGATGAAGTTGAGGAGGGGCCAAGTCCAACCAATAGAAAATTCCCGCCTGGAAAATGCTGAAAGGAAGTCGAAGTTTACCTTCTTTGAAGGCGAACTCGTACATCGAGAAATGTGTCCCCAAGAATATCGAGCAGATCGGCCGACATCTCCGAGGAGCGTAACATTCCCAATTCGGAGGGGCTCCTTCTTCTAGCTCATCAATGACACTAAAGGAACACTCAGATTCGTCGACGAAACACGAAGGAGTTTCCAAAGGCTCATCCCCGACCCAAGGAGTTATCCCCATGATTTCTACCCAAAAGGGGATGTCACCTACAACGACGACGGTCAACCAAATTTTGTGCAGTTCTATTCCGACACGCGAGTTGATTCTTAAGTCATCACTCTACCATAGAGAAAATACTTGGGGGACTCTTGTTCTGGATTGGGCCTTAGGCTTCCTTACCGTCGGGCATGCCCCAGTCCTTCGCAACAATTGATGGCCCAAACCTAAGTAGCCATTGGAGAAGTCTCCCCCACGTGCTCCTCACAAACGTGCAGTCAACTGCTCCCTTGCAAAATAGTCTCCCACTACTCTGAGGATCAAGGGACGATTGGACCAGGATGAATACCACGTGCTAGGTTTTCCCCCATTGCTTCTTCGCAGATCCCAACAGTTCTCATTATGGGCTTGAGAATCCATTCCATAATGAGGACCTTGACCCAACGCTGGGGGCACTCTATAAATACTCTCTTTCAATAGAGGGTCGGGTATTCTAAACATTTTCTACTCTTTCCTTATGTACTTGCTTTCCTCCGTCTTATTCTTACTTTGGCATTAGAGTACCTTGCAGGTACACCCCCTCCACTTCAGCCACCAGAATTATGTTAGCCGTTGAAGGTCCATTCTGATAAGGTGAAATCATATATATATAACGTAGACCCACTTGTTTTTATGAAGATCTATTTTAGCAAGCTATAATTAAAAAATGGTTAAATGCACCTTAAGGTGTAAGTTGCTAAAACGCATTCATAAAAATAAGTGGGTGTATTATAGCAAACCCCTGTGAGGTTTGCTATAATCCACCCACTTATTTTTATGAAGGTGTGTTTTAGCAAGTTTTAATTAAAAAATTGTGAAATGCACCCTAAGATGCATGTTACTAAAATAGATCTTCATAAAAACAAGTGGGTCTATGTTAGCATACCCCTAATAATTGAAATATATTTGAACGATTAAAGTTAGGGGTGGACATACGGTCGGTTTTGGGCGGTGGCGGGCCCAAAACTTCAATCCGAGCCAAACCACGGTTGTTATTTTAAGATCCAATTTTGTCCGTGAATAGATCGGTTTTTGCGGATTACGGTTTTTCGGATAAATCAGTTTGCTCGGTTCAATTGTTCATTTTATTGTGCATTATTGTTTTCATCTTCTGTTTTTTTAGTTGCAGCTCTTATCTCTGCATCGATTTTTGTCACAAAACACATTTAAGTTGATCTTGCTTGCATACCTCTTAGTGGTGTATTAGATTTAGCAGAGCGATGGCAACATAAAATAAAAAATTTCACATCACTATCTAGAACTTATCATGAAAATAGTTCCTTCTAATGCAGCCTCAAGCAAGTGTTTCTGTCATAAGAATTTCAGGTAAACATAATAATAAAATGCTATGAGATACTAACATGAAAGTGACTAAAATAGGAAAAAGAGAAGAATTTGACCAATTTGTCTCTTTTGCACAAACTAACATGTGTGGTCACACACCAAGCTAAATTTTGAGAATCTAATGCTCCTTATATCCAAGATTAACCCAAACAACTAAGATCTTGTGTGAAAGGTTGCATGACTTTAACAACAATTTAACATAATATAAAAAAATCTCTATATTAAAAATTAATTATAAAAAAAAAGAACATGTGAGTATTAGAACAAAGTAAAATGTTATGCAACTGGATCAGAATATTATGGTCTATAGGTATTACTTTATTTATTAGGATTAAAGTGTTACTATAATTCATCGGAGGTAATCAATACATTTGGAATCTCTTTATTAAAATCAAAAGTTTAATGTTAGAATGAAATATTTATAAAAGATAAATTTTTTAAGACAGTAGAAAAAGACTTTCAACAAAGGACTTCAAAACCATTTCTTTTTTACTAATGGAATTGATTTTACACAAATATCATTTTACGTGTTAAAACAATAAAATTAGTTAAACAAAGATTCAAATACATTTAAAAATTAATTTGTAACTGATAAAAATATAGAATATAAAATAGGTTCTACTTCAATGTTATATATGAAGAGTGAGTCAAAGATTTAGTGTTGTAATGATTAAAGTGATGAAGATATCTTTACTCATATGAAAATGATATTTTTTAAGGAAAGGACAATAAATAAACAAGGAACAAAGGAAACAGTAAAGGAAAAGTAAAGGTGAAAAAAAAGAATGAAAAGAAAAGAAGAGAGTGAATGAATGGCAGATAGATTTGATTAGATGCTGAGTGGGTCCATCTTGAACTGATGTTTGATAAAAGAGTTCTTTTCCACTTGGGCCAAAATTGGAAGGAACATCTCATGGACCCACTATGGCCCACTAAACTAACTACAATGGAATAAATTTCATTCTATGGTGTAATAATTTTCTTAGCAAATATAGCATTGAAAAGTCACTTAGATTTTGTAAATGTCAATTCGATGTGTTCATAATTCTGGATATTAATGAAAATAATGTATATTTGTTGGGTGGGGTCTGGTCCATAGGACATGTATGTTTAAATTTTAGATCTATGTCTTTTATTATGCTCTTACTATCGAAAATTAGTCTAATTCGTCTTAGTTTAGTTCGACTCGTTAAAAATTGATTTAATTTAAATCTTAGTTCGAGTTCTACATCCTCTATTATGTTTCTAGGTTGAAAATTAGTCGAACTCTTCTCAATTCAACTTGTTTCGCTAAGAATTGGTTCAGCTCAAATCTCAGTTCGAGTTCGACACAAACCTTTTTTTAGCTCGTACTCGTCTCATTATATGTTCACGAACAATTTGATTCAACTTGTTAAGTTTATCTCGCTAGCACGACTAGAAAATTCGCTTTTAGTGACCGAAAAATTTCGGTCACTATAGCCATCGAATTAGCCACTGGAATTTGATATCCATGAGCAGACTTTTTTTGGTCACTAAATCGGTCACTAAATAAATATTAGCCACCGATATAGCGACCAAAATTTTGTGACCACCAATTCGCTTACAAAAAATATTTTTACACAATATTTAATTTATATAAAAAATTCAGAGACCGAAATTTCGATCACTGATATTTTTATAATTTTTTTCTTTATTTTTTATTCCTCTTTATCTCAATTTGTTTAAAAAAATTTATTTTTTTAATTTTGGTTATTTTTAAAAAAATCATTTTTTTTTAATTTTAACAAATAAAACATATAATTATATAAACAATTATGCTATTTTATTTTTATATATGCATAAAATGAATTTTATTTTCATTATGCAATTTTTATATATACATAATAAAATTATATTTAATAAAATCAAATTTTATTTTAATTACATCCAATTAAATAAATAAATAATTAGTAATTTTCTAAATATTATTTAGATTTTCTAAATATATATTTATATAGAGAGAACATAACAAATTATATCAAGTGGTCTAGTGGTAAGGCTTAACTAAAAGAATACTAAAACCGGTCTCTAAATTGGTCACAAAATCGGTCTCTAAATTTCGGTCACTAAATATGTTGTAAAAGCTTAGCGACTAGCATTTTTACAACCGAAAAATGATGGTCTCCAAATTGGTCACAAAAAATTATAATGACCGATTTTTAAGTTTTTTCGGTCTCTAATTCGGTCACTAAAAGCGAGATTTTTAGTAGTGTAGGTTAAACTCGATTTTTTTTTTAATATAACATACTTTATAAAATTATTTTCCAAAATAACATATATTTGAAAAAAATTACCAAACTAACATAGTTTGGTAATGTATTCGCCAATCCATTTGAAGAAGATGTGTAATTTTGGTGCAATTCGCCAATTGGATTGAAGAACATGTGAAGATTTGCATGGATTCGCCATACCATTTGGCGAATGAGTGTACTTTCATGTACCAATTCGCCAAATGGATTGATGCATGTGTATATGTTGATTTTTGAATTTTTAGATTTAAGGTTTTTGATATTTTTGTGTTATATATATATATATATATATATATATATATATATATATATATATATATATATATATGTATATATATATATATATATATATATACATATATAAAAGTAAATATATATAAGTATATATATTTACTTATACATACATACATATATATATATATATATATATATATATATATATATATATATATATATATATATATATATACTTATATATATATATACTTATACTTATATATTTTTTTTTTCTTTTATAAATATATATATAAAGGAAAATTATAATATGAAATAAAATTATATCTAAAGAAAATTATTGATGTAAAAGAAAATTAGAGAATATGAGAAAACGAAATATAAAGTAAAAGAAAATTCTTATTAATAATTCAAGAACGACATTACAAAAACTAATGTCCCGCCCGATCTAACTGCCCCCCAGTACCACATCCACGGGGATGACCCCGTCTTCGAACTCTACCACCAGGTGGTCGAGGTTCCGCTTGTATTTGTGTGTTTGGTGGAGGCGGTTGTTGTTGAGTCCATGATTCAGCCTGTCCCCAATTACCTGGAAGGTTGCTGCCAAAGGCGCTGCCGTAACTGAGTTGTGTGCCCATGTTTTCAAAGCTGGGTCGGATAGGTTGGGCTGGGTTGGATTGGGTTGGGTGAGGACGATAGGCTTGACCAAACGAGGATATTGCCTCGTTTTGAGAACGAAACAAAGGTGGGGGGCTATAGGTTGGTGTGGACATGAAGGGGTTGTCGGGGGTATAGTGGTGTTGGTAAGGCTCTTGATGTTGTGATTGGGTTTGTGGCATGAAGGGGTTATGTGTTTGGATGAATGGCCTATGGGTGTGTGAAGTCGATGGCTGGAATTGGGTGGGGCAGTCATGTTGTGGAGTTGGTGGTTGGGCGTATGCTGCGGCCTGGGCGCGGGGGTCGATCAAGTATGGGTTATCAGACACCCATTGTTGCATAGTAACCGACCTAAACCAAACTAAATATTCTCTAGTTGGTCTGACGTTTTGCAGCACTTGGTCAGTTAGGACATGTTGGCGTCGATCCCTCCATTGTTGACGTAACTCCCTTGCAAAGTCTCTCCAATCTTCCATGTTCCACATGTCACTCACTCTTTTCAAATGCCAATTTCCCAAACATGTCGGAGGGCCCGGAATATTCTGTTGCATTCCGAACTGCATTTTCACCCGATCTGTTTGGTGCATTTCAATTGTAGTGAAGCGGATGATTGGAGTTTTTGCCGTCCAAATTTCAGCATCTTCCGGGTTAGGCTCATGGTCGAGTGCTAAATATGGGCGCCAGACGAACTACGGAAAAAAAAAATTCTGTTAGTATAAAATTATTTTAGTTAATAAAATGCAATAAAACGGAAAAATATTGTTTATATGTGACAATACCTGATCGATCCCCACGTGGTCTAACAACTGGCGATATAGAACTATAGAACTTCTTGGGTTTCTACTATAATCCATCCCAAGATCGGACCAGCTAAGCACAACAAATTTAAACACATTTAGATACAATAACAATTTAAATATTTAAAATATAATATGTTTGGAAATAAAAATTAAAAGTGGACTCACTGGTTTGCGTAGGGGAACGGGCATGGATTCATGTTGCGTGGGGCAAGCATCGGCAGTCTGGAATACCCCCAAGCTTGTAACAAAAATGCACACCCATAAAACGTACAAGTATCCTTTGCGGCATTTTTACAAAGGCTACTGTACAAGTGTGCCAAAACAGCTGAACCCCAACTGTATGTATTTACATTGTTGATGTTTCGCAACAATGGTAAATACATCATGTTTATTGTGTTCCCGGTACCGTCGGGAAATAAAAAATGACCAAATAAAAGCATAATATAACACCGAGTTTTTTGCATTATTTCTAACTCGGTTGAATCTTCAGTTAAAATAAAACTAGAATAGTGCTCTCTAAGGAGTCCTAGATTTATACCTGAACCCCGGCTACGAGTATTTGATGGCTGCTCCTCGTCAATTAGAGGGGCACCCAGCAAATCCGCAACTATAGAAACATCCTGGTTGACCTTACCGAAGACGGCTCTGCCGGATACACGTAACCCCAAGAGCATGTATACGTCTTCCAAGGTGACCGTGCATTCACCGAAGGGCAGGTGAAATGTGTGTGTCTCTGGCCTCCACCTCTCTTGGAGTGCCAAGATGAATTTTGAGTCTATTGAGTTGTTGTGAACCTTAATAACATCCCCAAACCCGCACAACTGTAGACACGGTTCAATGATCGGATCGAACTCAATGTAGTCGTGCACCCGACAGCGAAATCTTCTTACATTCTGTAAAAAAATTAATCGAAATAAGTACGCAATAATATATATATTTATGTGTAAATATATATATATTTACATATATATATATATATATATATATATATATATATATATATATATGTAAATATATATTTATATATATATATATATATATATATATATATATATATATGTAAATATATATATATATATATATATATGTAAATATATATATATATATATGTATATATATATATATATATATATTTACATATATATATATATATATATATGTATATATATATATATATATATATATATATATATATATATATATATATATATATATGTAAATATATATATATATATATATATATATATATATATATATATATATGTATATATATACATATATATATATATATATATATATATATATATATATATATATATATATATATATATATATATATATATATATATATATAGAGAGAGAGAGAGAGAGAGAGATATATACATAAATGGAACCCTAATTATATGCGTAATAGAATGAAATATATATAAAAAATATGCGTAATAGAATGTACGAAAATGAAACTTACGAATGCGGCGATATTTTCTGGTGTGCCTCGGTGTTGATCTCCCATCGTTAGTAAAGCCATTTTCTTTTTCGCACTGATACTTGAGATTCACTATGTGATATAAGATGTTTAACTTGTTTGAATTATGATTGTATGATATTTTAGTTTTAGTAGAGTGGTATTTATAAGTTTTTTCAGTTACATGATGCGAATGGGAAGAAGAAACATACATGCATATTCGCCATACCATGTGGCGAATTCAACTAAAACACTAACACTAATTCGCCATACCATGTGGCGAACGTGAACAACATTTTCCTGCATGTCCTGTGATTGGTTCGTCTGCTTGATTGAGGATTCCACTTCTTCATTTTGATTGGCGAAGGCACATGTTTGTGGATCACCAACTCACATCACAAACACCCAAAAGATTCTCTGCATGGTCAAGGGTGCAGAGCATTGAAACCATGAGGAATCTCTGATGCGTTTCCAGCTTTGTGCAGGTTTCATAAAGCCTTACTGGATTCGCCAATCCATTTGGCGAAAAGCATTGAAATATGTATACATTCGCCACACCATTTGGCGAACATGCATGCATGTTAAGTTATGTTAAGTTTAGGTTTAATTAGTTTCTAGGAGTTAGTTACTTAAGTTAGTCTTGGTTAGTTTATAATTAGGTTACTTAGGGTTGAATTAGGTTGAGTTAATTAGATTAGTTAGGGTTTAGTTTAGTTTAATTAGATTAGTTAGGGTTAAGTTACTTAGTTAGGTTAGATTAATTAGATTAGTTAGGGTTAGATTAAGTAGATTAGTTAGGGTTAAGTTAATTAGATTAATTAGGTTACATATATATATATATATATATATATATATATATATATATATATATATATATATATATATATATATATATATTAGGTTAGATTAATTAGATTAGTTAGGGTTAGATTAAGTAGATTAGTTAGGGTTAAGGTAATTAGTTAGGTTAGATTAATTAGATTAATTAATATATATATATATATATATATATATATATATATATATATATATATTAGGTTAGATTAATTAGATAAGTTAGGGTTAAGTTAATTAGATTAATTAGGTTACATATATATATATATATATATATATATATATATATATGTATATATATATATATATATATATATATATATATATATATATATAATTATGGTTTCATTAATGTCAATACCTACACCTATATGTGGAGAAGATAACCCTATATGGTGCAGGAGATAAGCCTATATGGTGCAGGAGATAAGCCTATATGGTGCAGGAGATAAGCCTATGAGACATTAATTCACATAAATTCAGAACCCTAAATATAACCATAAAATATGTTTTTGCCTTTACTATTTAAGATTGGTTTCATATCTTCATTGTACCATAAACTGCAAAACATTTTCATATATCTAAAACAGTCTTTGAATACGAACTATGTCTCAAATACCCCAGTATATGATCAACGCCCATACAAATGGCGAAATATTTGAATGTAACCATTCTGGTTTCAACTTTCGAAACACCGAGGTTACGCGGTTCTCAATCGTCCGACAATCCAATTTCGCTCATCTAAAAAAGAGATTGGAAAACAAAATGCAGCGTGGTCCAGTTGACGTCATTATTTACAAAAA
Organism: Lathyrus aphaca; assembly: GCA_963966055.1. Lineage (NCBI taxonomy): Eukaryota > Viridiplantae > Streptophyta > Magnoliopsida > Fabales > Fabaceae > Lathyrus > Lathyrus aphaca. Next base: position 610,075,618 of record OZ014519.1, read on the forward strand.
TCCAGTATTCTATGAGGATAACCAGGTCATGTATTTTCAATTAACTATCTCTGACGACGAAAGTGTTCGTACTATGTTTCTAAGCCATGAGTATTCTGGTTTCAATGATATCGAGTTGTATGTTACGTTTCACCAACAACAAGTGTCTCAGCCCATTGATCATTCGCAAGTATTTATCGAATCTGACAATGATTTGGCTGAAGTGGATGTTGTTGATGAGGACGAGGAACAAGAGGAGGCAGTAGTTGATGAACTGGTCAATGAAGACGAGGTTCCGGCCAGTCATGTATATCATCCTCCTCCACACATGACAAACTTGAACTTGGGAAGTGAAGACCCATCTTCAGACATATTTTATGTTCCGTATCCACAAAGGCAGGGTTCATTAAAGGAGGGCGACCATTTTCGAACAAAAGAAGAATGCGTTCGAGCTATAAAATATTACCACATGGATTTATCGGCTGATTATAGGGTCGACCGAACGAATCCTACACTATATATGATACGTTGTCGTAACGTGGCATGCCCGTTTCGATTGACAGCATCATACAGAAAAAGAAGTGAAGATTGGAAGGTTGCTTCAATGGGACCGGAGCATACATGTGTCATAACCAACACACTGCAGGATCATCGGCAACTGAGCTCTCAGCTAATATGCAACGATATCCTATCAATCGTTGCTGACGATCCTTCGGTCAAGGTCAGCACAATAATTAAGCACATAGTTCAGAAGCACAACTATACTCCATCATACAGGAAAGCCTGGATTGCTAGAACTAAGGCTGTTGCCGTTGTGTTCGGAAATTGGGAGGACTCGTACAAAGAACTCCCAAAGTTTTTGCTGGCACTGAAGCACTATGCACCTGGGACCGTTGTCATCCTAGAGACCTTGCCGGCGTATACTTCGGAAAGTCAATGTGTCAGTGGAAATGGCATATTCCACCGGCTCTTTTGGGCTTTTGACCCATGTATAAAGGGTTTTTCCTTCTGCAAGCCTATAATCCAAATTGATGGAACATGGCTCTACGGGAAATACAAAGGAACTCTATTGATGGCAGTGGCACAGGACGGCAACAGCAATATCTTTCCAATTGCATTCGCTATCGTCGAGGGAGAGACTGCCGATGGATGGAGTTTTTTCCTAAAAAATCTTCGCAGCCATGTGGCTCCCCAGTCTCACTTATGTTTGATTTCGGACAGACATGCATCAATTGAGAGTGCATGGAAGAATGTTGATAACGGCTGGCAGGAACCGCCCTCAACACATGTCTATTGTATTAGACACATAGCGCAAAACTTCATGAGAGAGATCAAAGATAAGACACTGCGGAAGAAGGTCGTGAATGCAGGGTACTCATTAACCGAACCGTCATTCAAACATTATCGTGACGAAATCAGAATGGCGAATGAAGATGCATTCAGATGGATAAACCAGATTCCTTTAGATAAGTGGACCAGGGCCTACGACAAAGGACAACGCTGGGGTCACATGACAACAAACCTCGTTGAATCCATGAACTCTGTTTTCAAAGGAATCCGCAACCTACCGATAACCGCTTTGGTGAGGTCAACCTACTTTAGGCTCGGAGCACTTTTTGACACCAGGCGTTCAAAGTGGAGTTCAATCCTACAGTCTGGTCAAGTGTTCAGCGATAGTTCTATGACATTCATCAAAGACGAAGCATCCAAGTCTAACACACATCTGGTCACCGTGTTTAACCGCAGTCAGGGACATTTCAATGTTGATGAGATCATGGATCACAACGAAGGGAGACCGAGGGGATCCTATCGGGTGGAACTTGATAACAATTGGTGCGACTGTGGTAAATTTCAAGCCTTCCGCATGCCTTGCTCCCATGTCATAGCGGCATGTTCGAAGGTTCGGATGGACCCTTCAGGCTTACTATCCCCTGTTTACCAAGTGCACAACCTTTGCAACGTCTACAACAAAAGCTTTCCGGTTGTTGCAAATGAGGACTACTGGCCCTCCTACAACGGGGAAATAGTCTGGCACAACGAGAACATGCGAAGAAAGAAAAAAGGCCGTCCTAACAGCACGCGTATTCACACCGAAATGGATACGGCGAACAAGATGGTGAGACTGTGTAGTTCATGTCGTCAGCCCGGTCACAATCGAAAAAAATGTCCCAACGTTGGACCAAGCTCAACATCGTAAATTAGGTCATTGTAACCGTATTTATTTTATATGGAATCCTGGTTCGTTTGATTCATATAAGTAACATCATACAACCACAAGGAAATACATGATTCAGAAAATGACCGTACATAAATAAAACGGAAAAATACATAAATAAAACCACAACCACAAACACGAACATACATAAATAAAACCAGGAAATACATGATTCAGAAAATGACCATACATAAATAAAACAACTGCAAGATTCAACAGATCTAGCCTATCAGAACCATCAGGACAACTTCACCTCCACCTAGCATCATCGACAAAACACCTGCATCATTGACAATTTTTCTCCATTTCGTCACACCAAACTCCACAACCCTTTTCTCAATTTTAATTATCTTTTCTTTTTGGCCGATCTCTCCTTCTAACCAGCGGGTTAATTCTCTGTGCAAGTGTTCCAAAGTTTGGGGGTTCCATAACAGCATCTTCAGAGGAGGCTTTGTTGCCGAGAAAAACACTAAAGCATTTTTCTTCAAGATATCAAATTTTGGAAGCGGTTCTTCTGATGATGAGGAAGACGGTGCCGATGCATAGTTAGATGGACGGGGAGAAGCCATATTGTGAGAGAGGGAGACTGAAAGGACTGAATGAGAGAGGGTTTGTAAGGATGGAGTGAGATGAATCTTATGTTTATGAGTGAGGCATATATATAGTAAAAAAATTTGCAAACCCTAGGTATATATATATATATATATGTATACGTGTATATATATATATATATATATATATATATATATATATATATATATAAATATATATATATATATAAATATATATATATATATATATATATATATATATATATATATATATATATATATATATATATATATATATATATATATATATATATATACCTAGGGTTTGCAATTTTTTTTACTTATATATATATACATAAATATACATATATATATACATATTTATATATATATATATATATATATATATATATATATATATATATATATATATATATAAATATACATATATATATATATATATATATATATATATATATATATATATATATATATATATATATACATATTTATATATATATATATATATATATATATATATATATATATATATATATATATATATATATATATAATATATATATATATATATATATGAATAACACAAAAATATAAAAAAACTTAAATCCAAAAATTGGTTAGGGCAAGTACACTCATTCGCCAAATGGTATGGCGAATTAGGCCAAATTTTTTAGGGCTAGCCAATCCATTTGGCGAATTGCTCCTAAAATCCATATGTTCTTCATTTCATTTGGCGAACATGTTACCAAACTATGTTAGTTTGGTAATTTTTTTCAAATATATGTTATTTTGGAAAATAATTTTATAAAGTGTGTTATATTAAAAAAAAATTCGGTTAAACTCACTTGTTTCACGAACTTAAAAATCATTTTTTTAAAAACTATTATTTATATTTTTTTAAAATTATAAATTAAATTTTTTTTAAAAATAAAATATTAAAATAAAATAAATCTTGCAGGAATTTATATTTATCTCCAAACTTTACTAATTCAAAAACTACATGGATTTCAAAAAATTCATTTGAAAGGCTTATTTAAAAACTACAATTAAGTTTAAATTTGTCTAAAAAATTTACAACTTCATTTAAATATTTAGGAACCTTACCAATTTAATGAAATAATACATAAAAAATTTAAGAAATTGATAAATTTTCATAAAAAAAAAATTACACCACTTACAACTTTCATTACATATGTTATTTTAGAAAATATCATTATACTTCCAATAAGGATGTCTCTAAATGCAATTGTCAGTTTTATTTTTATAAATAGTACAAAAGGGACGATATAGTGTTAAGATTCTGAGTAAATCTTTAAATTTACTCTTAAAGACAATATAATTCTTCTCATATATAATCAAGTTAACTCATAAACCTAACGAAGCGAACTATGTATAGTTCATGTTCAACTCATTTAATTAACAAATATAGTTTTTCGTGCTTATTCATTAGACAATTAACATACTCTGGAAATCCTAAACGGCAATGAGATAGTAATCCTCTCATATCCACTATCTTTGACGGTAATCTCTCCGGTCTAACAAGGTACGCCGTTCTTATTATTTTTAATCATTCTTGACATAATAATATGCTATAATTTGTATTTATCGATTCAATTAAATTTATCAATTGGTATCAGAGCTTGATTAAATACATATTATGGTTATAAATTGTAAAATATATAAACTCTATTATCGAACAATTAACAATTGTTTATATTTGGTGATATTTACCACTTTGATCTAAAATGAACCAAATACTATTTGCACCGATGAAAACATAATATTTGATTTCAAAAGCTGTATTTGTTTTAAAATTAAGCAAAACCTAAACTCATGCTATGCTAACTTGCTTGTATCGATAATTCAAGTACGTCTTGACATTGCTTTCATATTGTGCATCATTTATTTAAACATGCTTGTATTGATAATTCTGCATATAATTGGATGCCATTTATATCTCTTTTCCTTATTTTATGCTGATAAATCTAAAAGGTACTGACAACGGCATGTTTGGTTTGAGAACATGGCTCTGAATTAAATAGTTGTATATTTTCTTTTGTGTTTGTTGCTAGTAAGAGAATTTGGTGGCAAACAAAGAAAAGAATAAGTAAAATATTGATACGGTAAAATAGCTATGGTTGCTATTGTTAAGCTTTCTTTTCACAACTAAGTCTAAATTATTCTTCTTTTATTGATTATTGATTACTATTGATTTATTATTTATGATTATTAATAAATTAATGATTTCATAATCATTAATAAATTTTCTAAAATTTTATAATTTTATTTAATATTGAGATTAATTTGTATTTAAATATGCATTTGAATTTTAAGTTGAAATTTTGAATATTTCTTAAAACTTATTATGCCACTCTTTATTAATATCTCTAATTCAATTTATCATTGTTATAGTATTAAAAATTGGCAAGTACTGTAATTTTGAAATATGATAAAATTAAAAATATTCTTCCATCACTCTCTATTCATTATTGTTCTTGATTGAACTTGAAATGATGTTAATAAATTATATATTGTCTCAATATTTATATGTTAATAATTATTTTGAGCAATTTATAAGAAAAATTAAAATTATATTATTCTTTATTGTATTGTATCATTTTTTTGTTGTTATTGTGAACTATTTAAGATGACATTATGAATCGTAAAAGTCACCAAAGTTTATTGGTTCTTCGGACAAGGATGAAAACGACACTCTTGGAGGTTAGTCATAATTATTTTCAATTTCTTATGACTAATTATATAATTACATATAAAGAGAAATTTGATTCTACTATTATCTAATCCTTTGAAAATTATAAAATATGTATTTATATAAAGTGAAATTAATTTCAGAATATTGTGAAATTAGAACTCTCTATTTATTGTCACATATTGATTTCTTATTATATACTCCATTAAAATAGATATAGTCTTATGAGTATATCTGAAATCTTATTATTTTGAGAGTTTTATTCTTGATAATTAAGCAATATCGCTTAATTTGTATAATTGTAATTTCACCTATCGTGGATACAATTATGTACATTTTCCTATTTTGAATAAAATATAATCAATATTAATTTGCATGATTGTAACTCATCTATCGTGGGTACAATTGTAAAAATATTGTTTAGTAAAATAATTAAATCATGTTAATTATAATAAATATTGTTGATAATAGGTACGTATAACCTGTCAGTATGTTATTATTAATATAATTTGTTTTGTTCAATGTACCCTATCGACATTAGAATTTTTTTGTGACGTAATATTTTTAAATTGTTATCTTTCTTATTTAACATTGTTGAAACTATTATTTAAGAAATAAGATGTTAATTTTAAAGGCATGTAATACTTTATGAATTCCAATCATTTATTTTTATTATTATTATTTTTAAATGGATTTCAATTCTCATTGTATTATGTAAGTGATGGACATACCCTATCAGTATGATGTTACTTGACATGATTATTGTGTGATAGAGAAAATAGTTGAATATTTATTTAAAAAATTTCAAAACTCTTAATCTTAGTTTAACTATTATTCTCTATCAAGTGGGAGAATTTAACATGCCAATTATATATAAAAATGAGAAATAAATATTATTTGTTTAAAATAATATTATTTATAGAGGCTTATATTGAGGATGTTGTAGTTTTATGTTATTGATGAAAATCTTTTACTACTTGTGTTATATCCTCAATATTAATTAAATTAAAGTCTCATGTTTTTCCGCTGCGTATAACATAATATGTTTATCAAATGTGTGTAGTTATATTTGTACCATTTGAGGTTTGAGTAAGTTATTAAGATGTTGAATAAAATCATATATTCTATTTAAAGTTATATGAATTTGATCTCACTCAGATGATAGTAAATCTTTTATATGACCATCATACTCTTTCGTGTAAAATTATATAAATATTTACATATTCTATTTACGTGCAAAATATGTGGTTGAGTTTGTAAAACTCTAATGTTGATATATTATAGAACCACTCCTATGTTAGTTTTGCACTAAAAATAAAATAAAATAAGTATCCCATTGTATATCAGAGTATTTAATATTGGTGGACTCTGATAAATCTTTATCGTATTGGATCAGCGGGAGTGCATGTGTACACAATAATGTAATATGAGATTTTCAGATTATAATTCTCATATTGTCATATATTCTTGAGCACATTATAAATATGACATATTTTAAGAAGACTTCAAAATGAACAATAACTCTAAAAATGGCGCTTTTTAGAACAAACAAGATCTTAGACAGCGCTTTTTTTAGCCTTAGACAGCGCTTTTTTTAGCCTTAGACAGCGCTTTAAAGCGCTGTCTAAACCTCCGCTGCTAAAGGTTTAGACAGCGCTTTTTAAAATGTGAAAAGCGCTGTCTAATCCCCCACCCTTAGACAGCGCTTTGGCCAAAAGCGCTTTAAAAGACCCTCTTAATTTAAATTTTTTAGGTACACATTAGACAGCGCTTTTCAAAAGCGCTGTCTAAGCCCCTACCTTAGACAGCGCTTTGGCCAAAAGCGCTGTCTAAGCCCCTCCTATTTTAATTTTTTTAGGTATACCTTAGACAGCGCTTTGGCCAAAAGCGCTGTCTAAGCCCCCCCCTTAGACAGCGCTTTGGCCAAAAGCGCTGTCTAAGCCCCTCCTATTTTAATTTTTTTAGGTATACCTTAGACAGCGCTTTGGCCAAAAGCGCTGTCTAAGCCCCCCCCTTAGACAGCGCTTTTGCCTAAAGCGCTTTCTAATCCCCCCCTTAGACAGCGCTTTTGCCAAAAGCGCTGTCTAAAGTATACGAAATTTTTTGTAGGATTTGTTTGTAACCACATTTTTTCCAGGTTTATAAACCAGAATTGGTACCTGTTTTCAACCAGATTTTTGCAGTCAATTATCACATTTTATATATGCCATTTTGGCCTTTTTTTACCAAAATTTGGCTAACCAATTCAAACCAATTCAAACCAAATTTGCCATAAATGTATCAAAATATATACAAATTTATGTTTACATTTATAAGTCATTACATATACTACTACAAATGTACACATTAATTACACACTTTGAGCTCTATCATGTATTGACACCACTCCTCTTTGATTTCGTCCACTTGATCCTTTGTATAAGATGCACACTTGAATTCATCAAAGTACTACATAATAATATAACATATTTTGAATTAATTCCAACTATTTAATTATATGAGATATGTGTAAATATAAAAATAACTCATAAGTTAGAAATACATACATCGGTGGGAATCTCTAATCGGCCCAACATGAGAGTATCTCGCATAAACCTCAACATGAAATACCCGCAATCTATTTCATTACGTTGAAGAGGACACTACATATGAAAAAAAAATATGAATTATAAATCCTAAGTTTTATCAAGTGTAGTCATCACTAATATAATAAAAAACGCGGTAATTAAAAATATACCGCCACTTTAATCCATGAAATGGAGTTGGCGCCCCTCCTTGAGGTCTGGATAACTCGTTGGGCACGAAAAGCTTGTAGGACGCTAATAAAATAAAAATGAAGCAATTAGAACAATTCACATAAACTAAGAAAAATTTTGAACATTCTCACTTACGTGTCAATTAGGTCCTTCATAACCGGGTATGTTGTCCAATCATTTCCTAACGAGTCAAGATAATACACAATTTCTCGGATAGGATTGATTGCGAGCAACAACCAATGTCCACTGTAATGATTAGGCAAATGTTAGATGGTAACTTGGAAAATAATTATTATAGATGAATTTAGAATGAAATGCTAACCCGGTATTAAACGGTAAAAAAAACAACTTCTCCGCATTTTTATTCTCCACGAGGATCCGAAGAACGTACTCCGTCACGGTATCCGGTCTACTTATCATTAAAGTATAGTTGACGGTCGCGGGTGCTAAGAATCCGAATGACACGTCCAAACCATTGGGGCGCATCAATTTGTCATACAAAAACCTAATATAAAAACATCATTAACATAAAGTAAACATCATTAAAATAAGTTGTTTAATTAATAAAACAAAGTATGCCGAATTTACCTAACATATGTATTGACAACGTTGACGCCGATTTCTTCACGACCAAAAACTTGCATGAAGTCCTCATTACCAATCATTTGTTCGTAATCAAAGCCGAAAATCCCTACCTCCATAGGTATAGTCCGAACACCTCCGGTCGGTATATCGGTCATCTCTAGAAATGTCCTGAGGCACGACCTATACTTGGTGGTAGGTTTTTTCCTAGCTACGGACTTCTTAGCACCAGAACTTTGTACCCGTGCGGAGGCGTTGCTAACCTCCTTTTTTTGTTGTGCGGAGGCATTGCTAGCCTCATTTTCTTGAACCTACATGTCATATAAATAGTTAGATCAAATTAAGAATGTAACAACTTCCATGAATATATGTCATATAATTGTATATTACCTCTTTTCTTGAAACCGTGGACTCGGTATGCCGTGGAATCGCAGTTTCTTTTGATTTGGATTGTGTGGGAGTCTATTTAACATAGGAAAATATGTAAGTAAAATTTTAAGCATAAATTTTAAACTTTGAATATACCAAGGAAAGTTAACATAAGTTTTAATCATACCTCATATCCTACGCATATGAGGTTTGTCGGCCATGCAACAAACGAACCTACTGCTTCGTGCACCGTTGTTGCATCCGAATCATCGCTAGGATATGGTAATGCTGCATTCGGCTCAACTGCAATATCAACTGATACCTTCAAACATCCAGCAGGGAGCTCTCTAGTGTGGAGTAATACTCCGCTAACGTTATGCACTTTTCCCTTGCCAACCATCCGATAGTATGGTGACGACAAATACAGCTGACAATGGGAAATGCCCTAAAATCAATAATAACAAGAAATCGTTAATGTGTATATATGTCAAATACATAATTTAAGAAAATAGTTCAATTTAAGACAATTATATGTAATTACCTCTGGAATGTTCGGCTGAAAGGTACAGTTGATACTGTCTTTGTCCGAAGCATCTCTGTATACTGTTGAGGCGCTAGCCTCTCTTTCTCTCCTCAATGCATCAAGCTCAGCTTGCATGGCTTCCATTCTTGCATGAAGCTCCCGATTACTAGGAGCCTTTCCTTTTTTAATACTCATGGAGGTCGGAGTGACTCCAAATCCCTTACCCCTCACCCGACCAGAGTACTCAGGGACATCTAATGCCCGACCAAGTATGCTCCTAGTATCATCGGGAGATAAAGACTGAGATAGCTCCTCCTGAAAAATCATATGAATATCGTACAATTGTCAAATATTTGTGTATAAAAATGTTATTCAATTAATGAAAAAATGTTATACTTACACATTTCTGGTATACTTGTAAAACTTCTTCTTGAGGAACTCCAGATTTGCCCACACGGGCTTCCTTCCACAAAACATGTGCAGGAAGAGATGATTCTGAACTTTCCTCCTTCTGCAGCTACACATTAAGTCATACAATTTGATCAGATAAAACTAATATATGATGAACAAATTTGTTATCGCAATTTAAAAATACGTACCATGGATTGTTCTAAACGTCCATATCCGACACGTCCTTTTCGGTACGGATATGCGGGACTTGATGCTCTTTCCCGATTTGTAGCACTTATTCTTTGAAAAACCGGGTCTTGTCTTTTGGATTTGAACGCTTCCCATTCTTCAGCCGATATCAAACTTTCATATTTTTGGGGAAGCTCCGCATCCACAAAATTACCATCCGCATCCTTAAGGAACTTGGATGATAAAAATGTCCGAAACCCTCTTAGAAGCTTTCCGGCCAATTTCATACAAAAGCCTCTTCTTTCTTCTTCGATGTTAAAACATCGCTAAGAAAAACATACAGATTGATAGTTAGTATCGGTAATTGAAAAAACATAATTGATACCGTATAATTAAGGGCCAAATGATTGTACCTTTATCTCACTCCAAATTTTATCTTTGGACTCTTTCAGCTCTTTGTTTCTCCAATCATCACATGTAATGGGAATTTCATTCCTTACTAGTGCACCGATAAAACTAGTTAAGGTATGCCCATTAGGTTCTATAAGCTGTCCCTGGGTGCTCCAATAGACATCTAGTATGATGCCTCGAGATCTTCCTTGGACCACCCTTCTCATTACTGTGATGCCTCTTCGAATTTCTTCTTCCGCGGATACTTTTTTAGGAACTTCCTCAGGTTGGTCATCAGCCATGTCTAACCTGTAATAAACCAAGGAAACCATCAAATATCAAATATAACTTATAATCAAAGCAATTGAAAACAAAAAAAATAAAGAAATCATGCATTATCATATATAACTTATAATCAAAGCAATTGAAAACAAAAAAATAAAGAAATCATGCATTATCACATATAACTTATAATCAAAACAATCGAAAAAATAAAATAAAGAAACCATGGATAATTTACCTAAGTCACTAACATCTCTTTCTTTTCTTTGTTGGAATATTAATCACTTGTTTCTTAGCAATGCGTACGGATGAATTGATCCAAATTCCCTCATTATGATCGTTTCTTATATATGACTCATCCGGTATAAGATCCTCAACTTCATCATTTCTATTCAACTCATTCCGTCTAATGCATGACTCATTCTCAACATCAATATCACATTGATCGACACCGCTATCATCAGTCACTTTGTTAGAGAAAAGCACTATAGACCATTTTGTACTCTTCGGGTCATTCACATAGAACACTTGTTTAGCCTGAGATGCTAGAATAAAAGGTTCATCTTTGTACCCCACCCTAGTAAGATCAACTTGCAAAAATCCAGACTTATCCATTCGTATGCCACTACTATTCACCCACTTGCAACCAAAGATGGGAATCTGAAACTTCTCGTAATCAAACACCCAAATGTGCTCAATAACTCCAAAATATGACAGATTTGCATATTTGGGGTTTAAGTCCTTCATGCTTGATATATGCATTGCTTCAGCTAGCACGGTGACACCACTATTTTGCATAGTACTCTTATCATCTTGTTCTTTGGTATAAAATGTGTATCCATTAATTGAATATGCGCTATGAGAAAACACATGCAAACTTGGACCATATGCCAAACATCTCAACCTTTCTGTTACCGAAGAAGGATCTGAAGAGCGCTTCAAATAAATATGATCCTTCAACCATTGTATGAAACTTTGATTGTGCTCTATAACTATCCAATTTTCATTTCTGTTCGGATTTAACCTTCGGAGTACATCCTTGTGCATTTCAACATATGGCTCAACCTCATTATTATTGTGCAGAACATACAAATGAACTTGATCCCGTTCATCCCTTGATATTGTCACAATTTTATTCCCAATTAATTTTTTACCTTCCATTTTGTCGAAAATCTGAGCTCTGGGGAGTCCAATCGATTGAACGTTAGACAAATATTCAGTACAAAACTCAACAGCTTCTTCAACAATGTATCGTTCAACAATACAACCCTCTGGTCGACTTCGGGATTTCACGTACCCTTTTAATATTTTCATATACCGTTCAGCAGGGTACATCCATCTCATATAAGCTGGTCCACACAACTGTGTCTCTTTCACAAGATGAACAACTAAATGAACCATTATGTCAAAAAAAGACGGAGGAAAATACATCTCAAGCTCACACAAGGTAATTACAATCTCTTTTTGTAGTGTTGGTAAGATCTCGGGATCGATCACCTTACTACAAATTGACCTAAAGAAAAAACACAATTTAGTTATGGAACTTCTTACTTTTTCTGGCAAAATAGAACGTATACCGATCGGTAGAAAATGTTCCATTATAACGTGACAATCATGTGTCTTCAAATTCTTCAACTTGAGGTCTTTCATAGAAACAAGTCTTCTGATATCAGATGAGTATCCTTCTGGAACCTTAACTTCACTCAGAGACTTACACAAAATTTTTTTCTCCTTTCTAGATAAAGTAAAAGCAGCAGGTGGTAGATATGTTCGTCTTCCTTTCTTCACGGGTGCTAATTCAGTTCTCATTCCCATTTTTAACATGTCCTCCCTTGCTTTAAGGCCATCCTTAGACTTGCCTTTTATATTGAGTAATGTACCGATAACACTTTCAAATACGTTTTTTTCAATATGCATAACATCGAGAAAATGTCTCACGTACAAAGACTTCCAATATGGCAATTCAAAAAATATCGACCTTTTCTTCCACCCACCTTTCACAATCTTATGTGCAAAAGGCTTGCCAAACTCAGTACGCACATCTTTCACCTTTTCAAAAACTTGTTCACCTGACAATGCGGGTGGAGCTCTACGATGTTCGGTGTCTCCATTGAATGCTTTTCTCCACCCACGGTAGTGATGTTTAGAATGTAAGAATCTACGATGACCGAGAAACACATTCTTCTGGCAAAGTTCCAATCGGATCGTATCGGTTCCGTCTTCACAAACAGGACACGCACGTTGACCTTTAATGCTATACCCAGATAGATTCCCGTATGCTGGAAAATCATTAATTGTGCCAAACAACATCGCCCTCAAATTGAAACTTTCTTTCCTATATCCATCATAAACCTCCACACCGTTCTCCCACAAAATCTTTAAATCTTCGATCAGAGGTGTCAAGTATACGTCTATGTCATTACCTGGTTGTTTAGGCCCAGAGATTAACATAGATAACATCATGTACTTACGCTTCATACATAGCCACGGAGGTAGGTTATAAATCATAAGAATCACAGGCCATGTGGTATGTGAAATACTTTGAAGACCATGTGGGTTCATTCCATCAGTAGATAATGCCAATCGAAGGTTTCTTGCTTCTGATCCAAACTCAGGATAATCATTATCAATCTTCGACCACTGTGGTGAATCAGCCGGATGCCGATACTTTCCATCGGTAATTCTTTCATCTGCATGCCAAGTAAGATGTCTTGCATCGGTTTCACTACGAAACATGCGCCTAAATCTCGGAATTATCGGAAAATACCATAAGACTTTTGCGGGAGATAATCTTTTCTTATATCGAGACAAACCGCATTTGGGGCACTCAGTTAACGTTGCATATTCGTTACGAAACAAAATGCAATCGTTAGGACAAGCATGTATCTTATCATAGCTCATGCCAATAGAGCACAACATTTTTTTTGCCTCATAGGTTCGATTAGGAAGAACATTATCATCCGGTAGCATTTCTCTCATAAGGGCCAACAACTCTGTGAAACTTTTATCCGACCATCCATTGCCCGCCTTTAAGTTGTACAACTTTAATACCGCAGAAAGTCTTGAGAATTTAGTGCAACCTTTGTACAACGGTTTCTCTGCATCGCTTACCATCCTCTCAAACATTTCAGGACAATCATGAAGATCTTCTTCCAGTGCTTCTACAATCTCTTCAACTCGATCACAATCATATGTTTCCGTGTCTTTGTCGTATGAAGCATAGGTCGTATTTCTTTTTCCACTCGATTCAACATTCCCGTTAATTTTCTCACCATGAAATATCCAACACTGATAACTTTGATCAATTCCATGCCTCAGCAAATGCGATTTCAATCCATGTGCGTCAACCTTACCAATATAACAACAACGCAAGCAAGGACAATGCATTCGTCTGGGGTTTTCAGCGTGTTGAACAACATACTTAACGAATTCCGCAACCCCACTCTCGTACTCTTTGGTCATTCGATCGGCACAGATCCATGTTTTATCCATGGTTTTCCTACTTATTAAAGTAAACAATCAATCCAGACGAAAATACATAACTAAGGTAGTATCTTTGAATATCCTAACAATTTTAAAGTTCAATTCATTTTAAACTTCAAAAACGTATACATAACCAATGTTAATATAAACTTCAATAACGTATTCGATACGCCAATATACCAACTTTAATTACCTCATCACTTTCATTTTTTATATTATAAGAATCAAACTTTTTCTATTACAATATACCTATAACTATACCTATAACACGTTAATTTTTCTATAACTAACTTTAATTTTCTATTAGAATATACCTATAACTATACCTATAACTATACTTATAAACATTTTCTATGAATCAAAACAAAGGATAATACACTAAACTCACTTTTTATGAATCAAAACAACAATGTACCTTCTACACTCAATGTACCTTATGAATCAAAGCAACTTAAACAAAGGATTATACACTAAACTCACTTTTTATGAATCAAAACAACAATGTACCTTCTACACTCAATGTACCTTATGAATCAAAGCAACTAAAACAAAGGATAATACACTAAACTCAGTTTTTATGAATCAAAACAACAATGTACCTTCTAAACTCAATTTTTATTAATCAAAACAACTTAAACAACAATAATAAACTAAACTCAGATTTTATGAATCAAAACAACTAAAAAAAGGGATAAACTAAACTCAGTTTTTTTCAATCAAAACAACAATGTACCTCCTAAAATCAATTTTTAAGAATCAAAACAACATAAACAAGAATATTACACTAATTGAAACGAAGTTACTGTGTTCAAGAATCGAAAAATCAAGAAATGACCAAACATACCGCAAGAATGGAGAATGAAGAACGAAGAATCAAGAATCGAACTCAAGAAATGAACAAACGAAGTCAATGATTCTTCAAACACGTTCACTGATTCTTCAAACTGTGTTTCGCTTCAACTGTGTTTCGCTGCTGTTAGGGTTTCTTTCGCAGGAGGGAAAACAAAAGAACAGAGAACGCAAATAGAAGTCTGAATTTTAATTTTAATAAGACCTTAGACAGCGCTTTTGGGAAAAGCGCTTTCTAAGGTATGCCTTAGACAGCGCTTTTCAAAAGCGCTTTCTAAACCCCCCCTTAGACAGCGCTTATGGTTTTATTTTTTTTTTAAATTTAAAAGCTTTAGACAGCGCTTTATCAAAAGCGCTGACTAAGGTGAATATTTAAAAGCGCTTTCTATAAGCGCTGTCTAAGGGGGGGTCTTAGACAGCGCTTTCTAAAAGCGCTGTCTAAGACCCCCCCTTAGACAGCGCTTTCATTATTTTTTTGGAACATTTTCCGTGTTTTTTTTAAATTTTAAACTTGGACAGCGCTTTCTCTTAAAAGCGCTGTCTAAGATGCGCTGTTAAAAAGCAGTTTTGGCGTAGTGAAATAAAATAAAATAAGTATCCCATTGTATATCAGAGTATTTAATATTGGTGGACTCTGATAAATCTTTATCGTATTGGATCAGCGGGAGTGCATGTGTACACAATAATGTAATATGAGATTTTCAGATTATAATTCTCATATTGTCATATATTCTTGAGCACATTATAAATATGACATATTTTAAGAAGACTTCAAAATGAACAATAACTCTAAAAAGTCTTATATATATATATATATATATATATATATATATATATATATATATATATATATATATATATATATATATATATATATATATATATATATATATATATATATATATATATATATATATATATTATTCTCTTAATCTTAGGAAACATCATAATTTGATGTTTAGGCCAATATTGAAAAGACACAATAATTCTTTAGCATGCAATAATATTGTGTTATTCTATATTCAATAATCCACATTTGTCAGGTCATAATATGAAAGTGCAAGTAAATATCAATACTCTTATCGAGTATGATATTGTGTTATGAAGGTATTTATGGTTAAATGTAATTACTCTCGTAATATAGCATACCTATATGTAATTACTATTCTAAGACCTAAGTTGATATTCTATGATCTTTAATTTAAAACTCATTAATATAATCACTAACCATATGCTTATACACATGAGTAAGTCTTATGATATTTTGTGTTAGTGGGAGTTTATCAATATCATTTTCATATGCTTGGGCCATTCTTTTTAACATATTATTCTTAACTTAAATATGTTACTATAAATTCATCATTCTTTGTGACTTTTAACATGTAAGATTTGTTTTCCCTATCGGATACAATTTCTGCAACGTTGAAACTTATTTTTCTTTTTGATTGATTAATGTTTTGACCATAGTTAGTAATCTAATGTTAAAATTTTAATAATTGATTATTGTCATCCCAGTGGGAGATTGTTAGATTAATTATTTAATTAATCA
Source organism: Lathyrus aphaca (assembly GCA_963966055.1). Taxonomy (NCBI): domain Eukaryota; kingdom Viridiplantae; phylum Streptophyta; class Magnoliopsida; order Fabales; family Fabaceae; genus Lathyrus; species Lathyrus aphaca. Next base: position 610,092,456 of record OZ014519.1, read on the forward strand.
AATTGATTTACATAATCAATCATTAATTAATTATAATGTGGTAAATTGTTATTAAACACTAATTATTGATGAATTTATTTGATTGGGTTTTGTGCCTGAATGAACCGTGATGAGTTGGATCATTCAGTTAAGCCCAATGAGAGGTCATTGCCCTCAGCCATTTAACTATTTAAGTGTCGTCCCATTAGACAATTAACATACTCTGAAAACCCTAAACGACAATGAGGTAGTAATCCTCTCATATCTACTATCTCTGACGGTAATCTCTCCGGTCTAACAAGGTACGCCGTTCTTATTATTTTTAATCATTCTTGACATAATAATATGCTATAATTTGTATCTATCAATTCAATTAAATTTATCATATTCAACACATTTGATTCATGAATCTAGTTCAACGATTTAATTGTTGAATCGAATTCCGAACTATTTTCGAATTGGTTCAATTCATTACTAGTCTAATGCTCCCTTCACTTGTTTTTTTACCGTTTTTTTTTGTTGTTGTTGCAAGAATGAGCCTTTATATGAATTTTAAAACTTTAAAGTGATAAATATTAGAATTGCACATTTTATTATATGTATTTGTCCCACAGTAAAATAGACATAAACGGAATGAATATGCACGTTTAAAGTGATAAATATTTTTTTTCCAATTAGGTCATAAATGAACTAGACATGTTAATTTTTTACATGTTTAGCCTCTTCTCTTAAAAAAGGTTTTAATATGAATCTTTAAAATTTCACTAGATAGGCTAGAGAAGAAAAAATATACATATGTGACTTAATATGGATCAAGGTTGAAAAATATATTGATGTGAAATGATTAGAGATAAGAATATCTTTTGGAAACAACCTAGTAAATTGGAGGACCATTCCCACAGTTGGCATCATTAAGATTCAAACTTTAGATTTAGTGTCTTTGCCATCAGACCAACTGCTGACCAACTCCTGAGAATTTATTTAGAATGACTTTTATTTATATGTGAAAGCTTTGTATAATAACTTTCATATTAGTGAATTTGTAGTATGAACATAAGAATAAGATTAACTCAATAGAAACCATGTTAATTGAGTTGAAAACATATACATTTAAACGTATGTAGACATGATTTATAATTTAATTATTAGTAGAAGACTTGTATGTCCGCACAGGAAAGTTATTTATAAATTATAAAAATAGTTGTAATCATTTTCATGTTAACTCTCACTTCTTTTCAATCTCTAACATAATATTCTTGGTCAAATAGAATAAAAAGTTCAAGATGACACAATGTCATTATATTCTATGTCAAAATATTCAACTGCTTTAAAATTTATTGACAGTGCAAACTTGAATCCTTAAATACCAAACATCATCAAAGAATGCAATAATAAGTTTTTGTTTCAAATGTACCAAACCTTCATTAAATTAAGAAAATGACCAACAAAACAACAATTATAAAACAACATGAAACTATAGAATAGCAAAATATTCCAATAATAAATCCTCCAAAAGCTAACTGGATCAAAATCTCCCGGTCTGAGCAACTTAAAATATGATAGTGAGAGGAAGGTTAATAAAAAATTAGATATGTTAGAAAATATAGTAAGAAAAAGAATTAATATAAATAAATTTATAGGGCAAATGATAAATAGTAAAAATGTATATGATAGACAACATTTGTTGTTTGAGTCAATGAATTATTGTCTTTGTCATGTATTAATATTTTCAATTCAACTTTACTCTTGACTCTTGAGATAACTTTCAATCCAACTTTACTTCTGAGAGTTTATTTAGAATGACTTTTATTCATATCTTTCATATTAGTGAATTTGTAGTATGAACATAAGAATAACGTTAACTCTATAAAAACCATGTTAATTGAGTTGAAAACATATACTATCGAATAATTCCGCGAATGATGCACAACATCTAAGCGTATGTAGACATGATTTATAATTTAGTTATATTATTTATTATTTAAACTTGAGAAATATTATTCTTACACTAAAACATACATTACACCGTATTTTATTGTTCATAAATACGATGAACAGTAAAATATTATAATAATAAAATATTTTTTATTTTAAAATATAATTTTTTTTTATATCTGGATATTTATTAACCAATTACATATCTTCATTAACAAACTTTTTACATTGTATTAACCAATTTTGGTTTACCGCTAAAATTGTTTTTATATCAGGACACTTATTAACCAACTTCATAACCTCATTAAGCAATTTTTTACATTTTATTAACCAACTTTGTTTTATTAATAAAAATTATTTTTCATGAATTATTTACGGGGTACTGTTCATGAGTACTGTTCATACATATATCATTGTTCACATGGCACTGTTCACGTACGACTATATTGTTCATGGCATTGTTCATTGTATTTATGAACAATGCATACAGTGTAGGTGTAAGTATGGTGTAAACATAGCATTCCTGTTTAAACTTTTGACTACCTTTTCTCATTTTAACTTATTTAAGCTCTAAAATTAGCTTTAAATATTGACAATTGTTCTAGACTAATCATAAAATATAATTGATTAAGATCCAATATATTTCAAAAGTCCACTATACTCGATTCAATATAAAAATAATAATTCACATTCTATGAAATGATACACAATCTCTGATTTCAAATTTTATTTACTCATCTTGAATCTTGAACTGACTTGGATATTGTAGTGTTAACTGAACAAGTCCATCCCGTGTAGCCATAAAGGAATCGGAGCCACTGTTCAATATCAAAAGTTATCGACCTCTCACCATTTATGGTTTCTTCGTGAAGCTGAAACATCTATTTCTAATTCCTGAACGGAACAATGGTGTCGTATGTGTGAATTAACTTTTGATTCCTACGATTTTCACAATTTCATATCTACTCTCTGATTAACTAGTTCACAGATTTATTAGGTTACCAAACCAGGAAGCAAATCAACTTCCAATTTCCATAATTTTTTCAAATCCACGTTTGTGTCTAAGTTCCATTTGTCACAGTCCCCTCAGATCTCAGAATAAAAAATGTTAAGAAGCAAACACAGAGATATATCGAAGTCGATTTGGTTAAATCATTGGTTCCGCCTCAATCTTGTTGTCAAGATCTTCGATTTCTTGAAGAATTCCGTAGAATAGCAGAAGAAATGATTTCAGATCTAAATCTAGAGTCATGTCGGGCTCTTAAAACACTATTCCCTGAACTATCTGTGCCCATAATTTATATTGCTCTTGGGACAGGACAAATATAATATCTTTAAAATGCTACAATTTCTTAGTTAATTATGCGTGTATGCTACAAGTTCGTAGTTAACATTGAGCGACAACCCAATCTGGGGTGCATCGTTGGATACCGACAACACCCGAGAATCATTTTGGATACAACTAAACCTCAGATCTACTGACATATATATCCACCTCGGTGTAGGAAAGAAGACATGGATTCTTGACCCCAATAATTAAAAAACACCTCGCTCCAGTATCAAACAAAGAAATTCGACGAGTCCAAAACCAAAGGTCGGCGACAAGCTACACTTCATGGAGCTTCCCGAAGGTGAGAAAAACAAAAGAAGGTGGGGTTGAATTGTGTTGGCTTTTCTCTTTTAAGCTTTTTCTTCTTCTGCTTCTGATAGATATCAAACAGATTCCAAACACTTAGTTCAGAGTCTGACTCAGAAATACTAGGTATACTTCTGAAAGTCCTTATCAGATTCTGAATCAGAATCTGTGACTCAAAGTTGTAAAGTTGATAGCAGCAAAATAATAAGATCAGAAACAAGGAATGTAAAAGCAAAGACACACATTAGTTATCTTGGTTCCTTGGTTCCTTTCACAACTTGAGAGTAGTTCAGTCCCCTTATACTTCCAAGGGATTTTCACTATAACCAATAAGATTACAAATGCTCATGCACCAAGCAATAGACTTAAATACTCAAACCCTCAAGTAAGAGACTTCTATGCTCAAGCACACAAGCAAAAGACTTTTAATGCTCAAATCCTCAAGTAAGAGACTTCTATGCTCAAGCACACAAGCAAGAGACTTTCAATAATTAAACCCTCAAGTAAGAGACTTTTATGCTCAAGCACATAAATAAGATACTTCTAATGCTCAAACCCTCAAGTAAGAGACATTAAATGCTCAAACACTTAAGCAAGAGACTTTTGACTTTATAGCAAACTGTTAAGAGACACTACTAAAAAAATCGCTTTTAGTGATCAAATTAGAGACCGAGAAAGCTTAAAAATCGATCACTATAATGTTTTGCGACCAATTTGGAGACCATCATTTTTCGGTTGTAAAAGGGCTAGTTGCTAAGCTTTTACGACAAATTTATTGACCTAAATTTAGAGACCGATTTTGTGACCGAATTTAGAGATTGAATTTAGTGATCGGTTTTAATATTCTTTTTCCAAAGAATAAAATTAAAAATTGCTAGAGTTGGGAATCAAACTCTTTACCTCTTGCAACTTCAATTTCAGTTAAGCTTTACCACTAGACCACTTTATATAATTTGTTATGTTCTCTATATTTAAATATATATTTAGAAAATCTAAATAATATTTAGAAAATTACTAATTATTACTTATTTAATTGGATGTAATTAAAATAAAATTTGATTTTATTAAATGTAATTTTATTATGTATATATATAAAAAATGCATAATGAAAATAAAATTCATTTTTATGCATGTATAAAACTAAAATAGCATAATTGTTTATATAATTATATGTTTTATTTGTTAAAATAAAAAAAATCTTTTTAAAAAAAAACCAAAATAAAAAAATTAAATTTTTTAAACAAATTGAGAGAGAAATAGTAACATAATAAAGAGGATTAAAAAATAAAGAAAAAAACTACAAAAATATCAGTGACCGAAATTTCGGTCTCTGATTTTTTTATAGTAATTAAATATTGTATAAAAACATTTTTTTGTGACCAAATTGGTGGTCACAAAATTTTGGTTGCTATATCGGTGGCTAATATTTATTTAGTGACCGATTTAGTGACCAAAAAAGGTTTGCTCATGGATATCAAATTTCAGTGGCTAATTCGGTGACTATAGTGATCGAAATTTTTTGGTCACTAGATCACTAAAAACGAATTTTCTAGTAGTGATATTTGGGTAACAACTACACTTGATATACAATCAGAGGTGTAAACAGAATACAACTTAGAAAGATTCTAAGACTTAAGAACTTCTAAAATATACAAAGTTTTAAGAGGTTCTAAGTCTAGATTGTTTGACAGAGTGACTTCTCTTTGAAATGTCAAGGTTCATATTCTTGTATTGTAGTGTATTAGTTTTCTTCTTCTGGAAATTCTTCTCCTTATATAGAGAGAAGTCAAAAAAAAATTGGAAGACTTTCACCAAAAAGTTGGGTAAGCTTTATACTTGATTAAACACATCAAGAAAGCACCTTTCTGCAAGAGGAATTATCAATTGAAGTACAAACAACAATGAAGATATTTTTCCTTAGGTCTACACGTGAACAAAAGATCTTTGAGCTTATCAGAGTTCCTTAATTGAAGTCAGAGGTTGACTTTCTTCAGACTTCACTCTTTAGAGGTTGATCTCTTCAAAGTATGCTTCTTGGCTTCTGAAGCTTCAAAGTATAGATTATCAGAGGCTAATATTCTTCATATGTTGACTTCTTCAGAGTTTGGTTCTTCCATTAGAGCTAGAGTCTGAACTTTCAGATACACAATCTTCAAGCATCTATTCAGTAAAAATATCAACTTTTTATATAGAAATACCAACTTTGTCAGTAGATATATCATCAAAAATATTAACCTGTAAGGAAACTTCATTTTCAGTACAACCTGAATATAATTGGGTATCAGTACAAACATCACAAGTATAAGTGTCATCAAAATCAGACAAAAAAAAGGAATTCAACAAAAAGTGAATCAGGTGCAACAAGTTCACTTAAGGTTCTTTGTACAACCATATTATGATAACTCAAATCAAAATCATAATCAAACAAATAATGCAAGAACATAAAATCTGAATCACTATCACTAATGGGTGCACTAGTAGTCATGCATCATGAGTCAACAATGCAACAAATATGAGAATACCAACAATGTCCCTAATGAGAAAAAATGGGAAAAAAATACAAAATGATTAAAATAAAATATTAAAAAAAATATGGAAATATCACTAAAAATCAAAATAAGACTCTATAATTTTTTTCTAAAATATGAAAATAGAAAATAAATCAAATAAAATAGAAAAATAAGGAATTTGCGATTTTGAGAGTCAAAATTACTTACCACTATACTGTTTGTTGAATTATTTCTGAATTTATGGAAACAAATTTGGAGCAATTCAAAACAGTAACTTATAGAGTGTCACCTGATATGCTGGAATATTTACAACTATACTGCAACCCTGCAAATCAACAAAAAAAATTGCTAATAAAACTCTAAACTAAGATTCAAAATTTGGCTAAAATAAATAGAGAGTCCTCGCCAATGACGCCAATTTGATTCGCTGTCGCACACGAGTAAAAAATGAGTAAATAAAGTGTAGAATAGGAAAGCGACACTTGAGTTGTATTGCAGGGTCTCTAAGTAAATTTAACCAAAGAAAAGAAACGAAAAAAGGGATTTTAGGTTTTCAGACAATTAAAAATAAAGAAAACGATTACAATTATGATTAATGCATTAATCTATTGGTTCGATAATTTCAAACTTATAATCAGTTATTATATCACCAATTCCCTAAACGAATTCAATTCATATTTGATTATAGTATCGATTAACAAACATGATCAAAACTATGTGAATTGTATTCTTATTTGCTGCATTAAGCATGACAGTTACATATCATGTGAAGTTAACGAATAAGTTAAGTTAATGCGAAATTAAAGAACATGCATCGACCAAATTTAATCAACCTTATTCTATGAAACTCGAATTAAGAAAATAAGAATACATAAAACATGATTGAAAGGAATTGAATAAAAACTAAATGATATAATAGCCTCAAAGCCTTGATGAAATTCTGAGACAATATATTAACCTTGGAGTTTAGCCGACCATGTAATCCTAATGCTCTCTCTAATTCCTAAAAATTGTCTCATTTTCCCTAATGTTGAGTTTATTTTAAATAATAAAGAAAATTAGGGTTTAAGAGCATCATCCCAAAAAACATGAGCTTACCCAAAACTAACTAATTTATATTCGTTAAGTTTGGAGTGAAAACTAATAATTTGAATCCTTTGCGCTTCATGGCTTCTGATATCAAAATGAAACCTATATCTCTTTCTCTTAGCTTTCTAACGCATATTAGAACACAAACATCTCATAGCTCATGTTACGATTAGGGGTGGCAAAATGGATGAATTTGATGTATATGGATTGAATTGTTAATGGATGGATCAAAACAATCCATTAATCCATTAACAATTCACTAAACTCTCATAATAAAAATCCAATCCATCCATTAGAAGATAAAATTCATCAAATTCATCCATTAATATATTTCTAATGGATGGATATCCATCCATCCAAAAAGTTAATTTAAAAATTCTTAATTATTTTCTTAATTTCATAAAAACATATTTTTAATTTCATAAAAATTTAAATTTCACAAAATTTTTTTCATATTCTGAATTATTTTTAAAATTTCTTAAAAAAATTTAAATTTCACAAAAAAAAAAGATAATTTAAATTTCATAAAAAAAAAATTAATTTCATTAAAAAAATTAAATTTTATAAAAAAACTAAATTTCTCAAAAAAAATTAATATTCTTAATTATTTTTTAAATTTCTCTAAAAAATTTAAATTTCACAAAAAAAAAATTATATTCTGAATTATTTTTAAAATTTCATATTCAAAATTAAATATGAAAAGTAGAAACACTCCCCTCATTTAAATATGAAAAGTAGAACACTATCCTCAAATTTTTATATTCATCTTGTCTCTTTCAATAGAACTATTCAACAACAAATAATGGAAAGTAGAAACACTCCCCTCATTTAAATATGAACATGTAGAAGAGGAATAAATAACCAAATATTCATTTTCTTCCTCTCAGTAACATCAAAATAATCACTATTAATCCAAAAGTGAATTGACTATCCTTCAAGTTAATAACAATCAAAAGAAACAATGACAATCCAACTTAGTTTTGATTCAATCTCAAGTAAACACACATGCACATCAGGTAAAGCATTCAATTGTTCGTCTTTATAAACGACTTTTTTCATAATTTAGAACATTATAGTGGAAACACCAAAATCTTACATAATTTATATTCAAAAATTTGTTCAGATCTTTGTTTGATTTGTTCTATATCATAGCAACATAGTATGTTCATAACTCATGACTTTACTCTACTCAGTTGCATTCAAACTCACATCACCAATTAACAACCAACAAAAATCAACAATCAGAAACCAATTTTGCAAATATCTTAGATCAAAATTTCATTTTATACTAATTTCAATAAATTTCAAAATAATTTCAAAAATGGAAGCAGAAACAAACAACATGCATCTGTTGAACATCTAGAACAACAAATGCAAACACGGTACCTAGAAATAGTGTCTTCGTTCTTCTTCTGGTTGTCCTTCTACGCCTTATCTCTTATCAGGTTCAACACCGACACGATTCCTTTGAGGTTAACATTAGGTTAGAAATTGATTACGATTCAAACCAAAAGTTGAAAGAAAAAATCAAAATCAAAAGCAGTGAAAACGAACTCAGATACATCAAATCCAAATCGAGATCTAAATTAGGGTTCTTGTTTGGAGGCTAGAAGAAATTGGGGAACAAAATGTTTTTTTTTCAATTTTTTAAAATTCCATTTTGTGTTTTAGAAAAATGGAAATTTATTTAATTGAAATGTTAATTTTTTTATTTTGATAAAAATGTTTTATTTAATTAATTTAATAAGTGATAATATAATGTCCAATGGATTTATAACATGAGATGGATGGATTGAATCCATCCATATGAGTTGGTGGATGAATCAGATCAAATCCATTAAATTATTTTTTGTTTGATAGATGGATTGGATGAATTGATGAATATTATGTTAATAGATTTCATTGTCACCCCTAATTACGATATGCACAGGCAAAAGGTATCAAACTATAATTAATTCCAAAAATAAGAAACAAAAATAAAATAAAAGAGAATTCAAATTTAGCCTAAGAGTTATATTAAAAGTAATAAAAATAATGCGAGAAGCCATAAAATTATCTTAGCATAAAGTAAAATATGGTGTATTAAAATACCTGATAAAAATATCCATGATAATCATCTTTAACTTTGATCACTTCGGAAATGTCCAGAAAATCATGGTTTCATTAGAACGATCACATTTAATGGACATAAAGCCAAAGTGAAATAAGGAGTAATGTAGCTTTTCATATGATATGTGCTTGTTTAAGGCCATAAAGTGTTTTGTGTAGCTTTCATACCAAAGGTCTAGTCAAATTTGATGAACTATGGGGGTTGGTTCATATAAACCTCTTCTTGTAGGCACTATGGAATAATGCATCACTTATTTCTACTTGTTGCAACTCCCATTTTTCTGTGAGAACAAGAGTGGGAATACCCCTTATTGTGTGAGCTGGACAACATGAGATAATATCTCATTATAGTCAAAACCTAGTGGCTGATGAAATTCCTAGCCAATAAGCATGCCTTGTATTTATTAACCATCGCATGAGAATTTTCTTTTATTTTGGAAACTCATTTGCAACCAACTTTTCCATGACTAGGTAAATTAGTAAGAGTCCAAGTGTTATTTCTTAAAAATAATATATACATTTCTCAATCAGGAATGCTAGTTTGACATTGTATATGTGACACAGTATACATACACCGTAGTTCTTAAAATTTTATTTTTAGTTGGCACAAATTTCAATATTTGTAAAAATAATAAATAAATAAAGTATAGTATACCGTAAGAATATACGGTGTAGGTGTTAAAATTATTGTAAGTATATCATTTCTCTTTCTCAATAGATTTTAACTGTTGAGATAAGATGCACTGACAATTGATGGTGACACATCATTATGTGTGTTTGAGGTAAAAATCACATAATGTTAGCATCATTATGGTTCTTGTAATTGTGAGGAGTGTTAGTGTATAACTAATGACACAATGCCATTTTCCATAATTTTTACAAGCAAATTCGATGAAATCAAGTTTTTTTCAAGCAAATGTGAGTTAATGTGAAGAAGAAATGAGAAGAGTAGAATAAGAGAAAAATGAACTTAAAATAAAAAAAGGAAGGAAAAAACACAATTTGGCCCCAGTAATTATCGTGGTCACGATGCCTCTAACATGGTCGCAATATGACTTCATCGCAATCGCAATGCAACCCATCATGGTCGCAATGGTTGATGAATCTGACACGTAAAGCACTTTAATAAGTGGTGCTTTTACAGGGAGTCACAAAATTTGAAAAGGTTTTTGATGGGAAGGCAATATTGGAACCTAATAATTGGAGATTTCAACCATCGAAGACCGCCTTCTTCATTGATTCTTCATCTAAACGCATGTTATTTTATTGTTTAATTATGAATAAATAAAAAACACTTAATTAGGTTTTGATAGACAAAGTTGATTGGATATGTTGAAATATGTAATTGGCTTTATACTATTTTATTAATTTGATATTTTAGTTTTTATTCAATTATTCAATTTATATATGTTGATGAGCATTGAACCTAGGAATATAGTGATTATCGACCCTAAAGTTGTGAACCTCAAATAGGATAATTGTTCAAACCTAGTAATTAATTAGTGATAGGGAATTATAATTGTATGATTAAGGAATTAACGGGCATTTGCGAAAGAGGGTCTTAAGTACCCAAAAAAAAGACAAGAGAGCAAAAAACTAAGATAATCTAACAAGTTTAGGGAAAAAAACTTCAAACATATCATCAACCAACATGACCTTCAAATCATTGACGCCGAATTTTGAAGAAGGAGAAGCTCATTATTGTTCACAACCTAAGGCTATAGTTGACTATTAAGTCTACACAATGATTTCATTATTGCCAAATGTGATCATCCGTGTCTCTTGGTTGACCATATCTACCAAGACTTTAGAGTTGTTCTTGGCAACCAAATTCATAATTCTTTCTTTCTAAAATAACTTAACCCGATGAAATATTTCCTACATCTCTGCAATAAGAGCATCATATATACCAATTTTTCATGCATAACCCTTTAACTAGTTTCCGGAAGAATCCCTGAACAAACCTCTGGATCCGACGGTGGATGTAGTCTTCTTGTATGCACCATCATATTTGAGTTAAATTTAATTTCTTTATAGGAGATACTATTGAATATGATTGGTCTCTGTTTCTGATAGTCTGCCATTGTTTTGCACACAGTTACCATTCTCTATCTTCTTTTCCACTTGCATGATTGTTTTCATTGGGTAACTCGGTAGTTGAAAATCTTCTCTGAAAATTGATTTGTTCGACACTTCTAGAAGTAGAATTGATATAAATGTAGAAATTGTCTACAAAAAAAGTCCTTATCTCTATTATCCCCCATCCAAAATTGGAGAGATGAGGAAAAATAGTGAAACTACAATTAACTAACTGAGATATTTGATCAAACTCTAATTTTAGCATGTCATTGAAGTTTGCTCACATGCTGATGTCAAAGTAATGTGTGTTGAAGTCAAAGTTTGTTCTAACATGCATTAGTCAGTAATTCTAGGTTTGTTAGCATGTTGAATTGGGCCTTGCTTGTAAGCCTAATTGTTTAAGTTAGCTTGTACTTTAAGTAGGCTTGCAATAGGTAATTGTCAAAAAGCACATTAGGTTAGTGTGTTAGTTTCATTATAAATAACATGCTAGTCTCTCATATTTTAATAAGAAAAAATAGGAAGATAAAATCTTAATTAAAAGTGAGAGGGTTATTTGTTATTATCATATACTTGTAATCTTGTTGATAGAGAAAGGATAGAATAATATGTTATAACCAAATTCTTGTTGTTATCCTTGTGTTTTTCATAAACCATAAGCCTTGTGAGTTTATTGATCCCAAAGAAACTGTTTATACTTTGTTTTTAAGGCATCCGATTCACAGGTTGGGAAATGTCAGTGAAATGGGTCTGGTCGAATTAGGAAAACAAAATCTGCTTGGTGGAGACAAAGTCGAAAAGCTGAAATTTTGAGAACCCATGTGTACTTGGAAAATCTTGTAGAGTGAAGTTCAACAAAGGCAAACAAATAACACATGGATCCCTTGATTACATACATTTTGATCTTTGGGGGTCTGCAAGGTGTCCATCACATTTAGGAGTAATGATTTTCCTATCCATAATTGATGATTATTCCAGAACGTTATGGGTATTCATCTAGAAGACTAAGGATGAAACTTTTAAGAATTTCAAAAGTTGGAAGACTCTGGTCGAAAATCAGACAGACAGAAAGGTCAAGAGGTTGAGAACAACCAATGACATTGAATTTTGCAATGAGGCATTCAACAGTTTTTGTACTACCACAGGTATTGCAAGGAACATAACTACTGTATGTACTCCACAACAAAATGGTTTGGCAGAAAGGTTTAATCAAACTATTTTGGAAAGAGTTAGATGCATGTTGAATAATGCTGGATTAAAGAAGGTGTTTTGGGCTGAGGTTGTTTCGACAACAAAATATTTGATTAAAAAATGTCCTTCGACTGCGTTAGCCATTAGATATGAAGACACCTGAAGAAGTTTAGTCGATACATCCACCAGATCTCGACAAACTAAGAGTATTTGGATATTTGGCCTATGCTCACATTAGGAAAGACAAGGTCAAACCTAGAGCTCTGAAATTCATGTTCATGGGATACCCTGAAGGAGTCAAAGCTTATAGACTATGGTGCCTAGAGCCAGGTCACAAGAGGTGTATCACCAATTGAGATGTAATTTTCAATAAAGATGAGATGACTATCAATTAAACTTATGATGCTGAAGAAGAGCTGGAACAGGGAGGAATTCCTGTTGAGGTGGATCATAGTGATACTGAAATGCATAACCTAGATGAAGTCGAAGGAGAAGAGCAAGATACTGAAGAGACTAAGGAAACTATCGATGACTACCTACTGGAAAGATATAGGTTGAGAAGAGTCATCGAGCCACCTCAGAGACTTGGTTATTTAGATCTTATAGCTTATGCCTTTATCTCTGCAAGTAAGGTTCTAGACGAAGAACCTAAAGACTATAAGGAACTTATGAGGAGTCGAAATAAGTTGAATGGTTGAAGGCCATGAATGATGAGATGAAATATCTTCATGATAACAACACATGGGAATTGATCAAGAAACCTATTGGAGTCAGGTTAGTCAGTTGTAAGTGGATTTTCAAAGTTAAGGAAGGAATCGAAGGAGTGACTTCGAAGAGACACAAGGCAAGATTGGTCGTTAGGTGTTTCACTCAAAAAGAAAGTGTCAACTTTAATGATGTGTTCTCTCCTATTGTGAAGCACAGGTTCATTCGAATGTTGCTTGCCATGGTGGCACAGTTCAACCTTGAACTAGAACAAATGAATGTGAAGACTGTTTTCTTGTATGGTTATCTAGATGAGAAAAATCCCGATAAGGAAACTTGAAGGGTATGTCGAAAAGGGAAAGGAAAAATATGTGTGAAAACTAAAGAGATATTTATATGGGCTGAAAGAATCTCATCGATAGTGGAATATGAGATTCGACAAGTTCATGGCACATATAAGTTTCATCAGAATTCAGTTCGACCACTGTGTTTACTTCAGATTTTGACATAGTAATTCATTTGTTAATTTTTTGCTCTATATGGATTATATTCTAATAGAAAGCAATAATGTCGAAGATGTAATAAGGATAAAGGATGAATGTAATCAGAAGTTCGACCTGAAGGATCCGGGAGCTGCGTCCAAGATTCTTGGGATTGACACCCGAAGAGATAGAAAGTAGTCGAAATTATGCTTAACTCAAGAGGCATACCTACAGAAGATTCTCGAAAATTTTGGTATGTCAAATTAAAATCCTGTTGTGACTCCGACAAACCCTCAATTCAAGATGAGTATAGATTAGTGTCCCAGTACTGATGTTGAAAGAACTTATATGGATAGCATTCCATATGCTAATGTAGTAAGTTCTTTGATGTAGGTTATGGTAGTACTAGACCCGATATAACATATGCAGTAAGTCATGTAAGCAGGTACATGGAGAATCCTGAAAATGCTCACTAGCAAGAATTGAATTTAATTTTAAGGTACATAAATGGGTATCTGAACATAGTCCTAATTTATTGTGGAGCCTTGAGTACTGAAGATAGTAAAGCACCAATCAAAGGATATATCGACTCTGATTATGCATGTTGTATGAATTCCAGAAAATCTATTTCTCTGGATACATGTTCACTATGTTTGGTACAACAATCAGTTTGAAAATAACACTTCAGAAGGTTGTTGCCTTATGCACCACTGGAGCGTAATATATTGCCCGAACTGAAGTTGTGAATGAAGCATTGTAGCTTGAAGGTTTTGCAAAGGAGTTGAAACTTCAAGGCCGAGTTGTCACTACTAAATGTGATATTCAAAGTGAAATACACTTGTTGAAGAATTCATCCTATCATGAGTGAACCAAGCACATTGATGTGATACTGCATTTCGTCAGAGGGGTTATCGAGTGTGTAGAAGTCCAAGTATTGAAGGTTTCGACATATCATAATGTTGTTGATATGATCACCAAGACATTACCTAGTTGCAAGTTCTTCCACTGTACGCAGTTGATAAATCTGCATGAAGAAAGTTAGTTTGTTTCTTGATATTGTAGAGTTTGTTTCAAGCTGGAGATTTGTGAGATATTGGCTCGAACTCTAGTTTTAGCATGTCATCGAAGTTTGCTCACATGATGATGTCAAAGTAATGCATGTTGTAGTCAAATGTTGTTCTAACATGCATTAGTCAATAGTGCTAGCATGTTGAATTGGGTTTTGCTTGTAAGCCCAAATGTTTAAGTTATCGTGTACCCTAAGTTGGCTTGTAATGGACAATTGTTAAAAAAACACATTAGGTTATTGTGTTAGTTTTATTATAAGTAACATGCTAGTCTCTCATCTTTTAATAAAGAAAAATAGAAAGATAAAATCCTAAATAAAAGTAAGAGGATTATTTGTTATTCTTATATACTTGTAATCTTGTTGAAAGAGAAAGAAAAGAATATCAGTTTATAACCAGATTCTTGTTGTTATCCTTGTGTTTTTCATAAACCCTAATTCTATTGAATTTTTTGATCCCAAAAGAATCATTTATACTTTATTTCTAAGGTATCCAATTCAAACTTTCATTTTTTTTCTTCTGCAGTAATCATCCATAGTGATATTCACAACAATGTCGGCTTGAGCCACAATTAAAAAAAGTTGCACAGTAGGATCCATCGATCAAGAAATGTTTTAAATTCAATTAAATATGACTATACTATTATTCAATTAAGCAACGTGTAAAATTAATAACATATAGTATTAATCAGAAAATTAAAGCAGAAGACTAAAGTATCTTAGACATGTTACAAGAGGTGACAAGCTCCAACATATTACTATACATTAATTTAATCAATCGTAAAGCTGTTATTGCAATATTCTTTCATACAAGAAGTGACAAGCTGCAACATATTACTAACAATAATTTAGTTAATCGTAAAGCTGTTATTGCAATATTCTTTAACTTATTTTATCAATTTCTACAAACTTTAAGTATAGTATTTTAACAATTGCTACATGCTTTAAGTATATTATACGACAACAATACAATATAGTATTTTGGATTTGCTTTTGTATCCAGTATGTTGGACAAAGAGACCTCTAGATCCTATGGTTTTTATAATCAAATGTAAATGTCTTTGCTCAGAACACTAGTCATCATTGCTTCTCATCAAACCGATGAAGTTAATATTGGACCACATTTAGGTATATAAACTAATTAAAGTAGGACAACATTAACTATAACGATTGAGATTTTTAATAAAATATTATCACCTCTGACATAAAAATATTCATGCCAAAAATTGTTTTGGAATATAAAAATATTTACAGCTAAATCTTATTATTGCAAAAGCAGTCTTGCGTTTCAACTTTTTCTTTTTAAATTTAGTGTGTTTTAAATTACTATATACGTATAGATATCGGATAAATATATTTGAAAATTAAAAAAAAAATAGTACAAGTAACAAGTTCGTATTATAAAAATTCTGATGATATAGAATGAAATGAATTTTGTGTTACTTACTTAAGTGATAAATTGAGGGATTTGATCGATAATTGTAATAAAAATTGTAGTAAATTGATAATGAATAAAAAGGAGTTAAGGATTTTGAATATATATATATATATATATATATATATATATATATATATATATATATATATATATATATATATATATATATATATATATAACCCTGCTTTTGTGCCTAGTCATACACTTGTTACTCCACTTGATTTCCAACACCCAACAGGAGTCCCCTACTACTCTCAGAAAGTCAAACACTGAGGTCATTGTGAAGAATGCTATGAGTAAGAGGATCCACAATCATGAATTGATAAGACAAATCACGACTAAGGTTAATTCCATGTCTACTCACACAAGATGCTTGAAATACAAATTTCACGAGTAGTTCAACAACAAGCGCCTACAGGAGCCCCTACTAGAATTTTTCTAGGATAACCTCATCCCCTACAAAGAGTCGGAGGTTGCTGCTAATGAAACGGATGAAGGAAAGGATACTGAGAGTGAATCTATAACATCTGAAAAGGTGGAAGAGCCAACACTACCTACAAAGGAGGTAGTTTAGGAAGAGTCGTATGTGTCTCCCCCGCCATATAAGCCTCATATTCCGTTTCGCTAAGATTAGTGAAAATCAAGATAAAAGGCCATTTTAGGAATTTTATTGAAGTATTGAAAAAGTTTTATATCAACATCCCTTTTATTGAGTGGTTGTCACAAATTCCATCTTATGGAAAATTCCTTAAGGGAATTCTATCAAACAAGCGGAAAAAGGAAGATATTGATACTATAGTGTTGACACAAGAATGCACTGAAGGCTAGGGCATGACGGGCATCACACCTTATGTAGCTGTCATGATAGTCTCCAACTTGCCATTTTGTGATATTTTCGCTTTTTTTCATCGGTTTTCCTCGCATATGTCGCAGATTGATCTATACCTAAAATACACTGTGCAAAACTAGCATAACATAACAAAAGTACACAAAATGAAACTGAAAATTATAAAAATTGAGTCAATTAAAATGGTAAAAATGCATGTTATCAAACTCCCCCACAATTGAACAGTTGTTTGTCTTCAAGCAACATAGCTTGCATAAAGAGAAAGTAAATGCAACAACATATATGATAAAAGAGTTCATGAGAAATAATGACACTAATATTCATAGATGGTCTCAAATTCGAATCAGGCAAAGGTTAATTTTATACCTACTCAAGTTAACACCAAGGATATTGTAGAAACACAAATAGCGAATTGCAGATGAAAGTCTCCCGCCTAACATGCCCATTCAAACCATGGCCTTGTACCTACGTCTCTTTAACCTTATCATTTTTATCTCCTTTCATTCAAGAAAATCACATTAAGGCATATAATATAAGGATAATCACACACACACACACACACACACTCGTAAGGAAAAACCCGAAGAAATGTTTGTTTATTTATTTGTTCATTCTTGCATAATGATTTTTGAATATAAGCATACATAACACATTTTATTAAAATACAATTGTGTCTATTTTGGGGTTCAACCCCCATTGGGCTAAGTAACCGGGTGAAGATTACCAAACTTAGTAGGTGCAATTTCCTTTAACCGTCTTTTTTTAGTTTTCTTGGCTAACCAAACTTTTGTGTGTAAATCTAGATTATGCCTGAATATAAATAAACTACTCAAATATTACTTCAAAAAGGATTCAAAGACTATGATACAAGTCAAATCTAAATCCATATCCTATTTGCGAGGCTTTAGGTGTTGGGTTAATATCAATTTTGTTAAAAAAAATCATGTGCCCTTAACCTTAGCCTATCCTCCTTTTGAACTAATATACTTCCTTAGTGAACTACTTATCATAAGATTTTTCAAAAAAATTAATTTGGTTCAAAAATATGGGGGAAACAGACAACACAAACAAAATTACACACATAAATGACTCGACATCAAATGCAATGATTCAATAACATCTAAACGTAAGAAATAAAATCCTAAAAAGAAAGGGAACCCTAACTAGGAAAACAATAATTCTAACTAAGAAGTAGGAACCCCCCATATGAATCGGGCATTGTCCTTAATGTTCGCGAAACAAGTGAAGATAAGGAAAGATATAACCTGGAGATTCACGCCTGTGTGGAACTGACAGGTGTCAAGCAATCAATTTCTTTGTATTTTCAGCAAATTAAAAAAACATTAAATTCAAAACTCATGAGTTTCCTCCCATGAACACTTTGTTTAAAGTCAAATAACTCGACTTTGCTTGGCCTTCTAAATCAGAAGGATGCCTCTTTCAGCTTTGAATCCTCAACATCGTGCCCAAAAACTTTAGGGTTCCATTGGAACATTCCGAACCATTTCCCATGTATTTTACCCTTGTCTCTCTCTTTTTGTGGGAAGGTTCATACTCGAGGTCTGGCGGTAGAGGTTTTTTAGTTACCTATCGAACCGTACCATATGCTAGAATTAAGCCTTCTTTAAAGTTTTGGTCTTGAGTAAAAAGACTTCAATCTAACACCTTCTAGTAAACCTCGACATATTTGTCTTTTTTATCCTAGAAAATATCACTGACTATGTACGCGCTTAGTATGTCAGGGGGAACTTATTCAGAGGGGGGTTCATCGACATGTATTTCAACTATGTTGAATATGTAGCAAGAGTTCTTAAAAGTATGTTTTTTAATAAGTTTTGATAATAAGAAATCAATATATTAATCCCCTTCTTCTAATGTGAGTTTCGGAGGTTTAACATTTATAACCGCTCTGGCCATGTCAAGGAAAGGTCTTCATAGTAGGATTGAGATTTCAGTGTTTTCCTGTATATCCATCACAACAAAGTCTATAGATATATTGAGTTTCCCTATCTATATCTACACATCGTCTACAAATATTACAAGATACTTAACCGATCTATCTGGCAACTATATAGACATTCTAGTTGGCTTCATACTACCTAGGCCTAGTTTCTCAAAGACGGTCAAAGGAATCAAACTCACACTTGCCCCTAGATCACACAAATATTTTTTTGAAAGTCATTGTGCTTATAACACAGGTAACTTAAAGGCTCCAAGGATCTTTTAATTTTGAGGGCATCTCATTTCAGATGATTACTCTTTTGTCGACACTACAATGCTGGTATTTTCTAGTTTCCTCTTGAATGATATGATCTCCTTAAGGAATTTTGCATAAGATGAATTTTTTTACAACTCCATAGTGAAATAGATGTTGATATAAAACTTTTTCAACACTTCAAAAACCTCCTAAAATGGTTTTCTATCTTGGGTTTTACTAATCTTTGCGGAAACAGGATAAGAGACTTATATAGCAGGGGAGGCACATACGACTCTTCTTTTCTTCCTTAGATACCTCCTTTTCATGTGGTGTTGACCTTCCTTCCCTTCAAAATGGCACAGATTCACTCTCAGTATCCTTTCCTTCATCCATCTTATGAGCAACAACCTCCAGTTCTTTTGCATTTCGTAATGTTATAATGTTCACATGCCCTTTAAGGTTGGGTTTAGGCTTTCCTGGAAAAATTCCAGCAGGGCTCTTTTTCATTATGCTAAGACTTTTATATGTCTTCTCACATTATTTTAATTTCTTTTAATAGGTTTTTGAAAGTTAAGTTGAGTTCTGCTTATTTTTTGAATAAATAGTTATTTACGCCTTCTCGCTGTATATGTTATAACATGAGCTACACGAATTAAATTGTCACATTATAATATGCATTGAAATGCTAAGAGAATAAACTACAAGTTTTGTGTTGAAATCAGAAGCAAATTCGGAGTATAGAAGAGTGTAATAATTCATTTTTAATTCAGACTTAAGAAAATACATAGTTTTTGGGCTGATTTTGTATATATATTTTTGGTTCAGTTGCTATTAGGCCCGAATTCTCTTGCTCTATTTTAAAAAATTAGTATTTTTTAGGTTTATTATTTAGCATTCACAAAATAAGAAATAGTCGATATGTTGTATTCAAATTCCACTTTGAGGTTTTTTTATTTATAAATTTCAGTTTAATTTCAATTTCTTTTCATTTCTTCCTATAAATTTGTTTGCTTAATTCTATTACTTTAATTTGCTTAATTTGATTATTTCTTATAGGATAGAGGTGATTAAATTCGTGTGTTTATATGATCCTTAAATATAATCACACCAGCGTAGCTATTTCGTTATGGTGTTTGATTAAGTCACATTTGCTTAATTCACGACAGCTTAAATCCGTTTGCTTAATTCGCGACAACTTAAATCCACTTTCTTAATTCGGAAATTAGGAGCATACAACATATAATACCAATTGCACGTGTCAGTGGGCATTGTAATCGAATATAATTGAATCCTCTAAGGGAATTGGAATTTTAAGAAATGATAATAAGCTGTAAATCTATACAGTGGATTAACTTATTTATTAATTTTTATTTTTCCTTAATCATCTTCGATTCAAGTTTTGAACCTAAACAAACCTCCCTCTTTCAGTTGGTTGGTTAATTAGTTTTAAGAATCCTTGCGATACAAATTGAGTGTCGCTTCCGTTATATTACATTTCTTTAAAACTCGCTTTTGACCCGTGTTCGTCAGTGGATCAACTCTTGTAAATGTTTGTTGTTGGGATACATATGAAATTTGTGTTTCAAACATCTTGCTCAGAGTATCTATGACATTAACCTTAGTAGCCAGTTGTCTTATCAGTTCATTATTATGGATGTTCTGGTTCTTGAAGTCCTCATTCTGTGGGTCTTGGTCATGATAAAATTCTCCATCATTACCTCGATGTTTGGCTTTCCAAGAGAAGAAGGGGGTGTGGAACAAGCAGAAAAAGTAAGATTAGTGTTCTTGTTGGAGAAATTGATATGATTTTTCCATATATAATTATACATGTTGGAGTACAAATTTCCTTGCGTATAATTTAAATGGTTTGGGTTGAGTTTAGCTAACAATTGACAATCAACAATAATGTGTATAGGGACTCCATGAGTTTCATAACTAGGATTTAGAGCAACTATGGTAAACACATGATTGATGCTTAAGTTTTATAGATTTTTATACAGGGCATCCACTTTAAAGCTCAAATGATTAAAGTTGCTAACTTCATACATCTCTCCTCTCTGTTGAGTTTTCTCTACGAGAGAAGGTTGAATCCCCCACTAGTAGTGGTTTTAAGCCATGTTTCCAACAATATCACATGCTATATTGAAAGGTTTATTCATTAGATCCCCTCCTACAGTGACATCACTGGTCATTCTTGTGTTATAATATAGACCATTGTATAATGTATGAATTATTAGCCACTTATCTAACTTGTGGTATGTGCAAGCTCTCATTAACTCCTTATATTGCTCCCCCGCTTCGAAGATCGATTTACTATCAATCTACCTAAATAAGGTAATCGAGTTCCTAAGTTGTGCATTTTTTCCCGACGTGAAATATCTAACGAGAAACACTTTCTTAAGTTCATTCTATGTCGTTATGGAATTTGATGGTAGGGATTACAGTCATGCTCTAACTCTAATCCTTAGGGAGAAGGGAAATAGCCGCATGATGATGGATTTGGGATCGACTCCATTGCTCTAGAGCATATTAACGAATTGCACACAGACGAAAAGGTGCAAAATTCGGTCCTCCGTCAGGTTACCAGAGAATTGATTATGTTACATTATTTACAGGATAGAGGGTTTAAGTTCTAAATTATTTGCCGCAATTGCATGGCGGAAAATATTTGAATATGGTCCTCATCATAGGGCACGACAAAATCCTTAAATGCGTGGTTGTCTTTTTTCGCCATTTCTTGTTGGATTTGTTATAATTGATGTCTAACACATATGTAGTGTTCAATCTATTTGATCAGTTGGACAAGGTTCTTGGTACTTTAGGTTCTTCACATACAACCAAATGTGGGAATAATTAATTAAAAACATAAAATATCTTTAGTCTATATGACATAACAATCAAATCATGATATTGAAATTTTTTGTCTCTAGCAGCGACACCAAAAAATTTGTAGGCCGCAAGTATATAGCTATATCGGTTATAAGATGAAATTTTGTTGAATACATAGATTCCAATTACAACTGTTTATATCTACCTTTCCTATGTTTAGCGATGGTGACTCAAATGGTTGGTTTTACGCAAAAATTGAAAAATAATGGATTTAAATCAATATTATTAACGAGAGACCGAAACAAGACTCACAATTACCAATTTTATTAATAGAAATTGCAACATTTAATTATAAAGAGAATTTTGTTATATGTAAAAAATATTAATTAGTGGTAGTTCCCACTTTCATCGGTGCGTCACTAGACCTTAAACCTTCAAAATACTAGCTTTCACAGTGTAAAAGTTGAGTTTAAAAATACTTGTACAAGTTAAAATAGATTTTGGTTATTTAAAAAATTCCTTTTCTATTTTTAAATTAAAATTTTGAACAAAGAGGTCATATACCATTTTTCGCCCTTTTAGTACATAAATGGTATCTCTGTATTCCTACTTTAGTAGTGAGTATTTTCTTCTCAACTCAGAACATTCAAAATGAAAAATCATGTATTCTCTCGATCAATTATGACCCTGCTTTCACATGTCGAAAAAATCTCGTTTGAATCTTTACGTCAAATATAAATTTCACATTTTCAATGTGCAACTGATATCTTGGTGTTTCTATTTTTGTTGCAAACATTTTCTATTTTAAAAGCAAAACTTAAAAAACAACATTTTATTCTTGTTACAGTTAAATATTCAAGCAACTTGTATGAAATAAACTGATACTCATCACGTATCAGATTCAATTTGACTACTCAGACATGGAAAAATAAATGAATAAAGAGCCTATATTTGACGAAGACATAATAAAATTCAACAAAGAAAAAGAACCTAGAAAATGAATGAAACATGAATTCTTGCATAAAATAAGTGTTACGAAGGGAGACTTTGATATGGTACAACAACAAAGCAATGGAATAATAAAGTTGGAAATGACGTGCTGACGTGCTGAAACTGACTCCTTATCATGGGGCCATGATGGAAGTCAACTGGATGATGGTCTGTCCATCATGGTTTTCAAACGCATGCTTCTTATTTTCTTTCTGATTTGTTGACGGTCACTCAAGGTTGGGGCATGACGGGCGTCATACCTTGTGTACCAGACATGATAGTCTGCAACTTTCCATTTTATGATATTTTCTCCATTTTTCATAGTTTTCCTCGCAGACGCCACACATTGATCCGTACTTGAAATACACAGTGCAAAACCAACATAACATAGCCAAAGTAGATGAAATGCCACTAAAACTTATAAAAGTTGAGTCAATTAAAACGGTAAAACACATGTTATCAAGAAGAAGAATCTTGAAGGGGTTGTGTTCTTGAAATAATAAAAAGAAAAAATGTTTTGGACAGTTTTTTGTTATTTTACTATTATTGATTGATAATGATTTTTTTATTGATATTGGTTTTTACTAATTTTTTTAGTGGATTTAGATTTTTGTTAAAACTAGTATTGATTAATAACAAAGAGGTTAATCTAATAGATTAATTTATTAGGCTGATTAAAAAATTAAATTATATTTAATAACATTGTGTCGCTCCCGGGATTTTCATCTTAGTACAAACGCGAAAGTGGCGCAGAAAAGGTAGAGTCGCCAGCCAGACATTTTTATCCTGAATGAATGGGAAAGGTAATGTTGCATAAACCTGAGGAAGAAGGAAAGGACAAGGTCCTGCGAACCAAAGATCTGGGTTCGGGAGTCGGTTACGACCTAGGAAGGTATTAGCACCCCAGACCGTCTGCCGTACCTGACGGGATCCACGCTTATTTGTTTGCTTCAAAGGGTGAGAAAATAAAGTGTTGTTGAATAAAACTGCTACTGGAACTGGAATGGGAATGGAAAAGGAGAAAGGTAATTGGAAAAGAGAATGGAAATAAGGGGGAAAATGTAGGGAAAATAAAAAATGTGCTCGAACGGGCCCTACCCCGCTGCCTACGTACCTCATCGGGAAAATGAGGATCAGAGTCGACGTAGTTCGCCTAACTAAGGCGGGAACTATTTGTTTTTTTTTTATAGCTGGAACTGCGTATGTCTATGCTCAGGTGTTGCAGGCTCGTCTGGTACTAGTGTGTTTTCCGTCTTGCAATTGAGACAAGTCGTCGCAAGTTCGCGTTCAGAATGAATGAGATGAGAAAAGAAGTTCCCGCAGGATTGTCGCTTATTGTTTGTTGTTTTGTCTTTTATGAGAAGTGTTTTGAATTTGTTTGTGAATATTCTCATACTAAGACCTATCCATTGTGGTAAATACTTACACCTCGCCCCGAAACAGGACGCGTATAAGTACTCCGCAACAAAGTCTCATGGCGTATAAGAACATTCAACCTTTATTAGGTATTTTATTATTTTCTTCATGAGGTGAGAAAGAAAGACTCAAGTTGAACAAAGGAGAAAACTAAGGGGAACTAAGACACAACCCTACGTTATTTATTATGTACAAAAGGTAATCCTATGGTTTGTGAGGTAATTTAAACCTAAGGAAGAAAAGAGAACTAAAAAACTACTAGAACTCGACTTACTTCCTAAGGGAGTTAAGTTGATTCTAAGAAACATAGTGAAGCCTATACAAGTAGAAAATTCAAATATTAAGGCAAAAACATTAAAATAGGAAGAAGAAATTAATTCTCAAAAAATGCATATTAAAGCAAAAAAAACAAAAATAAGGCTAAACCTCATGTAAACATACTTAATGAGAATTCTAAGCCTAAGTCCTAAAAATAAGGGAATTTATTTAATATCAACATTCTAAAATCATTATCTAAACTATACTAAGTCATTCTAAAATCCTAAGATTAAATCTACTTAGCCTAATTCTTAATGAACCATAAGATCCTAAGCTAAACTAGGTTGATTTACAATGTAAAACTTAACTAAATCAATGCACTAAAAAAATAGCAAAATTCCTGAAAAAAAATATGAAATTAATTCTCTAAGGTCCTTAACCTGACTCTAATATTGTGTTAAAAAATATCCTAAAAATTCAGAGTCTAACTATGCCAAATAGTCACTTAAATTTACCTAAGATCTATTCACAATTTTACACAAACTAAGCTATCAAAACAGTGGATAAAATGGCCTAAAAATCTACCAAAAAATATTCTAGGTCTTATTACCAGTTCTCTAATCATAGCAAAAAGAATGGTCCAAAAATCCTACAGGAGGTGGGAGAAAGAAAATGTACAAAATGAAGTGTAACTAAAATAATTCAATATAAAGCCAATTAAATAGAAAATCGAAATTAAATCGGAAAAAAAAGCTAAAATTCAGAAAGTAAAAATGTAACAAAATTCTAAACTGAATTATAAACCTACTAGAATTTTTGTGGAATTTTATTATGGATTTTACTATTTTTTGTGGATTTAATTCAAACTATGACAAAACAGAAAATAAAATTCTAAATGTCACACCCCAAATTTTACCCCTAATCGCTCATATCATAATCATACATTTATCGCATTTAGCGGGGTTTTTCCCGATTTATTTTTCTGTTGCTTTCTTCTCATTTTTCTAGCTTCCATTTTTAATTTAATTTCTCTTTTCTTATTTATGGTTTTTTATTTCATTTTCGTATTTTTAATTTTAATTTCTATTTTCGTTCTATTTGTAAGTTCCTATTTTAAAATTTTATCTCAATTTCTATTTCTAATTTTTAGTTCAACTCTCAAATTTTTTCTAAACTTATTTGCTATTTCTTTTCATTATCAAGTCCTCATTCCTAAATTAATTTTTATTTCATTTTCAAATTTTTATTTTTGACTTTATTTTCTATTCTTCAATTTTTTAATTTTATTTCATTTCCAAGTTGTAATTTCTAAGTTTAATGTCAATTTCTAATTCATTGTATTTATTTTCTAAATTCCAAATTTGTTTCTTTAATTCTAAGTCATTTTAATTCCAAGTTAATTATTTAAGTTTCTAAATTATTTTTAATTTTAAGTTTATTTATTTATTTATTTTTTTTTATTATTCATTTCTAATTTAAGTTCATATTTAATTTCTAATTTAAATTTCAACATTGAGATTCAATTTCAAGTTATAATCATAATGTAAATAATCAACTTTATTCCCAAATATCTTGTTCATATTACAATCACAAAAATTGTTGTACAACACAAAAATACAAAAAAAATGCAGCAACATTTCAGCAGCACAAGCCACCCAAATTCAGCATGCAGCCACCAACACAACCCTGCTCCACTCCTCCACCCACTGCTGCAAAATCAGATTGGTTCCCTCTCTCAAAACACTCTTCACCTACAAGTAACAAGGACAAGAAATCAGCATAAAACACAACTCAAATCAGCCTCTAAAACATACCATAAAACAGCACTAAAACTCTACAAAATAGTCCACAAAAAAATACACCAACAGACAGCCATAAACTCAACCTCAAAGCAACTCTCAAAAACACAAAAAAACAGCTCTCAAGCACTACCCAAACAGCCATATTTTCACAACCAAAACAACCAAAATCTGTCCCAAAACGCACTGAAAAATCAACCCTCATCACCCACTCAAAACCAGTCTCAAAGACATTACAAATCAGCCCTCAAAAAAATCAGCACAACTTCAAACCAAAATCTCAAAAAAAAAGAAGAGGAGGAGAAAGGAGAGAGCAACACAGAACAACAAAATCAGAAGAACAAGCAGTAGCAAGGAGCAGCACACTTACCATCGAGGATTCGCCACCCCGATAACATTCGGGTCGGTATTGCATTCTTTTCCTTCACCTTTTTCTTCAGCATTTTGTACATATTTAGTTTTTTTTTTTTTAAAACCTGCATACAAAACAAACTTTATAGTTAAAATTTCAAAAATCAAAAATCAAAAAAAACTTCATCATAAGCCTTGACATAACCATATTACCACTTTAAAAAAAAAAAACACAGTTTGAACCATAAAAGCTCTAAAACCAAAACAGAACAGGGATGACTTCTTTTGGATCTTAAAAAACAAAAACACAAAAAACCTGAAACCGAAACCATACCATAACACAAGTTCTTAACTTCGAATCCCCACCCGTTAACAACCATTTCTCTTCCATTCAAACTCCACTGATTCGCATTAACGTCACACGCATCAAACCTGAACCAAACTTGCTTCATTTAATCCCTTTTACCACCCTTTGCTTCGAACCAGACAACCCTTCCCTCTCCATCCAAACACAGCTTGTATTACCTGCACAATAACAACAGCAATATCATCAACAATATCACCATCACGACGCAAAACCTCCGCCCTGTTCTTTATCCAAACCACATCAAACCAAACCTTCAAAATCAAAACAAAAAAATCAACTTTTCTTTCAAAAATCACACACAGTAACAAAGAACTCAGACCATTTCCAAAACCGCTTCCTGCCATCCTCCTGTCACCAAACAGAACGGCCATCACCTTCAGACACCACTTCAAAAAACGCTCACGTCCGAAACCACCTCCATAAACTCCCTGCAAACCGCCACACCAAATCGTTACCAAATCAAAAAACAGACCCAGAAACCTCACCTACAGGAACCTATTTTCGAAACTGACACAAGAAGAAGATTCAAAATATCAAACTCACCGAATCTGAGCCAAAACCATCGAATCCTTCACAGCCGCAATCCACACCACAAATACACATTCTCTCAACCTTCTTCATTCTTCAACTTTTCTCCGTGACAAAGCTTCACAATGTTCAACAACTACCACAGGCACCACACAAAACAGAACCGTTCAGCCACCAAAACAAAAAGAAACAGACCCAAAACCGCCTTCGGACCACCGTAAACACCAGCCCAGATTTTCTGGCTTTCACAAATCCGATCCATAACAGCCGTGACACGCCTCAGTCCAAATACCTGAAACTTTGAACCATCCTCAATTAAATCACAAAGAGAAAAAACAAAACCAGAAAATCAAGTCATGAGTACACACTAACAGAAACCTTTAATAAACCACAGCAAACACCAATCGCCACTTTTTTCAAACCCACCGCCATCCCGCAACAATCACACTTCTCACACAAAGCCATCACAATGAACACGGCAAGACAAACACCCATTCTGACTCACAACCCTCATCCCAACAACCAAAATCCTCACTATACAAAACTCAGTCCAAACCATTGTTAACCCAAAACCAGAAACAAACGAAGAACCATTTAAGACAAGAGCAAGTTCAACAAACCTGAACCGAAATCTCACAAATCGCTCACCACGCCTCCAAATCTCCAACGGTTTCTCAAACCAAAACGACAGCAATGAAACACAATCCATATCCGCAGAAAACAGAACCACCCAACGTACCACCGAACAAAACCCTTCACCGCATTCAAAACTCATGTCTTCGTTGAGTGACAATTCTCGACAGTTTCAGTCCCAAAATCCTGAGTTGATTTCAGTTATCCAAGGATTATCCGACAGGGCATTTTCAGGCTTAAATAATAGTGTTACCGGCTGGCCAAATTATCCTCTGCAAGCTGGATTGAACACCCTTCAGAATAATATTAACTTGCATTGTGACCAAAACTGTATACCATTTGGAATTCAACAACAAACATTTCAAGCACCAAACCATTTGGTCTCAGAAAGGCAGTAAACTACTGCGAAACAAAGTCATAAACCTGTGAACAAAAAAAAAGCACAAACCTTACCCCATCCCTTCATCACCGTCAACACCGTACAACCACCGGCCGCGACCAAAGCACCAAACCACCACGTCTTCGAAGCCGCAAGCTGAGACAAACCGAACTGCTCCCAAACTCCTCCAAATCAAACCTCTGAAACAACCATAAAAACATCACCTTCAAACTCATAAACTTTAACAAAATCCAGAACCACCGCCGCACAGCCCAAACACACCCGAACCACCGTTCGGACAACCACCACAAACACCATTTCGAATCCGCCGTCGCTTTGGAACTTTGAGAGAGACTGAGAAATCTGCGATTCAGAGAGTGAAAGATCCACCGCCGAGAGGTTCAGGGTTGAGAGATTTGGATTCGAGAGATGTTCTGGGCAGAGGGAAAGGGTTTAATTTGGAAGTGAACTCATTGCTGTTTGGTGTTTCGTTCTCCATTTTTGTTCTGAAGTCAAGTTGTTGTCTAGGGTTCATGGGGGGAACCGTGTGTTTTTTCTTTCGCTGCATAAATAAACCGGGTCATGGTTCGACCCGGTCCATTTTCCCAATCCAGCCTCACACCCCCTCCATGGAGTTATTTGATTGTGGGCTAGGCCCACCGAATTAGCAATTTGGCCCCCCTCTGTTTTTTATTTAGTGATTTATTCTTCTTTCTTTTCTTTCTCGTTTTAAATATATATATAAAATAAATAAAAACAAACATTTTAATTTTAGAATTTTTCTTTTCTATTATTATTATTATATTTAGAAATTTATATATATAAAATAAAAATAAAAAACATTTCAATTTTAATTTTCTTTTCTATTCTATTATTATTATATTTAGTTAAAGAAATTTATATACATATAAAATAAAAAATATATTTTAATTTTAGAATTTTCTTTTCTTATTATCATTTTAAGTAATAAAAAATATATATATAATTTCTTAATTTTATTTATAAGGGCCTATGATAAGAACATGTGGTTTATTGATATTTGACTTTGTCAATTTTGTCTAAACCAATTTGAGGCCATTTTTTTATTCTATGTAATTTATTCTATTTTCAATTTATAAAAAAAAATTATTAAAAAAGGAAATATATGTTAGATATTTAGTTAATAATCTATCCATTTATTTTTTCTCTTTTCGGGCCGATGATATAACGAAGGTCACGATAAATCGTTTCCGATTAATCGTGACCCATATGAGGCCATTGCATTTTATTTCTATATTTATTTATTTTCTTTCCATTTAATTCATTTATTTATTCTACTTAATTCATTTAATTTATTCATTGCTATTTCATAATTCATTTCACTTTATTTATTTTATTATCATTCATTTCTTGCGTCCTTACACTATACCAATTTCATTTCAAAATAATAATTCCTTGGTCCAACGCCAAGTGAGCTTCACTTCACATTCACTCACACACGTAAGTCGGTCGTTTACGATCGCCATCTGCACATTCCTTACACTTTACAGCTTTTTTAACTTAAATAATTTGTCGCACTGCGTTTGTTTGCCACCCCAGCATTCTCGATCCATATATCGAGCCATAGCCAGTTACTGAGCCTTTATCTTTGCATTGTCCCTTTATTTACTTCATTCAGTTATTTTTGCAAGTAGCAGCCTTTGCCTAGTCTTAGGAGCTTGCACCATTTATTTATTTTCCATTCTGTTGTTTATGCATTCCAATCCAAAAGGGAAAGACTCCTGCAGTTGACTCAATGTCATAGGAAGTTTAGCAATCCCTAGTTCCATTTTGACCTTAGCAATTAGGTCCCTCATCCTTAGGTCCTTAGCCATTAGGTCCTTAGCTTTCTATTTTATAACTTTTTGTGACTTTCTTAAAGTCATGTGAGTGTTTGCCATAACACTTACCTCCCCTGCGAACCTTGAGCGTAACCAAGTGTTCGTTAATTCCTTAGGAGAACTACGAGTGCTCTGATTCTATACCCGATACGTAGGCATCGATGCGATGTTGTGCGAGCACCATTAGAAATAAAACCTTAGGTTCCCATAATTTTAACAAGCAATAAACAACAATAATACAAATATTTACAAGAGGTTCCCGTAGGATACTGCGGATGCTTAGGATGCTAACACCTTCCCTAGGTATAATCAACCCCCGAACCTAGTTTCTCCTCATTTAGGGTTTTTACGATCTTTTTCCCTTTTCCTTTTGGATTAAATTAAAGTCGGTGGTGAACATTAAATGTTTTGCGATTCAAGCTCACTTAATAGCTTGGTATCCGATTCTCACCGCAACAGAAATGGCGACTTCACTGGGGACTATTCTTGAGGGTTAAGCCCACCTTGTATATTTGTATATTTGTTGTTGTATTGCTTGTTATTATTTTGGATTTTTGGGTGTTCCATGTGTGGTGAGATAAGTCCTAACCCGGACTTGAGTGCAAATAAGTTAGGACGGTGGTATATTCAAGAAGGCTTGTAGGGAGTTGAGTCCCGACCAAGTTGACTTGAGACACCACCACTCAGCGGAGGCCTCCTCGGATGTAGTTTTGTTGATCGAGTTCAGTCGTGAAAACATTACTATATTCGACTTGAGAGCCATTAATGCTGAGGACCGTAGAACATTTACCCCCACTTGGCCTTTTTAGGGATGTAGTGCGATGACTATGAGGGTGCAAATCCAAAATAGTTGATACGCGATACTGCACTCGGATGAGACTCTCTTGAGAATATTACTGATTACCAAGTCGAGTTGGGAAGTCGGTAATATCCGAAAGATGGGACAGTGATTTTGGGAACTTTTAGAACCCGTTGTACAGGTACAAATAAACTCATAGTACATACCTTTTGGGAGGGTTGAACCTTTGACCTCATGCAAGCTTTGAACCTAAGCCTTGTTTGTGTTTGTTGCATTCACGCATCATGAAGCATCATTTTTACCATTTATTCAAGGAACTCAGAAACTTTATCTTTGCAAATATCATAGGTATCATCATGGACTTTGGAAGAAGAAAGACTGTCAAGTACACATTCAAAACTCCCAAACTTGAAGACCTAAGGAAATTAAGAGATTTGGTTTTGGATCAAGAAGCCTTCATGGAGAAGCATAAGAGACTCTTAGCCTTATTGAAGACTGATTGGGATGGAAGGTTGCTCTCTGTGATGCTCCAGTTTTATGATCCTCTCTACCACTGTTTTACGTTCCCTGATTACCAATTGGCGCCTACTTTGGAAGAGTATTCAGTTTTGGTGGGATCACGTGTTAAGGATGAGTTTCCATTCCCTGTTCTAGAGAAGGACCCTGAAGAAGCGGAGATTGCAAAGGCGACATATTTGAGTGTTCCTGAGGTCAAGGCAAATATGACCTATAAAGGAAAGATTTTTGGATTCCCAACAAAGTTTCTGATAGAAAAGGCCAAGAATTTTGTTGATGTGAAGGATATGAAAGCTTTTGAGGCGACTTTTATTCTGCTGATATATGGAGTGCTGCTTTTCCCAAACTTTGAAGACTTTGTCGACCTGAACGCCATCAAGATCTTTCTGAAGAAGAACCCGGTCCCTACTTTGCTTGGAGACACGTATCATTCCATCCATCTGAGGAATCACCATAAGGGAGGGATGATTACTTGTTGTGCATCATTGCTATATGAGTGGTTTATTTCGCACTTGCCTAAGTCATCTTCATTTTGGAACCTTAAGGATGGTTTGTGGTGGTCACAAAGGATCATGTCTCTTACCCACTCTGACATTAGCTGGTACAATCGTGCTTATGATGGAATATTGATTATTGATAGCTGTGGTGATTTTGCTAATGTGCCTCTTCTTGGCACTAAAGGAGGAATCAGCTATAATCCAGTTTTGGCTCGCCGCCAACTCGGGTACCCGTTGAAGGACAAACCTAAGAGTGTTGAAGTGGAAGGAATTTTCTTTAAGGATGACGAAGAACCAGAGCTCAAGAAACAGATTATGCAAGCTTGGAAGTACATCCATAGGAAGGGGAGGAGTAGCTTGGGAAAGCCGAATTGTGTTTCTATGGAACCCTATCTCCAATGGGTACGAGATAGGGCAATCAGTCTGAAGATGCCTTACCCTCGCCAGGATCCTATGACCTTCAAGAAACCCATTCTAATCTTTATGGACGATGCAGAGAAGCTGAAGATTGATTTGGAGAAAGAGATTCGAGAGAAGAATGCATGGAAGAATCGTCATCAGATCATCAGTAGTGAGAATGAGGAACTTAGAAGACAGCTGAAGATGAAGGAAGAAGAAGAGCTCTCCAGCAAGAAAAGGAAAGCACCAGAGGATTTATTTTCCTCCAGCACTCAAGAGGACACTTCTTGGAAGTCGATCGTGGATCAACTTATGCTTGAAAGGGCTCAGATGAAGGCACAAATCGAGAAGCTCAACTTGAGGCTTTTAGGAGAATCTCCTTAGGACTTTGTTTTTGTCTTTATTAAGCTTTGTTTGGGATTTTTTTGAAAGTGTACTCAAGACTTTGTATCACTTTTTGAATTTAATGAGATCATATCCCTTTGATTATTATGTGTTCCTTGGTATTTGCAAATTGTTTCTTAAGTTCCTTGAATAATTTCATTTTTGCATTGCACTCATACATTTGGCATTGCATTTGCATTTTTTTCATGAAACTCATTCCCGTCATCTGCTCTCAATTCAGCTTTCACACTGAGGCTCTCACGCAAGTACTACACTCGAGCTCAAGCCAGAAAGAGGATGGCTGAAAGAGACGTAGAGATGGACAGAGTTAACGAAGAGCTTTCTGATATTCGTGGAGATATGGGTCAGATGATGGAAATGTTGCAAGTCATTCGAGCGAAGTTGGACACCCAGCGGACTGTGGTGTCAGAAATTGTTACTGCAACGACTGAAGTTGTCACTGCAACGACCGAGCCTACCCCTGTGACCTGGTCTCCTTTTGGGTTCCCTCCTGGTTTTTTCCCTCCTTCTCAAGGTTTTGCTGCTCAGAGTGCTATTCCCTCCTCTTCAGGATTTGCTGCTCAGGGTTTCTTCCCTCCTTCTCAAGGTTTTGCTTCTCAGAGTATTATTCCTTCTTCCCAAGGATTTGCTACTCAGGGTTTTATTCCTTCCTCCCAAGGATTTGCTGCTCAAGGCTTTGTGCCTCCTCCTCATGTATTTGCTACTCAGAGTTTTATACCTCCTTCACAAGGGTTTGCTACTCAAAGTTTTATTCCTCCTTCCCAAGGATTTGCTGCTCAGGGTTTCTTTCCTTCGTCCCAAGGTTTAGCTTCTCAAAGTTTCGCACCTCCCTCTCAGGGTATGGCATTTCCTTTCCAAGGTTTTGTGCCTCCTCCTCAGGGATTTGCTGCTCAACAAACTGTTCCTGTGACTAATGAAGAAAATCATGCAGTTGCTAATTTTACACAGGACATTGTGCACACCCGTGCCCAACCGTATTTTAATGACCATCAGGGGTATGAAGCGCCAGATATGTCTGAAAACGGAGATGAGAAGCACGTGAAGATGCAGGAGAATTTTGATACCCTTGAAAAAAGGTTAAGAGCGATTGAAGGTGACCAGATCTTTGGTGCTGCTGCCAGAGAAATGTGCCTGGTGTCTGGATTGGTAATACCTCCGAAGTTCAAGATACCCACGTTTGATATGTATGAGGGTGCAACTTGTCCTAAGAACCATCTCCTGATGTACTATCGAAGAATGGCTGCTCAGGTGGACAATGATAAGTTAATGATCCACTGCTTTCAAGACAGTCTGAAGGGAATCTCCTCTAAATGGTATCTGACGCTTGACCAGTCAAAGATTCGCAGTTTCCAGGACTTGGCAGATGCTTTCATCCAGCAATACAAGTACAACATGGACCTCGCTCCCGATAGGAGGCAATTGCTAAGCATGTCCCAGAAAGAGTCTGAATCTTTTAAAGAGTATGCTCAGAGGTGGAGAGGGACCGCTTCTCAAGTAGAGCCCCCATTGACTGAAAAAGAATTAGCTGACTGGTTTGTTGACACTGTGCGACCAGAATTCTATGAGAGAATGGTGGGGAGCATAACTGCTAGTTTCTCTGATTTAGTGGCTGTGGGAATCAAGGTAGAGCTCGGTTTGAAAAGTGGAAAGATGAGTAGTGCATCTGGCAGTTCCAGCACTGGCAGTGGAAGTAATGTTAAGAAATTTACCAGCAACTTCCACAAGAAGAAAGAGGGTGAGACAAATGCCATAATGACAAGTCAAAGAAGAAATCCGCTTTGGCAGAGACCTTCACCTATGGCTCAACAGCAGTATGCTCGTCAACAGCAGTATGCTCATCAACAACAGTATGCCCAACATCCTTATGTAGCGGCGGTTCAACCAGCATTTAATCCACAAGTCCCCATGTATCGGCCAGCTCAAGCAGCACCGATGTACCAACAAGCGGCTCCAATGATTCAACCTTATCAACCAATGATCAACAATCCGGGCTATCAACAAGCACCCAATGCTTCAGCCTACCAGCCGAGGACTCCAGCTCCTCATCCAAATCCAAATTTTCAGAACAGAAGAACAGGTGGAAGGCCTCCTAATCCTCGAATCCCTATAACTTATACTGAGTTATATCCTTCACTGCTGAAGAAGGGTTTGGTTACTCCAAGGCCTTTGGGTCCTCCACCAAGTCCGCTCCCACCAAATTACAACCCAAATGCTCACTGTTTATTCCATGAAGGTGCTCCAGGGCACGATTTGGAGGGTTGTTATGCTTTGAAGTACATAGTGAAAGATTTGATGGAGAAGAATATTCTGTCATTTGGGAATACTGGTCCGAATGTCAAAGATAATCCTTTACCCAAGCATGGGTCTATAAATGCTATCGTTGATGAGTCCGAAGAAGGTTTGATTTTCAATGCCACCGAAATCAAGACCCCGCTCAGAGACTTCCATGCGAAGTTAGTAGAGGCGGGTATACTGAAGAGCTGTCATCAGAATTGTGAAGGTTGTGTTGATAGTCCGAGGGGATGTGAATTGGTCCTAAAAGATGTTCAAGATTTGATTGATGAAGGCGTCTTACAAGTGAGCAGTCATATGAAGAAGAATGAAGTGGCAGTAATTGAACCCATCTTCAACTTGCCGGAATCTAATTCTACTTGGGTGCCAGTGTTCAATCTGCCTGAATCTTCAGGAGCTCAACCTATCTTCAATACTCCAGAATCTGTGGTGCCAATCTTCAATGTACCTGAGCCAAGATTTGAACAAAGGGGTAACTCTTTCCGTTATGAAGACACCAAAGCAGTTCCTTGGAAGTACGATACAGGGAAAGTTCATCAGAAGATCGATAAAGCTAACCAGAAGGAAGGTTCAAAAGTTGCAAGTACTGATATAGCGGGTGCAGGTCGTTTGACTCGCAGTGGTCGTGTATATACCCAGCAAGCCAATACGGCTCCGCCTAAAGAAGTCATACCAGCTGTTGTCAACAAAGATAAAGAGGTAGTCTTGGGGGAAGAAGATGCCGAATTTCTCAGAATCATAAAGAAGAGTGATTATAAGGTAATTGATCAGCTACATCAAACGCCTTCCAAAATATCTATCCTATCACTGCTTATGCATTCTCCGGCTCATCGAAGTGCGCTTCAGAAGTTGCTAGCTCAAGCACATGTTACGCATGATATAACAGTGAATCAGTTTGATGGAGTCATTGCCAATATCACTGCGTGTAACAACCTCAGTTTCAGCATGGAGGATCTTCCAAAGGAGGGCTTGGACCACAACCGTGCTCTCCACATATCAGTGAAATGTCAAGAGGATACTTTAGCAAGAGTTCTTGTGGATACAGGATCTTCTTTGAATGTTTTGCCGAAAAGAACACTGGCTAAGTTATCTTATCAAGGGGCAGAGATGAGGCCCAGTGCACTGATTGTAAAAGCCTTTGATGGGTCAAGAAGGACTGTCATTGGAGAAGTAGACTTACCAATCTTGATTGGGCCACAGGTCTTCAAAATCACTTTCCAGGTTATGGACATCAATCCTAACTACAGTTGCTTGCTGGGAAGACCTTGGATCCATGCTGCTGGGGCAGTCACTTCTACCCTGCATCAAAAGATGAAGTTTGTAGTCAATAACAAGCTGGTGACCGTGTCTGGGGAAGAAGATCTCATGGTTAGCAACCTTTCATCCTTCAGTTATATTGAGGCTGATGAAGATGCTTTGGAAACTTCTTTCCAAGCTCTTGAGATAGCCAATGCTGTCCTTCTGGAAGTAGAGGAACCAAAAGGGAAGGGTATCCCATCTTTTGCATCGCTGAAGAGTACCATTTCCACCATTGAAGAAAGAAGCTATGAAGGTTGGGGTGATGTCATCGAGGTCAAACAGAAGCTAGATCGCTGCGGGTTGGGTTACAAACCAACTCATGTGAAGGAAGGAGCATCAACCTCCGCTAAAGGACGTCTGAAGACCATCCAAGAAGTGTTTTCCAGCGCTGGTTATCAGATCAACGCAATTGATGGAGTTTCTGAAGATGAAGATGTGAATCATCTGGTGTATCAGTGTGAAGAAGCCTTGGACAATTGGGAGGCAGTTGAGATCCCAGAGTTTTTTCCTTTGTCAAAGTAATTTGTTGTTTTTTAAGTATTTTCAAAGTTCCCTAGCTCTGCCCAAGGCTATGGGAGTATTTTGTAGGGCCCCTTCTCATTTTTAAAGTTATTATCAATGAAGGCATTTTGTTAAACTCTTATTTTGATCATTTACTGTTTTTCCCTCTTTTCACTTTTAAAAGAAAAATGGCAAGCTTTCAAAACCAAGAAAAAGCTTTTTCTCTTGCATTTCTCTATTTTCCACTTTTAATAAAAGCAAATCATTATCATATGCAGAATAAACGAAAACCCTGTTGAATCCAATGACTCTACATTCTCTCCTAACTTTGATTCGCCCATATACCAAGCGGAAGATGAAAGTGAGGAAGATTGTCACATTCCCGAAGAACTGGCAAGATTGGTTGAGAATGAGCACACAGATCTCCAGCCACATAAGGAGCAGGTAGAGACCATCAATCTCGGCACTGATGAAGACAAGAAGGAAGTCAATATTGGTACAACACTTGGGGCAGACATCAGAGAAAGATTGGTCAAGCTTCTCAAAGAGTATGTAGATGTGTTTGCATGGTCGTATCAAGATATGCCCGGTTTAGACACAGACATAGTGGTCCACAAGTTACCTCTTCGACCAGATTGTCTTCCTGTAAAGCAAAAGCTTCGAAGAACAAGACCAGACATGGCTCTGAAGATTCGAGAAGAGGTCAAAAGACAGTTTGATGCGGGATTCCTTGCAGTTGCAAAGTACCCTGAGTGGGTAGCTAATATTGTGCCAGTCCCTAAAAAGGATGGCAAAGTCAGGATGTGTGTGGACTATAGGGATTTGAACAAAGCTAGTCCGAAGGACGACTTCCCTCTTCCGCATATTGATACCTTGGTTGACAACACTGCTAAATTTGCTGTTTTCTCCTTCATGGATGGGTTTTCAGGATACAACCAGATCAAGATGGATCCTGACGATATGGAAAAGACTACGTTCATCACACCATGGGGCACTTATTGTTACAAGGTTATGCCATTTGGTCTCAGAAATGCAGGAGCCACATATCAGAGGGCAATGGTCACCCTTTTCCATGATATGATGCATAAGGAGATAGAAGTCTATGTGGATGATATGATTGCCAAATCACAGAGTGAGGAGGATCATTTGAATCATCTCTTGAAGTTATTTGAGCGTCTCAGAAAGTTCCAACTGCGACTGAATCCAGCTAAGTGTACTTTTGGTGTCCGATCAGGAAAGTTACTTGGTTTTATTGTTAGTCAGCAAGGTATTGAAGTAGATCCAGATAAGGTCAGAGCAATTCAAGATATGCCAGCTCCCAAAACAGAAAAGCAAGTCAGGGGTTTCCTTGGAAGATTGAACTACATCTCCAGATTCATCTCCAACATGACTGCTACATGTGAGCCTTTATTCAAGTTACTCCGGAAGAATCAAGCAATTGAGTGGAGTCCTGATTGTCAATTGGCTTTTGAAAAGATTAAGGTTTATCTACAAGAACCTCCTATCTTGGTCCCACCTACTCCAGGGAAACCTCTTTTCATGTATCTGACTGTGCTCGAGGGATCTATGGGTTGTGTATTAGGCCAACAAGACGAAACTGGTCGTAAGGAGCACGCCATTTATTACTTAAGCAAGAAGTTCACAGATTGTGAGAGCAGATACTCACTTTTAGAGAAGACTTGTTGTGCTTTGGCATGGGCGGCCAGACGCCTCAGGCAGTACATGATTTGTCATACTACTTTGTTGATCTCGAAAATGGATCCAATAAAGTACATCTTTGAGAAGCCTGCTTTGACCGGAAGGCTCGCCCGTTGGCACATGTTGTTATCCGAGTACGACATCCAATATGTAACCCAGAAGTCTATCAAAGGCAGTGTTCTATCTGAATACCTTGCTGATCATCCTGTCGAAGATTATGAACCTTTGAAATTCGATTTCCCGGACGAAGATATTATGCTGATAAAAGACTGCAGAGTTCCAGATCCAGATGAGGGTCCCGAGCCAGGGTCTCGTTGGAAGATGATGTTTGATGGTTCCTCTAACTACATGGGGCATGGTGTAGGAGTTGTTCTGATGAACCCCGATGGTGGTTACACTCCTTTCACGGCTAGATTGTGTTTCGAATGTACAAACAACATCGCAGAGTATGAAGCATGTGTTTTGGGTATCGAAGCTGCAATTGATACTAGAATCAAGATCCTTGATGTATACGGAGACTCAGCCTTGGTAATCTACCAAGTCAAAGGCGAATGGGAGACCCGTGATGAGAAGTTGATCCCATACCGTGCCCATGTTGTGGAATTGATCAAATACTTTGATGAGGTCACTTTCCATCATGTTCCAAGGGCGGAAAATCAAATTGCAGATGCTTTGGCTATGTTGGCATCTATGTTTCAAGTCAGATTTCTTAATGAAGCTCCACTCATTACAATCGAGCGAAGAACTGCACCAGCCTACTGTCTACTGGTCGAAGAAGAAACTGATGAGAAACCGTGGTTCTATGACATCAAGAACTATTTGCAGAATCAGGAGTACCCAGCTGATGCAACAACTCTGGATAAGAAGACTCTGAGAAGATTGGCGTCCAAGTTCTTCCTCAGCAACAATGTGCTTTACAAGAGAAATCATGATATGGTTCTGCTCAGATGTGTGGACAAGCGCGAAGCAGACTTATTGATCAGGGAAATCCATGAAGGATCATTTGGAACACATGCCAATGGACATGCCATGTCCAGGAAGATCTTGAGAGCTGGATACTTCTGGTTGACCATGGAGTCAGATTGTTTCAAGTATGCCAGGAGGTGTCATAAATGCCAGATTTATGCCGACAAGGTGCACGTACCTCCAACACTTTTGAATGTTCTGTCATCGCCTTGGCCTTTCTCAATGTGGGGCATTGACATGATAGGGGCAATTGAGCCTAAAGCTTCCAACGGTCATCGGTTTATCTTGGTCGCAATCGACTACTTCACCAAATGGGTAGAAGCAGCTTCCTACGCCAATGTGACAAAGCAAGTGGTTGCCCGTTTCATCAAGAACCAAATTATCTGCCGTTATGGAATCCCAAACCGAATCATAACAGATAATGGGACTAATTTGAACAACAAAACAATGAAAGAGCTGTGTGAGACATTCAAGATTGAACATCATAACTCTTCTCCGTATCGTCCGAAAATGAATGGAGCTGTTGAAGCTGCAAACAAGAACATCAAAAAGATTCTGCAGAAAATGGTAAAAACTTACAAAGATTGGCACGAGATGTTACCGTATGCTTTACACGGATACAGAACATCAGTTCGCACTTCAACAGGGGCAACCCCTTTCTCTCTGGTGTATGGGATGGATGCAGTTCTCCCAATTGAAGTAGAGATACCCTCTTTGAGAATCTTGATGGAGACCAAACTGGAGGAAGCTGAGTGGGTTCAAAGCAGGTTTGACCAACTGAACCTCATTGATGAGAAGAGAATGACCGCCATGTGCCATGGCCAGTTGTACCAAAAGCGCATCAAGAGAGCATTTGACAAGAAAGTCCGCATCCGAGAATTCAAAGAAGGAGATCTTGTACTCAAGAAAATCTTGCCAGTCCACAAAGACATGCGTGGAAAATGGAGTCCTAACTATGAAGGCCCATATGTTGTGAAGGTGGCATTCTCCGGAGGTTCCTTAATCCTTACAACTATGGATGGTGAACAGCTGAAGCACCCGGTGAATTCTGATGCAGTCAAAAAATATTATGCCTAAATAGAACCCGATAGGTCGAAAACCAGAAATGGCGACCTAGGCAAAAATGGGTATCCCGGTGGATCAAAACCTATGAAGGAGATCCAGGCAAAAGTTAGGGATAAAAATGAAAAAATAAGAGCTCGCTAAGTTGAAAACCCGAAAGGGCGGCTTAGGCAAAAAAGAGCGTCCCGGTGGATTGAAAACCCGAAAGGGCGGTCCAGGCAAAAGTTAGGGACAAAGGCATTTGACTGTATCAGATGGTGCTTACCATCACTGAAGAATCATACTGGAAGATCGATCCAATTGCTCTCGTCGGAAGCAAGGTGTCGGGCAGTCTTAGTTATTAGGGATTGTAGTGGTCGTTGGATTCAATGTAGACCTTTCCCCATTGCCATTTTCAAACTGTAATTTCCCATGGAGTTTTTGCCATTGGCAAGCTACCATTCTTGAATAAAATACAAACTTTGCCTATAAATTTTGTTCAGCTTCTTATTTTCTTTTGTTATGCAAAATGCCATCACTTGATTACAATTTAACTCTGAAAATGACAAGTTTTTTTTAGAAAATGTTTTTTGAAAACATACTAAGAACTTTTAAGTTTCTTTGACTTTGGAAAATTGAAAAAATCTTCTGTTTCCCCCAAGAAGCCCTGGTTTGCAACAACACTTTTATACTATTGTTACAGAAATCCCCATCGAAGTTCAAAACTGATAACACTTTTGGATGGATCTTTGAGCCAGCATGATTTCCAAGTTTGAAGACATCCCCCCAGTGTTTTTTCATATGGCTCGCCTGAGTATTGGTGTTGAGAGCCTACTCCCTGTTTGAGTCTTGTCAAAACTCTTTGTCTCTTTTGAGTCAACATTTGCATATCATGATCATTCGCATCATGCTCAATCATGCGCATTTGACATTAGCATTTATCTTTCCCCAGTTGTCGTCTGTCTAACTCCAAGTCCAGATGTCATTAGTGTTCATTTTGAGAATTCATTGTTGTTGGTACCCGAGGTGGTTTACCATTTGTTTTGTCCCCAGTAACTGCTGGTGTCCCCTGTGGACTTCTATTTGTGTTTGGCTTTTGTCTTTATGACCACCATATCTCCTTGAAGTCCAATTGTCATTGGCACAAATCTTTTAGGCAGGTCCTGAAACCTTTTGCTTAAATCCAAGTCCATTTGATTTTGTACATACTCGCACCTTTCTCCTGATGGTTCCTGAAGGAATTTCCAGGGGTTGGATGTGTTATCTTAGTTGAAAACTCCAACATGTTTTGTTGTTACTTTTGCGTTAGCCGGTCGCTTAGAGCCGTTGATTCATTTTTTGGGTGATCTCCATTCTATCCCCAATGCTAGCTGGTCGCATAGAGCCACTACTAAATCACTGTGTTTTCCTTTCTTATCCTCAGTGTCAGCAGTTACATTTGAACCTGCTAATTTACCGTTTTGAATACTTTGACTATTTTGTCTTTATCATTCTTAGTGTCAACCGGTTTTTAACTTGTTGCGCTTTCACTTTGAGTGTATCTTGGTCTTCTTTTGTAGTGTCAATAGGTGTCGAACTTATTGCGCTTCTACTTCGCCGTTTGTTGTATTCTTGGTGTCAGTTGGTCGCATCGAGCCGCTGCGCATTCACCTTGAATAAGCCGTTTGTCATTCTCAGTGACAGTTGGTCGCATCGAGCCGCTGTGCATTCACTTTGAATGTTTATTTTTGTTGATATTCTTGGTGTCAGTTGGTCGCATAGAGCCGCTGCGCATTCACTTTGAATATTATGTTTATCATTTCCAATGCTAGCTGGTCGCATAGAGCCACTGCATTTTCTCTTTGAATGTTTATCTTGTTTGTATTCTTGGTGTCAGTTGGTCGCATCGAGCCGCTGCGCATTCGCTTCGAATATTATGATTATCATTTTCAGTGACAGTTGGTCGCATAGAGCCGCTGCACTTTCCCTTTGAATGTTTGTCTTGTTGTATTCTTAGTGTCAGTTGGTCGCATTGAGCCGCTGCGCATTCACTTTGAATATGTTGTTGTTTTCTTTTATCTCTCAAAGTCAATTTGGTCGCATAGAGCCATTGATCTACCATTTCGATATATTTTTGTTGTTATTCATAGTGTCAGTTGGTCGCATCGAGCCGCTGCGCATTCACTTTGAATATTATATTTATCATTTCCGATGACAGTTGGTCGCATTGAGCCACTGCACTTTCTTTTTGAATAT
This sequence comes from Lathyrus aphaca, assembly GCA_963966055.1. Taxonomy (NCBI): domain Eukaryota; kingdom Viridiplantae; phylum Streptophyta; class Magnoliopsida; order Fabales; family Fabaceae; genus Lathyrus; species Lathyrus aphaca. Next base: position 610,135,776 of record OZ014519.1, read on the forward strand.
TTATTTTGTTATTCTTAGTGTCAGTTGGTCGCATTGAGCCACTGCACTTTCTTTTTGAATATTTATTTTGTTATTCTTGGTGTCAGTTGGTCGCATCGAGCCGCTGCGCATTCACCTTGAATAAGCTGTTTGTCATTCCCAATGCTAGCTGGTTGCATCGAGCCACTGCGTATTCATTTTGAATATTTTTGTTGATTATTCTTAGTGTCAGTTGGTCGCATCGAGCCGCTGCGCATTCACTTTGAATATGTTGTTGCTTTTTACTGCTCACAGTCATTTGGTCGCATAGAGCCATTGGTCCACCACTTCATTTTGTTTCCTTGTCTTATTCTTAGTGTCAGTTGGTCGCATCGTGCCGCTGCGCATTCACTTTGAATATGTTGCTGCTTTTACTTCTCACAGTCATTTGGTCGCATAGAGCCATTGGTCAACCATTTCGATCTATTTCCTTGCTTTGTTTTTATTCTTAGTGTCAGTTGGTCGCATCGAGCCACTGTGCAGTCACTTTGAATTTTATTTTGTTTTGTCTGTGTTTGTTGATCCAACGCTTTGGATTTCCTTTTGTTCCCGTTTTTTTTTGTTATTCTTAGTGTCAACAGTTACACTTGAACCTGTTGATTTATCACTTTGAATATTTCCCCGTTTCCGTTTATTTATCCCCAGTGCATGTCATCCCCAGTGAGTCTTGGCTTGTGGTCGTCGGCATTCTCATTCTGATCATTCATACCATAATCATCATTTCATTGCATAAGAGTTGCAGAGTTAGATAGTTTTGTAGTTCAGCATAACATCGCATTTAGGGGGAAAATTTCCGGTTAGTTCTGTATTTAAATACCTTTCACCTTGATCGCCTGAGTGTCCTCCGTCATTCACGCCATCTGGTAAAGTTATTTAAATAGGGGCAACTGTCACACCCCAAATTTTACCCCTAATCGCTCATATCATAATCATACATTTATCGCATTTAGCGGGGTTTTTCCCGATTTATTTTTCTGTTGCTTTCTTCTCATTTTTCTAGCTTCCATTTTTAATTTAATTTCTCTTTTCTTATTTATGGTTTTTTATTTCATTTTCGTATTTTTAATTTTAATTTCTATTTTCGTTCTATTTGTAAGTTCCTATTTTAAAATTTTATCTCAATTTCTATTTCTAATTTTTAGTTCAACTCTCAAATTTTTTCTAAACTTATTTGCTATTTCTTTTCATTATCAAGTCCTCATTCCTAAATTAATTTTTATTTCATTTTCAAATTTTTATTTTTGACTTTATTTTCTATTCTTCAATTTTTTAATTTTATTTCATTTCCAAGTTGTAATTTCTAAGTTTAATGTCAATTTCTAATTCATTGTATTTATTTTCTAAATTCCAAATTTGTTTCTTTAATTCTAAGTCATTTTAATTCCAAGTTAATTATTTAAGTTTCTAAATTATTTTTAATTTTAAGTTTATTTATTTATTTATTTTTTTTTATTATTCATTTCTAATTTAAGTTCATATTTAATTTCTAATTTAAATTTCAACATTGAGATTCAATTTCAAGTTATAATCATAATGTAAATAATCAACTTTATTCCCAAATATCTTGTTCATATTACAATCACAAAAATTGTTGTACAACACAAAAATACAAAAAAAATGCAGCAACATTTCAGCAGCACAAGCCACCCAAATTCAGCATGCAGCCACCAACACAACCCTGCTCCACTCCTCCACCCACTGCTGCAAAATCAGATTGGTTCCCTCTCTCAAAACACTCTTCACCTACAAGTAACAAGGACAAGAAATCAGCATAAAACACAACTCAAATCAGCCTCTAAAACATACCATAAAACAGCACTAAAACTCTACAAAATAGTCCACAAAAAAATACACCAACAGACAGCCATAAACTCAACCTCAAAGCAACTCTCAAAAACACAAAAAAACAGCTCTCAAGCACTACCCAAACAGCCATATTTTCACAACCAAAACAACCAAAATCTGTCCCAAAACGCACTGAAAAATCAACCCTCATCACCCACTCAAAACCAGTCTCAAAGACATTACAAATCAGCCCTCAAAAAAATCAGCACAACTTCAAACCAAAATCTCAAAAAAAAAGAAGAGGAGGAGAAAGGAGAGAGCAACACAGAACAACAAAATCAGAAGAACAAGCAGTAGCAAGGAGCAGCACACTTACCATCGAGGATTCGCCACCCCGATAACATTCGGGTCGGTATTGCATTCTTTTCCTTCACCTTTTTCTTCAGCATTTTGTACATATTTAGTTTTTTTTTTTTAAAACCTGCATACAAAACAAACTTTATAGTTAAAATTTCAAAAATCAAAAATCAAAAAAAACTTCATCATAAGCCTTGACATAACCATATTACCACTTTAAAAAAAAAAAACACAGTTTGAACCATAAAAGCTCTAAAACCAAAACAGAACAGGGATGACTTCTTTTGGATCTTAAAAAACAAAAACACAAAAAACCTGAAACCGAAACCATACCATAACACAAGTTCTTAACTTCGAATCCCCACCCGTTAACAACCATTTCTCTTCCATTCAAACTCCACTGATTCGCATTAACGTCACACGCATCAAACCTGAACCAAACTTGCTTCATTTAATCCCTTTTACCACCCTTTGCTTCGAACCAGACAACCCTTCCCTCTCCATCCAAACACAGCTTGTATTACCTGCACAATAACAACAGCAATATCATCAACAATATCACCATCACGACGCAAAACCTCCGCCCTGTTCTTTATCCAAACCACATCAAACCAAACCTTCAAAATCAAAACAAAAAAATCAACTTTTCTTTCAAAAATCACACACAGTAACAAAGAACTCAGACCATTTCCAAAACCGCTTCCTGCCATCCTCCTGTCACCAAACAGAACGGCCATCACCTTCAGACACCACTTCAAAAAACGCTCACGTCCGAAACCACCTCCATAAACTCCCTGCAAACCGCCACACCAAATCGTTACCAAATCAAAAAACAGACCCAGAAACCTCACCTACAGGAACCTATTTTCGAAACTGACACAAGAAGAAGATTCAAAATATCAAACTCACCGAATCTGAGCCAAAACCATCGAATCCTTCACAGCCGCAATCCACACCACAAATACACATTCTCTCAACCTTCTTCATTCTTCAACTTTTCTCCGTGACAAAGCTTCACAATGTTCAACAACTACCACAGGCACCACACAAAACAGAACCGTTCAGCCACCAAAACAAAAAGAAACAGACCCAAAACCGCCTTCGGACCACCGTAAACACCAGCCCAGATTTTCTGGCTTTCACAAATCCGATCCATAACAGCCGTGACACGCCTCAGTCCAAATACCTGAAACTTTGAACCATCCTCAATTAAATCACAAAGAGAAAAAACAAAACCAGAAAATCAAGTCATGAGTACACACTAACAGAAACCTTTAATAAACCACAGCAAACACCAATCGCCACTTTTTTCAAACCCACCGCCATCCCGCAACAATCACACTTCTCACACAAAGCCATCACAATGAACACGGCAAGACAAACACCCATTCTGACTCACAACCCTCATCCCAACAACCAAAATCCTCACTATACAAAACTCAGTCCAAACCATTGTTAACCCAAAACCAGAAACAAACGAAGAACCATTTAAGACAAGAGCAAGTTCAACAAACCTGAACCGAAATCTCACAAATCGCTCACCACGCCTCCAAATCTCCAACGGTTTCTCAAACCAAAACGACAGCAATGAAACACAATCCATATCCGCAGAAAACAGAACCACCCAACGTACCACCGAACAAAACCCTTCACCGCATTCAAAACTCATGTCTTCGTTGAGTGACAATTCTCGACAGTTTCAGTCCCAAAATCCTGAGTTGATTTCAGTTATCCAAGGATTATCCGACAGGGCATTTTCAGGCTTAAATAATAGTGTTACCGGCTGGCCAAATTATCCTCTGCAAGCTGGATTGAACACCCTTCAGAATAATATTAACTTGCATTGTGACCAAAACTGTATACCATTTGGAATTCAACAACAAACATTTCAAGCACCAAACCATTTGGTCTCAGAAAGGCAGTAAACTACTGCGAAACAAAGTCATAAACCTGTGAACAAAAAAAAAGCACAAACCTTACCCCATCCCTTCATCACCGTCAACACCGTACAACCACCGGCCGCGACCAAAGCACCAAACCACCACGTCTTCGAAGCCGCAAGCTGAGACAAACCGAACTGCTCCCAAACTCCTCCAAATCAAACCTCTGAAACAACCATAAAAACATCACCTTCAAACTCATAAACTTTAACAAAATCCAGAACCACCGCCGCACAGCCCAAACACACCCGAACCACCGTTCGGACAACCACCACAAACACCATTTCGAATCCGCCGTCGCTTTGGAACTTTGAGAGAGACTGAGAAATCTGCGATTCAGAGAGTGAAAGATCCACCGCCGAGAGGTTCAGGGTTGAGAGATTTGGATTCGAGAGATGTTCTGGGCAGAGGGAAAGGGTTTAATTTGGAAGTGAACTCATTGCTGTTTGGTGTTTCGTTCTCCATTTTTGTTCTGAAGTCAAGTTGTTGTCTAGGGTTCATGGGGGGAACCGTGTGTTTTTTCTTTCGCTGCATAAATAAACCGGGTCATGGTTCGACCCGGTCCATTTTCCCAATCCAGCCTCACACCCCCTCCATGGAGTTATTTGATTGTGGGCTAGGCCCACCGAATTAGCAATTTGGCCCCCCTCTGTTTTTTATTTAGTGATTTATTCTTCTTTCTTTTCTTTCTCGTTTTAAATATATATATAAAATAAATAAAAACAAACATTTTAATTTTAGAATTTTTCTTTTCTATTATTATTATTATATTTAGAAATTTATATATATAAAATAAAAATAAAAAACATTTCAATTTTAATTTTCTTTTCTATTCTATTATTATTATATTTAGTTAAAGAAATTTATATACATATAAAATAAAAAATATATTTTAATTTTAGAATTTTCTTTTCTTATTATCATTTTAAGTAATAAAAAATATATATATAATTTCTTAATTTTATTTATAAGGGCCTATGATAAGAACATGTGGTTTATTGATATTTGACTTTGTCAATTTTGTCTAAACCAATTTGAGGCCATTTTTTTATTCTATGTAATTTATTCTATTTTCAATTTATAAAAAAAAATTATTAAAAAAGGAAATATATGTTAGATATTTAGTTAATAATCTATCCATTTATTTTTTCTCTTTTCGGGCCGATGATATAACGAAGGTCACGATAAATCGTTTCCGATTAATCGTGACCCATATGAGGCCATTGCATTTTATTTCTATATTTATTTATTTTCTTTCCATTTAATTCATTTATTTATTCTACTTAATTCATTTAATTTATTCATTGCTATTTCATAATTCATTTCACTTTATTTATTTTATTATCATTCATTTCTTGCGTCCTTACACTATACCAATTTCATTTCAAAATAATAATTCCTTGGTCCAACGCCAAGTGAGCTTCACTTCACATTCACTCACACACGTAAGTCGGTCGTTTACGATCGCCATCTGCACATTCCTTACACTTTACAACTTTTTTAACTTAAATAATTTGTCGCACTGCGTTTGTTTGCCACCCCAGCATTCTCGATCCATATATCGAGCCATAGCCAGTTACTGAGCCTTTATCTTTGCATTGTCCCTTTATTTACTTCATTCAGTTATTTTTGCAAGTAGCAGCCTTTGCCTAGTCTTAGGAGCTTGCACCATTTATTTATTTTCCATTCTGTTGTTTATGCATTCCAATCCAAAAGGGAAAGACTCCTGCAGTTGACTCAATGTCATAGGAAGTTTAGCAATCCCTAGTTCCATTTTGACCTTAGCAATTAGGTCCCTCATCCTTAGGTCCTTAGCCATTAGGTCCTTAGCTTTCTATTTTATAACTTTTTGTGACTTTCTTAAAGTCATGTGAGTGTTTGCCATAACACTTACCTCCCCTGCGAACCTTGAGCGTAACCAAGTGTTCGTTAATTCCTTAGGAGAACTACGAGTGCTCTGATTCTATACCCGATACGTAGGCATCGATGCGATGTTGTGCGAGCACCATTAGAAATAAAACCTTAGGTTCCCATAATTTTAACAAGCAATAAACAACAATAATACAAATATTTACAAGAGGTTCCCGTAGGATACTGCGGATGCTTAGGATGCTAACACCTTCCCTAGGTATAATCAACCCCCGAACCTAGTTTCTCCTCATTTAGGGTTTTTACGATCTTTTTCCCTTTTCCTTTTGGATTAAATTAAAGTCGGTGGTGAACATTAAATGTTTTGCGATTCAAGCTCACTTAATAGCTTGGTATCCGATTCTCACCGCAACACTAAAGAAAAAAGGAAGGGGGTGCATTTAGCATTTTTTTTGAGTTATTATGCTATGGGCCTACAAGAACAGGGGTGCGAATAGCAATAATTTGAGGCCCAATGGCGCAAGCTTGAGGGAACATGTGATGGAATGCAGTCAACAATCGTTGACTCCACGGAGGCCGTCTGATCCAAGGTCTTCTAAGGTACTTCCATCAAGTGGATCTTAGGGCGCATGAACATGAAGATTAACGGTATGCTGCCTACACAGGATTGACCGCACGGAGAGCCTACCAGATGGTGACAAGTGTCACCACCGGTGTGGCTAGGGAATCTCCAAAATCTGATCTTATCTCTTTTCCTTGGAATTCAAATCGTGAATTTAATGGATTAATTGGAATTGATTAAATTTATTTCCATTAATTTCTTCATTAACCTTATTAAACTAAATTAAAAGTTTTATAATGGTTCAAAAATACAAGAAAACAAAATCTGAAGCTCAAAACAAAACCTAAACTCCTTCATCTTCTCCACGCCGTCGCCTCTACCTCCCCATCTTCTTCTCCGCTTTCTTCCTCCTCGCCATCGTCTTTACCTTCTAAGCCTAACCTTTCTTCTTCCTCAAACAAAAATCGAAACTAACTAAGCCTAGCCTTCATCATCCCCAAACAGAAATCGAAACCCTAGCATAACCTTCTTCATCCTCAAACAGAAATCGAAACCCTAGCCTAACGGCGGCGCCTCTCCCTCCATGGCCTTCGCAAACACTAACCAAAGCGACAAATTCCACGGTGAACTTCCCTCGTCTCTTATCCTATTCGCATCCTAACTCAGCTTCTCTCACAAAAACGAAATCGAGTCTCTTTCTAAATTAAAACGAACGGTAAACCGTAAATCGAAACCGCAAGAACAACGCAAGGCCAAATTCAACACGCTAATGACACCAAGACAACATAAGAAAGGTGCAGGAACGGCTCGTACCTTGTATCGTTGAAGATGAAATGCGAATGGAGGACTTGGATTCGTTGAGGAGGAAATTTTGCAGACGAACACGATGCAAATGCGACGAAGACGTCTTCACGTGATACACAGTTCCGTTCAGGTATGATTCATCTCCTTGCGTATTCTCGATTCTGCATGTTTGCTGATGCTATTAAGTTAATGTTGATGAAGCTTGATGATATCTCCCTTCTATGAGTTGCAGGTTATGACGAAAATCGTTGATGCTGAGATGAAGCAGTGCTAATGGTGATGATGAATGATGAGTTTTTGTTGTAGCAGAGCGCGATGAAGGTTCAGATTGAGGGTTGAAGAAGTATGTGAAGAAGAATTGAATGAAGGAAAATGGTGGAAGAAGATTGAAGGAGAAAGAAGTTGTAGGAGAAGAATGATGAAAGAAGTGAAGTTGTGAAGAAGAAGAAGAAAAGAAGAAGCTGGAAGAGATTGGAGAAGTTGTGAAGAAGATCCGAAAAAAAATGGTGAATGATTCTGATTTATAAGTGAAGATCAAGGCTTGTGAAGAGTTTTTTTTCCAGGTGAACTTTCTAGAATCATCCTGTTATAAAAATTTGTTAATTTCTCAGTTATGAACTTTGGTTATCAGTTAAAAGTTAGTTGGAAAAAAATAGAATTATGTTATGGGATTCTACTTGGTTATTTAGTTTCTGCTTTTCTTGGTTGTGTTGATGTTGAACTGTTGTGATATACAAGTCTTGGATGATAATGAAGATTGGTGAAAATGGCGCTGCGGTTTTGAGGCTGTTGCGAGACTTCGCCGTTGTCGATTCGTTTTGAGATTGAAATCTTGAGGCATTTTATGATATGCAGGTATTCATGGAATTCGGCTTTGGTTGATGATTGATGAAGCTGTAGAATGTTGATGAATGCTGAAGAGCAAAGAGTCGAAGATGACGGTGCGATGAGGTTTATTTCTGCAGAATCGCTGAGAGAGGTCTGTTGCAACCTATTATCATTTCCGCTAAGATATCTCTGTGTGTTTTCTTCTTCTTTGTAATCTTTTCCTTCAAAAATGCTTGTTGCAGTCGATTCGATGCATATTCTTGAATGTATTGTTGTTGTTCTTTGCGTGATATTGTTCTTGATGCAGGTTGTTCAATTGGTGATGGTGAAGGTTTGTTACGGTTTCTGTGAATTTTGTGATGCAGAGAGAAGAATTTGAGGATTGAAGGTGCAGGCTAGTTGAAGGATGAAGACTGCAGAGAGAGAGTCTGAGAATTATGTGGTGTTGGTTGCAAAAAAAACTGAGTTGATGAACTCAAGGTTGCAGAGAGATCCTTTTTTTTTAATCTGGCTTTGTTGAGTTTTTTTCCTGTTAAATTATTCTCCCCTCATTCTGTAACTGAAACCTCTCTTTTTTTTAATCTATTTTTGTAACTTCTTCAACTGAATTATGTTATATTAGTTACTTTGTAACTGATTCTTCTCTTATATTTTTTATTGGAATTATGTTGTGATTTTTTCATATTGTAACTGTCAAATTTTTGCAGTCTTTCCTTACTGAATTTTTTTCTGATGAGAGTTTCACCGAGTTTAATCCTGTTATCTTGATTTTTGTTATAACTTGCTTTTTTTCGTATTTCTTGTTGTTCCTCTTTCATATGATGTATATAGGAAGTTCACATGACTTGGGCTTCATATTTCCTTTTCACCAGATAAATCGCCAATCAGGGGAAGCAACTAATGGGTATATGTTTCATGTTAATTGTTGGCTAAAAGGGCATTTTGGTAATGAACATGGGCTAGCTTCACACTTTTCAATTGCTAATGGACCTGAGATTTGAAACTGAAATGGATTTAGGAAAATAATTAATGGACATTAATAATTGGAATATGTATATTGAAACAGGTAATGGCATGTGAAACCATAGGGCCTTGATGAATGGTTAATTAGTTCATTAGAATCGGAAAGAGAATGAAAATAAAAAGAAGAACTAATTGGAATTAATTTTCTTTGGAAACAAAGGATATGACTTCCTGTTATGAATAAAATCGGGTTCGAAGATGAATATGGTCAATGATAAAGACTTGGATTTTGAAGTGAATATTGAAATAAGCTTATGATAACCCTTGAATAACCTTGAATGCCTTTAAATTGAGGAATGAAATTAGACAAGTGAACTAAAAATGGGAATTTGGATACGTATGATGGACTTTGAATTTATTTGAATCGTGAATGTTGGAATTTGTATAATGGATATTATTTAGATCAAGGATGAATTTAGAAGTTGGTTTCAACTTGGATAAATGGGCTTAAGCGAATAATTTTTTTTGTTAGAAACATGAATTTATAGACATCGTGGACATGCCCAATGGATGATGAGGTATAAAACTCTCCATAGTCCTCTTAACACGCCTAGTCCATATTTAATCTTTCAAACCAAACCAAACTTGCATCCTCGATGAATCCCCATACCTCAGTCAATAAAATCAGTTCACTTGTATCAAAAGTAACAAACCAATAGGCAACTTGTAGGACCATAATGTTTTGAGGAATCCTTAAAATAGTAGCATATTATTGGAGTGAAACTCTAATCATAATCTTCAGCTAATGAGCATCAACAAACCCACACATAAGATGAGAAGCCCTGAGCCGCTTATCCTAGATGCGCCATGATGAAGAAAACCTTTAATATCTATGAATAAACCTTAGTTCCTCGATTCATTGTTGAGTCCTGATGATGAGATCAACTTCGTGAGCCCCATAATAATAATATGTTCATGATGAGATGAACTTAACCTTTGTCTTAATCTCCGAGTGTAATACGCCAGAAGTATCACCAAGAAAACTCAAGTCACCAGAAAATACTTGATCCCATGCCTTAGGAGCCAATGAAATGCATGATTATGAATGTTATGACCTAGTGTGAGATGCATATGAATGAAGCAAAAGCCAGTTAGTAATAAAAGCAAGGGCAAATTTTGAGGTATTACACATTGATTAAAAAGACATTGTATAATTTTATAATGTAGAAACTCATAAAGATATAGAAAGACATTTGTATATTTTTTATGTGTATCAAGCAAGTGCTCATATTTATATTACAATACTTATATTATAGTATTAAAGACAAATAAATAAATACAATCATTACACTAAAGAAAAATTAATTGCAACATAATTACAAGATAAATTATAATAATTTGAGAGTAACAAGATATTGTAATATTCCCCCGTGAGAGAGGCACCAAGAGAATGAGGTATTGTGAACAAATTAACCATCTGGTCAAGAGTGTCAATGGAGATAAGATGAAGTTTACTATAATGAAGATGCTGACAAATGAAGTGACAATCAATTTTAATGTGTTTGGTTGGCTCATGGAAAATATCACTGTGAATAATTTGAGTGGCATTATGATTGTAACAATATATATTAGATACCGAAGACTATGATGTCTCTAAATCAGTAAGAAGCCAATGAAGCCCCAATATCTTAAAACTAGTATCAACAAGAGCACGATATTCATATTCAACATTAGAGTGGGATGTCAAAATTTGTTTCTTTCTACACCAAGATATATGAGAATCTCCAAGAAAAATACAAAACTAGTCGTGGAATACCGATCAGTCAGATCTTCAGCCTAATCAACATTATAGTAGGTTCTAAGAATCAATAAGGATGTAATTGAGTAATGAAAACCGTATAATAAAGTACCCTTGATATATCGAATAATTTGGAGGACAAAAACACAATGTGTGGTATGAAGAGAAGCCAATAATTGTCTATCAAGATGAAAAAATATGAAATATCTTGTTGAACAACTTGGAGGTATATCAGACTATCTACAAGCTACTAATAACGATTTGCATCGTCAAACAAAGTACCATTTTGAGGAGTAAATACAAAATTAGGTTCAGGAGGAGTGTGCTTAATTTTACTATCACCAAGACTTCCTCGAGAGGCAAGATCAAAAGTATACTTAACTTGTGAGAGAAACATGTCATCACTTAAAAATACTACTTAAAACCCCAGAAAGTAACTTTTTATTGGTCCAAGATTCTTAATATCTTAATGGTCACACAAGAATTCCTTGAGCCACAACTACAAAAAAAAAACGTTCACCTCGATTGAAAAATGGATTTTACCTCAATTTTATAGGCGAGGTAACGAAGGACGACCGAGAAACTGGTAACTTTTCGCCTCAAGTAAAGTTCCATCAAGGGGAAAATTTTACTGGTCATGAGTTTGATTCCCAACAGCAAGGTGTAATCCAATGTTTTCTTTGTGCTGAAACCTAATACCTTCAAACCCTTGCCCTCCCTTGTTGGTGTAAACCTTAAGATTTTCACACACCAAACAAATAAGAGATACATATTTATAATAGCAAATACCCAATAAACAAAGCCCAAAATCAGGATCCATGAACCGAATCGAAAAAAATTCCCAAAAATCTAAAAACACTATTCACCATACGGATAATATTATTCATCCGTACAGACAACACGATTCACCACCCATTTATTTCGTCTGACTTTCTAAAACTTCTGATTTTTGCGGTAAATATTATCTCCAAAATATGTTATCCTTCTCTTAATAAACCAAGGTTTTAAGACACATTTACAACAATTTCCACTTTGACTTTAAACGACGTTGATACCGATTTAATAATAAAAAAAATTACTGCTCTCTACCAAGTTGAAACTCTAATCAATAACCTTGATCAAATTCAAGCAACCCTTGAATCTTGATCTCGTCACTTGCATCCACTTGTTTCCAATTATCTTTTCCTGCCTAGGTAATTTAACAATCCTACAAGTATGATTTTTCAACCACCCTTGACTCCACCTGTTTTCAAATGCCTCCCTAGAGGTTTTTCTTCTTTTATTTTATAGTCCTTCAGCCACATTAAAAACATAATATCCAAGGCTAGCATAACCGTCCCTTTGAGATGTTACAATAACCCTCCTTACCTTATCACGATTCAAATGATAATTAGAGATCTCTGTAATCATTCCATCACTACTATTAGCATCCATAGTAGGAAATTCCACCTCAAACTGAGTTTTCTCCGTTATAGTTTCTACCAGTTTTTTCCATTGGTTTTCACTATTTTTCTTCTGAAGAAATTCTCTACCAACTAAGTAAGATGTTTTAACCTCATCTCTTCCCCCCCAAAAACTCAATAACAACTCAGCGGTAACATGCATTTTTATCCCTTGATTTCTGCAAAATTCATTATACTCCTCTGAAACTTTCTTAAGTCATTCATAACGCCTTAAACTCAAATCTCATAGATTTTCCTTATCATGAAAGCCTCCACTAGTTAAAGATGAATGAATAACAACATTTGAACCTTCTAAAATATATAAACCACATATTTTAGACCCTTTAGCAATAATCAATTCATCACGTGAAATCTTTAACACTCAACGTTCAACTCTAGTACAATAGCCTAGATTATCAAACATACTTAAAGATAACAAATTTCGCTTGAGTTTTAAAACATACCTCACATTGTGAATAAGAAGTTCACGATCATTAAACATTTTAAATCTGACTGTACCAATACCATGAAGCTTGCATGTCTTATTATTACCAAGGCAAACTACTCCACCTTGCACCATCTTCAAAGTTTCAAAGTATTATATTCTTGGACACATGTGATAAGAGAAACCTGAGTCAATGACCCAACTATCTTCAGTTTCTAAACTTGATATTATTAGTGCTTCGGTATACTTATAACTTTCCTCACCAAGGCAACTGCGACTTCAACATAATCTTCATTGACCTTTCTTTTAGGACAATCCCTTTTAAAGTGACCGATTTTATGACAATTAAAACATTTTACCTTTGGATTGTCAGACCTCTTTGATTTGGAAATCCCATTACTCCCACCTCTTCCACTTGACACATTTAAGCCTTCACCACTATCTTCAATCTTCAAATCTTTCGACTTTGAAAAATCTTTGGATTTGACCGCCGTATGGTCTTCATCCAAAGTAATAGTACCTTCCTTTCCATAAAGAAGGGAATCCTTAAAGTGCTAAAAGGATTTGGGTAATGACCTCAACATGATCAAAGCTTTGTCCTCATCATCAATCTTCACTTCAATATTCTCAAGATCATCGATAATCTTGTGAAATTATGTAAGTTGCTCAACCATGGATTTGTTCTCCACCATTGTGAATGAATAATGTTGTTGTTTCATATACAACCTGTGAGCCAAAGACTTTGTCATATACAATGATTTATATTTTACCCACATAGCAACCACAATTTGCTCTTTGGCAGCTTCTCTTAGAACTTTATCCCCTATGCATAAGATAATGGCACTCCTGGCCTTATCCATCATCTCGGTCTTCTGTACCTGTGTAAGCCCTACATGCATCAATGCTTCACTCTTCAAATTATAAATACACTTCTCTTGAATTAAAATTGCTTGCATCTTAATTTTCCACAACTCGAAGTTGTTGTTACTGAAAAATTTCTCGATCTTCCATCTACTAACCCTGATGCTCACTTTGCTCCACGCTCACCACACCACTTGTTGTGAATCTTGTTGTGAATTACAACAAAATTCAATATCAATTTGTGGGGAAAAGAATAGTAGCAACCAAAATAAATGGTCTACAATAATAATAATATGTACACATGTAATATAACAGAATAAGGCAAAAAACAAAATGAAGATTTGTTTACCCATTTTGATCAAACGATCTACTCTGGGGAGATAACATCTCTCCAACTCACTATACTTAGAAAGTTGTTACAAGAGATTACAAATGAGTTATAAGAATATAGTCTTTGCCTTCAGGTTCCCAAGAACAACCCTGAAGGCGCTCAAGAACAAACCTATTTTCTACCAAGTGTTTCTCAACCTCTCCAACTCTCAATATATGAATTATTTAAACCCAAGGTGTAATCTAAGGTTTTCTTTGTGCTGAAACCTAATACCTTCAAACCCTTGCTCTCCCTTGTTGGTGTAAACCTTAATATTATCACACACCAAACATATAAGAGATACATATTTATAATAACAAATACCCAATAAATAAAACCCAAAATCTGGATCCATGGACCGAACCAAAAAAAAGCCCGAAAAACTAAAAACACTATTCATCGTACGGACAATACTATTCATCCGTACAGACAACACTATTCACCACCCAATTTTTTCCGGCCGACCTCTTAAAACTTCCGATTTTTGTGATAAATGCTATCTCCAAAATATGTTTGCCTTCTCTTAATCAACCAAGGTTTTAAGACACATTTACAACAATATTAATTTTTTTTAACAAGGAATTACTAGAAAAGATATTACATTAAGAAACCAACCTTGAAACATTTTTTCTGCTATTGTTTTCATTATCATTGTTTTCATCATATTAAGTTTACACTTCAACACTTTGCATCCAAGATGGATAATTGTGACATTCACGTTCAGATTGGCTAGTGAGAGTTTCACATGAATCACTAATGTTTCTTGTGGATTGATGAGTTGGAAAGGTCTAGACAATTGTTACTTTATAAACTGACGAAAAAGATTAAATATTGATTTTTCATCGAATCGGTCGTAAATAAAAAATGAAATAAAATATTTTACTTCACCCTTCAGTTTCTAGCTCAACCAAGGTAATAAGTCATAAAAATTTAAAAATATTAAAAGGAGATAAAATGTAGCTATTGATATTCAAAGGTGTCTCCTCTAAATACTTTAGCCCTTGGTTTCCATCTCAACCAAGGTAATAGGTCATAAAAAATATTTTAAAAAATTAAAAGGTGTTAAAATGTAATTTCTAGGATTCAATGGCGTGTCCTTTAAATACTTTACCCCTGGATTTCTAGCTCAACCGAGATAGTTGGTTGTAAAAAATTTAAAATATTTAAAAGTGTTAAATGTAGTTGCTGAGATTCGAATGCATGTCCTCTAAATATTTTACCCCTCGGTTGCCAACTCAACCGAGGGAATATGTGGTATTTTTAATTTAAAATGTGATGCGTCTATGGTTTACACCTCAGTTTTTTTGTTGGGCGAGGTGAAAGTTTATCATAAAATGTATTATTTATAGTAGTGATCTCATCAGTTCTAATGGAGTCATCACTATTAATAATAAAAATATCATCAACATAAAGAAGCCATACAATATTATCATTGTCAATTATTCAAGTAAAAAAAGCATAATCATGACCATTGGAAGATAAATTCAATTGGGTGATATTCATGTGAAATTTAACAAACAAAGCTCTAAGTGCTTATTTGGGACCATAAAGAGCCTTACAAAGGCGACACACTTTATTTTCCTGAGAGGTATATCCTAAAGGAAGATGCATGTAAACTTTTTCTTCCAACTCACCATTGAGAAATGCAGTTTTAACATCCATTTTTGCGATTGTCCTGTTCGGGACTCCAAATATGGAGAACTTCTCCTGCGGGGGGGTGTGGATGGGAATAAAATTACCCCCGAGAGCACTTCGGGGACGGGGAGGGAGAATACATCCCTCGTCCGCCTATTTATTTTAATATAATTAATTTAATATATATTTTATATTTTACATTAGGTTTTTTTGTCATTTCCTTTATGTTTATTTTCAAAAATAAATAAATATTAATATAATTATTAAGAGAGAAATGTAGATATTAAAACCCTAAAAAAAGTTGAAGCGTTCATTTTCTTCTATTAGACTCGTTCATTTTTTCTTCTGCCATCAAACCTTCATTCAACTTCCTCATCCATCTTCTTTGTTGTGCCTCAATATCATCCATTGTCTCCTCTACAGAGATCCATGGGGAACATGATGGGGATAGAAACTCCCCCATGACGGGGAACGAGGATGGAGACAGAGAATGAATTCGGTGGCATAGAAAAAGATAGGGAAGTAAACTTTTATATTTTCCTGACGGTGTCCTTGACTTAGCCCCAATTATGACGGGGAATTAACTCTTATATTTTCCTGACGGTGTCTATAAGCAATTAAGACACCTTTTTAATGAAGGGCAATGTCTCTGTATCCATTCTTTCCATTTTGAGCTTTTATAATTGATTATTTAGGGCTCCCAATTAATTGGGCTTAAGATCCAATCGACCGGAACATCAATTTTGTTTATGAATCTTTCATTTCTTGTGCCAACCCTCTAGCCTATAAATACAGGCTTCTCCATTAACATTTTCACAATAAAAAAATGAGAGCTCTCCATCTCACTCCTCTCTCCTTGTCCCTCCCTCCCTCCCCCCCTCTCTCTCTCTCTCTCTCTCGCTCTCTCTAGAAATATTTCTTTACTTTCTCTCACTTTAATTTAGCCATAGTGATTCGAGAAAGTCATTGTGTTTAAGTGAGGTTTTTGTATTATAAAAAGGGTGTTATAAATTCACCAATAAGTGTTTTACTATTGGTTGAATTATTTATCCTTAAGGGAATGTTTGTTTGGGTTCAAAGATAAACTTTTGAAAAGATTTGTTTTAGGATTAGGTTCTAAGTCACTGGTTCGGTTCGTAACCCAGGTTGTGTAAAAGCTTACTTCAAATCAAGATCAATCCGATTTAAAATCTCAACTTGGTTCGAGTTTAACTGTTCAAAACCCCCTTCAGTTCATAAGTTCAGCGCGTGTAAACGTTTACTTCGGTTCGAAACCATCCCAATTTAAAGTCTCAACTTAGTTCGTGGACAACATGTTCAACACCTCCATTTGGTTTGAGATGAGTCTGTATAAAATCCCATTATATATTGGATAATATCCACTTCAAGTTCATGTTTGGAAGGAAGACTAACTACTTCAGTACATTGTTTGGAAGTACGACTAACTGCTCCAGTCTGCTATTAGGAAGGAAGACTAACTATTTCTCTTCATTGTTCTTTGTTTGGTTGAAAGTTAACCTGAAACTTCATTTTTATTCTATAAGGGAGTTTTTAAGATCGACCTATTAAAATCTTATAAGCATTACCGGATACTCTTAAAATTTAGTATTAGGTATAATTTTTGGTGTCATCTTCTTACCCTTATATCTTTATTTCTTGCATATTTATTTTCTGCTACTATCTTTCAAACGATTTTATCAAAAATGTTTTTAAACTCTGAAAATAGTTTTTCTAAAACCTATAATTTACCCCGTCTTGTGTGGCGGGTCATATGTCCTACATATGATCCTAATATCATAATGCACAAGATCAAATTATGAAGCAAAAATATATGCACTTTTATTAAATGATAAAGCTGATTGTTTGGTAGTTTGACAAGTAGTATAATCAAGAGACTCATTTATAAAAGATTCTAAAATACTTTGAGACAAAAGAGGATAAATTTTTCTAATAGAATATGACCAATACAAAGATGCTAAATTCAAATGGAAGAATTTTTGGAAGCAACACATATGTTAATCCCTTGAGGAACATGCAATTTAGTGAGTCAAAATAATATTTGGATCTTACATATATCCAATCCTTATGTGTTATTATGTATGTGGATCTTGAACACGACATCTAAATGAAGAAAAGCTAAGTTGATAACCATGATCACATAACTGACCAATATATATCGAATAATCTTAAATTAGACAAGGAGATATAACCTTACCTTTATAAATGTTTATGAAATTTTATTGGTTATAAAAAAATGAAGATAGAGAAGCTTTCCCCTCTCTCTAGCTTTCTAACTTCTTCTACTTGCTTTCTTTACTTCCTTTTGGATTTTTGAGTCTGAACTATCAGCTGATTCATATTGGTATTTTTGACTTAAACTCCGTCTTAGGGCTAGGGGCCTTGGTAATGGTATCATTTTAGCTATTTGGTTTTTGATTTCTTCTTTTTTGTTAGATTTTCTATACTATTTTCCTTGTTTTGTTTGTTTTTTGTGTTCACTTGCGTGTTCATGGATTGGGAGAAGATATCACGCAGGAAGAAGTCTGGGGCTCCTCTTAGGTTTTCTATTTGGAAGAAGAGAAAAGAAAAGGGGGTGGGTATTTACTAGTGGTGGGAATAGGCCAGACCAACTAACAGGGGCCTAAGGCCTAGCCTGCACAGGCCAAGGCCAAGCCGGGCTTTTTTTTAAACAGAAAAGGCCTGGGCTTTTTTATAAGCCTACTTAGTTAAATAAGTTAGGCCGCATGCCATAGAAAAGGCCTTATAAGCCTATCGGTCGGCCTATTTATTAAATATGAATTAATTTATTGTTTTTATAATGCATTTTATTCTTGATACTAAAATATAAGAGTAAAAATTAATTATATTTAAGAACTTATGAAAATAGGTTTAAAGGAATCCTATGAATTTATAAGGTGTTTTCACAAGTTCTCTCAAACAAATCATCTCACAAATTTATGCTACTAGGTAAGGTCAGATAAGTCAATGGAAACAAAAATTTAGTTTCATTATACTGTTGATTCTCTAGTTTATTTAAACATTTGTTGAATTTCTTATTTACACATATTTAAATGATATAGGCTTTTTAAGTAGGCTAATAGGCCAATCGGGCCTTTGAAAAGGCCAAGCTCAGGCCAAAACATAAGCCTTTGATAGGGTACAGGCAAGGCTTAGGCTTGGAATTTTTTAGCAGGCCAGGCTCAGGCTTGGTAAAGCCTAGCTCGGCCCAGCCTATTCCCACCCCTAGAGATAACAAACTTATTACATCTTTTATCATCTTTGACTTCCCAGAAAATGCGCAGGCAAATGAGCTTTATAAAGTATTTTCGGTGTATGGACTTATCTCCGAGGTCTATATCCCTGCTAGGAGAGACAAAAGGGGGTTGAGGTTTGGTTTTACACGATTCAGGAAAGTGCACAATCACCATATTTTGGAGGTTAAGCTTGATAGTATTTTTCTGCATGGAATGGAAATACAAGCTAATGAGTCCATGTTTCAGAGAGATTCTAAGGCTTATAACATTGTTAATCTGGTGCATAGTAGAAAATCGTCGTTCCAAAACTCTTATCATTATGGTATCGGCCTTGGAAATAAACTCTCTTTTGCTCAGGCAATTGTTAATGGCAAGAAAAAATCAGGTATAGGCGTGATGTTTGGTCAACCAAGTTTTAGCAGGGTCAAAGTTGATGTCCAAGTTTCGATTGGTTTTGATAAGGCCCTAGTAGGTAATGTGCACAAAGAGGTTAACCCTTTCTTGATTCAAAAAGCCTTGTTTGAGGAAGGTTTTTTTTTTAATATTTTGGCTACACCTCTTAGGGCCAGTTTATACCTTTTGGAATGCAAGGATCAAGGTGATGTTCAATATTTTGTTAAGAAAGCTAAAGTTTGGTGTGATAAATGGTTCTTCAAGATCAAACCATGGACATCTGATGTTGTTGATGATTCTAGATTTACATGAGTGCATTGCATAGACATTCCTTGTTTTGTCTGGAACAATCTTGTTTTTAGTAATGTTATGAAGAACTTTGTCTCTTTTATTTAGGTTGATTTAGACACAAAGAAGAAAACCAAATTTGACATGGCTAAATTGTGGTAAGTTTTCTTGGGACCTGCTATTGCAGATTTTTTTAGTAGGAAAC
This sequence comes from Lathyrus aphaca, assembly GCA_963966055.1. Classification (NCBI taxonomy): domain Eukaryota; kingdom Viridiplantae; phylum Streptophyta; class Magnoliopsida; order Fabales; family Fabaceae; genus Lathyrus; species Lathyrus aphaca. The sequence continues at coordinate 610,155,593 of OZ014519.1, forward strand.
CATGTAGTTGTTTCATCTGATCCATTAGATTTAGATGATGAAGATGATAATGAGTAGTATATAGATGAAGAAGCAGAGCTTGAAGAGTCTTGTCCTAGTGTTATTACAGACGCTAATAAACTTTTGGGATATGAGGATATTCATGATGACCTTGGGAGTAGTGCTAGTTTTCTCTTTCACATATTAGTGAAACCTTGGGTGGGGGTAGAAAGTTCCAAGGTAAATGTGCTTTGTGAGGAAGATCATTTGGCAAAAGTTAATTGTGATTTGTGGGATATGACTAAGGCAGAGCTAACCTTAAAGGAAAATTTTGTTACCGATAATTTTGTAGGTTTGGTTGGTCCTATTTCGTCAGATGTAGGGTTGGCTACTTTCCCAATTTTGGGCTTGGTTGGTGGGTCGGTTTTTGGAGGAAGCATGTCTTCTGCTGGGTCATATCTAATTTCCCCTAACTTAAGATTTCCAAATGGGCCCACTTCTGTTGTTAAAGAGAAAAAGAGAAAACATCTTGCTGATTTTTATGAAAACATTCAGATACCCTTTACCCCTTTTTTCTTCTCCACCCTGATCAAAACTTTACCCTCTTCACATATGACTCGATCAAAATCAAAATCTAGAGCTTCTTCTATGAATAAAAATATTTTTCCCCTTATTCTTGAGATTGGTGGTCCAATTGGGTTTCATGAGGTTTCCCTATATTGTTCTCTTGATGAATCAGATATCTATAGAAGTAATATTAGATGCAAGGAGGGTCTGGATGATGTTCTCCACAAGATTTAGAATCCTGTTAAACTTTTCGGCATTGAAGCTGTAAGATGAAAAAGCTTTTGAGAGCATTGTCAGGGAGCTTAAGGATAGAGATATGAATTAACTTGACCATAGGAAGGATGTTGACAAATGTTTTCCATGAATGTTGTTTCCTTTAACGTTCGTGGGTACGGATTGCCTATTATAAGGAAGAGAATTCACCAAATTCTATTTGAAGGAAAAGCTAATATTTTCCTTATACAAGAAACTAAAATATCTTGTATGAAGGAATATAAGGTTAGGGGTATGTGGGGTCGAGGGGGCTTTGATTGGTTAGCTTATGGTTCTGTAGGATCTTCTGGAGGTCTTCTTACCATATGGAGAAAGGATTTGTTCCTTTCGATCTATACATATAGAGGTAAAAGTTTCTTGTGCTCTAACTTTCTTTGGAAAGATATCATTTTTTTGTGGTTAATGTATATCCACCATGTGCTTTAGGAGAAAAAATGAGGCTTTGGTTAGACCTTATTGAGTTCAAAAATGGTCATGGTGGTGTTAGGTGGGTTATATTAGGAGATTTTAATTTGGTTAAATCTTGCGGTGAGAGAAAAGGTAGACGACTATCTTCTGTTCATGAGTGTATGGAATTTAACTCTTTTGTTTCAAATTTGGAGTTGGTGGATTTCCCATTTGTGTGAAATCCTTTTTCTTAGTTTAATTCAAATGGTTTAAGCTGTATTAAATTGGACCACTTACTTGTTGATGATTTTCTTATTGACAATTGGGATTTCAAGGCTCAACATGTAGGGAAGCGTGATATATCGAATCACTATCCAATTTGGATCAAATCCAACTCTGTCAATTCCAGGCCTAAACCTTTTAGGTTCTTTAATTATTAGATTCAACATAAGGAATTCATGAATTTTATCGTGGACTCATAAAATTCGGTGCATATTATAGGTTCTCTTTATTTCGTCTTTAAGGAAAAGCTTTCGGGTCTTAAAGGACGCTTGAAGTGGTGGAATGCTAATGTTTTCGGATGGTTATACCTTAAAATAGAGAACAATTTTGTGTCTCTTAATGACATTGATTCAGTATTAGTTAGTAGTATTGAGGGGTTATCAGATGAAATGCTCTAATTCGCCAATGACACACTCTTATTTAGTGATGCATGATATGCTATTTCGTGGGCTTTTAAGTCTATTTTGCGTGGCTTCGAAATGGTCTCAGGCTTAAAAATCAACTTCTCCAAAAGTAGTATCTACGAAGTGGGTCTTGATTTTGGTTTCATTAAAGCAGCTGGGAGCTTCCTTTATTGTAAGTCTGGTGATTTTCCTTTCAAATTCCTTGGAATTATCAACAGAGGTAACCATAGAAAATTATCATTTTGGAATCCGGTTTTATATTGTCTTAAAGCTAGACTAAACTCATGGATTGGTAGAAATATTTCAATGGGAGGCTAAGTCACTCTTATCAACTCAGTGCTAGAAAACTTTCCTATAGACTATTTGTCTTTCTATAAGGCCCCTTCGAAAATAGTGAAGGATATAATAGCCATCCAACGACGGTTTCTTTGGTCCAGTTCGAAGGCCAAAAGCTCAATTGCTTGGGTTAAATGGAGCGACTTATGCAAGCCAAAAGACAAAGGAGGTTTAGGAATCAAGCATGACGTTTTCTTTAAAAAAGCCCTTCTCTCTAAATGGCTTAGGAAATTTCTTAATGATGATAAAGAAATTTGGAGGAATTTTTTGGTTAATAGATATGGCAGGTTGTATAAATGGGTGATGGATTTTGATTTCGCTCCTCATCAGAGTATTGTTTCCTTGTGGTAAAGAGATTTACTGAAAGTTAAAAATTTGGTGGCTGATACTAAGTTCCCGATGCTTGTTAAACCTATTTTAGGTTGTGGATCAAATGTTTCTTTCTAGAACTCTGATTGGTGTGAGGACGGTGTGTTCAAGTCAACATTCCTGATTGTGTTCAATGCTACTACTGTTAAATACTGTAGTGTAGAAAACCTTGGATCCTGGGAGCATAATATTTGACGATGGAACTTCGACCTCCTTGTTTTGGATGTCGTGGTGCTAGATGTTGCAGATTTTTCGAATTTTCAGAATTTCCTTGCTACTTTACGTGTGCGACGTTATGTTAATGATATCTGGTGTTGTACCCCAAAAATTTTCCTCACATCTTCAAGATAATATACCTCAAGATGACTCCTAATGGTCATAAGATTCTCAATTTCTCAAAGATATTCAAAGTTTCATCAAACAAAGTCTCCTCCTAAGCAATGGATCTTAAATTAGGGTTTTGAGTTTCCCAAGGTAAATTGGACTTCTAAATCCTCAAGTGGACTTCATGGTATCCCATATACTTCAAAGGATACTTATGTAAAGTTTCAAGACTTCCCCTACAAGTTTGGTCAGTCAGATGCCTAGATGATCCAAAAATCAGTTAACTTGGTCAAAAAGTCAATTGTGGTCAACATACAGCCAAACTGCAAGATTTCTGGTCAATATCAAGATTATGAAGTAAGATTCATAATTTGATCAAGGATTGATCATGATTCATCAAGGGAACCTCAAAATCATCAAGAATCAGGAGTTACTAAATTAGGGTTTTGTGCAGGAAAAGTCAACTATACTTTGACCAACCATAACTTTCACATGCTTCATCAAATATTTCCCATCCAAAGCTCATTTTGAATGAAATTCAATTCCATAAAATTTTGTGTCTCACAAGCCAAGTCCAAAAATTCCTCATTTGAGAATATGAGCCAAGACATTACAAGTCCTTTTAAAAGTCAACAAAAAGTCAACTTTTTCCAAAGCTCATAACTTAAAAATGGAAGATAAAATGGACATGGGGCCAAAAGGAGTAGTTAGAGGACACTCTAAGATTTCTAAAAAGTCCTATAAGACATACATGGGATAAACATTGAGAGAGTTATGCATTGTTGAAGTTTGGTAATTTTGAGGAGGTGTATGAAGCAAAAATGGCCAAAACTCAAGATTCTTCCAAATGGGCCCATATTTTTCCAACCCAAACTCAATTATAAGATCATGCATGACCCATAGATCATAATATCTGATTTTTTATATTTATTTTATATTATATTGGATTTATTTCATTTAAATTCAATTTTAATTAAGATAAATATTGAAAAATCAAATATTTGATCTTAAGTGTATTTTGTGATCAAATATTTGATGTTTATGATGATTGTAAGTGTCTAAATTCGTACAAGACCAAAATGGTATGATTAATCTAATATTTTGACCAAATTAGAAACATCCTTTCTTCACCTCCAAGTAACTTCAAATCCATCAACAAGGCCCAAATTTCTCAACCTAAATTACACCCTCTACAAATACTTATCATCTCCACAAGTCAAGAGGACGAATTTTTTTTTTATCAAAGAGAGCATACAAAACTTCAAAAAACTCAAGAGTAAGTTGGATTCTTTTTTTAGGTTGCAGCCATTCTCAAGGAGGTTTGAAGGTCCACGAACATTCCTTAGACTCTTCTGAAGGCGTACCAATCATCACATTGCTCCAAAACCTCATAAAACTCAATAACCGAATTTGCTTTTTTTGTTTTTTTTTTCAATTTTTCCATTTCATATTTATACGCATGATACATCTAATCTCTTTGTATATTTGTATTTTGTATGATGTGAGCAAGCTATCTGGGCGATCAAATTGAAGTTTAGGGCATCATGGAGAACTAAATTGTTGGTTAATCTGATGTAATCTGTTTCCGCCGATACTTTGAAGGCTGCAGTAGTGATAAGAATTTCAGTCTGACAGGTAAGTATGGTAAGTGCTACTGTTTCGATTTACTCCGAATTTTTTCTAGAAGTTCAGAAAAAACTCGAAGAATAATGCTCCTTCAGAAAAAATTCTAAGAGATTTCGACCCTCAAAATCGCAAATTCCCCTTTTTTCTATTTTATTTGATTTATTTTCTATTTCCATATTTTAAAACAAATTTGAAAACAATTGTGCGCTCTTTATTTGATTTTATTAGATTTTTAGCATCGTTTTAATATTTTCTAGATTTTATTTTAATCGCTTTTTTTATTTTCCATTATTTTAAAATCTGCAATGATTTTATCTGACTCTGTTTATTTTTTTTATTCTTCTAATAGCATGATAAAAACATATCCTCCTTTCATCTCAAAGACTCAATATTCTTCCGATCTTTTTGTTTCAATTATTTTACAATTTCCAAAGATAATGTAATTACTAAAGCCTTGTAATAATTTAGGTTTATTTTCCGCACTTTACATTTTCTGTCAGGATTTTTTTATATTTATGTATCTCTCCCAAAGCCATGTAATAGTTTAAACCAGGGTTTTACTTTCCGCACCTATAAACTACTTAGATGTATGCTTAATAGGATTGTATGGCAAGACTAAAATCAACTGTTAGATAACCCTAAAATTCACAAGATAAAATATCTGAAATCAATATTCACACACGTAAGTCGATCGTTATACGATTTCCATCCCCTTCTTGTTGCCTTATGAAAATGGTCAAGTCCCTCGAACGGGGGGGGGGGGGGTATCTTAGTAAAGTTGCATACGAACAAAATCATCAAGTCCCTTCAGATAAAAGGTCATAGTCCCTATGATTTGCCTACAAACAAATGATCTAGTCCGTCGATGACCCTACGGAAAAATGATGATCGTCCCTTCAAATTACTAAGATACCCCTACAAGATTTCCTTCTATGACCATACGATGACCCTACGTCTGTCCCTTTAAACATCCAAGATAAGGACTACTTACTCATTAATAGTAAAGATAGTCTTACCCCTAAAGGAAAGAAATAACAAGAAAGACCTTACAAATTTATGGTAAGTAGTTCTTAAGTGCTTGCTCACTCTTTTCAAAATACTCTTTACACCCCACTTTCAAACATTTTCAAAAACACTTTGTATACATCCATTCGAGGATCATTGCAGTGTTAAATAATTATGAAAATATTTTCTAATCACACACTACACTATTTTCTTTCAAACAAAAGTAAAGTGAGCTAAGTAGTTAAGAGCCCATGGATAACCATGGATACAAAGGGTGCTAACACCTTCCCTTTGTATAACTTACCCCCCGAACTCAAATCTTTTTAAAAAAGGTCTTTCATGTTCTTTTATTCCTTTTCTTTATTGGATAAAATAAAATTCGGTGGCGACTCTTGCTATCCGCAACATAGTTTTTGGAAACAAAAACTTCCAAGTCAGTTCTCCCACCGTGTTACAGAATTGGCGACTCTGCTGGGGATTACTAATTAAAAGAGGGGTTACCTTAGGATTAGATCACTATAGTTGTTTGATTGTTTGTTTTATCTTTACTTGTTGTGGGGTTACTGTGTGAAAAATCCTAACCTAGATCTAATGTACCTTAGGTAAGTAGCAATAGACCAAGGAAATTGTACGGCGTATACCGATATGGTTGATCTGGTGGCTACAGTTAGTGTGACTTCTTGGTTGGTTCTTATGTTCCTTAAGTCAGTTGAGGATAACATGAGGCTGTCATATGTTTTCATTAACATTAACTTACTTTTAGAACACTAATTGACCCATCTTGGCCTTTAGAAAGTAGTGAGATAACCGATTTTGGTGAAGTCTAAAGCTGATTGATACTCGATGCTACACTCATTGAGATTCTAATCTTAGGGAGTTTTGGTTGGCAAGTCAGTTTTCATACTGAACAACAACCTTTGAGAAGAATCAGTGATATTGAGATCCCTTAAAACTCAATTACTATTGCTAGGACAAGTTTAACCAACTAAACTTTAGTGGGGAAGGTACTTACCTATGGACTTTATGCAAGCCTTTAAACCTAAGGCTATTGTGTGACTTGTTCGCATGTGTCACTTGTTTGTGTATGAACATAACATCATAACATCATGGCATCATAACATATAATTTTCACTAACCATTTCAAGGACCAAAGGATTTACCTTTGTTCTTTATTGCAGGTTATGGCTTCCGCTCGTAGGAACACTATCCGAGTCAAATTTGTAAGGATACCTTCCAAGCTTAAGGAATTGGTCTCAAACGTTTCTGAAAGCACTCAGTTCATCAAAAAGCATGGTCATCTACTTGATTTGGTTACTTCAAGGTTTGATGAAGATATGATGAGTGTTCTATTCAAGTTCTTTGATCATAAACATCACTGCTTCACATTTCTCGATTATCAGTTGGTGCCCAAAATGGAAGAATTCTCCAAATTACTTGGTGTGCCTATCCTTGATCAGAAACCTTTCACATGCTTAGAGAAAGAGCCTAAACTTGAAGTTATTGCAGCAGCCTTGCATCTGAAGAAATCAGACATTGTACTGGAAACCAGAAGTGGAACTAAGGGTATTCTTGCTAAGGTATTGATAGAGAAGGCTAAGGTGTTCTTGGATGTTATGAGTTATGATGTTTTTGAGGAGATCTTAGCCTTGCTAATTTATGGTTTGGTATTGTTCCCTAATCCAGACCAATTCGTAGATGTACACGCCATCAACATATTTCAGACTCACAATCCGGTGCCTACCTTGCTTGGAGTTATCTTGCACTCTCTTCACACTCGTACTACGAAGGCGCGAGGAACTCTGATGTGTTTCATACCTCTACTATCAAGGTGATTTATTTCACACCTTCCTCGATCTGTGATGAAGAATGAACAAGGTTTAAGGTGGTCTAGAAGGATAATGTCACTTTCTCATTCAGATATTCATTGGTGTTCCTGATCTATGGAAAGTATCACTATCATCGACCATTGTGGAGAGTTCCCTAATGTACCACTCCTTAGCATAAGAGGGGGCATTACCTACAATCCTTCTTTAGCACTACGTCAGTTTGGTTATGCTTAGAGTAATGGTCATCATGATATGATTATTCAAGGCATTGTGTTTGATTATGACAACAATCTTCAAGGTTACCGTCAAAGATTTATACGAGCTTGGACCAAGGTGAACAAGATCAAAAACAATACTTTGGAAACAAAACACTCCATCCCTATGGAACCTTACCTCAAATGGGTGTGATCTTGTGCTCAGACTCTTATGATTCCATATCTTGCTGTTCTACCAGTAACTATTGAGCCAATTGTTAAAGGAGATATTCCTTATACCATTCTTCATCCTGACATGCCTACGGATCTGGAAGAGTTGCAGAAATCTTGGATTAAATGAAGGAGGAAAGAGATACTTTTGAGGCTCAGTTCCATGATTACAAATAGAAAGTGTTGGAGCTAACAAGGAAACTCCACGAAGAGCGGAACCTCAATACATATCTCAACACAAAGAGGAAGCGTCCATGGGAGACTTGAGTCTCATATGTTTATTTCCTTTGTACCTTTTCTTATTTTTCCTTCATTGTAAGCCCAAGAGGAAATTATATTTTAAAATTACTAATAAAAAATTTTGTTTTTGTTTTTCTTTCACAAATTTAAATCATATGTGGTCCTTGAAAACATTGCATGTGCATTTACATACCATACCATCGCATAACAAGTTTCTGTGACAGGTCTCTTATCTTCTCGTTGTTTATTTCAGTTGAAATGACTCTCGAACAAACTGTCAAAGATCTCCAAACCCAGAATGCTCAATTTCAAGAAGTGATCATGAATTTGTTCAAGGGGCAAGAAGAGTTAAAAGCCCTCCTCAGTAAGGACGCGAAAAAGAAGAATCCTGAAGACATCAAGGGTAATCAGTTGGAACAATTGCAAGCTGAGATGGCAGAAATGAGAATCCAGATGAATGGTCAGGTGGCTCTCATCCAAAACTTAGCCCAGGGGAAAGAATAGCTGGGAGTCTTCGTCAATAAACTTCAAGGTAACGGATTCAGGAATCTAATCTTCAGTCAACCTCCGATGAAACATGCTGACTTGGTTGAAAAGAAGATGAGGATAAGAGAAGGAAAGAGACAGGCTACTACTGTTAGTTCTTCAATTAAAGGAAGAAGGTCTTCTAGGGTTAATCTACCTCAATACAAGGAATATAGAAGACAGTTTAGCAAAATCAACATGCCAATGTTGCAAACTTTGAAATGCTTATTGGAGATGAAGCTAATTACCTTGAAAGACCCTCCTCTGAATCCTAATACTTCTTCTCATGGATATAATCCCAATGCAAGGTGTGCATATCACTCCAACTGTTCTAAATATGACACTGATAATTGTTGGCATTGGGAATAAGATTCAAGACCTGATTGACGAAGGAATCCTTGAGGTTATGCCAGAAGATCAGATTGAATTCTCCTATCGTCCATCAAACATCGAAGCTGCAAGACAAATTTCCCGAGGTAGCAAGAAAGAAAGCCCATATATCCCCGTTAAAGTTTGGGATACCTTAGGACATCCAAGTGGCATATTTGATTTCATTTGATTCCTTCAGTTATAATTTCTTTTGTTTGCTCAAACACTTACTATTATGTCAAACTTTGTTTTCACATTAATGCATTGCGTATGTTTGTCTTGAATTAATCCATTCGTTTCACTATATTTAAACTATGCTTCTTACCTCTCTTTTGTGATATTTAACTCTTGTTAAAGCTGTAAGCCTTTAGAGGCAGGATGACGAAGACGATACCATAATTTCATATAGTATGCTTTTGAACAGACTATGCTAACGATGTTCATGCATTGTTTCAATTCCTAAATAGTGGAGATATATGGAAGTTAATCCCTACTCAACCATTTTGAGCCTATGAAGTAGGAGTTTTCATTCTCACGCAAATTAAAACCCTTAATCATAACCTGGGGCAGGGTAGTTCTTCAGTTAACTCAATTATGCCATTTGTCCTTTTCGTACACAACTAATGATGGTTCGCTATAATCATTAAGTCCGACAGTCAATATCTATCAAAAGAAAAGCTCACTAAGTCAAAACCTATGAAGGAGACTTGGTAAAAATTGAGACATTCCGCTGACTGTAATCTTGAAACAAACAGTTCAGGCAAAAGAAAGGGATAACAAAGTCAAAAGAAAAAAAAGAGGTCACTACCAATCCTCAACATCTGGTAATGGAAATTGGAAACTAACAATGATTTCTCGGTAAGATCTACTTATTCTTGCACTATCTCTGTTTCTCTTGGCGCCGCTCTACAAGATGCAAATAGGTTGTTTCTCCAGGTTGTTTGGAGAACTTGCATCCCTTTGAAAACTATGATTTTTGCTTGGAGGTTGAGTTTGGATAGGTTTCCAACTCGTAATAACCTAGGTATTAGAGGAATTGTCAACTCTCCTCATGATAAGATTTGTGTCTTGTGTTTCCAAGAGGAAGAGGAAACCCTTCACCTTTTTCTTTCATACCCTAAAATTCAACTCCTTTGGAGGAAAACATTTACTTGATTAGACATCTCTCAGATTCTCGTGGATTCCTTAAGTAATCATGCTTTGGTTTGGTTTTTGGCGTTGGTTGATAGGTGTAAAGAGGACATGGCTTGTTTCAGTTGGTTTGCTACGATTTGGGGGTATTTAGAGCATAAGGAACAATATCATTTTTAATGATGTTATCTGTAATGTTGATGAACTCTTTTTTCATATTGTGATTGTTTCTTGGAGGTGGTTGGAGTTAGGCCGTATGAGATGTAACCTCTATGATTGGTTGAAACATCCTCTTAATTTTTTGTAATTTCTTTAGGGAGTTGTCTTTTTTCCATTTTTGCTTTCTTTGATTGGTGCTTGTATTGGGTTGAAGAATCCATGTTTCTCCATTAAATACAACTTTACAGCTTATAAAAAAAACCTTTGTAAATTACAGGCATAAGAGAATTTTATAACAATGTGAATATATAAAAAAAAAACCTTGTAAGTTACAGGCATAAGAGAATTATATAACAATGTGAATATAATGAGTAATGCCATTTTTAGATAGAGAAGAAAATAAGTGAGATGCAAATCTCATGTGATCACAAAAAGTATAATCTAAATACCATTTAGAATGGACTTGATGTGGTTCAAAGAGCAACATGAGTATTTAGAGTTGTCTCAAACAATTTTAAGGCAATGTTCTACTATTGAGAAAAAGATCCTTAATATAAATTAAAAAAACAATCCTACATCAATAATAACAACATTCAAAATTTTAACACAAACAATTGTTATTTTTATCAAGAATTTTTGTTTGGGATTAAGTTAACTTATCAATTTTTTCTTCTTCTCATTTTCCGAATTAAATTTTTTAATCTTAAGAAATAATTGATAATTAGCAAATAAAACAACAAATTAAATTTAACAATAAAAAATAATAATTAAAAAATAAACTTATAAGATAGAAACATTGAAAATTTCATTATAATATATAATATACACCTGAATTTTTAAATAAGGCGTGCATGCAAAATAAAAATATATATAATATTGGAAACACCCGCCTGCTTGTAGGGCGGAATTGTAATCGGTTCAGTTTCTGGTTTAATGGGTAGGATGGGAGGACCGGAGGGTGTATGGAGGAGACTTTGGAAGTTGGTTGTTTCTATGTGTTTAAAAGCGTTTATTTGGAGGTTTTTTTTGGAAGAGGCTCCTTACAAAAGATAATTTGTTATTTCAAGGTATCAATTTACCCGACGATAATTCTTTTTGTGTGTTTTGTTCTACTCATTTAGAAAATGTGTCACATTTGTTCACGGGTTGTGTTGTGGTGAGGTTGATTTGGAGGGAAATTAGATAGTGAATTGGTTTTGTAGATATCTCGGTTGATAATTCGGAGTGTTGTAAAGGAACCTTTGTGAGATGATTTCTTTTTCGTAAATCTCAGGGAGTGAAAATTGGGAAAGCTTGAGTTATTTGGAATATTTGGATTGTTAGGAATGAAATCATTTTTGAGGATCAAAGTTAGAACGTTCTTGATATCGTTTGGAATATTAAGGTTTCGACTTGGAATTAATTTTATTTTATAAGCAAAATTAATTAAGAGGGAGTACTAGGGGCACTCCAATCCAATTACAAAAGCCATTAAATAAAATTACAAGAAATCCTAAGGGTGACTATACCAATCAAAGTATGAAATAAAAACTCCACTCTTTTGAGTCAAAATTAACCACCCCAAAGACAAATTAACAATCATATGGAATAACTCATTCGGGTTGCAAAATTCATCGTCAAATATGATTCGATTCTGAGATCTCCAAAGAACCCAACAAGTTGAGAATCACATGAAAGCGGCCATCTGAACCAAGCATATAGATCTCAACCTAACAAACCATTCTAACAAGAACTCAGTTATGTTAGAAACAATGAACCGAGTAAAGGGTTTTGGTGCATCAAAGATGTTATGATGAAATCATAATCATCACTGAGAACCATCCAAAATTGAATAAACCGAATATGATTGCGATGAGTCTAACATGTTTTTAGGTGAGTTGAATCTTTCCAGGAAGCTTCACATGAGGCTAACTGATTCCATTTTATTTCCATTTGTGTTGAAAACTCATAAATAGGTTGATCTATTGTTGTTTTAAATTACTGAGATCTTTTTACAATTGATATTGATGAGATAAATAAGAGATATTATAATGTTGTTTTAAATGATCACATGCCGCTTTGGCATTTTTAAATCACCTAAATTACATATGGATACTTGAGTTGAGGTACATCAAAACTAAGTAATGATCTGATGGTACGTTGTTATCTCTCAGAATTTGAGTTAGGTCTAACTCATCCATACAAAACTGACATGTAAGGTGAAGATTACCCCCATTGATAAATAGAAGACATGCCATATCTCTAGCAATATGAAATTAAATCCACCCCTTCAAATCTAACACGAAGGTTTTATGGCTTCCAATAAGACAAACCAAAATGCCACAAGTAAAACGACCATGGACAAACCGCAATTAAAACAGAAAGTTCAACACTATGTTATCCTTTAATATCAGTATAGGTCTATGTATTTTTGGTATCACTTATTGTGAGACACATTTTATCACCCATCATCACATATTGTCAGAGTCACCCACCTTTTAAAAATCTACACATTTTTCAATCCATTGATTATAATTAGAGCCATTAAAAATAAATGTAATAAGAAATCTAAATACATTTGTGAAGCTCTTGAAAGAAATAACAAAATGAAGAGGCAAAAGAAAAAGACTTCAAAGAAACCCTCTTGTATGGAAGAGGGTCTATGACCTTTGAAGATGTTCAATTTGTTGTGTACTCTAAAGACTTGAACGAACGAAAGGAGCATAAACCTTCGACGGTTGGTGAAGGTTTGGCCGTTAAGGCTAAATTCTTGCTAAAGGATGGTAAGTTCGACAAGAAGAAAGACAAAAGTCAGCAAAAGTCTTATAGTGGTGAAACATCTGGTGTTCGATGCTATCATTGTAAGAAGGATGGTCACATTTAAAAGGTGTGTCCTGAATGCCTGAAAGATCATGGAGGTAATGATAATGGTAATGCTGCCATTATTCAAGATGATTTTGACTCATCTGATGTTCTTGTGGTTTCGAGCGGCGACTCAAGAAAATAGTGGATTATGGATTTAGGTTGCACTTGGAACATGACTCCAAACAAAGATTTTTTCAAGGAGCTATGTTATCAAGATGGTAGATCGGTGTTGTTGGGAAACAACAAAGCTTACAAAATTGCAAGTATTGGATCTGTGAGATTCAAGCTCTATGATGAGTCAATAAGACTATTGACTGAAGTTAGGTATGTACCTGACTTGAAGAGAAATTTGATTTCTCTTGGTGAATTCGACAAGAAGGGATATGTCTTTCAAGGAGAGAAAAGTATCCTAAGAGTCATGAAGGGGTCGAAGGAAGTCTTGAGAGGTGTGAAGAAACAAGACTTGTATACCCTTGAGGTTGAAGTTTTAGGTAGTTCAACAAATGTTGCATCCACGAAACTCTTGTCGAAGACAAAATTATGGCACATGAGATTGGGCCATGTCAGCGAGAGAGGCCTGGTCGAACTGGGGAAATAGAACATGTTAGGTGGTGAAAAAGTCGAAAAGTTAGAGTTTTGTGAACCTTGTGTATTTGGTAAATCCTATAGGGTGAAGTTTAACAAAGGTAAACAAAGAACACATGGATCCCATGATTACATCCATGCTGATCATTAGGGGCCTACAAGGAATATTTCACATTCAGGTGCAAGATATTTTCTATCCATAGTTGATGACTATTCTAGAAAGCTATGGGTATTCATTCAGAAGATGAAGGATAAAACTTTTGAGAATTTCAAGAGTTGGAAGGTTCTGGTTGAAACTCAAACTGGGAGAAAGGTCAAGAGGTTAAGAGTTGATAATGGCCTTAAATTCTGAAATGAAGCTTTCGATAGTTATTGTGTCGAGTCTGGGATTGCAAGGCATAAGACTGAAGACTGTAGCAGGTACTCCTAAGCAAAATGGTCTAGATGAGAGATTCAATTGAACAATCCTCGAAAGGGTTAGATGCATGTTGGTTATTGCTGGATTGAAGAAGTTGTTTTGGGCTGAGGCTGTTTCGACAGCAACATATCTGATAAACAGATGTCCTTCGACTGCGTTAGATATGAAGACACATGAAGAAGTTTGGTTGGGACATCCACCAGATCTCGACAACTGAGAGTATTCAGATGTGTAGCATATGCTCACATTAGGCAAGACAAGGTCGAACCTAGAGCTCTGAAATGCATGTTCATGGGATATCCTGAAGGAGTCAAAGCTTATAGGCTATAGTGCCTAGAGCCAGGTCACAGGAGGTGTATCACCAACCGAGATAACTTTCAAGAAAATTGACGATGTTGTCGAAGAGCTGGAACAAAGAGAAATTCCTGTTGAGGTGGAGCATAGTGATGTTGAATTGCATAACCCAGATGAAGTCGAAGAAGCAGAAACTATTGTCGAAGATGAAGAGACTGATAATGACTACCTGCTAGCAAGAGATAGGTCGAGAAGAGTCATCAAGATACCTCAGAGACTTGGGTATGCAGATCTTATAGCTTATGCCTTAATCTCTGCAAGTGAGGTTCTAGACGAAAAACATAGAGATTATAAGGAAGTTATGAGGAGTCGAAATAAGACTGAATGGATGAAGGCCATGGATGATGAGATGAAATCTCTTCATGATAACAATACTTGGGAACTGATCAAGAAACCTGTTGGAGCCAGGTTAGTTAGCTGTAAATGGATTTTCAAAGTTAAGGAAGGAATCAAAGGAGTGACGTCGAAGAGATACAAGGCAAGGTTGGTTGCAAGGGGGTTCACTCAGAAAGAAGGTGTCGACTTCAATGATGAATTCTCTTCTGTTGTGAAGCACAAGTCCATTAGAATGTTGCTTGCCATAGTGACACAGTTCGACCTTGAACTAAAATAGATGGATGTGAAGACTGCGTTCTTGTATGGTGATCTTGATGAAACAATCCTGATGAGGCAACTTGAAGGGTATGTCGAAGATGAGAAAGAAAAGTGTGTGTGCAAACATGAAGAAAGCTAGTTTGTTTCTTGTTGGTATATGGTGTGTTCCAAGGTGGAGATTTGTGGAATATTGGAACAAACCCTAGTACAAATAGCATGTCGTCGAAGTCTGCTCACATGTTATTGTTTAATTGGGCCTTGTGTTATGGATCCAATTGTTTAAGTTAGCTTGTACCATAAGTTAACTCATAATGAGTAATTGTTAAAAAGCCCATTAGGTTAATATGTTACTTTTATTATAAATAACATACTAGTCTCTCATATTTTGTATAAGGGAAAATAGGAAGATAAAACCCTAATTCAAAAGTGGAAGAGGTTATTTGTTATTCTTGTATACTTGTAATCTTGTTTTAAGAGAAATGAAAGAATATCAGTTTATAACTAATCCTTGTTGTTATCTTTGGTAACCCTAAACCCTAACCCTTGTGGGTTTCTTGATCATAAGAAACCTATTATACTTTGTTTCTAGGTATCTAATTCACGACAATATAAATATCACATTTTAGATAATTTTTTGTTTCTTTTTAATTGTAACTGACAAAATTCAAGATAGTATTAAATGCACTTTGTCAAAATTACTCCTAGATAATTATTATAGAGAGAAAAAAGGTAAAATGAATCTCATAAATAGTTAAAGGTATTATAGATAAAAAGATAATTATTATATGAAAAATAATAATAATGATTAATTTTTTTAGTATGTATAAAAATTTAAAAAATGACACTTAAAAAGGAAACGAGGGGTATAAATACATTGATCTAGTAAATGTGACAGTCAAACCGATTATTGAGGAAATGTAAAGGCTGCATGGTACTAGCAACCACAGCAATCCTACAGTGTAAGATGATGTAATGTACCATAAACTTGTACTCACTACACTCTCAATTTTCACATCATAGCACTCCTTGACGAATAAAGTGTCCCTCCTAATCCATACAGACCCATGCAGCTTTTCTACAGTATAACAACTTGCCCATCACGAACCAACAATACCTATAACATTCTACAATTCTAACTAGGAATCTAGATACTTGAATTTCAATAAATCATCATAATCAAATAAATTTGGCAGCATTATTTTTCTATAAACGGTTTAATGACATTGCTAGTGGCCCACACAGGCTTTTGATAGAGACACTGTTTTTTGTTAGTTTGTGAGCAGACAAAAGCAGAGAAGCTTCTTATCCTCTCCTTCTAGGTTTTCACACATTACATTACACATAGAATCTCTTCTAAAGCCAAAGTATTATTATTATTATTCACTTTTACACTTTAGCCCTTCATTTTCCACCTCATTATTTACCCTTTACCCCTCCATTACTACTACTAATATATTATACTTAATATTCAAGGCCAAATTAATCTCAACAGTGGCCTATTTAGTTCAATCTTATACAAGCTCTTTTAGTTCATATCTCTACCACCTTCTTTCCAAACTCTTTCTCTCTCTCTCTCTCTCTCTCTTCTTTCTCTTTCTGATATTTATCAAAAGTAATGGCTCCAATGACTCTACCACCTGGATTCAGGTTCCACCCTACAGATGAAGAACTTGTTGCTTATTATTTAGAAAGAAAAATAACAGGTAGAATCATTGAGCTTGACATCATTGCAGAAGTTGATCTCTACAAATGTGAACCTTGGGATTTACCAGGTACATTTCATTTCATACAATAGTATACATAACCATCTCATGCAAGTGTCTCGTATATATAGGATTACGTTTAATTTATATATTTCTTTCGTATTATTATCGATGTTGACATGCCAGTGACGGTGTAGTGTTTCTGATGTCCGACTTTTATATTTATACATATTTTTATTTTATATAACTCATTCATTCATGAATAGATTAATAAAGATCATATGGTTGGAATATGCAGAAAAATCATTTCTTCCAAGCAAGGATATGGAGTGGTATTTTTACAGTCCAAGAGACAGAAAGTATCCAAATGGGTCAAGAACAAATAGAGCAACAAGAGGTGGTTATTGGAAAGCAACAGGAAAAGATAGAGCAGTGAATTCTCAAAAGAGACAAGTTGGAATGAAGAAGACACTTGTTTATTACAAAGGTAGAGCACCTCATGGAATTAGAACCAACTGGGTTATGCATGAATATCGACTCAATGAATCACACCCTGGTGCTTCTCTCTCTTCTTTGAAGGTAAATATACATTTAACGCCTTGTCTATAGAAGAAGATGCACCAACATCTCTGAAAAAATATGTGTTCGCGTCCATGTTGGACACAGACACCAACAAGACACGGAAACTTATGATACTCTAATTTATTCATTTTTACAAATTATTATTGGTGTCGATGCGTCAGTATCAATGGTGTCTGCTTCATTCAGGTGTTTCATAAGAAGAAACCCTAAAAGATCAAAAACATCATGAGTTTGAAACCAATAATTAAATCCTTATTTAGTGTTCCTTTGAGATCGATCTACCTATGTTGTTGTCATTATCTTGTCACAGAATAAACATGAATATAGAGTAGCAAAAAACTCATCTATGTATTCAACCTTGTTCTACAAGGATGCACATGCCTGCACTATATGCATCTTTATTTTCCTTTTCTTTATATGATTTGCAAACTTTAATTTTTCTTTTCTCCTCTTTAAAAAAAACTTGCTTATGATCAAAATGTTATGTCGAAAAATTCAGATCCCTTGTATGTACTTACTAAGTTACTATTACTCATCTCCCTTTTCTTTTTCAAATCTCTTCATATTTGCTTTCTTGTTCCTTATTCTTCAATAGTGTCATTTTAAAGCATAATTTTAATAAACATTGTAAGTGTAACAGGTTTTTTAATGTAACTAATCTTAACCAACTATATGTAATTTATATAACTTTCAAATTAATTATGATCACAATTTTTTTACTATGATCTGACGATTATGATTAATTGACAGGATTCATATTCATTGTGTCGAATTTTCAAGAAGACAATTCAAATTCCGACAAAAACTAACGAAGAAGAACAAGGTGAAGAGACAAAGAAGGAAATGATGATGCAAGGGGAAGACTCAAGTGGAACTGAGATTTCAAGAGAAATAATGGAAACTATGGATGAAAAAGTAATTATTAATAATAATGAATATCCAAAGTTTCCATGTGACGCTTCATCTTCTGATGTCACTCAAGGAACATGTACACCAACAGAAACATGCAATAACAATAATAATATAACAGATGATTTCCATGCACAATTTGCTTCTGATGAAGCAAATAGTTCAACCATTGGATTAAGCTATCCCTCAAACTTATTTCAGGTAATACTTCAATCATTTTTTAAACTTTATGGTTTTTTATTTTATTTTTAGTACTATAGTATTCTTTAATTCACGTAGATGTGTCATGAATCTATTAGATTGATAGGACATATATGAAAAAGCAAAGGTGGGTCATAGCTTGATCATTATTATATATATTGATCTATAAATTGGTATATTAGCTTTTTCTTTTTCTCCATGTTTGTAGCATTTATGCTCATGATTACTTCCTTTGTCTTCTCTTCATTTCCAATCACTTTTCTTTTTAAATTTTTTTTTAAATTTTTATATTTATCAAATTAACTACTTCACTTTCACTACTCAAATATAAATAACTAGAATTTATATCACTTCTTGTTCATACTTTGAGCATTTGCATCTAAATAATTTTACATGCAAATTTTTATGATCTTGAATTGTTGCTCACACATTGTTTTCACGCACTGTCGTCGCAATTTCATAAAGATTTTCGCGATTTAAATCAGTATAAATGTATGATACTGATTATCATCATCGCAATATAAATGAATCACAATTCATTATTTATTATAAAAACTATAAATAACAATATTAATATCCGTATTTTTTGATATCGTTTTGTCGTGGTCGTTTTCACGAGTAAATAGTTTTTTAAAACCTTGGGTCCACATAGCATATTTTAGAGTTTTTCTTTTGATCTTAAAGTGATGAAAGTTGGAAGTATGATGAAGCTATCAATCTTTTTATAAAGATAATCACTTCTAAAATTCACTTGGACTGACTACTCCAATTTAGCTTTTTTCACCATTCCCTATAATTTCTTTTGACTGACTATATATACTCAAAACGTTCTCCAAAGTAAAGATCTCTTTACTCCTATTTTTTCTCACGGTTTGTTAGGTTTTAAAGACTAAAGCATTATACATCTTTACCTTTAATCACATTCTTTTTTATCAATAATGTTTTCAACATTTTCAATCTTTGCAAAAGCTATAGTAATGTTGCTACTATTTTAACTATCTTTACAATATTTGTTGAATTCATGCGAGTAATATATGCATTTGATTGGGGACTTCAACAAATTCAAATTTTCTCTTACACACTTATATCAAGTACATCACTTTTTAATCTTTATCTTTTCAACCTAAAGCCTCTAATAGTAATAACCCTTCACTTTTTTGTCACTTGCACTACTCCATTTAGTTCCAACTTATTAGGCATGAGTTACACACTTCGTTACTGCAAAAACAGTTACGACAAAACGGTATAGAAAGATGTTGATATCGATACTGATATTCATCGTTTTTATAATAAAAAGAAATTGTGGTAAATTTATATCGTTACGACTGCAACCAGTATCACAAGACCTATCTAGACCGATATAGCGAAATACGCGACTACGACTATTATTTAAAAGCTTATTATTGTCTCTTCTTAGGGTTTATTATTGATATGTACTAGTAAGTAATATATTTGTTTTGTGATGATGCAGGATATAGAAATACCTATGTATGGTGGCTTCCATAATCAATTTCCACAAACACCTTTTATGATGGAAGATTTTCCACAAATGGAGACAAAATCAATATTGAAGTCTGATATGAATGAAAACTGCTTTATGTATGACAAATACATTGACAGTATGAATGGAACACTAGAAGAAATAATTTCTCTGTGTTCCTCTCAAGATCATTCAGTGGCTTTTCCAATGCTATAGAATGAATATTATACTAACAAAAAATGCATGACTCAAACTATATAGTAGTATATGATATCACTTAATATTCATTGACAAGAGAAACTTGTGTTGGCTAAAATAACCACACAAATGGGGAATTTTTTTGTTTTTGTTTCTTTGAAGCCGCATAGTAGAGGCTACTACACATATGGTGTACTGGATAGATAGTAGAATATGCTAGCCAAGGAGGCTAGTTAGGATATTTTTATTTTGTTTGTTTTTTTCTTAAGTATAATTTATTAGAATATTACATAATATTGTATGTTGGTGTTCAACTGGTTTGTATGCTATGGAATCAAATGGATATGGGGAGAATTTATTTATAATTGTTCAAATGTTCTATACAATATTATTTTTGCATTTTCAAAAATGAAAAGAAGTAATCAAGTCTTACTCATGACATCCCAGAAATAGAATAGTGAACACATATATGAAACAAATTGAGAGTTATATATAGTAAATACCATACTGAAAAGGAGAAATAACATATAACAAACAATTGGAGTAAGTAATAATTCTTGGGAGAAGTTTAACCAACTATGTCATGAACTGGATGACTAGTTCGAAGATGTGGATGACTAGTTCGAAGATGAAGATAACCGTAGAATGTTTCTAATGCGAATGAGATTGTTTTTGGCTCGATAAAGAGGGATACACTAAATATTATTCATCAAGTGACAACAAACACAAAATAGAAGTTTTAACTGGTTTATCTTGACAATCAAACAAGAGCTTTTCACTTGATTTATTTCACAAGCAAATCTTTTTTTCTCCTAATGAGAATTTACTATATTAATCTTAAATCAGATCAAAACACCTCACGATTTTATGATGTGTTAAATATGAGAAATGATCCCTCTATTTATAGGGCAAAAGGTGACTCAAATATGGAAATAATCCATGAGTTTTTTAAGGTTCGTAATCGATTATAGAGGTATCATAATCTATTATGAAGTACAAAAATGGAAAGGTTTTCAAAAGTCTTTATTAATCGATTATTAACCCTAATAATTGATTATGAAGCGCTATGAAAAGGGATAATCAAATTTTCCTAAGGGCTAATCGATTATTTAGTGTAAAAAAAACTCCATAAAACACTTTTTGAGTTCTTAGTCAATTAGCTTGGACAAAGTCATTTTCTGGTGATTTTAATAAAAAGATAAATATTTTCCAAGAGGTTTGAAAATGTGTGTGTATCTGCGTGATTTGCCTTAGTAAAGTCAAAAATTAATCTTATACCTTTATAACCATTCATCACTCGACATAGACTCAACGAAGTTTCACACTTTCTCTCTTCACAACTCTGAAGTTTTTGGTTCCTTGCCACGTTATCTTAGACTTTAACACCTCAATGAAACCTTAATTTTCCTGATGATGAGACTTGAGATAACTTTTCAAGATAGACACCGTCATCCAACATACTACTTAATTATAAATCTTCATTGAATTCATCGAACACCGCTTGACATAAGTGAGTGCATCCTTCTGTTTACTTATGTTTTGCATGATGTCAAAATTAGGAGAAACTTTAGTGTTTTTGTATATTGGACGGTATCAACCAAAATCTATATGTGCATTATTCATCTTAGCTTAAGGTTGCATACAAACATGTTTGAAAATGATTGGAAATGAGTTAGGAAAGGCCCATTAATTAACAATCAAGTTTCTAGGGTGAAAACTGCAGTATATATCGACACATACGTGTTTAGGTCGACCTATAGAAACTTTTGCTTCAGCATAGGTCGACAAATAAGTCACTTAGTTCGACACCCATGCCTCAATAATAATGTTTGTAGCCACTACATATATGTCGCCTTAAATAGGTTGACACATACACCTTCATAGATCGACCTATATATATTTATTGATTAATGCATCTTTTTCTTATAAAGTTCTAGTGTAAAACCTATACAAAATCATAATGGTCCATGGAAAACCTAGTTCAAGGAACCCACCACCACACTCAACCTCCATCACCGATTTAGCCAACCCCAACACTACCGCTTATTCATCCTCCACCATCGATTCAGACAACTCCAACATCACTGCCTATTCAACCTCACCCACCAATTCACATAACTCCAACATCACTACCCACTTAGCCCCCACTATCGATTCAGACAAATCCAACACCACCATCTATTCAATCTCAATCGTCGATCCCGACTTTTGAGGAATTCAAATTCATTCCTATCTCAGGATATACTCTTCATGTTTTGCAAAGTCCTCTCCATCACACCACAGACGAGGACCAAACACTTTCTAATGATGAACTACATGAACAAGATGGTAGGCAAAGACCGATGATTCCTATTGTGACAAATACTAAAGCATAAGAAAATTAATAGGTACGCATAATTTATTAAAGTTTATCACTTGTTGCGTTTTTTCTAGCTCTTTGTTAATTAATCTGAAGAAGGTGTGATGTTGAACTGATGAGATCGATGAGGTTAGGCAGATAAATATTTAAGATTTTTTTTATAGGAAAAATTCAATAAGAGAGATTAAGGAAATCTCGAACCAAATATTACACAGTCAAAGGGAAAACGATATTTAACCTGTCAAACAACAAACAAAAACCAAAAACTACAAGAAATCAATAGGGAATTTGGATCAATCATAGAGAGTACAATTCCTCCTCTTCCGATTTCCTAACACCAACCAAAACCAAGAAGAAGCAACTATAGAGGAAAAAATAGAATCTACATTACAAAATTCTGCATTAAAGATAATAGCATTCCTATATTTCCAAATGATCCAGCATGTTATGCACCAAAACACATTGATGCAATCCTTCTTGGTATTACCATTTAGTCGGTTAAACCAAGCCAAAGCATGCGAGCAACAATCCATATTTGGAATGCTTTCTATATCCAACCAAGCACAAACTTTATTCCAAACTAGGACAACTTTGGGACAAGCAAAGAGTGAGTGAGAAACATCCTCTTAGGTCCGAAAACACATAACACAAACCTTATCGTGAGGGCTAGATATGATGCCTTTCTTAGCCAAATTCATACACGTTGGAAGTCTATCAATCACCAACCACCAAGCAAAAACTTTAACTTTCAACGGAATATCGGCATTCCAAATTAATCCAGAGTTTGCAAGGAGTTATTATCAACGAGAACTACATCAACTTTAGAGATTAAAAAGTCGTAGTACGAACTCACCAAAAATCCTTGATACCAATCCAAACGCCAATGCCAAACGTCTTGGTTGTCATGATTCAGTGGAGTTGATGCCAACTGAATCCGCATCTCGTTCAATTACGTCATCCTTCAAAGATCAAGCAAATCCTCCCTGCTATTAAGGATCTTCGGCCAATTCCAATTCCATTGGCTACCGTTCCGCTGTCTCAGGTCAGATATGAAGCAGTTTTTATTACTAACTGCGTGAAAGATCAAATGGCAAGTTTCCTTCAATGGATTATCACCAAGCCACAAGTTATGTCAAAAGAGAGTATGACTTCCTGAACCAACAGTAGTATGTAATAGTGAAGTAAAATGGACCTGTGGAACATAAAAAAATTGGAAATAATATCTTTAAACCAGTTAGATTCAGATTTCAAGATACCTGCCACAATAGGTAAATGGACTTTGTTAACCAAATTTCCATATCTAGAAACAAGTATAGGCCTCCAAATTTCATGACCTTTTATGCAGAATTTCCACAACCACTTTGAGAGAAGAGTTTTGTTGAATAATCCAATACGTTTGATTCCTAACCCACCACAACTTTTCGGTCTACAAAGCGACTTCCAGCTTACCCACGGGATGATATGACGTCTTTCACCACTTTTTTAGGAGCCTTAAAGAAAGCCAAGTGATGTATAGGCAGACTAGTCAACACATTGTTCAAGAGAGTAACACGACCCCCAATCGAAAGATTACGACCTATCCGATTAGATAATCTATTCCTCATACTATCCACCACCGGTCTCCAGAAATTAATCCTACGGTGATTGCCTCCAACTCCAATACCAAGGAATTTAAAAAGGGAGAGATCCAGACTTACAATGGAGAAAAGATTCAGCAGCAAGCAAGAATTCTGGATCTAATCCAACACCAAAAAGGCAACTCTTAGCATAGTTGACCTTTAAGCCTGAAACCACTTCAAAACCCCGCAAGATAGCCTTGAATGTCAAAATATTTGAAATCGAATCGTCTCCAAACAGAAGATTATTGTCAGCGAATTGAAGAAGATTAACCGAGATGGAATTTTCAAATTTAAACTCTTTAAGGATGTTAAGAGAAGTTGCTTTTCTCACTAAACAAGCGAGCCCTTCCGACACTATCGCAAATAAGAAAAGAGATAGACAGTCTCCCTGTTTTAGCCCTCTCGTTTCCTTAAAATATTTAGAGGGACTACCATTTATCAATACCAAAAGATAACTATTAGAAACTGATCCACGAATCCAGTTCAACCAATTCATACCAAAGCCCAATTTCATCAACATTGTTTCCAAAAAACTCCAATCCACACAATTATAGGCTTGGTAGAAATCCACTTTGAAGAGTAAGCAATTCTTCTTTTTTCGTTTTGCAAAGTCAATGGTTTCATTGGATACAAGAACACCATCCAATAATTGGCGATTCAGGATGAAAGTCGTTTGAGATGATGAGATGATATTACTAATGACTGAACTTAGCCTTTTTTCCATCATTTTAGAAATCATTTTAAGGGGCCAATCGGTCTAAAGTCTTTAAGCTTTTGAGGACTTACCACTTTAGGAACTAGAGAAATGAAAGATGAAACAAAACCATTTGCTAATGAACCCGTAGAAAAGAACTCAAGGACACAATTGGTAACATCCATCCCTACTATACTCCAACAAGACTTAAGAAACTTAAAATTAAAGCCTTCGGGTTCGGGACATTTATTCCTCTCACAATAAAAAACGGCTGACTTCACATCCAAGCTAGAGAAATCCGCTTCAAGGTAGGCAGTCTCTGCTTGGGGCAGAAACAAAGTAGGCTCAAAGTTACATTGAGTTTTGCAAAAATTCCTAGCCCTGAATTTGGATTCAAAGTAAGCTTTGGCTTCATGTTTTATATCAATAGGATCCTCCTTTAAAACTCCTCCAACTTTGATCATAGAAATATTGTTATTTCTGTATCTAGCTTTAAGAGAATCATGAAAGAACCGCATATTAATATCTCCGTCGCTAACCCAATTACTTCTGGACTTATGCTTTAACAAGAGATCTTTAAGTTTTAGACTTTTCCAAAATTCCTCTTGATCCTCCAACCTGGCCTTCAACACCCCATCGCAAGAATTGGCATCAATATCATCTAATAGAAAATCCAGGGCATTAAACTGGTGGCTGCTACTATCAATTTTTAAATCGAGCCAACCAAAAATGTTCGCATTCCACCATCTGAGATCTAACTTTAGAGTTCTGAATTTACACAACAAAACATTACCATAAGACCCTTCATAATGAGAAGTGTTCCAAGATTTTTCCACGAAATCCAGAAAGTCTTTATGCTCCAATTCAAAATCTTCGAATTCAGCCATAGAGGACGATGGACAGATACGTCTCTATCCCCCATGAACTGGTTTGATAGATCCAACTTATCAATAAGAAACTCAACAACTAGAAATCTATCCAAACGACTTCGGTTAATACCATTTGAATTGAACCAAGTATACTTACTTTCGACAACAGGAAGATCAACTAAATTTAAATCTTCAATAAAGGAATTGAATTCCATCATCTCACATGATTAGGTCTACCTCTTCCCTGTCTTTCCTTACCACTCTTAACCGCATTGAAGTCACCAGCACAAATCCATCCTCTTGTGGGCAACCGATTTTTAATGCTAATCAGTTCAGACCACAAGGCTCTCTTCTCATTGATACCACACGACGAATAGACGTTAACCGCGTAGATGATAAGCTTATTCCACATGAATTGCATACCTAAGAAACCATTGCCTCTAAAGGATAAGTTTGCAGAAAGAATGTCCTTATTCCAAATTATCAAAATCCCTCCAGATTGACCCTCTGAAGTAGAAGTCGACCAACCTACATTAGAAGATTTGCATATGTTTTGAACAACACCATCACTCAAGCTACGCATCTTTATTTCCTGAATTAGACAAAGATCAACTTTACCTTTGCAAATAATGTAAGATAGCCTCCTTATTTTAATGGAGGTACAACATCCTCTGATATTATAAGACACAATATTCATGGAACTGTTCGCTGTTGATTTTTACAAACAACCGCTGGTTTCCCAATCTTAACAAATTGGTTTACTTGCATGATCAACCATACAAATCCTAGGACACATGTGATTTTCTACAAACTTTTTATCTCTTAACATCTTTGGTTTCACTTTTATTAAGTCTTTTCATGTATGTGGAGAATTTGATTAAAGAAAGGAGTAACAATTCTGGTGAAAACTAAATAAAGTAACTTGAACAATGCATAAATAAATGTCGAAAAATAAATAACTTGTAAAGTTAAAGGAAATGTAAAAGACTTTGAACTTTTATTTAAATTTTGATGAATTAAAATGGTGTTATTCACACGTACATTTTTCATATAAAACTCTTTTCTCAACGGAGTTACTTTGAGTATTTTTGCAGGAATTTTGTACAAGTTTTCTCACACACTAATTATGACAAAATCTATCTTATTTATATACAAATAACATAACTGTCACTAACGGATAAATCTTAAAACTATGACACTTGACCTTCAGCATGTTTCCTTTTCACCAGGTGCTTCCACGCGTCCTTCTGCCAAATGTAACATCTCTTAAATTTGAATTTCTTCGTTTGCGTCGAAACAACACATCTCCTCACGTATGTTGAACTTTTTCGAAAATGCATCCTTGTTCATATATGTCGAAAAATGTTTTTCTCAACACATTCTTCAATTCTTTTATTTCCCAGCTATACGCACATCTTCCACCTTTCGAAATGCATGTCTACCTCATGGCGTCGAAAATGCTCGTTTACAAATTGCCCCCCAGCAAAGATGTTTTCAATTATTCTTGGAGAAACAATCATTTGCTGCTGATGAGTTATTTCGACGCCAAATTTTCTTCATTACTTGCACCATTTCCAAAACTTGATATTTCAAATCCCTAAAAATTCATCATTACGCTTTTCTCAAAACATTAACTCTAACCCACATTTCTGACACTATTCCTATCATTTCCTAAAAGCTAGCAAGTCATAGGCGTTTCAACTCCCATCACCCTACTCTCCCCATAAGGATTCTCCATGTGGTCCATGATGGAAACCAAAAAAAAACTCAACCACTTCCATTTTTATTCCCTATAAATACCCATATATCAACTTTTCAAATCTTTTTATAATTTCTGCTTCTTCTCCAGAACTCACTTCTTTTCTAGCTCTTCATCTTTCCTGTGAAATTCTTTGCTCTCTTCAAACAATTGCTCCAACTAAATCTTCTAGCAGCCATAAATCCAAAGGCTCAACCTAACTTCCATACGCGCATAGATTAAATGGACTAAATGTTGTTGGAAATCAACAATACATTCATGAGCCTCCAAATGAGAAAGAAAAAGCAAGTATCTACAAATCTCAGGTATTGATCCCTATTCTTGTTTCTGGTGTTTGTCACTCTATGTTAGATCCCCTTCCAAACTCAGATATCAACCCAGAAAAGTTGAAAGAGTTATTTCCCACCTATCAACGTCTTAAACCCATAGGTGTTGGGGTTAAACCTAAACCTATTAAACAAAATGAGGAACAAACTGAGGACCAGAGTTCGTCTGCTGATGCAGAATTGAACTAACTTCACTTAAACAATGCTAGGATATTTAGAACCAGACCTGGGGAAAAAGACCCTTCAGATTATTTAACTTGGTTAGCTAAGATTAAAAAGGTTAAGACAACATTCTGGAAAGAAATGGGGATTTTCGACTTGATACAAATGTCGAAAGTAGGACCCAACTATTGCCCTAATATGCTTTTAGCTTCCCTCTTTTTCTGTTATAACACCTACAATAACTTCCACCTTCCTTGTGGAATGGTCACTCCCACCCTTTTCGACATAGCTGCCATTGCTGGGCTTAGTACTTTAGGGGTAGATTTTGATCCCACACTTTAAACCATGACTCCATATAATTTGACACTAGTAAAGGCTCTTATTCAGTGTTCATTGCTCACTACCATGACAAGAAAACTACTGAGGTTTCTGAGAAAGAACACATAGCTTTTCTGACCCTATGACTGTCAAAATTTGTATTCTATTCTCGATCCCTTCAAGTGGCTAAATGTTACATTACCATAGCCAACCAACTTCACAATGGGACCAAACTGTGCCTAAGAGAGATGTTTCTGGTGAATCTGTATGAATCTTTGAGTGAGAGTGTGGGTTTCTTAAAAACTGTAACAGACAAAGGAAACCTTAGCATATCAGGACCACTCTAGCTTTTGCAACTGTGGTTCAATGCCACCTTTGAGGCTTCCATTCTTGTCAAGAATTATGTAGATGAGGAAGAAGTGAAGAACAGGGCTGTCGAATGGCCTAGGTTAGTAAAAATGACACCAATTGACGAAGGGCTTAGTCTTCGATAATCCTTTACCAACTATGTTATGATGTTCTCCAAAAGGTACAACTTCACTTCCTCCATGGCACCCTTTTCCAACAGGGCAGTTGGACCTGAGTGGTTCACTAAACAACTCCCTTTCGAGATGCAGAAAGATGAAGATGAATTCCTCGACGTTTGGGAATCATTTTTGACACCTAGGCTTCTTACTTCTCATCATAATGTCACCAAAACAAAAGTTGCACTGATTGTCTATCAACCCAACCTCGTCGCTTGATAGTTTTGCCTCGTTCAACAGAAACCCAGATCCATTTTTCCCAAAAAGGTTCCATCATATTCTATAACTCCTTCCATACTGAAGAACAAAACATAGAATTGTCGAAGAAATATGTTGATGATTGTCTTGAAATTCTCCCAATGGGCTTTCGACCATCTTTCCTCTGTACCCATGAATTTGATGTCTGGTGGAAGGATTACTACCTCACCAAATTTTTCGACATGAACACATTCAACACTCAATTAACAAATGCTTTTACTCTTGTGTAGGACAGAACCAAGAAAGTTGTTGTCGAAGATACATCTGAAAAGATGGATGAAGATCCACCAAGAAATGCCAGGAAGATTGTAACAAAGGTATAACCTTCTCTTTCTATACTAGATTTTCTTCATTCTTCAAAAACTAATCAACTTTTTATTTTCTATTCCAGGTAGGTCGAAAACCACCACCTTCCCCCAAAAGGAAAAAACAAGAAGAAAAAGTTCCCAGTGAAGAATCTGGCGATGAATCTCCAGAACAAAGCCAACCTCAAAAAAAGAAGAAAGTCACCAATACCTCCTTAAAAAAATCCACAAGTAAATCGACCAAGGCCACTCCCCCAAATAGTCTAGCTGTAAAGGTTTAGGTGAAGGACGCAAAGAGTGGAAATTCCAGTTTTAATATTGAGATTCCTCAGGTAAATCTTTACTTCAACCACTTATATTTACTTCTTATTATTTCTGTTTTGATTTATAACTTGAATTCATTTTCAGGTTGATGTCAAAGGGAACCCCCTAGAGGAAGAAGTGCCAAAGCCCAAGAGTAATCTTTTTCCCAAAGTTGCCATCCCAACACACACTTCTCCAAAAAATTCGACAAAAGAATCAGTAGTACAAAAGGAACATTCTCCTGACAACCTCGACCTTCTGATGATAATTCTCCCCTCCTCCTGGATCAGACGCACTCAATAAAAATGACGAATTCCATGTTGATGCTGAGGTCGAGGACAAGAATGACGAAAAGGAGAAACTGCTGGTGATGATGATAAAATGGAAAAGCAAGATGTTGGTTTAACTCTAGGATAGGGTATTCAACCAACCCCTAACCCCACAAAAGAAAGTTTGTTGTCGATTCGTTCTACTAGTCTTTCTCGTGAAGAGATTGAGAGCCTCAAGGTGCAGAAACCTTTAGAATATTTAAAGGTCATGCTCAGTGCTCGACACACCTTTCAAGACTCATCTCGAAGTAGTTCAACCACTTCTGAGGCTACCTCTAGTATGCATTCCCTTGAAGCTACCATGGCTGAGATCAAAGTAAAAATCATTGATGTGGACTTGTTTAAAGTCTTGGAAGAAAATAAAACTGACTGCTTAGAATTAAAGAAAATCCTGAAGCAAGTAAATGTCTTGGAGACTTCTGCTGAAGTGAGCAGCCTTGTGATGGATCTGACTACTCTAATAGATTCGGTGAGTGCAAACTTGAATCGTTAGAAAGACTTCTAAAAAAAATCTCCAAGAAATTTTAGACATAACTCGCTGAGTGGGATGTTGTAGCTACTTCGACCAACAAAGTTTTAGAGTTGGAACAACATTCTGAAACTTACAAAAAGGAAGTTTCCGAATGCGATAGAAATGTCCAAAAATGGGAGAAACCGATACATGTACTTCAAAAGAAGATCTCCCAAGAGAAAGAACGTAAGGAATCCATTCAGAAACTCAAGCAAGATGAAATCAAAGAAGAACTGAAGGTGGGTATTCACCATGCTGAAAGGGCTCAGAAACTCAGCCAAGAGATCGAAAGCCTTTCCACCAATAGAAGCTTTTGTGACTGTCGACTCCAGCTTCAGAAAAAGAAATTCGACGAGCTGAAGAAGTCTTTTGCCAATATTGAATTGTAATAGGAATAATTTATTATTTTGTAGCTTTTGAAGTTTATTTGTAATGACGTTGATGCCATTTGTTTTGGCAAAGTACATCATCTTTTTATATTATATTACAATTAATCCATGGTAATTTTAATTTCTTGCAAAATTGGTTTGTATCTTTTCAAATACTTCCCATTTATCTTCAATATTCTCTTATCTTTTTCTATTTCTTCAATTTCGTATGCACCATTTGAAAAAAATTTCAAAACCTGGAAAGGTCCTTCCCACTTGGGAGACCATTTCCCCATTAATCTATCTTTTCGATCCATAGGAAGAATCACTTTCCAAACAAAATCACCACTTAAAAAGGTCTTAGATTTTACTTTCTTATTGTAAAACCTTTCGACTCTCTCTTTTTATCTTTTTAACAAATCAAGCGCACATAATCTTTCTTCATCTAAATCAACCAATTCGTCCATCATCATGCTCCAATACGTGTCTGATGGAATTTCGTAATGTCTTTGAACTCGAAGGGACTGTAAGTAAATTTTGATCGGTAAGACTGCACCGTGCCCATAGGTCAACCTGAATGGATTAGAATTCGTTGCTTCTTCAGGAGACGTTCAACAAGCCCATAAAATTTGATCTGAAGTTTTATGCCAATTTTTGGGTTTTTTCCCCACATGCTTTTTGATTAAATTTATTACCACCTTGTTTGCTGCTTCGACTTGTCCATTCACATGAGCATAGTAAGGCGTCGAAGTAAGGAGCTTAAATCCTATTTCTTTTGCAAACATTTGCATATTTTTTCCAGTGAACACAAATCCTTAATTTGTTGTTATTGTCTCTGGTATCCCAAATCTGTAAATTATGTGTTTTCGAATGAATTCTATGTCTGTTTCTTGATCCACATTCACGAGAGGTATAACTTCAATCCATTTGGTGAAATAGTTTATTCCAACCAAAGTGTAATTCTTCCCTTTTGAAAAGGCTGGTTGAATTTCGCCAATTAAATCCAATGCCCAGCCTCTGAAAGGCCAAGACTTTATAATCGAATGCAACTCATTTGCAGGAACATGTGGTATACCTGCATGCACTTGGCATTCCTGACAACCTTTTGCAAAATCGACACAGTCTTTCAACATCGTTGGCCAATACATTCTTTGTCGAAATAGTAACCATTTCATTTTATGGATTGCTTGATGTGCGCCACATGATCCACTGTGCACGTTCGACAAAGCTATGTAAGCCTCATCTTTGCCCAAGCATTTCAGTAAAACTCCCTATGAAGTCTTTTTAAACAGTTCATTTCCAAAAAAGTGCATAACTTAAAGCTCTGTACTTTACTTTTCTTTCGACTTTATGATTTGGGTTTTGTAGATAATCCTTGATGGGTTTTCTCCAATCTTCAGTTCTTGAATCATCTACATTGAATATTTCAAAATTTTCTTTGTCACCATATCCTAACTTTATTGTTTCCAAATCTGATGGGGACAACTTAATAGATACAACCCTTCCTCTTACTTCAATAGCTTTTTTCAAAATTTTCTCTTGACACTTTATACCCAGATGCAAGTTGAGCAAGATCATTTGCCTCTTGATTTTCCATCCTGGGGATATGTCTAATGGCCACATCGTCGAATCTTTTAAGAAGTCTATTAGCTATTACAAAGTACATGATTAAATTTTCTTTTATACATTTATATTATTTAGTCAGTTGTTTCACCACTAACTCAGAGTCACCCATTATTTCGATTCTTGTTGCCCCCAATTCCAACAAGATTTCAAGTCCAACAATCAAAGCCTCGTATTCTGCTTCATTATTTGAACATAAGCCTTTGACTTTGTGCTTGAATTTTGTTGGAATTTTGTTAGGAGAAATAATTAGTATCCCAACACCAGTTCCATTCTTATGACTGAAACCGTCGATATACAATTTCCATGGTTCTAATTTGACATACTCCACCTCATTTTCATTTATTGAGTGGTCAACTATAAAGTCAGCAACCACTTGTCCCTTAACATCCTTTAAGGGAAAATATTTTAAAGAATATTCTGTCAATGCCAACGCCCATCTCCCAATCTGACTATGTAAAATAGATTTAGATAACATATGCTTTATTATGTCAAAATGAGAAGAAATATACACATCAACTGGATTTATATAGTGCTTTAATTTCATAGAAGAAAAATTTACACATAAACATAATTTTTCTATAACACTATATCTAGTTTCAGCATCGTTTAAAACTCTGCTGAAATAATAAATGGCCTTTTCGACGCCATTTTCATCTTCTTGACATAACATACTTCCTAGTGTCTTATCTGATGCCGAAATGTATAACCTCATACTTCTCTTTCTATAAGGAGACATTAAAATTGGAGGACTAGACAAATATTCTTTAATCTTTTCGAAAGCATATTGTTGTTCTTGCCCCCATGCAAAGTCTTCCTTCTTTAGTCGAAGTAGATGTGAGAAAGCTTGTGTCTTTCCACTAAGGTTGGAGACGAACCTTCTAAGAAAGTTGATTTTCCCTAGCAGGGAATGCAACTCTTTTTTTGTTGATGGTGATTTTGCTTCCATTATGGCTCTGGATTTGTTTTCATTTATTTTGATCCTTTTCTTGTGGACCACAAAACCTAAAAAATTACCTGCCTACACACCAAAAGCACATTTAAGGGGATTCATCTTTAAACCAAACTTCCTCATCCTTTCAAAGGATTGTCAAAGATGGTCTATATGGTTTTTTCCTGAAACTAACTTAATTACAATATCGTCAATATAAACTTGCATGGAAGTTTAAATAAAATCATGAAAAATCGAATTCATAGCTCGTTGATAAGTCGCTCCAACATTTTTTAAACCAAAGGGCATTACTACCCATTCATAAGTTCATATTGCTCCAAGACAGTGAAATGCCGTTTTTGGAACGTCCTCTTCGACAATAAAGATCTGATTATATCCAGAGTACCTGTCTAACATACTTAAGTACTCATGGCCTGCTGCCGAATCTATAAGCATTTCTGCTACTCGCATAGGATATTCATCCTTTGGGGTAGCTAAATTTAAGTCTCAAAAATCAATACATACCCTTAGTTTGCCATTTTTCTTAATCACATGAACTATATTTGCAATCCAATCGACATACCTAGTTGTACGAATGAATTTTAACTTCAAAAGTCTTTCGACTTCTTTTTTTATCTTCGACAGAATTTCTGGTGCGAAACGCCTTGGAGTCTTCTTTACTGGTTCCTTTCCTTCTATTATTGGAAACTTCAATTTGACCAAACTTCTATCCAGTTCGGGCATCTCGTCATAGTCACATGTAAATCAATCTTTGATTGCTTTCAGCAACTAGACTATTTCGACTTTGAACTGTAGGTCCATCTTGGCGCTTATGTAGGCTGGCCTTTTCTCTGCCCCTAGTCCCAAATGTATTTCTTCTAATGGATCATGCGCCACCATCTTCGTATCAGTCGATACTGGATCTTTTTCGAATCCTAAAGGTTCGTCGTTGTAAATAGCGTCAAGCTTCTGGTGTTGCCATTCGACCATCTGAGTATTATCATGGTCTTCTTCAACGTCCCTCTGGAGACATTGTTCGTCGAAATCGTTTTTGTTGGCTTCGACAGCCATATATTTCACTTCGGCCTCAAGAGCCGCTTTGAGTTTATTTTCGGCTATATAAGCTGTAATCCTTTCGAGAGCTGAAGATTCACTCATCATCGTCGAAATCGCTTCCCCAACCTGTTTTCTCTATGTGGTAAGTTCCCCATATGAAGTTTGACTCGTCCACTATTTCTTTGTCCCATTGAAAGCCATATGCTGGATGGAGGTACATTGAACAATAGGCCTTGTTAGTTTCCTTATGGTCGAACTCCGTTGGGCTGCAGGGATGTATATGAGCCCAATTTTTGTCTAAGCTTCGACGGTCCACGTGGTTTACCTCAGTCATGAAGTAACTCTGATCAGCCTCAATATTTTCGACAATGCCATTTGTTCGCCAAATAGCTATTTGTTGGTGTATTGACGAAGGTACAACCCCTACGCCGTGTATCCATTCCCTTCCCAAGAGAAAATTGTAATTCGCCTTTGAAGCAATAACATAAACATTTTTGGCCTTGTTATAGTCCCAACAGTTAGATCTACTTGGATGACGCCCATAGTGGTTCCCACTTTACCTTCGTAATTCGACAACACCATATTATGGGGCTTTGCATCAGAATCATCTTTTCCAATTTTCTTCAACATGAAGTGGGGCATCAGGTTCGCAGCAGCTCCACCATCTACCAGTATTTTATTTACCCCGACATTTTCAACTTTTCCTTTTATAAACAAGGGCTTTAGATGTCCTTTCAAAGAGTCGTCTGGCCTTTCGAAGAAAGCGTTTTGTTCCTCAACGCAACTATTGTTCATTATGTAGTAGCAAACAGGCTTGTGTCCCATTTGTTCATCCTTCATGTCATTCTCTTCGTCTTCGACTTCCATGACCCTATCATAGTCTCTGGGGATAACTGAAACTACATTGCAGACAACATCAAAGGATGCTTCTGAGTCAGATTTGAAGTCATCAGTCATTTCATCGTCTTCCAGGGCTTTATCTTTGGTCTTTACTAGTTTGACCTTGCTGTTAGGATTGTTACTGCGGGAAGACTCCTTTTTGTTCACCATCTGGATGTTGTTGCTGGATTCTGCTTCGTTTCTATTGACAACATCTTTCTCGACCATCCCCTTTTTGGCAGCTTCCCTCTCTGCCCTCTTTTGTCTCTGGAATCTCCTCCACTAGGATCTTGACATAGGGTTTTTACCCTTATAATTTTCTAAAGGGTAAGGTCTTGGTTTTTGTTTCCCAACTTCATTTCTTACTACTATTGAAGGATCCCTCTGGATTTCGAAGCTTCCCCATTTCTTTCGTCCCTGGGCATTTCTAATTGGCTGAACCCATTTGTCATCAGTAGCTTTATATGTTGGTTTGTAAGAGTTATGGTATCTTTCTCCAAACCTCTATTGATAATAGCCATTTTTCCTTGGATCATGCCTCTCTGTTCTGATAGCTGGGACCGTCCCCCAGTTTCCTTTTCTCTTAGCCTTTTCTATCACCTCCAGGTTACTTGTTGCCTTTCCGTCGAAAATGGCACTTCATCTTGGGAATAACATGACTTCGGCTTTCTTCTTTTGGCATTTCTTGATGAATTCAATTAAATTCTCCTCTTTTTTGGGATAAGCCAACCTTTGGTATTCTTCTCGACGGTGATCCTCATCATGTTGTGTTTGGTTCCTTTGGGACACTTCCACCATGTTGACATCGGTGGTCTATCCATCAACAATACTTAGTTTGTTCATTTTTTCAGTATGTGCTTCTTTAATTTGATAAGTAACTGGTTTCATAGGGACGTCAGTAGTCTCTGCCTTATCTTTGGTAAAATCTTCATCAACCTTAGTGTTGATACCTTTGAAAGCATTACCTATTTCTATTTGGTCAGCATCAGGGCCTTCAGTAGCCTGGTTCTCGATGGTAAGGCCCTCATTGGCCTCCTGATTATTTGTAGTGTTGAGGCCTTCAGTAGCCTTTTTTTCTGCTTCGACGGAGTCTTCAACAACTTCGTCAGCATTTTCTTTGTTGGAACCCTCAGTGGTTTCAACTCTGTTAGGGGTGTCGAAAACTTCATCAGCCTCCTTATTGGCGTAGTCATTTGAATCTCCTTCATCAGAGTATTTGACACCTTTGATCACCACTGGCTGGCTCACAGAACCTCTGGAGATTTCCTCCACATCATGTTGGTCTGTAGGATCACCAGCAATCTCTACCATGTTAATGTTAGTGTCGAAGCCTTCAGTAGCTTCCACCATTTCAAAACTGTGATCAGAAACCTCTTCTACTTCTACCGTGTTAATGATGAATGGCTCAACATAATGGGCTTCGACAGTCTGCATTGGATTCGAGTCAATCTTCATTTGTTTCTTTGGCTTGTCACCGAACTTCAGCCTTCCGTCATGGATAGTATTTTGTACGAGATCCCTGAAAAGGAAACATTGAGATGTTTTATGACCCAAATATTTATGGTACTTACAAAAACCTCTCTTTTTCTGTTGTTCCACAGGATGCACTTTAGTGCCTGGTGGTACTATCATTTGACCATCTTTAACTAATAAGTCAAAGATTTCGTCACATTTTGTGACGTCTAATGTATAAGTTCTCTTAGGAAATTTCTCATTCTTCTCGAACTCGACCGAATTCTTTCCATTCAACGAAACCAATACTTTACATGAATATGGTGGACCTTGTTTCAATTCTCCTAGGTCAATTTCCTATTCGTCGAAATTGACGGATTTGTTTATGTCATTATCATCATCTTGGTATACCCCTATATAAGCCACCTTTTCTTTCTTATTTTTATTCGCTCTAAGTTTTTCAGCTTTTAATATTTTGACTTGTCTCACCCTATCTACTAATTATGCCATATCTCTTAAATACTGAGTGTCTAATTTCTTTCTTATAGAATAATCTAGGGCCTCTGCGGCCATTTCGACTAACTCATGTTCGGGCACCTGAGTGAAACATCTTGCCTTTAACAATCTGAATCTATTTAGATAATCATCTATTGGTTCAGAGAATTTTGTCTTGACACTTGCTAATTCTTTCAGGCTTATTTTGGTTTGACCCATATAAAATTGTTCATGGAATAACTTTTCTAATTGAGTCCACGTATGTATTTAACTTGCGGGCAAGGATGTAAACCAAGTGAATGCACTTTTAGTCAAAGATCTTGGAAAATATTTTGTTCTCAAAATCTCATTGTGGGCTATTTCTCCTGCTTCTATCAGATAACGGGCTACATGTTCTATGGTGGATTCGCTAGTATCCCCTGAGAATTTGGTAAACTTAGGAACTTTCCATCTTGGGGGTAGTTCCTGTTGCAGAATATATTCAGATAATGGGGAAATATAACTAGGCCTTTGCAATCTTACATTCGCCCCATTTTGTGCCATTATCCTTTCAACCATGACTGCTAAATTATTTTTGACAGGCAAGTTATTATACCGAATTCGCTGTACCACATCATCAGCGTCTTGGCCTCTCTGGACTAATATCATCCTAGGCTCTTGTTGGACATGGATTTCTACATGAGGTTGTTGGGCTACTTCCTCTTGATTTTTAAGGTTTACCTGAGGAATGTCTAAAGGCCTCTGATTTATTGTAGGTTCCTCTTCGACACCCACCCTAGGGTTCTGAACTATTTGTTCTCTCTGTCGAGTTTGAGGGACGCCGAAAAAATCAGCAATGCACGTCATTTGCTCTATCAAAAATTGGTTTGTGTTGGGTGGTGTTCTATATTAAAGGATTAAACATTGTTCCCATTTGTTGTGTCAACAGTTGGACCATATCATGATTGCTTTCATCCATTTGTTGTCTAATTATCTACACAAAATTATTTGTAATTACTGGCGTATGAGTTTGGAATCCTAGTGGAGGTTGATTCATTCTACCTATGTTTCCACCAGATCCTGACCCTTGTAATGGGGAAGACATGTTGACCATGGAGTCAGAATACAATGATGACACATTCTGCAAATTTTCCATCGTTGAAGTTGGCATCCCAAAAGGTTGTTCCCTATTATATGGAAGCATGATAAAAGTTGTGGCAAAAGGCCTATGAGTATTCCCTATAAGAGAAGGTGTCCATATGGGCCTTTGGTGTCCCATGGTGGAAAAACTAGGCGCATTTTGAGATACTGAAATCGCTGGTGTAGACCCTGCTGACGAAGGCACAACCTCTGACACAAAGATTGACTCTGTATTTCCCCTTGTCGAAGGGGTAGGGCTAAGCACTGAAATGTTTTCATTTGAATTATTTGGCGCATTCTCCATCCTTCTTACTCTTGTTCTTTTAGGTCTTTCTACGTCAGTTACGGCTAATTTATCGCTTCTTAGAATCATACAATATAATGAAACCTTTTTTGACTAAGAGTTATTATGTTTCTTTAATTTGCACTGGTCCCACTAGGCATGCCAATTTGTTCGTTGTTGATTTTGACGAACAACCGTTGGTTTCCCAATCTTAACAAATTGGTTTACTTGCAGGATCAACCATACAAATCCTAGGACACATGTGCTTTTCTACAAACTTTTTATCTCTTAACAATCTTTGGTTTCACTTTTATTAAGTCTTTTCATGTATGTGGAGAATTTGATTAAAGAAAGGAGTAACAATTCTGGCGAAAACTAAATAAAGTAACTTGAACAATGCATAAATAAATGTCGAAAAATAAATAACTTGTAAAGTTAAAGGAAATGTAAAAGACTTTGAACATTTATTTAAATTTTGATGAAGTAAAATGGTGTTATTCACACGTACATTTTCCAGATAAAACTCTTTTCTCAACGGAGTTACTTTGAGTATTTTTGCAGGAATTTTGTACAAGTTTTCTCACACACTAATTCTCATAAAATCTATCATATTTATATATAAATAACATAATTGTCACTAACGGATAAATCCTAAAACTATGACACTTGGCCTTCGGCATGTTTCCTTTTTACCAGGTGCTTCCACGCGTCCTTCTGCCAAATGTAACAACTCTTAAATTTGAATTTCTTCGTTTGCATCGAAATAACGCATCTCCATACGTCTGTCGAACTTTGTCGAAAATGCATCCTTGTTCAGATCTGTCGAAAAATGTTTTTCTCAGTACATTCTTCAATTCTTTTCTTTCCCAGCTATACACACATCTTTCACCTGTCGAAATGCATTTCTACCTCATGGCGTCGAAAATGCTCGTTTACAGAACACGGTTAGCAACATTCCTCTTAACACATCTTTCTTGTTTATCCTCTGATTCCAGAATTCTAAGGTTACTTTCAAAGGCACTATCGTCATCAACTCCCTCGATACCCAGCTGATTCAAGGTCTGCAAAATTTTGTTTGGGACCTCCTCTAATGCCTTCCTGCATCTAAAATTTCCTCTAAAGACATATGTGTCCATGATGGACTCGTTGGACATTATGGATGCAAATCCGGTCCTACGGTCGGAAGGTTCAGGACAATGCCCTTTGGCTCTGTCTCTCGACGACAGTCCATTCTGAAAGTCTTGGACATCCACAACAGCGTGTAGAGTGTAGAGTAATAGGAAGGAGAGTATGTTATTTGGATACTATCATACACTTCAAGTAAAGGTTTCTTTTTTCTTCCTTTAGCCCATTTCGAAGGCCCAACAAACCCTCCAGGGGGCCTAGATATAGGGTCTGAGATATTAAGATCCACGACTAAACCTTTCAGAATATCTCCATTAGACAAAAGTCTAGAGAGGTCCACATCATTACTGATAAACTTGGGAAATATACATACAACTATGTCTTTTGTTTGGTCCGTCTGATCCCTAGGAATTCCAAAACCAGTTTCCACAACATTATCACTGCCAGATGTCATAGCAAGATTAAAGTTATTATTAAC
The DNA here is from genome assembly GCA_963966055.1 of Lathyrus aphaca. NCBI lineage: Eukaryota > Viridiplantae > Streptophyta > Magnoliopsida > Fabales > Fabaceae > Lathyrus > Lathyrus aphaca. Next base: position 610,195,833 of record OZ014519.1, read on the forward strand.
TTTATTACCCATAATTAAAGCCTGGTTGAACTCGATATCCTCCATATCCTCTTTTCCCAAACTATCAACAACTTTGGAAAGTTCAGCAGACACTCCAACCTCGATATCTTACACCACCCTAACATGTGAAATGTCACAATCTCTCCCAGATAGGTTAGGTGTACTAGACTCAACTTTCTCCTCCTCGAAAAAGGAGTTTTTGCCCATTGTGCCACAAATTTGAAAAGTATTCCCTGATATGCCACCCCTTCAAAAATAATGCCCAAAATGCCACAAAATTTGTCCTGTAATGTATTTTTTTAATATTTTTTGTACATCCTCCAACCAAGATGGCGGATGGGCACCACCTGCTGTAGGGGTCCGCCATCTTGGAAGGAGTCCCCCCTTTTTTTTCGTTTTATATTATTAATTAGTTAAAAAACTGATTTTTATTATATTAAAATTATATTTAATAATATAATAATATAAAATATTATATTTTAATTATTTTTTTTTCGTTTTTAATTAATATTAATATTTTATTTTTCTAATTCTAATTCTATATTAAACTATAATAAAATGTTTTTCGGAAAAAAGTATTTATTTAATTATTCCCGCCAAAAAAAGACAATACTTGCAGAAATAAAACTAACTAGAAGGCCCAGCCTTGTTAGGACATTTTTTGCGCATATGGCCGACTTCTCGGCATATGCCACACCTTCGTTTTTCCTTCTCAGTTGTGTCCATTTCAGTCTGAATCCTTGTACTATTTGGACGACCTTTCTTTTTTCGTCGCATGGTGTCGTTGTGGCATAGAATGTCACCTGTATATTGTGGCCAAGCTGACTCAGTAGGAACCCTGAGGAAGCTTTCCTCGTAAACTTTAAAAACACTTTGTACTTTAAAAACATCTGCTATATGAACAGTATAGTCTTGTCTAATGCTTGAACACGCCGCAATAGCATGTGAGCAAGGGACATGAAAAGTTTGAAATTTTCCACATTCACATGTTTGATTTTGGAGATTGACGTTGAAGTGTGTTGTTGGTCTACTATCATGATTCACTGTTTCTTGTACTAAAAAGCGAAACATTTGTCGATCAAACTGTCTAACAATGTGGCTGTTTGATTTGAAAGCCTCTTCCTCGATACCCTTCATGCAATTAGCAGTAAAGACTTGTCCAATTGTCAACTTTCTAGTCCATTCATGTCCTCTTTTACCAAAAATTGTGCCCAACCTATAATATGTTGACTTTACCAAAGCTGTAATCGGTAGATTTCTAGTGGCCTTCAAAACCGAGTTCATTGATTCAGCGAGGTTGGTAGTCATATGCCCCCATCTTTTTCCTCCATCAAACGCCCTTGTCCATTTATCTCTGGGGATATTATCAACCCAATGTAATGCTTGTATGTTAGCTTTACGTAGTTCTGCTCTGTAGTATTCATACGCAGACTCAGTTAACGCATAACCTGAGTGACAAAAAATATTAATACATAATAAATAACTAGTTTTCAATAAAGAATAATTAGTTAAGGACAATACCCATGTTAACAACTTTCTTGCGCAGGTCGTTATCTTTTATTTCCCTCGTGAAATTTTGTGCTATGTGTCTTATGCAATATACGTGCGAAGAGGGAGGGTTCTGCCAACCATTTTCCGGGTTATCATATGCACTCGTTATGGCTCTGTGGTGATCATAAATTAGGCATAGATTTGGTTGGGGGGGTTACATGCATCCGGAGATTTTTCAGGAAAAAACTCCAAGCATCAGTAGTTTCACCTTCCACCAATGCAAAGGCTATGGGAAATATATTCCTATTTCCGTCCTGTGCAACAGTGTTGCACCCCAAAATTTGCCCTCACAATACAAGACTTTGTGTTCTAAGAAGGTTCACAAGGTTCACAAGTTCTCAATGCTTATATAACCTTTCATGAGGTTCATGAAGTCTACAAGGCACTTCTTGAAGGTTCACAAGGTTCACAAGCTTCTCAACATCTTCAAGACCTTTCATGAGGTTCATGAAGTCTACAAGTTACTTTATGAAGGTTCACAAGGTTCACAAGTTTCACAATGATTACAAAGCTTTCCTGAGGTTTATGAGGTCTACAAAGTCACTTCATGAGGTTCACAAGGTTCACAAGCTTCACAATACCTCCCATGAGTATCACAAGACATTTTATGAAGATTCACAAGGTTCACAAAGTTCACAATTGGTCAAAGAAGTTGACAATCCCCTCAGACAATGCACCTCCTAAGCAGTGCATCCAAAACTAGGGTTTTGACTTTAATCAGGCTAAATGGACTTCCAATACCTCAAATGAGCTTCATAACATCTTATATGTGTATAAGAACCCTCATGACAAGTTTCAAGACTTTTCTCAAAAGTTTGCTCAGTCAGATGATCAGATAAGTCAAAATCAGTCAATGCAGTTAAAAAGTCAAACTGAGGTCAACTGTGGTCAAACCAAAGTCAAACTTCATGATTTTTTGCCAACATCAAGTATATGAGGTAAAATTCATCATTTGATCAAGGGTTGATCATGATTTATCAAGGAGATTCCAGATCATCAATAATCAGGAGTTTCTAAATTAGGGTTTCCTTAGTAAAAGTCAACCGAACTTTGACCAATCATAACTTTCACATACTTCATCACCAAGTCTCCATCCAAATCTCATTTTGAAGGAAATTGAATTCTATACAACTTTTATGTTGAAGGTTAAGCCCAAAAATGCATCATTTGAAAGATATGATCTAAGACATTATAGGTCATTTCAAAAGTCAACAAAAAGTCAACAACTTCAAAAGGGCATAACTTGAGATTGGTAAATGATATGGACCTGAAACCAATGGGGTTGTTTAGAGGACTCTTCAAGCTTTCCAAAAAGTCCAAGAACACCCTCATACCCTTAAAATTGAGGGAGATGTGCCTTTGCAAAGTTGGGCAATTTTGTGATGGTTTATGTTAAAAATGGAGGTTTAAAATCATTTCTTTCCAAATGGGCTGCCCAAGTTATGATCCAATCCATACATTAACACTATGCACGACCCAAACCACTTAAAATCTGATTTTTATTATTTTTATTTCTATTTATTTTGATTTAAATCATTAAAAATCATTTTAAATATAAATAAAATATGAAAATTAAGGATTTTATTTGGATAATGTTTCTAGAAAATCATAATTGGTGATTGAAGTTGAAAGAGAAAGAAATCATGTGATCTCTCCAAAAATAGCAAGCATTCATGATCAAATATTTGGACTTTTACACCATAATCTTTTTCAATATTTTTGGATCAAATCTCCACACAATGAATCCATGTTTCTGACCTAATTCACTCCCATATATATACTAAACATAAACCTAGCCTCAAGCCACGAAATCCAGCAGCCAAAGTGTAAGTTTATCATTCAAAAAAATTCCTCCAAAAGTGACATTCGGGTTTTCAAATTCAGGACATTACAAGGTAAAATAAGAACATGGTTGGCTTCCTTGGACATCATAGATCATGAATCACCATCCATAAGCATTCAAACCATGCCCTAATGATGAACCCGAAGCATTGTTCATGCTTGAAAATATTTTTTCGATTCCAATGATTCACTGCATTTGAATGGATTTTGATTCACTAATGTTGTTTATGATGTTGTGTAGTTTGTTTCTGGACAGGAAAACCAAAGAAACTGTGGCTAATTCACAAGATGCCATAGTTAGGGTTTTGACCTAGGTTTAGGGATTTTGGATTTAAGACACATAAATCAATTCTAAAAACATAGAACTAATCGTGTGAATGTTTGGATCATGATTCTGGTTTTAATTTTGTAAAATTGTACAGTTTTGTTGCTTGTTGATATTCGTAGGTTTTGCTGGGAATGGTTTTTCGCAGGAAACTTTGCAAGAATTTTCGTAAGAAAATTCGCAGCTCAGGAGGTTGAAGATGAAGTTTGCCGCGCATCCATAAATTCAAATAATGATAATTTATTTTATGTTGTTTTGTTGTTTTGTTATCACACACGCGCGTGTGTCCTGGTGGTAAGCTCTGCCTGCGTATGTTGTAATAACCTTGGTTCGATACTGGGCTGGTGCATTTGTTTTTGTTAATTTTTCAGGATAAAAGCCAACTTAATATATTATGGTTCAATGCCATTCAATAACCAGGAAGGCTCTCCCAGCCAGGTGGATGTGCGCGCATGTTGGTAATCTGAAGGTCCTGGGTACGATTCTCACCCCAGGCCTTTTTTGTTCATTTATTTTTCTGGATTTTCAAGGGCAAGGCACAAAAACAACTATGCTTCACTCTTTCTCACCTGCGTGTGTGATGTCCTGGTGGTTATTGCTGTTGCTTGCAAGTGTGAGGTCTTGGGATCAAATCCCAGCAGGTTCCTTTTTCCTACTTTCTTATTTTTTTTTCCTTATTATTGTTTTAATTAATACTTTATTTTAAACAAAAAAAATCCAAAAAATTCAAAATAATATATTGATATTAGGTTAAACTTATTTTTATTTTCTTTTCTTAAAAAAAAAATACTAATTTGTTAATATTATTAAATTGAATATGTTATTATTTTAATATTCTAAAAATTGTATATATGTCCTATTTAATTAAATAAATTGTTAATCAAACCCTAAAAAATATTTTTTCTAATAAACCCTAATTTATTTTCTATTTAAAACTTAGTTGTTATTTTATTCTAATATAATTACCATGTGCATATTTATCTAATAAAAGTTAATATTTTGTAAAATATTTATAATCCAAATTATTTTTTCTTTTAGATGTTTAGAAACAATTTAATTTATAATAATTATATTTTTGTATATGGTTAGAAATAATTTGTAAATATAATAATTAATAGAATTAAATTTTATAAACATGATTAATATTGTAAATGTGATATTCAAAACCTATTTTCTTCTTATAATATGTATGTATTGTTTAAAAAATAAATATTAATATATGTTTATAATAATTAGAATTTTGTAGTTATAATAAAAAATAATAATAACTTGATAACTTGTAAAATTAAAATAATTGCTTATTCATATTTCTAAATAATTGTTTATAAGAAAAATCGTTAATATATTATTATTATATTTTGATTAATTTTTATTATTATTACTACTAACCATATTATTTATTTTGTTTTATTAATTTTATATTATTATTAATCTCTCTTATTTTATTATTACTAACTTTTTGCTTATTATTTAAATTATTTTTACTAACTTCATATTTATACTAACCTTATTTAATTTTTCTTATTATTATTATCACTAACCCCTTATTATTTATTATTGCTTATTTATATTTTATTTATTTTGCTATTTAATTATTTTGCTTAGTATCTATTTATTATAATTTTGTAATTGCCTCTTGGATGTAAATTTGTAATTATTTAATTATTTTTGTTATGGTTAGTAATTAGGGAGTGTAGAACATGTATGATATATTAAAATAAATTTAGATCACTTTTTAATCAAAGATAATTAAATTAACACTCACACACGTAAGTCGATTTTAATCGCCGTCTCACATTTCTAAGGTTATCCCTCAAGTTGCCTACGAATAATGGTCAAGCGGGGTGCATAAAGCAAATCCCTTCAAAAGATAAATCATCAAGTCCCTCATGGTTGCCTATACGAATCGAGTCCCTTCGAAAAATGATGATAGTCCCTCATATGTGCTTATTACACCCCACAGTTGCCTTCATAATCAGAATGTCCCTCACATGTCCCTTAACATCCAAGGTAATGACTACCTACTTCTTAATAGTAGGGATAGTCTTACCAAGGAAAGAATAAAAGACAAGAAAGACTTAGAACTTTAGGGTAGGTACCTCTTAGTTGCTTGCTCACTCCATTTTTCAAACACTTAACGAATTTCAAACAAATTTTCAAACAAGTTTTTACACATCCGTACATGGGTTATTATTAACTATTCTGAAAATTTTTCTATTCACACACTACACTTTCAAAAACACTTTAAAGTGAGCTAAGCAACTAAGAGCCCATGGATAACCATGGATGTAAAGGGTGCTAACACCTTCCCTTTACATAACCTACCCCCCGGACCCAAAAATATCTCTAAGGTCTTTCCTGTTCTTTTATAACCTTTCCTTATGGATAAAATAAAAGTCGGTGGCGACTCTTGCTATCCGCAACATAACTTAAAAGTCAGTTCTCCCACCGTGTTACAGAACTGGCGACTCTGCTGGGGATCTATTTTAAGAGGGGTACCCTTAGGAATTAAGATCACTTTGAATTGCTTGCCTTGTTTGATTTATATTACTTGTTGGGGTGCTCTTATGTGTGAAAGGTCCTAACCCGGATCTAAGTGTACCTTAGGTAAATGGCAATAGACCAAGGAAACTGTACGACGTATATCGATACGGTTGATCTGGTGGCCATAGTTAGTGCGACTTCTTGGTTGGTGCTTATGTTCCTTAAGTCAAGTTGAGGATAATATGAGGCTGCCATATGTTGTCAATGCACTAACTAACTTTTAGAACCCTAGTTAACTCATCTTGGCCTTTAGAAGGTAGTGAGGTAACCGGCTTTGGTGCAGACTGAAGTTGGTTGACACTCGATACTACGCTCATTGAGATCTTGAACTTGGAGAGTTTTGGTTGGCAAGTAAGTTGCCTACTGAACAACCACCCTTGTGAAGGATCAATGATATTGAGATCCCTTAGAACCCGGTTACTTTTGTAGGACAGGATGAACCATCTAACTTCAGGGGAGGGTATTTACCTTTGAACCTCATGCAAGCCTTTAAACCTAGGGCTATGGTGTGACTTGTTTGTGTGTGCCACATGTTTGTGATTGAGCATAACATCATGACATCATCATGCATCATAAGCATAGCATTTTCACTAACCATTTCAAGGACCAAAGGATTTATCTTTGTTCTTTGTTGCAGGTCATGGCTTCCGCTCGTAGAAACACCATCAGGATCAACTTTGTGAGCATACCTGCTAAACTTAAAGAGTTGGTTTCTCAAGTGTCTGATCATTCCCAGTTCATCAAGAGACATGGTCACCTACTAGATCTAGTCACTTCAGGGTTCAATGAAGACATGATGAGTGTTCTGTTTCAGTTCTTTGACCCTAAGCACCACTGCTTTACATTCCCCGACTATCAGCTAGTTCCAACCATGGAGGAGTTCTCTAAGCTTCTAGGTATACCTGTTCTTGATCAAAGACCTTTCACAGGCTTGGAGAAGGAGCTCAAACCAGAGGTTATTGCTGCAGCTCTACATCTGAAGAAATCTGATATTGTTCTAGAGACGAGAAGCGGAGTCAAGGGTATTCTTGCCAAGGTACTAATGGATAAAGCTCAAATGTTCTTGAAGGCCATGGGCTATGATGCTTTTGAGGAGATCTTAGCCTTGCTGATATATGGCTTAGTATTGTTCCCCAATCCAGATCAGTTCATAGATATTCATGCCATCAACATTTTCCTGAGTCACAATCCAGTGCCTACATTGCTTGGAGACATCCTGCATTCTCTTCACACTCGTACTACAAGGGCACGAGGAACTTTGATGTGCTGCATACCTTTGCTTTCTAGGTGGTTTATTTCTCACCTTCCTCGCTCAGTAATGAAGAATGAGCAAGGGTTCAGATGGTCCAATAGGATCATGTCACTTTCTCACTCAGACATCCATTGGTGCTCCAGATCTATGGAGAATGTCACCATCATTGACCGTTGTGGGGAGTTTCCTAATGTGCCACTTCTAGGCATAAGAGGAGGCATCACCTACAACCCATCTCTAGCTTTACGACAGTTTGGTTACGCCCGGAGCGATGGTCCACATGACATGTTGATTCAGGGCATTGTGTTTGATTACGACAACGATCTTCAGGGTTACCGACAGAGATTCATACGAGCTTGGGGAAAGGTGAACAGGATTGACAGCAAGACACTGGAGCCTAAGTACACTATTCCTATGGAGGCTTATCTCAGATGGGTACGATCTCGTGCTCAGACACTCATGATGCCATATCCTGCCGTCCTACCAGTTATCATGGAACCTGTTGCTGAAGGAGACACAACTTATACCATTCTTCACCCAGACATGCCTACTGATAAGGAAGACTTGCAAAGATCATGGATCCAACTGAAGGAGCAAAGGGATACTTTCGAGGCTCATTACAAAGCAAGCCAAGCAAGGATCCTAGAGCTAACAAAGCAGCTTCACGAGGAGCGAAACCTCAATTCATACCTCAACACAAAGAGGAAGCGTCCATGGGAGACTTAAAACCCCATCTTTTGTACTTATTTCACTTTCATTTTTGTAAGCCTAAAAGGCAAAACAAGTTATTACTAATAAAAAGTTACTTTCTTGTTTGTTTAAGCAAATTTAAATCCTGCAGTCCTTGAAAACATTGCATATGCATTCCCATATCATTTCACTGCATCACAGGTTTATAATTGTGCACAGGTTTCTCATCTTCTCGCTGTTTATTTCAGCAATGGCTCTTGAACAATCAGTTAAGGATCTTCAGGCACAGAATGCACAGTTTCAGGAGCTGATCTTGAACCTGTCCAAGGGGCAAGATGATTTGAAGGCACTGCTGGCCAAGAAGACTAAGAAGACTAGAAGGTCTGCTGGGTTGCTCAACATGGGAAGAAGGTTCAAAGGTCCTGTCAAGACCAAGGAAGAGATTGAAGACTATGAATCTGAAGAATCTGAGAAAGAGAGAGGCAGTCTCCACAACACTATGGGGGACTCTGATTCTGAGGCTAATTACTACCATGAGTCTAATGAAGACAAATTCAAGATGTTGGTGGATAGGATGGATGCCATGGAGTTGCAGAAGTCATCTGGGCTGGATTTTGAGGATTTGAGTCTGATATCTGGGGTAGTCATACCCATTGGGTTCAAGGTTCCTACATTTGTTGTCTATGATGGGGTCTCTTGTCCCAAGCTGCATTTGAGGTCTTATGTCAGAAGGATCCAACCCCACACTGCTGACAAGAAGTTGTGGATCCACTTTTTTCAAGAGAGCTTATCTGGAGCTCAGCTGGAGTGGTATTATCAGTTGGAGAGCGTTAACGTCAGAGACTGGAATGATCTTGCTGAAGCTTTCTACAAGCAGTATCAATACAATGCTGACCTAGCCTCCACTCGCATGCAGCTTCAAAGCATGTCTATGGGTGCCAAAGAAAGTTTTAAAGAGTATACTCAGAAGTGGAGAGATTTAGCTGGAAGAGTTCAACCCCCTTTGACTGACAGGGAGCTGGTTGATATGTTCATGTGTACGCTGAATGGTCCGTTTTACAGTCATCTCATTGGAAGCTCATCATCTGGCTTCACTGAGTTGATCATGACAGGAGAACGGGTAGAAAATGGTATCAAGAGTGGTAAGATCCAAGTGGGCACTTATTCATCAGGTGCTGCAAAGAAGCCTCCCACCGGGAAGAAGGAATCCAATGCTGTTTATGGTCAACCTGATCGTAACAGAAGGCATCAGTCTGTTAGTGCAGTTCATATTTCAAATCCAACTCCTGCAACAACAGAGCAGCCTCAAGGCAACCAACAGAGGGCTAGAAGACAGTTCACGAAGATCAACATGTCAATGGCTCAGGCATTGCAACACTTGTTGAAGGCTGAACTTATTACCCTGAGGGAGGCTCCTCAGAATCCCAATGTTACCTCTCCCAAGTACAATTCCAATGCACGATGTGCATATCATTCAAACTGTCCAGGACATGATACTAATAACTGCTGGGTCTTGAAGAACAAAATTCAAGATATGATTGATGCTGGAGAAATTGAGTTTGATCCACCAGGTACTCCAAATGTGATTACAGCTCCAATGCCAAATCACGAGAAGACTGTCAGTGCCATTGAGGAAGATTTGCATATCCATTCAGTCGATGAATTGACCACACCATTGTCTGTCATCAGAAAGAAGTTGGTACAGGCTGGGTTCTTTCCGGGTTGTCGTGAAGATTGTGTTTATTGTGAGCATAATCCAGAGAAGTGCTTCAGATTGAAAGATGGAATTCAGCGTCTCATGGATAATTACACCATAGTGTTTGAAAGAAGACCGTCTTCTGTAGAGAGTATGGTGGAGCATATTACCAGAGGTAAGAAGATTGAAGAGGTTGACATGGTTGACAAAGCACCACTAAGAATCACTTCAAAGGGTCCCATTAAAATCACTCATCAGGGTCCAATCAAGATTACTGCTGAAGGTCCTGTGAAAGTTGTTGCTGAAGCCAGAGTAGCTCCTGTGGTCATTACTACTCCAGGTCCTATCCCATATACGTCTGACAAAGCTGTGCCTTGGCACTATGGGTCTGATGTTTACATCCATGGTGTTAAGCAAGAGCCTGTAGCTGATTTGCCTGTTGACATTGATAATATTGCCGGATCTAGCAAGATCACCCGTAGTGGAAGAGTTTTCTCTCCTCCAGATACTTCCAAGAATGCAGTTACTCCTGCTGCTACTTCCACCACTGATGCTCGGGGCAAGGGTCCTGTTATTGAGCCTGTGTCTACTGATGTGCCAGCTGCTGATGACCTCTCTAAGCAGATGGAAGAAGTATTGAAAATCATTCGCAAGAGTGATTATGACATTGTTGATCAGTTGGGGCATACTCCCTCAAAGATTTCCATGCTCTCCCTATTATTATGTTCTGAAGCTCATGCCAAGTCATTGATCAAGTTTCTGAAGATGGCTCATGTACCCAGTGTAATTTCTGTGGACCAATTTGAAAACTGTGTTGCCCACCTGACCTATGACAATGGGTTAGGATTTTCTGATGCTGATTTGACCCCTGCCAAGAGGGATCATAACAGGGCCTTGCATATTTCAATTGAATGCAGGGGCACTACCCTGTCACATGTGTTGATAGACAATGGTTCCTCTCTGAATGTGTTACCCAAGGAAGTCCTGAATAAGCCGAGTCCTGAAGATACTGTGCTAAAGCCCAGTAATATTGTGGTAAAGGCTTTTGATGGTTCTAGAAGAGTAGTGCATGGGGAAATTGATCTTCCAATCCAAGTTGGTTCCCAGGTGTTTACTGCTACATTTTATGTGATGGATATTCGTCCTTCATACTCTTGTCTGCTTGGTCATCCCTGGATCCATGAGGCAGGTGCTGTGACCTCTACATTGCACCAAAAGTTGAGATATCCGGTGAATGGAAAGGTTGTTACGGTCTATGGAGAAGAAGAGTACTTTGTCAGCCATGTGAATACTTTCAAGTATCTGGAAGTGGAAGGTGAATACATTGAAACTCCGTGTCAGTCATTTGAAGTGATTCCCTGGGTTGGTAATGTAGCTCCTCCTGCTGTGAAGAAAGTTCCTGTGGTCACCAGAAAACCTCCAACAATGGCAATGGCCTCCCTCAATGATGCTAGAGCTGTGGTGGATGAAGGTGGTTGTACTATTTGGGGTCAGCTTCCTGATATTCCATACAAGTCTGACAAGTTTGGTTTGGGTTTCACTGCAGAGTCCCAGAAGGCTGTTCGTCGTGCTCGTGCTGCTCGTATCACCAATCAAGGGGTTATTAATGCTGTGGGAGATCAAGATGAAGACTACAACTTGGATGCTTGGATTTTTCCTACTGTGGGTGCTGGACTCAACAATTGGAAAGCTGAAGATGTTATCCCTATCTCCTTTAGTCAGGAGTAAATACTATTACTGTGTTGTTGCTTTTAAATTTGTAACTTCTTGAACAATAAAACTTTCAAGCCATGTGCCTTACCCGGGGCACAATGGTGTGCTTGTTACGGGTTGTCATTTCATTTGCATACTTCATTCAATAAAATCAGTGGACGTTTTGCTTTCGTAAATATTGTGTTCCTTGTCTTTCTTTTTCTTTTATTTTTGCTTTATCAGCTATGTGTTCTTACACACACCCACATCACTAAAATGCAGATCCTCATCCACTCTGGATCCTGTTGATAACAGTTCTACTATTGCCAATTATGATTTCGAGAATCCGATCTATCAAACTGAAGACGGAAATGAGGACGATTGTGAAATACCTGTAGAGCTTGCTAGGTTGTTACAACAAGAAGAGAAAGCTATACAGCCACATGAAGAGCCAGTCGAAGTTGTGAATCTGGGAACTGAAGAAAACAGAAAAGAGGTCAAGATAGGGGCTGATTTAGAGGACAGTGTCAAGAACAGGTTGATTCAGATGTTACGTGACTATGTGGAGATTTTTGCTTGGTCTTATGAAGATATGCCAGGGTTGGATACATACATTGTGGTTCACCGTTTGCCAGTGAAAGAAGATTGTCGTCCAAAGAAGCAGAAGGTTCGTCGTATGCGTCCTGAAATGTCAGAAAAGATCAAGGCAGAGGTAATGAAACAGTTCAATGCAGGGTTCTTAGCAGTAACTTCTTATCCTCAGTGGGTTGCAAATGTGGTACCAGTTCCTAAGAAAGATGGTAAGGTGCGTATGTGCGTGGACTACAGAGATTTGAACAAGGCTAGCCCCAAAGATGACTTTCCACTTCCTCATATTGATATTCTGGTAGACAACACTGCTCAACATAAGGTATTCTCTTTCATGGATGGTTTCTCTGGTTACAATCAAATCAAGATGGCACCTGAAGATATGGAGAAGACAACATTTGTGACACAGTGGGGCACCTTTTGCTATAAAGTGATGCCATTTGGTTTGAAGAATGCAGGGGCAACATATCAGCGTGCAATGGTGGCTTTGTTTCATGATATGATTCATCATGAGATAGAGGTATATGTAGATGATATGATATCCAGATCTCAGAATGAAGAGCAACATCTTGATCATCTGCACAAGTTGTTTGAGAGGTTGAAGAAATACAAGTTGAGATTGAACCCAAACAAGTGTACTTTTGGAGTTAGATCTGGTAAACTCCTGGGTTTCATTGTCAGTGGAAAAGGTATTGAAGTAGATCCTGCAAAAGTGAAAGCTATACGAGAGATGCCAGCTCCCCGTACTGATAAGGAGGTTAGAGGTTTCTTGGGACGATTGAACTACATTGCAAGATTTATTTCCCAGTTAACTACCATCTGTGAGCCAATCTTCAAGTTGTTGAAGAAAGATCAGGTGATGGAATGGAATGATGAGTGCCAGACTGCCTTTGATGAAATCAAGAAATATCTGCTAGAACCTCCAATTTTGATGCCACCAGTTGATGGAAGACCCTTGATTATGTACTTAACAGTATTAGACAACTCAATGGGGTGTGTCTTGGGGCAACATGACGAGTCTGGTCGAAAAGAGCAGGCAATATACTACCTTAGCAAAAAGTTTACCGACTGTGAAACAAGATACTCACTGCTCGAGAAAACTTGCTGCGCTTTGGCATGGGCTGCTCGCCGACTAAGACAGTATATGTTGACCCATACTACCTTATTGATTTCAAAGATGGATCCAATCAAGTACATATTTGAGAAACCTGCTCTCTCCGGAAGAATTGCAAGATGGCAAATGATCTTGACAGAATATGACATACAGTATACTACTCAGAAGGCCATTAAGGGAAGTGTTGTTGCTGATCATTTGGCTCATCAAGCAGTGGATGATTATCAGTCAATGAATTTTGAGTTCCCTGATGAAGACATTATGATTATTACCAAAGAACCTGGACAATATGACGGACCTGAACAAGGATCCCGATGGACTATGGTTTTTGATGGTGCCTCTAATGCACTTGGTAATGGTGTTGGTGTTGTGATTAGTTCCCCTGAAGGTTGTCATACCCCGATGACTGCCAGACTTTGTTTCCATTGTACCAATAACATGGCTGAGTATGAGGCATGTATCCTGGGTATTAAAGCTGCTATTGATATGAAGATTCAGTTCCTTGATGTGTATGGAGATTCAGCCTTGGTAGTAAGTCAGATTAAAGGAGATTGGGATACCAAGCATGATAACCTCATTCCTTACAGAGAGCATGTGTTGTCTTTGATCCCACATTTTAAAGAGATTACTTTTGGACACATTCCACGAAGAGAGAATCAGTTGGCAGATGCATTAGCTACCATGGCATCCATGTTTGAGATCAGTTGGGATGATGAAGCTCCCAAGATTACTATTGATAGATTTGAAAGGCCTGCATACTGCAATGAGATTGATACAGAAGGGGCAGAGGATAAGCCTTGGTTCTATGAAGTGAGAAGATATCTCGAAGCTCAGGAGTTCCCTGAAGGGGCATCTGTCAAAGATAGGAAGTTTCTGAGAAGGTTTTCTGCTAAGTTCTTTCTGAGTAATGGCATCCTGTATAAGCGCAATCATGATTCAACTATGCTTCGTTGTGTGGATAAGAAGGAAGCAACTGAAATTATGGAAGAGATGCATGATGGGACCTTTGGCACTCATTCTAGTGGTCATACTATGGCAAAGAAGATTTTGAGAGCAGGTTACTATTGGTCTACCATGGAAGCTGATTGCTATCAACACTCCAGAACATGTCACAAATGTCAAATCTATGCTGATAAAGTTCATGTACCTCCATCACCATTGAATGTGTTGACTGCTCCTTGGCCCTTTGCCATGGGGGGCATTGATATGATTGGTGAGATCAAACCTACTGCTTCTAATGGGCATCGTTTCATCTTGGTTGCTATTGATTACTTCACGAAGTGGGTAGAGGCAGCTTCATTTGCATCTGTTACCAAGAATGTTGTGGCTCGGTTCATTAAGGATAACCTCATATGTAGGTATGGCATCCCTGAAAGGATTATCACTGACAATGGCTCTAATCTGAACAACACTATGATTACTGATCTCTGCACGCAGTTCAAGATTAAGCATCACAACTCTTCTCCGTATCGTCCGAAGATGAATGGGGCAGTTGAAGCTGCTAATAAGAACATTAAGAAGATCGTACAGAAGATGACTGTTACTTACAAGGATTGGCATGAGATGTTACCATTTTCTCTTCATGGTTATCGTACTACGATACGTACTTCAACAGGGGCAACCCCATTCTCCTTAGTTTATGGTATGGAAGCAGTTCTGCCCATTGAAGTTCAGATTCCTTCCTTGAGAATTATGAAGGATGCAGGTTTGGATGAAGATGAGTGGATTCAGACTCGACTTGACCAGATAAATTTGATTGATGAGAAAAGGTTAGCAGCAGTTTGTCATGGCCAGATGTACCAAAAACGGATGATCAAAGCTTTTAACAAGAAGGTTAAGCCAAAGGTATATCAGGTTGGTGACTTGGTAATCAAGCGTATCATATTACCACAGGGTGATCCTAGGGGCAAGTGGACTCCAACATATGAAGGACCATTTGTAGTCAAGACAGTGTTCTCAGGAGGAGCCATGATACTGACTACAATGGATGGTGAAGACTTCCCAAAGCCTGTAAACGCAGACATAGTTAAAAAATACTACGCATAAAAAGAGACCCGCTAGGTTGACAGGCCTAGGCAAAAATAAGGGCATCCCGGCAAACCAAAAGGGTTTGGGCAAAAATTAGGGATATATATAAAAAGATGTACACCCGGCAAGTCGAAAACCTGAAAAGGCGGCTTGGGCAAAAAAGGGTATCCCGGTGGATTGAAAACCTGAAAGGGCAATCCAGGCAAAAGTTAGGGATTAAAGCGTATGACTATGTCTCGTTGAGATCACCCATGAAACTACAACCAGTTGTACTACTTATTCAAGCTCGAACAGATAAAGCTCAATCCAATCGTTTCCGTCTCAACAGCAAGAAGATGAGACACTTGAAGATAATGGCAATAGTAGAATTGAAACTCAATAGGATTATTTCTCACATAGCTGATTCTCTTTGTTTTGTAAAAAAAAAAAAAAACTTTATGACAAAATCCTCTTACTAGGGTTTATGTCTCCTTGTACAAACTTACCCGTGCATGGTTCACTTTTTGATATAAATAAATTCCATCTTTTGAATCCAGATTTACTTTTACCCTATTTACATAAGCGAA
This sequence comes from Lathyrus aphaca, assembly GCA_963966055.1. Classification (NCBI taxonomy): domain Eukaryota; kingdom Viridiplantae; phylum Streptophyta; class Magnoliopsida; order Fabales; family Fabaceae; genus Lathyrus; species Lathyrus aphaca. Next base: position 610,211,721 of record OZ014519.1, read on the forward strand.
ACGTCCATTGGTTGTGTTTGAATGTATGTATGCTTTTGAATATGATTGATGTTTACCAGAAATGCATGTATGCTTTTAATATGATTGATGTTTACCAGAAATGCATGAAAATGCAGTAATAGTATTTACTAAGGACGAACGAGGGAATGATTTCAATGAAGCTTCGCCGGTTCACCTTTACAAGACAGTTACAAACCCTCGGTAGGACGAATCCATCTTCATAAAGTCTTATCTCCCCTGGAATTTATATCCATCTCTTTTATCCTCATACGGATATTCGGGAAATTACTTTCCAATAAGAGTACGACGAACGAAGACGGGATATTATGTCTACCCTACCATCAAACGAAGACGAAGGTTATATATACCTTATTATCCCAGCATACGGGAGGTGATATCTATCCTTACTATCCCCAGCATACGGGAAGTTATCTATACCCTGTTATCCCCAGCAGACAGAGGGTTATATATTCTTCAGCAACGAATCGGGATTTATTTTCCTTGGCCAGCAGTTGTTATACGAAGATATCCAGACGCTTTCGGCAGTATCATATCATACATCATACCATAGCATATATATCCATAGACATGTAGTACATTACCTAAATGCATCATATCATACATGCATACATAAGGCATAAACTAATGTTACTTTACAGAACGCTGCCTTGTTTTCAGGTTAATTATCCAACAAACAAATGATCTTTGGGACTGCTTTATTGTAACCTCAGGGTTACTTTATCCTCCTGATAAGCTTCTTATTACTTTGGGAATGCTTTATTTTCACCTCAGGGTTACTTTATCCTCCTGATAAATTCTCATGACTTCAAGACTGCTTTAGAGCTATTGATTGCTCTATCCTCCTGAAGCCATCTTATTATTTCAAGACTGCTTTAGAGCTATTGGTTGCTCTATCCTCCTGAAATCATTACTTCAAGACTGCTTTAGGGCTATTGATTGCTCTATCCTCCTGAAGCCATCTTATTATTTCAAGACTGCTTTAGAGCTATTGGTTGCTCTATCCTCCTGAAATCATTACTTCAAGACTGCTTTAGAGCTATTCATTGCTCTATCCTCCTGAAGCCATCTTATTATTTCAAGACTGCTTTAGAGCTATTGGTTGCTCTATCCTCCTGAAATCATTACTTCAAGACTGCTTTAGAGCTATTGGTTGCTCTATCCTCCTGAAATCATATTTCAAGACTGCTTTAGAGCTATTGGTTGCTCTATCCTCCTGAAGCCGTATTATTACTTCAAGACTGCTTTAGGGTTATCATTATTGATTGCTCTATCCTCATGAAGACGTGCTGTTACATCAGTATTACTCCAGTATCCTGAAAGTATATCATCAATACCTCAGGACTGCTCCAGACTCCTGACAGCTCTCATTATACTGCTGAAGAGCTTTCCCCTAGTGGCATCTTTAAGCCCACTCAATCATATTCAACCAACCATCAATATCACTCTATGCACTGGTGAGTGCAAATTTTTGGGCTTTTGTGTTCAATCCCCTTCAACCTTCCAGGTCACGACTGGCAAATATACCAATCTAACCCCTCAGGTTTCAGAAAATTGAACAGGGGCAGCTGTTGCACCCCAAAATTTGCCCTCACAATACAAGACTTTGTGTTCTAAGAAGGTTCACAAGGTTCACAAGTTCTCAATGCTTATATAACCTTTCATGAGGTTCATGAAGTCTACAAGGCACTTCTTGAAGGTTCACAAGGTTCACAAGCTTCTCAACATCTTCAAGACCTTTCATGAGGTTCATGAAGTCTACAAGTTACTTTATGAAGGTTCACAAGGTTCACAAGTTTCACAATGATTACAAAGCTTTCCTGAGGTTTATGAGGTCTACAAAGTCACTTCATGAGGTTCACAAGGTTCACAAGCTTCACAATACCTCCCATGAGTATCACAAGACATTTTATGAAGATTCACAAGGTTCACAAAGTTCACAATTGGTCAAAGAAGTTGACAATCCCCTCAGACAATGCACCTCCTAAGCAGTGCATCCAAAACTAGGGTTTTGACTTTAATCAGGCTAAATGGACTTCCAATACCTCAAATGAGCTTCATAACATCTTATATGTGTATAAGAACCCTCATGACAAGTTTCAAGACTTTTCTCAAAAGTTTGCTCAGTCAGATGATCAGATAAGTCAAAATCAGTCAATGCAGTTAAAAAGTCAAACTGAGGTCAACTGTGGTCAAACCAAAGTCAAACTTCATGATTTTTTGCCAACATCAAGTATATGAGGTAAAATTCATCATTTGATCAAGGGTTGATCATGATTTATCAAGGAGATTCCAGATCATCAATAATCAGGAGTTTCTAAATTAGGGTTTCCTCAGTAAAAGTCAACCGAACTTTGACCAATCATAACTTTCACATACTTCATCACCAAGTCTCCATCCAAATCTCATTTTGAAGGAAATTGAATTCTATACAACTTTTATGTTGAAGGTTAAGCCCAAAAATGCATCATTTGAAAGATATGATCTAAGACATTATAGGTCATTTCAAAAGTCAACAAAAAGTCAACAACTTCAAAAGGGCATAACTTGAGATTGGTAAATGATATGGACCTGAAACCAATGGGGTTGTTTAGAGGACTCTTCAAGCTTTCCAAAAAGTCCAAGAACACCCTCATACCCTTAAAATTGAGGGAGATGTGCCTTTGCAAAGTTGGGCAATTTTGTGATGGTTTATGTTAAAAATGGAGGTTTAAAATCATTTCTTTCCAAATGGGCTGCCCAAGTTATGATCCAATCCATACATTAACACTATGCACGACCCAAACCACTTAAAATCTGATTTTTATTATTTTTATTTCTATTTATTTTGATTTAAATCATTAAAAATCATTTTAAATATAAATAAAATATGAAAATTAAGGATTTTATTTGGATAATGTTTCTAGAAAATCATAATTGGTGATTGAAGTTGAAAGAGAAAGAAATCATGTGATCTCTCCAAAAATAGCAAGCATTCATGATCAAATATTTGGACTTTTACACCATAATCTTTTTCAATATTTTTGGATCAAATCTCCACACAATGAATCCATGTTTCTGACCTAATTCACTCCCATATATATACTAAACATAAACCTAGCCTCAAGCCACGAAATCCAGCAGCCAAAGTGTAAGTTTATCATTCAAAAAAATTCCTCCAAAAGTGACATTTGGGTTTTCAAATTCAGGACATTACAAGGTAAAATAAGAACATGGTTGGCTTCCTTGGACATCATAGATCATGAATCACCATCCATAAGCATTCAAACCATGCCCTAATGATGAACCCGAAGCATTGTTCATGCTTGAAAATATTTTTTCGATTCCAATGATTCACTGCATTTGAATGGATTTTGATTCACTAATGTTGTTTATGATGTTGTGTAGTTTGTTTCTGGACAGGAAAACCAAAGAAACCGTGGCTAATTCACAAGTTGCCATAGTTAGGGTTTTGACCTAGGTTTAGGGATTTTGGATTTAAGACACATAAATCAATTCTAAAAACATAGAACTAATCGTGTGAATGTTTGGATCATGATTCTGGTTTTAATTTTGTAAAATTGTACAGTTTTGTTGCTTGTTGATATTCGTAGGTTTTGCTGGGAATGGTTTTTCGCAGGAAACTTTGCAAGAATTTTCGTAAGAAAATTCGCAGCTCAGGAGGTTGAAGATGAAGTTTGCCGCGCATCCATAAATTCAAATAATGATAATTTATTTTATGTTGTTTTGTTGTTTTGTTATCACACACGCGCGTGTGTCCTGGTGGTAAGCTCTGCCTGCGTATGTTGTAATAACCTTGGTTCGATACTGGGCTGGTGCATTTGTTTTTGTTAATTTTTCAGGATAAAAGCCAACTTAATATATTATGGTTCAATGCCATTCAATAACCAGGAAGGCTCTCCCAGCCAGGTGGATGTGCGCGCATGTTGGTAATCTGAAGGTCCTGGGTACGATTCTCACCCCAGGCCTTTTTTGTTCATTTATTTTTCTGGATTTTCAAGGGCAAGGCACAAAAACAACTATGCTTCACTCTTTCTCACCTGCGTGTGTGATGTCCTGGTGGTTATTGCTGTTGCTTGCAAGTGTGAGGTCTTGGGATCAAATCCCAGCAGGTTCCTTTTTCCTACTTTCTTATTTTTTTCCTTATTATTGTTTTAATTAATACTTTATTTTAAACAAAAAAAATCCAAAAAATTCAAAATAATATATTGATATTAGGTTAAACTTATTTTTATTTTCTTTTCTTAAAAAAAAAATACTAATTTGTTAATATTATTAAATTGAATATGTTATTATTTTAATATTCTAAAAATTGTATATATGTCCTATTTAATTAAATAAATTGTTAATCAAACCCTAAAAAATATTTTTTCTAATAAACCCTAATTTATTTTCTATTTAAAACTTAGTTGTTATTTTATTCTAATATAATTACCATGTGCATATTTATCTAATAAAAGTTAATATTTTGTAAAATATTTATAATCCAAATTATTTTTTCTTTTAGATGTTTAGAAACAATTTAATTTATAATAATTATATTTTTGTATATGGTTAGAAATAATTTGTAAATATAATAATTAATAGAATTAAATTTTATAAACATGATTAATATTGTAAATGTGATATTCAAAACCTATTTTCTTCTTATAATATGTATGTATTGTTTAAAAAATAAATATTAATATATGTTTATAATAATTAGAATTTTGTAGTTATAATAAAAAATAATAATAACTTGATAACTTGTAAAATTAAAATAATTGCTTATTCATATTTCTAAATAATTGTTTATAAGAAAAATCGTTAATATATTATTATTATATTTTGATTAATTTTTATTATTATTACTACTAACCATATTATTTATTTTGTTTTATTAATTTTATATTATTATTAATCTCTCTTATTTTATTATTACTAACTTTTTGCTTATTATTTAAATTATTTTTACTAACTTCATATTTATACTAACCTTATTTAATTTTTCTTATTATTATTATCACTAACCCCTTATTATTTATTATTGCTTATTTATATTTTATTTATTTTGCTATTTAATTATTTTGCTTAGTATCTATTTATTATAATTTTGTAATTGCCTCTTGGATGTAAATTTGTAATTATTTAATTATTTTTGTTATGGTTAGTAATTAGGGAGTGTAGAACATGTATGATATATTAAAATAAATTTAGATCACTTTTTAATCAAAGATAATTAAATTAACACTCACACACGTAAGTCGATTTTAATCGCCGTCTCACATTTCTAAGGTTATCCCTCAAGTTGCCTACGAATAATGGTCAAGCGGGGTGCATAAAGCAAATCCCTTCAAAAGATAAATCATCAAGTCCCTCATGGTTGCCTATACGAATCGAGTCCCTTCGAAAAATGATGATAGTCCCTCATATGTGCTTATTACACCCCACAGTTGCCTTCATAATCAGAATGTCCCTCACATGTCCCTTAACATCCAAGGTAATGACTACCTACTTCTTAATAGTAGGGATAGTCTTACCAAGGAAAGAATAAAAGACAAGAAAGACTTAGAACTTTAGGGTAGGTACCTCTTAGTTGCTTGCTCACTCCATTTTTCAAACACTTAACGAATTTCAAACAAATTTTCAAACAAGTTTTTACACATCCGTACATGGGTTATTATTAACTATTCTGAAAATTTTTCTATTCACACACTACACTTTCAAAAACACTTTAAAGTGAGCTAAGCAACTAAGAGCCCATGGATAACCATGGATGTAAAGGGTGCTAACACCTTCCCTTTACATAACCTACCCCCCGGACCCAAAAATATCTCTAAGGTCTTTCCTGTTCTTTTATAACCTTTCCTTATGGATAAAATAAAAGTCGGTGGCGACTCTTGCTATCCGCAACATAACTTAAAAGTCAGTTCTCCCACCGTGTTACAAACAGCCATTAGCAAAGTTCCCCTGTACTTCCCATATAACCACGTGCCATCCACTTGAACTACCGGTTTGCAGAACGCAAAACCCTTGATGCAAGGTTGGAAAGCCCAAAATAAACGATTGAAGATTCTGGTACCACTGATTTGTGTCCCATCGGTTGACAACACAGGAAGGGTTTCCAGATCTATTACTGTACCTGGTAAAAATGACTTCATGACCAACAACCATTGTGGAAGATCGTTGTAAGAGGTCTCCCAGTTTCCATAAATAGACGCAATTGCTCTATTCTTTGAAATCCATGCCTTCTTGTATGAGATGGTGTAGTTGTACTCTTCACGAATATGAGCGATGATGTGCCTTACTTTCAGTGACGCATCAGTTTCAATCATAGATTTGATTCTGTTGCCTATTAGCTTCAAGTTTAATTTGGTATGATCTTGGTCCATTGTAGAAGAAGTGCACGTGTGTGGCCCGTCAACCTTGGTGATCACCCAATTACCACTTCTTTTTTCCACCGATGCTCTTAGGCTATATCCACATTTTTTTTCATCTGATTATTAGTCTTTTCATATCCGACTTATAGACTCTGTAGTCAAGACAATTGCGAATATGGAAATGGTTTATTGCAATCACACAACCTTCCTTGTTGTCAAACTCCATACCTTGCAACCCACCTTCAATCTGCATCGGTTGTCTAGTTTCAAAAACCGAGCCACCCTTGTCGTCTGAGAATGTGGAATTTCTCATGTGCAGTGGTGGATTGTATAGGTCCAACACTTCATGTTGTTCCACCATTTAAATTTCGTCTCCTGAACCGTCGCTGCTCGATCCATCAAAAAAATTTTGTGTATTTAAGACATTGACTTCATCAATGTCTCTGTCTTCCCCGACCTCTTCCTCCGGAAAAAATGGTTCATTGCGAGTTGTAGTTACCGGCTCGGGTGACAAAGTTAAAGTTGTCTCCTGGGTAAGAGGATATTGATGAGATTGAGAGGACTGTGTTGGATAAATAACTTGTGGCACCGCATTCTGCTCTACTGTACAAACATATAATTCGATCAGATTCGACACGTTATATGTTGTGTGACAGTCGGACATTAATTTGATGTCGTTGTCGCTTTCAATCTTTGTTGTGGTATATGTGACACTGTTATCGCTATCACTAAAACAAGGATAACGATAATAAATATCTGATATACGTTGTTGGATTTTTGCTTCGATTCTTTCTTAAAGATGACTATAATTCGACTTAGGGCTGATTTTGATTTTTTTTGTGGTTGTGTTTTGAAATATAACTCCAACATATTCATCTGATAAAATGTTTCCATTGTAATGTACCTCAGTTAGAAAATTGTAATGGGCCATTGTGTTTTGAAATAAGTATGAAATGGTTGCATTTATATTAAAATGCATGCATGCTGAACCATGGGACACTTGTCACGCATGCAGACTGCGTCCGCCAAGTGAGATGGAGTACCCTTAAGGGTCCGCCATCTGAGATGGCGTTTCTGAACGTGACATGCATGCAAAGTCCACGTGTCACGCATGCAATGTACGTCCGCCATGTGAGATGGAGTACCCCAAGCTTCATTAATTTGTCCGCCAACTAAGATTTTGTGTCTCATTTATGCGTTCTGTCTCTTCACACAGTATAAATGCAGTCTTAAAATTCAAAAAAGATGCAAAAAATAATTCTTACGAAAGATTCATCAGGAAACATGTGAAGCAAAAAATAATGGCTCATATAATTGGTCTAGTATACATTATTAGTCCAAATTCTTCAGAAACGTGTGAAGCTAGCAATGTTGTTTCTGAGCCAATGTCAATCAGATTATTGGAAACATTTAGCCGTGAAGATATAAAAAGTCAGATATGTCGTGTTACTGAATCGGACAGAGAAATTGTTTGCATCATCTATCGCAAACCATACATTAATCCAAACGGAATACTGATGTTTGTAGAAGATAAAATCTGTAATGAAGATTATGTACGCAAAATGTTTCAAAATTATTTAGAATTCATAATTATAGGTCCTTTAGAGTTGTATGTTAAATATCGTAGAACAGTAGATGAAATTTTAACTATGTGCAAGAAGAAATAATGCTTCTATCATAACTTCTACTATTTTTTCCTTCTAATAACTTCTAACATCTAACCATAATTTCTACTACTATTAATTCTCTTTCTAACTTCTACTATTTTTTCCTTCTAATAACTTCTAACATCTAACCATAATTTCTACTACTATAAATTCTACCATTAATAACTGATAACTACCACCATAAATTCTAACATTAATTCACTCAACCACAAATTCTTACCATCCTACTATAAATACCTACATCTCTTTACCATTTTTTCACACACAATTTTTACTTCTTAACTTCTTTTCTACCATCTCAACTTCTTCTCTACAATATTAGTTATTTTTAAACTCCGGTTAAAAATGGCCGAAACTTCGTTTTTTTGGTTGGGAGAAAAACATAGGGGTACAGTGAATAACATCAACTCATTAGTAAGCATAATTTTTGTTGCACTATTATTTTTCCTTTTATTTTCATTTTAGTAATGATTCTATTTTTTGTTTCATATTTCTGTTTTCATCTTACTTATGTTCATATTTTTGTGTTTTTCAGGAACATCCCGAAAGAAAATTTCGGGTACGAAACCATAAACTACCAGAGGCCCCACCCGTTATACTACCGCTTCTGGAGATGGCAGGTTTTGCAAATATTGCAAAACTTAAAGATATTACAGTCGATACAAGTTTTATTTACGCTTTGCTTGAAAGGTGGAGACCAGGAACACACACGTTTTATTTCCCCACTGGGGAATGCACAATAACGTTATAAGACGTTAGTATGTTGTTGGGTCTCCGCGTCGATGGTAGACCCATCATAGGGTCCACTGAAATAGTTGTATCCGAATGGACTGATTTTTTGGGTCACCAACCTCCTGGAGACCAAGTGGGTAGACGGGTATATTTAAGTTGGTTAAAGAACATTATACAAGGGAATGTCATTGACGAACATTCCACAAATGAGCAGTTAATTTATTATGCCAGAATTTATATCATTTTATGTATTGCACTTACATTGTTCCCCGACAAGGGAGGAAAACAGGTGCATAATATGTGGATACCTTTTGTTCAAAAAATTTCAGAATATAACAAATATAGCTAGGGATCTGCTGTGTTAGCATTTTTGTACAGGGAACTGTGCAAAGCAGCTGAAATCGGTGTTGATGGAATGGGGGGTTGTGTTATACTACTCCAGGCTTGGGGGTTCATACATATGGCCTTTTTGGCACCAATCAGTCAACTAGAAGTAACCTTTCCATATGCATCAAGGTTAGTATTTTTCTATATATTTTGTTTTTCTTTGTTACTAACTTTTTAAATTATAATAACTTAATTTTTTTTATATCAGATGGTGTACGGACCCACGAATGAAGAAAAATTGCCACAATAATCCTAGACATTTTCTCAAGGGGTATCGTGGTTTAATTGATCACATGGTTGCAACAAATGTAAAGTTTCCACCATTAATATTTTCTTTTACTTTAATACTATAGATTTATGCATTGTACTAATAATTGTAATTTACATTTTTCCAGTTCATATGGAGGCCATATCTAGGATTGCAAGAACCGCAAAATGACGATCACCTTATCTGGAGCGCTACCACACCCATATTTTGCTTCTGGATTGTTGAAATGCATCAATTCGATCGGGTCAAACTGCAGTTCGGGTATGAGCAGGAAATACCCGGCACACCAAGGTGTCTGAAAGAACAACACCTAATGCAAATGCAAACATCATGGAATTATGCTTTCACAAATTTGTATCGTGCCGATCAAGAACTTTGGGCAAACAGACAACAACTGTGTTTGAATGGGGTGCATTTTGACGGAGAAAATAAGCCTACGCAAGAATACTTATATTGGTTCCATAGGCCACCGATCAATTTGCATCAACAGAACAATTCTTGGCAGACCCCCGTCAACGAAACCCGAGAACCCAATACTCACAACCAAACACATCCACTACACAATACATTCATACCCAATACACACAACCAAACACATCCACTCAATTTCATCAACAACAATCCTCTTACCAACAACCTCACCAATACACATACCAAACCCCAACAACCTCACCAATACACATACCAAACCCCCCAACAACCTTACCATTACACTTACCAAACACAACATCAAACTTACATCCGCCCACCACGACATCACACCCCTATCCCACCACCAAACTCTGACTTCACACAAACAAACCAACCTTCATCATCCCTCGATGTGTCGGACTATTACGTCGCGACCGTCGCACCATCGGCGCCAAACCCCACCCAATTCACTCAAACCTCACACAAATTTCCATCGCCAGAATTTTTTGAAAATTTCAACCCATTTGAAATTTTTCCAAACCAAACACCTGTTGTCCAAAATCCTAACATTCCACCTGCTCCTACAGAAGAATTAGGTCGACAACGACGGATTCGACGACCAACAAGATGTGAAACCGGTAGCTGTTTACCAGATATAGATGACGAAGATGAATTTCAATAAATTGTATAATTTTCAATTTCTTGTAATTATATTTATTATATTAATGACAATATTCTTTTATTATATTATTTTTTTTATTTATTCTATTAACAATATTATGGAAATATTTTAATATAGAATTAGAAAAAAAAATATTAATATTAATTAAAACGAAAAAAAAATTAATTAAAATATAATATTTTATATTATTATATTATTAAATATAATTTTAATATAATAAAAATCAGTTTTTTAACTAATTAATAATATAAAACGAAAAAAAAGGGGACTCCTTCCAAGATGGCGGACCCCTACAGCAGGTGGGGCCCATCCGCCATCTTGGTTGGAGGATGTACAAAAAATATTAAAAAAATACATTACAGGACAAATTTTGTGGCATTTTGGGCATTATTTTTGAAGGGGTGACATATCAGGAAATACTTTTCAAATTTGTGGCACAATGGGCAAAAACTCTCGAAAAAGTTATCCGATGCGCTATCCCCGTCGATTGAAGAACATAATCCGATGAAGAACAAAGAACATCATATGCATCTGAGATCTTTTGAGGATTAGAAAACGAATGATTGCAAAAGTCTTCAACCAACAAAACTTGAAGTTGAATGTTGTTACACTTAATAGTTACCAACTCATTCAAAATCACTTGGCGAGAAGTTCTAACCCTGTTTCTAGCTACTTCCAACGAAGTTTTCAACATCGTGGCCTCATTAATCTGGATAAGTTTCTCCACACTAGCCACAATAGATTCAAAAGACATTTGATTCCAGGTTAAACAAGGTAACCCAAAATATTTAAGCCAAACCAGCCGCTCAACATCAACCTCCTCCAGAGACCAAGGTTTTATACTAGAAAACCATCTTGATAAAACAGAGTCAGCATCATCCATACCCTTATCTGAACTAACATCAAATGGGTCTTCAATGAGGCATTTAAAAGCACCCAGGGGTTAACTTTTAAAGTTAAAATAACCTTCTTCATGTAGGAACTTTTGAACATCGTGAGGAATTATCCCTTCAGCAACTACCCCTACTCTAGCTTTGTCAAATCTTAGCTTATCCACGCTCTCGTAAGAAACAACCACCGATTCAGGTACAGGGGTTATCGAAGGTGAAGGTGTGCAGATGTCTCCCCCAACCACTTGAGAAAAAGATTTCCCCTCAGTTGATTTCACAGTAGAACCATGACGAAAGAAAAGCCTCTCCTTTCTGGTTCCCTTCGACTCAAAATTATGGGGTACCACTGAATTTTCTAATTGAAACCTAGGCACATTAGCATGTATCTTTTTCCCTTTGAGTATGATACTATCTCCCAATTTCTTCCAAGAATCCTAACTAGAATTCCAAAGATAATCACTAACTGCCAAGGCCCCTAACCCTAAGATTAAGAGTTTAAGTCGAAAACAAAAGCAACAATCCTAGAATAAACTAGTACGATATAAATATTTAAGATTACACATATGAGATTGGCTATTGGATTTTATTTGTTGTAAAGCACAATATCAATTTTTATGGGATTTCCAAATATAAGAAATGCTAGTAAGTATAAAAATAAAACATTATTAGATGATTTTAATGTTCTTTGTACTATATAATTTGATTTCGTCTTTCATTTAGGATAGGTTTGAGATACCCACCGTAACATTTTCATCAATTTCAACACTTACAACATGTATTAGTGTTCATTGTACCAATTGATCATGTGAAGCATGTAATGAAAAATGAAAAGTAGAAAATATATGTTTTTATGAGTTCAAGTTTCTTAGTTTTCATTGGCTTTATATAAACATGTATTAGTGTATTATTCTTCTCACGCTACTTTCTTGAATATTTCATGCACACAGAATGTTAGAGATGAAAAATAAAAGAAATAAATACACTTAATAATAGTATTTTGCAATGTTTGTAGAGAGAATAAAATTAGTGGTTCAACTACCATCATGTATAATTGTTTCCTTGAATACAAGGAATAATTTAGCCCATTACAAAAAAAAGATCCAAAAAAAATCTCTACCAACAATAATCTAGACTAAGTTTATACAAGGATTCAAACAAAAGCAAATTAAAATTGGCATAGGGAATTTTCTCTAAACAACCCCATCTCCAAACCAATAATTTAATTTTCCATAATATATCATTAACATTACACTTTCCTTCATTAAACAAATTTCATTTCTTGAGAGCCAAATTACACCCAACATTGCAGAACCTCCATTAGGATTGTCAAATTCACATGAGTCTAGCAAGAACGGGATGGTACTGCTATCAAAGGCAACACTGCTACCAACCCAATTTCTCATGTCCAAATCAAAGACAAAATCTCACACAAGAAAAACAAATGTTCACCTGTTTCTGGATCTGATTCGCATAAAACACATGTGATGTTTCAGCCCACCATACCACACTTTAAGCACCCTCCACCACAACAAATCTTCTTCTACCAAGATATGTCATTTCCACTTCAAAATCAATGCTAAATTAAAAACTGCTATATTTGTAATACCTAAACCTCCAAATTCCTTTTTCCTACACACATTGTCCCATTTCACCCAATGAATTTTTCTCTCAAGTTCAGTTCCTCCCCATATGAATTGTTGTCTAGTCCTGTGTATTTCGTTCCATATAACAACCAGAGCTTTATAGAACGATAAGAAAAAGATATGTAGACTAGTAAGGATCAAATTGATAATAGTAACTCTACCAGCCAATGCCAAAAATCTACCACGTCACCCTGCCAGCATTGTTTTGAACTTCTCCATAATAGGCCTCAAAGTCTTGATTCTCCTCGGATTGCTTCCAATAGGCAGACCCAAGACAAAAAAGTTGAATTCTCTATTTTACACGCCAAAAAATTCGACGCAGCCAACAAAAAGTGGTTACTTACATTGATATCAATTAGCCTACTTTTATTGAAATTTACTCCCAACCCCGAAACAAGACTGAATCCCCTTAAAATAGATTTTATACTCCATAAACTTTCCAGCCTCCTCTACAAATTAACAATGTATCATCTGCGAAATGTATGACCCCCACCACCGTCTCCGAGTTAATCCTAAAAACATCAAATTCACCCAAATTAGCAGCTTGTTTAACCAACCGAGTCAACCCTTCCGCTACCATAACGAATAAGAACGGATAAAACGGGTCTCCCTATCGCAACCCTCTTTGAACTTCAAAATCTTTCGTAGGGTTCCCGTTCACTAAGATGGATAAATGTCAATTGAAAATGGTAACTTCCATCCACTTTAACCACTTATTACCAAAACTCATTTTTATCATTAGAAATCTTAAAGGGAGTGCCTTCCATGTAAGGCCTAAACATACCAGGTTCAAAATTGTTTAGCTTGAAGTAATTACTAACCTTATCTTTAATTTCTTCTACTGACTCCAACTTGCCTATGTTTGTATCCAACGCCCCTATATACTTCCTTCTCGTCCCCCCTTTGATAAATTTGTGATAGAATCTTAAATTCAGATGATCCTTTCTTCATCTATAAGTTCCTCACCTTCCGTTGCCTCATTCTAGCCTTAATAACTAAACTCTTCCAAAAACTTTTACAAGCGACCGAACGATTTTCAACCATTTGTTAAATCTCCAAACTATCCATCTGAATAAGCTCCTTATCTAAATTGTTAATATCATCGATCACTTCATTAAATATAAGATCATACCACCCAAATTTCTCCTTACTCCAGATCCCGAGCTTTTCCTTCAACAATTTGAACTTTTCTTTGATCACAAAGTCACTTCTTCCATCGACTTTTAGCTCGAGCCATTCCTTCTCAACAAATTTCACAAACTCTGGATTATCGAACCAACAATTATTTATGTTTAACCAATTGAGCGTCGAAACCTTCAACCAATTGGGCAATGATCCGATAAATCCCGCTTACCTATCAATTGTCCCATTACACCACATTTATCAATAATTCCTTATGAAGCAAGAAACCTATTGATCATGCTCATGGATTTTCCATCTCCACTAAACCAAGTGAAGCTATTACCAGAGAAAGGAATACCCACCAGATTCATATTATTGATAAAAACCTTGAATTCCCCAAACTGTGATTTTCTATTGCTTACATGAGAGCCATTTCTTTCATGATTTTATTAAATGACGTTAAAATCTCCTCCCACCAGCCAAAGACCATCACTGAATTTACCCTTTAAAGTTAAGAGATTAGACCATAACCTTCTCTTTGCACCCAATTCGCAAGCAGAATACACATTCACGACAATATAAACGTCATTTTCCATATTAATTTAATTTCAATAAACCCTTCTCCTTTGAAAGAAAAAAATTAGAGTAATAGAAGAACAATTCCACATGGTTAAAATAGCACCAGATATTCCAACTGCATTATTACTCGACCAACCCACTTCCTGAGAATTCCACATGCTTTTGACAACAGATGCATCTAAACTCTTAAGTTTAGTTTCTTGAACAAATAATAAATCAGCATTACCTGATAATATAATAAAGCTAATTCTCCTCCTTTTAGAAGAATTTCCTCCCCTGCGTATATTGAGTGATCCAACTATCATCGAGAAAACATTTTAAACGCCTTCTTAACAATGCTTCTACCTTTGTCTACTGCTTCAATCTATGCTATTTTTTTATCGGATAATCCTCCCTGTTATCTTCGTATACCACCCCAACCTCTTTATTGCACTCTATACCTTTTTCCCAACATTGGATTCCATTTTGTCCCAGAATTTAACATTGCACAATCGCACATCAGAGTTCGAAGTTGGATCACTACACAACTAATTGGCCCAACTAATTCCTCAACGCACCTCAACTTTTGTTTCTTCACCAACTTATATCACAAACGTTCCTCGAAACTATTCAGACAATACTACCAAAACCGACTAATTAATCTTCTGCTAGATTACTAATATTCCTACTCTGCATTAATATTACTAGGATTGTTCAGATATTATTATTGGTTAAATTCTTCTATTGAAATATTACCTGCCACATATTAATTTATTACTACACTACTACTAAAATACTACATGATACATCCAGTTATTACTACTGCTACTAAATAATTCCTATCAACAAATATCATTGTTACTGCTACTCATAACACCAATGTGATTCTCAATTTAATTAATTAATCCTACTATTTATACAACTAATGTGATTTCTCATTTCAATTAAAGTCTCTAGAGAAACTAAAAATTATAGGTATTGCTTCAACCAACAAGGCACTCACACCGAAAGCCTAAACACAACACAACAAATGTGACGTTCGTCACACTATCGTTTCCCCCTGTCACACTAGGTGACGTTCGTCATAAAGGGGTGATGGTCGTCCCACTCCCCAGACCGGTGACGTTTGTCACGTTTAAGGGATAGCCGTCCCAACGTGATTCCTACGTTCTTCTCTTCTCAGTTCTCTCTATTTTCTCATTCTGTCCAGATTTTTCCTTCGCATCAATCTCAAATCGACCCAACTCCAACCATCATAGTATAACATCAACATGGATAACCATACTCAAACAACATAATTTAATTTTCTATGACTAATTCAATAGCAGCAACTTGTATTTCAACATTAACAACAATCATAGAAAATACATATAGGGTAACTTATACAATCTACCCACATATCATTCATCAATTATCCCATTATAGAGTCAGAACCCTACCCTTAACTTGGATTGAAGGTTGTTTTATTCTCCAATTTTACTCTCGCTTTTGCAGCCTCTACGTATTCTCTTCTCTGCAACTTCTCTGTAACTGCTTCCAAACCTTATTTTCTTCAACTGCTAAAACTATTTTCTCATACTGCCACTTCTAATTAACCTAATTTCGTTTATTCAACTTAACCCTTAATTCTCTTACTAAATCTTATTGGACCTCATTTCTACACTTCACCTTTCGCTACAACTAACCATATAAATAAGCTCAATAATTATCTTATAATTCTAGTAAACTAATACTATGGTATTCCTACAACTTACATCAACTTAATTGAATTAATTCGACTAAAACCAACATAACAACTCACACAATTTCGACAATTAACATAAATAATACGAAGATATTTAATTAAATAAATAGTTACAACTCTACCCTACTTAGGATATTTTCGTCCTCGAAAATTTACCCAATGCAACTAATCTAAACACGTTCACACATCCAATTAATCAATCCTCAAGCCACGAATGATAACACCACGAACAACATAATGCAATAATACATCTTATTAACGACAACAACAATAGAATGCAATGCTCACGCAATGCATTCGACGACTAACTCAAAACACAAGGAATCACCAATTTAAGAACACAAAGGTTCACTATGAACGAGAACACAACACAATCGTTACCATCACCATAGGAAACACTCCCCTAGTTCCCCATCATAGGAATTAGTTACTCGCACTCGAACCATTACCATAAGTAATGAAGCAACAACAAAGATAAGAATACAAAAGCGCATAACACAACATCAACATAACCAAACTATCAACATTGTTGTTACCCACATAAGAACAGCTGCGACCATACTTTTCCTGTGCACTCTGAGTACTAGCAACCATCAAATCTACCAGGTTCACATCAAACTTTTAACCATCAAAGCAGACCTCAAATAATCTACGTGCTCTTCTTCTGATTTCATAACAGATCAGAACATCCACAACGAACACCAGTTCTAACTTATCCAAACAAGTATGGAAAATACAATTCATATTTCCTATATACACCTTAAGGCATACTAGCCACTACCACTCTCTATCCGACATCCTTGATCAGAGCATGGCTTTACATTTCCATTTATTTCTTCCTTGGATCATCTCTACAATGCTTCAAGTCTCATGTGAATCAGATTCTCGATCCATCACAAAACAAAACCCAAGTTATCTAGAACACAATTGTGATTTTCCATACTACTCATCGATCAACTCATAACCCCATACTAACATCTTCGAGTCCGCCTCATCTTCATATATAAGAATTATGCATCGACTAATCAAACAGTGCACAAGCATTTGGCTTGACTTACAACATATCAATGTACATACTATACCAGCTGGCAAGACACATCTATCCCATCCAATATGATCTTGTCTACTATCAACAAGATATTAAGGGTGGTCAGTTCCTCAATTTGTCAATAGACAGTCGATAATCATAACAGTGGTATAAATCATCATTACTCAACTATAATATCGTCATTTACCTTGTGCTCAAGTTTACCTAGGCATACAACTCCACCATCCCTCTAAGGTTTACAAATGTTTTCTTACTTTCCTTATTTCCAACCTCTACATGATATACAAATGTCCAAACCCCAATACATATTCTCCTATACATGCTGGTCACACAACACAATTATTAAATATCATTCTAATACTGGAATCGCGACCACATTAATTACAATCCAAATCGGCCCACTTCAATCAAAACATTTATACCAGTTAAGAGCTTCAACAACACTAATCAATCATTCGTCTTTCTTTTTATTCTCATAACTTCGAAGATCTGTATAGTTTCACACTTGATTCTCATTCCAATCACAATCTCAACAGTATCATCTCATCATCTGGTTGGTAATAGAAACCTCCAAAAAAATCCCGACTCATATCGATACAACTCGTCAATAACACATGACCCGATATTTACCTTCTTCTTATTACCAAACATTTTATACCTGACTTCATCTTACTATTTCCAGCAAGAATTGTCCAACTTCAAACACGACTATCTCCTTCAATACAGACCTCCCAAATACAAAATTATATTCCAAAATGAAGGGAATTTCATGCAGATTTCAGAAATTCAATAATTACTTAAATTTGAGTTACGAGTAAAAAGTTATCATCCTTTCAATGAGAGTGGTCAAGAAATCCCGTATACAAATTCCACCAAAAATCAACATCAGACCCAAATACTCAAATGCGTTTTTCTCCCTCTTCAAAAACATGCCGGAGATAAAATTTATATGCAGACTATTGGGGATTTCGTAAGCTTTCCGAAAAGTCCATAATTGCTTCAATCAAAGTTACAAGTGAAACATTACGCCCCTTTTACTGAAGGTTGTTCCATAATTACGAAAATAAAAATCGAAATTGATGAACATGAGTTCTACGTCTCTCTTGCTTATAAGATAAACCAATTATCCGTGCTTTTCACCAAATTCTGAAAATCATCTGACTTCAATCCAATTATAATTAAGACATACTAGTCTACCAGTCGGTTAATCAAATCGTCAACTTTTTTGGAGTAGATCCTTAATCTCAATTATCTCCTTAATCCACCGTCAATAATCCACACACATCTCATATAAATGTTATCATACATATTCACTCATATAAGCTTCCTTATGTAAGAGTCCTCTTACTTACTTAACAAATAAAAACACCATTCCTCAACCGTCTCCAACTCCAATTTATACTCAAGAGGAAAGTCGCAATCATCTTCAAGAGACCTCAAGAGTTATACTCCAATTTCATATCATTATCCGTCACATTTCCATCTCTTCTCCGAGAAGAAAACATCAACCATACTAACTCGTCCTACTTCAAAAGCATCTCAAACTTGACCGACGGATAAAATCATATGTCCGTACTCTCGTCGATTCACAGCAACACAGTTCCAAAAATACTTGCACTCCTGCAAGCGATATCACCTTGAACCAACTTCACATACCACAAACATCTTTGAGAAGAAAATTTCTTCCCACTTGTTTCAAACCAACTCCTTAAGATAAATAGTTAGAAAACCTACAAGCAAGCACCAACAATATTTCACACACATGTCGAGTACTAAGGAGTAAACAATATTAGACAACTCGGTCGGATGGACTGGCCTGCTCTGATACCACTAATGTAATACCCCATTTCTACCTGATGATTATTAATAAAATCAGAGTTATAAAATTTCAACTTTTCAAATAGGATGCTACAGTCACAACTTTAAACAACGACATTTAATTCGCATAGATACATAACATTGAAAACTCGAATGAAATGATAACAACATAATTATGTCTTTGAAAATGAAACAACTTTTATAATTAAGCAGCAAATTCATAATTTCAACTTTAATGACACAACATGTTTATTCAACTTAAAACAACTTTCAAAGTACAATTAACCTTTCGAGTCCAACATAAAAATTCAGCAATGTAATAAAAAACAACATTAAAGAAACAAGCGTTCAACCCCCCCCCCCCCCCCCCCCGAGTGTTATGTATCAGAGTGATGACACTGACTTGAACTAACGAAAGTAAGCAGCTCTATCCTGGATTACCTGCACGTTACCAACAGAGGGCAACATTCAAACATAAAAGGTGAGATATCTAACTATATAATTGGATATACGATAAATAATATATTAGATTAGATTATAAAATCACAACTTTACAATCAATATTTATCCACAACACAACCACAAACTTATGCAACATGGAATGAGACTTGAAAAATGCACATGCATGTAGTACCATTGGAGCAGAACTCCCAACTTTAAAATCTACCAATTAATAAAGGCATCAACAACAAGGCATAAGCCTTCAAATTAATTTGTCAATCCAGGCCAACTTACCGAGCATAAATTCCAACTTGATATGCTATATATGCAATGACATAAATATCAAAATAACAACAATAATAGTTATATAACCACACAACAACAATATACTACCACAACTTAGTAACAACAACATACTCCAACAACATACTCCCACAACCTAACAATAACAAATCAACATTGGCCATAGGCCTACAATTTAACAGCAACAACAAATCATCATTAGCCATAGGCCTACAACTTAACAGCAACAACAAATCAACATTGGCCATAGGCCTACAACTTAACAACAACAAATCAACATTGGCCATAGGCCTACAACTTAATTCTTGTCACTAATAAGGACAACACAACAAAATTCATACCAATAACTTCACGACTAAATCACGACAATATCAACGCAACTTATATCCTACTTTTTACCAACCAACTTATATCACAAACATTCCTCGAAACTATTCGGACAATACTACCAAATCGGCTAATTATTCTTCTGCTAGATTACTAATATTCCTACTCTGCATTAATATTACTAGGAATGTTCTAATAATGTTATTGGTTAAATTCTGCTATTGAAATATTACCTGCCACATATTAATTTATCACTGCACTGCTACTAAAATACTACCTGATACATCCTATTATTACTACTAATACTAAATAATTCATGTCAACCAATATCATTGCTACTGCTACTCATAACACAAATGTGATTCTCAATTTAATTAATTAATCATGCTACTTATAAAACTAATGTGATTTCTCATTTCAATTAAAGTCTCTAGAGAAACTAAAAAGTATAGGTACTGCTTCAACCGACAAGGCACTCACACCGAAAGCCTAAACACAACGAAACCAATGTGACATTCGTCACACTATCATTTCCCCCCATCACCCTATGTGACGTTCGTCACAAGGGGTGACGGTCATCCCACTCCCCAGATCGGTGACGTTCGTCATGTTTAAGGGACGATCATCCCAACGTGATTTCCTACATTATTTTCTTCTCAGTTCTCTCTGTTTTCTCATTATGTCCAGATTTTTCCTTTGCATCAATCCCAAATTGACACAACTCCAACCCTCACAGTATAACTGCAACATGGATAACCATACTCAAACAACATAATTTAATTATTCTACAACTAATTCAATAGCAGAAACTCATATTTCAACATCAATAATCATCGAAAACACAAATAGGGTAACTTCTATAATCTAACCCACATATTATTCATCAATTATCCCATTATAGAGTCAGAACCCCACCCATACCTTGGATTGAAGGTTGTTTTATTCTCCGATTGAATTCTCGCTCTTGCAGCCTCTACATATTCTCTTCTCTGCAACTTCTTCGTAACTGCTTCCAAACCTTATTTTCTTCAACTACTAAAACTATTTTCTCATATTGCCTCTCCTAATTAACCTAATTTCTTTTATTCAACTTAACCCTTAATTCTCTTACTAAATCTTATTGGGCCTCATTTCTACACCTCGCCTTTCATTATAACTAACCATATAAATAAGCCCAACAATTATCTTATAATTCTAGTAAACTAATACTATGGTATTCCTACAACTTACATCATTTTAATTGAATTAATTCGACTAAAACCAACATATCAACTCACACAATTTCGACAATCAACACAAATAAACACAAATAATACAAAGATATTTAATTAAATAAACAGGGCGTTACATAAAGGAAATATTGAAGGAGTCAAGAAAGAGAGACAAGAAAGCTCTCTTCCTCATTTATCAATCGGTGGATGAAGATACATTTGAGAAGATATCCAACGGAAGGGCGACCAAAGAAGCATGAGACAAGCTTCAAAATTGACACAAAGGGGTGGAGAAGGTAAATAATATTCGACATCAAACTCTTAGAGGTGACTTCAAACGTTTATTTATGAAAAAGTCCAAGTCAATTTATGATTATTTATTTTCGATTATTGGTCGTAGTCAATCAACTTAAAATAAATGGTGAAGATGTTGATGAGGTGAAAGTCATGGAAAAAATACTTTGCACTTTAAATCCAAGTTTTGACTTCATTTTTACCAACATTAAAGAAAACAAGGAATTAAAGACCATGATTGAGGAACTCATGAGTTCCTTACAAACATATAAAGAAAAAAAACAAAAATTAAAAAACGAGGCTATGGAACAACTACTACAACTCAACGTAAAGGAAGCAAACTATGTGAATTACAAGAGCCAAAGAGGACGAGGTCGTGGACAAGATCGTGGACGAGGACACAAAGGAGAAGGAAGAGGCGGTTACAACAACCATTCCAACAACTTCAACAATGGAGAAAGAAGTTGGATTCCACAAGCAACAAGAGGTCGTGGAAGAGGAAGCTCATGGTCGAGGTGCGAAAAATCACAAATCAAGTGCTTCAACTATAACAAGATTGGTCACTATGCATCTGAGTGTAAATTCTCAAAGAAGGTTGTGGAGAAAGGTAACTTTATAGAAGAAAAAGATGGAAAAGAAGAAACTTTGTTGCTCGCGTGCCAAAACTAAGTTGAAGAGAAAAGAAAAAAGTGGTACCTTGACACCGGTGAAAGAAACCACATGTACGGAGATCGAAGCATGTTTGTAGAGATCAATGAAGCTACAACTGATAATGTCTCATTTGGCGATAAATCAAAGATATTGGTTAAAGGCAAAGGTAAAATTCTCATACGCTTGAAGAATGGGAGTCATCAATTCATATCCCATGTCTATTATGTTCCTAACACGAAGAATAATATTTTGAGCTAGGGATGATTAAGAGAGAAAGGCTATGCCATCCACTTGAAAGAACATAGTCTTTTCTTAAGAGATTGTAGACATAACTTGATTTCTAAGGTGACTATGTTAAAGAATAAGATGTTCCATTTTGAATATTCAAAATGATGTGGCAAAGTGTCTAAAGGCTTGCTATATCGAATCTTCGTGGCTATGGCATCTATGATTTAGACACCTCAACATCCAAAGTCAATAATGTTTGTTAAAGAAGGAGATGGTGAGAGGATTTCCTAGTATAAACCACCCATACCAACTATGCAAAGGATGTCTAATTGGGAAGCAATTCCGAAAAATCTTTCCAAGGGAATCAACGTCAAGAGTGACATAACCTCTAGACCTCATACACACCAATGTATGTTGACCAATCAATCCAAAATATTTTGATAAGAGTAAATACTTTCTCCTCTTTATTGACGATTATTCTAGAAAAATGTGGGTTTATTTCTTGAAGGAGAAGTCAGAAGTGTTTAACAAATTTAAGAAGTTCAAAGCTCTTGTGGAGAAATAAAATGGTCTTTCCATTATGGCCATGAGATTTGACCGAGGAGGAGAGTTCACTTCAAATGAGTTCCACAAAAATTGTGAAGACCATGGAATCCTCCGCCCACTTACAGTGCCAAGATCACCACACAAAAATTGAGTACCGAAGAGAAAGAACTGGACCATACTTAACATGGTGTGAAGCATGCTTACGAGCAAGAAGATGCTGAAAGAGTTTTGGGATGAAATAGTGGCATGTGTTGTTTACTTGATAAATTGTTTCCCAATAAGAAATGTGCATGATAAGACACCATAAGAAGCATGAAGTGGAAGGAAGCTTGAAACCTCTCACCTCAAAGTGTTTGGAAGGATTGCTTATACCCACGTTCCAGATGAAAGGAGAACAAAGTTCGATGATAAAAGTGAGAAGTATGTATTCGTGGGTTACGAATCAAACTCCAAGGGGTACAAGATCTATAATCCAAATAATGGAAATATTGTCATAACTCGTGATGTGGAGTTCAAAAAAGAAGATTGTTGGGATTAAAGTGTTCAAGAAGACAGGTACGATTTTCTTCCTTACTTTGAAGAAGAATACAAAATGGAACAACCAATGATAAAGGATCATATTACACCACATACCTAAATGAAACCAAGGTTGGATGAAACAAGCTCAAATGAGAGGACACCACGATTAAGGAGCATTAAAGAGCTTTATGAGGTAACCGAAAACCAAAATGACATTAACCTATTTTGTCTCTTTGGTGATTGTGAGCCTCTAAGCTATCAAGAAGCAATTGAGAATGTAAATTGGAGAGACGCCATGACTGAAGAAATCAAGTCAATCACAAAGAATGATATGTGGGAACTTATTACACTTTCACGAGGACACAAAGCAATCAAAGTAAGATGCGTGTACAAGGAAAAGAAGAATGCAAAAGGAGATGTGGATACAAAGCAAGATTGGTGGCGAAAGGCTATAGTCAAAGACAAGGAATTGAATATGATGAGGTATTTTCCCTCGTTGATTATCTTGAATGGAAGGTCTATCAAATGTATGTGAAGTCGACATTATAAAATGGTTTTCTTGAAGAAGTTTATATCGAGCAACCACAGGGCTATGAAGTAAATGGGCAAGAAGAAAAAGTCTTGAAGTTGAAGAAGACATTGTACCGAGAGCTTAGAATGTTCGAATCAACAAGTACTTTAAGACAAGAAATTCATCTAGTGTCCATATAATCATGCACTCTATATTAAAGCACAAAATGGAGATATTTTGATTGTGTGCTTATATGTTGATAACTTAATCTTCATTGGTAACAATCTAAGCATGTTCGAAGAGTTCAAGAAAGACATGTCAAATGAATTTGAGATGACATATATGGGGCTCATGGCATATTATCTTGGCATCAAAGTGAAGCAAGAAGTCAAAGGATTTTTTATCACCCAAGAAGGCTATGCAAAAGAAGTCCTTAAGAAATTCAAGATGGATGATGCCAATCCAGTTGGCACCCCGACGGAATGTGGCAACAAGTTAAGTAAGCATGAAAATGGAGAGATTGTGGACCTAACTCTTTACAAAAGTTTGGTTGAAGTCTACGTTACTTGACATGTACAATGGCATATATTCTCTATGTTGTAGGAGTCATAAGTCGCTACATGGAAACTCCAACAACAACTCACTTCAAGGCGACAAAGAGAATCTTTTGATACATCAAAGGTACAACAAACTTTGGCTTGCACTATTACTCTTCTAACAATTATGAGATTGTTGGATATAATGATAATGATTGGAGTGGAGACCTAGATGATAGAAAGAGCATTTGTGCTTTTGTGTTCTTTATGGGAGATATTGCTTTCACTTGGATGTCAAAGAAGCAATATTCTATCGTCACACTGTCAACTTGTGAAGCTGAATATGTCACCACCACATCATGCGCTTGTCCTGCAATTTGCTTAAGGAACTTGTTGAAAGAGTTAAAAATGTCACAAAGAGCCTATGGAAATATGTGTTGACAATAAATCAGCACTTGCTTTGGCAAATAATCTTGTCTTTCATGAAAGAAGTAAACACATCAACACCTGTTACCACTTCATAAGAGAATGCATCGAGGAGAAGGAGGTGAAGTTGAAGTATGTGAAGTCTCGAGATCGTTGCCGACATTTTCACCAAGCCACTCAAGTTGGAAACTTTCGTGAAGCTAAGAAGTATGCTTGAAGTCACAAATCGAGTTTAGGGGGGGGGGGGGGTGTTGAAATATTAAACTTGATTTGGGTCTAACCTAATTATTTGTGTTTTGCATTTTTGGGCTTAAGTAATTTTGGGTGATGTTTCTAGAAAAATCTTGTAGTGTTTGGAGTGTCTAAATATTTCTCATGGTTGTAATATTTTCTAAAATACTCCTTGAATCTCTAGAGTATAGAACTCTCTAGAATTTGTGTGTCTAGAGTTCGCCTTAAAATGCTATGAATAGAGATGTAATTCTACACTTTTGTATCAAGCAAAAATACAAAGTTCTCTCTTCTATAAAAAATTCTTCTACCTATCAAATTTTTATTCAAGCCTCTAATATTCTCACACACATTCCCTAAATACAAAAGATTTTATTTTCAAACATATATATTCTTGCTAATATAAGTGTACTAAATTGAATATTTGAAGTGTATAAAGTATAGTATAAAAAAGGGTAACATATTCTTATTTAATTTTGGTATGTAAAAAAGGGGATGTGGTTTAGAATGTGAGGTCCCAGTCACGTGGGATGGTAACAGCAAGGCAAGAAGAACTGGTCCCTATGCTCTGTGGTGAGGTATTTGATTGAAATTGTCCTTAATGTAAAGTTAGGTTTCTAGTACCAAGAACTAACTTCCCATTCTATTTCATCATTATACATATACAATGTACTGTATTTTTGTACAGTCTTTTGTATTTTATTTATTCTATACTAACTAATAATTATACATACATGATGTTGTGATCAGACTTTTGTTGCTCATAAGTTTGCTATATATCTCTCTAACTATGAAAAAGTTTATATCATATCAAATCTCACATTGATTTGATGTATTCTTTAGCTGTGGTGTGGCCATAATGAAGAAGTCATTAGATTTTGATCTAGAATAATAGTAGAAAATATTATCCATATCAATTATCATATTTTGCTTCCATAAGTGAAATGGTAATAGGCTGCCAACTAGAAAGACAAGGTATATTCCGATTCTTGATTGTGATTATAGCAACAATTTATTGACTTAAAAAAAAAAAATATTAGTGTAATATAATCATGTGAAAAACAAGATTTATAAAGAATTATTTTTTATAAAAATTTTCAAATGAAAATTTGGTTTGAAAGCAACTTTATATCTAAGCAATCTCTTTATAATCAAAACAACTTTATATCTAATAAAAAATATAAGAGAAATGTTATTATGACACTGAAAGATACAACTACACCGTATTTTATATAAGGAATATATACTCTTTATTTTCTTAATAATTTTTTATCACGCTTTGGTAGCCACACTTGAAAATTTGTGTTGATACGATGTAGATTGCATACGAGGTAGGAAATCAAGTGTAAGCATAGCATGACTCTACATACAAAAGATAAAGTTTAATTACATTGATAACTTAACAACTAATTAAGGACCTACATCAATAACTTAACTACAATAAAGTTTAAGGACGTAAAGAAAACAATAAGAGCATGAATATCGGCAAATTTTTACTATTCTTTCACATATTTTTAAGTAATTGTGTGAGAAGTCTATGGATAATCACTTTGTTGAGTTGTGCTTTAATTTGCAAGCATGTTTCAGTACAATGCTCCTACATTTAAATACATTTAAATTGAGGTCAAAATATCTATATAAAATTAAATTTGAGGTATATTGTAGTGTATAATGGGACCCATTATTGAGTTTTAGATAAATTGTATGAATATTTATGAAATACAGAAGTGTTGTATAAATAGTTGGAAAGTGTGAAATAATATAAAATATTAAGAGGATTTCTTAATACACCATTTGCATTACTTAGACACCACGTGAAATTTCACTTATGCCCCCTAATTCCGAATGTGAAAATCAAGACGCACCACTGCATTTTTTTTTAAAACTTCAGGATGTGCATATCAGGAAGTCTCCGTGAGACAGTATATGTCCCATTAGTGAAATTCTAACAAAACTTTAAATATAAATACACAAAATTTGAAAATTTTACATAACAAGACTGAATTAATAAAACATACATATGCTTCAAATATATCTTACATAGAGTTTGACATTGTTAAGATTAATGGACTTGCCACATAGATAAAACTTAAAAGAAAAGTACAGAAAGGAAATCAAAAGAAAGCACAGTGAAAAGGACTTCTTACGCCCAACGAGACTAACACTTATACTGACTGTAATACTTATACGATAAGCGTTTAGACAAAACGCTAATAGACTCCAATCTTGATGTCATAGAAAATCCATATCCTCGTCACTTCATATCCTTCCCACTGGGACTACCGAGCTCATCGTCTGATCGTCATAGATTAACCCAAAATACAAGACAAAATTGACACATGGCTAAGATTCATGTACAAGTTTAAAAGTGGGAATGAGTGTGTACAATAATAATATATATGACAACCACAATTACTCAAACAAGCGTATCCTCAACCCATAATTACATTTATTATATCTTTATTTATTATAATGCATCCTTGAACTATATGCTGACACAGGTCATTAAACGTTGTCAATGATATTTATCCCTTTTACCAAGATCGGATATCACCAGACCACATGCCACCAACATACTCCCAATTACCAAGAGCTACGTCACCTAACTTCACATGGAGTCTAGGTGTTATAAGTTGATTGTCCCTGAGAATTCAGGCCAAGAACTTCGTTTTTCCTAGCATGCATAAATAATAATCCCCGTCGGGATTGTAGGTGACCGGTCAACCTTTGTACGTCCCATACCGCACGACAGTGGACTTATACATTCATCAATGCAAGTCTATATGATCACTCAATCATCTTGTGGCAACTCTCAACCATAAGTGTTAAGATAATATTTGGGACATATCATATCATTCTTTTAGGCAATACTTATCATGCCAAATCCATCAAATGCTTACTCGTATTTTATCTTGGCATAATCCTTATCTTCATAAAATCAGTTCAGTTCATACAATGAATAAGGTATGGTTGACTTCCCAGGTAAAAGAGGTGGATTGTAAAGGACATAGCCGACCAAGTCTTTCCTTAGCCAGAATCCAACCAAATACAACTACTCAATGTATACAACTTCCCTTCATTTATTGGGGATCTAACACTTAATATCTAACAATGTCGTTTCTCTCCTTAATAGATCATTTTTCTTAGTCTATCAATCACAATCATTCAAGTATAAATAAAATAACAATTAAACAATTAATCAAATAATACGATCACAATACCACCTCAATTTATCATATATTACTCCTATGATAAATAATTAAGGTCGACGTAACCTCGTTTAATGATCCGTGAAAATCATTATTCGAGAATAGGCTCTCCTTACTTATTTATCGCTAGTAGGGCTTAGGTCACCACTATATATATATATATATATATATATATATATATATATATATATATATATATATATATATATATATATATATATATATATATATATATATATATAGCTATTTTACGCTAACCGTCCCAACGTATACAAAATCTTGCCCCCACCTTTTGTTAATGAGCGTTGTTGAAAGTCCACGAGTGTTTTCTCTGATCTTTGCCAAGAACCTAATTTACGATAATCGTTGAATTGTACGAAATTTACAAAATGATTAGAATATAATTTTCGGTTAGTTAAACATAATCCTATTGCAATTTGAAATATTGATTTATTAAAATATTTAATAATAGTCTCCACTATATTTAAAAGATTATTAAATTCAAATATAAATTAGACTATACCCTCGTTTGGATTTGTTCATTTTAGAAAATTATCAAGAGTATATTTCTAATAACATTTTTATTTTATAATAATATTATGGCATTATAACGACTTAAAATGGTAATTTTATCTTGGACTTTATAAGTTCAGTATCTCGACGTCTAAACGAAATTTAAATAGAAATCTTTAAAATAACTTTTGTAAAAATAACATAATTAAAATAAAATGGACATTATAACGACTCACCGGTTACTTATGAAAATGATTTGGGTAGAACTTTGACGTATTAAACTCCTTTGAAAATTTCTAAGAACATTGACCGCAAAATAACTCTAAAAGTTACGAACCGACATCGTGAGAACCTCGATAACTAAAACTAATATTGCTATATGAAGAACTAGAGAAAGAAAGAAGTAGAGAGGTAAGAAAGATAATTTGTGAATGAGTGAATGAAAATGGGGTGGGAAAGACCCCTATTTATACTAGTTGTAAAATATTAAAATAACATAAATGCACCTTCTTTTGCCCATACCTTCTAACTTCTCAACTCTTGCTAGTAAATATGTCTTATCAAAGATTTACAAGTATTTCTTCAATAGTTCCATAAATGATCTAGTATGACTTTGTGAAAATAATTTGTAAGAAAGATATGAAAGCTTGATTTTATGATGTTTCATGACATAAGATCATGTAGGAAATTAATAGAAAATGATATATATATATATATATATATATATATATATATATATATATATATATATATATATATATATATATATATATATATATATATATATATATATATATATATATATATATATATATATATATATATATATATATATATATATATATATATTATGAAATGAAATGATAATAATGATAATAAAATAACTAGGATAATTATTCGGTATCTTTATTAACTTAAGATTGTTTTATTTACTAATTAATTTGTAGACAAAAATAGTGTTATTCCAATAAAATATAATCCAATAATAATAATAATGAGAAAAACACCAACAATAATAATAATAATAATAATAATAATAATAAAAATAAAAATAAATATGGATAATTAATTAACTTACAATTAAGTATTTTAATACTAATTTCAAAATTTAGTTTATAAAATGAAACGATGATATTCAAATCGAATAGTAATATTAATAATAAAAATAAAGGGTGATTAATTGATAAATTAATTATTATAGGCACTAGTTTCAATGTTTAGTTTGTAATATTTAGCGATGTTAAAATCTCAAATATAATCATATATATATATATTAATTAATGCATGGAAAATTAGGATGTTACACTCCGTATATGCAAAATGCTGATATATTTCAAAATGTATGATCACTCCCCGCATTCTCTCCATTCTCAACCTTTCTTCTTCCATACTCAACCTCACTAACCTAAAAAAACCTTATTTTATCAATATCATTTCTCATTCAAAAACTCCAACTTTTTGGTGAAACAAATCAAACGGAGCAAGAAAAGATTGAATTTCAGGTAAATATTCAACTTCATCCACTACATTGCTCACATTTTGAATATACTTTTGCTGAAAAATGAAGTTACGCGACTACCAGATGTGCACATCTAGTAGCTATTTTTGATTAACATTTTTGGATATGCACATCCGGAAGAATGTCTGGCAGTGGTTAATTTTAATTTTTAGAATTTATTATTTGGATCTAGTTATGTATATTTATTGTTATGTTATTGTTTATTAATAGATATGGTGCACCCCGATAACATTTTGAAATTCTGGTATGACAGAACCAGATGTCGAATATGATATCAAGACATCTGGTCTGTTATAGAAAACATGGCAAGGTACAAACAACAGCTTTATGGTATTCTGATATACCAGATTCTAACTATCCTACAAGATGTTTAGACATCTGGTTTGACATTCAGCAAGAACACTGCATAATGTATTAAATAGAAAAGCATAATTAACACATCTAAATTGTTAACCCAGTTCAATGCAACCACATCTACTATGGGGGCTACCAAGTTTCGCTCCCGGGATTTTCATCCTAGTACAAACGCGAAAGTGGCGCGGAAATGGTAGAGTCGTCAGTCAGGCATTTTTATCCTGAATGAATGAGAAAGGTAATACTGCACAAACCAAAGAGAAAAGGAAAGGACAAGGTCCTGCGAACCAAAGAACTGGGTTCGGAAGTCGGTTACGAACTGGGAAGGTATTAGCACCCCAGACCGTCTGTCGTACCCGACGAGATCCACGCTTGTCTGTCTGTTTCAAAGGGTAAAGAATAAAACTGTTGCTGAATGAAAGAATTGCTAACTGGAACTGGAAAAGGAGAACGAAAAGAATGGGAAAATGTAGGGAAAATAAAAAGTGTGCTCGAACGGGTCCTACCCCGCTGCCTACGTATCTCATGGGAAATGAGAATCAGAGTCGACGTAGTTCGCCTAACTAAGGTGAGAACTTTGTTTGTGTTTTTTATGAGAATGAACTACTTATGTCTATGATCAGGTGTTGCAGGCTCGTCTGGTACGAATGTGTTTACCGTCTTGCAAAGAGACAAGTCGTAGCAAGTTCTCGTTCTGAGTGAATGATATGAGAAGAGAATTCTCACGGGAAAGACGTTTGTTGTTTGTTTACTGTCTTTTAAAAGAAATGTTTTTTATTATGTCGTTTGTGAAACATCCTCATGTTAAGACTTGTTTTACACCTCGCCCAGAAATGGGACGTGTGCAAGTACCCCATGGCAAAGTCTCCTGGCGCACGAGAAAGCTTGACCTTTATTAGGCATTTTGATTTTTCTTTGAGATGAGAAAGAGGGACTCAAGTTGAGAATGGACAAAAGCTAGGGGAACTAAGACTCACCCTAAGTTGTTTATTCAAGGGATGTCTTATAGTTAGTGTGGTTTTCTACCCCTAATGAAGAAGAAGAAAAGAAAAGGAAGTTTAGAAAGCAACTTACTTCTCTAAAGAAGTTAAGTTGTTCCTAAAGAGGGAAATAATGAAGTTATACATACAAAGCCTAAAGGGCTAAGACAAACACAATTTGAAAGTATAAAGAGATGATAAAGGAAGAAATAATATGTGGCTTACCTCAACCCCCCTACAAAATAAAGATTATTAAAATAAATCCAAAGGATTATAATGAAAGCGGTAAACAACTACAAAACATGTCCTATTATAACTATGGCCTAAATTAGATTCAATCCTAAGTCTAAGGACACTAAAAAAACTAAGCAAAGCCTAAAGTCAACAGCTACTACAACTCCCTATTGCATAATCATCCACTAAATGCAATGAACAATGCAAACAACCTATTACAGCTACCAAACAACATGAAAATAGGTGTGAAAAGATCAAAACAGAATAATGCAGCATGTCTTTTACAGCTTCTGTTTCAAAATATAGCAATGAAACATGGCAAATTTCCAATAGTTTTTTTTAATGCAAAAAATGGAATTTTAATGCAAACAATGGAATGCAATGATCATGCAAGTTAATGCAACAACATGAAATCAATCATCAACAAAGTAATGTGACACCAACATACAATAAACAGATGTAAACTATATGAATTGTGCGGTTTTAATCAATATGCAATTTTTCTAATTTCACGAATAATTGACCAAACATGAATGGGTCACAGATGCAGTGCAAAATTGAACCATAAACACTTATTATCCTGCTATTGATGATGCTAAACCATGCAAACAACAATCACAAACAAGCTATGAACACATATTCAACACTTATGTCTAAAATCAGAATCTAACGAAACACATGTCGAAAGTTATCGAAATTACACACACTTGCACTAAGTCAGCTCCTAAAAATTCCCTAAAATCATAATCTAAAGATCCATGGTGATTAAAGATAAAATGGAATTCAAGCATACATCAAAATGCACAAAAACCCAAAATATGCTCAGTGTTAACCGGTTAACGGCTGGTGTTAACCGATTAACACTGCTGAAATCTACAGAATTTCCAAGCTTTGAACTATGTTAACCGGTTAACCCCTAGTGTTAACCGGTTAACACTGAACCAGGATCAGTTTTTAATGTTGAAAAGATCACTTCTACCTACCAAATTATTCCTTGGGTTCCTAATTTAACTACTACCAAGTTAGCACAAAGTTGACACCTAAATGCAACATTCTAACACCTATTAACACTACGATCACTCTACAATTCTAGCTTCTATGATCCAACCAAATAAAGCATCACAAAAGCAATAAAAACGAAGAATGCATGAGGCGAGATGAAGAGGAATAAATTAAAACGAGAAGTGATTACGGATTCACCAACCTACAAAGAGGATGCTTGCTTTGGCAATTGTTGCGACGTCGAGCAACATGCGAAAGAAGAGAAAACCGAAGATCCAAAGCTTCGATCCGCAAATGCGCAAAATAAATGCGATTGGTGAAAATTATCCGAAAATGATTCCGAATGGTGAAATAAACACCGCAACCGTAGAAAATTCTTCGATATTCCGCTGAATTGATGAAGATGGTGGAGACTTAGATTCTGATTCTTCAAGTTTCAATGCAAAACTTGAATAATATTGATGATGATGAAGCTTTGGTGAGTTTGGAAAATGGAGAGAAAATGAGAGAATTGAGATTGTGAGGATAGTGAACTTGGTGAAAAGTGGCTAATCTCTTTTTGGCTTGGTGATCAAGATTTATAAAGATGCTAGGTTTGGAGTTTGGTTTAGGTTAGGTATAAGGTGTGGACATTAGACTTGGATCCTAAGCTAAGGGTTGGTTGGGAATATTCCTAGAACATTCCATTGGCATATTTCTTGGAATATTCCTTGGTGTAAACACTCCAAATTTTCCCTCACTTTTTCTCACACCATGACTCGTGATCTTTCATTTTGCATTGCATAAGCATATCATCTCTCACTGCATATTTATTTCACTGCATAAGTTTCATAGCCACGGTTTGTGATCAGATAAATCCAAGAAGTGATATGAGCCATATCAAAGGCCTTGAAGCATTCCAAGAGGGTCCATGTGTGTTCTATGGTCATAATATGCTCCCAAAGTTCATAAAAGTCAAGAGATCACAAAGCATTGCAAAGGCATAGAGGCAGACTGAAGATTTCCTACACAAATGACCTAAAATTAGGGTTTTGGGTTTGAGGCCCTTAATCTCAAATTTTTTGGTCATTCTTGTTTCTAATGGTCTCAATAGTTATAAGGATCATGTGTACCAAATTTGATGAAGAAATTCATTGTGGAAGTCATCTGATCAACTGGTAACTTATTGTGCAAGAAAGGTCAGAATTAGGGCATCTGAGGCCGCCAACAAGGACACCAAAGGGTCATCTTCATCATTTTAAGGTTCTATGATCTTTATTTGATCTTAGAAGTGGTTAGGAGTTCACAAGATTGAAGAATTTCAAGCCATTTGCAAACTTTCCATTTTTGGACATGACTTGTAATGAAAACTTTCCATTTTGGGAAAGATTTTCAACCTCCTCTTTCTTGATCAAAAAGGCTTCAAATGAAAAATCTTCAAACATAAAAGTTGTAGATTGGATCTTCCCATTTTCAAAAAGTACAAGAACTCCTCTTGATTCATCCTAGAACTCAAGATATGATGTTTCAAAGTTGGGAAAAATCTTATAATTTTCAAGTTCATGCCAAAGAGGTATTTTTGCAAAACCAAGTTTTAAGAATTCTAATGACCTCTAATCCACTTCTAAGCATCATAACATGATAATGCAACATTTCAAGATCAGAATTGTGCCAAGAATTACAAGTTTTCATGCCTTGCACTTCAAGAAAATCCAAAGAGGGAAAATTGCAAAATCCATACTATCACATGAATCAAGCCATCTAGTTCATGAAATTTGATCCAAGGGCTCTCCACAATGCTAGCTGAGGTAGGACAAGCCCTGAGATCTTCTCTGACCCGTGCCATACTCATAGTTGCCAACTTTTTACTTTTTTGCAAATTGCCCCATACCATGACTTATGTGAACCTCATGGACCTCAAACATAAGAACATTCAAGCCTGAAACAAGCCAGACACTCAAAATCACAAAAACTTGCAAAAACCTTCCTCTCTTCGAATTTCATCACACAACCAACAAAACTCACTAATTCTTTCATCAATCATCTCCACTTGACCTAAGGATCAAACCCCCACCCTCAAAATGTCCTGGAACATCATAAACCAAAAGCACCATTTTTGTTACACCAGAACCAAAACTCATAAAATAGCCATTGCAAACTCCTTCCAAGCATTCCATTAGCACTAGAGGGACCAAATGAGGCATTTTGAACAAGAGACAGGCTATGAAAGTCCACATTTGAAGATCTCCAGCTCAGGTAAACTCAAGAACTTTTTCTCTCAAAACCTTATTTTCTTGTTACAAGATGAAAATACATGTTATGGGGTTTATCATGAAGTCTTTAAAATTGAAAATGGCGGAGAAATGACCATTTCATGAGCTTCTGAAAGTTTGTCCAGATTTTTATTTTTCTTTGATTCTCCATGTTTGTGAAGCATAAATGATGTTTGTTGATTGATTTGAGTTGCATTTAGTGTGAGGATCATTTCTGAGTGGTTTAGAGATCTTGATTTTGCCTAGGGAAGAAGTTGCGTGTTTGGGGTAGCCGGAGAAGATGACCGGAGCACTATTCCAGTCATCTGAAGGTGATTAGGGCATAATTAGGGTTAATTCTCCAGATTTAACGTGGACCATTGGATCTTGATTAGGTTAAGAAAATGGACGCGCCAGATTTGTTGTTAACCATAATTTTGTTTAATTAATTTTAATTGAGTTTAATTAAGTCAGATTAAAACGTCGCCATTGGATTTCATTTAATTATTAAGTTTGAATGTGAGCCTTAGGATTAACATACTACCAGTCAAGCTGACTCACACGCGTGGCCCTTGATCTCTCTCTCTTTCAATCTAAGTCATTGATTCAGCATACTTCTCATTTTTATTTAATTTAATTTTCATTTTTTTTCATATCTTTATTTAAAATAGCAAAAATGTGTTTAAAAATCTCATTTTCTGCATTTTCACTTCAAATATTTTTCTAAACTCAAAAATATTTTTATTTTTAATTTTTGCATTAAAAATGTATTTTTAAATCATTTAAATGTTTTATTTAATTAATTAATTGATTTTAATTAATTAAAAATACATTTAAGTATTTAAAAATCACCAAAAAATTCATGAAGCATTCTTAGGCATTTAGAATAATTTACAAACTCACCATATAATTCTTAGGCATTTAGGCTCATTTATTTTTAGGTTTGATCATGTTTTCACAATTTTCTTTAAATTAGGGTTCATAAATTCACATTTTTCTAACTCTAACTTGAAAAAATGATTTATGATCAACCAAGATGAGTTTGCATTTGGTTCATTTTGCATTGTTTCATACTTTGCGTCTAGTATCTAGGTTATTTAACTCATAATTTTTCATTGAATTTTCAAATTTTTAGCATTTTTCATGAAGAACCACCCAAAAAACCCTAGCTAACTTAGAAAATCCATAACTTCCTTTAGGTTTAGCTTCTGACCTTCATCTTTGGAGAGTGATCTTGTGTGTGTTTAGGGTTTGTTTGAGTTCATTTTCAAATTTTTATCATGATGTATTCTTCTGTTTTGGTCATGTGCATATCATACATTCATAAAACCCTAATTTCTCATGTTCATTTGCATTCATCTTTGCATATCATCATCATGTGATCTTGCCATGACATTCCAAGCATTTGTATGCCATATTAGACATCTTAAGACATGTTTGAACCTTGCTTGATCATTTCTTCATTCATTTGGTATGCTTTTCATTCACTACATTTCATGTTCATCCATGTGTTTTCAAGCTTCTAACATGCCATCTTTGCATCTCATCCCTTGTATGATCATTCATATGCATCATATATGACTTTGCATCATTACATAACACTTTTGTATCATGTTTTCACTTCTGGTTTTGGTCTTTGCACCTTCATTTGCTTTATTCCCTTTTGCTTTGCATCTTATGCATTCACATTAACATTTCAGGGGCTTATGGTAAGTTATTTGGGATGTGGATTTGCCTTCACATCCCACCTCTTCTCTTCTCTTCATTTGCATATTTACTTGTCTTTGAAGTGAATTTGCTTCACTTGTGCTCTATTGCTCCTATCTCTTTCTTTTAGGTTACTTATCTTCTTCAGGAAGTAAGTAACCTATCCTCCTTTCTCTTCTCTTTTCATTTGCTTCTCTTCCTTGGTGGCCTCCTGAAGATCTTTCTCTTAAGCCTCACAAACCATA
The DNA here is from genome assembly GCA_963966055.1 of Lathyrus aphaca. Taxonomy (NCBI): domain Eukaryota; kingdom Viridiplantae; phylum Streptophyta; class Magnoliopsida; order Fabales; family Fabaceae; genus Lathyrus; species Lathyrus aphaca. Next base: position 610,249,286 of record OZ014519.1, read on the forward strand.
GGAACATCCAAGCATGATAATTTTAGGGTTGTATATAGTCTCCCCTAGTTTTTTACCTTTGATTCTCCTTGAGTCTCTCTTCTCACCTCTTAATCAGAGGCTAAACACTTAAAGCTTTAGGACTTTGAATTAGGGTTATGCATGTATCCTTATCTTAGGATGGAGTGTATAACTTTAATCCTTAGTGTTAAACCCTTAATATTTTTACACCTCTTAATCAAAACACCTAATAACTATTAAGACTTAAGCTTGTAACTTGGGTCTTATATTAGGGTTACATCTCTTCCTTATGGTTAAGAGGGACTAACCCTAGTATTTAATGGACAAGTCCCCCTCAAGATAAGTCTTACAAACATAAAATCCATTTCTTAATCCCATCCTTTAATTAAAATCCACTTAATAAAGGCTTATTATATAATGAATTTAGTCCCTAACCATGGATTAAGTTGAGAAGTCTTTCTCAGCTTAAGTGTTCTCATCTATCATTCTTCTCTTAGGATGGTGTAATGAGTTCACTAATCCCTGATTAGAGATTAAACTCATTACTTAACACTAAACAAAAACCCAAAAACACTTAATAATCACAAGTAGGTTAATGATCTTAATCCTATATCATCATGGTAATTAAGTTGAGATGCTTATCTCACACTTAAGTAGGCTCATTATCCCTAATCGAGGAGGATATAATGAGTTTACAACCCTTGATTTAGGCTTAAGCTCATTATCCTATGCAAAAAACCAAAAACAATAAAAAACTAAAAACACAAAAACAAACAATAATCGTCTCCTCCGGGATTCTTTTCTCATCACACTCATTCACAAATGAGATCTCGCTTCTTCCGTCTAATGCAAGACAATTAGCACTCGAGCCAGACGAGTCACACACTTGAGCATAGACAAGCAAGCAGTTCACAAACAAATCATCCAGCCTCTTTGAGTCGAACTACGGTGTTCTGACTTCCTCATTGCACGAGAGGATACGTAGGAATAACTTAACATTTATCGAACAAAAGTCTCTGTGTCTTCCCCCTCTTTCAGCTTTCTTTCTAAGCCTCAGTCTTGAACGCTCACCCTCTTTTTGCACTGACACTTTGTGTATCTTTTCTCCCTAGCTTTTCATACACAGTCAGCACATATACTACCCCCTTTAAAACACAATTAAGTAAGCGTGGATCCCGTCGAGTACGACGGAAGATCTGGGTGTTAATACCTTCCCAGGTCGTAACCAACCCCCTTTCTTAGTTTCTTTGGTTCGCAACCGTCTTATCCATACCCTTTCAGGTTTATGCAGCATTACCTTTCCTTCGGGATAAAAATGCCTAGCTGGAAACTCTATTCAACTTCAACCTCCAACATCGCCGACAGTCCGCGTCTGCACCGGGACAAGAGTCCGGGGAGCGACACTTGGCATATTATGGGAATATTCCTTTGGAAGAATGTGGAATGTTCAAGAATTTGGTTGAAATGCAAGGAAAATGGGAAGTGGAAAAGTGGAGGAACAGGGCAAGCTGAATTTTGAATTTTTCCCCAAAATTTGCACGCGTTATTAACTGGTTAACCCATGGTGTTAACTGGTTAACGGAGGAAAAATTTGAATTTTCCATCCAAAAGGTGGGAAACCCCCAAAATACACCTCTGTCGTTCGTTCTGAGCCTGTTTTATCCTTGAGCTCTGATGTCTGATTTACCACTGAATAAACCTCGATCACATGCCTTATGTGCCAACCAATAATGCATGATTTATTATTTTTTATTATTATTTTTATGCAATATATGGACGAATATGTAGGATGGCATGGAAACTAAGCATAAGCTACTCAGAATCGGTGATAAATGAGAGAGAAAATTTTGGGGTGTTACACCAAGCTAGGAAGGAAATCCACTATGTAGTATCAATTCAAGGACCCACAACAAACCACTCAGTTTACAATCCTATCACTTAATCACTACCAATGCAACTTCTACTTAGGAACTCCTAAATATGAGAAACCTATCTCACTCCCCCTCAATCACAACAGTGATACCAATCTTAACAATTCAGAATCAGAAGACACACTTCCATAACAATATCTTAACCTTACTTCAAAGCTTCAGTCAAGTACACACAACCTCTTTCTTAACAGCTATAAACACCCCAAATTTTCCCTCATTAATTCCACCATTGGCTTGTGATCTTTCATATTTGTATAAGCATGAGCATACTACCTCATATTGCATTTTTGTTTCATCTGCATAGTTCAAATTCATATGCATCTAGGGTTTGTGATCTGAGAAATCAAAAGGATCCATTTGAGCCACTCCAAGGGCCTTAAATCATTCCAAGAGGGTCCATGTGTGTTCCATCATCATATTATATCCCTCAAAGTTCAAAGAAGTCAAGAAATCACAAGAACTGGCAAGGCATGGAAGTAGAGCTAGGGTTTTCACTACACAGATGACCAAAATTAGGGTTTTGGTTCAGAGGCCTTAACTCCAAAATTTTGGGCCATTCTTGTTTCTAATGTTCTTAAGATGTTATAAGTATCATGTGTACCAAATTTGATGAATAAATTCATTGTGGAAGTCATCTGTTCACTAGGTAACTTCTTGAGCAAGTCAGAGCAAAATCAGGGCATCTGAGGTCCCCAACAATGGATCCAAAGGGGTATTTTCATCAAATTGAAGTTATATGATCTTTATTTGATCATTGAAGTGCTTGGAATTTCACAAAGTTGAAGAAATTTGAGCTAAACCAAAAGTTGCCAAAAATGGAAATGACTTGTAATGGAAACTTTCCATTTTGGGAAAGTTCTTCAACCTCCTCTTTATTGATAAAAAATGATTCAAATGAAAACTTCTTGGTCATGAAAGTTGTAGATTAGGTCTTTCCCTTTTCAAAAAGTACAAGAACATGTTCTAATTCATCATGGAACTCAAGTTATGATCCTTTAAAGTTGGCAAAAATCCTATAATTTTCAAGAATGCACCAAAGAGGATTTTTTGCAAAACCACTTGCCAAGCCATTTCATGACCTCTAATGCATCTCTAAACATCATACCATCATAGTACAACTCATTTTGATCAGAATTGGCCCAAGAATCATACACTTTCATGCCTTGAACTTCAAGAAATCTTAAAAGGGCCAAAGCTTCTCAAATTTGCAAAATGGTACAAATCTTTCCATACACTTGTATCAGCATACCAAATCTAATCCACAAGCTTCCCTTGATCTCTACTGAGCCAAGCCATGCCCAAATCCAGACCTGCCATGTGCCCATACTTCAAGTACAACCAACCTTGACTTTTTGCATTTCACACCATACCAATCAGCATAGCCCACACCAACTATTCTGACCTATCAAGACATGATATGTGGACTTTATGCAAGCCATAACACACAACACATTGCCCTGAATCATCACACAACTCAAGAACAAAAAAAATCCTCAAGAAGCTTTCCCTCTTCGAAACTCAGAAACCAACCATCAAAACTTCAAACAAACTTCACCAATCATCTCCATCCATCCTCCAGATTATTTCCCAACCATTGCCAAGCTCTAAAACCCCAAGAAGCAGAAATACGATTCTGGTGCAGCTGAGGTGTAATCTTTCAAACCAGCCATTGCAAGCTTGTTCTAAGCTTTCCATTCACTCAAGGGAAGTCATTGGAGGTTGATTGCACAAAGAAAGAGGCCAGAAAGCTCCAAAAGTGAAAGCTCCAGCTCAGGTAGCCATCCTCACACTTTTTTCCAGAAATGCGTTTTTAAGTTTCTAAATGAATCTATGAACTTCAATGATCATGCTGATGTGTTTAGTTTTGAAAATGGTTGAGTATTATGCATGTATGGTGTTTCTGAAATTTTTGACCTAAGAATGTTCATCTTCGATTCTCCATTTTGATGCATGATTCTTTGTTTTTGTTGTTGGATTCTTGTTTAGAAGTGGTTAATGAGTGATTCTGGAGGTTTTGGGGGCTTGGGGTGAGGTTTTGAGGAAGTTCAGGTGAGTGACTCGCCGGAGAAGACGACCGAAAGCCTTCTCCGGCCACCTGAGTGTCATTAACCCTAATCTGAGTAATTAAAGCAACTTTGAATTAGGGCCCTTAGATTGCTTTTCCCGCGCGTGTTTGGACGACTTAGATCAGTCATTAAACCCTAATCCTTAATTAATTAATTTAATTTAAATTAATTAGTCAGAATCAATCTGGACCACCCATTTACGCGCCAGTCAACTCCCTCCAAATAACTTTGAATCTCAGCCTTCAAATTAGATTACTTTCCATTTATTTGATTTTTAATTCATTTTCTTGCATTTTTCTTTCCACATTTATTTTAAAATAGCAAAAATCATTAAAAAATTCAGAAAATTTTTATCATGATTTTTATTAATTTTCAGAAACCAAAAATATTTTTACTTTTATTTTTTGCATAAAAATTGTATTTTTAAAATATTTAAATGTTTATTTTAATTAATTAACGGAAATTAATTAATTAAAATATCATTTAAAATTCTAAAAATCACCCAAAAATTCATGTTGCATCTTAACACATTTAGAAACATTTTCAAATCTCTCATACAAATTTCTTTTTGGTTTTGATCATCATTTGACAATTTTCTTTGAATTTAGGGTTCATAAAATCACATTTTTAAACCCCCTAACCTTTGAAAAATCTTTTCTACCTAACCATGAAGTGTTTGAAGTTGGTTCTTTTTACATTGTTTCACACACATCATGTAGTTTCTAGGATATTTTTGGCATGAATTTATCTTTCATTTTCAATTTGTTTGGCATTTTACATTGAGAATCACCCAAAAAACCCTAGAAACTTAGGAAATTCATAACTCCTTCTAGGTTTAGCTTCTGACCTCCCCCTTTGGATGGTAACCTAGTATAGGTTTAGGGTTCCTTTGAGTGCATTTTCAATTTTTTATAATGTCATTTGCTTCTGTCTTAGCCATTTGCATCGCATCCTTTCATGTAACCCTAATTTTGCATCTTTACTTGCATTCATCTTGCACATGCATCCATACATGAACTTTCCATGACATTTCATGCATTAATATGCCATCTTAGACATCTTAGGACATGTTAGAATCATACTTAATTGTTTCTTCATTCATTTTCCATGATTTGCATTCATTTCCTTTCATTAACTTTCATGAACTTTCAAACTTCAAAGCATGCCTACATGACATCTCATTCTTTGTATGATCACATATGCATCTTATATGCCTTTGCATCATGTCATAGCATCATTTGCATCATGTGTATGCTTCTGGTTTTGGTCTTTTTCTTTTCATATGCATCATTCCATTTCATTTCTTTCCTTATGCATCTTGTGCTAACTTTTCAGGTTAATGGTAAGTTGTTTGAGAGGTGGATTTGCCTTCACCTCCCACTTCTTCTCATCTTTCTTATATTGCATCTTTGCTGAATTTTTTATTGTCTTTGAGTGGGCTTGATCACTTGTGTTCTTTCTTTCTCACTTTCTTTCTTTAAGTTACTTATCTTCTTAGGAAGTAAGTAACTTATTCTTCTGCTTCCTTCTCCTTTCATCTTGCTTCTCCTTGGTGGCTTCCTTGAAGAATTCTTCTCTTAAGCCTCACAAACCCTAGGACTTCCAAGCATGATAACTTTTAGGACTTATTAGTTTCCCTTAGACTTTTTTCCTTTGATTTTTCTTTGTGTCTCTTTTCTCATCTCATCATTAGAGACTAAACCTTTAAGGTTTTAAGACTTTGGAATTAGGGTTATGCCTGCATCCTTCTCTTAGGATGGAGTGTATAACTTTAATCCTAAGTGTTAAACCCTTAATTTGTTTAAACCTCTTAATTAACCCATCTAATAATCACTAAGACATTAACTTGTAACTTGGGCCTTACATTAGGGTTCTAATTCTTCCTTTATGGTTAAGAGGGACTAACCCTAGTGTTAATGGACAAGTCCCCCTCAAGTTGTCTTACAAATCATAAAACTCATTTCTTAATTTCATCTTCAATTAAAATCCATTTAATAAAGGTTTGTTTTGTCATGGATTTAATCCCTAACCATGGATTAAGTTGAGGTATCTTCCTCAGCTTAAGTGTTCTCATCTATCATCCTTCTATTAGGATGGTGTAATGAGTTCACTAATCCTTGATTATGGCTTAAACTCATTACTTAACACTAAACAAAAACCCAAAATATCTAATTAATCACAAGTGGGTTAATGATCTTAATCCTACATCATCATGGCAATTAAGTTGAGATGCTTATCTCATACTTAAAGTAGGCTCATTATCCCTAATCAGGGAGGATATAATGAATTTACAACCTTTGATTTAGGCTTAAGCTCATTAACTTGTGCAAAACACCAAAAAACAATAAAAAAACTCAAAACACCAAAAACAAACAATAATCGTCTCCTTCGGGATTCTTTTCTCATCATCCTCATTCATAAACGAGAACTTGCTTCTTCCGTCTAATGCAAGACAATTAGCACTCGAGCCAGATGAGTCATACACTTGAGCATAGACAAGCAAGCAGTTCACAATCAATTTATTCTTCAGTCTCTTTGAGTCGAACTACGGTGTTCTGACTTCCTCATTGCACGCGAGGATACGTAGGCATAACTTAACTGTTATCGAACAAAAGTCTCTTTGTCTTCCCCCTCTTTCAACATTCCTTTTTAAAGCCTCAGTTCCTGAGCAATGCACCTTTTTACACTGACACCTGTACATTATTTTCCAGATTTTGGCACATAGATAGCACATACACTTACCCCTTTTAAACACAATCTTTTAAGCGTGGATCCCGTAGAGTACGACGGACAGTCTGGGTGCTAATACCTTCCCAGGTTATAACCAACCCCCTTTCTCAGTTTCTCTGGTTCGCGACCGTCTTATCCATCTTTTCTAGGTTTATGCAGCATTACCTTTCCTTCGGGATAAAAATGCCTAGCTGGCGACTCTATTCAGTTCACTTCATCTTCTCCTTTCGCCGATCGTTCGTGCTTGTACTGGGATGCAAATCTTTGGGAGCGACAGCTTGGCGACTCTGTTGGGGAACCTTATATCGCAACCAGGGCTTCTGGTTCTCTTTGTGGGTTCCTCCTAGCGCTTGCTTGATTTGTGTTTACGGGGGTGTTATGTGCTACTTGTGCTTATTTATTGCTTTATTTATTGCTTTCTGTACAGCTTTATTTATTGCTTTCATTTACAGTTTTTATGCATTTCATACTGTTATTATCATTTGTGATGGATCTGCTGTTTCCTTGGTGGGTGGGGATCATTGAGTGATTAAGGTTCCATTCCGGGGACTTGAGTGACACATAGGCTAGAGTGGCTTCATATTCTTTCCCATTCCATTTCGGTCTGGTGCGGGAATATGAAACAAGGTTCAGACATGGGTTTCTTCTTGAGAACTCTGTGCTACGGATTTCCTGTAGTACTAGGGAGCCTGCTAAGTCTGGATGACCTTTTATGACCTTCAGCATCTGAGGTGAATTAGAGGAGGATCTTTTATGGTTATTGTAAACATTGTACCTCCGGGTTAGAAGTGTTTACACTTCTCATAACTAATCCAAGTCTGAGGATCCTTGTTCTAGAACAATACATGTGAGAGGGTTGGGATGTTTACAGGTTTGCAGGAACCCTTGGCTTCATCATACCCTGTTACCAGTTTTGTTTTAAGAATGCATCACTTTGGACAGTTCTTGTGAAACCCTGGATTTGTGACTCTTTATTTGAGTTCCCCACCTGGTTACTGGTTTTCTAAGCCTCCATCCGGACTTATGAACACATATGGACCCTATCAAGGCAGATAACAAATCCAGTACTTGATCACAAACCCTTTGCATATCATTCTGCATACATCATTTTTGCATCATTTAACATTTGCCTATTTGTTTTACAGGGTATCCACCTTCTTATCTTTGGTTTGGTTTTGACTTGTTCTGCTGCTCAGACTTCTTCAGTTATCTGCACCAACATCTTCACCAGAGTTCCTTCTCCAGCCTTCATCAGTTTGTCTTCATCAGAGACCCTTCTCTAGTTATCTTCATCAGTCTTCAGCAGTTACCTTCATCAAGGCTTCTCCTCAGTTCTCTTCACCAGCATCCATTATCAGCATGGACACCTCCAGGAAGAGCAACATCACATACCATTTCTTTGAGCCTACTCTGACAGGCATCAGACAGATCCAGTCTATCATCACCCTTGATCATGTCCCATTATTCAAGGAACATTATGGAGGCATATTGGACATGATCATGGACCTGGATGCATCACAGAGGAGCATGATCCATACTTGCTTGCAGTTTTATGATCCTCCTCTCAGATGCTTCACATTCCCTGATTTTCAGTTGGGACCTCTGCTAGAAGAATTTTCCATGTTGTTAGGAGTTCCTATCAGGAGAGGGATTCCTTTTAACCTTAATATGGTTGCTCCCAAGAATGAAGACATAGCTAAGGCATTGCATTTAGAGTCTGCCCTCATTGATCAGAGCATGACCACTAAGGCTGGGGTTCCAGGCCTTCACTTGGATTTCTTGATTTCCCAGGCCACCCTGTATGCTGCAGCAGGGAAGTGGGATGTTGTTTGTGCACTCTTATCCCTCAGCATATATGGAGTTATCTTGTTTGCAGACGAGCCAAAGTTTGTGAGCAAGAATGTTATTCACCTATTTTTACTGAGGAACCCAGTTCCTACCTTTCTTGGAGACTTCTATTATTCAGTACACCAGAGGAATGAGAAGCAAAGAGGAAGACTGGTCAGATGTTGTGCTCCCCTCTACTACTGTTGGTTATTAAGACATTTGCCAAAGTCAGACACTTTCCTGAACCCTCACCAGCCAAGGAATTGGGCTAAGAGATTGATCGCCCTGACATCAGAAGACATCAGATGGTGCACTCAGAACACCAAGGGTAAGGACATCATTACTAGCTGTGGGCAATATCCTAATGTGTCATTGATTGGAGTAAAAGGTTGCATCAACTACAACCCTTTTCTTTTCAAGAGACAATTAGGGTATGATTTGGTTCATCCTCCAAGGGGGCAAGACTTGACTCAAACCCTCTATTGTGACATCCAGCACAACTCTGCTATTGTTAGACAGGCAGCCTGGGCCTGGGACAACATTCAGACTAAGGGGACAACTATCCTTGGCAAATGAAACAATATAGCTTCAGCACAATATCTTGATTGGTCTCGTGTCATGGGACAAATCACCCGAATGCCATTCACCTTAGAAGATGTACCTGGACCTTCAACAGTGCAACCTGCAGCTATTGTCAGTTTGGAAGAGTTTGAGAAACTGAAGGAAAGAAATACCCAGCTCTCTGAGGCTTTGAAGAAGACCCTCTGGGAGAGGAATGACAGCTATCTAGATAATGAGAGGTTAGAGAAGCTCCGGTTTGAGCACTTAACCAAGATTGGGAAGACAGATGACTATATCAGAAAGGCTAGGGCAGAGGAGTTAGTACTGAAGAATGCTTGCTATGAAGCAAAGACTCAGAAGGCTAGGGCAAAGCACTATTTAGAGGAGAGCCAGGCTAGGTAGATCAGGATCACTGAGGCCCGTGCACAAGAAGATCAAAGGACCCAAGCTAAGATAGAGAAATTGGAGGCTAGTGAGAAGAAGAATCAGGAGGCATTATTAGCAACACAGAAGGAGATATCTGAATTGAAACTCTGAGTGGGGTTGAAGAGGTCAAAGGATCAGGATAAGCACAAGAAGTTGACCAGTGCCATTGCTACCAGGAACCTCCTCATCAGGACTATCACAGAGCACCCAGTGGGTCCAGTGACTGAGGCCCTCCTGAAGGAAGTCAGAGAAGATGACTTTGGATTGGATGTTTGATTTCCTTATACTTGTACTTTCCTTTTGTTTGTACTTTTGATTTTATTGTTGTATTTTGACCCACCATGGGAACTTTGTTGTAATCAAACTATGTATCTTCACTCTTTGTAATATATATATATATATATATATATATATATATATATATATATATATATATATATATATATATATATATATATGGTTTGTATTATGTTTTTGTCGGCTTTATCTCTCTCTGCAACATCATCAGCATTTCCTCGAGGTCTGGAAAGGTCAAAACCAAAGAACCAAACCGGATACCCTTGGAAGACAAATAGGCATCCTGCATTGCATACTAACATTTTCTTTGTTTTGTAGGTTTTTGTTTATTTTTGTTTCTCACTTTGTTGTGGTTTCAGGAAACATTGCTCGCAGAAGAGTGTTCCCTGTCAACAGAATACACCAGTACCCAACAAGAAACAACCTTCCGGGACTACAAATGTATCAAGTTCAACAAGACCTGAATGAAGTGAGGGCCCAGATGGCCAATGAAAGGGTTGAGATGAGAAATCAAATGAATCAATTTATGACAGTGATGACTGGTTTAGCTCAGAGCTAGGAAAGACTGAAGGAGTTGGTTGAGCGACAAACTCCTGAGGAACACCATCCAGGTACAGGAGGTACCAGTAACAACGATCACGTGCAGCCTCACACTGATCCACCAGAGTTTGGACCTCATCTGAACCCAGACATCAATGCCATAATAAATACCCAGGGTAACACTACTGGAGGAATGGTCTTGCAGGAGGATCCTCAAGAAGAGCAGTTTACTGTGGTAGGGGCTGGAGATGAAGTTTACGACCGTCGGTTGGATGAAATAGCAGAAAAGCTAAGGTCTCTTGAATCCCAAAACTCTCTGGGTTTTGATGTCATGGACATGGGATTAGTGGAGGGGGTTAGAATTCCTCATAAGTTCAAACCTCCCTGTTTTGAAAGATACAATGGCACATCCTGCCCACGTACCCATCTCCAATCTTTCCTGGGGAGATTGAAAGCCTACACCATGGACGAGAAGCTGTGGATGTTTTACTTCGAGGATAGCTTGATCGGGGCATCCCGAGAATGGTACTCCCACTTAACCAGAGCCACAGTAAGAAACTGGAAAGACTTGGCTGAAGCTTTCATCCGTCAGTATCAATATAACCTGGACATGGCTCCAAACAGGACCCTTCTGATGGGAATGTCACAGTCTTCCCGTGAAAGTTTTAGAGAGTACACCCAAAGGTGGAGGCAACTAGCTGCTGCCTTTCAACCCCCGATGTCTGAAAGGGAGATGGCAGACATGTTCATGAATACTCTCCAGGGTACCTACATTGACAGATTGGCTGCATTTTCTTCCACCAGCTTTGCAGATGTGGTGATAGCTGGGGAAAGAATAGAGAGCCTACTAAAGATGGGAAAGATCTCCGACAACGGTGCCAGTTCAAGCAGTGCAAGAAAGCCATTTGCTGGGCCCCGTAGATCTGGTGAAACAAACTTTGTGCACATGGGAAGAGGGAGACCCCAGTATCTTCCCAAATCAGTTGCTGATGTTACTATCCCTACTCCACCTCCTCAGTATACTCAACAATCACATCACTTTCCGCAACAACAACAGTTTCCTCAACAGAGATCATACAACAACAATAACAACAATCAACAACAACGCGCTTTTCAACAGCGACCATCTCAGATCAACAGGGTGATTGACCCTATTCTAATGCCATGTGCTACACTGCTGCCACAACTCCTAAAGCTCAATCTTGTTGAGTTGAGGACATTGGCTCCACCTGATCCTCATAACCTTCCAAGAAATTATGATGTCAATTCTAGGTGCGCTTTTCATTCTAATGCACCTGGTCACTCCACGGAAAAATGCAGAGCCCTAAATATGAAGATCCAGGATCTGGTAGATTCAAAGGCCCTGAACTTTGCACCACCTCCCAATGTCATGAAAAATCCCATGCCAAGCCACAATGGGCCAAGGATTAATGATATAGAGGAAGGCTCACCCATGAGTTTGATTAAAGATATTGCAAGTATTTAGACACCTCTGGCAGAGGTTAAGGCCCAGCTTTTGAAGTGCCAAGTGTTTCCAGGTTGTGAGGCCTGTTGTGAATCATGCAAACTTTCTGAGAATGGGTGTGTAAGCTTGAGGAGTGGAATTAATGGCTTGATGAAAGAGGGCATTCTGCAAATAACCACAACTGCTTCTATAACACCAACAACTCTTTTGTCGACAATGAGTGATTCTTCTACAACTGCAACAACCATTGTTCCTACTAATTCATCTACAACTTCAACAACCATTTCTTCCTTCACTTCAACAAACAACAATTCCATTTCATCTCCTTATACAACTCCAGCAACCACCAACAATGATGTCTCCACGGTTACTATCTATTATGACCCAACAACGGTCCCAAACTCCAGCAACTTTCAACAATCTCAGCAACAGTTTCAACAACAATCAAGCTTCAATTCACCACCTCCAACATCCACCAGAAGTCCTGTCACTATCTTCTATGATCCACAGACAATAATAGTCCCAACTTCTGCTACAGTGGGCCCAGTCACTATCACGGTGCCAGGGCCATTTCCATATGATAAAGACAGTTTTGTACCATGGCATTATGGTGCTGACCTTTACTACAATGGAGAAAAAGTCATTCTTGATTCTTCAGTTCCTACCCCACAAGTGGATAATGTCGGGGGAGGAGGAGGTTTCACCCGAAGCGGACGCCTCTTTGCGTCACAAGTTCCAAGAACCAATACTGAGGTAGAGGCTGCTGCCAAAGCCAAAGGGAAAAGTGTGGCACCTGAAGAATCTGCATCAAAAGAAACTCATAAATCATCCTTTGATCAGTATGTGGATGAATTTATGAGGATAATTAAAAGAAGTGACTATAAAGTTGTGGATCAGCTCCACCAGACTCCTTCTAAGATCTCTATACTATCCCTACTATTGTGTTCCGAAGCCCATCGGGATGCATTACTCAAAGTTCTGCACGCTGCCTACGTGCCAGAAGAGATCACAGTGAATCAATTGGAAACAGTGGTGTCAAATGTCAATACTAGCCATGGGCTAGGTTTCACTGATGCTGATTTGACAACAGAAGGATGTCACCACAACAAAGCTTTGCACATCACCCTGGAGTGCAAAGGAGTTGTACTCTCTCATGTTCTTGTAGACACTGGGTCCTCACTCAATGTCCTGCCGAAGAAAGCTCTTGTCAAGCTCGAATATGATGGAATAGCTCTCCGACCAAGCAACCTTGTGGTCAGGGCTTTTGATGGCTCCAAAAGATCTGTTCTTGGAGAGGTGGAGCTACCAGTGATAATCGGTCTGCAGGTCTTTAAGAAAACTTTCTATGTGATGGACATTCAGCCGGCCTACAACTGTTTGTTGGGTCGACCATGGATTCACGCCGCAGGCGCAGTAACATCGACCCTTCACCAGAAATTGAAATATGAGTGGGAAGGGCAGATTATCACCATCTGTGGTGAAGAGGACATATTTGTTAGCCATCTGGCTACATACAAGTATATTGAGATGGATGGTGAAATCCATGAAACTATGAGCCAAGGGTTCGAGGCCCTGAATGTCAATGAGGCGACGACTGAAGTATTTGCTGCATCCCAAGAGGATAGGATGGGTACTTCGATTGTCTCCTATCAGCAAGCCCAGAAGGTTGTTGAAGATGGTAATGCCCAAGGCTGGGGCAAGCTGCTGCCGGTGGAAAAGAAGGAGGACAGATTCGGTTTGGGTTACAAACCATTCCGACAAGATCAATCAGAGGCTGCTAAAGAACTCAAGTTCATCAGTGGGGGGATTCTCACCCTAGATGCTGTTAACAACCTGGAAGACGAGGCGGAAAGCGACCGCAACCTGGAGAGCTGGATACGTCCAAGGATCCCGGGGCACCAAGTCCTTAACTGACAACTAAAACGAACCAATCTCAACCCTTGCAGAGAATACCCTCCAGATTACACCGACAACAACACTGCTATGACCTTGTATGACTTCGACAATCCAATTAATCAAGCTGATGAAGGGGTTGAAGAAGACTATCAGTTACCTGAAGAGTTAGCTAGGTTGTAGAGGCAAGAAGAGAAAGTGATCAATCCTCATCACGAGGAGGTTGAGACAGTTAATCTTGGTACCGAAGAGGATTTGAAAGAAGTGAAGATTGGGGCCAGTCTGCAGGCTTCAATAAAAGGACAGCTCATTGACATGCTTCGAGAATACATCGACGTCTTTGCTTGGTCCTATCAAGACATGCCAGGTCTAGATACAGATATTGTTATGCACAAGCTACCGTTAAAGGAAGATTGCCCTCCAGTAAAACAAAAGCTACGCCGTACTCGCCCAGATATGGTCATGAAGATAAAGGAAGAAGTACAAAAACAGTGGGACGCTGGTTTCCTCGCTGTAACTAGTTACCCGCCGTGGGTTGCTAACATTGTACCAGTGCCTAAGAAGGATGGCAAAGTACGGATGTGTGTGGATTACCGAGATCTGAATAGAGCTAGCCCAAAAGATGATTTCCCATTACCTCACATTGATGTATTGGTCTACAACACAACTCAGTTCTCGGTGTTTTCCTTCGTGGACGGTTTTTCAGGGTATAATCAGATCAGAATGTCACCCGAAGACATGGAGAAAACAACCTTCATCACACCTTGGGGCACATTTTGTTACAAGGTAATGCCATTTGGACTAAAGAATGCCGGCGCAACCTATCAACGGGCTATGGTAATGTTTTTCCCTGATATGATCCACAAATAAATTGAATGCTACGTGGAGGACATGATTGCCAAGTCCCTCACCAAAGAAGATCATCTGGTAAATCTGCTGAAGTTGTTCAAGCGTCTGAGAAAGTATCAGCTAAAGCTAAACCCCAACAAATGCACATTTGGGGTACGGTCCAGTAAGCTGCTGGGATTTATCGTAAGTGAAAAAGGAATTGAAGTTGATCCCAACAAAGTCAAAGCCATTCAGGAGATGCCTGCACCTAGGACTGAAAAGGAAGTTAGGGGTTTCTTAGGTAGATTGAACTACATATCAAGGTTCATATCTCACCTTACTACAACCTGTGAGCCCCTATTTAAATTATTAAGAAAGGAACAAACGGTCAGGTGGAACGAAGATTGTCATAAGGCTTTTGACAAGATCAAGGAGTACCTACAAGAACCTCCAATCCTTATGCCTCCAGTTGAAGGAAGACCTCTAATAATGTACCTGACAGTATTAGAAGGATCAATGGGGTGTGTGTTGGGCCAGCATGATGAGTCTGGTCGAAAAAAGTATGCAATATACTACCTAAGCAAAAAGTTTACCGACTGTGAACAACGTTATTCACTGCTCGAGAAAACTTGTTGTGCTTTAGCGTGGGCTGCTCGCCGACTAAGATAGTATATGCTGACTCATACTACCTTGTTGATCTCAAAAATGGACCCCGTCAAGTACATATTTGAGAAGCCAGCACTTACCGGAAGGGTTGCAAGATGGCAAATGATTCTGACAGAATATGACATTCAGTACACATCTCAAAAGGCCATCAAAGGCAGTGTACTATCTGACTATCTGGCTGAGCAACCCATTGATGATTACTAGCCCATGAGATTTGACATCCCTGATGAAGACATCATGTTTCTAAAAGTAAAGATCATGAAGAGCCTGTTCACACTAAAGGGCCTGACCCAGAAGAAGAATGGACAATGATGTTTGATGGGGCTGTCAATATGAATGGTCGTGGAGTTGGTGCAGTGCTCATTACACCTAAAAGAGTTCATATGCCTTTCTCAGTGAAACTCACCTTTGCATGCACTAACAACGAAGCTGAATACGAATCCTGTATCATGGGTCTTGAGGAATCCATTGACCTCAGGATCAAGACATTAACTGTATTCGGAGATTCATCTTTGGTAATCAATCAGACCAACGGAAAATGGTACACTCACCAAGAGCATCTGATTCCATACTGTGACTATACGAGGAGATTATTGACTTTCATCACAACATTCAAACTTGAGTATACCCCTCGGGACGAAAATCAGTTCGCAGATGCTTTGGCTACCATTTCCTCCATGATCAAGGTTCAAACTGCAAATTATGTGCCTCGGATTTCGGTATCCAGACTAGACCGACCAGCATATGTATTCTCTATGGACATTGCTAAAGATGACAAGCCCTGGTTCCATGATATCAAGAGCTTCTTAGAGGATCAAACATACCCACCTGGGGCATCATCCAATGATACGAAGACATTAAGAAGGTTGTCCGATAGTTTCTTCCTTAATGCTGACGGTTCATTATACAAGCGAAACTTCGACATGGTTCTGCTCAGATGTGTTGACAAGAAGGAAGTAGACCTGCTGATGCACGAGGTGCACGAAGGTTCTTTCGGTACCCATGCCGGAGGACATGCAATGGCAAAGACGTTGTTAAGATCAGGTTACTACTGGATCACAATGGATGCAGACTGTTGTGCCTATGCCAGAAAATGCCACAAGTTCCAGATCTACGCAGATAAAGTGCATGTACCTCCAAATCCTTTGAACGTGATGTCTTCACCCTGGCCCTTTGCCATGTGGGGCATTGACATGATTGGAAAGATTGAACCGACTGCTTCAAATGGCCACCGATTCATCCTGGTAGCCATTGATTACTTCACCAAGTGGGTCGAGGCAGCTTCGTATGCAAACGTCACCAGACAAGTGGTAGCCAGATTCCTGAAAAGAGACATCATCTGTCGATATGGAGTACCCGAGCGAATCATTACTGACAATGGTTCCAATTTGAACAACAAAATGATGGCAGAAATTTGTCGGGACTTCAAAATTCAACATCACAACTCTTCCCCTTACAGGCCCAAGATAAATGGCGTTGTTGAGGCAGCTAACAAAAACATCAAGAAGATTGTGCAGAAGATGGTGGTTACTTACAAAAACTGGCATGAGATGCTACCATTTGCCTTGCATGGGTATCGAACATCAATTAGAACGTCTACTGGGGCAACACCTTATCAACTGGTATATGGTATGGAAGTTGTCCTACCTGTGGAAGTTGAATTACCCTCCTTACGGGTACTAATGGATGTAAAGCTGAGTGAAGCGGAATGGGTCCGGTCACGGTACAATCAATTGAATCTGATCAAAGAAAAGAGATTAGCTGTTATCTGTCATAGGTAGTTATATCAGAAAAGGATGAAGAAAGCCTTCGATCAGAAAGTCAGGCTTCAGGAATACCAAGTGGGAGATCTTGTGCTAAAAAGACTTCTTCCTCATCATACAGACCACAGGGGCAAGTGGACTCCTAACTACGATGGTCCATTCATAGTAAAGAAAGTTTTCTCTGGTGGAGCACTGATGCTCTCTACTATGGATGGTGAAGATTTCTTATCCCCTGTGAATTCAGATGCAGTTAAAAAATACTTCGCATAAAGAGACCCGCTGGACATAAAAACAGAATGTGAGTCTAGGCAAAAATAGGGCATCCCGGCGAGTCAAAAACAGAATAAAAGACTCGGGCAAAAATAAGGGAAAATTGAAAAAAATGTACACCCGCTGAGTTGAAAATCCACATTGGACAACTCAGGCAAAAATGGGTATCCCGGTGGATTGAAAACCCGAAAGGGCGATCCACGCAAAATTAGGGAATAAGCGAACAACTGCATTCTGAATTCGTCTGTATCATTTGCAACACGACAAGCTTCGAAAGGACAAAGCATCAGTCAGAATCAACCTGTTTCAGAAAGCAAGATAAGAAGAACGTCAAGGTCATACAGGTCATAGCAAAGGAAGCTCACCGGAGCGTCGTCAACATTGCCAGCACTTTTACTTTTTCAATTTGTAACAATCTCCTCATTCCAGGGGATCTGTTTCTTTGATTGTATCTGCCAATTCAGGGCACCCAGATTAATAAAATCAGAGTTTTCAGTCACACCTTGTTTCGTACATTTTTGTTTCGTTTGCAAAATGTCCAATATCCATGATATAATATTTGCATAAAACAAATGAGCCATTCTTAATAACTGCTTGCAGGAAATATATTTACTCTCAGGAATATCTAACTCCTATGATGGAATCCGGTAAGGGATACCTTGGGATACTTGTACGTTTCTTTGTCTTAACAAGTTGCAGGTATTCGATACGCAACATGGGGCACGCCAAGTACACTTCCCTAGCATATCTCCTCCCCGAACAGTATCTGGGATGTTTTTTTCCAGCGGAGTTGTCAAAGCCTCCTCATCCCTAGCACATGTCTACTCAACAGGAGCATCCCCAGCCGATCTCCCCACAGAAGTTCCAGCCTCTCCCCAGAAGAGCAATGCCTGAGACTCTCACACAACAAAGTGACAGAAGCTTCATTATCCCCAACTGGGTTTCTCCTTACAAGACAGATCTACCAATGATCTCCCTCAGCTAGGATATCTCTCCAAGCAGATCAGCCAGAGATCTTTTCTTCAGCAGGATCCGAACCCCGAATCGGTTTCTCTTTTGCATAATCATGGCATTCACATTTTTTTCCCACAGAGCGTAGCATTCCGTCTAATACGGAGCATTACGGCAAAAATCAAACATTTGCATGATCGCAAGTCAGGTTCGAGCCAGTCACCTGCATATACCATCAGTATTTCATCAGCAATGAATATAAAAACTCACATCCCCTGCAAATAAAAGCCAAAGCGTCCCCTTTGCACTCTCCAACACCAATGCCTGTTATATATACTCTTTCGACACTCGTCCGTGTCATATCATTCCCCTGCAGATATAAGCCAAAACATCCTCTTTGCATACAAATACCTATACGTACCTTTTTGACAATCGTCCGTGTCACTTTTCCCCAGCACAGTTGCTAAAACACTTGTTGCCAATCAAACACCTGTTTATAACACACTCCTTTCGACACCCGCCCATGTCATCCCCAAAGGTCGCCAGAACACCTTTTACACTCTCACATACAAACATTTGTTCATAACTTATACACATTCTCTTTTGACACCCGTCTGTGTCGTACTTTCCTCAGCAAGTCGAACACTCGTCCGTGTCTCGCTCACACTTCGCTAACAAAATAATCCGTACTCACTTATACAGAAGATACTCGTCTGTATCCTGTATATATATCATCCCCACAAATTCGACACTCGTCTGTGTTCTTTGTTAACCAGTTGGTACTCGTTCGTATCATCATCTCTGAACATGCGTCAACATTTGTTTCTACCGATACTCGTCCGTATCATGGTCTTAAGGATGCTTGTTCGCATCTTTAATCTGCACACAACATCAAAACACTTATACCTTTTAAGTGTGAGCACTCGTCCGTGTTTACCATTCCCCGATAGAACAATCTTCCTTTATCCGACATTCGTCCTATGTCGTGGTACTTTCGGAAGCCGTACCCTGCCAGGTGATCGTCCTTCACCTTTGGATGACCGTCCCTCATCCTTTCCCCAGTGGAGTCTCCATTATTGGAACCCTTCCCTATCTGGCATTCGTCCTATGTCGTGATAAAGAGCAGCCGTCCCCTGCTAGGTGATCGTCCTTCACCTCCTGATGACCGTCCCTCATCATTTCATCTGATGGTCGTCCCCATCGTTGATTTTGTTATCCGACATTCGTCCTATGTCGTGATAAACCCCGAGAGCAGCCATACCCTGCTAGGTGGTCGTCCTTCACCTCTTGATGATCGTCCTTCATCATGCTTATTCGATGGCCGTCCCTATCGTCGACCTTTTCTATCTGACATTCGTCCTATGTCATGATAAAGAGTAGCCATCCCCTGCTAGGTGATCGTCCTTCACCTTTGATGACCGTCCCTTATCAATATTTCATTTATTCTTTAAACCGATGGCCGTCCCCGTCGTTGTTTACGTTACTTTTCAAACCCGATAGCCGTCCCCATCGTTGTTTACGTTACTTTTCAAACCCGATAGCCGTCCCCATCATTGCCTTTACTTTAATCCCTAAAGAATCTTGTTTCTTTACCTGATGGTCGTCCCCGTCATGGTCTCTTTACTTCCCCAGCTTGTCGGTCGTCCCCGTCATTGCTTAGCTTACCGCTTTATCCCCAGCAGTCGTCCTCTGCTCGATGGTCGTCCTCCATCGCCTTCATTTGATACTCATGCTATGCTACCTTTTACAATTTATATCCCTTTTCTTCTTCTCCCCAGTAAGTGCAAATTCTGGACTGTCTTTGGTATTCAACCACATGTTATCTTGTTTGTCTGTTAAGTCAGGCGCTTACATCCTGCACAGCTAACTCATGCTTGAATAGGGGCAGCTGTAAACACCCCAAATTTTCCCTCACTAATTCCACCATTGGCTTGTGATCTTTCATATTTTCATAAGCATGAGCATACTGTAAACACCCCAAATTTGCCCTCACCCATTCACACCATGGCTTGTGATCATTTCATATGCATAAACACAATCATAACATCTCATATCTCACTTTTGATTCACTGCATAGTTTTTAAGTCATCTGCATCTAGGGTTTGTGATCTGAACAATCCAAGAGCTTCTTGAGCCACTCCAAAGGTCATCAATCACTTCAAAGGGGTCCATGTATGTTCAAGCATCATATTACATCCTCTCAAAGTCAAAAATGCCAAAGAATCACAAGAACTGGGATTGGTATGGATGCAGAGCCAAGTTTGGCTGCACAGTTGACTTGAAATTAGGGTTTTGGTTTCAGAGGCCATAACTCCAAATTTTTTGGTCATTCTTGTTTCCATTGGTCTCTATATGGTATAGGGAGTATGCATATCAATTTTCATGAAGAGATTCCATGGGGAAGTCATCTGATCAAGAGTTGACTTTCTGGACAAGTCAGTGCAAAATCAGGGCATCTGAGGCCCCCAATGACCCAACCAAGGGGTGATCTTCATCATTTTGAGTGTATATGATCTTTATTTGATCAAACAAGAAGTGTTGAAGTTCAGACTTCAGGATGTCCCACCAGATGTTGTGACATTGTGTAAGTTAATGTAATAAGTTCAGTTTTTTCAGGATGTCCCAACAGATGTTGGGACATCTCGAACCTGATCCCAGAATTTCAGCTTTCCCCATCATTTTGAATGTGTATGATCTTTATTTGATCATAGAATCATACAAACACAATGCATGACCTGAAATTCAGTTTGGCCTAAGGAATTTCCCATTTCTATGCTTTGATTTTCAAGTGACCATAAATCATTTTTCATGAAAGTGCAAAGAGGGATTTCTTGCAAACTGATTCTCAAAGGTTTTGTTTGACCCCTAGCTGGTTTCAGAATTTGGCCATGACCTAATGAAGCATGCCTCACCAACAATTCAGCAAGACTTCTCACATTCACATAGCCAAAATCATGAAATGTCACAAGTGGGCAAGTTGCAAAAACTCCTCTAGCTCATGATCCAAATGCAGTAGCCTTTCATGAACCATCCAATGGCCTTCCTTGAACTCAGCTGATGCAGTACAGGTTAGGAAACCATCTCTGACACAGCCCATGCTTCAAGTACACCAAACCATGACTTTTTGCAATTTCTCCCATGCTTTTGGAATAGTGATCAGCCACCTCTACAAACCTGCTCCATAGCCTACTCAAACATTATGGAACATAAAGCAAGCCATACACAAGCTGAATACACATTGCAACATACACAAAAAAACTGGTCTGAACCCTCTCCTCTTCAAAACTCTCTCCACAGCCTTCAAACATTAAAATTTTTTTTCTTCACACACAAACCACAAATCATCCATAGAACAGATCCCACCCCTTACAATGATCTGAAACACAACACACAAGAACTGCATTTCCTGTTACACCAGAACTGAACCACAAAAAAACTAGCCACTTTCAGCCTCATTCAAGGTTTCCATTGGCCTCAAGGGGTTAAAGGGAGATCATTTGCACAAGAGGGAAGCTCTGAAAGCTCACTTTCGAAGGTCTCCAGCTCAGTACAGACGCGCCTTATTCTGTTTCATTCTTCCATAATTAATTCCAGGTAACTTTCCTTAATTTATTCAGTTTTGTTAGTCATTAATTCTGGTAGCAGGTCTGGGATGTCCCAACATCTGTTGGGACATCCTGAAAAAACTGAGTTTTATTTCATTAACTGATAATGTCACAACATCTGTTGGGACATCCTGAAAAAACTGAGTTTATTTCATTAACTGATGCAATGTCCCAACATCTGGTGTGACATTCTGAATTAAGTTCATTTGCTTATGCTCTGTCTGATAATGTCACAACATCTGTTGGGACATCCTGAAAAAACTGAGTTTATTTCATTAACTGATGCAATGTCCCAACATCTGGTGTGACATTCTGAATTAAGTTCATTTGCTCATGCTCTGTTTGATAATGTCACAACATCTGTTGGGACATCCTGAAAAAACTGAGTTTATTTCATTAACTGAAACAATGTCCCAACATCTGGTGTGACATTCTGAATTAAGTTCATTTGCTCATGCTCTGTTTGATAATGTCACAACATCTGTTGGGACATCCTGAAAAAACTGAGTTTATTTCATTAACTGAAACAATGTCCCAACATCTGGTGTGACATTCTGAATTAAGTTCATTTGCTTGTACTCTGCTTGAGATGTCCCAACATCTGTTGGGACATCCTGAAAAACTGAACTTATTTCACAAATCTTGACATGTGTTTGCAGCATCCCATAGCATCATTCTCATCTCATATATGCTTCTGGTTTTGGTTTACATCATGTCATTCCATCCCATTTTGCATTACATTGCATCTCTTTCCTAACCTTTCAGGTGGTAAGTGATTTTGGGAAGTGAATTTGCCTTCACTTCTCATGCTTTTCTTTTCATCTCTCTTGCATCCATGCTGCATTTTTGTATGTGTTTGGATTGAGCTTGCTCATTCTTGTTCCTCCCACTTTCTTTCTTCAAGTGACTTGACTTCTTGAATGAAGCAAGTTACTTTGCTTCTCTTGATCCTTTCATCTGCTTCCTGGTGGTTCCATTGAAGATTGTTCTTGTTTAACCTCACAAACCTTAGGAACAACCAAGCATGACAATGATTAGGGTTTTGTTTAGTCTCCCCTCTTAGTTTTCACCTTTGTGTCTCTTTGAGTCTTCTCTTCTCGTCTCATAATCAGGGACTAAACCCTAAAGGCTTTAAGGCTTTGTGATTAAGCTTATGCCTGCATCCTTCTCTTAGGATGGAGTGTATAACTTTAATCCTAAGTGTTAAACCCTTAATGTGTTTAACTCCCTTAATCAATTCACTTAATAATCATCAAGACATCACACTTGTAACTTGGGCCTTGCATTAGGGTTCTAATTCTTCCTTAATTGGTTAAGAAGGACTAACCCTAGTGTTAATGGACAAGTCCCCCTCAAGTTGTCTTACAAACCCTAAAATCCACTTCATCATCATATCATTAAATAAAATCCACTTAATCAAAGGCTTGTTTTGTCATGAGTTTAATCCCTAATCATGGATTAAGTTGAGGAGCTTTCCTCAACTTAAACATTCTCATCTATCATCCTTCTTTTAGGATGGTGTAATGGGTCTGTTTAATCCATGATTATGGCTTAACCTCATTACTTAACACTAAACAAAAACAACAAAAACATCTAAATAATCACAAGTAGGTTAATGATCTTAATCCTGCGTCAGAGGTGATTAAGTGTGAGAATCTGACTTCACACTTAAGGTATTCTCATTACCCCTAATCAGAGGGAAGATGTGATGAGTTTACTAACCCATTGGTTTAGGCTTAAGCTCATTAACTTATGAAAAATTCTCAAAAGCAATAAAAGACTGAAAACAAAAAAACAAACAATAATCGTCTCCTTCGGGATTCTCTTCTCATCACACTCACTCACAAACGAGGACTTGCTTCTTCCGTCTAATGCAAGACAGTTTGCACCTGAGCCAGACAGGTCATACACTTGAGCATTGACAAGCAAGCAGTTCACAAGTCAATTCATCTTTCAGTCTCTTTGGGTCGAACTACGGTGTTCTGACTTCCTCATTGCACGAGAGGATACGTAGGCATAACTTAACGGTTATCGAACAAAAGTCTCTGTACATTCCCCCTCCTTTCAGCATTATTCTTTAAGCCTCATTGTCATGAGCATTTCACTCTTGTCCTTACACTGACACTGTATATATTACACTTCACTTCCTTTACACTGACACCTGTACATCCTTTTCCAGCTCTTTTGCACACAAATTGCACTGACACTACCCCTTTAAAACACAAATCTTTTAAGCGTGGATCCCGTCGAGTACGGCAGACAATCTGGGTGCTAATACCTTCCCAGGTTGTAACCAACCCCCTTCCTCAGTCTCTCTGGTTCGCAAACCGTCTTATCCATATCTTTCTAGGTCTATGCAGCATTACCTTTCCTCCGGGATAAAAATGCCTAGCTGGCGACTCTATTCATTCCCCGTGAGTTCACTCCTGTGTGTTCTCACATCATTCTTTCGCCGACCGTTCGCATCTGTACCCCTTTTGACCCGGTGTCATTTGGCGGGAGCGACACATACTACCTCATATTCCATTTTTGTTTCATTTGCATAGTTCAAATTCATCTGCATCTAGGGTTTGTGATCTGAGCAATCAAAAGGATCCATTTGAGCCACTCCAAGGGCCTTAAAGAATTCCAAGAGGGTCCATGTGTTTTCCATCATCATATTATATCCCTCAAAGTTCAAAGAAGTCAAGAAATCACAAGAACTGGCAAGGCATGGAAGCAGAGCTAGGGTTTTCACTACACAGATGACCAAAATTAGGGTTTTGGTTTCAGAGGCCTTAACTCCAAATTTTTGGGCCATTCTTGTTTCTAATGTTCTTAAGATGTTATAAGTATCATGTGTACCAAATTTGATGAAGAAATTCATTGTGGAAGTCATCTGTTCACTAGGTAACTTCTTGAGCAAGTCAGAGAAAAATCAGGGCATCTGAGGTCCCCAACAATGGATCCAAAGGGGTATTTTCATCAAATTGAAGTTATATGATCTTTATTTGATCATTTAAGTGCTTGGAATTTCACAAAGTTGAAGAAATTTGAGCTAAACCAAAAGTTGCCAAAAATGGAAATGACTTGTAATGGAAACTTTCCATTTTGGGAAAGTTCTTCAACCTCCTCTTTATTGATCAAAAATGATTCAAATGAAAACTTCTTTGTCATGAAAGCTGTAGATTAGGTCTTTCCCTTTTCAAAAAGTACAAGAACATGTTCTAATTCATCATGGAACTCAAGTTATGATCCTTTAAAGTTGGCAAAAATCCTATAATTTTCAAGAATGCACCAAAGAGGATTTTTTGCAAAACCACTTGCCAAGCCATTTCATGACCTCTAATGCATCTCTAAACATCATACCATCATAGTACAACTCATTTTGATCAGAATTGGCCCAAGAATCATACACTTTCATGCCTTGAACTTCAAGAAATCTTAAAAGGGCCAAAGCTTCTCAAATTTGCAAAATGGTACAAATATTTCCATACACTTGTATCAACATACCAAATCTAATCCACAAGCTTCCCTTGATCTCTGCTGAGCCAAGCCATGCCCAAATCCAGACCTGCCATGTGCCCATACTTCAAGTACAACCAACCTTGACTTTTTGCATTTCACATCATACCAATCAGCATAGCCCACACCAACTATTCTGACCTATCAAGACATGATATATGGACTTTATGCAAGCCATAACACACAACACATTGCCCTGAATCATCACACAACTCAAGAACAAAAAAAAATCCTCAAGAAGCTTTCCCTCTTCGAAACTCAGAAACCAACCATCAAAACTTCAAACAAACTTCACCAATCATCTCCATCCATCCTCCAGATTATTTCCCAACCATTGCCAAGCTCTAAAACCCCAAGAAGCAGAAATACGATTCTGGTGTAGCTGAGGTGTAATCTTTCAAACCAGCCATTGCAAGCTTGTTCTAAGCTTTCCATTCACTCAAGGGAAGACATTGGAGGTTGATTGCACAAAGAAAGAGGCCAGAAAGCTCCAAAAGTGAAAGCTCCAACTCAGGTAGCCATCCTCACACTTTTTTCCAGAAATGCGTTTTTAAGTTTCTAAATGAATCTATGAAATTCACTGATCATGCTGATGTGTTTAGTTTTGAAAATGGTTGAGTATTATGCATGTATGGTGTTTCTGAAATTTTTGACCTAAGAATGTTCATCTTCGATTCTCCATTTTGATGCATGATTTTTGTTTTTGTTGCTGGATTCTTGTTTAGAAGTGTTTAATGAGTGATTCTGGAGGTTTTGGGGCCTTGGGGTGAGGTTTTAAGGAAGTTTAGGTGAGTGAGTCGCCGGAGAAGACGACCGGAACTCTTCTCCGGCCACCTGAGGGCCATTAACCCTAATCTGAGTAATTAAAGCAACTTTGAATTAGGGCCCTTAGATTGCTTTTCCCGCGCGTGTTTGGACGGCTTAGATCAGTCATTAAACCCTAATCCTTAATTAATTAATTTAATTTAAATTAATTAGTTAGAATCAATCTGGACCACCCATTTACACGACAGTCAACTCCCTCCAAATAACTTTGAATCTCAGCCTTCAGATTAGATTACTTTCCATTTATTTGATTTTTAATTCATTTTCTTGCATTTTTCTTTCCACATTTATTTTAAAATAGCAAAAATCATTAAAAAATTCAGAAAATATTTATCATGATTTTTATTAATTTTTCAGAAACCAAAAATATTTTTACTTTTATTTTTTGCATAAAAATTGTATTTTTAAAATATTTAAATGTTTATTTTAATTAATTAATGGAAATTAATTAATTAAAATAACATTTAAGTTTCTAAAAATCACCCAAAAATTCATGTTGCATCTTAACACATTTAGAAACATTTTAAAACCCCTCATACAAATTTCTTTTTGGTTTTGATCATCATTTGACAATTTTCTTTGAATTTAGGGTTCATAAAATCACATTTTTAAACCCAAACCTTTGAAAAATCTTTTCTGCCTAACCATGAAGGGTTTGAAGTTGGTTATTTTTGCATTGTTTCACACACATCATGTAGTTTCTAGGATAGTCTTGGCATGAATTTATCTTTCATTTTCAATTTGTTTGGCATTTTACATTGAGAATCACCCAAAACACCCTAGAAACTTAAGAAATTCATAACTCCTTCTAGGTTTAGCTTCTGACCTCCCCCTTTGAATGGTAACCTATTATAGGTTTAGGGTTCCTTTGAGTGCATTTTCAATTTTTTATCATGTCATTTGCTTCTGTCTTTGCCATTTGCATCTCATCCTTTCATGTAACCCTAATTTTGCATCTTTACTTGCATTCATCTTGCATATACATCCATACATGAACTTGCCATGACATTTCATGCATTCATATGCCATCTTAGACATCTTAGGACATGTTAGAATCATGCTTAATCATTTCTTCATTCATTTTCCATGATTTGCATTCATTTCCTTTCATTAACTTTCATGAACTTTCAAACTTCAAAGCATGCCTACATGACATCTCATTCTTTGTATGATCACATATGCATCTTATATGCCTTTGCATCATGTCATAACATCATTTGCATCATGTGTATGCTTCTGGTTTTGGTCTTTGTCTTTGCATATGCATCATTCCATTTCATTTCTTTCCTTATGCATATTGTGCTAACTTTTCAGGTTAATGGTAAGTTGTTTGAGAGGTGGATTTGCCTTCACCTCCCACTTCTTCTCATCTTTCGTATATTGCATCTTTGCTGAATTTTTTATTGTCTTTGAGTAGGCTTGCTCACTTGTGTTCTTTCTTTCTCACTTTCTTTCTTTAAGTTACTTATCTTCTTAGGAAGTAAGTAACTTATTCTTCTGCTTCCTTCTCCTTTCATCTTGCTTCTCCTTGGTGGCTTCCTTGAAGAATTCTTCTCTTAAGTCTCACAAATCCTAGGACTTCCAAGCATGATAACTTTTAGGACTTATTAGTTTCCCTTAGACTTTTTTCCTTTGAGTTTTCTTTGTGTCTCTTTTCTCATCTCATCATTAGAGACTAAACCTTTAAGGTTTTAAGACTTTGGAATTAGGGTTATGCCTGCATCCTTCACTTAGGATGAAGTGTATAACTTTAATCCTAAGTGTTAAACCCTTAATTTGTTTAAACCTCTTAATTAACCCATCTAATAATCACTAAGACATTAACTTGTAACTTGGGACTTACATTAGGGTTCTAATTCTTCATTTATGATTAAGAGGGACTAACCCTAGTGTTTAATGGACAAGTCCCCCTCAAGTTGTCTTACAAATCATAAAACTCATTTCTTAATTTCATCTTCAATTAAAATCCATTTAATAAAGGTTTGTTTTGTCATGGATTTAATCCCTAACCATGGATTAAGTTGAGGTATCTTCCTCAGCTTAAGTGTTCTCATCTATCATCCTTCTATTAGGATGGTGTAATGGGTTCACTAATCCTTGATTATGGCTTAAACTCATTACTTAACACTAAACAAAAACCCAAAAACATCTAATTAATCACAAGTGGGTTAATGATCTTAATCCTACATCATCATGGCAATTAAGTTGAGATGTTTATCTCATACTTAAAGTAGGCTCATTATCCCTAATCAGGGAGGATATAATGAATTTACAACCTTTGATTTAGGCTTAAGCTCATTAACTTGTGCAAAACACCAAAAAACAATAAAAAAAACTCAAAACACCAAAAACAAACAATAATCGTCTCCTTCGGGATTCTTTTCTCATCATCCTCATTCATAAATGAGAACTTGCTTTTTCCGTCTAATGCAAGACAGTTAGCACTCGAGCCAGATGAGTCATACACTTGAGCATAGACAAGCAAGCAGTTCACAATCAATTTATTTTTCAGTCTCTTTGAGTCGAACTACAGTGTTCTGACTTCCTCATTGCACGCGAGGATACGTAGGCATAACTTTCTTTTCCAGCTTTTGGCACACAGATAGCACATACACTTGCCCCTTTTAAACACAATTTTTTAAGCATGGATCCCGTCGAGTACGATGGACAATCTGGGTGCTAATACCTTCCCAGGTTGTAACCAACCCCTTTCTTAGTTTCTCTGGTTCGCGACCATCTTATCCATCTTTTCTAGGTTTATGCAGCATTACCTTTCCTTCGGGATAAAAATGCCTAGCTCGCGACTCTATTCAGTTCACTTCATCTTCTCCTTTCGCCGACCGTTCGCACTTGTACCGGGATGCAAATCTTCAGGAGCGACAACAACTTCGAGGATTACAATGAAAAACAACCCTAAAGAATAAATCTTTTAGCATGCGTCTGCTGTAAGAACTCAACCCTAATGATACAACTTTTACATATTTGGTTGGTTGTTATTCCTAAGTTACAAGGTTTCTTCTTATAACCTAATCCCAACTGTATTCCGGGCCTTCAAAAACCGCAGCATAGCAGATGCTACAATCATGCAGAAAAATCTGCTACAAAAATATCTTTAAAAAAACAACTTCCTAAAATATCTCTAAATATAGAAAGTATATATTTATTCAATATTTATCTCTAAACAGATTTGAATCTTTAAGATCTTTAAATCAGCACCACATTGGATTGCTTTAATTCTCTGAATAATCTGCTTCTGTTAAATTATAACATAATCTTCAATCCACTTGTATCAGTTCATGATGTCGAATGAACTGTTTAGGAAATCTTTTTCGACATGTTGCTCCAGATGTTGAAACACTTCAACTCAACATGCTCAGGCGCATAAAAGGACTTCTCTGCATAACTTGTTCTTATTTAGCAAGATCCTATACAATTTATTGTTGCTATATCTACTATCTATCTTTTAAAATTCAATTGCATGAACTTTCAAAATTTTCCTTTCACCCTAAACTATTTACACTAACAAAAGGACATTTTAGCCACCACACCTGGAACACATCTGACACAAGTCACAATGACTACACTACAACCTCCATCTTGACATCATGAACTGATACAAGTGGATTAAAGATTATGTTATAACTCAGGACACAAGTCATGATACAAGTCACAATGACTACACTACAACCTCCATCTTGACATCCTAGCCACCACACCTGGAACACATCTGACACAACCATTGGAACAACAACTCCAAACACCCCATATGAGCAACCCTTTTTCTCCCCCTTTTAGCCAAAAATTGGCACACATCCTTCACATCACCACACCCACGCAATACTCATCCATAAAAAAATAAAACCCATCAGAGAAAAGAAAAGATGAAAACACTCACAGGATGAATGAGGAGAAACGCTCTCTATAAATAGTAGGCAATGCCATAGATAGTAACGAACTATCTTTGAATAAAGAAGCGTTCTTGGTCAAGGATCTTTATTATAGGAGCAAAAACTTCTGCACCAATTAATATGAACTGTCCAAATCAGACCTTGATCAGCTGACTTTGTTCTCCTAAGCTAAATGGACCAATAACAAATATGCATGAATAAAACTCGTGTTCCACATCCTCCTGCTAGCACTGTCCATAAAAGAACTCCTAGTTTGCCTCACAACACACATGTTATGAAATATGTTCTGACATCCTACCACAAGTTTTCTACTAACAACACTACATGCATGGTTCACAACCCCTTATGTATTCAATTAATACTTCAGATAAAAACTTTATCCAGATGAATCCATAGTGCCCTTTGTACACATAAGACAATCCTTATTCAGATCTCAAAGGAAATGCACACAGCCACTAATTAAAATATATCAGTCTGAGAGATAATTTACCATGCTTAGCCGACCATGTTACAACATGATTTGTGACATCACAAATCCTTATCAGAGACAACCATTCTGAATGTGAACAATCAAATTGCACTTGATATTATTTCTTTTTCACTCCTTTTTAGCCATAACATGCATTGTCTAGACCACCAAAAATACTACTCCCCCTTAACTTCATAATTCCAATTGTTCTAAAGTGTAACACTCTCCCCCTATTAAGAATAACACGTGCTCCTTTGTACTTTGATGAATGAAAAACATAAGACACATCTTCATGTCTTCAAGAGCTCACTCTTTGTTCAAGCCACAATTGAACACAAGCATCCCTTGTACCAATCTACACATGATCCCTTCTTGGTTTGTTGTCAATACACTCCAAAACACCACATCTTGACAAGCTGATCAACTTGCATGATTTGTCAATATGGCTATATTACCTTCACAGACTTTTCTTCTTAGCCAGACACTCCAAAATAATAACCATCCAATCTTCTAACTTTGACAATAGGATCAGTTGATGAATATCCACAATCAGACTTCCAAGCAACCACTACCTGATCTACTTCAATCATCTCTACCATTTCAAACCTACCACTTCATCATTCTCCCATATTATAAGGTAGACTCTAATTGGATACAATGTAGACAGTCACCCTAGATAATGTCCCAACACTAGTTAGAACATCTTCCATACACCAAGACATCATCACCATGATTCTTGATATATTCCACCAATTGAACTTAATATAGCATAGTAATCCAAGAACTGAAGACTTTCAACAACACTGTGCCACCAACTTGAATCATAGCTCCAGACTGAGAGATAAACTCTCATCCACCTTCAAGAAGAACAACTCTCCTTGAGTCTTCAAATCCTCACCCTTCTGCCCAAGAGTAACTTGTTCCAAGACAATCCTCAAGACCAACCAGCTGCCATACCATGCTTATCTTGATTCTTCGAATCCACTAAAGAGATTAACCAATTGCCACAGTTTGATCACCTCAGTTATGAAACTTCATATGAAAAAGCCAATTGCCACAAATTGTCTTCTTCGCGTTTGTCAGAATTCTCACAAAAATATTATGATCTACTTATTCTTGTAAATCATCCTATCTTTAATTGATGAGACACTTCTCCAACTGAGATTCTGATGTTGAACTAGTTGTTAGAACATTATCATTCCACATCTAGCTGTTGAAAAACAATATTACACAACAAGGCACCTAGAAATAAGGTCTCTCAAATTTGCTCCAGTCTGTCGAGTTGAGATATTCCATATAATCCTCATCAGCTTCATCATCATCAAATGTATGTTTCTAGGTTCGACTCTTACATGTAGCTTTCCCCTTGTTCTTACCCCTTTTGCTAGTCACGGCAGATTCAACGGTCGTGTTAGAGCTAATGGATGATGCTATAGAGGTTGTGATGTGAGCTTCATTTAATTTCATCGATCCAACTTTCTTGGTTGTGGAATGTTTGGTGGAAGTACTCATGTTGAATTTCAAATTGGTGAATGAAAACCAGTTTAAGAGGTTTTTATAGAGAAGAAATTCTTTGGTTGTAATGGCCAGTCAAATAAAATAGATTAGGATTGTGTGAGATGTTTTGAAAACATACCCTATGATTTTGTTATTAATATTTCTCATGGCATGGGGATTTGTGTCGTCGGAACATGTTATTATCCGAGCAACATTTGTTTTAGAATTCCTAAGAGAAGAAAGTTTGGCTAAGTGATGAGAATTTTCTAAACATGGAGAGAGTAAAGCTCTACAGTTACTGTTGAAGCATTTAAAAACGTTTTAAGGACTTGCCAAGATAATAAAGTGCAGATCGAGGGGCAAAGCAGAAATAAGAGCAGTTAAATAGGATTCCAATGGCATCAATATTGTCATTACATAAAGGCCTTAGAAGGGCCATACAAAAAATTGTACTTGAAAAAAGTGCAACTAAAATGACAAGATGATTAAAAAGGGAGATTTGACTTCAACTGGAGGAAGGCGAACTTTTGTGTATGAAGACGCCTGTCGACCAAACCCTTTTCTAGCTTGGTTGCTGCAAGCTCTCTTGCCAGGTGTTGAGCGTTATCAAGATGTTCCATGGTGCTCCCCAGCTCTAGGTCCAACTCAATGTCGTCCAAAACCTTCTATTCATTGCTTCGCTTCTCAACATTGGAAATCTTGGTTTGCAATGCTTTGATTTGTTGTTTTCAAATAACAATGTCTTTTCTAAGGGAAGTCATCTATATGCGCCTATCAACTTTGGCTTCCTCCAGTTGTTTGACCTTAACTTCAGATATGGTCGCATTCGACCCAGCTGCAGCTTCACTCCCACCTGTGTTTTCGATTGGATTTTGAAGCTTGGGGAGTTTCTTGAGGTATTCAGATATCTGGTTGACTACAACGGTCAGCTCCAAGAGGAAGTTAGAGGTTTCTGGGGCAAGAGTTGTAAGGTCAAACTTTTGACGAGAATCCTTCAGGAAGAGTGGGAAAGTTTGATCTGAATCCAAGAGCTTGAGAATGTCACCCTTGAAGAATTTGGCATTAATTTTCTGGAGTATTGGGCCGACAAAGTCATCTAGAGATGGATCTCCAGAAGCGGTCGAAACAATCATACTTCGGTTCGAAGAGCCTCTTCTTGTCACCTATATTAACCGAATATACTCTCTGGGGTTAGACCGTCTAAGTTTAGCCATTTGAGCCTCGGTCGTAGTGCCCTCAGAAGTCGAAATGATAGCATTCTTGGGAAAAGTTGGGTTTTCAACAAGACTTTCTTCGACATTTGCAGGTGGATTCTGCTTCTCCTTTTCATCTTCACTCTCTTCCCTTTCCTCATCGTCCTTTTCTTCTTCTTCATCATCCTCAACATTATCTCCTTGGTCACCAATCATCTCAGATTGCAGTTGAAATCCTTCAACATTCTCCATTTCTTCATCTACAATTGGGTTGGTAAGATCTTTCCTAAGGCCAGCATTAGGAGAACCCTCCTCCTCATCTAAAGTATTTTCTTCCTCCAAATTAGTGGTCCCAATGTTCTATGGAACCTCTTTATTTTGATTATCATCATCCTTGGGATCGGACCCATTTGTGTGGGATTGTTGAGTGATGGTCTTGGAAGGGGAGTCTTGGTTAATCTCGACCATAGTTGGAGGAGGAGCGGTTGCATAAGTAGGTTTGTAAATATCACTTAACGAACTTCTCCCAGTACCAAGATTAGAATTGAGGTGATAAGTGGGTTCACCTTGACTATTCAGTAGAGTGGATGTGGATCTAGGTTGTGTCCCTGGTGGGTTGGAACCACCTGCTTTATCCTGAAATAACAAGTAAGGTGGATAAGTTCAGGAATCAGTAGGCCATAAAATTCAAATGGAAAGAATTCAAATGTGTGTTTGCTTGAGTGTCCTTAGCGCCAACGCTTGAGTTTTTGCTTTCATTATGGATAGCGGTCTACTTCAACGTAGCCCCAGGGGATTATTTTTGGCACCACTAGGAGAGGGTGTCTTTTCTAAAACTTTAGCCACCTTTGGTGAAGGTTAGCTAGAAGTGTCAGAAACGTTGACAAGATTCCTTTTCTTCTTCATCAGTTTACCCTCTTCATGGGGGACATGTCCTTATTATCTGAGTGGATGGTTAGTTGAGCACCCTTCCTTGTTTTTCTTTGTGGTGTTAGGGGAGGCTTTCGAGAAGCCTGAGAAAGTTATGCAAGTGTTAGAAGGAAAATAAAACAGGGGAAATTAGGCAAAATGTATAAGGTTACCTTTGGGCCTTCAGGGTCCTTGCCGACCTTCACTACTGTGCCATTTGAAGGGTTGGTTTTCTTCGTCATTGCTGAAAGACAATCATAATTATCACACGTTAGTAAGGAAGTGATCAAATAAATATTGCAAAATCGAAGGCCTCAAACCTTCATATATTTCGTATTCGATGTGAACATCTTCGATCCCTATATGAAGGTGTCCTTTGAAACTGCCCAGCGTGTGTTTAGTTGCAACCACCCTTTGAGATTTAGGTTGAGATTGCTGTTGAAGGATTTAGATGGAATCCCTATAGACGAACTAATCTAGAAATGGAGGGGCAAGATCCACTCCACTCTCAACAATAATCTAGAAATGGAGGGGCAAAAGCCATTTCATAACGTCTCTCAAGAGGAACGTTTGAAGGGAATTTTAACTTCTTTATTTTTTGTAGAAACTTCTCCTTAAAAGTGACAACAGTCTCACGAACGTTTAGATTAATATCATCTAGTCGATAGAAAATTTCAAAGTACTTCTGGAAGGCTTGAATCTCTTTGATATGAGTGGATTTACATTTCTTCACTTTTTCCTACACATTAACAAAAACTTGGTTAATTAACTGAGAAAAGGAGGAGACATCAAGGAATTGTTCTTGGTAGTACTTCAACCACCAGCTTTAGAACTCTTGAGTGCAAAGGAAGCTAGGTTCAATAGCCACTAAAGAGAGGCGGGCTCGTTCGACGTGTCTAGAAAGTTGAGCTGAGACTCCCATGTCATCGAAGGTAGCATTATAAATAAACGTGCCCCTTCTTTTCATATAGGCACTTTAGAAAGCTCTGAGTTAGTTCAAATTATCGAGAGAAAAGATTTGGTTGGTAAGAAATTAAGGTTGCTAAGCCTCTTCCTAGATTCAGTTTTTTGACCAATAACCTAGGAACCAAGAAGGATTCCCAGATGGAGATTGAATATTGTTGGTGTTTCTTGAATGTATGGGGAAATGGTCTTGTAAACCATTTTGGTCCATATTTTCTCTGAACGAAAGGGGCCATGGTTGGACTGAAGTCACATCTCTTGGCAAATATCATAATGTAGCTAGAGAAAGCTTCTCGAAGAGACTTTCCTTCATCATTGGGGTTCAGTTTCCAAACGAGTCCCTTCAACTCTTCTTTCTCTTATCTCATGGGAGTTCTCATCAAAGATTCCTTTGTTGGGGAGGTTGGCTTTGAATGTAGCATTAAGCTACAATTGAAGTAGCCAAAAAGGCCCAGATAGTTGAAAATTGACATTGGTTTCTAAATCCTTGAGGTGACCAGTGCCTTCGTTAATCGATTCATAGAGGCTTTCCAAGATCAGTTCACTAAGGAAAATTCATTTATTGTAGTGTAGTTGGTTAGCTAAGGTCAGGTACTTATCAGAAACCTATAGAGATCTGGAGTAGAAAACGTATCGAGAGAGCCATATGGTTAAAAACGCAATGTGTTCTTAGTGTGATATTTCGTCGGTGGAACGATCGAAGTGATAGTTCATGAAGTTGTTGTAAGTAGGTTTGGAGTAAACCGGTGGAACGGAGTAACTTATGTTGTTTTGAAATTTGAAAAGTAACACGTGGCGTATTTCTAGGAGTAAACTGTCATTAGCGGTTATCTTCGATTAATATAAATAAGTTAGTTCTAGTTTTAGAATGGGTGTGTGAATCATATTGTACAAGTTACTCCGTATCCACTCAAAGTACCCGTGTATAGAGTAACGAGTGAAGGTGAGAATGTACGCGATGTAAACACCACCATTTTTCATTTCAATGTCAATTTCATTAAAACTTTTACTTTGAAGCCTTTTACTTTGAATTTTTATCTTCAAGCAAATTACATTTCTAGCAATTTATTATTTTCCTTTAATTGCTTTCATATACATTTCCTTGAACATTTATCATTTTGAAATCTACTTTAAACTTTAAACGTTTTGAGTCTTATTTTACTTCATTTTATCTTTTTACCAAATCTTGTTATAAGTTATGTCGAAGAGTTTGTAACATTTGATCAAACACAAAACAAAACCAATTATAGCACATGTCCTAGGATCAATCTGGTCGATCCTGTGAGTAACTAAGAATATTTTTGGTGTTGTTAGAGGACCAACGGTTGTTTACCATTTTCCAAGGTAAACAGTCGCGTGATAATCGTCAAGCGAGTGAGAGGGAGATCCCCACGACTATAATTCTAACAATTATATTCCTTATTGGTTTGTGCATAAATCTAGACTAGGTTGGGCCTTGCCTATCTGTTGGGTATCTGTCAGTCCAGTCCAGAACAATATTTTAATAGTTTAATTTGTTTTATGCAACATTATTAATTCATCAACTTAAACATGTGAATTTTTAGTCGTAGGGCAATAACTCCAATTGTTCAGTTGTGCCAACTACCAACTGTCGAGACTTCACTTTAAAAAGAAAACTCGGTGCTACAAAGCTCTCTCCATGTTAGGGTATGACCCATTATGATTCTATGATATGCATCCTTACCTTTCATTTACAAAATTGATTTACCTTGAATATGTGCCCTTCCAGTCACTCTGCAGCATCTCCAGTCACAATGCTAAGAATACTTGTTTTGTTAAGAAATATTTGAGAGTTTTAAATTCTGTTATAAATTTTTAATTAAAAATTCATTTTGATAAACCCTTGTTGCTGCTATGTTTGACCTCTTAGGATTTTGAAAATTATTTTAGGATGCCCGTCTATGTTTCCTTGCTTAGTGAGAAAGATCTTTATCACTCATGTTTTTGTTTTCAATGTCTTCCCAATTAGATCATTTTTGAAGAGAGAGTTGTTTATGTTGATGTTACAAAATTGCAAAATACTATACATGATAAATGGAAGGCATAATTTGTGTTGGTGAGATATTAACTTACTGAATCATTTATTATGTTAGTGTCGAAGTAATATTAAAAGACGTCATATCCATGTGTATTAACTACTCATATGCTTATCCTAGAAACAAATAAAACATACATGCACCATTGGATACTTGCTGGCATCACAAGAAACACTCAAGCGTGTGAACGACAAAGAGATAAAACATACATGTAAATGTTTAAGTTTCAAAATAGTGTAAAAGAACATATCAATTATACTTTAATTTGTAACACTCACGTCCCATATGTTTTTAAAATGT
Source organism: Lathyrus aphaca (assembly GCA_963966055.1). Classification (NCBI taxonomy): domain Eukaryota; kingdom Viridiplantae; phylum Streptophyta; class Magnoliopsida; order Fabales; family Fabaceae; genus Lathyrus; species Lathyrus aphaca. Next base: position 610,286,730 of record OZ014519.1, read on the forward strand.
AACAATCATGTCTTTCCAGTCTTGACTGGTGTACAAATAAATTAAAATTAAAATTAAATTTTTTTAAAAAATTAAAAAAAAAATTAAAAATTAAAATCACGTTGAATTAAAAAATTAAAAAAAACTAAAATGACACATCATCTCAGTTAAAGGCCACCTCAACTCCATTTTTTCCATATCTGCATTTTTGTAACAAATTTTTAAAAAAAGGGTAACGATACAAACAATTTTAAACTTAAAGGACCTAATCGTTACAAAAAAAAATTAAAGGACTTATTTGTTACTTTAAAATAACTTAAAGGACCTCTATTGTTAATTTTCCTAAAAAAAAACTTAGCGCAAAAATTGCGTTGTTAAAATAATTCAACAATCCCCAGTAACAATGTCAAAAACTTGATAGATATTTATCAAGTATGTCAAATCTCATTGCAAGTAATAAAAAATGTTTGTATCCACATGGATTGTTTTACTTAACAAAACAATCTTGGTGATATAATAATAAAATTAGGGGATTTTTCAAAGTTTGATTTAATATAAAAGGTGCAAATAAATTTTTGGATCAGTGATCAAATTAATGGTGATTAGTCTTTGTTGAGAATCCCTTGTAAGATGTTATTGATGTCGACGTCTATTTGTTCTAAATTGATTAATAATAAATTACGACAGTTTAACTAATCTGTTATACTCAATTCCTTATTTTATAACTCACTATTATACACTACAACTTCATAATCTCTTGGGTCAGCTCGAAGTTAAAGCAAACAATGTACTCTGTTATACCTCAAGTCAAAATTTATAATCCTCCATTACTAATCGATTACTAAGTTTAACGGTTAATCTATTTCCTACTCATAGATTTAGGGTCAGAAATCCCTATATTTCTAGGTAAGATATATGACTTTATCAACACATACAAATCAATGAACATAAGATTAAGTGAATAACAAATGTTAAATAATAAAATTATGTAAATAGTACAAGACTCATACATATGTCCCAACAAATTCATACAGGTTCAACTAAAAAACCCTAATACATAAAAATTTAGCTACTTCTGCTTAAAGAATTCATAGCAAGATAATCAAAAGAACAATACATGAATTCCTTTAAAAAGTTGACTTCTGATGATGAAAACCTTTGTTTCGGAGCTTTAAACTCTATCTTTATCGTCAAATACCTTTGCTGAAAAAGAAGATCATTGTCTAACTCTGAAATTTCCACTTTTATAGAAGTTAAAACACGTCAGAATTCAAGTCAATTTTTTGTTGGAACAAGATTTGTTCTTCAAATCATCTCTAGGTTTTGATGCTAACAAAAAGTATTTGTGAAAGAACCTTTTATGTTTTAATGTATGTTTATGTGCAAATCATATTCAGTGAAGACATTAGATCAAACAAACACCATCAAGATGCGTTCCAAAGACAAACATGCAGGTTACTACGTGTAATAGAAGCTACAAAACGTATTATAGAAGCAAGCATGCTTCTGTATCTAATCACAATCAAATAGATCCAAGGATGTTGTATATTGCGGTTGCAATGCTCCTATGGACTCTGTTCTGAGAAATAGTTCAGAGTCTGAAGCTAGCAAAGCTTTTTAAGGGTTAATCTTCTGAAAGAACTAAGTGCTGAAGATTCTAATGACATGAAGATCGAAAGTCTCAAAGGTTCTGAAGATTAAGACTTTGAATATCAGTTATGAAGACTCTGAAGACAACTTTCTTAGTGAACAAAGTGCTGAAGACTCTGGAGACTTGAAGATTATGAAGAAGAAAGGTTTGAAGAACAAAGTGCTGAAGTCGTAAACACAAGACTCTGAATGAGCAAGTTTAGAATACTGAATAATAAAGCTTATGAAGACCTAAACCATAGGGTCTCTACTCATGCTTCATTCATTTATCATTAGAAGCCTCTAGAGTTTCGGAGACAAATGTTACCGTTAGAAATGACTGTACACTACACTATAACACATCAAACGTCTTCTCAATTAGTCGAAAAACATGAAGAGAAGAAAATTCGTTGTACCCTCACTACTTTGTAACAAATATTTTCAAATAGCCAACGGCTCTTAAACATGTACATTTACATGCTATAAAAAGGAAAGCATTTAGTGCTGCTAGTGTCGTCGGTAAATAATGGACAAATCAACATTGTTGTTGCAATGGAAACATTGCCATTGTTGTTGAAACTCAAAGCTCATCATTCAACACAACAACAATCAGCAAGCACAAGAGTTGATGAATGAAGATATTTTTGAAGAACATTCAAATCATCAACCATTTCATTTGAGCTCATTGAAGATCTAAAGTAAAGAGCTACTTCTTGAAACTTGCTCAATGAAGAAGATGAAGAAGAATATCTATAGGATATCATTCAATGTAAACTAAATACATCCTTGTAATCTCATGGAGCTTTTGCTCACAACATGCTCAAACACAATTGTGTTTTTTTATGCTTAAACTTAGGAGTTTAATTTTCTTATTTAAGAAGCATAATTTGTAATCTCCGGAACTTTAATTCTATTTAGAATTAAGTGTCCCTTAAGTGATCTAGTGAAGATCTATATGCTTGAGAAGACAATGATAGTCAAATCTCACAGAGGACCAAGTGAAGGTCAAACTCTGATGAGATCCCTGATGGATATCATTATGAGAAATCCTACAGAAGATCATGTTGATCAGATTTTGTTAGGTTGATGAACGTCATATTTTGGTCAGATCCCTGGACATTTCATCAGAAGGTTACTCACCGACAGTTGCTTGTGCATCTGTAATAATTAGTTTGATTAGTGGAATAAGTCCTTGAGGTCAAGACGAAATCACCTCAGAAGGGTGGGCTGAATTAGCTTGAGGGTTGCTCAAGTGAACTAGGATATATTGTGTGTCCTTTACTTCTGCTATGTGTTTATGCTTCTATATTACAGAATCTGATCTAGTATGCTTCCTCACAGTTAATAAGAATCTACCTTGTAGACTCTGATGATATCTCAAGCGCAGAATAAGAGAAGAAGTAAAACAATTAAACGCCAGGTGCAATTCAACCCCTCTTTCTTGCATTTCTCGCACCTTCAAGTGGTATCAGATATCTAGTTATGTTATTGATGGATATCAAACACCTAACAATGTCAGATAAAGATCCATGTGGTGTGCGATGAAATACTCTGGGTGAGTTTTAAATCCACTTACAATTCAGTCTCATATCAGAAGATGATTGAGTACTAAATTGTAATTAAACAAATTACTTTGAGTGAGTCACTAATTCTATGAAGATTGAAGTTGTCATCAACCAAAATCTCCTTTGTTGAAACAATGGAAAACGACTGAAGAATCAACGGACAAGAAAGACTCATCAGTTAAGGAGTAATATCTGTTGAATGCTTATTGGAAGAACAACTTATCTACGCAGAGATCAAATCATCATCAGAAGAAGAAATCTTGTTTGGTGAGAATTAATTTCTTGTGAGTATGATATAATTTCAAGAAACAGATTAGTCCAACCTTGACTTTCTCATGTGAAGCTCATTAGGAATTGTCTTAAGTGAAAAGAATAATTGTTAATTTATGATTTTGATTCATAAGTACTTCTTGATAAAGCTGGCTGATGAAGTCAGAAATAGAAAAATTCAAATCTATATGAAATAATTCTTTTGAATGAGAACATCTGAAATCTAACCAACCAAGCAGTTAGAAGATTTAATGTAAATCTGCTTGATGTCTTCTTTGAAAAGCTTCGTAGAAAACTAAAGATCATTCAAGAAAGAAAGCCTATTGATCTGTCAAGAATCTGATCAAGAATGTCTTCTGAACATTGATTAGATGTGACATAGACGATTAAGTTCTTTAAACTTGAGATTCTATCTAAGTTGAACAAACTATGATCGGTCAGAATGTTTTCTGATGTTCTTCTCTAAAAAATTTATGAATTTTGAAATCAGAAGATGCAAAAATAGAAATCATCTCTTCGAAGTCAAATGGATTTAAGTCACTGATGTTGTTAAAAATGAAGAAATAAGTATACATCCTTTTCAGAAGAAGATGTGATAAATTAAATATAAACAAGTTATTTCATCATTAGAAGAACAAGAATTTCATTCATACTATATCTCATGTTACATTCAAGTATGATAAAACTTGTATCTGAAAATGATTTGCATATGTTCGAGGAAACAAAGGTATAAGAATGTTTTGAGATGTCAGTTAAATCACTCAAGAAGATAACTTCTCAGATGTTTATATTTAAGTTGTGGAATTAATAACCATCTGAAAAACAATCATCTGGGTTAAAGGAAGCTTGATTGAAGATAGACCTTCTGCTACTAAAGATCAGGATATCTGTAATTTATGGATTGTTCTCAGAGTATGATGAATATTTTTTAATAGAAGAATGGAAGACCAGTCTGAAGAAAGTTGAAGCATAAAGATGTTGATCATAGCTCTTTCAAAGATACGTCTATCAGAATCAAATCCATCCTATGAAGAAACAATTTTGAGATTGAAATAAATATGATTTCATGATCAAAACAAGAGGAATTCAATGTCTGCTCGCTCAAACAACAAAATCAAAGTGCATATCTGCTTATTTGTGTCATCATCAGATAATACGAACAAAGAACATTCCAGAAGACAATCTAGATGAAGAACGAAGAGAACGCATGAGAAAAAAGTCAGAGTCAGAAGAAAAGCTCTTAGATGGAGAAGCACTGGAAAGATCTCAGAATCTATAAGGTATGATTTTTCTTATCTATAACTTATTTTATCATCTAATAAAGTTACTTCTACAAGTCAGAGGTTGTCTTAATCAAATGTATGATTAGTCATTAGCTAAATAAAAATCTGAAACATATTTGTTACTTCTTTCACATGTCTTGATCATACATAATCAGGAACAAACGTTGGATTCTCGTGAGATTTGTTTTTATAATAGACTAAGATCTTCGCGCATATGCATGAATAGTAAGGTCTAATCATTCCTAAAAATAAGCAAATCTTGTCTATGAGAAGTGTTTTACGTCAGTCTATCTCTCTCTCTCTCTCTCTCTCTATATATATATATATATATATATATATATATATATATATATATATATATCTTACACAAATACACTAATATGTATTTCTGTTCATGACCTGCTCTGAACTTCTGTATCATCTCTCTTTTATGAAGCTAAGTATGTCCTTTCACTGAGTCAGTCTCGAAATTGATAAAGTATGGTTGTGTTAACTCAGTGAACATTTATTGTTCTTAAGAGTCCTTCATTCCATCTCTCCTATAAATAGAAAGAACATCTTCTAAATCATTTCACATCCTAAAAACTTTCTATACTCTAAACCCTCTTAAGTTCTTTCAAGTTCCCTTTCCTCAACCAGTCACCTCTGTTCAAAATGTCTTCTAAAAAATCAGAGGAGACATTGTTGATCTGGAACTCTTGAAGGAATACACTCTGAAATTACCTACTCTTCCTTATCTTAATAAAACAAGTTTACTTCAACATGTTAGTCAAACCCGTCTATCCTGAGCTTGTAACCAAGTTATGGGCAAATGCTCGAGTACTTGAATACGAGTATGATAGATGTTCCATTATGTTTGTTGTTGATGGTCATCTAGTCATGATCAATACATCTATCATTTCTCAAGCCATTAGGTGTGATTAAGATGGTGTAACAGTGGAAAGAAACATCAGCAGTCGCAGTTTTGACAGACACCTACATGTCATCTATGAAACAAAAGATCATCCCACTCAACCCTGTACTCTCACTTCTATTGCCAAAGATTGGTATAAATTGATGGAAACTAACTTGAGGTCAATAAAAAGAAGAGCATGATGGTTGTCAAACAAGGATAGGCTATTTATATTTTTCTAAGTTTCTAGGATCAGAATAAACCTACCCCAATCCATACATAACCATATGAGGGAAGAAATCATCCAATCTAAAGAAGACATAGTCTATCAGGTTCCTTACTGAAGAGTTGTTTCTCACATCCTTGATCTTCAAGGAGTAATCCGTCATTGCAGAAGAAGTGGAATGACTGATAAAATTCTTCCTGATTTCTGTCAACCTATGACTTTCCTTGTCTAAGTTAAGAAGTTAGCTTTTCTAAGTTTCAAAAGTCTTAGTTCTCATTTTTTGTATTCCTTTTACTCTTCAATGAAAATTATCTGATTATCCTGAATTTCTTATCTTAAAAATGCTTAATTTAATGATTATCATATCGTTATGCATTGCTTACTTTTGGCATTATAAATTCATTATAAGTACGAGTAGTTATTGAAGCATTGCATAGTAAGGAATATGTAAGGTTTCTCTCGAAACAAGGCATCACTACCTATGTGTTTAAATGACTCACAAACGGTTTCCTTGTTAAAGTGACTAATCATGCCTTTTCGGTTACCTATGTCTCTTGAATCTACACTAGGAAATCATAATTTTTATAGGAAAGATCAATTGTCACTCATTCAAATTCATGTACCCTTACTTGCTTAATCTATAAATAGGCTCAACCTTTGTCCACATTCCTACACATTCATCTTTTCTAAAGCTTGAGAAAATTCTATTAAGAAAGATATATCTCTCCATCATCAATAATGGCTTCCTTTTGTCTAAGTGCATGTCCCATTATAGAAAGAACACCAGTTGAGAAACTCATTGTAAAAACTAAAACAATGGTGGATTTCAAGAATCTAAAAGAAAATGGATGCGATATGACTCCCTCTAATGAAGCTCAAGGGTGGGTAATTATTTCAAAAGCTTGGAAGGACCAACCTATGCTTGTTTGGTCAAGGATTTCTAGATTCATGCTACAGCCTGTACAACTGTCATAGTGTCCTCCTTGTTTGGGAGAAGAATAGTAATATCTGAAAAGAAACTTTTAGATTTACTAATGCATGACGACACTGGAGTAAGACTCGTCAAAACTAGTATAAGAAAGGAAATAGAAGCAAAAATCGTGGTCTCCATTTTAAATAAGGAATTGTAGTTGATGTTGAGGATCCAATCTTCTCTAATCTTAAGAATCCCTTACAAGTATGGTTCAAAATTCTATAGGGAAACATGTTTCATCATCTTCCCTTTGATGAACTAAATGGGGTTCAATAGTATGTTTTATACTTCCTACTCAAAGGAATAAGATTTCATCTTCCAGCTATATTTTTTAAACTTTTGAAAAAATCTATCAGGGGCTCAAGAGTTAGTTCTAGCACTGAAACTAGATATATTCCATACAGGAGACTTTTTTCTGACATTCTAGTGGAATTAGGAATTGTTGAAGACATTATTATAAATGAAGGAGAATCAAGCAAACTTCACAAAAGTGCAGGACGAGTTCTTAGGGGGAGGAGTTTAAAGAAAGAATATGTTGGATTTGATGTTGTGTCACCTAGTCGAGGCATTAAGGCTATGAGAGTTCATGTTCAAGGTTTCCCTAATTACAAATTACATGACCAAGTAGAAGCTGTAAAATATCTATGAAAATTTAGAGATGAAGACATTAATTCATGGGTTGACTTAGAAATCATTCTAGACCAGCTTCAAGATATTCCAGTTTGGAGAAATAAGGGAACAAAGCCAAAACATGTTGATGGCGAAGGATAATCTAGAAAAAGATTAAAAAGTGCTAATGAGATTCTGAAAACCCTTCAAGGATAATGTTATGAACAAAGTCCAGGAGCTACTAGATATTTCTAGTTCTAATACAGATCCCACTACTTTAGGAAAAGTATGGACTGAATTTCTGGATGGATGTCTGAAGAAACTGTGCAGTTCAAACTCCTATTTATCAAACCAGTTGAGGATAAACAAGCAGTTGCATTTAGGACAGTAAAACTTAGTAGCCCATCTTCCTCCTCCTCTCAATCCTTAGACATATTCTAGGATATCCCATAGAATTTTATCTAAATAGTCTAAGTTTTGTATGTTCTAAACATATTAGGACTAAGGATGTTATATCTTCTACTATGAATTAAATTAAAATCTGACATGAATATTGTAACACGGTGGGAGAACTGACTTAGTTTTTTGTCGCAAAATATGTTGCGGTAAGCAAGAGTCACCATCGACTTTTATTTTATCCAATAAATAAAGGTATAAAAGAACAAGAAATACCTTTGAAAAATATTTGAGTTCGGGGGGGGGGGGGGGGGGGGTAAGTTATACAAAGGGAAGGTGTTAGCACCCTTTATATCCATGGTTATCCATGTGCTCTTAACTTCTTAGCTCACTTTACTTTGTTTGAAAAATAGTGTAGTGTGTGATTAGAAATTATTTTCATAAAGTCTTTAACTTTGTAATGATTCTCGTACGAATGTATACAAAGTGTTTAGTTTGAAAGTATTTGAAAAGGTGAGGTGTATAGAGTATTTTGAAAATTTGTGAGCAAGCACTTAAGAACTACTTACCCTAAATTGTAAGGTCTTTCTTGTTATTTCGTTTCTTTAGGGATAGAACTATCTTTACTGTTAGTTAGTAAGTAGTCTTATCTTGGATTTGAAGGGACGGGCGTAGGGTCATCGTATGTCATGGACGGAACCCTTGTAAGGGTATCTTAGCCATTCGAAGGGACGATCATCATTTTTCGTAGGGTCATCGAGGGACTAGATCATTTATTCGTAGGCAACTCGAAGGGACAACGAAGGACTATGATATTTTATTCGAAGGGACTTGATGATTTTTAATTAGGCAACGTGCTAAGACACCCCTACATTTGAGGGACTTGACCATTTTTGTAAGGCAACAAGAGGGGATACCCTAGAGGTAAGTGTGTGAGAAGTGTGTTAATTACAGTTATGTTAATCTTTGAGTTAGTGGTCTAACAGTTGATTTTATCTTGCCATACAATCCTATTATTCATGCATTTAGCAGTTATAGGGTGCAAAAAGTAAGTGTGAAATATAAAATCCTAAGCTATTACAAGGCTTTGGGGGGATTACATAATTGAGGGATATGCAAAAAGTAAAGTCCTAATTAACTATTACAACCCATAACCAGATACATAATTGAAAAAAATGGAAAATAAAATACATGGCTTTTGAATTCTATATACATTTTTCTATAATTTTAAATGACGGAAAAATAAAATCGGGAGAAAAAAAATGAGATTTTTTGAAAAAGGGAAGATATTTTTGGATTTTTTAAAATTAAATAAGGATTAAATTTTAGTCATTTTTTTTTGTATTTTATCATTATGAAAATGAAGAAAATATATTTTTATTGTATTAAGATTAATTATTTACAAAAAAAAAAGAGTTGATTAATTTATTTTGATATTTTTTAATTAATTAGTTTCTATTTAAATAAGAAATAAAATACAATTACAATAATGACGTTGGATCGTTGAAAATTAACAAAAAATCATACAAATTGCTACCGCATAGACAGTTATCACATATACAATAATAAAAAAAACAATGGTATGATAAAATTAAATTAAAATATAAATTTGCAAATCGAAACACGAATTGGTCGGCGCACAAAAAGCAGATTGTCACTAGGCTAAACCATCGGACGTGTGTAATATCAAAATACAACAACAATAAATAGAAACTTGTATGTAAACCGATACGATCCACTGATCGCTTGCTACACTTAATGTGATCATCGCAATAGGATCGAAACATTGTACATATCTAAATTTTAAAAATAAATAAATAAATAAGTAAAACTAAAATAAAAGGAATTTTTATTTTCAATAATAATGTTGCTAACGAAAAATTGCGATCATCGCCACTGGATCGGATCAACACAAGTGTCACGCCTCATACATATAGATGCAAAAATGGCGTATCGACACGATCCGATCCGAATAATCTAAATAATTATAAAACAAAATAAGAAAATTTATTTAACAAAAGTTTATATATATATATATATATATATATATATATATATATATATATATTATGTGTGTATATGTTACGTACAACAAAAAGGAAACAAGTATATATAAACTGTAGAAACAACGGAAACAAGTATACGCCAGACAATAGAAACAAGTACACGTCAGGAAAAAAAATGACATTTATAAAGAAACAATAGGGGTAATTTTGACAAAGTGTATTTAATACTATCTTGAATTTTGTCAGTTACAATTAAAAAGAAACAAAAAATTATCTAAAAATTGACATTTATAAAGGAATAGAGAGTATATATATATATATATATATATATATATATATATATATATATATATATATATATATATATATATATATATATATATATATATATATATATATATATATATATATATATATATATATATATATATATATATATATATATATATATATATATATATATATATATACCGAACTGGTAGTGAAAAGAAGGTGTCGTTGAGTTGTTCCTTTTTTTGGAGTCTTCTCTTCTATCAATCACACTAGTAAGTATATATAGGGACCAATTAGGGTTAATGATAATGGGCCTAAGTGCTTATTTTGAAACCCAATAAAATATTAATTTAAAAATTAAATAAAGTTTAATAATTAAACTAGTTAAAATTAAAATAAAAACTAATAATCCTCTTTATTTATTCTAGATCCAATGTAAAAATAAAAGTACTCAATAAAATAAATGTCGGGCGCCAAAGTGTTCGAAAAAATAAAATGAATACATCAAAATAATCAGCGTGAAATAAACGACTCGGAAAAATACAGCGTTTGGTCGGATTTTGAAATAAAAAATATGATCATTTAAGCGATTTTTTTTAAAAATAACATAGTTTATTAAATTAATTTCCAAAATACAATGTTTTAAAAAAAATTACCAAACTAACATAGTTTGGTAACATGTTCGCCAAACCATTGGTTGAACATGTGAAATTTTTCACTAATTCGCCAAATGGAATGGCATGATCCAAAATTTTAGAACCAATTCGCCAAACCATTTGGCGAATGCATGCAAGTTTATAACCAATTCGCCAAATGGTATGTTGTGCATGTGTTATTTTGTTATTTTTGTGTTTCATATTTTTGTTATATATATATATATATGTATAAGTATATATATATATATATATATATATATATATATATATATATATATATATATATATATATATATATATAAGTATATATATATATGTATAAGTATGTATATATATGTATAAGTATATATATATATATATATATATATATATATATATATATATATATATATATATATATATATATATATATATATATATGAATGAGTATACATATACATATATTTACTTATACTTATATAAATATATATATATATATATATATATATATATATACTTATACTTATATAAATATAAATATATATTTTCTTTTATAAACATATATATACTTATATATATATATATATATATATATATATATATATATATATATATATATATATATATATATATATTTATATAAGTATATATATATATATATATATATATATTTATATATATATATATATATATATATATATATATATATATATATATATATACTTATATATATACTTATACTTATATATTTATATATATATATATATATATATATATATATATATATATATATATATATATATATATATATACTTATATATACTTATACTTATATATATATATACTTATATATATACATATATATACTTTTATATATATATATATATATATATATATATATATATATATATATATATATATATATATATTCTTTTATACACATATATATACTTATATATATATATATATATATATATATATATATATATATTTATATAAGTATATATATATATATATATATATATATATATATATATATATATATATATATATATATATATATACTCATATATATATATATATATATATATATATATATATATATATAAGTATATAAAAGAAAATTATAATATGAAATAAAATTATATTAAAAGAAAATTATTCATATAAAAGAAAATTAGAGAATCTGAGAAAGAGAAATATAATATAAAAGAAAATTATTATTAATAATCCAACAACGATAGTACAAAAACTAATTTCCCGCCCGATCTAACTGTCCCCCAGTACCACATCCACGGGGATGACCCCGTCTTCGAACTCTACCACCAGGTGGTCGAGGTTCCGCTTGTATTTGTGTGTTTGGTGGAGGCGGTTGTTGTTGAGTCCATGATTCTGCTTGTCCCCAATTACGTGGAAGGTTGCTGCCAAAGGCGCTGCCGTAACTCAGTTGTGTGCCCATGTTTTCAAAGCTGGGTCGGATAGGTTGGGCTGGGTTGGATTGGGTTGGGTGAGGACGATAAGCTTGACCAAATGAGGATATTGTCTCGTTTTGAGAACGAAACAAAGGTGGGGGGCTATAGGTTGGTGTGGATATGAATGGGTTGTCGGGGGTATATTGGTGTTGGTAAGGCTCTTGTTGTTGTGATTGGGTTTGTGGCATGAAGGGGTTACGTGTTTGGATGAATGGCCTATGGGTATTTGAAGTCGATGGCTGGAATTGGGTGGGGTAGTCATGTTGTGGGGTTGGTGGTTGGGCGTATGTTGCGGCCTGCGAGCGCGGGTCAATCAAGTATGGGTTATCAGACACCCATTGTTGCATAGTAACTGACCTAAACCAAACTAAATATTCTCTAGTTGGTTTGACATTTTCCAGCACTTGGTCAGTTAGGACATGTTGGCGTCGATCCCTCCATTGTTGACGTAATTCCCTTGCAAAGTCTCTCCAATCTTCCATGTTCCACATGTCACTTAC